>JAKOOJ010000004.1:16757500-18032500 GCA_022577455.1 Arizona elegans
AATCAGAACTTTGAAAAATTTAAGCAGGAAATTAAAGAATTGGTGCAATTAAAGTTTGATACTTTGCAACGAAAGATTACAAAAATGGCTAATGGTTTTACAGAATTTATGATCCAGTTGGATGCAAATACTAATTTATTAGAGTCTAAAATGGAAGAAATTGAGGACAATTTGGACAATAGAATAAAAAAAATTGAAAATGATTTGACAAATACTCAAGACAATAGTTTAGAAGAAAACCCTAAAATGGAGGCTGATCAAAAGACTTGTAATGCAGAAAACATACAACAACGGATTGAAAGAGAAGTTTTAATGATGCAATATAATTTCACTGAATATGCGATTAGACTGAGAGGATTGCAGGAAAATAACAGAGATGATTTAAGGAAAATATCTTCTGAAATTCTGGCTGAGATTTTAAAGGTTCAACCTGAGGAAGTATTTTGTAGGATCGATAGAGTTTATAGAATAAATTCCTGGACTGCAAAGCAAAGGCAATTGCCTAGAGATGTGGTGATTTATTTTATAGATAAAGAAATAAGAAATAATATTGTGCAAAATTCTTACAACTCTACTTTGCAATGGTTTGGAAGAAAGATTTGGATATACAAAGAACTCCCGCCTAAGATGTTATTGGAAAGAAAGAAATTTGGTTTTCTGGTGACTGAACTTAAGAAAAGAAATATTCTATTCAGGTGGGATGCTCCAGTTGGTATAATATTGAGATATCAAGGAGAAAGATACCAATTAAATACTGTTGAAAAAGGTGGAAGAATTTTATCAAAAAATTTTGAAAATGAATTCAACATCTTTATGCACAACACAGGATAAGCAGAAGGAATTGGAAATAAAGGGAAAATATCGAATTATAGAGGCTTCTGCAGACAAATTGCCTTTGGATTCTTTAGACACCTCAGCTGGATTATCTACAAATAAGAGAGAAGTGGCATCGGATTCTAATGTGATGATTCATCAAGTCACAGACAAGCATGGAAATCAATTAGCTGATATACAATTGATAGAAAAGAAATATGAGTCACAAAAGCAAAACCAACAAGATCAAGTCATAAAGCAGAATGAAAACAGATCAGTTGATATACAACTTGTAGAAAGGAAATTAGGATGGAGATCAAACCCACAAAAGGAAAAGAAAAAAAGAAATAGGTCTCACAAAAATAAAAATTTCTAAATCAAGCAACAGTGAAGCCAGTTTTTTTTTTAAAAAAAAATGAATGAATATATGAAAAGACAGTTGAGGCGAAGTATTGGTTAACATTATCCTGAGGAGAGTGACAGACCTCTGCAATGCCGTAATTTTGGGATGTGAAAAGAGCCTTAATTTGGTTGGATTGGAATTATCCATTTCAGATTTCTTTTTTTATTGATAAACATATTATATTTATGTTGAGCTATAAGGCAAGAGAGCTACGCTGGGGCACGCAGAAGATCTGGTTGTCACCCATTATGATGACGGGAATTAATAATCCTGAAGAAAGCCACACTTACAGATATTATATGGAATATAATTATAATGTCACTCGGGTGGTTGTTTTCCTTTTTTATATATATATGAGGAGATTCATTACTGATGGGGGCAGAGGATAACTGAGGATTTTGAACAATCTGTTGCAATTAGGATGCTATGTTACCCTAATATGGATGATGTACTCAACAATCTAGTGGAAAGACATCAAAGAAGACATTATATGGATTATAAATTTAAAGTCATTGATTTTTTTCTATATAACGGAATATTTTTTTTTGTAGGGCGGGCAGTAGATTAAAGATATTAAGAATTGTTGTGCATGGCAATTTTGTAGGAAAGTGGGTGGAGATAGGTTAGTTTACTGATTGTTTAGTTTAAGAAAAGGGATGTTTAAGTGATATATTTATGGGAGTGGAGGAAATGGATAGAATTGAATATAGAATTGAATGCTAAATTAGGATTTATGGGGAAGGCTGCTTTGAAATGTTATATTAATATACGCAAAAGATTAAATGTTGAAGCAGGATTTATTATATAGTTTTAAAGTGGAAGGTTGTTTTGAAATGTTGTATTAATATACAGATATAAGTATGGGGGAGGAGAAAAAGGGCAGATTATTGCTAAATTGGGAGTTATAATAATATTATTATGTTAAATTAGAACTTATTATGCAATGTCATAGTAGAATGATATTTTGAAATGTATGGTAAAAGGGGGAAGTAATAATATTAATAATATTATTAGTAAGTAAGGGTCAGTATTTAGAGGAGGGAGTAAGGGGATGGTAAAATATTATATAATCTGTTATGAATTAGGTTTTTGTTGTGAAGAAGTCACGGGGGGATGGGTGGTGAGGGGGGGTTAGGGAGGAGGGGGGAGAAAAATGGGGGGGAAATTTGTATTTGAAAACTTTTTCAATTAAAAAAAAAAAAACATTGTTTGACAAACAGCTGAGCAAATTAAAAAAAATACTCACCCTCCTTGCATGTTGCCTGGACCTGAGAAATATTCCTGGTGGGTGTTCCTTGGCCTCCCTCGACCGACAGGATTATTCTCGTTGTCATTTTGGTATCTTCTTGCTTTATTGGTCTTGGGTATGGCTCCAGGATGGATTGGTAAACCATTCCTGGTTGCCTGATCAGACCGCCTACCAGTATCTCCAGCAACTTCAGATGAATTGGTAGGATTTTTAGATTGCTTGTATCCATGAGAAATCAGAAGGTCGTCTACACTGAACATACTGCTGTAGTTTTATTTACCTCAGTATCTCAGTTTGTCACTGAAAAAGAAGGCAAAGAATTTCATGAGTAAGTAGTACAGTAGTACAGTGTCCTTGAGATACGACAGTCACTTAACAGCTGTTTGAAGTTATGACCTTTCCCCCCCCACAAAAAAAAGCTTCATACAACCATTTCAAATTTATGGCAGCTGCAGTGCCCTTGCAGTCATTTGCTCTTACAACCATAGGGCCAATGCAGCACCCTCCCCATCTCTTTATTCCCCCCCCCATCCTGCCCTGATGAGACCCCCACAATACTCCCCATTCCTCCAGGATGCAGCCACCATTTTCAAGGCTCCGACAGTTCCTTGCAGAAATGGCGGGTGTCTTCAGAGTTTTCTGCCCCGATCATCTGGCTATTGAGAGGCTGCAAACTTTCCAACCTTTTTGATGCTTGCCTGACTGTCTTTAGGACCCATATACCCATATAGAGAGATAGTTCTCTTCTGCCTGGCCATTTGGTGCATGTTTGTAATGCTTTTTTCTTTAGAGCTGAGTTTTTCAATTAGCTGCTCAAGGCAAACAAGCTGCAGAAAGGTTTTTGTTGCTTCCTTCCTTCCTTCCTTTGCTCTGTCCCTATTCTGGCAGTCACTCATCAAGGTAAGTAACTTACAGATTTTGTCACCCTCTTTCCGGGCATGCAATACATTTAGCAAGCAACAGGTAACAGTAACAAAGTTGGAAGGGACCTTGGAGGTCACGCAGGAGACCTGTACTAGGGATTCGAACTGCCGAACTGCTGACCTTTCTGATCAACAAGCTCAGTGTCTTAGCCACTGAGCCACCTAGTCAGGGTGAGAACATTAAAGTGAAGTGGGGTTGAAAAGAATCAGGACTGGAAGCAGAGATGGAGAGTTTAGTTTGGGGGGGGAGGGGGAGGGGGAGGAATGAACAAAAGTCTGTCCTTTTGTTGTTGTTTTTTAATTGAAGAAATGGAGGTTTCTGGGAGAAGGAGGAAAAGGGAAGGTCAAGCAAGGAAAAGGGTTTTGCGAAGCTGCTGCCTTTACTTGCAGGTGGCTGACTTCCCTAAAGCCTAGCAAGAGCCAGGAGAAGTTTGCAATCTCCTAATAGTCAGCTGATTGGGGCAGAGGCCTAGCTGACAAGAGTGGTTTCATCATCGGCCAAGCACAGAGGCTTTGTTGGAAGTCTCTCTGGAATTGGAACATAACTCTAGGCCCATGATGGTGAACCTATGGCATGTGTGCCCGAAGTGGCATGTGGAGCCATGTTGCCTGGCACGCGTGGTGTCGCCCATTCCTCTTCTGGGTTTCTGGCGTGTATGCGCATGTGGCTATCAGCTGGCCTTTGTGCGTGCGCCAGTGCTGGAAACCAGAACAACTGGTCTTCTGTTTTCTAGCATGAGCATGCACACCAGCCAGTTGATCAGCACATGCGCATGCGTGGCGGTAAGGAGACGACTTGCTGGCTTGTAAGCATGTGCGCACCGGAAACCAGAAGCATCTTATCTGGCATGCGCATGTCCCCTGAGAAGCTCCTCTTCCTGGTCACAGCTCTGATGAGAATATAAGGGTAATATTTCTTTTTCGGCACTTGGTGCCACGCACTCCACTCGGTGCCGAAAATGTACGCCATAACTGTTCTAGGCTCTAAGCTAGCTGAGCTCTTCTTTCCTACTGGGCTGCTTTTGGCTTCGCAAACCTTTTTGCTCTTTGTCTGCCTCCTTTATGGTCCCAGCTGGATGACAAGCATCCCAGGAACTCCCCCACCCATGAAGCCACTCCATGCTTCTCTTAATCTGCATGTTCATTTTAACAGGGGCACTTGGGAGAACAGAGGTGGGAGGGGTGTGTGCTAAGCATGTCTGTCTCATTTCGTGGAGGTCACCATGAAACTATGGATAGAGGTTCAAAACATTGCACAAGAGATAGCAACTAAAACCATCCCAAAGAAAAAGAAATGCAAGAAAGCAAAGTGGCTGTCTGAGGAAGCCTTACAAATAGCTAAGGAAAGAAGGGAAGCAAAAGGCAAGGGAGAAAGAGAAAGATGCACCTAATGAAATGCAGAATTCCTACTAGCTAAGCTCCAGCAGTATGTGGACCGAGAATTACCAGAAGTGTAGGCAGGATTTCGAAGAGGCAGAGGAGCTAAAGATCAAATTGTCAACATATGCTGGATCATGGAGAAAGCTAGGAAGTTCCAGAAAAACAGCTATTTCTGCTTCATTGACTATGCTAAAGCCTTTGACTGTGTGGATCACAACAAATTGTGGCATGTTCTGAAAGAGATGGGAGTACCAGACCATCTTATTTGTTTCTTAAGGAAACCTATATGCGGGTCAAGAAGCAACAGTAAGAACTGGACACGGAACCACTGATTGGTTCAAAAATGAAAAAGGAGTCCAGCAAGGCTGTATACTGTCACCCTGCCTATTTAACTTATATGCAGAGCACATCATGAGAAAGGCGGGACTAGATGAATCAAAAGTTGGAATTAAGATTGCCAGGAGAAATATCAACAACCCCAGATATGCAGATGGCACTCTAATGGTAGAAAATGAAGAGGAACTAAAGAGCCTTCTGATGTGGGTGAAGAAGAAGAGTGCAAAAGTTGGCTTGAAACTCAACATTAAGAAAACTAAGATCATTTTCCTAAGCTCAAAGATCACCGCACATGGGGACTACAGCCAAGAAATTAAAAGACGCTTGCTCCTGGGGAGGCAAAGTTAGACAGCACACTAAAAAGTAGAAACTTTGCCAAAAAAGTGCATATAGTCAAGGCTATAGTTTTCCCAGTTGCAATGTATGGTTGTGAAAGTTGGAACATAAGGAAGGCTGAGCATCAAAGAATTGAGGCCTTTGAACTATGGTGTTGTAGAAGACTCCTGGGAGTCCTTGGATTGCAAGGTGAACAAACCGGTCAGTCCTAAAGGAGATCAACCCTGACTGCTCTTTAGAAGGCCTGATCCTGAAGATGAAACTGAGATACTTTGACCACCTAATGAGAAGGAAGGACTCACTGGAGAAGAGCCTAATGCTGGGAAAGATTGAGGGTAAAAGAAGAATGGGACCACAGAAAATGAAGTGGCTGGATGGAGTCACTGAAGCAGTCAATGTGAGCTTAAATGGTCTTCAGGGATGGTAGAGTTTACTGTAACATGATTCCTCCTTAATAAAAGCAGGAAACCTGAAATACATTTGAAAAGTCAAAAGCTGGCAGTGGTTCACATGTATAGCTCAATGTCAGCCATATTTGACACCTTTCCAATCATAACCTCTTTTAAAGCTCATACATCCATTGTGTGCCTTCTGCTATCAAATATTTACTTGTAGGTCACTGCTTCTCTTCACTTTATCCTAACTCAAGCCACCATACTAACATAAAACTATCTGGACTGCAGACATGATCTCAAACCTGGTATGCTGTTCTTCAATATGATTTACTGTGAGATTTATGGCCATATGGTTTATTGATATGATAATCTTAGGTTTGAAAAGGTTTGCTCTCATCATGGTATCTATGTAGATCCTTAAGGTAGATGAGCTAGGCTTAAGTTCCCAAACAGACCCAGAACTAGCACAGAAACAGTAAATTTCAAATAATGGGGGGACCGTCACATTTTAAACTTCCTTAAAACACATGGGAAAGTCCAGGATGGAAATTATTTTTCCATCCTGAATTATTTTTCAACCATGAACACCTGGAACTGGGCAACAACTCAGTAAGAAGGGAATGTGGGACAGCTGGTTACTAGAACAATTCAATTTCAAAATAGAGGATCCATATGGCAACCCATAAAACAGCCACATAGCTGATGGGTCACAGGTGCAAGGAAGAACTGCGCTTTTCCTGGTGCTACATAAACTCCAGGTACTAGTGGAGCGTACAGCATCCATTTCCTGGCTAATAACATACCCAAAAAATAGTACACAAGGCTGTCTTTACTGTTTCCTTTTTTAAAGTGGATTTGGCTGTCGAAGTGAATAGACAAAAGTGCAGTGCAAGCAAAATACTGCCCAGCTTTTTCTTCAAGAAACATAGCCTTCCTTTCCCTAGCCAAGAAATGTGTAAAGCATCCTTAGTTGACTTGGGTACCACAAAATCAAATGGATTTGCTGGCTGGAGATGATGGATACGTGTTAATTCAACCCAGAAGAAATGAAGCTGGAAAAGGCTGATAAGTGCAAAAATTTTTGGAAGGCACAAAAGTTCCAAGGAAATTTGCATACTATAATGACAGTGGGGAGCAACCTACATTTCAAAGTTACCATATACTTCTTATAAAATAAGACTTCAGGAAAAAAAAATAGTTACATCATCTGAAAGGAAAAAACACAGGCCAATATTGCAGTTTAACCCAAACTAATTAAAGGGCTAGCGTAGTTTAAGCTGCTCACTTGTTTACTCTCTGCATTTCTATACTGCTCAATTGCCCAAATTCTTTCTCCACTGCATAAAAGTTAAAAGTTAGAAAAAACACAAGTATAATAAAACAATGCAAAACAGGTTATTTATTTTGCTCGCTCCCCTATTCAGTCTGTACATTTAAAAACTGCTTTTATAAACGATTATTTCTACTTCTCAGTAGAAAGAACATTTTCCTAGAATTTTGTACAACCTAGGGACAAAATGGGGAATAACAATCAGTTATAGATAGTTGTAAACAGTTGGTATAGATCTTTCCCCCCTCTGGATAAAAGGTAGACCAGACAGTGCACAATTTTAAAAACACCCTCACTAGAAGAACAGAGTTTGAGTATTGTGACTCGTAATTTGATGCAAGTTTTTTTTAAAAAAAGAATGGAAAACTGTGTGTCTTCCTGGAGTAGCTTTGTTTTGTTTGCCAATGAGGTCACAGATTTCAGAGATTTCACTTCCTCAGGATGTTGGCTATCTTCCCAGAGTTTCTGATTTGTGAGGTTCACCAAGAGCAGTTATGGAAAAACTAAGCTAGACACTTTTGGGCTACCTGTATCTGCACTGGTCATAATCTCCTAAGGATGCTTGATCCTTGTAGTAGAGAGAAGAAGCAGTGAGACCACTTCTCTCTTAACAAATCTTGTCTTCAGTCTTTCTCAGGATAGAGCAATAGCCCTTCTATTCTGCTTTACAGCCTTCACTTAGCAGTTTACAAAGTCAGCATATTACCCCCAACAATCTGGGTCCTTATTTTATCCTCCTTGGAAAGATGGAAGGCTGAGTCAATCTTAAGCCTGGTGAGATTCAAACTGCCAAGCTGCTGGTAATCGGCAGCCAGCAGAAGTAGCTGCAGTACTGCACTCTAACTACTGAGCCACCACGGCTCATACCTACTAGTTTGAATGTTTGTTGGAGTGGAAAGACAGGGCCTAAACTGAATAATGAAACAACCCCCAGGATGGATTGATCTGAAAGAGCTGTAATTGTTGTAAGGATCAAACATGTATCTACCTACCCTTCTCAACACAGGATTGGAGATGGAGCAGCAATCGGGATCAAGTTCTGCACACCAATAACAGATTCATTGATTGGAGACAGAATGACACAAACTAAGTTTGAGATTTCTTCAGAGGATCCAAACATAGAACATCTTAAGCAGTAAGCCACTTTGATTTTTCAACTCAGATTTCCCTCCCCTACCACTCCCATATGTGAGCTATTATCTTCACAACTCTTTCAGTTCAAGGATGATCCTACTCAGAATAATTACAAGCTCCTGGCCACCTCTCTGTGTGCTCTAAATCCTCTCCCATGTTTCCCTTCTTCCCTCCCATTAGGGCTGCAATTGGCTTGGAAGCACATCCCTCCTTGACCCTTTCCTGCTTATCTTCAGAAAAATCTCAGCATCCTGTTTTTTTTTTTAAAAAAAAGCCTGACAAGTACAGAACAGAGACTTTCCATCTCTCTTCCAGATGCAATTGAAGATTTTTTTAAAAAGAAAATTATCTAGTCCAACTATACCAGACTTAAAAGTTCAAACAATAAGAAATTATCAGCGTCAATATATATAGATATATAGATATTTTCATTTTTAATGATGCTGACTGTTGGAGGACTGCATTAAAATAAGGCAACAAGCCAAGTTTGTTCTCATACAAAATGTGGGAAGGGGGAAAAGCAGGAATTCTAGCGCAGTATTCACCAGCATTCCCTAAAGGAGTTGTTGCAGACTTCTTGAGTACTTGGCATGGCAGGATGTGAATTTCCTCAAAGCACATTCCTCTTTTCATAGGTTTTCCACTGGACATAAAAGCAAATGTTAATCAGAACCCCTCAATATGAATGCACCAAAGCAGCTTCACTGTTCTTTCATATCAATCAATTGCCTATTTTCTCTAAACATTAGCAGGTTTGGAGAAAACATCAGAGGGACTGAAGTGAAAAGCATAAAGAATTTAGTAAAGAAAGCAATTAAAATAAAAACTCAAAAGCAAGCAATGGTGGGATCTATCTTGAGCCAATGGTGTAAAGGAGAATTTAATTACTTCTGCTGTTATTTACTCTTAACCTACTAATAGCAGATGGAATGAGAAACTTAGCAGAATCTACTAAACAAGAACAGTGCCAAATGAACTTCTCGGGAAATAATATTAAACACAGTTCAAATTCAGTGCTTGAGATAGCCTGTATTAAAAAGAAGTGCAAATTAGCACCAAATTTGCCAGGGAAGTATTTGATGGTCGCATGTGAGGCATAATTCGTTTAATTGATTTGGGGCTCACATTTTAGATTCAGACCCTCAAAATAACTACTTCTATAAAGCTACCTTCTAAAAACTTGGAGGTGTTGGAGGTAAACTCCTATAACTGTCCATCAGTTGCTGACTAAACTGGCCATTGTGTTAAACTTATATCTGACTTGTATCTGAAAACTATTAAATGGGAATTCAAACTGCAAAGTTATCTCTAGTTAATACGAGCCACAAACTAGATTATTGGGGAGTTGCAAGATAAGTTCCAAGAATAAAAGGACACATAGCTTTGGCAAAATAGAACGACTGACCATTCTTACTATTTCATTGATCAACTATTTGGTTTGGGTTTAAGTGAATAGGGGTACAAGCCTGGTGTGTCTTTCAAAATCTTGGCATTTGGCCATGTCCTGTCCGCTGGGCAGGGATTAGACAGTGGACACTGGTAGAACAGTATTCCGAGTACAACCTCTGCCCATATGCTCCCATGATAGCCAAGTCCCAAAATGTTTTCACAGATATTATTTTCAAGCTGGGAGGGGACAGCATCATTTTTGCCATTTGTAGCATCCCAGCTCTTGAATACTTGCTCTGCATCCCAAACAGCTGCCCAAATTCAGAGGTGAGAAAGGAGGTTATTAAGGTTATTACTGTATGCATTTTTGTTACTCACATCTCAAGGCTGCACAATTATCTTTATTGCCTACAGCAGCACAAATAACGCCCTTCTCTTTTAAGGGATAAGGCGACAAGGTCTTTTGCAAAATTATATGGTAATTACAACAGTTTTTCCCAAATTGTCCTCACCTGTGCATGAACACTGACTTTGTTCTACTCAAAGTCCCCCTGTATGTAGACACCAATGCGCAGATTTCAAAGCAGCAACTGTTTTAATGCCATGGCAAGGAGTATTTTACCTGACTTCCTACTAGCATTCATGCCTACTTTGATAATGAAACGTCTGCAAGAAAGCACCAAGCTCAGAGAGCACCAATAACCCCCACAGTAAACAATATCCCAATCAAGAAACTACCAATGCAGACAAACAAGCTAACAGTAAACCACAATCTAATCAATATACCACTAGGACCACCAAATACTAGTAGGGAAAGGCACTAGAATATAAAACTATGAGCAAATCCCAATCCCTATTAGCAGTGATGATGTTACTTAGTCAGGAATGAAATGTCTATAAAAATACAACCAAGAACACAGAGCACCAAGGAGCCCAAAGTAAATAATATCCCAATCAAGGAACTATCAATGCGGATAAACAAGCTAATAATAAACCATAGAAACTGCCTGACAAAGCAAGCTCCTAAAACATAAAACAAGACCAAACCAAAATCTCTGCTAGCACCAATGATGTTACCTAAGTTTGATAATTAAATGTCTCTAAAAATGCAACCAAACTCAGAGCACCAATAACCGCACAGTAAACAATATCCCAATCAAGGAACTACCAATGCAGACAAACAAGCTAAAAACCCTCATAGCCTAATCAAGGGACCACCAAGATCATTGCTTTCAACACTGGCAGAGCAAGCCATTAGAAAATAAAATGAGAGCAAACCCCTTCCCCTACTGGCACTGATGCTGTTACCCAGTTGGGTAATGAAACGCCTGCAAGAAAGCAACCAAGTTCAAAAGGCACCCAGAAATCCACAGGAAATAATTTCTCGAAGCACTACTAATGTACCGTATCACAAACAATCTAACAATAAAAACCAGTCTAATTAAGGAACCATAAGACCACTGTTACCAACACTGACAGATCAAGCCACTAAAGAATAAGAGCAAACCCTAATCCCCAATAGCTGTGATGTTAGCTGGTTTGATTATGAAATATATGCAAGAAAACAACCAAGTTAAGAGAACACAAAGGGCCCCTGAACTGCCAAGGAAGCTCACAGTAAATCACAGTCCAATCAAGGAAGCACCAAGATCACTTCTACCAATACTGAGAGGGCAAGCCATTAATACAGTGATGGCAAACCTTTTCGGCACCGAGTGCTGAAAAGGGCACATGCACATCTGGGCTGCAACCTGGAAGAGGAGCTGCTCAGGCGCATGCACGCCCCTCAAAAATGAACTTCCGGTTTCAGCTACTGAACTTCCGGATTCAGCCAGCAACTCTTCTAGATTTCTGGCGTGCACTGGTAGTTCCTTTTATCTGCATTGGTAGTTGCTTGATTGGGATATTGTTAATTGTGGATTCCTTGGTGCACTCTGAACTTGCTTGCTTTCTTGCAGACATTTCACTACCAAACTAGGTGTCATCATCAGTGCTAACAAGGGATGAGGTTTTCCTTTTATGTTTGTATACTAGTGCCAAGGTGGCGAACCTATGGCACGCATGCCTGAAGTGGCACACGAAACCATGTTGCCTGGGATGCGCGGCGTTGCCCATTGCTGTTCTGGGTTTCTGGCGTGCATGCGCACACGACAATCAGCTGGTCCATGCACATGCTCACACAGTTCTTCTAGTTTCTGGCACTGCCACATGCAAAAAGGCCAGCTGATCCATCACGCACACATGCATGCCAGAAACCCAGAAGAGGAATGGGCAATGTCGCGCGTCCCAAGCAACATGACTCCACGTGCCACTTCGGGCATGCGTGCCATAGGTTCGCTACCATGGCACTAGTATATAAACATAAGAGCAAAACCTCATCCCTCTTAGCACTGATGAGGACAGTGAGGATAGTTTGAAAGCAAGAAAGCAAGCAAGCTCAGAGGGCACCAAGGAATCCACAATTAACAATATCCCAATCAAGGAACTACCAATGCAGACAAACAAGCTAAAAAACCTCATAGCCTAATCAAGGGACTACCAAGGCCATTGCTTTCAACACTGACAGAGCAAGCCATTAGAAAATAAAGTGAGAGCAAACCCCTTTCCCTACTGGCACTGATCATGTTATCTAGTTGGGTAATGGAACGTCTGCAAGAAAGCAACCAAGCTCAAAGAGCACCAAGGACTGCCAATGCACACAAACAAGCTAACAGTAAAGCATAGCCTAAGCAAGGAGCCATCAGGATTACTTCCACCAGGACAAGCCACTGGTATATAAATTTAAGAGCAAAGACCAAAACCTACTATCACCTAGTTTGGTAATGCAAGCAAGTTCAGAGTGCACCTAGAAATCCACAGTAAATAACATCCTAATCCAAGAACTACTAATACTGACAAACAATCTAACAATAAACCAGTCTAATTAAGGAACCATAAGACCATTGCTACCAATGTTTAACAGTAACAGAGTTGGAAGGAACCTTGGAGGTCATCTAGTCCAACCCCTTGCTCACACAGGAGACCTGTACTAGGGATTCGAACCACGGAACTGCCAACCTTTTTGATCGACAAGCTCAGTGTCCTAGCCACTGAGCCACCTAGTTAGGCTACCAACACCGAGATGACAAGTCATTAGTAGATAAAGAAAAAAATTCTATCTCTGCTAGCACTGATGATGTCAACTAGTTTGCTGATGAAACCTCTGCAAGCAATCAAGCTCAGAGCACAAAAGGACACTAACAGCCAAACTAAGAATAAACCACAACTCAATCAAGGAGCCGTTAAGTCCAGTGCTTCCAACAGTGAGAGATCATCAAGCCATTAGTAGATACAAATAAGAGCAAAGCCTACTCCCTACTAAGATATTTCCTAGTTTGAATAATGAAACATCTGCAAGAAAACTACCAAGGTCAGAGAGCACGAAGGACCCCAGAAAAAACAATATGACAAGGAACTACCAGTACAGACAAAGCTAACAATAAACCACAGCTTGCATAGACATTGTATGTTCACCAGGAACCTTACATGGACATTGCCACATGGGAGATACAGAAATCACATTGGCTGCATTAGGGATAAAAGAAAATAGATGAATTCCGTTTTAACAGCAAAGCATAGCTAGGGGCCCACTTCAGATTACAAATTGCTGATGTAATACTTCTAAGTCAGGATAAATCAGAAGAACAAAAACAAATATTCCATGATATCCTCTTGAACATTTAACCACCATTTCCAATAAGAATATTAGGAACTGTTTTGAACTAATAGAGAACCATGGTATTAAGGATGAACGTGAAAAGAGACTGCCAATGACCAAGAATCAAATGTAAGTAAACCAGACACCCCAAGAAATATTGGAAATTGCCAAGAAAAGGAAAGAAACCAAAACCAAGAAAGAAAGATTTCAAGTAGGAACTTAAGAATTTCAGAAAGCTATAGAAGAGGTAAAAAGCAGCGATACAGCAGCATCTGTAAAGGCACGGAGGGTGGAAAAAGATACTAGAAAACCAGAAAACCTGTACAAAAATGCTGAGCTCAGGAACAGTTCCATATTTGAATTGTTACCCTTAAAGACACCAGTGGTGGACTGAAAGCAACTAAATCTAACATCAAAGATGAAAGCCATATTTTGAAATTCTGCCCGAATAATAGAGCTCTCAATATACAAAATACCTTAAAAGATACTCCCTATTTACAAGAACTTCTAGTACTAGAAGGGGAAGTTAGAACATTCCATTGCCAAATTTAAATTAGTATTATTGTATTTAAAACAATTAGTCTTTTAATAATTTAAACATTCAGCCAAAGAACAGTATTGTCACAAATAAAGCAATTAGCAGCAGAGAAAATTAAAAATTGTAACCAAACAATGCCAGCAAACCTAGAGAGTGATGTAGTGATCCACTAGATTGAAAGACGTTAGTATACATATCAATACTAAAGATTTAAAAAGTGTACAAACTATATCATATAATATCCTTAATTTTAATGCTAACAATTTAATGTTTAGGATTATACAATACAGATTAGAGATATACATAGAAAGGGTGATGCTGGATGTTAAAATACTTTTGCAAAAAGCTGAGAAACAAAAGATGATTGAGAAAGCCAAAGAATACTAGAAAAGAAACCAATACAAACTTAATTCAAGCAAAACAGCCCGAAACAACTAAAAAGAGGTAATTTTCTATCCTAAAGGTTCTTTTCAAGTGGCAACTGAATTTTCTTGGGGTTTTTTTCCTTGAAAACTTGAAAAAAATCAAGAAAGTCCAAGTCGTCTTTTGAAAAACACCTTTCAGGCTGATGCAACCGAGAATTTCCAGAGAATTTTTTTAAGCAAGCCACTAGGAGTAGTACGACTCACAAGGAGTAGTAGCTGGAATAGCAGTAGTAGAAAAACCTTTGAGTCAACCATGTCAAGTTGTGGAATGTTCTTAGAAAAATGGGAATCCCACTAACATCTCATTTTTCTTATATAAAGCATTTATATAGGGCAGAAATCTACAGTCCAAACAGAACATAAAACGTATGGCTTCCATAATGGCAAAACTGCAAGAAAAGGCTGTTTTCACAGTTTCTTTTAACTAAACCCAATTTAATGTGCTCCAAACACAAAAAAGCCAACAAGCACAGGTCCCTAGGCAACACAAACAAGGATTCATAGTTATTACTCATTACCCATCACTACACTACTCTTCCCCACTGTTGCTCCAACTACTACTCCTTGTTTAGTCCTACTACTCTTACTGAGTTTTGCTAGAGAAAATTCTGTCTATGGAGACATAATTGATGCTTTTCAAAAGACAATTGGACTTTCTTGATTTTTCAAGTTTAAAAAAAAACAAAACACCAAGAAAGTTCAGTTAAGTTTTGAAAAGCATCTTTCAGATAGAGAAAATTATCTCTGAAATAACAGAAAACAACTTGTAGTTTCAGTTGGAGATCAAATCACTACCAAAATTATCTTTCTAGCTGCTCCGCGTCCACATGCAAACATACCACCTCCTCTCTTCTCCGTATCACTCCTTCTCGCCTTCGAATGTGACCACACCCCACATAGCTTTTATAGGTTGCTGCACCGGCTGGAGAGAAGGCTTAAAGAGGCAGGACAACAGAAATCACAGGTGTTGGCTATTCTCATAGCTGTATAGACTCTCCTTACTTATTCAACCACTGTGCTGGATATTTGTTAAGGGAATCTGGATTGTAAGAATAGGAATGCGGCTTTAAAACTGGAGGAGGAAACATCAATAGTCTGTGCTGTGGTGATGACTCTACTCTGATAACTGAAAATGCGAATGACTGGAAATTCTAGTGAGGAACATCAAGGAGCACAATAAAAAAAATGAGAACCATCAAACTAATGTCAAAAGGTGCCACAGCCACCCTTGGAACTGACATGAAGATACTGAAATCATGCATAGCATCTGACTTTTAGGGTAAATTAACAATCCTGATAATCAATTTTGAACCAACAGTTAGGAAATACAGCCCATACTTCTATTTGCTAGGAGCAAGGGAGACCTTGGAAAAGATATTCAGATGCCACACTTTGTCTATATCTTTAAAGATCAGAATCTTTAAACAGATAGTAATTTTTTCTTGTACTATAAAAAAAATAAAGTACTTTCAAGAAGCATGTTAGAAAGAGTAAGATTCCTGGGAATATTATGGACAGCCAAAAAAACCCAAAACTACCTCCAAATGAATTATTGAACAAATCAATCCATGTTCTCACTGGAGGCACAAATGACCATGGTCAAATCTTATTTCTATGCATTATGCAAAGACTTAGCAGTTTTGAGAAGTGCTGGGAAAGGCGGCAATAAAGAGGAAACCAGGTTGAACTCAAATTACATAAAGATGGATACACTGCACTAGCATTGATGACCTTACCTAGTTTGGGTAATGAAATATCTTCAAGAAAACAAGCAAGCCCAGAGAGCACCAAGCATCCCTCATTTCAACCCCGACCTACAAATATTCTTCTTTATTAATGGATACATTATTGGAATACCTGAAGGTCCAGGTTGGGGACAGATATGTACACAATCACTAAAAGACAACACTTACTTGATGACACATAATAAATCAACCAACTTTAAAAACTTACGCTTTTCTTTCAGCTACCTACTTCCTTTTTTTAATATGTCCTGCTGGCTGGGGAATTCTGGAAGCTGAAATCCACAAAATTTAAAGTTGCCAAGGTTGGACAACCAACCTTTAGATTATAAATCTGAGAGTAGCTGTCATAGATTGATGGTTATAAACCGACTTATGATTTAAAAAAAAAAAATTAGTGAGGAACCTTTACATAACTCAATCCAGATAAAATCTTAGATTTCAATGGGACATTCAGAATCTTCTAAATCAACCCCTGTTTAGTGCAGAACGTTTCCCTCTTTATGATGTGAGCCCAGTTAAGACTGCAAGAACTGATGAGAGGGAACTGATAATGTTTTGTAACCTGACACAAATATTTTGGCTACATGGTTTCTGACAAAAAAAAAATATCTAAAAAATAAAAATGCACAATTATGCATTTTATGCAAGACTCATTGAGGATGATCTGGAGGTTTTTTTTACAGACTAATGGGGCAGGGAAGGGGATTTGTGCAATGCAGCCAGCACTGCATACTGTGTCACAATATTCCCCTCCATCAAACAGATAGAGACAGACATTCTGGATAGGGTGTCAGAACTGTTAACTCTTGGGCAACATTTCATACTGAGCCGCTCAACATCAGAAACGATCAACCTGGAGAAAAATAATAACATTCTGAACCATTTATACAGGTGGCTATTTTATCCATCCAAAAACATGATTTCCACTGTGAACTCATCTTAATTAAACTCTTTGCAGAGATTAGATGTTTTTTCCCTTTAGAGAACAAAAAAGCTCTTGTTTGTTTCCCCTCCCTCTGCAACCAGAAGAGCAGGGGCTGATTATTAATCTACAGAACAATACATCATTGTAGTTCATCAGAAGGAGAAAAAAAATACAGTTCTTCTAGGAATACCGTATTATTGCTTCCTCGTCCCACGCACACTTCTGGCAATGGCTGCATGCCACAGGACAACTGTATGCAAATCAAGGGGTTAAGAGGCTAACACATGCAATTTCCATCCACTCTAGGCAACACAGAACAGACCACCCCATAAGCAAAACACGGATGATCTCATCAGAAAATAAAAGAGCTTTGAACCTCATTGCTTTGTGGTTGACATATGCTTTGCAGATTACAGGTTCAGTCTCAGGATTTACAATCAAACATTTGGGAGGCACTTTGGGGCAAGGTGAAGTGGGAGTAGTAGCACACTGCTGGGAAGAGGAGACAAATGTTGGTTTAGAATAGCAATCCAACTAAGTTTAATGGCAGGTTACCATGCAAAACTATTTTAGCACAATTCTAACATGTAATACTAGCAGATTGTGGGTAAAAAACAAAACAAAACACAGGGATTAATAGTTATAATAAATCATCATGCAAGCAAAGTTTCCATTTCCTCACTAGCATCTTCTACTGTCATCCAACTATTCTCATGCCTGTATGGATGCCAGCTCTTCATGGTTGTTCAAATCAGGAAACAGTCTCCACAATAAGACTAGAATCTACTTTATTGAATTAGACTATGGTAAACAATTTTGCAAATCTATGTTTTTCTTCCCCTCTTATAACTCAGCGAGACAGGGAGGAGCTGGACTGTCTCTTCCCTAATACCTTCTCTTTTCCCAGGGCTGAAAGAACATTATTTCTGCCCATTTTGTTTTTTTTTTTTAAAGGTAGTTTTTATTCCACCTTTATTATTATTATAAATAACTCAGGTCAATGAGCATATCTTATACTACTTCCTCTTCCTAGTTTTCCCATAACAACCTGGTGAGATGAGTTGGGCTGTCCAACTTTCATGCCTAAAGCAGGACTAGAACTCACAGTATCCTGGTTTCTAGCCTCATGCCTTAAACCACCAAACTCTTTTTGTAACCATGTTCACCAAGGTTCTCACTATGGCTTTCTATACCAAGAACAATGAAGGCAGGGTTATACCTCTACAATAATGGTTGAATGGTCTCAGAAATCGGTATAAAATGCATGGGGAGAATTGATCTTTTTTTCTTGACACAACTCAAGAATTGGCTGTGACGATATTTGTTTTCCAATTTTGTGATGGATTTATTCTCATGCAAGAAAAAAAAACAACAACAAAAAAACCCTTTGGCTTTACTACCAGATTCTCAGGATGCTTTAGGACAGGGGTCTCCAACTTGTGGACTTCAACTCCTAGAATTCCTCATCCAGCGCAAGGTTGGAGACCCCTGCTTTAGGATATCCTGACCTAAACCTTTCTGGCTTTGTGGACCAGCGGGGAGGAGGACGCAGCAGGGAAGGGATGGTTCCATCCCACAAATGGAATGCACGTGCACACACTTGCCCGCGGCTCGTGCAAATGGAGATGCATGCATATGCTTACCCACCATTTCCTCAGCCCAGTTGCAAATAGCTCATGGCACTAGTGGGCCATGGTCCAGAGGTTGGGGACCCCTGATTTAGGATTTTCCGGGGTGTTATTTTTCAATGAAATTTTGTGAAGTGATAGATGACACTAGAAATGTCTTTTCCACCACAGATAGTTCTTGGCTTGCAACCATCCCTTTAGTGACCGTTTGAATTTACAACGGCACTGAAAAAAGTGACTTATGACAATTGTAATTGTCATGTGATCAAACTGCAGGCATTTGGCAACTGGCAGGTATTTATGGTGATTGCCCAGTGCCCAGGATTATGTGATCACTATTTGCAACCTTTCCAACCAGGTTCCGATAAGGAAACTCAATGGGGGAAGCTTAATGATCACATGATTCACTTAACGACTGCAGTGATTCGCTTAAGAACAGTGGCAAAAAAAGGTTGTAAAATGGAACATGACTCACTTAACAACTGCTTTATTTAGCAACGGAAATGTTGGGTTCAATTGTGCATCCTTCTCCACGGCAGATTATGCTTCCTGATCTGGAAAAGGTCCCCGATCTTATCTTCCCTTGGGATTTAACTGAAAGGGCAGAGGGGAGTTAGAAAGGCTACAGTCAGAAAAAACTGTACAATAAAAGCTATAGTAACATAGACATTTACCCCACAACCTAATAAGTACTTCATGACTAAAACTGATTATTATTTTCCTGCAAGAACCCCATATCAGAGTCATGATAGTGTTATTTATGTAACGTTTTCAGCCACGGCATGAGAATTTCATCAGAATTATTTCCTTTTTTAAAAAAAAAAATCATACACCATTTGGTTCCCATCAGATTGAATAAGAATGGCTGAAAAAAAGAGATGAAATTTCTGCCACTTCAATAATGCCCATAGTGGCACGCATCCATTAGATTCCCTTAATTAGATACACCAGTAACAAATGATCAGTGGCGCACAGAGTTTATTGCACAAGTAGCATTGAAATTCCATTGTTAGAACAGTGATTCACACTATGATTGTCTTTATCAATGAATATTGTTTATATATTCAGCACTGTTGCATGTGAATCCAATGGGATATTGGACCTTAATAACATGATTGAACAAAGGAAAGTGTCTCTTGAGTTGAGTTTGACTATTGATCACAACACACTGGTGTACTTTATCTGGCTATACAGGTAGTCCTCAATTTATGACCACAGTTGAGCCCAATGTTTCTATTGATAAGTGAACAATTGTTAAGTGAGTTTTGCTCCATTCTATGACCCTACTTGGCACAATTAAGTAAGTTATTAGTAAGATGGTTGTTGAATGAATCTGGCTTCCCCATGCCAGGGACACGAAAGGAGTCTCCAACTGGGCGTATCCCAGGCACTCGTGATGTCACAGTCTAATCCTTTCAACCCTGAAGCACCTTGATGCTTCTGACACACCTTGCGATGTGAACAGAAGGTTGGAAAAGGTGAACACATGACCCTGGAAAATGGCAACCATCATAAATTCATGAAAGTTGCCAAGCACCTGAATTTTGACCACATGATCAATGTGGGAATTCAATGGTCATAAATGTGAAAAACGGACATAAGTTACTTTCTCCATGCCACTGTAACTTGGAATGATCACTAAATGAATATTTGTAAAAGCTGAGGATTACCTGTAGTACAGAAATAACTTGCATTCTTCAGGGGTATTTTTACGTCTTCCTAGTCTTGCCACAGCCCTTTTCAAGATCAGCTAGGTCAGTCTTAAGATTGATAAATACAAGATATTAGTGACCAACCAGCTGTTATGTTCCTAGAAATGTACAAATAATATTTAGTAATGTTCTAAAACAAATTCACAAGATGCTAGTGACAGCTGTATTTAATTCTAAAAAAGCCATTTTAAAGGCAGTCCGGGAATGAGACTCTGCAAGTTCATCTATGTACTTTATTAAATAAAAGAATGTGGTACAGTCCTGTGGGGACGATGCCATTCAGAATTCAGAGAAGAGGAAATTACACATCATTATTGCTCTCCTTGAGCAATAATCTTACCACAGTTTAAGGAAAAATGAGGAAATAAGGTCTACGGAACATAAATAGAGAATAAATAAATAGAGGACCTGTATACTGCATGAGTCAAAAAGAGGGCTGTGAAAATATTTACACACCCCTCGCATCCTGGACATAAACTGTTTCAACTCCTGCCCTCCAAACGACACTATAGAGCAGGGGTCCCCAATCTTTTGGACCTCAGGGACCATTAAATTCATAATTTACAATCCCGCGGACCACTAATATGACCGGCTGGGTGGGCATGGCTAGATGGTCATGTGACTGGGTGGGCGTGGCCAACTTGATGTCTTTCACATTGAGGGGCACCTCAGCAGCCTCTACTAGCTCCTCCCCTCCCAGCCACTCCTTGCCTCCCTGCCTGGGCTCCTTAGGGCCCCAACAGGAAGCAGTTCTTGGAGCTAGGCAGCCACCACGAGAAAGAGTTGGCAAAACAGCTGTCTCAGTTCAGATTGGATCTGACCGAGAAGGAGGCTCAGCAGAAGCACCTCACTGAGGACTATGAGCATAGGCTTTCTAAGCAGAGGGAAGACCTACAGGAGTTCAAGGCGAGGTACCAGCGCCTGGAGGCTCAGCAGGCTGAAATGGTCAGCCAGTTCCAGGCCATGATGCAGTCCCACTGGAACAAGGCCCTCCGGCTCCTTGCCACCAGCACCACTTCCCTCCAGCCTTCGCCCAAACCCCTGCACCAGGAGGCTGAAACAAATCCCAAGTCGGAATTTCTGCCCCCCTCCAACCCACACAAAAAGACCCCAAAGGGGGAGACTCTCTGCAGCAACACAAATGTTCATTGCACGTATCCAGCCCAGGAGTGCAATATAAAAAATGCAAATCATTTTTCTGCGGACCACCAAAATTTTCTCATGGACCACCAGTGGTCTATGGATCACCAGTTGGTGACTGATGCTATAGAGCACTGCACATCAGAACAACTAGGCACAATAACAGTTTTTTCCCGAACACCATCACTCTGCTAAACAAATAATTCCCTCAACACTGTCAAATTATTCACTAAGTCTGCATTACTATTACTATTAATCTTCTCATCATTCCTATCACCCATCTCCTCCCATTTATGACTGCATGACTGTAACTTTGTTGCTTGTATCCTTACGATTTATATTGATATTGATAGTTTTCTAGTATGATTTGATTGCTTATTTGTACCCTATGACTATCATTGTACCTTATGATTCTTGACAAATGTATCTTGTCTTTTTATGTACACTAGGAGCATATGCACCAAGACAAATTCCTTGTGTGTCCAATCATACATGGCCAATAAAGAATTCTATTCTATTCTATTCTATTCTATTCTATTCTATTCTATTCTATTCTACTCTACTATTCTATTGAGTAGTACTTCTAGAATTGAAAATAGAATAGAATAGAATAGAATAGAATAGAATAGAATAGAATAGAATAGAATAGAATTTTATTGGCCAAGTGTGATTGGACACACAAGGAATTTGTCTTTGGTGCATATGCTCTCAGTGTACATAAAATAAAAGATATGTTCATCAAGAATCATAAGGTACAACACTTAAAGATAATCATAGGTTACAAATAAGCAATCAGGAAACAATATTAATATAAATCGTAAGGATACCAACGTAAGCAACAAGATTACAGACATACAGTCATAAATGGAGGAGATGGGTGATGGGAACGATGAGAAGATTAATAGTAATAGTAATGGAGACTTAGTGAATAGTTTGACAGTGTTGAGGGGATTATTTGTTTAGCAGAGTGATGGCGTTCGGGAAAAAACTGTTCTTGTGTCTAGCTGTTCTGGTGTGCAGCGTTCTATAGCGTCATTTTGAGGAAGGATAGGAGTTGAAACAATCTATTCTATTCTATTCTATTCTATTCTATTCTATTCTATTCTATTCTATTCTATTCTATTCTATTCTATTCTATTCTATTCTATTCTATTCTATTCTATTCTATTCTAGATCCTTCCCTGACACTCCAGATTTAAAACAATCATTATTCCAAAAAGAATAGTCAAAATCATACTACATCATCTTATCACTTAGTAGATATACCAAGATCCTATTACTCTAAAAAGATTATATCCTTTTTCCCCCTGTTCACATGAAAACAGAGCAGTTTCCTTTTTTTTTTTTTTTTGAGGCTGCAATGGATTCTTCTGCATGGTAATTAGTGGGAAGTGTGTCTTATTTTGATTTTTCTGAGCCAAATTATCTTGGGCTGGCCTTGGCCTGAATGCAACCTTAAGATGGGTTGTTAAAGAGTAGTGAAAAACAAGATTTGTTTCTACTTTTGACTATCCACCCAGATCTACTGACCGCATATGCTGATCAAAGGAATCAAATCTATCATTAAACTCTTTGATCTTAGGATTATGAACTTTTAAAACTTGGCCAACATTTGCTTGAATCTATAGTTTTATCTGATTTTTTTAATGGAGTGCCTTCACATTTCCTTCACATCCATTATAAAGGTTATCTAAAATAGCAGACCATTTTATGCTTAGAAATCCAGAGAATGAACGACCAAAAATACAACCCTGTAATTCAACACGGTTACAACTCCTATCTTAGGAAAAAAGCATTAACTTAGACAGCAAAACTATAGTTTGGGGCATTGAATACACTGATTATCTCTTTAAGTTTGAGCTCTAATTTCCCTTTACAAAATACCAGGAGTATTGCCTAACTGTAATTAACAACATTTTAAAAACACGATAAAATCAAAACTTTTAAAAGCATAGATAATGCAGGGTGTCAATACACTAAATTCAAAATGACCAATGAAACCAGCACAAGGTGAGGGAAGGGGCAGACTGTATGCATACTTTGGAGTAGTCTTCCCCAAGTGGATGAACTTCAAGAAGGAGGATGCCCAACCTGGCTAGTTATGCTTCAGAAGCTTGAGAAACCATAACATGCAGTTTTTGGCTGCAAAGGAAAGATATAAGCATTCCAAATTATTTGAAAGTTATATGTTCCCTTAGTTACCTGCTGCACAAGGACTGGCTATGATAATTCACCAATCAAGGAGAACACTCTTCTTGATCTTGATTTTGCATGTTGTTGTCAAACTCAATTTCATTGAGGGCTGCATCAGGGCTGTGGTTGAACTCAGGGGGCCGGGGTGGTAGTGGTGTGGCCGACTGGGTGGGTGTGGCCAACTGGGTGGGTGTGGCCAGCTTGCCGCCACTCCCCAAACTGCATGTTTCCTCTTTGCACTGGGTAGACCAGGACGGCCCCGTATGCATTGAGTTTGACACCCCTGTTGTCTAAGTTTTAGTGTTCTAGGACTGACATTACATGGCTTATTTTCGGTCCAAACTTTATTTAATCTCCCTGCCCCATCTAGATTATGATTACCTAAGTATAATTATTCAGAAACCAAACATTTCTATTTCTATAAGGAGAAGAGAACCAAAAAGAAAAATAACCATCAGAACTATCCATATCTTTCCTTTGGAATGTGCAGGAGTGTATACTGAAGTTCCTCTTTGTGAAGGACTAAAGCTTGTGTCTATTGCCAGACTCACAGCTGCTCTAATTAGCCAGAAAAAGATGAGTTACATCTGCCTCCACATGTTCCAAAACTCCACTACTGAAAATTGTATGCTGCTCTATTAAGCATTTGTTTCCCTTCAGAGGAGCAAAAGCAGCGATCCATATTTACTTTCAACATTTGGACCCAAGTATGTTAAGCATCCTGAAGTCACAAAACTGACAACACTGTAATTCAGGATGGCAGTATTTGATGTACTTTTATCTAGTACTATACTCCAAAGCTTCCATAAGATTTCGTTTTACCAGGCACATTTTAAGGAGTTGGTCTTGATCTTAGGAACTTATCCAGACAGGAAGTTCTCCAGGGGAGACCCTTTGGAAGATGCGCCTGCCCTTGGAGGCTCTTTTTTTTTTTTTGTGGGGGTGGCAAATGGGAAGTTCCTTCTCCTGTGTTACTTAGGAAACACATTCCTTAGAAGTTGCAATAATTTCCCAAACTCAGACTTTGGAAAAATCTAAGAAGAGACAATTCATCTGTCATACTTTGAATTAATAAATTAAATGCTTGCTATGATGATAATTTAAGACTCTTTTTTTTTCTTTTAACTTTTTAGATTTTTATAAAATGTTATTTCTGTTGGCTATCTTCAGTACCATCAGAGTGGAAAGGTGGGATATACACAAATACAATGTATTTAGGTCAAATACCTACTTTCAAAAATGTATTTACAATAGAAAAAAGCTGTGAGATTAAATGTCTTCTATTAGCCCATCTGCCAGCAAACATTTTGGCAGAATTAGAAAGAAAAAATGCCTTTAGTGGATAGTGGTTCTTACTGTCCTTCTTAAAATGGGCACAAGCTAATACTGAACATCAATTTTCTAATAGTGAACCAATGACAAGCCTAGATCAAGAGGTCCCAGGTTAAAAGAACCCTCAGTACTTTCATATTCGAGTTAAAATGATTGTATTGTACATCAGCACTGTCTTCCTGGCAACATACACAGATGGTATGTTATGCTACCACCTTTTGCATAGATTTCCACCCCCCCCCCCATTTTTCAGCCTAGCCTTGAACCTAGAGCTTTCTAGATTCTGAACAATTATCTTTTTCTTGCAACAATTTTAGGCTTCATATCTCTGATGGGTGCGTGATTTCTTCTATTAGGGGAAGAGACTCGGTTTGTATGAAGCCACATTACCTTGGCGTTATATATACGTACCAGTAACGCTCTTAAAATTGGCGTCACAGATTGTCCATGTCCCTAAACCTGGCCTAGATTCCTAGGAATTCCCTGGCAATCTATAGGAACTTGCTAGAGACTTGAAGCTGATATTACCCATTGTGATAGATTAAGAATGGGTAGTATCAACTTCAAATTTCTACCAGCTACTGTTATTATTTGTTACTATTATTTGTTAAAGGAACATTCTGGTGAAAGTTTCCAGGAATAAAAGCATAGTTCAGCATCCCCCAAATGTTCCAAGTTTATTTTTTTAAAAAAAAAAAATCACCAAAAACAGATTTACCAAATAACGGAGTTACAAATACAACCTGAGAAACAAAATATCAAGCAGCCAAAATTAACTTCTTTAGGAGAAGAAAACTATAGTTTATAGCAGAACAATTATGCAGCAGCGCCCACTTCAGTGATGAACCATGGGAAAGATAAAGAAATCCCCAAGATTTACACTCATGTCTTCTGCTCAGAGGCACATGACCGGGCACTCCACAGCTATGTTCATACTACAGAGGCACTCATGCTTAACTTGACTTATCAACCTAACCAGTTTTCTGGTCTGATCTACTGTCCTTCTTAAAATGGGCACAAGTGGTGTCTGGTGTCTAACATAACACCAGGGATTAATTTTACTGGCCGCATCCCCTTGACCCAAACTGGTTGATAAGTTAATGGCCAAGCCAAGCCTGCAATGTTATGAATACTAGTTATGAATACTCCAAAAAGTTTCAGTCCCATCCAACAGACATACCCCTTGGCTCATCCAACGCCAGACAGCTGGAAAAGGCGCTGCTTCGAGTGGAGGAAACACCCTCTCCAAATCAGGCTGCTCTTTTCAAACCTGCGTGGTACTAGGAAAACCAGTGCCGTAAACCCAGCAACTGCGATTCCACCTACAAGTAAGACGGCTCCAGAAAAGAAGGACTGGCACAAAAGTTACATCTTCTCTCCCCCCCCCCCGGTCCCGAAAACAACTTCCCTTCAGAAGGTCAACTGTCTCAGCTAGGCGGTTGAGCCGGGCAATCTGGCGCCCAAATTTGTAAATTTAGGAACGGGGAGGCGGGAGGGAAGAAGAAGACAACACCCCCCACCCCCACCCCCAGTTAACAAGAAGTCCAAATCTGGACGCACGTGCGATTAGTAACCGCACCCTCTCCTGGATCTCAGAAAGAGAGAAGGAAGAAACAGAAAAGAAGCAGGCAACCCATTTCGCTCCAGAAGCGCGGTCAAAAATTTAGGAAGAGGCCAGGCTCGAATCGTTGGAAGTTGCGCAACAGTGGGGCTAGTTTGCAAACCGGGCGGTGGTGGGAGAAAGAGAAGTGTCCCCCGTCTCCACGACCCCCGGGAGTTTACAGCCCAGCAGATCGCAAGAGCGTCAGGAGCCCTCCGCGCGCCTGGCCACTTACGTGCTGGACTGCTGCTGCTGCTGTTGCGGCGGCGGCGGCGTTGGCGGCCGCCCGCCATCGTCATCCCGAACTCGGGAATCTGGCGAGGAAGCATCGCCGCCTAACACGCCCGGTGGAGGGCGAGAGTCCGAGATGCCTGCGCGTCGCTCTTCTCTCCAGCGCTGCACCGACTTTGAAGTGAGAAAGCGACTCGCGCGCCGGGCAAGGTTTCAAAGGCTACGCGTCCCTCCCCTCCTTACGTCCCTCCCTGAGCACCTTGTGTGGCTCCTTCGCCTGATTCTTATGGAAGAGGCAAGAGCTGGAGGTTGATGCGGCCTAAATAAACTTTGGGACAGGAGCCAAAAATAGGGTACCTCGGGTTAACGCTGGGCATGTTGTGAAAATCACCAGTGCAATGCCCCGAATTTATTATTTCCTCCTCAAAGTATTTCTTTTAAGATTTTGTCCTAAGGTGTGAGGGAAGCTACCTAATGTTAGGCCACCTGGGCAAAGAGCCTGCTCTGGTGGGAGACAACTTTGGGGAGGGTGGGTATGATGGCTTCATTTCTTATGAAAGCAGTCCCTACTCTCCATCTCAAATCTAGATTTGTATTAGATCAGTCCTTGGAACGCAGCTCTGGTCAAGATCCAGTGAAGAAATACTTGACTGAATGTTTAAATTGTACCAAGAGGCAGATAACAATTCTCCATGCCATGGCTCTAAGCAACATAAAACCTGTTGACTGTTTAATTTCAGCACTGATCTCTGGAAACAGACAGATGAAGGGGGAGTGGGGGAATCACCAGCAATCAAGACATGCCTACTTAAAGTGTCATTTATCTATCATCAAGAAGGAAAAGAAGACAGATCAAGTCTCAACCACCAATTACCATCACCAAAAGTCTGTAGGCTGCTTATTTTTCCAAATGTCTGGAAGATGTTTCAGAGAAGATACAAAGTCCTTTAAGCATCCTGGAGCAAATCAAAACTGTAAACTCAAGTTGTGTAGACACAGCATATCAAGCGAGAATAGAGATTAAGAGTTTATAACATTAAAGCCTTAAATAACTGATTGGGGATTACACAGTAAAAGACTGTTCTGTTTTTGAAGCCATGATGCAAAGAGAAAATAATCTGCAAGAGATGTTGTCTTCTCACATCAATTTAGTGTCAGTGACAATGTCATTTGTTTATGCTGTAGAGGCATCTCTCCCTCTTTGCCACGAAGCCCTTGGATGTAGGATTTGCTACCATACATACAAGCTCTTCTCATTTGCCTTTAACAAAAAGTAAAATAAAAGTTGCCCAGCAGGCCTGATAAACTTCCATTTCCCCTGCCCTAATTGCTACTAAGAAGCTGTGTCGAGGAAACACATTATGACACCATTATTTTAACCAAATTCTGCAAACCCAGCCTTGGTATATGGATCGTTGTGTCCCGCAAATCCAGGAAATTGGGCTGAATGGATTGTTTAAAAGTGAGGAGCATGTCACACGAAAACACCAGAGTAAAAGAAGTAAATGAAGATAAGAAACGGAAGGGAAAGAAATAGCCAGCATTCAAAGCAAGCCAGTTAAAGAAATAGCTTTTGTTTACATTGCATTGATGAGTGGTTGTTGAAACTCTACAAAGCTACCTTGTGAATGAATACTTTGGAACTAGCATCAGTCTGCTACGAAACATTGCTTGGCATATGAAAGAGCTACTGCACGGTTTCCATTTCTGTGTTGAGTCAAATGGTGTCCTCTTATTAAACATGATCTTTTATGAGATATCTCTTTCTGCCAAATGAAACATTGGGTCTGTTATTTCTTTCTCGTATGAGCCATACCATTTGTCTTCGAGAGGATCCAGGCTTGTAACTGTTCTTTAGGGGCATCTAAATTTGCAAATGTTTGTCCACCATCAATAATTTTCTTCCTCTTGAAGCATGGTAGGTTTTATAATTCTCTATTTCCTTTTTTGTGAGGACTGTCATTTAGAAATGCTTCTCTACCTGGAGAAATCCTTCTCTCCAGAGATGGGAACCTCCAATCTCAACATTCTCCAGCCTGAATCTACACATCTGGAGAAGGGTCTATGACAATTCACTGCGGCCAACTTGTCATGGCCAACTAGCCATGGTGCAACTCACGGCAAGAACAAGAGTTGCACTAATAGCCAAGAAATGGTGGAACAGAATCATTAAAGAAAGGATGAAAAAAAAAGTGACAGAATGAAATGTGAATCTGTTATTTATTTTAAATAATTAAATTGAATTGTTAAATTGTCCTGCTGAGTTATCCCATGGCCAGTTGGCTGCGGTGAGTTGTGCCATTCCATCTGGAGAATACCCAGCCTAGGGAACTTTAGAAGCTGTCAAGCTTTGCGTGGATTCCAATGTATAGTGTCCAATAATATGATATTAATAGCTTATTATCTAATACTGAAGGTTATGGCTAAACTCATAATTAACTTGCATCTCTTTTTTTAGAAATGATCTTGCATTTCAATTACTGTCTGGAAATATTGGAAGGGGGCCATGATTAGAAGCATACCCTTCTACATGCCATAGACTTGTACTTTTAAATGTATTCATTTGTCATCGAGATATTTGTACAGTCTTCTCTACAATCCTTGAGGCCTGTTTTGCAATTTGGATATATATTATAACCAGTGGTGAATGTAAAATGTGTTACTACTGGTTCTGTGGGCGTGGCTTGGTGGTGGTGGTGGTAATATGACTGAGTGGGCATGGCCAACTTTTTTTTTTTTTTACTTTTAAAACCATTTTTCTACAACCTCTTCGGCTGAAGAGGTTGTAAAAAAATGCTTTTAAAGCCTCTGATGATCCCAGCTGACTTGCCTGATTGGCAGAGGCTTTCTTTTTCTTTTTTAAAGCCTCTGATGATCCCAGCTGACTTGCCTGATTGGCAGAGGCCTTTTTTCCCTTTTAAAAACATTTTTTCTATAACCTCTTCGGCCAAAGTGATTGTAGAAAAAATGCTTTTAAAAGCCTCTGATGATCCCAGCTGAGCCGCGTGATCATCAGCAGCTTTTTAAAAAACTTTTAAAAGCATTTTTTCGGCCAAAGAGGTTGTAGAAAAAATGCTTTTAAAAATAAAAAAAAAGCCTCTGATGATTGCGCTGCTCAGCTGGGCAATGGGGGGGGGGGGCGGGATTTTTGCTACCAGTTCTCTGAACCATCCGCCTCCATCGCTACCGTATCAGGCGATCCGGTCCGAACAGGGAGCATTTCACCCTGCTTTGCACATATTTGGCTTCAACAAGCAATGTCAATGGGAGAAGTCAGAACTTTGCTTAACAACTGCATGATTCACTTAACAACGGTGGCAAAAAAATGATAAAATGGAGCCTAATTCACTTTACAATTGTCTTGCTTAGCAGTGGAAATGTTGGGCTCAATTATGGTCGTTAATTATGGTTGTAAGTCATAAAGTGTCATTAAAAAAAGAATCATATTTCTTGGTAATTCTTTTATTCCTTTAAAGAAACATTCCTTTAAAACATTTTCTATAGAGTAGGGTAATGGGCATGGCTTAAAATGTCTCTAAATATTCTTTCACATATGTATAACTTTTAAGATGGCAAGAAAATCAAACGAATTATTTTTTAAGTATTCTCTTTCTCATACTACATAGGCTTATTCACTATTCGTCACTAGTTGAAACTTTGCAAAACTTGTATCATTTTCTCAAAAACAGCCTCATTTAAGTATAAATAATTGTTAAAGGTATCGTATGAACTACTGGTTAAAATATAATGTACAGATTTTTTATGTTATTTATTTTCTCTCACTTATGACTTCCATGTAATAATTCTTTTTATAATTTCTAGTTCAGTTATTATATTTTGATTTTTATTTCTTTGAGGAATTTAAGTGATTGATTTCAAAATAATACAGGCACTATTAACACAGTTATCATATTATCCCACTGATATTTAGTTCTTCATTTTATTATTAATTATTGTTGCATCAACAATTTATGAATCATGAAAGGAGGATAATTTGAATTTGTTCCTAAATTTTATGATAAACTGATATGGAGATAATGGTTTATAAGCTACTTCTGAAGCTCTTGGGCATAAAAATGATATTGCATTTTGGGTCAGTTTATTGTTAATCTTTTGGAAATTTGATATGCTTAAAAAGGGTATAATCACTTAAAATACATTCTGATTTATAGTTTGAGCCCAATGCGTTAAAAGTATCTGAAGGTCCTAAAGAATTAATAATATAGGGAAATTTTGGAGGTTCCCAAAATTTAATTTTGGGAATTAAAAATTAATTAAAAATTAATTAAAAATTAATTAAAAATTAATTAAAAATTAAAACTCAGCAATGAACTAAAGGGCCACCATCAGTGAGCTGTTGGACAGTATTACTTGGTTTGTTGTGTGGATGTTTGGGTGGTTTAGGGGTGGGGAATTGTGGTTGGTGGGAGTATGTTTGGGGATTATGTGTGTGGGACCTGGTCTTTGGGTGTTAAGTAAATTTCGTTGTATGTGTATACTGTGTATACACATACAATGTCAATAAAGTTTATTTATTTATTTATTTATTTATTTATTTATTTATTTAATTTTCTATAGTTAATTTTTACATACGGTTGAAAAATATTACGTAGATAGAAATGGGAATCCTCATCATATGTAGAATAAAAGTCTGGAACTATTCTAAGAAATAAATCAGCTAGTTTTGTTAATGTTTATAGAACTGATTTATACCTTATAGTCTTGTACAGATGCATTGTTTTGGTTTCACAGTCATAAGATTTTCGACAAGATGTTATTATATTGCCAAACTATACTGTATACTAAAAATGTGGAATGCTTTGACCGTGGACTACTAAAATTCTGTTTTACTCTAGTGGAAAGTTTCTGTTACATCAGACTTTAAACCCTTGATTGAATTATGTTTATACTGTCTATGTAGGAACTAGCTTCCTGACAATGTTTTGGAAAGTTTGATCAATATTATTCTGTGGTCTCATTTCAATATGCTATATAAGGAGGGGGTGTTTGTTTTATTGTTTTTATTGTCTTTTCTCTGTTTCTTCTATGTCAAAATTTGCCATCTCTTCTCTCAGATATCTCCATATACCAACCAGGACTGTTCAAGAAAACTTTTGATATTCTTGAATGTATTTCGGGAGAGACCAGAGTTTTTCCTTCTAAATAAATACAAATTAATTTCAGCTTTGAAGTTATATTAAATACATTCGATCTCACCTTTAATAATAAATTAGAGATTTCAGGCCAGAATTACACAGCCTTATATGATGACAATATTTAAAACTTTAAATCTAGGATAAATCAATACAAATTGAACTTAGTTTTACAGTTTAATCTTAATCTTACAGTGATATAGGCATCATACAGTATGAATTTGATTAATAAAACAAATAAAAGTACTAGAAAGATATATTAACTATTTAGTATCAATAAATAGCTGAAGATTGTGCCCAAATTAATAATACATTAAACTATTAACAATTAGTAGATAAGAAAGATGGCTCAACTATTTCTCTGACCACTTGTATTAGACCATTCACTGTTGTTTCATTTAAATTATAAAATGATTCCTATATCCTTTAAATAAGATGGGAGAGTTTAAATAGGCTTTCACAAATAAAATCAGTTTCACAAAAGCTCATATACCATACGCTAGAGTGACATTCTTAAATTCAGCGGTACTATTCTTAAGGAAGGGAAAGGAGATAACTTTAATGAGAGGTCAGCTGCATGTTACAGTCATGAATTTATTTTCCAATCAATAAGTGGTAATTTCTTGTGTTCAAAACCATTCTCATAGTAAATCAACAAATGATCTTAAAAAAGCTTGCCTATCAGAATATATATCTATGTCATTCTGTGCTTCCATAGGTCCATTCTCCAAGTCTTCAGAAGTTCTTTGAAGGTGATCTTTGATGTTCTTCAAATATGCTCACCATAAAGGGAGCAAGCAAAAGTCCTCAACAAATATCACCTCAACATCAATTTTTTTTACTAAGAAATAACATACATTTCTTGCACAGTTCACCCGTATTCTTAGTATTCTTGTGGGCATTTATTTGGTGATATGCAACCCCCACCCCCTCCAAACTTGGTTACTGTGAGGGAAAGTTGAAAAGCTGTCAAACTATCTAGAAATACCTGAAGTCCAATATCCAGGAACTGTGGGATTGGGGGACAGGATTTTCTCTGCAAATGAAGAACCATATTTACCTCAGACTCCACTGCACAATGGAGCCCCTGGCATCCGCCATGAGCTCAACTCCTAATGGCATCAACTCATACATTGCTGTGACAGTACGAGCCCTTCAGAATATAATGAAAACGGCAAAGTATGACTCCCACATCTTGGGCACAATAGAGGAAGACCATGGCTGGGATATGATGATAGATGCTGAGAGGCAACACAAAAACTTTGCTTTTCTAGGGAGAATAATATGCAAATTGCTCAATTCTACACTTGTTTCATTATCTTTTTTTTTTTTAACCACAGGAAGCTTTGAGGAAGGATTATGCTGCATTTCCAAGAGCCGCAGTGGCGCAGTTGTTAGTATGCAGCATTGCAGGCTAATTATGCTGACTGCTAATTGCCAGCAATTCAGCAGTTCGATTCTCACTAGCTCAAGGTTGACTCAACCTTCCATCCTTCCGAAGTCAGCAAAATGAGAACTCAAATTGTTGAGGGCAAGAGGCTGACTCTGTAAACTGCTTAGATAGAGATGGATGTAAAGCACTGTGAAGCGGTATATAAGTCTAAGTGCTAAATGCTATTGTAATTTTTTCAGAGAGGAGTGAGTTATTTCATTTGCTACCCTTGTTGCTGTGGTCTTGAGGACTGGAGCACTGTAGCTGCTTTTCCCTTCTTTCATTTTGATTTTTGTTTCAGTTACTATCATGGGTAATTTAGTGAATTCGGAAATATCCCAGTCATCTACAGAAAATAGCATTTATGTTGCAAGAGCATCCTCTATATAAAACATCATTGAAACATTCATGCACTTGTCCTGTGATTGCTGTGAAGAAAAGGGGCCACATCACAAACTGATGCCTTTTACGAAGCAGAACCATAAGCTCGTGAAGTCTCAGCCTGGTGCTATTTTAGATGTGTTGCATGCCAGGGTCTGTAAAGAAGTATCTAGAAGGGAGGACGCCATCATATGCCTGATAGTTCTTGGAAGATCTGGCCTTTTCAAGCAGAAAGACTGACAGACTGTGTTGCTTCCATTCCTTGAGGATACCATCTTCCAGATCAGTAATGAACACTGGTTTACTGACTTTGTTCAGAGTCTGAGAAGAACTTCCTTTACAAATGTTGGGGAACAGCAATGAAAGCGTCTTGTGGCAGCTTAATTCAGTCAAGCTTATGTAGAACGATCCAGGATCAGGTTTTATGAAAATGAAGAAAGGGAGAGCTGTCACTCCATTACTTGTAATGCAATTTATGAAATCATCAGGAACCTTCTTGAGTGTGTGGTAGTACAAGTCCTTAAAAACATAATGAAAGTGGCAAAGTGTGATTCCTGCCTCTTGGACACAATAGAGAAAGACCATGGGTAGGATATTGTGATGACTCCCCTGGACTCTTCCCCAGATGCCTTTCCAGATGTCAGTTCGGAGGGTAAATCAGTTACAGGCACATCTGGATGGGAGTTGGTCAGTGGCTGTGAGCAGCTGTCTGAGAGGGATTTGGCTGAAATACAGTGCAGTAGGACAACCCTGAGGCTTCAGACCTTAGGTTGCAGCCAGTCAGTGATGAGGAGGAAGAACTGCCTTCTGCATCCGATCTGAGAACATGTAGGGCAGAGAAACGACAGTAGCAATGAAGGTCATCCCAATTACTCATGAGGAGGCAGCCTTGCTCTTCTTGATGGGCTGCATCAGAGGCTGACTATTTATTTAGCACAGCAGACAGATGGAGGCAATAGCTTCATGTTATCTGGTCGTTGTGATCCCTGACTTGCTTTGGATTGACACCGTGCCTTGACATGGAATGTGCTTTGTCAACCCTCTTGTGTTGTGGATTTAATTTTGTCTGGTGGGTTTATTTTGTTTGGGAAACTTTCTAGTGCCTACGGACTCATTGGCCATTGCTCTGTGGACTAGCATTGGTCTGCTTTTGGCTGGACTTAATTAAGACAGTTCTGGGGTTTTGATTGCTGGGGAAAAGTAATAAACCCACTAAACCACTGTTACATGTATGTGAGAGATTGAGTGGGAAGCACAGATATGTGAGATGCTCAAGATCAACACAAAGAGTTTGCTTCTCTAGGGAGAGCAATGGGCATGTGTACACGAGATTCCTTTCCAAGAAAAGTGATGCCAGTCTCCCTCAAAAGGTCAGCTAGAGGAGTGAGTCTTTCGTTTGCTGCCCATATTGCTTCTCTTGTTGCTGTGATCTTGAGGACTGAAGCATCGTAGCTGCTTTTCTCTTCTTTTGTTTTGTTTTCTGTTTCAATTACTATCATGGGTAATTTAGTGGATTCGAAAATATCCCAGCCATCTACAGAAAATAATACACTTGTTGAGAAAGCAACCTCTGTAGAAAACATTCATGCACTTGTCCTGTGATTGATATGAAGAAAAGGGGCCACATCACATATCAATGCCTTTTATGAAGCAAAACCATGAGCTCTTGAAATCTCAGTCTGGTGCTATTTTAGATGTGTTGCATGCCAGGGTCTGTAAAGAAGTATCTGGAAGGGAGGACGCCATCATATGCCTGATAGTTCTTGGAAGATCTGGCCTTTTCAAGCAGAAAGACTGATATACTGTGTGGCTCCCATTCCTTGAGGATACCATCTTTCAGATCAGTAATGAACTCTGGGTTACTGACTTTGTTCAGAGTCTGAGAAGAACGTCCTTTAGAAATGTTGGGGAACAGCAATGAAAGCGTCTTGTGGCAGCTTAATTCAGTCAAGCTTATGTAGAACAATCCAGAAGATCAGGTTTTATGAGAATGAAGAAAGGGAGAGCTGTCACTCCATTACTTGTGATGCAATTTATGAAATCATCAGGAACCTTCTTGAGTGTGTTGCAGTACAAGTCCTTCAAAACATAATGAAAGTGGCAAAGTGTAACTCCTGTCTCTTGCACACAATAGAGAAAGACCATAGGATATGGTCTTTCTCTTAGGATATTGTGATGATAGATGCTCAAAATCAACACAAGGAGTTTGCTTCTCTAGGGAGAGCAATGTGCTTGTGTACACCAGGTTCCTTTCCAAGGAGAGTGCTGCCAGACTTACAGTCTCCCTCAAAAAGTCAACTAGAGAAGGGAGTCTTTCATTGCTGCTCCTGTTCTTTTTCGTTGCTATTGTCTTGAGGACTGGACAAGAAGCAATGGACGGAAGCTAATCAAGGAGAGAACCAACTTAGAACTAAGGAGAAATTTTCTGTCAGAACAATTAATCAGTGGAATGACTTGCCCCCGTAAGCTGTGGGTGCTCCCTCACTGGAGGTTTTTAAGAAGGGATTGGACAACCATTTTTAAAAATTGTATAGAGTAGGGGGTTGGACTGCAAGATCTCAAGGTCATTTCCTACTCTGTTTTTCTGGAGCTTTCAAAGATAGCTGACCTGATAGGATCACAGAACTGCTTTCGAACTAGCATAGAGCTACTATATTATAAGTTTGACTCTGTTAGCTTCGAATTCAAATTTGTCACGGCTCTTCACCCTAATGTGTTGTGCAAATTCAGGTAAAGCAGATATTTTATGGTTCAGTGTGTCATACAGACTCATAACCCTTCATGGATTGAATTAATCTCATCATGTGGTACAAGCACAGCTATCTGCACCTTGAAAAAGAAAACATTCAAAATGTTGTTCTTCCAATTTCTTAATCCAAATGACTGTTTTTACAGTTCTTTTCCTTAGATCCTTAAATGCTGAATCAGATATGCCAGTATTTAGAAATATAAACTGGATTTAATAGAAACAGGCCGGTTCAGGAATTCGATTGTGGAATTCGATAAAACGGGATTCCCTTTAGAGCTGCGAGATCCGACTGAGCCTTTTGAACATTTTGATCACCAGAAGACAGAGGAAAGGCAACATTCAAGAGAATCCTTTTCCCATATATCTAAGTCAGGGATTTACGATTGCAGGCAATGGGCTAGATTTGTGATGGCCAACCTATGGCGGACGTGCCAGAGGTGGCATGCAGCACCATCTCTGACGGCACGCAAGTTGTTGCTCCAGTTCAGTCCTGCTGTGCATGTGCGCGCACCTCCTGTCAGCTGGCTGGTCTTTGGGTTTCTCTTGCGCATGTGTTGGGGGTGGGGTGCTTGCGGGGGCCCGCACATGCATGCACAGGGGTGGGGCGCATGTGGGCACCCTGCACATGCATGCATAGGGGCAGGGCACATGCGTAGGGGCTGTGTACACATTGTATTTGGAGGGTTTGGGCGTGCACTTTGGGCACTCAGTCCGGAAAAGGTTAGCCATCATTGGGCTAGATCAAGGCCTGTTCCAATCATAATGCTCTGGGGAAATTTTGCATTATACATGTAGTGGGTTGTATAACATAATTTAGTTACGTTTACTGAACCCAATTTTCTGGATTTGTATGATACCTAAACAACATTGTCTGCATTTGCCCTACACAATAGATCTAAATTTGTTTAGCTAGAGTTTGGGTATATTATACAAAGTATTGTTTTGCTATTTCCTGCTTTTTAGTAAAAGTCAAGTCTCCATTTGATACCTGGTACTTAAATCAGTTTTAAATTTAGCCATCGCATTTGCCCTTCTATGTTGAAAGTTTGTTAGCATTCCATGCTGTTTTGTAAGATTTGCTAATTGAACAATAAAAACGATAAATAACTATTTCAGTATAATAAAGGAAATGAGCTCCCCCTTTCCCCCCCCCAAAAAAAAATCTATAAAAATTCACCTTGCACAACCCTTCTTATGTCTAGCTTTCTGGGCTTTAGTCGGCTTTATTCCCACAGAAGAAAGCAACTATTCATGTAAAGGTATTTTATTGTGGCAAAAAAAAAAAAAAAGTAATAAGCCTTTTTTGTTTTTATTTAAATCAGCATTTAAAGGAGCCCTTGCTACAAAGCCTAGGCACTGAATTAGACAGCCGTTTCCTCTTGGGATTATTTTCTGTGCTTGCAAATTAATTCTGTTTTGCAAAGAAGTGACTGCCCTTTCTGGATACCCATGATGGTTAATAGGAGGCAAAGACCATTAATTTTCTTAATTTAATTTTAAATTTGGGACTTGAATCAAATCAGGCAGTTTTGGAGCCAATCCAACTTTATACCAACTGTTCTTGGATTTATAAACTGGGACCAGAATTGAGTATTGAGATCTGTAAGCTTTCTAGGTTTTCTAAAAAATACCCTTCTTCCAACATGGATAAGCCATCAAATGTCCCAAAATAGAGATAAAGTGCAATTTGCTCACACTTGGAAATGCATTATTTGTTGCTTTTTTTATAACTGGAAATCAGAACCTGAATACCCCAACTATCATCAATAAACAGTATCCCATTTCAACTGATTGGCTAATTTGAAAATTATACCTGTGTTATTCTAGTGATTGTCTATGAATATATATACAACTTGTTTCTTTATGTTAGGATGGTGCCTACTTTGCAAAGACTCACTTAGCATTTATCTTAACAGGATTTTCAACAAAATTAACATGCTCTACTGGCTTTTATAAATGTCTGTACAGATTGTCTTCAACTTAACAACTGTTCATTTAGTGACAGTTTGAAATTACAACGGCACTGAAAAAGGTGACTTATGACTATTTTTCACACTTATGGTTGTGGCATCCTCCCCAGGGTCACGTGATTTACACTCAGATACTGTACAACTGGTTCATATTTATGACTTTTGCAGTGTCCCAGGGTCATGTGATCATCTTTTGCAACCTTCTGACAAGCAAACTCAATGGGGAAGCCAGATTCGCTTAATGACCATGTTACTAGTTTAACTACTGCAGTGATTCACTTAACAAATGTGGCAAGAAAAGTCGTAAAATGTGGTAAAAGTCACTAAACACATTTCTCACTTAGCCACGGAAATTCTGGGCTCAACTGTAAGTCGAGGATTACCTGTATTATCACTTTAATACAATTTATCTGCTTCTGTATTCAGTGTTGAGCTAGTGATTTTGAGCTACCATAATGTAAAGTAGCATTATGGAAATGGGAGAAACAGCTGCCAATGTTACTCCAACATCAGCACTTCCTTTACTTTCTGACTACACTAAGATGGAAGCGTTGATTTCCCTTTATATGAGCCTCACAAAGGAATGAATGGCTGAGAAATTGGTGCAAGGAAATGCTTTGATCCTCTAGCTATGCTTCTTCACTGGAATTTAACTATCTGGTTGGGTGATCTGACAGAAACATTTTAAATGAGTTCATATAGACTGCTAGATTTTGCTGTCCATATGAAAAAAACCAGGAATCTATGGAATAGCAATTGTGGCACTTTTCAAAGAACACTATGTTTTATTAATTAAGTTATTCAATCTGTAGATCTTTCATTGCTGCTTCCATCAAATGCTCTCTCTCTTTTTGGGACTGGTGGCTTCCTGAGCCTTGTTTTTGCAACCCACAAATCCCTCCCCATGAAGAAGTACTGACATAGAGCAATTTATTTGTTTTAGGTAAAAACATAAATTATAAATATATTTATCATAACATACCCAGGAAGGAGAACACCCCAAAATACGTTACTGTCCAGCTTCAATTGCAAAGAGTTGCCTTACCAGCATTTGAAATAATTAGCATTATTTCAATAAATTTGTCATTGTGTAATTATTCAACCTTTCAGCCTAGCTCAGGGATCAGCAACCTGCGAATCCGGAGCTGCATGCGGCTCTTTGGGCCCTCTGCTGTGGCTCCCTCTCAGGGATCCCGCAATTGGCTGGCTTGTCCCTCACCCTCCCCTCCCAGTCACTCCTCGCCTAAGAAGGTAAGGGCGATGGCGGGGGATGGAGAAGTGGCCAGGGCAGAGACAGAGAGATGCATAGAGAGGGGCAGAGAGACAGACATAGAGAGATAAGAGAGAGAGGGAGGGAGGGGAGAGAGAGATATGTCAAAAGGATTTTGTGGTTCCTGGTGTTTTTTAACAACTGGTTCTGTGCCCTAATGACTGGCTAGATAGACATGGCTAGGGGCTCATGTGACTGGTGGAAGTGAGTGACATCGAGTTGGCCACGCCCACCCAGGTTTTGTGGCTCCCGGTGTTTTCTTTTCTGTAGGAAACGGGTTCCAATGGCTCTTTGAGTATTTAAGGTTGCAGACCCCTGGCCTAGTATATATGTATGCAAGTAGTGGTACAATTACTGTGACACTGGCAGCATGCTGGTCTTGGAGCCCAGCATGATGGCAATGGTGGAGACAGAAAGTGTGAAATGGGAAGCCTCTGGCCACCGCTGCCTCCTTGTTACCCACCCTGACCGCCACCACTGTCACCAGCCAATTCCACTTGGAGCCCGGCGCAATGATGGCATGTGTGAAAATGGGAAGCCCTGGCCGCTACCACCCACCCCACTGCACTCTGTCAATCCACTTGCTCGCCCACCTCCCTCTGGCCACCCATGGTGAATTGCCCTGTGGCAAATTGGCAATGGCAAGTTAGCATCAGCAATCTGGACTGCTGAAGCACCACACACTGTTCTTTTAGATCAGGAAACCAAGAAAACGTGTTGGCTTCACCCCAATTTCAAAATATCCCACAGTGATAAAGGGCATATGATATGGCATTATATAAATTTGATAAATACATAATAAATAGTGTTGACAGTGAGTAGTTGCAGCTGGCAGCACCCAGAAGTGTCTCATTGAGTACATAGGGTTGCATTAAAGTATGGTACTGCATTCCTCCCTAGTGGTCTTCCAGTAGACCATTATACTAATGGCTGAATTATGTTTTGCATAAGCATTACATAGCAAATGCCTACATAGAAACCGAGAGAGTGATTTCTTCTGTAGTTAAAGGCAGGATATCCATGCCTGAAGTAATACCAACTAGTCAATTGGCAGATTCCAGCTTCTGACAGCATCATCATCAAGATGATGCAACAAAATATTGTATACTGGAACAACTAGGAATATTTCAGCTGTCTCCATGGTGAGTTGAAAATGGGATAAAGACTGCATCAGGAGCACATGTGAGCTAAAACTGGTTAATGAGGCAACTTCATATCAAAGTTAGTGGAACATGTAGATGAGCCCTCATGAGGATGGACTTACCTACAAGTAGTTTAGTGTTTGGTTCTTCTCCAAACACTTTTTTGCTTGTTGATCAGCTGTCCCAACATTTTCTGCATCTTAGGGTCCTTAGGACTCGATCGTAGTTCATACTGTACTTCATAGCCACAGAGGGAGCTCTATGCATTATGACAGGGTAGATTCGGGAACAGGCTTATCTTACATTCCAGTTTGACTAGAATTGCCCCTGCTTTGCACTCCAGTCCTGAAATCCCACCTGCTTTAAAGGTGCCAGATTCCACCTGGAAAATTGAATCATAGAAACTTCATTTAACCATGTATCATCACTTCCTTGCCACCTTTGTTTGCTCGAGTCAACAACTAAACACAGGCAAATGGGGAATGACTTGAAATAGCCGAACTCATCCTTTCTATTTGTGGAGATTCTCAATCATCAGGTCATAAATGTCTCAAAGGTGCGTTTTCAAAAGGCAATTGGATTGCTTGTTCCTTGAAGAAGAAGAACAAAATGTTTTCATTTCTCATTCAAGAACTTTCATCAGTTATGATGGGGAGGAATGGAAGGAGAGCTACTGACAGTTAAGACTGGATGGTGGAGGGGAATGGAAGAGTAGTTTCTAACCAGATGATGAGGTGGAGGGGGAATGGAAGGATTGTATTTCTTTGCAGTCATCTTGTTGTTAGCATTCTCTGAGAGCTGTTTAGGCTGTTGGGGGAGGAGGTTATCTATGACCTTGGGATCATCTGAATCTGGGTACAATTGGTTGTGGAATCTTCTTGGAAAAGCTGCAAGGACTGCATTGTAGATTGTAGACAGGTGGTGTCTTCCTCTCCTGATATACATGGATTCTTTTACCTATCTATTAAACCAATGTTCCTCTCGATCCATAATGTGGACTTGGCTGTCTTCAAAGCTGTGACCTTTATCTTTCAAATGCAGATGGACCCTTGAATCTTGTCCTGATGGGTTAGATCGCCTCTGTTGTGCCATATGCTTGTGAAGTGGTTGTTTTATTTCACCAGGGTACAAATCTGCCCATATCTGACTGCATTTGTATTGCATAGATTACATTGCTCAGTTTGTCTCTGGATATTTTATCCTTGGGGTGGACAAGCTTCTGCCTTACTATATTCTTGGGTTTAAAGTGCACACGTATGTTGTGTTGGTTGAAAATCCTCCTGAGCTTTTCAGATATTCCTGCAAGGTATGGAATAACAACATTGCTACATTTGTTGTTTTCTTCTTGTCTGTAATGGAGAAGCTCCTGCTGGATCTTTTTCTAGATTTGATGAAGGCCCAGTTAAGATAATCACAAATTCCGAAGGATACCTTGCCCATGTTATAGTTCTTTTTCTTTTCCCTCTTTGTTGGTTTTACTTAGCTAACTTTACTTTATTATCCTTCCATGTCCCCATCATCCAGTCTCAACTGTCACTATCTATCCCTCCATCCAATCTCCCATCACAACTGATGAAGTTTCTTGGATGAGAAATGAAATGTTTTGTCCTTCTTCTTCAGGGAAAAAACAGTCCTTTTGAAAAAGCACCTTTGAGATGACTCATGCTTTCATTTTGCAAAAATGAAGCAAGTTTGAAAGAGCATTATAGCCCATTCTCTTTGCCTTTGCAAACATGCTTATTTGTGACCTTTTCTCCTTTTATGAGCCTGACATTATATTATGCCTATCCAAGAATTTCATTTCAGGAGGATCACTTTTATTTAAAATCAAACTATCTCAATTTATGTGCAGTTGAAGCTTGATGAAATATATACTGAATATACAGAAAATGGAGCTAGAGTCGAAAAATAAACTTTGCCAGTAGGAATATAAAAACACCTGCTTAGCACAATAGGGGAAACAGAATAAAAGAGAAAAATATCACATAATGTTATACAACTTATGTCCTATACCTGATAATTATTGTATTATTCTGATATTATGACCTCTGCTTATAAGGGATCACAATTCCTCCTAAAATTACCAGGAACCATGGTACCAGCAAATACACTGGGTTGGGGAATAAATATATATTTATGTCAGCGTAGTAATTTTCTTTGTGATATAAGACAGAGATCTGGCATCAATTGGAATGAAATATCAAACGGTTACAATTAACAAATTTTTGCAATGATATATTTTTTGCTGCATGCTAGAAGCAGTATGAATATATTTTCACCTATTGTTTCCCAAAGGATCTTGCAAATCATTGTTCATTGTTCCCCAATTCATATGTTCTTTAGGGAAAATTGGTTAAGAGACCAGGCTATAAATCAGAAAGAGCTCAGTGAAATCTCATATTTCCAAATAATTACTACTACTACTACCATGCATTCAATGGTAACTAGAGCCATATATCATGCTAAGCCATGTGTTTGTTGCTTTCGTGTGATTGCCTTGGTATTTAGTTAAAAATATCTGATGTGAATTTTTGATGCTGGGATGAATAGCTTCTTAGCTAAGATTCTGGAAAGTTATGTTGGTTCTAGCTGTGGTAGCATGAATAGTTTTGCTGCAGATGTTTTCCACCCACTACTTGGTACATAGGATTGTTCTATTAGTACAATAATTTTTAATTTTCTTGATAGTTTATTCTTTCTGGAAGTTGTAACTGGCAGTTGGTTTTCAAGTTTATGGCATTAGTTAATTTTCTTTCCTCTCCAATAAATCCTTAAGCAGATCTTATGTCAGTGCTAACTGATAACTTGCTTATTGGGGATTGCTTACGTGTCAAATTGGTTTTTTATTGTTTACACAGTAATAGAAATTTGCATTTTTCCAGCAATATGATGTGTCAATATTCTAGCAAAATATGTTGTGGAATAGGGAGCAAAGCTCCTTTTCAATCTGCATTAAAGAAAGGATAGCTGAGAAGTAAAGCAATGTTTTTCTCTTAGATCTTTCCCAGCAGGAAACAATTATGGGTAATACCAATTTCCTGCAGAATTTCATAAATCCTTCCTGGTAGAGATTTCACCTTTCAGTGGTCCTAGAATATAAATCACAGCTTTTCATTAGAACTTTGGTTGTCGAAGATTGTTGCTGTTCTTGTTATTATTAATATTGGTTTCTGAAAATGGGGATAAATATACCTCTATCAAGAATGGATCAATTTGATAGGTTGGTCAGAGATGACACAGAATCAGACATTGCTGCAGTGGGTTGGCACCCATGTGTCTGCACATCCCTGAATAAACTATCCAAACGATTTCTTTCAAAATGCACTCAGTTCACTGAAGCGCAAATAGCAGCTTCCCTGCTGCCAGCTCTTGCTGCTGCAGTTTGTCTTAACACCATCCTTGGCACATTAATTGCTTCCAAGATCCAGGTACAGAACTGTTTTTTCCCCACCCCCAGTCAATTGTTTTGAAACAGCAATGGATTAAGTCCATAATCCATAAGCCACCAGTTCCCCGCCTCCCACCCACCCCAAGAAGCCATTTTATATTGGAAATCACGAAGAAGCTGAGTGTTACTTACTTTTATTCTTCTCTGGAGAGAAAACTATATAGAAATAACTCTAAGGAGAGGAAGTCAGGGCCACTGAAGACAAAATTGGGGGAGGCGGGAGGAGGGTTAACCAGGAACTTAAAACATCCCATCCACTTCTACCCAACCTCTACCTCCCTGAATAGCTGCTGGGGTTGAGAAATGAAATGATCATAAAAATTGAATGCCTAGAAAGTCTCCTTCTTGCCTGCTCTTTTCCAAAACTTTTTTTCCATCACGTATGGAGGAAGAAAAAGTTGGAATGCACGGTTGTAAACTGGGGTTGTGGTGTTTTTTAACCCCAGCAACCCTATTTTTATTTTGGATTAAGATGTGTGTGTGTGTGTTGCCTTCAAGTTAATGTTGACTACTCGTAACTGCCTGAAGCAATTCCTGCAACTTCCTTGGCAAGAATTCAAAGTGGTTTCCCATTGCTTTTTTCCTAGGGCTGAGAAACGACTGGCTTAAGGTCACCTAGCTGGCTTTGTGTCTTAGTCAGGACTAAAACTCACAGTCTCATAGTTTACAGCTTGGCGCCTTAACTACTACAGCAAATTGCCTCTCGAACACAATTTCTTTGGACAATTGCCTGAGTTTTCCTGTTTAAATGTGAAGAGGAGCTTCTCTAATGAAACTACAAAAGCTATTGGAAAAAGCATTTAGAAGCTAAGGAACTTCTTGGAGAGAAATTGAGTCCTTTGTAATACATTCTGTAATCTCTACTAGTAACAAAACTGAGTGGAACGGGGCTGCTGGAAATTCTAACTTAAAGATTTTCCTGCAAAGTTGACTCGGCCTTGCATCCTTCCGAGGTCAGTAAAATGAAGACCCAGATTGTTGGGGGGCAATATGCTGGCTCTGTAAACCGCTTAGAGAGGGCTGTAAAGCACAGTGAAGCAGCATATAAGTCTAAATGCTATTTCTATTTCTAGATGGCTCTTTAGACCAGTGTTTCTCAAACTTACTTGCTTCAAAATGTGTGGACTTTAACACCTAGACTAGGGGATTCTGGGAACTGAAACCCACATATCTTAGCATTGTTAAGGTTAAGATACACTGCTCAAGACCAGCAGCCGCCAGCCTTATTTGTACCAGGGGCCAGATTGGGGAAAACAATTTTTGTGCAGACCAGCAGTGGCGATGTGGTGGCAGAAAATGTTTTCACTCACTACCTAGATCTGTGATGGCGAATCTATGGCACACGTGCCAGAGGTAGCACGCAGAATCCTCTCTGTGAGCATGCGCGCTGTCGCCAGCTGCTCTTCTGGTTTCTGGTGCGTGCCAGGGGTGGGTTCTAAATTTTTTTACTACCGGTTCTGTGGGCGTGGCTTATTTTGGGGCATGGTTTGATGGTTATGTGACAATTGTTTTTATTATTTAGCAGAGGTACTGGTCTACCAGGCTTTTAACTGCTTGCAGAGCCGTAGCAGTCTACCCATTTGTTTTGGGAGCATTCCGGTCTACCTATTTGTTTTTAGAGTGCACTGATCTACCATCACACTGCCTTTTACCACTGATCAGCTGTAGGGCGGCCCTTTGAAGTGCTGTGGCAAGAGTTTAAACAGTTTTTTGCCGCTCTGCCACCACCAAGAGCATCGGAAACAGCTTTCAGGCAGCTTGGCCTCAATTGCCAATCTACCACCGCCAAGTGGTTTACAAGGATTGGATCGGTTCTAGCCGATTAGTTGGGAGGCTTCTTGGCTTCTCAATTTAAAGCTACGGTGTCTTGTTTTTGTTTTTTCCTCTTCTTTGTCAAGTGAGACCTGATTTTTTTCCTTCTAGCTGATCAGCTGGGATTCGGGAGGCAGCGAATAGATTGGAGGCAGGGCCAGGCAGAGGTGGTATTTACTGGTTCTCTGAACTCAAAATTTCCACTACTGGTTCGCAAGAACCAGGGAGAACTGGTCGCAACCCACTACTGGTACGCGCATACATGTGCGTGCCAGCCACCTGGTCTTTGGGTTTTTGGTGCTCTGGCACATGCGAAGACCAGCTAGCCAGCGCACCGGAAACCAGAAGACCGGGTGGCTGGTGCACGCATGCGCACCAGTCAGCTGGTCTTCGGGTTTCTGGGGCCCCGGTGTGCACATGCGCGTTCCGGTTTGGGCACTCGGTGCCGAAGAGGTTCGCCAACACTGACCTAGATCCCATGCATGCGCAGATGAAGCTTCATTCACTTGTGCGGCCTGATTCCTAACAGGCCATGGACCAGGAATTGGGAACCCCTGCTCTAGACTCTTAACAGGGCATAAACCACCATGCATTTTGTGGGGTATGCACACTTTGAAAACATGAACCGAGCACTTCACCTCTGCTTATTAAAGCAGCCTATTGTTTTTCAGGGTACACACAAGCATGCTTAAAGCTGTAGGTATAGTACAGAAAAACGTAAGTTTTTTAAATATTTAAAAAGTTGGGATGCCTGAAAAAAGATAAGCTATATGTAACTGAAATCTGAGATAAACAGGTTGTGATTTTTACCTGAAACATCTGGTGTGTAAATTTCTCTCATAGCTTGTTATAGGAGATGTTGAGTAATTATTATTTATGTCAGCATAAACTGGTGGTACCAGTCATACTTGTTCAATAGGGAACTGTAAACCAAGCATTTTTCCTCCACAGCATATGTATGTGATGAGATAATACACATCTGTTAGAGACCAGCCATTGGAGCACTGTAAACATTGGTTACACAGCTGTTGGCAGACCAATGGTCTTCACTGCTATAAATTATATATTTTAGAAACAATCCATTTCATGGTTAGATAACGTGGATTAAAACTGAACCTCAGCACAAGCAATGTAATCTGCATGAGTGAGATTATCCAGAATTTGAGGAAAAAGTTTTTATCTGAAACTCTCCTTAAGAATGAGTTTACATGCTACATGTATAGTATATTCCTAGAATATTTTTGCTTTGTATGGCTCGAATAGGAGATCCTATACCATTTTAGACAGGCTCTTTTTAAGCCTTCTTAAAAACCTGCAGCATGGGAGCACCCATAACTTCTGAAGGGAAGTTGTTCCACATTGCACTGGTTGTGTTATGTCCTTATAAGGACATCTGCCCGGATTGGCTGCCAGCCACCGGGCGGGAAGATTTGAATCCCTGTCAGGGGGCGGTGCGTCTGCCGGAGCGAATATAAGGAGAGCCCCGGCAGCGCACAGCCAGTCTTGCTACTGTTTCTTGTACTCAATAAAAGTTACTAATGTAACGAGCTGGTCACGTCTTCCTTTCCTGCGCCGATCTAACAGGTTGATTGTTCTTACCATCAAGAAATTTCTCCTAAATTCTAGGAGAATTTAGATTTAGAGAGATTTACTTCTCTCTTTGTTCAGTTTCCATCTATTGCTTTTTGTTTTGCCTTCTGGTTCTTTGGAAAATAGGTTGACCCCCTCTTTTTTATGGCAGCCCCTCAAATATTGGAAAATTAGTATCATGTCACCTCCAGTTTTTCTTTTCACTAGACTGGACATATCCTATTCTTGCAACCGTTCTTCATATGTTTTAGTCTTCAGGCCTCCAATCACCTTTGTGGCTCTTCTCTGGATTCTTTCCAGAGTCTCAACATCTTTTTTTATATTGTGGTGACTAGAACTGGATGCAGTGTTCCAAGTGAGGTCTTATCAAGGCATTATAGAGCATTAGTATCACTTCTCGTGATCTTGATTCTATCACTCTGTTAATTCAGCCTAGGATTGCATTGTCTTTTTTGGCAGCTGCAACATTGCAAGCTTATAGTTAAGTAATTGTCCACAAGGATTTCAAGATACCTGTCACAGTTACTGCTATTGAGCCAGGTTTCTGGCTGTACCTGTTCATTTGGTTTTTCTTGCCTAAGTGTAAACCTTGCTTTTTTCCACATTGAATTTCATTTTGTTAAATAGGTAGAGACTAGTGTTCAAGTCTATCAAGATCTATCTGGATCTTGAGCCTATCTTCTGTAGTGGTGACTATTCCTGTTAGTTTGGTGTTGTCTGCAAATTTAATGAGCTTTTTTTCTGTTCCCTCATCTAAATAGTTTATGAAGATATTAAAGAGTACTTGACCTTGAGCAGAACCTTGGGGCACCCCTCTGCTTCCTTCCTTCCATGTAGATGTAGTTCTATTAAGGACTATGTGTTGAGTGCGATTTGTCAACCAGTTATAAATCCATCTGGAGGTGATGCTGTCTATCTCACATTTTCTAACTTACTAAGAAGTAGGTTGTGGTCTATTTTGTCAAATCCTTACTGAAACTTTTTTATAGAGGAGACCTGAGGCATGCCCAATCTGTTAAATTTTTCTGGATGGGCAAAGTCAAATAGAGATATGCAGTCCTGCAAATAATTCAGCTCTGTTAATATGTCTTTAAATATTAGTAGCTCAGGATGGTAGTTATGTTGTTGGTTTGAGCTCCAAGTTTGGCGATTTGGTTACAAACGTTTTGTCCCCATTCGAGGAGACATCTTCAGTGTACTTTGGATTGTGCTTGTCTGTGGGAGCACTGGCCTTTAAATACCTATCTGAATCCTGATCTGATTTTGGGTTGTGTGATTGGCTGGCTGTATTTAAAGGCCAGTGCTCCCCCAGACAAGCACAATCCAAAGCGCACTAAAGATATCTCCTTGAATGGGCTGACGGCCGATCCCCGGAATCTCTGTTCCACATTACATTCGTATGTCCCCACTACCGAGACATAAGATCAAGATTCTTTTCTCCTATTTCCCAGAGATTCCCTGGTTCACCTGATCTGTTCAGCCTTTATTTCCTACTCCAGGACACAGACCCCAATATAACTCCAAAGGTGGCAAAAAATTTTGCTGCATTCGTGGCTGAAAAAAAACGGGGGAAGAGACGGGTAACCCCTATGGCAGAGGATCACTAGTATTGACAGTACAGATTGTATCTGAGGCAGTAGATGGTGTACTGTCACATGATCTATCTATATTTGTAAAATATACTCCCCTTCTATGTGTATTTTAATTTGGTCTCTGACCGCAATAAAAGCTTACTTACTTACTCTCCTTGAATGGGGACGAAATGTTTGTAACAAAATCACCAAGCTCAGAGCTCAAACCAACAACATAATTCAGCTCTGTGCCATGAAGGACTAAGAAGACTGTGCAATTGGATGCCTCTTCTGTCTGAGGAAGTACAACTCCATCCCAAACTATATTTGGAATGTTCCTAGGTCCAGGAAGCCCCATCACCAACAACCATTTGGTCTTGTTAGGGATGTTACTATTTCCCATCCAAAACTTCACCACCACCACTGGGAAAGAACTTTGACACTGCCATTTGATCCCTTGGGGTAGAAATAAATACTCAGCATACCAATGGATTACCTCACCAACATCTTTATGTAGGATGCAACCCAGTGTCACTTTATAGAGGAGATGGGTGGCATAAAAATTAATAATAATAATTTAATTTAATGTTAAATAAGAATATAAGGCATCTCATCCCGCTAGGTCAGGTCCACCCCACTCATGCTGGCAGAGAGGCCTATTGAAGATCCTGTAAATCAAAGAACTCAAGCTGCTGGGATCCAGAAGAAGAGCCTTCTCTGCCATGGCACCTATCCTCTGGAACATCCTGCCCACAGCATAAGCTCCGTCCCTACCTTCCTGTCCTTCTGCAAGAACCTGAAGACCTGGCTCAACCAATTGGCTAGGGACCCAATGGGGAAATTTCACAATGGAGATGACGACTAGATTCATAGCAAATCTCATCTCGCTCCACTGTATTTCCTGCTTCTTTCCACGCTGCCCATCTTTTAATCTCATATTACTGTATTTTCCTCGTTTATTTCATTGTTTCACTATTTTGCTACTGTTATGTTTATATTTCTGTTCATTTATCTGTTTTTACTGTTGTAAGCCGCCTAGGTAGCCTAGGGTAGCCTCATAGATAGGCAGCAAATAAATTTAATAAATAAAGTAAAAATAAGATATAGTGAAGACAGATAAAGAGTAAGGATCTAGTGATAGGTCCCTCCCTCTTATAAATACCAGTTAGACCCACCCTCAGAGGAAGGGGAAAAAGTACCAGAAGAACATGAAGATGGGATAAACCCAGGTGGATCTAGCAATGGTTTTTTGAGAAAAGGATGGATCCTTTCTCTTATTCTGAATAATAGGTTAAAATATCCAGTGATCTGTAGTGGTTATCTATGAGTTGCTGAGATGGAATGCAACACTGGAAATCAATTATTGGATTTCCTATCTAATTCCGTAACAAGAAGCAATGTAGGACACTTATATCAAAAGAATGGACCAATTTTATCCAATATAAAGTTCTAAACAATGGGGACTGTTTTTAATTTAACTATTTCTAGTCCAGTAGCTCTGATTCTCTGTTGTATCAAGATTCAAGAATTCATATATATGAAATGAAATTATGGTAAATGTATAGAAAATGAATCAGGAACAAGTTATACTCTGTTAGAACTGAATATACTTCTTTGATGAGAAACAAACTGTCTTCAAGGAAAAAAAGCAAAAAAAAATCCAGTTGCCTTTTGGAAAAGCATCTTGGGAACAGTCATGACTTGGACAATTGAGAATCTCCACAGACATTCTGTGTATTGTATAATATTGCTTAATAAGTTGCCTTTTATTTCTTAGTCCTCTTTTTTTTTTTTTTTTGAGGATGTCATTTACTCCATCTAACCACAACTTCTTGTATCTTCCTAACCTGTCAACACATTCACGGTTCATATATATGTATTCTTATATATGAATGAACATACCAAGGCGATTTAACCCAGATGTATTCTTCATACAGTACTTTTAAGCAGCAAATGGAAACATTTTATATGAACAAACCTATCCTTGTTTAATGTTGTTGTGTTTATTTTTAATGTATTTGGGTTATATTTGTATAGGCACACAGAGAGAGATTTACATTGACTTTTCCTTCTTATAAACATCTTTGAATATAAATGTTTATCTACATGAATTTTGGAAACAATATAACTGCAACCATAAAGGACGGTGTGTGTGTATGTGTGTAAAATTACCAATTTCAGTTTCAAAAATTTACCTATCCCAATTAAACAGACTTTAATTGAAAGTCTTGAACTAAGGCAGTTCCATTATCCTCAGGTTCTTCCCATTGTAGAAGAGCCTTGTTAGTCTATGGTGGCAAAAAAATCAGAGGAGTCTGAAATCACCCTTTCCAACTAACAAACATTATAAAAAGGCATACATTTTTGACAGCTACAGCTTACTTTCCTAGATGTATCTGATGAAATGAGCTGCGGTCCATGAAAGCTCATGCCTTTTAATAAAATTTGTGAGGCCAGAAAGATTCTACCAGGCTCCAGGTTCTTCACAATGAAACTTGAAAGTAAAAACAAGGAAAATAATTATAGGCACAGTCACTCACTGCTGAGAGAAATAAGACAGAAAGAAATAAGAGTAAGAGTCAAAATAATAAAAGTCAAAGCACACAATGATATAAGAAGATAGCCAAGGCTAAAACTTCGCAGGGAGTCCTTGCACAAAGCAGAGGACCTGTCAAGGGAGAAAGATAATAGGGTTCACAGCTGGATTCCTTTGGCACTTCGTGACCTATGACTTTCTTCCTCCATAGTGATACCAAACAGCCACAGAACTAGTGTCCCACTGTGCAGGGCAATCAACAGACCTGCAGATCCGCTGCCCAACCCTTTTTGTCTTCTGGCTGAATTGCACTTCTGGCTGAGCACACTTGGGAGCCTTTCTGTCATACACATAATGGGGTGGTGGGAGAAAGAAGAGAATCATTGTGTGTGGGTGTAAGTGGATGAGTGTGGAAGTGGAAGTGTTGGTGTAGGTTTGGATGGGTGCATGGGTGTATCATTCTAGAAAGGGGAAGCAAATGAATAAGTAAGTAATTGTAATGGCTAAATTACTGAGACAGTGGTAAATAAGTGTATTAGGTAAATAATCCTCCATGGATCAGTCTATCTACTGTGTTAGTCTGCAGACATTCTTTAATAGCTCCATTTTTTTTCTCCTTTGGTGTTGAGTGCAGTGATTTAGAATTGAGAAAGATTATTTTCTCGGATTATTTAAAGTTTAAGATGATAAAAACAATTGGGGCACCAGGCAAGCTGGTCTTGAGATAACAGCTCCTGGAGCAATAGATAAGCAAATCCTTTGCAAGGAAAGCTCTCAAGCAGGAAGTGAGGTGGAAGTTAGAAGAGAAAGTGAAAGATTCAAATAAGAGTGCAAAAAGCATAAATGTATTTGGAGATACATCCCAAGGTTTTTCCCTACGGACATAAATATAGACGGATAATTCCTAGTTATTCCATCAGAATAATTTACCTTAACTCTTAACTCTACTGCTTGTGAATACCAAGTTACAGATAGTATTACCATGTCTGGTGTTTGTCAAATGTCTAGTCTGACATACCTGGAAGACATCAAATCCTGGAAGACTGACCTACATGTGCCCATGTCCGTAGACTGTAGAATGTCCATGTATATAACTCATATATTACCTATATAAATGGAAAACTGTAGGGGGGATTCTGCCTTATTTCAACAAAACGTGACACTTTGTTGCCCTTTATTTTGAGGATATAAAAAGCCTCTGGTCTATAACATACAGAATCTTTGGAATTTGATTGGGAATTGCTCTCATTGTTTGCTTGCTGCCTTTGAAAAGCTTTTGTCTTTTTTTTAAAAAAAGCCCACTGCCCTTCTTGACTTTATAACACTTTACTTTATTAAAAGAGCTGTAAATAGTACATCCTCATGATGCCATTTTATAAGTTAGCTAGTTTCACATTAAATTAGGCAGCTAAAATTACAAGTCTTTTCTGGACAGACATCAAATTCAAAAACAACAACAACAACCTGCCTTGGTTGAAAGAGGAGAACTAATAGTGTCACACTTCATAGAATGTATGAAACTCTTTGCCCAGTTATTTTTATTTCTGCAGAATAGGAGCAATTTTGCTTATTGCAAACTAAGAATTTTAATTATATAAATAATGCAAACTTTCCTCTCTATGAAAAGATTAATTTCCTCATTCCTAGGGGACTTGCTCAAGATCATAACTTAATGAGCCTTGTGTCCATCGAAGTTTACTGGGAATATATATATATATATTCCCAGTACAACACAAAATGTCTGACAGGCCTGAAAGTGATGATTGGAGATTTCATCCCACCATGGCCATTTAACAACTTTATCTACATAGAAAAAAAACCCTGATTACAAAAATATCTCATATATATATATATATATATATATATATATATATATATATATATACACACACACACACACACACACACACACACACACACACATACACATAATTATACATATAATTATATACATATACATATATGTATATAATTTGATTTGATTTATATGCCGCCCTTCTCTGGAGACTCAGGCCGCTTACAATGCGTTAAGCAATAGCCTTCATACTTTTGTATATTTATACAAAGTCAGCTTATTGCCCGCACAAACTGGGTCCTCAATTTATCTACCTTAGAAAGGATGGAAGGCTGAGTCAACCTTGAGCCTGGGGAGATTCAAATTTACAGTAATTGCAGACAGCTGGTGTTAATCACAATGCTATCAGTCTGCTGAGCCACCAGGGCCTGTATATATCAGATTCTTTTTACTAAGTTTTCCTTAACAGACACTGGAACAGGTCATAAGGGAAACATCAAGGAAGACTCATCTGTCTCAGTGAAAAATTGCCCACGTCACAGAAATGCAATAGAACTAAAGTAGATAAAGTAGGCAATATCAAAATAGCCATGTAGTCAGATCCTCTGAACATCAGGCAGTGTCTGAATTATAAATTCAATTCTCCATTTCTTAGTTTGTCATTCCAAATAATTGTTCTGGTGTGTGGGGCTTGTAAAATCATAATCATTGTGCTGGATTCCTGGATGGAGATTGCTGGTACGGTGGCTCAGTGTCTAAGACACTGAACTTGTCGATCAAAAGGTCGGCAGTTCAGCGATTCAAATCACTAGTGCTGCATAACGGGGTGAGCTCCTGTTACTTGTCCCAGCTTCTGCCAACCTAGCAGTTCGAAAGCACGTTAAAAATGCAAGTAGAAAAATAGGGATCACCTTTGGTGGGAAGGTAACAGCGTTCCGTGCGCCTTTGGTGTTTAGTCATGCCGGCCACATGACCATGGAAATGTCTTCGGACAGCGCTGGCTCTTTGGCTTTAAAACGGAGATAAGCACCGCCTCCTAGAGTCAGGAAAGACTAGCACATATGTGCGAGGGGAATCTTTACCTTTACCTTAAGTATTAAATAAATCCTGAGAATGTCTTCAAGTGTTCTCTTGCCCAGATCCAAAGAAGAGTAATGTCACAAATACACTAAGCCTGAAGCATTTGCCTAAAACATTCTCTCTCTTTAGTTACATTATTCTGAATCCACAGGTCATCTAGTGCAAACTACAAATGGGGAGATAAAAAGCTACAATAATCAACAATGACACAATTATGTGATGCTTCGCTGAACATGAGAGATGATGAAGAGTGGTTGCAAGCTTTCCTATTAGGATGTGTTTATAGAGTTGATTCAGAATTCTACAACAGAAGTTAAATAGTGCTGATATTCTAATAATAGTCTAATATTCAATTTTCTCATTGTCAGAATATTTAGATTTAAATGGGGGTAATCTCTGCAGATTGCAATTATTTTAAAATCATTTGCAAATATCAATGTTACTCATTATTCCATGGAGAAAATATTTTAAGAGAAAACTACATTAAAAACTACCTAGGAGTTAAGTGGAAGAGGCATTTGAAATACTGAATTAAACTTTGGGAATTGCCGATGATGCTCTATAAAAGTGAAAGTTGGACTTTGAACAAGCAGAATGAAATGAATGATGCTTTTGAACTTGGTTTCAGAGAAGACTCCTGAGGATACCATTTTTAGCCAAGAAAAAGAAATCCTGGTAGGAAAGCTTGCAACTCATGCTTTATCACTTTTCATGTTCAACATAGGACAGAGAGAAGAAAGCACAGAAAAATAATTGGATAATTTGGAGACCCCAAAAATGACTAAGAATACTGATTGCTGAGGAGATTTGTTATAGCCAAGTGCTATATGAAAAAGTGTTAGAAGACAGTTTAATTTCCCAACAGAAAGACTGGAACATGGATGTAAGGAAATACGGTGTGGAAACTGCTTGGAAGAGAGTGAAAAGAATTACATGGCAAAAGGCCACACAAGTGTGTCAAGTTACACTAATGGGAAGTTTGAAAAAGTTACATTGGGGAAAGCAGAGCAATTATGATAGAAGTAAAAAAAATGGTTTTAGTGGGTGAAAAGGGCTAAATATAGAACTTCTATTGAAGTAGATTGAATTAAAAATAGAAGTACTGTAATAGGTTTCAAAAAGAATCACAAGAATTAGACAAGATTTTACTAGGCACAGAGGACAAACTGATTAAAAAAAATTATAATTATTTATTGAGATACAAAATAGAGGAGGAGGTAGTCAAAGAAACTATGATAATCTGGGCCAAAAACTTTGATTATAATATTGAATTGGAGAAATGGGAGAAATTATGGAACAAAAACTATAAATTGATGATGTCTGTAGCCTACAAGGAAAACATGTATAAAATGTTTTATAGGTGGCACCTTCCACCAGTAAGACTGACCAAAATGTTCCCCAATACCCCATCAACTTGTTGGAAATGTAAACAAAATTCAGGAACATATTACCACATGTGGTGGACGTGCCCCACAGTAAAACAATATTGGAATAGAATAACTTTAGAAGAGATAACCAAACATTGAATAGAGATGAAACAAGAACTATTTTTGTTAGGAATATTTCCAGGGAATTACGAAAAATAATAATAATATTTAATTATACATATCACAACAGCAGCGAGAATAATATATGCACAAAATTGGAAAAATAATAATATACCAACAGAAGAAAACTGGATAAGAAAAGTTTTAGAGTGTGCAGAGATGGATAAACTCACAATAGAAATACAAGATAAGGAGGAAACAGAATATTACATGGTATGGGATAAATGGTATGAGTGATTAGAGGAGAGGTATAAAGGGCAAGGAAAGATTAAATGAGGAAAAAACAGGAGTTTCAATATAGTAACAAATATATAGAAAGGGAACAGACACAGAATGAATTATTGTAATTTAGTACATTGATATTTTCATATGTATAAATAAATATTAGAATCACATGTATAGATAGTAAATAGAATAAAGGGAGAAAAATGGATATACAGTATAAGAAATGAAAAATGATGTGGAAATGTTGGAAAGAAGAAAATTGTAAAAATTTCATTTTTTGTTTTAAAAAATTTCAATAAAAATTATTTTAAAAAAGAAGTTTTTTAAGTAATGAAATAAGATGAAGATAACTGAAGGAATGATAAGTGAAATAAGGGGAAAAGTCTAAAGAACAAAAAGTGTTGTTTAAGGAATGATAAATGCAGGGGTGATTTTGCAAGAAGAGAAAGAGAATAGTGATAGAACAGAATAGAATAAAATATTGTTTATTGGCCAAGTATGATTGGACACGCAAGGAATTTGTCTCCAGTGTAAAAGCTCTCACTGTACATACAAACAATATAGTGATAAATCATTAATCATAAGATACAAACGAAGTGATAAATCATAATATACCAATAGGAAAGAGGAGAAGAATAATAGCAATACAGCCCTACTACATGGGTAAATATCTTTAGGCACAAGACAGTGTTGTGGGATTTAGATGTTTAGCAGAGTGATGTCATGTCTTGTAGTTGTTTTAATACCCTACAGTGATAGTAATCTAGATTTAGTTAGATTTCCTTTTTTCATACCTCCTGCAATTTCCCTTTTTTCTTATACTTTGCATAATGTTGCTTTTCTTGAAGGGGAACAGTGTATTTAGTATTTATGTATGTAATCAGTAATGGCACATGGGACATATGAAGTTAGAAATGTTTTTTAAAATGACTTTTACATATCTTTGAAGAATTGGACTCCCAAGAAATGATTACAATTTCCCTGTTCAAACCTAAACTCATGCAAAAATCTATCATCAATATTCAGAAGAAGGAGCAAAAGTGCAGATATAGTATGTACCCATAGAATTCTATAGCTACACAATCAGAATTTAAAAAATAAGGACAGGGCACTTTTAGAATTTTGTCTCTAAAAGGACATATTAGACCCTGCTAACAAGCAGTTTAAAAGGACTTGAATGCTACTCGGTTTTTATCATGAGTTTGGCTGATCCACTGGTTCTATTATTTTTTTTTTGAAAAAATATTTTTTCAAGATCTTCAAGTAGTCAAAGATAATAGTTAACTATGATATCACTGAAAGCCAGTGAAATCTAAAGCCACTATTAATATGACCTCCAGGAACTTGGTTGTTAGTTGGTACTTAATATCTCAAGGATGATGCCTTTTAAACCATTAAAATAAACTGATAAAATAATAAAATAAAATAAAATAAAATAAAATATGCAGAATAGGAAATCTAGCTTTGCTAGTCGTAAGCTGCTGATAAATGGTAGACAAACACTATTCCCTGGCATTATTCAAAATGCAACATTACGTTTGATGTTTCGCAAATAATTCTCATCCTATTTCAATTATTAGAGGGAGGTCTTGTTCCTTTGGCAAAAATTCAGGTTGACTTTGGAAGGGAATATTTGGTTTCAAGGAACCATTTCACAATTCCTATGAGATGAAGAAATGAAAGGGACAAACTAATGAATTCTTTTCTTCAAAAGTAATGATTAAAGAACCCTTGCAAAAATTGGATGTTTTAAAAGCAACTGGAAAGCAAGGTCACATATAGAGGAAAGTTGTTTTCCTCTATATGTGTGATCCAAGTTCATTTTAAAGAAGTTAACATGGTTATCTGGCACGTCCCCATAAATACTTTCCCCAAAAGTTCATTTTTCCATAAGGGAGAGAGGGAGGGAGGAAGAGAAAGAGAGAGAGAAGGAAGGAGGGAGGGAGAGAGGGAGGGAGGAAGAGAGATTGTACTTCAAGCTCATTCTTAATAGGGAATGTAGAAAATTATTGGCTAAGTAATATAGTGTAGCATTCAGATGACATCAGCTTGACTTTCTATCTTGAAATTATTCGCTCTGAACCTCTCAGCTTTTGATGGCAACTTCTTACCATTTGTGGATAGTAGTATGAAATAACCTCCTATTTTCAGAATAATGTTGATTTCCATGGCACAAAACTGGGAAATGCTAAAACAGCATTTCCCAGTGCAACTAAGATTTACTGTGTCAGCATCAAGGATGAGTTTATGTTTCCCAGCTCATTGGCTTCTCAGCAATGTTGCTTTTCTTTCTAGCACAAGAATCACTTATATTGTTACCATAACTCTCATCTGAATGGTGAGAGAACAAAGAAGTTGGTGGCACCTCAAAGGCCAAAAAATGTGCACTGTTGTAAGTTTTATAGTCTTTTATCCACTTCACTGGATGAAAGAGGTATTATGTTGTTTGGCAGATAGTTTCTAGGAGACCAGAAATGAAATTCTTTATTAATAATGCTTATTCACGCAATACAGTAATGGCAATGTTATTGAATGGACAATAAAGACTGGAATGCTCGTGAAAGAATAAATAGCCTTCTTTTCAGTAAAAAATGCAAATGAATTGGCATGACTATCAAATTATTTTTTAAAACATATAAAAATAGAATTGGTAGAGAGAAAATGAAGCAACCTATTTCTGAAGCCATATATAATCCTATTGCAGCACTGTCATAAAGCTAAATGTGAACCTTAAGGATACACTATAAGATCCTTACTGCCTTAAACCAAGTACTCAATTGTCCAATAATATTTTTCACAAATGAAGACGAATATACGCATCCCAGGATAATGTTGCAGGATCCAATCTGGGTCGGTCACCATCTACACAGCAATGAACAAGGACATACATTCATTTTTGAAGCTACTAAGATTGTTGGACAAGCAGGTACAAAAACAGCCTGGGAAGTGTTGAAGCTTGGGAAACAGATGTGCTGATTTATCACTAGTTTACCAAGTACTTAGGAAGCAAGGGCTTGACAGCATAAGGAAACAATAGTAATCAACACCCCAATCAACAACTAAAAACCTACACACAAGAGGCACCATATAAATACCACACATAGAATAGCCCAAAACACACACCCTGCTACAGAGATGTTCCCTGACGCTGGGCTCCAGCAAAAATCCACACATGTCTGACCCAGACTGGATCCTGCAATAATATTTTTTTCAGGAATGGCCAGGCTTCCATTAAGAAAATAACTGAAAAGCACCATTTCATGTCTCATGTTTATCCTTGGAACAGTGTTGGAAATTAATTGCTTCTATCCCTGGAACTAAAATAGGAGGGGATGTAGCCATAACACTGAAAAATGTTGATGAAAGAAGGACTATAAACATTTTCATTTCTATTGAGACATGGTCCTTACAGAAGCTGGTAGAGAATACACACTCAATACAGCAACTTATTTCAAACTTGTTAACTTTTAAGATGTATGGATTTCAACTCCCAGAATTTCCCAACCAGCATGTGTCAACAGTGTCAAAACTATTTTTTCTTTGGGAACTAGGAGTAGAAGGAAGAATAATATCCACATAATTATAATAAATATTGGATGCCATTTTGGCAAACAGATTTGAAGATGCATGAAGTTATGGGAGTTAATGGAAGCCTCCTTCAAACATTACAAGAACAATCCTATTGTTTTCCCACACATATTTTTCAAATGCAGTCATTGATATCTGGGCTTTAATCAGAAACTGTGGAAGATTTTCCTCTCATTATCTGCATAGTGAGAGAAAAATAGGAAGTCCATTCTGTTTGCATCTGAAGCACTATGGATAGAGTTCATTTTAATGCTATGACAACATTGTATTTTATTTGCATTTCAGTAGAAAAGAAACTTTTATCAGACATAAACTCTCACAGAATCTTTGAAAATAACCCAATGAATAGGGAGGTATAAGACTGAATTAAGAAAAAAAGTATCCAGAATATAGAGCTGTCTTGTTACTATGACAACATTAAGAAGTAAACTGTAAACATAGTATGATCTGGACATTGCATAGGATTTTAGTTATTGGTATAGGCAGACCTAGAAACTGGCTTCATATTCAGATGTGAAAAATCAGGTCATAGTACAACATTGCATCAATTTATTTCTAACATCCCCCATTTTTATCATTGTCTTGACCACCATACTTATCTAATGTACACCTCTTCTCTACATCAAGAACCAAATAGTGAGTTTGTGCACCAGAAAACCTGCATTCAGATTATATATATAAATAATCACAAGATTAACTGAACTTTCCAAAGTCATAAAGACTTTTTCACATATGATCATCCCATATTAAAATTAAAATGTTGCAACCATATTCATGAACCCACGCACACGCACACATGCACAAATATAGAGGTTATAGGACATCATTACCTTGAATGCCAACAAGAAGTACTTTCCTTTCTTCTCATGGTTCAGAACTAGCAGGATGAATGAGGAACTCACTCTCATAATTCATCTGCTGAGAGTTCTTTCAATTCTACTTTGGCTATTGGCTCTAACTTTGCGCTCTGAATAGAGGCTGTGTTATTTTAACTGCTGGATTTCTAGTCATGGGGAGGAGAAATGGATTAGGTATATTTGCAATCTAATGCTTCATATTCACCGGATAATTTAAATTCAGTGGAAGGAAGAACTTTGAATCAACAGATATATTTCAAGAGATCTTGCAAGCCAATTATACCTAAACTAACATGCTCAAAATCTGTAACATTCCAAAGGAGTAAGATAACATATCCATGCGTTCTTTCCTAAATAAAAGGCATGTGTGGGATTTCTTGCCAGAGGCTGAGCAATTGTGTTCCAGGTCAACCTGTAAATACATATTTGAGTGTTTCCAAAGGAAGAGCATCTGTAGCACCTGTTAAAGTAGTTGAGCAGTGCCTTGAAGTGTTATACTATCCATATGTCCACCTAAAAGCTTTGTAGATTCTCAATTTAGCATGGAAATGCACTCTGAAAGTACAGGGTGCCATTAATTCAAGTATTTCTGTTTCTTGTAGACAACAATCAAAAATATGTGTGGAACTAAGGTTGGTCTTGAAGCAAAGATCCAGCATTAATAGGAAAGTTTTTGAATGGATCGCTCTACCTGTTGTTGGTGACCTCAAAGAGCTAAATAGATAAGTTAAACATTGGATGGGAACCCAATGTTATCTGAAATGCCAATGCTGTATGTGGAAAGACCTTCTCCCCCACTCAAAAAGGCAGTGACTCAGAAGAAAGCAATGGAAGTGTCTTCTGGATTGAGGCCCCATAAAATGACAGAAAATATGTTCAAAGAATAACTTTGAGATTGATTAGGGAAAGACTTTCTCTCCAAATAAGCGGAGCAAAAAAATAAAAAAGACCAAAAACTGCAAATACTTTATAGTGAGAAAGAAGCCAAGTTACAGTTCTATTAATAAGCTATCACAGAACATTCATAAAGAAAATTGAAAATTTAGCCCAGTGTTTCTCAAACTTGGCAACATTAGAATATATAGACTTCAGCTCCTAGAATTATTTATTCCTTAATTTTTATTTAATTGCATTAATGTTTATTTAGGGTCAAAAGTGTCTTTAAGGGCTACTAAAAAAGGGGGTGGGGCTCTTAGCTTTAAAACTCTAGTCATCCTATCTTAGAATGATCCCAATTTCACATTTAAAATGAAATTAACAGTACTAATGATCCGATGCATAATTTTTAGCATAATATTCTTCCATATTGCTGAACATACAAAGATGCAGTATTGTCTGGCAGTAGCCCCCAACCAACCTTTTTGGCACTAGGGACCGGTTTCATGGAAGACAATTTTTCCACAGTCTGGGGGTTGGGGTGGAATTTTGGTTTCACATGCTCACCTGCCATTCACCTCCAGCTGTGCATCCTGGTTCCTAACAGGTACTAGTCCATGGCCTGGAAAGCCGCTGGTCTAAGGAACCGCTTCTCAGTCTCTGCAATGTTAAGATGTGTGGATTTCAACTCTGGATGGGAAATTCTGGAAATTGAAGTTCAAAAGGAGGTTGTGAAACATTATTTTATTAAAGACAGTTCAGTGGCTTCTGCCAGAACAAGAGATTGTAAATACTATTATTTTCTGCTCATTTTGCCAGATTTTTGTGTTGAACAGTTGTACTGCCCAAAATGCTGGGTTACAAACTGGAAAATCAATTCAGAGCTAGCAGGCTGGCCTGTCTGCCTGTTGCCTGGTTCTCTGGCTGCCTCTCCGGGGGTCTAGGGCAACTTGCCACAGCCAACTCTCCAAGGGACTGCTCATCATGGCCAACTTGCCATGGGCCAACTTGCCACAGAACAAGAGTTACACATATTGAACAAATGGTAGAGTAGAATCATTTTAAAAAGGATGCAAGAGGAGGTGCAAAATGACATGTGAATGACAAAATATATACCAGGCTTGCATATTCTATTCTATTCTATTCTATTCTATTCTATTCTATTCTATTCTATTCTATTCTATTCTATTCTATTCTACCCTACCCTACCCTACCCTACCCTACCCTACTCTACTCTACTCTACTCTATTCTTCCAAGAATCACAAGGTAAGCCAATGGATTCACTTAATAACTATATGATTCAGTTAATGACAATATGATTTGCTTAACAACCACAACAAAAAAGCTTGTAAAATCAGGCATATTCATGAGTGACTGTATCAGTTAGTGACAGATGTTCCCATCCCAATTATGGTTGTGACTTGAGGACTACTTATAGTCATGGCATTTCCTAGTGGTTTCCCATCCAAGTATTAACTAGGACCTAACTTGCTACGTTTTTCAGAATTTGCTGTGTACGGGTAGTTCTTGACTTATGACCACATTGAGCCCAAAATTTCTGTGGTTAAGTGAGACATTTGTTAAGTAAATTTTGCCCCATTTTACGTTTCTTGCCTCAGTTGTTAAGTGAAACACTGCAGTTGTTAAATTAGTGGCATAGTTGTTAAGTGAATCTGGCTTTCCCACTGCCTTTGCTTCTCAAAAGTTTGCAAAATGAGAAACACATGACCTCAGAATATTGCAACCATCATAAATATGAACCAGTTGCCAAGTGTCTGAATTTTGATCACCATGACCTCAGGGGTGCTACAACGGTTGTAAGTTTGGAAAATGGTCATGTCACTCTTTTCAATGCCATTGTAACTACCTGTATAATATTTTTTCACATACCTGCAAGTTTGTCAAAACTGATTATTAGCAACAAGAAACAGAAAGAAAGAGAGGGAGAGAGAGTGGAGGGGGAAGGGAGGGAGGGAGAAAGAAAGAGAGAGAGAGAGAGAAAGAAAGAAAGAAAGAAAGAAAGAAAGAAAGAAAGAAAGAAAGAAAGAAAGAAAGAAAAAAAATTTGGCACCAAAGAGAATTGTGAGACAGACAAGACAACAGGAGTAAGTGGAGATTTAAAACCAATCTCTAGCACATCCAGGATTTCTGAATACAATACTAAGTCAACTATTTCCTTGGGGAATTATTACATTACACTTCCTATACTAATGATGAAGCTAATGCTAAATCAGAATCAGTAACTCTGGCCAAGAAATTTGATCTCAATATTGCTTCCGAAATATTGCCTCAAAATTCCATCCAAATTAAAAGTAACACCACATATATTTGATGCTATACATGAATCTCGGTTTCTAGTACAAAGTAACTAATCTGCAGTAACAAGGATTTTGGCAACAAATAATTACAGATATACTGTAATTAGAGGTAAGGAGGAGATTTTATGGCAATTGGTTAAAACCATATGTCCTCAATTCCCATGGTTTATATTATTTGACTTGATGACACTATATTTCATAAACATGTCTGTAGCTTTAGGCTTCCTCACCTCAGAAATAATAATCTTAAACCACTATTATAAATGGCCATCTTGCTAAAATTAATGCCACTTTTCAAAAGTAGAACATGCCTATGAAACCGAGACAGAAGAGAGAAGAAATGAAACCACAGCAAAAATAAGAATCAACTTTAATCCCTCCTTTGAAACAAAAGTATCTGGGTTTAGCCAAACCCAGATCTATAAATAATCATGTAATATAAAAACCATTCATATGCATAATTTACCCAAACATCCCAAGTGCAAAGCAGTGTGCAGATGTATGATTACTCCACCATCAGCTAAGAAGCAAAGGAATAGAAAATCCAGCTGAAACCTCAAGAGGAATTAAGTAAGGCTGAATGGACTGTAATTACCTTCCCTGGAACCAGGCCAGTATGTCAATTCTAATACCCTTACTTTTGAGAAAATGACATGCTGGAGAAAGGCCATTCCTGAACCAGCACCAGAAAAATGCACGTTGTTCTGTTGCAGTTCTAAACAAATTGCTTCAATTAAGGTTAGGATCCAGAGCTGCTTCATTATCTTCACAAACTGCGTACACTGGTTGGAGGAATCTGTTTGATGACATCTTGAGCAAAACGGCAATAATTGATTTATCACCAGTGGAATTTGAAAGTTAACAAGATACCATGATTATCCATGGGATTTTATCCAAGACAGTGTTAATACTCCTTTTATCCTGCTTCTTTGAAGACCATCTTCTACATCCATGCATGATTCTGATCTTTGTAAAAACAAACATATTGTGGCATGGGAATATCTTTTTTAAGGCCTTCATCGCTGTCCTACCACATGCTGGTTTCTTGAATTCTGGTTCCTTAACTGTTGACAGTAAATCCCAAAAGGCAGAAACTTCAGTATCTTCATTGTCAATATAAGGCTGTGTCTTTTGTCATTAGTTTGGTTTTTCTTATGTTTAATTATAGTTTCATAATTAAACGTAATTATCTTTTCTTCAGATAAGTAATTGAGCTGTAGACAATGCTGGATCTTTAAGGAAAGCCACTTTAATATGCTTACTCTAAAACTATCAACTTATCCTTTCTGAGCCCTCTTTTTATGTTTTTATGGGGCATTTAGAGACCAAAAATTAGCTGAAGGGTGATGTTATATACAGGACACATGCCAAACTAAAACAATTACTCTGTTGTAATTACTATATGAGTTATAGGGTTTTTTTAAAAAAGTTATCATGTAATAACAACTATTAAGGAAAGGAAAGCATATATACTATGAAATTATCTAGCAGGAATCAATGAACTTTTTCATTTGTTTGGCCATCTAGGTATGAAGGACTAAAGAGTTTGAATGGGCCCGTATGGCTGTTTTGCAATCATGATGGGAGTGGTTTTTGGACATGAGGAATTTTATGAGCCCATCAAGATCTATGGCTCACACCATACATTTCTGAACTTCTAATGTGACCTTCTAATGTGTGGCAATCTTCTCCTACCCTTTAAGCCAACTTAATTTACCCACAGAGCTCATTCCATGAAATATAGCTTTATGTCAAATATTTAACAAGAAAGTAGAAAGAAAAACATGAGAAGAAATGAATACCAAACAAAAACATTCTGTTTTCTCTTTTTCCTAACCCATACTTTTAGAATTAAAAAAAAAAGAAACCCACCCAGTGGTGTTTTGATTAATTAAGGTCTGAAGGCTCAGGTATCTATTTTGATAGTTTCACTATTAAATGTCTCCCTTCCTCTGCAAAAGGAAAATATTTTTATTTTATGTGAGGCTTTTCGGAAAGAATGTTGGTCTCTACCATATGTTCTTTTTAAAACTAGGAAATTATTAGGGGTTAGGGGAGAATTGGAGTGGGTGGGGGAAGTTAGTGGCTGCAGTTTTCCATGCCAGTGGGCAAATTTGCTTTAAAGGTAATTTTCATTCATTAGGATGCCAAGAATGCAAAACTATGTATTTTCTCTGAAAGATCATATTTGATCTGCGGTGTGTAATATTATATATATTAGGAAGTAATAGCAGAGGTGCAGTCCTTTTATTTCAGTATTTTTCAGCAATTATTTAAGATTTGCATGATTTAAAAATTGCAATTTTTATCAGGTTCGCCTGATACGCCAGTTGCGCCCCTTTCTGGATCGGGACTCCCTACGCACAGTCACTCAAGCACTCGTCACCTCTCGTCTGGACTATTGTAACGCTCTCTACATGGGGCTCCTCTTGGGGTACACCCGGAGGCTCCAACTGGTGCAGAATGCGGCTGCGCGGGGGATTATGGGAGCAATGGGGCGCTCCCATGTGACTCCTCTCCTGCGCGAGCTGCATTGGCTTCCGGTGGACTTCCGGGTGCGCTTCAAGGTGTTGGTGATCACCTTTAAAGCGCTCCATGGCTTAGGGCCAGGGTACTTACGGGACCGCCTTCTACCACCAATAGCCTCCCACCGGCCAGTTCGCTCCCACAGAGAGGGCCTCCTCAGGGTGCCGTCGGCTAGACAATGCTGGCTGGCGACCCCCAGGAGGAGAGCCTTCTCTGTGGTGGCACCTACCCTTTGAAACAATCTACCCCCAGAGATACGAGTGATCTCCGACCTCCGGACTTTTCGTCGGGCCCTAAAAACTCATCTCTTTCAGTTAGCCGGTCTCTCTTGATTTTATGATTTTATGGTTGATTTTAAATTTTGATATGGATTTTAAATTGACAAATTTTAAACTATGGGCCAAATTTAATTATTTTAAATTTATTTTTAATTGTACTTTATGTATAAATGTTTTATTTTGGCTGTTCACCGCCCTGAGTCCGAAAGGAGAAGGGCGGTATAGAAATTTGAATAATAAATAAATAAATAAATAAATTTGGGGAAATGTAATCAAAACCTCTGTCCTAAACGTAGATTTCTGCTAATAGCAGTTTAGCAGGTTAGAGACTCTCTTTGAGGAAACATTTTTCTGAAACATTTACAGAGTATTTATAATCTTGTCAGATCAAGCCACTTGACTGCTATGTCTATTATGTTCTGAAAAACATTTATTCCAAAAACCGTTTGAAAACGCTTCACTTCTTAAAACAAATACACAAGTATCCACTTCACATGTTGTGACTGAAACACAAATTTAGCTATTTTTCCTTCTTTTGTCATTTCCTATAATATCATTTCATTTATATAACAAGCAAATCTTGGCAATTAGTCAAGTCATGGACTTGAAAAAAGTGCTACCTCCTTCAGAAAGTTCTTGGTTCTTTCCAATAGTTTTGTATTTCCTAAATGGAAAGTTCTGTAATATGAAATGTACATAACTGCTCAGTCTGGATGAAATGCATCTCTTATGAAAAGTTACCAAAAGCAAATGCAGCACTAGAGGTTTTTTTATTTGACTTTTGATAAGTGCAAATTCCAATACACATGGAACTTGGGAAATCACCTGATTTTTCGAATCAGCAAATTGAATACAACTCTGTCAGTTAATATACTTTGTTATCTTCATCCACTTTTTTTAGTTATAAGGAAATTTATTAAAACAGAGGGGTTTGCTGGAATTCATGCCCAGTCCATTTTTGGATTAATTTTAGAGAAGGTTGTTTCTTTGCTTGAACTATTTATATCTGCCTTGAAAGACAGATGTCCTGGGGACATTAAAATGGAGGTGAAATGGTCAAATATCACTCAGGTTTTATTTGGCAGAACAACGTTAAGGCCTTGACATTGTAAAGAGTACCAGATTCCTGACAGAAAAAAGAAAACCTATATACACCCAATCTCTTATTTCATCTGAATAAAATAATATCGCAACCACCAGCCTGTGAACATTCAAAGGAAAAGAAAATATAAAACAAATGTGAACATATACACTCCCTTCAAAACATTAAAAAGAAGACTGGGTCTGAAGGTTTAAAGGAGGAAAGTGCCAGAGATAACAAACAAAAGATACAGTAATCGAAGAAGGAATCCATCTGATTCACAAATTATAAATCACAGTTTGTTTGTTTTGTTTTGCTTTAATATGAAATATGACCTCATCCATTGTATCTTATAAATCACCATGTTTAATGTCAGGGGAAGGACAACCTGTGGCCACATCCTTTGGGGCTCCTCAGTCACCTGATTGTAGCTACAGAAACATGAATGCCTGAAGTATAAATCCAAAAGTAGGCAGGTAAAACAAAGAAATGTTTCATCCTTGGAACGTTCTAGAACCTGGAAAATGGCAATAGCACATAGACTTATATACTTTATAGCACTCTGTGGTGGTTTACAAATGTCAGCATATTGCCCCCAACAATCTGGGCTCTCATTTTACTGACCTCCAAAAGATGGAAGACTGAGTCAACCCTGAGCCCTGTCAGGTTTGAACTCTTGGCTATGGGCAGAGTTAGCCTGCAATACTGCATTTTAATCACTGTGTCACCAGGGTTTCTGGTGGTGCAGTAGTTAAAATAAAAACAGAAATTCCTCTTTCCTTGAATCCTAAAAAGCCCCACACATTTCTCTTCTTAACCTTTCCCACTGAAATCTTGGCTTCTCAAAATCCTTTAAGTGCAATCTCAGCCATCAAAATGTTGCCCATCTCTGGTTCCTATGGCATGAACCGAACCACTGGATTGCTAGTTTATCTAGTCAAAGCAAGAGAAAGAGCCAGATAGGTTAGTGGTGAAAACACTCAGCTGGAATCCTGGAGATAGTGATCTTAGGCTTGAAGCCAGCTGGGTAACCTTGGGCCTCTCACACCGTCTCAGTTTTAGGAAGACAGACAATATCAAGTCACTTCCAACATTTCTGCCAAGAAAACTGCAGGATCCAGTGCAGACAGTCGCCTCTGCTCAATGATGACTTAAAGATACACACAGAGAGACAAAAGATAAGGAACATCAGCTCCATGGATGTGACCCAGACTGCAAGTTATTTCATCAAATGATGTCTTTCTGCTGAGTATTTATTCCTCTCAATTCCCCATTGCTGGAATATGATCTCCCTCAAAGCATTCCAGTGGGTTCTTTCCTTCTCCCTACCAAGGCTTTGCTGCAACCCTTTTGCCTTCTTCACTGCTTTTGAGAAGCCTTTTTGTTGCTTTCTGTGATTGCAAATTAGTTTAACAGACATGATTTATAGTGCCTAAAACATCATTGAGTCATTGCAAAGGCAATATATCAGGAAGGAAGCAGGCTTTGTATCCTCACAGCAATAGCTAAGTGACATTATAAGCTGCTATTAATCACTAGTGGAGAAACCACTAATATGTCCCACTCAATTGGAGCTACGCATTTTCCCTGTTAGTCATCTGTAGCAGTATACAGTACTAGAATAGAATAGAATAGAATAGAATAGAATAGAATAGAATAGAATAGAATAGAATAGAATAGAATAGAATTTTTTATTGGCCAAGTGTGATTGGACACACAAGGAATTTGTCTTTGGTGCATATGCTCTTAGTGTACATAAACGAAAAGATATGTTCGTCAAGAATCATAAGATACAACATTTAATGATAGTCATAGGGAAACAGTCAATATAAATCTTAAGGATACCAGAAACAAGGTTACAGTCATACAGTCATAAGTGGAAGGAGATGGGTGATAGGAACGATGAGAAGATTAATAGTAATGCAGACTTAGTGAATAGTTTGACAATGTTGAGAGAATTATTTGTTTAGCAGAGTGATGGCGTTCGAGAAAAAACTGTTCTTGTGTCTAGTTATTCCGGTGTGCAGTGCTCTATAGAGAGTAGGAGTTGAAACTCTGGGAGTACTTGAAGATGCTTTTTTCTAAGTAGAGACAAGATTATTTTTAAAAATTTTACATGGAGTTGGGAAGCCAAATCATATTCACAGTACTCTAGAACAGCAGTACTTCAACCTTCCTGGCTCTGAGGACTGATGGCGGCGGTGGCAGAGGGGATAGTTTTATGCATGTGCTGCTTGCACAAATGGATATTTGCATGCATTCACACTTCTTGTGCAGCCAAGGTTCCCAATGGGCCACAGATTGGTCCAATCTATGGGCTGCGGGTTGGGGACCTCTGCTCTAGAGCATTGTTAGCCAATCTCAATAACTGGGAGTCAAAGTGTGGACTTTGACTCCCAGAATTCCACAGACATGTTGAGGAATTCTGAGAGCTGAAATCCACGCATGTTAAAGTTACTGAGATTGAGAAATACTACTCCAGCCTATCGGTTATTTGCCAGATAAGAATGAAAATCTTCTCCATTTCATGCAGAATCCCTTGGGATTTGGCCCTATTTCCAAACTCGTCTTTCTTCTGCAGAGGAAAAAGGTTTTGTCTCCTTTAAAAAAGCAGCAAGAATTTGGGTAGTGAGACAGGGATGAAATCTAGCAGGTTCTGACAGGTTCTGGAGAACCGGTAGTGGAAATTTTGAGTAGTTCGGAGAATTGGCAAATACCACCTCTAGCTGGTCCCAGAGTGGGGTGGGAATGGAGATTTTGCAATATCCTTCCTCTGGAGTGGAGTGGGAATGGAGATATTGCAGTATCCTTCCCCTGCCACGCCTACCAAGCCATGCCCACCAAGCCACACCACGCCCACCAAGTCAGGCAGACAGAACCAGTAGTAAAAATGTTTGGATTTCACCACTGAGTGAGACTGTGGTAAAAGGAGAGAAGCAATATTGCTTTCCTGAGCTGCTGATTTAAGCTTGCAATCTACAAGTGACTATAACATCTATGGGATGCAAACAGGAAATGTACGATCAGTTTGCCTCTAAGACAGGGGTACCAAACTGAAGGCCTAGGCACCAGATGCGGCCCATGGGATACTTAGATCTGGCCCACAGGGCTGCCCTGGAAACAGTGAAGGACTGGCCCACAATGCCTTTGCCAGCAAAAACAGAGCTCGGGAGGGCCAAGCTCCATTTTTGCTAGCAGAGGGTTGCAGGAGGCCATCACAGCTGAAAATGGACCTCAGGAACCTGTTTTTGCTGGTAGAGCACTTGGGCTACCACAGACGTACCCAACACAAGTGACGTCAAGCTGGCCACAGCCACTGTCACCACGCCCCCCTGCCCCCAGGTCAAACACAACGCTAATGCGGCCCTCAATGAAATTGAATTTGATAACCCTGTTCTACAGAATAGGGACCAAATTTGAGTATAAGTACTGCATTAGGCGGAACAACTATTGCTATTTGGTTGTCTATCTAACTGGTTGCTAAGAGTTAACAGTGACCTGATGGCACTATATTCCATCTATCAGTCAATCAGCCTTCTAAGTTTTGCTTTCACTTTTTAATTTAACTTAGACTAAATTAAATTGTGTATAGAAAGGTATACAATGTATACATTTTATACAAATGTATATATAATGTATCCCTCTTGGATACATTACATTATTCTCATATAAATCTTAGATTATCAATACTTGCATAATGACTAAATGAATAATTAAATTTCAATAGACAACATAAGATACGTAGAATATTGCCATAGTTGATTTATTTTATTTAGTTAGTTTATTTATATATTATTTTCATAAATAACTCATGACAGTTGATATACTTAATACTCCTTCCTCCTCCTAGTTTCTCCACCACAACAACCCTGTGAGGTGATTCAGTTGAGAGAGAGTGACAAGCCCAAGATTGCCCAGCAACTTTAGAATAGAATAGAATAGAATAGAATAGAATAGAATAGAATAGAATAGAATAGAATAGAATAGAATAGAATAGAATAGAATAGAATAGAATAACAGAGTTGGAGGTCTTCTAGTCCAACTCTCTGCTTAGGCAGGAAACTCTATATAATTTCAGACATATGGTTATCCAGTCTCTTCTTATAAACTTCTACTGTTGGAGCATTCACAACTTCTGGAGGCAAGTTGTTCCACTGATTAATTGTTCTAACTGTCAGGAAATTTCTCCTTAATTCTAGGTTGCTTCTCTCCTTGCTTAGTTTCCACCCATTGCTTCTTGTCCTACCCTCAGGTGCTTGGGAGAATAGCTTGATTCCTTCTTCTTTGTGGAAACCCTTGAGATATTGGAGTACTGATATCATGTCACCCCAGTCCTTCTTTTCATCAGACTAGACATACCAAATTCAGCAACTGTTCTCTATATGTTTTAGCCTCCAGTCCCCTAATCATCTTGGTTGCTTTTCTCTGCACTCTTTCTAGAGTCTCAACATCTTTTTTTACATCGTGGTGACCAAAACTGGATGCAATATTTATTTATTTAAGTCAGTACTAGATCTCACAATCACAATTCTAGACCAGCACTTTCATCACTAGACCAAACTGGCTAACATGAACAATCTTTTTGCAACACAATTAATCTAGCCATGTTCTCTTTCCCTACATTTTTACAAATCATTTTATTGGCATTATTTCCTTTTTTTTTTTTTGTGGCCAAATCTAAATGTCATATATTTATGCTATCTTCAGAAAGCATAACTGAACAATCGTGCAGCCTCTCTAAAAATTATTATGCCAGAGTCCCTAATACCAATTGCTATTTTTGAAATCCAGGTTCTGAGGTGCAAAAATAATTATTGCTTTACAAATAGGTGATTTGTAGTTTGAATGCCTTCTCAGAGGAAAATTTGTCCTGGTTTAAAGAAGGGAAATGCCAGTCAGCAATATATATTTCTTCTATAGAAATGGAAGGAGGGGTATCTGCAGAGAAGGAGGTGGGAGGGCTACCAAAGTCAAGATGCCAATAAAGGAAAATATTTATAGTTCAGGGTTGAAATGAGGGGTCCTTGGTGTTTCCTGGTTGTTTTCTTGCAGACATTTCATTACCCAACCAGGTAACATCACAATGCTCACAGGTGATGTTAGTTTAGGTAATAAAACATCTGTAAGAAAACAACAAAGCACAGACACAGACGTGGCACAAAAAAACTAACCTCAGAGTCAAGATGACTTATATAAAAGAAAGGCAGGGCTTTGATTGCGTAATTGTGGTCTCCATCTTGCCTTTCTGGACCCTCATGTGGAAGACAGTCTGAAAGGACCTCCTCTCTGTGTGTAAATGATCCCAAAAGGGAGATATGAAACTTGTGGCTCTCAAACCCATTTGTAAACCAGCAACATTTTCAAAGCAATAGATTCCCTCCCTTCCAAGCCATACAGTTTTGCTGACTTAAACTTAGCAGGGAAATGTTCTTCGAGAGATTCATGTGTCACCAAAAAGAATGCAAACCAGGAGAATATCAAACATTTATGCCATTCTATGCACTAATTTCCTTTCCTGCCTACTGTGGTGGATCTATTAGAATCTCCTAATATCTGTTGGTGCTCCATTTTTGTGATGGTTTAAAAAAGGATTTGATTTTCTCTGTTTATTTAAGTTTGTGGTGATAGCATCATTTTTAGGGCTACACGCCTCTTTTAAGGGGTGCCTCAGAAAGCATGCACAGACGTGTGATGTGAAGACAATCAGTCTCCAAAGAAACAAGTTGAAAAGATACACTATCCTGCATATTTATCTCTTTTTGAAGCATTGGCACAGCCCTAATCATTATTTCCTCCAAGGCAACTCTATAAAGTGTATCAGATATGAAGGTGGAGATCTTGGATGGTTCAACTCCTACAATTTTTAGCCCTGAATTTTATAGAATGACATTGGGAACCTCCCTCACTTAGGGGCTTTCCAAAATTTAAAATCAGGGATGAAATGCTCCTGGTTTGGACTGGATCACCCGATCCAGTAGTGATCGTGGCAGGTGGTTCAGAGAACTGGTAGTGATCGCAGTGTGAGGCTCTGCCCACCCGCCGGGTTGTCGTTACTTCCTGGTTTTAACCAGGAAGTAATGTGTTTTGTACCTCTGCGCATGCGCAGAAGGTTTTGCTTTTTTGCTTTTAAAAGTAAAAAAAAAAAGGCTCTGACGATCACAGCTGAGCGATCGTCAGAGCCTTTTTTTAAATTTTAAAGCATTTTTTTACAATCTATTTTTCCATATAGGTTGTAAAAAATTGCTTTTAAAAGTAAAAAAAAAAGATAGCACATCCAGCTGATCACCCCCGACCCCCGTGCGCTGTTCTACTTACCCCATGCCTCCTTTTGGTGTACAGTGCACATGTGCAGCCAGCGAACTGGTAATAAACCAGTTCAGATTTCACCACTGCTTAAAATCATTGTGGGAGACATTTTAATCTCTAGTAGCCAAACATCAGAACGAGTCTGTAGTTTCTTTTTAAAATTAACAATTTTATTTTAAGGAATAAGTTCATAAACTGCAGCTGACTTGCTCAGAGGGGTAACAACAGGGGTGAAATGTAAAATTTGCTATTACCAGTTCTGTGGGCGTGGCTTGGTGGTGGGAGGTAATGTGACTGGGTGGATGTGGCCAACTTTTTTAAAAAACTTTTCAAAGCATTTTTTCTAATGTTTTGAAAAGGCTCTGCTGATCAGGCAACTCAGCTGGGATCGTCAGAGAGGCTTTTTAAAAAATGCTTTGAAAAGCCTCTCTGCTGATCAGGCAACTCAGCTGGGATCGTCAGAGACTTTTCAAAGCATTTTTTTTTACCACCTCTTCGGCCAAGAGGTTGCAGAAAAAAATACTTTGAAAAGCCTCTGACAATCCCAGCTGAGCTGCACGATCATCAGAGGCTTTTTTTTTTTTACTTTTAAAAGCATTTTTTCGTCGGAAGAAGTTGTAGAAAAAATGCTTTTAAAAGTAAAAAAAAAAAGCCTCTGATGATCGTGCGACTCAGCTGGGCATGGTGGGGTGGGGGACGCAGGGATTTTTGCTACCAGTTCTTTGAACCACCCACCGCCATCGCTACCGGATCGGGCGAGCATTTCACCCTTGGGTAACAACTGGTGTAAGATTTAAATTAGGATGATGTGAGTAGGGGAAGATGGGATCCTGCATCTACACAATAACCCTATCTTCTTCTCTCTTTTGTCCCCTGCCTTATAGCAATATACTTAAATCCCACTTCTATTAAACCACTCTATATGTTGGAAGAAGTCAGTTGCAGCTCTCCAAATCTTATTTATTTATTTATTTTATTTTATTCCCGCCCTTCTTCTGCGGGACTCAGGGCGGTGTACAGCCAAGATAAAACATTGCATATAAAATTTAAAAACAATTTAAAAAACAATTAAATAATTTCGGCCCAAGATTTAAAAACAAGATTTATGCCTTTAAATAAAAAATATCTCATTTTACAAGGTGCCACCCAAGATTCCTTTTGAGTCTTAAAAAGTGAATGCAATTTTAAACTTAATTTAACTCAAAAGCAAAGTGAAAATAGATGTAACATTTGTAAAATGTAATATAATGCATATAATTATATAATAGACCTAAAATGATCATACAGTAGAATGGATGATTCAGCACTAATCACAGCTTTCTGGAGTATTGTTTTTCAGTTGTTCACGACATGTTTTCGGAAGGGTGTAAACCAGCCTTCCTTGTTTGATGTCCTCCAGATGTGTTGGGTCATGTAGGCTGGGATTTAGGGATGCTTTAATCCTGACTCGTTTTACAGGTGCCAGATTTAAAAAGACTGATATAGAGAAACTGGAATATGTCCAAAGAAGATTAGCCAGATTAATTAAGGAGCTTGGAAACCATGGTTTATGAGGAAAGCTTGAGGGACTGAAAGAAAAAAGCATTAATGCTAGATATCCACCTTTGTGGGTTGTATTCAGGGTGAAAACTTCCTCTTAGAACCTTAAAAAGCATAATTAGAATAAACAGGGAAGAATGCAAGGAAGATGATTTTAGCGAAATGTTAGGACAAAACTCTATGTTAGGGATGATAGATGGGTGGATCCACATTTGTTGGATGCAAGTTGGGGAGTTAGATGTTTTGGCATTTCGTAGCTGCTATTATAATCACCCCCACATTATTTACTGCCAAAAGACTCAAATAGCAAACTACAAATATACCGTAATCAGAAGCTGACATTAGATAAAAAGGTTTAACAAATACAATAAATAGATAAGTATTACATAAAACATGTAAAACTCAAACTTATGGATGTCTTCCTAAAAACCTTGTCTTTATAACCACAGTTAAAAATGTGGCTGTCATCACTGTAATTTTGAGATTTTTATCTGAGAATGATTTGTTGACATATTCTGGAATATCTTTTATTGGCCTTGATTTTAAAATAGGCCAGATAATATCCTACCCCCAACCCCCCAAAAAAACGTTTATAAAATTTACAAGCAATAAAATATGATCCACCCTTTCAAGGCCAATGCAATTACAAGGACAGCATCTTTGAAATGTACCTTTTAGCATATTTGCTGGCAGCACATCTGGCTTTTCAAAAAGTGCAGTATACTTTCTAAATGTTCCCATAAAGTTAAAGGTTCCCCTCGCACATACGTGCTAGTTATTCCCGACTCTAGGGGGCGGTGCTCATCTCCGTTTCAAAGCCGAAGAGCCAGTGCTGTCCGAAGATGTCTTGTGGTCATGTGGCTGGCATGACTCAATGCCAAAGGTGCATGGAACACTGTTCTGTTCCCACCAAAGATGGTCCCTATTTTTCTACTTGCATTTTTTACGTGCTTTCGAACTGCTAGGTTGGCAGAAGCTGGGACAAGGAACGGGAGCTCACCCCATTACACGGCGCTAGGTATTCAAACCGCTGAACTGCCGACCTTTTGATTGACAAGCTCAGCGTCTTAGCCACTGAGCCACCACGTCCTGTTAAAATGTTCCCATAGTCCTTGTTTATTTCTGATCTAAAAGAACATACCTGCACCAAAATTTGATTCTTGTGAAAATAATACCCATAACCTCCATGCATGATTGAGAAATATATGTATAGTAGCAGAAGATTTAAGCCTTATTTAATTTTGATTGATACAGACATGACATGGAAGTTCCCAGCAGATGGTTCCCTATCCTATTGCATCTGCTTGGAAAGAGTTAATTTCTGCATAGAAAAGACATTATTTTTCACATTAATTCATAATAAACACCAGAGATATTGATTTTTTAAAATTATTTTAGTTTGCTGCATAGTTAGCCAGAGGTTTAGACTGGATTTGGCATTTTTATTCACCTATCTAGTCCTTCCCAAGGACCCAGGATAGGCAGATGTTGATGTTTTATTTATTTATTTATTTATTTATTTATTTATTTATTTATTTATTGCGATTTATATGCCGCCTTTCTCCCTAGGGACTCAAGGCAGCTTACAAAATGACAACTTCAATACAAATCACAATACAATACCAAATTAAAATCGGTAACCCAATTAAAAAACGATTTAAAATTATACCAGTGTACCCCCAAACGGATCAGTTTAATTGGCGGAAGAGCCACGTCTTCAGCTCACGATGGAAGGAAAGAAGGTCGGGCGCTGTCCTGAGCTCAGTGGCCAATCCATTCCAGAGGGTCGGGGCTCCCACAGAGAACGCCCTCCCCCTGGGGGTCGTCAGCCGACATTGTTTGGCCGACGGCACCCTGAGGAGGCCGACTCTGTGAGAGCGCACAGGACAATGGGAGAACGGCTGGAGATGGTCCTGCAAGTACCCTGGGCCTAAGCCATGAAGGGCTTTATAGGTGAGCACCAGCACCTTGAAACGTATCCGGAGTGCCACCGGTAGCCAGTTTTGTGGTGTTAGAGGCATTGTCGAAATATGTAAGCTGTTCCTAGTAAAGCTGTAATTGATTGATGGTTAATTTGTCAATGCCGATGGTGATCAAGTGATACGCCAGTTGTTTTGGGATTGCACCCAAGGCATCTATGACTATTGCTGCTATTTTTGCTTTTTTTTGCCACAATTGTTCTATTATTATCTGCAGATCTTTGTACTTTGTTATATTCATCAGTTCCTTTTCTTCTTTTCAGCTGTCTGCAGGTACTGCCACATCTACTATCCAGAGTTTTTTGTCTTTCTTATCGACATTTGTTAAGTCTGGGGTGTTATGCAGCAGGGTGGCTGCCTGTTTGAATTCTAAAGCCCCAGAACATTTTAGCTTCTTCATTTTTAAAAATTGTTTTTTCTATTTTATGACTCCACCAGTTCTTGCTTGCAGGCAAAGGGTATATCTTGCAGGTCTTCCAGTGCGCCATTGTCGCTATTTTGTTAAGCTGTTGTTTTCAGTCAGTCTATGAAATCGTCTTGCAGCAGTTAACCAGGTGGGCCAATATTTTTTCAGTTTCTTCGCAGAGACGTCATTTGATATCTGTTGCTATCTTCTCAGTTCTGGTTTTATATGCATTTGTTCATCTTGTGCAGCCCCTTGGTTTCTTCCTTCAGCTTTTTTGCTACTAGCCATTGCTGGTCTTGTTATTATTTGCTTTATCTGTTATTTTTATTTAATGTAGCAACCATATAAAACTTTACCATTTCTCATTTTTGTTCTTCATTTAGTCCTTCTTGTAGGCCAGTTTGGTCTCTCCAATATTCAGTAAGCCTTCCTGGTATGCTAGCTTCAGTGCATCTTCTTCAGTGTCCTTCAGGTATTCTTCCAATGCCCATTTTTCTTCTTTAACTATCTGATGTACTTGCAACATTACATTCTCACTAGGTGGGTTCTAAATTTTTTTACTACTGGTTCTGTGGGCCTGGCTTATTTTGTGGGTGTGGCTTGGAGGTCATGTGACTAGGTGGGCATGGCTAGCTGGTCAGGAGTCATTTCTGGACGGTCCTCGCACTTACAACCAGTCCTCACACTTACGACTTCACTCATTTGTTTCCTTTTAACACTGATCAGCTGTAGGACGGCCCTTTGAAGCCCAGCAAGAGTTTAAACAGTTTTTTTCCCTCTAGTCATCAGCTGGGACTCAGGAGGCAGCAATAGATTGGGGGTGGGACCAAATAAAAGGTAAGAATAACATGGGGGGTGGGGGGATGGGAGGGTGGGGGGGGGAAGAACCGGTTCGGTGACGTCATATCGTCACTGCTACTGGCTTTACCGAACCGGACCGAACCGGGAGGAACCCACCACTGATGCTCACCCATTTTCCTTGTTAAATAGAGTCTGTCAAAGTCGCTCCAAGGATGAAGGATATGGTTCATTGTTGTTATTGTTCTATTTTTCTTTCTATCTAGAGTTTTTAATTCTGCTTGAGTCTAATCCCCTATTCAAGCTGAATATCTAATGACTAGAATTACCCAGGTGCAGTGATGAAATTGACACGGTTCTATCCATCTTGGGTGAACCAATAGCGCCTGCAGTGGGAAACTTCACCCACCAACCTGGATGTCATCACGTCCCATTTGTGAACCGGTAGCGAAGGTAAGTAACTTTCACCCCTGCCCAGATGCTAACTGCCTTAATAATATTTCCTCCATTGAGTATGGACTTTAAGATCTTCTTCACTCTCTATTTGCATTCACTTATAAACTTTTTCTTGATTTCAGTGTGCTTGATATTATCAGCCTGAACAATGCCCAGATATTTGCAGTGATTACCTTCATCCAGTTATAGGGCATCTTGGTTCCTTCAATTTTCACTATTTTTCCTTGTTTGATGGCAAGCATGGCATTTTTGTCCAGTGCAACTTCATTGCAATATCTTGGCTGTCTATAGAGCCAGTGCTGACTAGAAATTCTATTTCAGCCGGTGTTTTTACTTACAGCTTAATATATAGGGGAGATGGGATAGTCTGGCAGATATTTTTAATATTTAATATTTGATAGCCAGGCCTGAATTATTCAGTATTGTTGAGAAAGAAATCAGTGCAATGACAAATGTAGTGAAAGTGAGCCTCCTTGAAAGATTCCTTAGTATTAACTTCTCCCAATCTATCACCATTGACTGGCGTTTTCCATTATACTGTTGATCTTTGCACAAAGCTTCTGATGTTTCTACTGATTCCTGTTATTTCTATGTACTTAATTATCCAGTCATGTGCCAAGGAGTCGAATGCTTTCTTGTAATCAATCCATGCTACATTCAAGATGGTCTTCCTTCTCTTTCAGTTTTCCAGGATCATCTTGTCAATTAGGAGTTGATCTTTTATTTATTTATTTATTTATTTATTTATTTATTTATTTATTTCGATTTATATGCCGCCTTTCTCCCAAGGGACTCAAGGCGGCTTACAAAATGACAACTTCAATACAAATCACAATACAATACCAAATTAAAATCGGTAACCCAATTAAAAAACGATTTAAAATTTTGTTCCATTGCTGTTTAGTTTCCTTTCTGCTCGGATGAAAAGAATCTTTTCAGGCAAAAACAGTCAACTAGATATTATGGGACTGTATCAGCTACCACACTAGTTGGTACAATTTTAAAGTTGTTGATAACTAGGCAATTGGTCTGTAGTTTCATGTTGCTACCCTTTTTGCTGGATTTTCAATTGTCAGGTAGTTTTTGCCAAGTATTAGCCACTCTTCATTTTCACTTCTCTGCAGTATATTGTTAAACTGCTTGGCAATAAGTGGATGTAACTAGTCAGGTGTTTCAACCAAAATCTATGCAGGTGAATCCTTCACCTGATGCTGACCAATTCTTAATCTTCCTTGTCCTTTTCTCCACCATTTCTGATTTATTAGTAGTTCTTTCATTTCAACTTCTTTTTTTAATTATTCTTATCTACCTCTTTTAATCAAACTGCATTCTTGTTATATTTCTTTGGCTTATCCCAATCCCATATCTTCCCACAAAAAATCATGGGCTGCCCCCTGACCTCACTTGACAAAATCACCAGCACAGGCTGCCTTAGCAGAGTGAGGAAAATCCTCAGGGATAATTCACACCCTGGTCAGCACTTCTTTACTCTCCTACCATCAGGCAGGAGATATAGAAACATAACCAGCTGAACGAATAAGCTGAAAAATAGCCTTTATCCATGGGCTGCCAGACTTTGGAACGCAACATAACGTCATAATTAGGTTTAATATGATAGATTTGCAGGGCCAGTGCAACGTGCAACATGTTCATACCAGTGTAATATAGTATAATGTTATATACATATATGTGTATGGCAGTGGTGAAATTCAAATTTTTTTACTACCGGTTCTGTGGGCATGGCTTGGTGGGTATGGTGTGGCTTGGTGGGCATGGCAGGGGAAGGATACTGCAAAACCCCCATTCCCTCCCCACTCCTGGGGGAAGGATAGTGCAAAATCTCCATTCCCACCCCACTCTGGGACCAGGAAGAGGTGATATTTGCCGGTTCTCCGAACAACTTAAAATTTCCGCTACTGGTTCTTCAGAAGCTGTCAGAACCTGCTGGATTTCACCCAGGTTTATGGGAATGTGTGTTAGTTATTACTTATTTGGGTTTAGGGATTTTTTTTTATTTTATTTGAGTTTATTTTGAGTTATTGATATGTATTCTGTGCCTCAGGGGTGCTGCATCAAAGGAAGCTCATTCAATCTCATTGTACACATGTTGTGCATTGACAATAAATGTTTTATTTGATTTCATTTGATTTGATTCACCCAAAACTGCACTATTTCTTCCTTGTCAGATGCTGACTGATTCATTGCAGTCTGGATCAGTAGAAATGTTTCTGATTGGATTAAAATTGGAGATTTTTTTTGCCTATAATTTGCAATTTGAACTTTGTACTTGCTGAGCTTTTGGGCTATAACTGCTATTTGCTGCTTTATTATTTCACATGCTTCCTTGATCTTCCTTGTTTTAAATGGCATCAATGTTGATCTGCTAGCCTCTATTCTGTTATTTCTGATCCTGGATGTTGTTCTTTCCAGAAATGGTGCATTCAATTTAAATATCCTCTTCTTGTTAGATTTGATCTGTAATAACAGATCATTTCTTTGTTTTCAATCACTGTGTATTTGCAAAGAATAAACACCTTCCCTTCCAGTAGTTCTGTAGCTGCTGGCCCTGGTTGCATAGCCAACAGTCCTGAAGCCATTTTTAAGCAGATGTCCAGGAACTCCAACATCTAGCACGGCCTTTGTTGACCAAAGCTACAACCATGTGACTATGCTGGTATGTGTTTCTGTAATTTATGTCTCATCATATTTTGTCTGACTCATCTGATGAGATCCACAACCGCATCAAGGCAGTCCCTCACTGGGGGTTTGTTATTTTTTTATTATTATGCAGTTTATTTTTGTACTTTCAAAAATATATTCATCAAAAATACAATGTAAATATTATTTTTGTTTATTGCTCAGATATAACATAATAGCTCATCCACATTAAAGCATCCAAGATACCTAAAACGAGGAATTCAGACAAGTCCATTCAGAACATAATGGACCATGTGAAATGTGCTACACAGATGTACTACTTCAATACTGGAACTAAGGAAGATCACAACATATTTTAATCTTAGGCAGTTCATTGATTTATTCTCAGTATCTGCTTCATTTTTCTCCAAATTAAAAATATTAATGCTCAAGATCATGAAAAAAAATGAAAAATGGGAAATAGTTTATTTCCCATTTTTTCATTTTTTTTCATGATCTTGAGCATTAATATTTTTAATTTGGAACTATGCATACATAGAGTGCAACATCAAACTTAAACGTTCATTTGAAGCATTTAAACCTTTAACAAACTGACAATTCTTTATCTTGATAATAAAATTATCTTCAGTTTAAACCTTCCTCTTGAAAGACATGCAATTATTCTTCCTTTCTTCAAACTGCAGGAATTTTGTTTCCTTACATAAACAACAAGCCTTATTTTTATTTATTCAACCCATGTAGTACATTGCAGTGTGTATGCTTATAACCACAACAGATGAATTCACACAACACATCAAACCAAAATGAAACAAGTTACATTAGTGTGAATCCAATTATAGAGGTCTGTTGATCAAAATTCCAACTCATAGATGAATAAAACTCTGCTTTATGGGATCTACTTTGATTGGTTTTCTTTTTTAGTTGAATCTTAAGATCCAAGCATCTGGAACAATATAGAAATATGCATGGGGTAGTGGGAATCCAAAATATTTCAAGATAATTTTTTGAGAATCAGAAATGAACTCTCAGATCCACATAACCCACTCCTAGTTTGCTTCAGAGATGTGTTTTTTGTGATTGCTGTTATTGAGAGTGAAAAACTCTTGGGGCTGTGCATCTACTGGAAACACCCTAAGATGGATTGGCAGATCCAAACTTAAATTTTCTTCATCCCTGGTCTACCTTAGTATGACAGTCCTTATTAGGTCTGGCCTCTTTTTGTTCCAATTCTGGGACAGCTTGGATGGTTTCTAAAATGACGGAATGTTGCCTGATTGCAATGCTGAAATGCCTGCATATTTTTTTGGTCGGTCTAGGCAGCATTTTGTGATAGAAGGCAATGATGGAATTGCAGCAGAATGTTTTGGTGAACAAGAGAAATCAGCAGAAGGCGATTTTCCCAGCTGCACGAAAGTCCTAGAGGAAGCGTGACTCACTGACTAGGTGACTCATACAATACAAGCTGAACAATTGGAGGAACTCTGTCCAGGAAGTAACCGAAATAGATGCATAGGCCCTGGCTTGAGTTGTTTAAATAAATAAGAGATTATTAAAAGGCCAGGGTCCAGAAAGGAAGGGGACAAGGCACACACACAGGTCTGGAAGTTCTTTATGCAAGTGATCTGGTCAGGACCCACTCACAAGTCAACTGCAAGCTTATTTCTTCTATATCAAAAGGTGTATCTACTGCATCCACATGGCCCAGTTCAGGATGCACTTAAACATCTCATGCACTCTCAAATTGCAGCAATACAGTGATGGTTTCAAAGGGGAAGAGGGAAAAAGGAACACTCAGTGCTGTAGGACTTGGATGTCATACTTTACCATGGTTTGTGTTTAAACAGGGGTCACTATAGGGTTGTCATAATGTAACTCATTTAGTTCTGGCTTAACATCATGATGTTTTGATTTAGCTATTGGATTTTACTCCAGGGTTCGCAATCTTGGTGTCCTCTTTGACTCACGGCTGTCCTTGGTGGACTATCTGACGGCCATGACAAGGGAGGCCTTTGCACAGGTTCACCTGGTGCACCAGTTGCGCCCTTTCCTAGACAGGGATGCCCTCTGTACGGTCACTCATGCTCTCATTATCTCTCGGTTGGATTACTGCAATGCCCTCTACATAGGGCTGCCCTTGGGGTGCACCCAGAGGCTCCAGCTGTTCCAGAATGCGGCCGCGCGGGTTGTTACTGGAGCTTCCCGTTAGTCCAGTGTAACACCACTCCTGCACAAGCTGCACTGGTTGCCGGTAGTCCTTTGGATCCGCTTCAAGGTGCTGGTGCTTATCTATAAAGCCCTTCATGGCATGGGCCCGGGGTACTTGCAGGACCACCTCCTATTGGCCTCCCACTGTCCAGTGCGCTCACATAGGATTGCCTTCCTCCGGGTGCTATCGGTCAGACAATGTCGGCTGGTGGCGCGCAGGATGAGGGCATTCTCTGTGGTCGCACTGACCCTCTGGACTGAATTACCCACTGGGCTCCGAATAGCCCCCGACCTCTGCACTTTCCATGGCGACCTGAAGACATGGCTTTTTCAGCAAATTCCCTGATCTGCCAGAAGTTTTAATTGCTTGGGGATTTTAAATAGGATCATTTTAATATCATTTTATTATCGTGTTGTTTTATCTTTTGAGCTGCCACGAGTCCTACAGGAGAAGGGCGGCATATAAATACGATAAATAAATAAATAATAAATACATAAATCATGGTTTAGCAAAATAAGTGAATCCAACTTGAGGGAAGGACAGGAAAGAAATGAAACAACTTAATGCACCTTTGTTATTTAGCCCACATATTTTGAGATAATAATGTAGCTGTTTAAATTACTGAATCTTCCTTCTTTCCTTCTTTTCTTCCTCCCTCCATTATTTAGTAAAAGGCAATCTTGCAAAAAGCCTTTCAAACTTCCACTTAATGTACATTAATAATATTTAAGCAAGTGGTTGACTGTTGAAATAGAAAAATAGTATGTAATCATGTTGCACCAGGAACAAGGAGACCAAATTCAACTTCAGCGTCAGAGATTAAACTTCATGTAGCAGGTGATTTAGGCCTATTGGGATTGTCATTCCCTCTCAGAGGGATACTGTGGGGAAAAACTGGGGGAAAAGAAAGGGGGGGGGGGAGTATTATAAACTCCTAGAAGAAATAAAAGAAAGAATGAATTAAACAAATGAGGTTTTCCTGGTTGTCTTCTGCTACAAGTGACCTGACCAGATTCATTTGTAGCATAAAAGAGTTTCATTTCAAAAATGAAAAAAGGCAAATAGTTCTAGTCTGATTAATTATTATATGCCGGCAAGTTGGTATTGATTCTTAGCAATTACACAGAGAGGCTTTGCCCATGATGATCCATCCCTAACCCAGTCCTTCCACCCATCACCACTGAAATGGAGTCCCTCCAGCTGGCTATTGGTTGTCCTCTTCTTACCTTTCTTTCTGCCTTTTACAGAGAGCTGCGTCTTCTCATAATGTGGCTGGAGTAGGACAATTTCAGCCTAGCCATTTGTGAGAACTTTGGGTTGATTTCAGGGGTGGGCTGCTGGGGGTTTGCAGGTATTCGGGAGAACCTCTAGCTAAGATTCTGTGCAGTTCGGAGAACCCCCAAATCCCACTCCTGGCTGGCCCTGCTCACCACATCCCTCCCCTCCCAGGAGTCCCCACGCAGCCTGTTTTGGATGCAGATAAGTGCAGGGTGTGCCCAGAGGCTCGGGGAGGGTAAAAAACGGGCCTACTAGAAGTTCGGGAAGGCTGGAAACAGGCCTCCAGAGGGCCTCTGGAGCCTGGGGAGGCCGTTTTCGCCCTCCCAGAGGCTTAAGAAAAGTGTCCAGAGCCCAGGGAAGGCAAAAATGTGCCCCCCCGGATGTGGTGCAGGAGGCCGATTAGGCCATGCCCACCATGGCCACGCCCAACAAGCAGCTGGGCGGAGAACCCCTTGCTAAAATTTTTGAAGCCCACCCCTGGTTGATTTATTAATTATCCATTTGTTTGCTTTCTTGGCTGTCCATGGTATTCTGAGGAGTCTTCTCCAATACCAAGGTTCAAAAACATTAATACTCTTCCTGTACTGCTTCTTTAAAGTTCTGTTTCAGTGGTATTGCAACTTCTTAGACTTAACTGAGAAATCCAATTTCTGATGGACAAACATTCTAGCTTTCTGTAGTCTGCTAAGATCATAATTTTCTGAGATAATGTGCTTTATCAATCTCTTTTTATCTCATGCTTCAAAGTAGCCAAGAGTATTTACACAAAAAGCATAAGACTTGACTTAGATTGTGTTTACCCTAACAAGTGTGTTGAAATAAACGGGGCTGCCAGTAAAAACAAAATCATAGCAAAATTTCTTCCATTGTTCATAATCCAGTTCTTCCTTCTAGCTTGACTTTAAAGTGGCTCTCTGCTGGCTTCCCCCTCCCAGGTTTTGACTACATAAAGCATAAATATATATTAGTACTTTGATCTCATTGACAGCAGTTGAATTTGGTCCAGACCTCTGTATAGTTAAATGTTATCACATGCTATCCAGTATTTCCTACGAATGATATTAAAACAGAACATGAATTTGATATATGGCTTGCTGTAAAATACAGGGCAGAATCCACACCTTGTTTGAAAAACTTCAAATTTATCCTGCCTTGCTTAACTCTAGCTTCTTGACTGTGATCCATAACCCAGTTAAGCTGCCAGGCCTCATTTTAAAATGGCATCCATTGTAGTCCCCCTGTTTGCAACTGGAACTAATTTACTTCTTCGAATTTAAATAGAATGTAATTTCTAGCAAATCCCGTTATTGCTGCTGACAGTAACACCTTAGTCTTTCACCAGGAATGAGAGAAGATTTATAAAATACACCAACCTATTTCAACAAAAACTATTAGTCTTTCTGAGTCTTATTCCCCTGACAGTTTAGCATACAAAAAATGAGGGTTATTTAAAAAATAAATACAAAGAAAAGTATTGCTTCATGTAAAAACAGTTTTCCCATCTATTTTGCGCCAGACTAAGAAAAATAGCTATGCTCTGTTATTTGGACTCCTGGCCCTTCTATCTTAGCAATAGCACTTAGACTTATATCCTGCTTCACAGTGCTTTACAGCCCTCTCTAAGCCATTTACAGAGTCAGCATATTGCCCCCAACAATTTGGGTCCTCATTTTACCCATATTAGAAGGATGGAAGGCTGAGTCAATGTTGCTGAGTCAATCTTGCAATCTTGAGCAGTCTATTGTCATAGTGGCCACAGTAGAAGCCGTGGTGTCTGGATAGCCTTCAGAGCAACATCAAACTTAAGAGCCATTGATTCCCATGACTTCCATGAATTGATCCTGGCCTGTTTGAAGCCAGCCAGACTAGTAGCCAGCAACACGGTAATGAAGTCCAAAGTTTAATTACATATTATGTAAAAAAATATTGATTTTTGTCTGTCCTGGTTCTTCTAAGATTCAAGTTCAGTGGGTGATTTCTGGTTCTAGTATTTGGGGAAGGGGAAAATATTTTCTCTTGGTCCTCTTTATCTACCCCACAACAATGTCATTTATAAGCAGTAAGGGATGGGAATTATTTTGACTTACTTTCAGGATTTGGGAGATTTCCTTCCATTAATTGTCCATCTCTGAACTTGAGATATGCATTCACATTAGATACATAAGTAGACTGTATGCAATATTTGCCCACCTGCATTGGGTAACCATGGCTGCTCTCTATCTTGTGCTTTAGGCATAGAAAGGCTCTTCTAGCAGACCACTCACCTCTTGGATAACTGGGTTTACACATTGGGCCAAATCATAATACCTACCTGCATGAATGTGGTTTAATGTAATGTGTGAACCAGCCATTGTATTTGGTAGCCAGGGTTTACCATGTTATACAAATGTATTATGTGAATAACTTGGCATATTACATAATGTCTGAAAGAGAACCTAGAAAAGTACAAGAACATCAAGAAGCAACCAATCATCTACAATGAATTGGGTGTTGAGAAAGTAGTGTTTGTACTTCCAACTATAGCCACACTTATTCCAATGCGAACTTTGTGAAACTTTGTGAAATGGATGAAAATTTCACTTTGGCACTCATTTTCTACCTGGAAGAAAACAGTTTAGGAGATGGGAACAGAGTGTTTTTTGCAATATAATTATCTTTCTCAAATGTGCATCTTTCAATAAACAATAGACTACAATCGTATCACCACCAATAATCACATTCTGTTTCATGAGATAAAATTGGGCTTTTTTCCAAGCCAGGTCTGATTAGCAACCATCATTTCTTTGGAATGGCCCCTTTCAGAAAGATTTTATTTTCTGGATAAAATTTGTCTTCCCTTAAAAGATTTGCTAAGGGTTGCCTGGAATCATTTCCATGCAGTAATTGTTTTAAGGGAAGGCAAACTGTTTTGACTACTTCTAATTAGTGCTGTCACTTCATTTCTTTTTTAAAAGTTCATTAATAGTTCAGCTTTCAATTTTCTAACCAGTTAATTAACTCCATCAAGGAGTGGGATGGCAACAATGCTGATTTTGAGTAAATGTTTTGCCTCTTTTAAACAAAACCATCACATAATTAACATTTTGCAAAATTATTCAGACGCATGAGCAATTATACACCTCTTTTAAACTGATGAAGTTATTTATTTGTTGTACATAACCATTGTTAACTTTACATTGTTTTTGTAGTCTACAGAATGATCTAACAAAATACAAACATAAATAATCCCCATTGAATTCACCGTGGGTGAATTAACTAACTACATTCTCCTTTGTTCAGGAAAAATGTGTGCTGTCAACAAACATTTAATTTCAACTGTTGCCTTTTCTTCTTTCTACTTTAATTTTTAACTCACAAGCAAGCCAGTTCAAAATTGGAAGCATCGTAACAAAATAACCAGTGAGTACTGCCAATTCTGATTTATGCATATTGTTAATAGTGATTCCTTTGTGGTGATCAAAAATTTTGGTAGCTCTTGTAGATTTTTTCATATTACACAACAGTATTCCCTCTTTAATTATTTTATTGATCATCCCACCCAGATCCTAACATCCCCCAGAAATGTCTGCAATTTTTCTAGTTTCCACCATACCACAATCCTCTTCATTTACATGGTTCATTGGATAGCAAGACATATGTCAAGGGTAGATCCCTGAAGAATGCATTGGAACAAGAGAGGATATGAGCTGTGGTAGTGTAGTGGTTAAGATGCAGTACTGCAGGCTATTTCTGCTGACTGCCAGCTGCTTGCAATTTGGCATATTAAATCTCACTAGGCTCAAGATTGACTCAGCCTTCCATCCTTCTGAGGTTGGTAAAATGAGGACCCAGATTGTTGGGGGCAATATGCTGACTCTGTAAACCCCTGAGAGAAGGCTACAAAGCACTGTGAAGAGATGTATAAGTCTAAGTGCTATTGCTATATGAACAAGGCAGAGACAACTACAGGCAGTCTTAGTTGAATGGCATTCATTCAGTAACCAAAGTTACAATAGCACTGAATGAGGGGGGTTTATGATTGTTCCTTGTAGTTTTGGCCATTGCAACATCCCTGCAGTTGATTGGGATTTGGGCACTTGGCAGCCATCTTGCAATTAGGATGGTCACAGCATCCCATAATCATGTTATCACCATTTGCAACCTTTACTGCTAGCTTCCAATAAGCAAAGTTAATGGGAAGCTGACAAGTGGTCAATAATGGTAATCATGTGACTGGGGGGAATGCAGTGATTATGTGAGATTTTTCTGATGATGGCACCTGGTACTGCCAGAATATGACATTATACTTTAATACAGCCCTTCCAGATCTATAATCACTGTAGTTTATAGATCACATGACATTTATATTGCCTTAGTAAGCCCACACTTGGAATACTGCATCCAGTTTTGGTTACCATGATGTAAAGATGTTAAAACTCTAGAAAGAGTGCAGAGAAGAGTAGCAAAGATGATTAGGGGACTTGGGGCTAAAACATGAATGGTTTCTGGAATTGGGTGTGTCTAGCCTAGGGAAAAGAAGGACTATGATAGCAGTGTTCCAATATCTCAGGGGTTGCCACAAAGAAGAGGGAGTCAAGCTATTCTCCAAAGCACCTGAAGGCAGGACAAGAAGCAATGGATGGAAACTAATCAATGAAAAAAGCAACCTAGAACTAAGAAGAAATTTCCTGACAGAACAATTAATCAGTGAACAGCTTGCATCCAGAAGCTGTGAATGCTCCAAAACTGGAAGTTTTTAAGAAGAGATCGGACAACCATTTGTCTGAAATGGTATAGGGTTTCCTGCCTGAGCAGGGGTTTGGACTAGAAGACCTCCAAGGTCCCTTCCAACTCTGTTATTCTATTTTCATATATTTCTATGGTGAAATTTGAAAAGCACTTTGTTATCAATACTATATTATTACTAGCATGTGTTCTAGAAATTAAAGATTTGTTGGAGAATATTACAACTGGAAAAAAAATATTTCTGATGCTGGAAAAGTAATTTCATATACACATAATCCTCAATTTACAGCCATTCATTCAGTGACTATTCATATTTACAATGGCAATGAAAAAAGCGACTTATAACTTATCCTCACACTTACAAATGTTGCAGCATCCCCATGTTCACATAATCAAACTTTGGGTGCTTGGCAACCAGCGTGTAGTTATAACAGTTGCAGTGTCCAGTTTTGTGTGTGATATGATCATCATCTGCAATCTTCTCAGCTGACTTCTGACAAGCAAAGTCAATGGCGAAAGTCAGATTTGCTTAACAAGCGTGTGACTCACAGCAAGAAAAGTCATAAAATTGGGCATAATTCACTTGTCAGCTACCTTGCTTTGCAATGGACATTGTCGTCCCAATGGTCACCAAAAGCGGAGGACTACATGTAGGCCTCAATAGTTTTTAGTTTCTCACTGTAAGTATTGTCACAAATCCCTCCCCAAAAAATTAAATAATGTGTTGTCTTTTTCTCCCCATTTGTCTTCCTTTCCAACTGTCCATGTCGTCCTTTGTTGAGATATATTGTAACAAAGACATAGCCTTTGAACAAAACAGATCAGTCCAACCCAAAATTTGTTTAATATGTTTTAAATTGTTTTTAAATTTTATATTGTATGTGTTTTATCTTTGGCTGTTCACCGCCCTGAGTCCTTCGGGAGAAGGGCGGTATATAAATCCAAATAAACCTAACCCTAACCCTAAATCTAAAATTCCTTTTCAGAAGAGCTAATAATAAGGGGTGTTAAAAGTTAAGGTTCAGTTAACAACTGGAAAGGTGTAAATTTCCATACTTCTATCTTAAAGTTTAAGTTACCTTTTCCTTGGCTCTACTGGCTAAGCTGACTTGTATTATTGTGCAATAACCCAGTTAGAAAAAATAAAGAATTATTCAGAGAAGATGGAAAAGCTTGGAATACAATAGTTGTTAGTGCCAGTATCTAATGCATGTTCTTCAGAAAAATCAGACAGAAGAAAAGTTAGCAATTCCAATGATAAAATCCAGTGTAGAACTGCCCAAGAAGCTGCTGATACAGTTCTACAGAGGAATTATTGAGTCTGTCATCTGCACCTCTATAACTGTCTGGTTTGATTCTAATTAGAACTGCAGAAAAAACAATTGCTACCAACCTGCCTTCCATTGAGGACCTGTATACTGCACAAGTCAAAAAGAAGGCTGTGAAAATATTTACAAACCCCTCGCATCCTGGACATTAACTTTTTCAACTCCTACTCTCAAAACGACGCTATAGAGCATTGCACACCAGAACAACTAGACACAAGAACAGTTTTTCCCCGAATGCCATCACTCTGCTAAACAAATAATTCCCTCAACACTGTCAAACTAGTTACTAAATTTACATTACTATTAATCTTCTCATCGTTCCTATCACCCATCTCTTCTCACTTATGACTGTATGATTGTAACCTTGTTGTGGTATCCTTAAGATTTATATTGACTGTTTTCTAACGTGATTTGATTGCTTATTTGTTCCCTATGACTATCATTAAGTGTTGTACCTCATGATTCTTGATGAACGTATCTTTTCTTTTATGTACACTGAGAGCATATGCACCAAGACAAATTCCTTGTGTGTCCAATCACACTTGGCCAATAAAGAATTCTATTCTATTCTAATTTATGCACCTTGAAGCTGAATTGGCTAGCTGTATGGAAAATTACAATAAATTCTTTTCCATTTAAAAGAACAATTCAAAAAGGGTTTTCAGTCTTGTTCCTGTTGAAATCTTTTTTTTATAATCTAGGTCTAACTTCGCTTTTTTCTGTGTTTCAAATAAGCATGTTAATTCAGAACAGAATTAAATAGCAGGAGAGAAGTTCTGATTATGAAATTGGACTTTCAAATCTAAATCTTAATTTGAAACCCATTTTTCTTATTAGAGGGAATAGACATTTTTAGCAAGAATGACTATTTCATTTGCATAATTGTGCCAACTATTAAAAAAACCCTAGAGTTCAGATGCACTGTTGTTCTGGTTGTCAAAAGCTGGAAGAAAAATAGAACATCAGAGACTGAAATACAAGTAGTTCTTAACTTATGACCAATTGCTTTGCACCCATTCGAAGCTGCAACAAACCAAAGGTACTTAGAATCCAATTTTGAAGTTAGGACAGCTCCCACCACCACCGCCACATACAGTAATTGATTGCATTTTGGGTACTTGGCAGTTGGATCACCTTTTTGACTATTTGTAGCATCCTGCAATCATGTGACCACAATTTTTGGAAATTTCACTTGGAAGATATGTTGACCAAGAGGGTTTCTGGGACAGTATGGAGGGAGATTTCTTGGAAAGTGTGAAGTCTTCATTTTCATAAATCATCTGTATTTAAAATTTATGAGCATCTAGTGGAAAAACAGAAAGGGGTCATGATATCAAGGTGTCTTTTGAAACATTACTTGCTGGCCCTAGAATCCATTGTATTATAAGTCTACAGCAACTGCCATTTATACCCTCTTAAGAAAGACATGGGGCTGCTGTAAACTTTCCATTAAGTTTCAGACAATTGGAAGACACAGCTCTGTTTTGTTTGTGCTCTGCACCTTCTCTGGATAACACTAGGTTGTTAGTATTTTCACGTGGCAGGATGAGTTCTTTCTGGTTGGTGGCTATCAGTTTTAAGGACACACAACTGCTTATCTATTCTCTTTCATCTTCCTACTAGGAATTAAAAGAAACAGCTCAGCATATCCTGCAAGTTCTTCCCTCCAGGGTATCATCTTTTTGAGGAAACCCTGATTTGGGACTACCATGCTAGGAGGCAATACATATCCTAAAATAGCAGCCTCCACCGGCAACAAAAATTAAAATTCAGTTTACTGCAGCACACTTAAATTATTTTGCTTTAGATTGCTGAGTCAAGCAAGTATAATTCTAAATATGCTGGAAGCAGTTTTTTCTCCGGAGGGAGGATAAGAGGAAATTTTAAGTATTTCCTGCATGAGTTCACAGTATCAGCCTAGTTATCCCCTATTAATGTTAAGAGGCCTATTTCACATTTAAGGAAAAGGGCTAGTTATTATCTGCACAAGATTCAGTTGTACTTTGAAATCCTGATGAATTTAATCTTAAAACATGCTTAGGTCTTTCAACTGCAGAAATATGAATGCAACTATATAGTCGTGCAACTATAATCACCAGCAGCATATGTTTCTTTCTTTCTATGTTTACTCTCTTGCCATAGTTTTCTCTCCTGTGTTAATTTATTACTCAATTAATTAGGCTTTGGTACTCTTTCAATCTCATGACTCTAAGCAGCTTTTGCTGCTCAGTTGAACATTGTTATTTCTCCCAATCTCATGATTTAAAAGCCCCGTTTTGGGCTGGAAACTACAAATATGCAACGCAGCCCTGACCAGAAGGAAAAGGTACGTGTGTGTGTGTGTGTGTGTGTGTATGTATGTATGTATGTATGTATGTATGTATGTATGTATGTATATTTTCTGTTTCTAAATTTCCATCTCCCTGAAGGAGGAATTCTATGCTAAAGCTAAACTAATCCCTGGGCCATTAGTTTGATCACAGAAGAATAGAGGGAATTCATATAAATGTATTTAAACTTTTTAGGCCATAATTAAATTTTAGTTTGAGAATTCCTGAACTAAGTCATAAACTATGTTTTACAATCTAGAATGGCTTTTTCCACTCATTGTCATAAGCTGAAATCAAACAACTATGTCAAAGGAATATTTTATTTATTTATTTATTTTATTTATTTTAATTTCTATACCCATGTTACCCATAGATCCCATGTTAAAACTCTAGCTACCAAACCTTGATCCAGCAGAAAAGTGAGCAGGCATACAATTGGTTCCAAACTTACTGTGCCAGAAGAACAAGGCGAAATTGATGGTCCTGACTATGTTAATATGGGACAAGTTAGGTAGAGTGATTAGTGGATTTCCTTGTCTTGGCTTCCCTCCCACCATGTGTTGCCTGCTGATGAGATAATATCCACCAATCCCTCTAAGGTAGGTTGAGACAGGTCAATTTAGCTGTGTTCTTGGAATGATATATCCAAGTAATAGAAAACAGTTTGAAGTGCTAATTCTTAAATTATGCTAAATGGTGGCTTATTTGAACAAACTCCAAACAAGCCAAGGTAATCTACAAACAAATAAACATTGCATGGATAGTTTGAGATTTCCTGGCCAGTTTTTGGCTTGTGTCCCCGATGTTCCTTTCTTTCTTATTCCTTGCTTCCCGGACTAATTGCCTTGTTCCTTTGCTTCCTGGACTCATTGACCTATTCCCTTGCCCCACGGGACTTCTTGCTTTGGAGCCATTGTGCTAACAGCATTTTGCTGGACTACTTGCAGCCAGAGGCTGCTGGAGGTGTGTGTGTGTGTGTGTGTGTGTGAGAGAGAGAGAGAGAGAGAGAGCACTTTGCTTTGTGACTTGCCATAAACGTGGGAGCATTTGGGGGAAAGTTGGAGCAATAAAAGGGCAGTTTGAACTATCAGCTGACTATGTTGCCTTCGTGCCTTGCCCTGGGTCATCCCACAGTTTTAAATCTGTTTCAAACATATGCATATACACAGAGGTGGGATTCAGCCAGTTTGCACCACTTCGGGAGAATCGGTTGTTAACTTTCTGAGCAGTTTGGCAAACTGGTTGTTGGAAGAAATCATTAGGGAAGAGAACTGTTGTTAAATTACTTGAATCCCACCACTGCATATACATATAAATCCAATTAAGGCAATCTGAACACTTTTTTAAAGAAAGTAAAGGCCTTCTCTTTTCAACTGATGGCTCAGTCAAATGACTTTCCTTCCCTTTTGTCTTTTTTTTTTGTTTTTGTTTTGCCTGCCTCAAAGGAAATTTCCACATTGGGGCCACCCCTGAAAGGATTCTTGCACAGGAAGCATCCTTGTCCACAAAGCCTCAACACCAAAGAAGAGCACATCAGGAAAAAGTGAATGTTGTTTTTCTGTTTTAATTTTTCATCACCAAACATTTTAATTGACACCGAGTCCATTATCTATCAGATTATCACACAAACCCAACCTATTCTCAGACATCCTATATTTTTCTCATGGTGATGTCGTTGGATAAGAGAAAAATTCCCTTTTAAGAAGCGGGTAAATTAAGATCTGTTCATTATTAATATCCCACAGTTCTTACTGCCTTTCTTAAGACACATTTTGCAATACGATTGTGCCTCAGAGCACAGACTTGTTCATAATGTTTAATTAAAGGTGCCAAGAAAAGCAGGCTGATTATACAACCACAAGTCTCGGCTTTGGAAATTTTTATTTATTTTGCCAATACCGTAGAAAAAACAGGCTGGCTACTAATTCAATCCAGGGAAAACTGCCTATATTTTTTGTTTGTTTGTTTCAAAGATCTGAGATAAAACTCCACTTTGATCTGTGTTTTGAAGCTATATGTTTCCGTGTTGACTATTCTGGACAAGCAGCAGACTATTATAATAGGGGAGTAGACAAAATTTGCAGACATACTTTTCCTTTGGGAGGAATAAAGAGTCACTGAATATGAAGCAGAAAGGCAAAAAAGACTTGGGACTAAGCTTGTTTCAAGCTGGTTAGTGAGATAGAGTGTGTGTCTGTGTTTGTGTGGGGGGAAGGGAGAGGGAGAGGAAGAGGGAGATGGGGGCTGGGACAGAAAGAGACTGACTTGTACCTTCACAACCTGATAATCCCTAATGGCTTCAGTTAGTCTATAATGTAACTTTTAAACATCCATGGCATGACTAAAAGATAATATCCTAAATCTCAGGAAGTAAAAGCAATACCAACAAATGAGAGTACAAAAGTAGAAGACAGAATAATTGGCGTTTTTCTTTAACTAGGAGAATGTTCCCAAGTAAAAAGTCCATATATCATTAAGATTAAAAAACATTGGTTTAGGGAGAATATCTTTTTAGGCCCACATTCCCAAGTGACGAAGGCCTATTTTCAAGGCCCACAAAGAAGCACTACAGAAATGCAGGCTGTTGTGGGTTTTTCCTTTTCTTTCTCCCCCCCTCCCCATTTTCTAGTTTTTAAGGTCAGCTCTATGCAAAACGCATTGCAGTAATCCAACCAGTTGCAGATGAGGACTGAGGTACTGTAGCAAGGGCTTCCAGAACCAGTTAAGATCATAATTGTCTCTCCAACTGAAACCGGGCTTATATAGAAATTGCTTAGAGTTCAGTTTGTTGTATTCCATTCAGGTGTACTAACTCAACCTATCATATCACCCAGACACATTCTTGCATTTTGTTGGTTTTACTTCTTGGGGGCACTTCATATTCTTAACAGCTTCAGTACACTGAGGCCACAAACCAAGATCAGATCCCAGAAAGAAGCCACTTGAGAAACATCTAATTCAGGCCATGGTTTACATCCCATTGCTAACCACAAAAGTTCTTGGCTGATTGCTGGAAATTGTCCAAGCACACTTTGGAAACCGGTGGCTCCATCAGCTGTGTGAGGCAGACAATCTGAATAGATCCCTGGTTCCAAGGAGATGATAGGAGGCTAACAAACACAATTGGATCAGGGCATAACCTGATCATGCCAATAGGTGATGAAAATTATATTATCTTTCCCCAGATAATACAACATCCATTCTGAGATATAAGCAAGATCCAATCTGTTAGGCCCAAGATTTCTTGAGATATCAATGGTTGTCATGAGGATATCTATGTTTCCAAATGCACCACTTTGCTTGTTGAATCAACCAAAAATGATTGAATCCATACGGTGTATTAAGCCATAAACATCTACATAATGGCTTTAGTGTATGAACTCATATGGAGTTTACATATTTACACAGTAGTCTAACAATGGTTTATTGACTAATTTGCTGTATTCCTGATGCTAAACCATAAACCAAGGTTTATACACAACAATGGTGCATTTGCACAATACATTAAGCTACATCTAAAGAGCCATGGTGGCATGGTGGTTAGAATGCAATATTGCAGACTGATTCTGTTCACTGCCAGGAATTCAATCCTGATCAGCTCAAGGTTGATTCGGACTTTCACCCTTCCAAGATGGGTAAAATAAAGACCCAGATTGTTGAGGGCTGTAAAGCACTGTGAAGCAGTATATAAGTCTAAGTGCTATTGCTATCTAATTAAGCCATAATATGGCTTAGAATGAAGTATGAATTCAGCTGGGACATAGGATTCTAAACATCCAGAAAACTTTGAGATGATTGACTTAATTCAAAAATATCAGTAGGTCTGCTTAAAATAGTGAACAATCTTAATCCTGTTTCTTGGTTCCGCTGAGATGCGAGGATTTGTATTAAGGTTCTACACTGATGCTCTTTGACCCCAACCTTGAAAAGTGGAAAAACATTCGTTGTCATTTCCAAGGTTGTTCTAAAGAAAAAAAGAGCACTCAAAGAAGTCACCTCTCTGTGAAAAATCTTGGGTTCCATCAGTGGTATCTGATGGAACCTCTCCTACTCTTATTGGTCAAGCAGAAAGCAAATATTCCCACAGCCACAGATAAATAGGGTTTCACTTAGTGAATATAATACTAGTTGGCAAAACATTTCACACTTCAATTAGGCAAATTCAGGATGAGCATTTTCAGAAGCTTTCAACATTTGAAACCTGAGCCAATGCTACAAAATTCCGTCTATGCCATGTACGTACAAAGAAAAAAGCATATTTTTATCTTCTTGGGAATTAGCAATCTAGCATAAACCCATCCCCTTTTCTCATCAATTTAAAGAAACCTTTCCAAATCCTTATTATAAGGTTATACCGGTAACAACCAAGAAATACTAGTGCACTAAACAGTTGGCACTAGTTAATGTATGGTTTTTGGGTGGAACAAATGGAACGGTTTGAAGCCATCCAGGAGATTCAGAACTATTTATGTGCCTTTCAATCAAGTCAACTTTGGCCAATGAGACGGGATACAGCTCTGACTGTTATTTGGAGCATAAAATCGTATCGCTTCTGCTTAAATGTAGCATTAAAAATCACAGATATAGACAATAGATATTAAAGGAGTCAATTTCCTCTCTTGCAAGGCAGGATAGGGAGAAGTGATTTGAACACAAATTATTTCCTGTCTGTTTGTAGTTTTGCAAATAGAATGAAAAGTTCTTAACCAGAACCTGACTGGAATTGAAATATAATGCAGTGTTCATGAGTGCCCCCCTTCCCAGTTTTTCAGTTATAACAATATTCTCCAAAACTCCAAAAGAAGCACAAATTAACTCTTTGCGGTCGAGGAAACAGATGACACAGTCTGCTCTGCTCATTGGAGGTTCCTGTTCTTTCCAGTTGACACACCGGGTTTATGCAAAACTGCTTTTAAAAAGCATAATATAAAAAACAGCTTCCTCCTGCCAGCTGTCCATTCAATGCTGAAAATTTTACTACAGCAGCAGAGTTAAAATAGTTCTCAGGAAAATAGATCACTTGAGTAAAGCAGGATTCAATTCTATATCTGCAGGAGATCATCTGCTGGGGCGATGGGAGCAAAGTGATTCAGTTGAAGCTACACATGGCAAAACTATGTGTAAAGGGCGGAGGGGGGAGTGGGGGGAAACGGGGAGAAGGATTTCAGCCAATGTTTTCTGCTTTGGTAACCTCCTGATTCCACTGGGATTGCCGCTCCTAGTCTTCTTGCTAGCTAGGAATTTTAGGAGCAGCAATCCTCTTAACACAGATGCAGGGAGGAGGGCTGGTTTAAATGCTTGGAGTCTTGTGCTCAGATTTAATGGTAGATGGAGTACTGTGAAACTCAAATGATGATTCATGTATCTGAGGGCGAGAGTGTGTGGTGGCACTGTGTCTTATTTTCTGCCGCCATATTAATTGAAACCAGTGTTTTTCAAAGATGGGCACTTTAAGATGAGTGGACTTCAACTCCCAGAATTCCCCAGCCAGCAAGGGAACTGTGGCTGGGAATTGAAGTCCATAAGTTTGAAAAACACTGATTTCAAACTTGTAAGAGCCTACACTCCCACCTTACGCTTGACTTATGAGAATGGCTTATCCAAGCAGGTAGCAGGTTCATTGGCTCCCCCCCCACCCCCACCCCCCGTTCACAACTGTAAACAAAATCATCCCATGAAATTGTTCAGGACAAACCAAAAACAACAAAACAAAACAAAAATTAACGAAAGACATAATTCTCTATTGTGAGATACAGCGAGGATAGCCACAGACTAAAAATAGGAATAAATGTAAGAATAGACAAATATTAGCTGAACTTCAGAGGCACGCTTTTGCTGAAGATCAAATTTTAATTCAGGGAACGGAAACTGTTTTATATTTAAGTGCTGTTTTTGTATTGTTTTAAAATGTTTACAGTTTATAAATCTTAAAAAACATTTAAAACAATACAAAACCATATATACATATATTGTTTCATACTAAGGATTTTCCATAACATATTAAACAACAGCCTATCAAAATTTGGAAGGCCAACTCCCATCTCTTTATTTCAGGTAAGCAAAAATATTTACTTGCTCACCCTTTATAGTATGCCAAGATGCTGGCAAACCTACTGATAATCAGAAGGGTAGGGAAGGGAAGGGAAGAGGCAAGGCAAGGAGAGGTGAGGGAAGGGAAGGGAGCAATGGGCAGGGGCATTCAGAAATCCAATGGCAACAATTGCTTTCTGTTAAGTGCAGCAACCACATACCAAAAGATGAAACCCAAAATACAAAAATAAACAAATCCTTTTTGCCTATTAAGTGCAATAGTGCGGGTATATGTGTGATGTGCCTTTCTCCTCCACCTCCCCCCTAAAATCAAAGGGGAGATTTTTTTCCCTTGACAAGAGCTGAAGACCCATATTAGGCTTTAAATTCCTACACAAGTACAGAATCCACAAACGACTCTGACTTTAAAATGTTTCAGACATAACCTACACTGAAGGCCCTGAATTAGACTAATAAAATTCCAGGAGGCAGCAAGAAGCGAGGCTGCACCTTATTTCAACTTCTCTTATCCTGAAAGATAATTAAAGTTGATTTTGAAAACAAAGGTACAGTATGATCCAAAAGATAAGTGCACTCTGTTTTTTTAAAAAAAGGCATTTTTCTCTGTAGCATGCCATTTGTAATTAGTCCTAACCAGATAATTATCACACCTCCAACTGTATTTTAGTTATTAAGAAGCCTCACAATAAGAGCTCAATCACTTTGTTTTGCTTATTTTATTTCTCCATTAGGGGTATGAAAAACAGTTTGCAGAAATAAATGTAAGTACTTCAATAAAAATGGCTGCAAGTGTGTCAGTATGTCGGTGAATCTGATTTTCCATGAGGACGCTTTTAAATATATATATTTTTTTAGTTATCCAATTCAGAGTCCCCTAGAACCTTTTCCCCATGTCCAATAGTGTATTCTTCTTTCTTGGCCTGTTATCAAACATGATCAGTAAAAGGTGAATGGAGAATTTACTAAAGGACCCAACAAGAAAGATATCCTGACCAGTCCAGTTGCAGATGCCCCATCTGTTTTAGACCAGGAAGAAGCCTCATCTACTCGTCTACTCCTCAAGAGTAAATCTGGAGCAGTCCCATAGCAGCTTGCCATACTTCTGAACCTTTTCTGAGCATTGGCCTACATCTTTAAGGAATTCAGCAAGTCTTTCACTCTGTCACTGTTTAATACATTCAGTCGTTTGAAGCCTTTGCCGAAACGTCCTGGTTCAGATGCTTGTAGAAGGGCAGCCAAGCCCCAAGGCTTGGAGTTGTCTAAAGGACGTTTCTCCACCTGCTGTAAAATCCAGGCACCGTCCCTGGCCAGGCTGACAAATCGTTGAAGCTGAGCTGCGTTTACATTCTTGCTAATGTTAAGATTCTCCTCAAAGGGATTCTGTATATGGAGGGCAGAAGCCTCTGGCTTGTTCTGCTCTTTCCCCTGCAGATTTTGAAAAGGAGAAACAAAATCCTTAAGTACCTGAACTTCAACTTCCTCTCTGAACAATCTTTCAACCATTATGTGAGAGATTGCACGACATACAAAAGAGATATTCCACCAACTATACAGGCAAATTTATGTTGTTCGGAAGACGGAAAGATAACGAATGAAAGGAATGAACTGAGTTGCTACAGAGAGAGGAGACACCTTTTCGCAAGGACACTAAAGCAGCTAGTAGTACAGATAGTCTTCAATTTATAACCACTATTTCCCATTGATAAGCAAGAAGATTGTCCTTGTGCTGGATTTTATTATCTTTTTTGGTTTGGTTGTTAAGCTAATGACTGTAGTTAGTAGGTAATCACATGATCGTTGAGTGAATCCAGCTTCCCCCATTGATTTTGCTTGTTGGAAGCCACTTAAGAAAGTCACAAAGGGTGATCACATGAACTTGGGATGCTGTAGCTTGCTTGCATAAATGCTGTTTGCCTAGCACCTGAATTTTGACCACGTGACCACTGAGAATCTGCAACAGCTCTAAGTGCGAGGAGCAGTCATAAGTCATTTTTTCCCCAGGGCCACTGTAACTTTAAAATATTTCTAAACAAACAGTTGTAAGTCAAGGACTACATGTAGTAATATCTTTTGGAACTGAATTAATTTCCTTCCTTTAGTAAGTGCACCCCCGGTGGCTTACTGCTAAACTACAGTATATGCAATCTTACACCTCTGAAGTCCTGTAAAAAAGGGGTTCAAGGGCAACAGTTTGTTATAGTGGATACGTTATTATGCTAGAAACTGAGAGATCATGAATTCTGGTCCTCCCTTAGGATGAACACCAGTTGAATGACTTTGGGACACATTCTCTCTCTCTCTCATCCTGGTCCAACTCACAGAATTATTTATATCTACAAAAGGCAAAATACAAATTTAATAAAACAATGAACCAATAAACAAAGACTGCACTTTGTTTTACTCTGTCCTCTTTATCTCTTCCCCATTCGGCCTTCATTTACACCAGACGGTTGATCTAAAACATTAGCATCCAGTGATGAGCAGGAGGCAAACCTGATCATCCACCCTTTAGTGGATGATTGTTCTAATGGAACAATTTTTCCACTTGTCAAAGGGTTTGATGTCCGTTTCCCTAGCAGCCCATTTTCAAGTGGTCTAATTAGCTACTGTACTGCACTGCAACAAAATATTTAACCAGAGGTTTCCAGTCTTTCTAGACAGTAGATATATATCAATTTTTGATGTGGTGCTCTTGACTTTGTAAAGGGTTGTTGAGGTCTGAGCATCTCCTGCCCCACAAGAGGTTTGATCAGGAGGGTTGGATAGGATAATCAATTAGAAAGTCCCAATTATCAGCCTCAGGCTAACTGGTGCTTTGTTCAGTATCACAGCTTTTGCCCATGCTTTTAATGACAAGATGTTGTTTTTCAAAAGCCGCCAAAGACTTCTCTACGAAATTATTTAATGCAGTTACCTTTCGGATGTTTAGTGAATTTTTATTGAAGGCAAAATTTCCATAGAATTCAAAGAAGTCTCCAAGAAGTACATCTGAAATATGAAATAGACATGAAGTCAGTAGAAAGGAAAAACGAAACCAGTGTTCTCAATTAATTGGTGGGAATATTGAAAATGTCTCTTTCCTTACCTAATGTTTCTGTGTTGCTTGTTGGAGCAATTTTGTTCAAATTACTAACAAATGTACAGTCAAACCCTTCAATTACTTCCTTGTCTTCTGCATCTGAAAAAAGAAGAATTTTACGAGCTTCATTAATTCAGCATCAAAAACAAGTTAGCATTTCTGTAAAGGGTTATACAAAATTATAGAACTCAGAATTGCTGACTGGGGAATTCTGGGAGTTGAAGTTCATTTGTCTTAAAGTTGTTGACTTGCTAAGGAAAGGAACATTTCATAAACAGTGGTTCTCCAGAAAAAAGTAAATTAATCATTCTTTTACCAGCTAGTTTCTTCAGTTGGTCCAAGGTGGGAACAATGGGTGGCTGCCTTTGTTGTAGGAAAAACAAGACCATCATAGTTAGAGAGAAATTGGTAATCCAAGCACCAGGGATGCTACTTGTAAGTCCATGATTCCATGCCCAGTATCGTATGCTGAATGCAAGAGCTCTTACACGTGGGTCAAGGCTGCCATAGAGATAAAGAAGTTCTGAACTTTTCAAGGCAATTCTGTCGGAACATAAAAATATCAAAAATGGAAGGGGAAATTACAGTAGCAGTGATAATATATTATAGTAACTTTATTAACTTTATTACCATCTGGCAGACGGTACAGGTCAATAAAAACAAGGACAAATAAACTGAAAAACAGCTTCTATCCTAGGGCAATAACCATATTGAATTCTATGATATAGTGCAACATCGGGTTTTCAATTTCAATTATACAGAATGTAAAGGATGTATGTTTGTGTTTTTATTTTTATAGTTATAATGTACACTGAAGACGGCATTTAATTTCGTTGTACCATGTGCAATGACAATAAAGTTAACTAACTAACTAACTAACTAACTAACTAAAAGCTAACAATGTTTTAACTGTGAGTCCTTCGCTACCTCTAAGCTTGGTTGTTTGCTTGCAAATGTTTTATTATCTGGTTAGGTAGCATTACCAGTATATCTAGTTAGGTAATGAAACGTATGCAAGAAAACAATCAAGCTGAGAGAGCATCAACCCTGAACTAGTACTATAGATTCTCTTCTACATTAATATTTTAGCTTTCACACAACAGTTAATGCAAGCATATTCGAAAATGGAACTCCAATAAGAAAAGCAATTTCTAAGAAGAAAATGTGAAAGCACATTAAACTAATTGAGATTAATATGAGCCTAGTGAGCCAATTCAACTGGCAACAGTGATGTCTTAAGCAGTCTGTTAACCAGAATTAATAAGTGTCCTCAAATAAGCCAAACCAGAGTCCTTACTAGCTTTGGGCTGAAAAATCGCACTACAACATAAGGGTATTATGTGTGACAGCTGATAGGCCCCATATCAGCTATAGGAAGTGGCTTTTATAAGGCTGTTTTTGAACACAATTTATATACAATACGGAAGCACTTTTCACAAAGAGGTTGCAATAGGACACTGTAAGTGGCAAATTAAGTTACTTTTCTTCCCCATTTCATCAGTTAGTTTCAGAACAGAAGTAAAAAAAAAGGAACAGAATTCTTGAGTGGGAATGGAAAGGACTTGATTTAACTAGGAACAAAGGAGCATCACCATACACACAAAGAGAAATGATATAACAAGGCCCATAAATCCTTAGCTAAGACATGACACTGATCTATTCAATAGAATAAAGCTACTTCTCTTTCTCTCTCTTGGCAATTCGTGATTGAGTCATTAAACCAAATGAACAAAGATTCAAATGAATCGATTATTCCACAGAGATCTGCTTCCTCCTAGTGGCCATTGTAAGAAAATTATTCTTTCTGAATAATCCAAGTTTGGACAAAAATCCATGGTTTATCTTAACCATTTATAAAATAAATAACAAAGCATTAAATCCTGAATGTTATGTCTGTTCTGGCTATTTCTAGAACAAGGACCATGTGATGCATACAATGCTCAGATGGTGAGATCTGGGTTCAAGTCAGCCATTAGGTTTGTTAGTTTGCCACAAAGCCCTCCAGATGAATTGTCCTTGCTAGGGAGGGTATCTCTGGGAGAGTGGGAAGGTCAGAAAAGTCAAGATGGTGTCCGCAATCATGTGACAGAAGTTCTGCCCCTTTATGTAAGATACACAAAGAGTGAGGTTTTGATTATACGATTCTGGTAGCCAATTTGGCTTGTTTGACTTTGTCAGACAAGTGCCCTTATAAAGATGAGGTTAGGGTGATGTATTAGGAAATGTGAAATTCAGGTTCATGTCCACCATTAGCTATGGAAGCTCACAGGGTGGGTATGGCACCTTTTCTTAATCCACCCAATTGATAATGACCAACTGCTGTTGCGAGTAAAAAATGGCAGTACAATATACTCCCCCAGGAGGAAAGAGACTAACAATAGCAAAAAGGGAAAATGTAATTTTAAAACCTTGTAAAAATGCTTACCGGTTGTTTAGTGTCAAATCACACTGAAGCCCAGAAGGCTGATGGGAAAATCTCACCAATGGACAACGAGCATTAAGTATCTTTTGGACACCCTCGCATCCTGGTCCAGAGTTATCAAGAAATTCACCAAGCATGTTAAGGATCCTTTGGGCTGCTATTCGTTCGGAAGGAGCTTTCTTCATTTGGTAAATTATGTTAAAGGGGCTTGTTTTCTAACACAAAAGAAAACCACACAAAAAATTAATTCACAAATCAGACGTCCCATTCCCAAAGCTGAAACAAGGAGAGGGAGCATTGGAAATTAATGTCAGACTTTCCCACGTTAGGCAAAAGGCGGAGTACAGTTAACCATACTAAAAACAAATGTTTCCAGATAATGGCCATTTTTATTGGAATGAGAATTAAAGTTACATGGAACTAAAGCCTTCTTGATTTGCTTTTATAGTATTGTGTGCACATCTCTGAACTTCTTAAATTCTTAAAATTCACCTTATACCTCCTGTAATGTAAATTTATATTAAACTTTTCAAACAATATAAAACTTCTTGCTCAGATAGAGAATATTAATTTATATCAGCTCTCTTTTCAATTTAGTGCCCTCCAGCATGTGCTGGACTCCCCAATTCCTCAATCTGAGCTCCCACCATTCTCCTACATGGGTCCACCTGGAAATCACACTTACTGTTACATAAAAGCTACTTGAGAATCTAACATCTCAAATTCTGGAAACTCAGAAGGCCTCATTTAGGCTACTGACTGAGACCAACTCCCTGCTCACCAGAAATCCAAAGTAAACGATCCCTTGGCAAATAATTGTATGTATCTGTTTTGGTACAGCACAGAAAATAAATGCCCTGCTTGTACATTTCAGAAAATAGTTTCTAACATTCAATCAGAATCTGCCTTTTTGTAATACCGTGTACTCATAGTTGGAGAAGAACCCACAGATGCAATAGCAACCATTATATCAGAGCTGGGGAATTTCTGATGCTGCTAAACTTGATGCTATTCAAACTTGGCAACTTTAAGATGGGGGGGGGGAGGGATTTTTGCTACCGGTTCTCCGAACCACCTGCCTCCATCGCTACCGGATCGGGCGAGCATTTCACTCCTGATGTGACCGTAGAGATACGGCAACTGTTTTAAGGGCAAGGACTGGTTGTAAGACACTTTTTTTCAGCATGGTTGTAACTCTGAACAGTCACTAAACCAATGGTTGTAAGTGGAGGACAACCTGTAGTCCTGTCGTAGGCACAAAGCTATGTGTAGGTGACCTTGGGCAATCTCTCTCAATTCTAAGAAGCAGGCAAGGTTAAACCACTTCTGAAAAACTTTGCCAAGAAAAGGACTAATCCAGGCAGTCAATGCTGATCTGAAGGCTCAATCAATCAGTATGGATATGAATAAGACCAGAAAGGATCGAAGCAGTTGCAATGCCTCATTCATTTCTTGCATGCATCTCAAAAGACCGTGAATGGCAAAGCACAATCTTACGCTTTGAGTTTACATTTTCTTACAGCAATGGAACAAAAGCAGTAGTAGAAAGCGCATCAACGCAAAGGAAAGCACAGCTTCCTCCTGTTGTGAAATATGTCTTTGTTGACTAATGCGGTAAAGTTTCAAGGCTGCATGTGGGAAATCAAGGGGAAAACTCCAGGTTTCCCCAGGCTTAGTTTTTTACCGTTCAGCTCATGTTTGAGCCTTAGGGCTTAAAAGCTCTCAAAGTACTGAAACAAACAAAGCTATAAATATGATGATTAAAAATATAAATAAATAAATAAAAATGTTCACATAAAATATTTAAAACCATTTAAAAAGTATGATAGATATATTTAAAATGATCCTTTTCCAATGAGGAGAGTCAGTGAAAAAAAAATTATAGGAAAAATGATAAGAAAAAGTCAGAGCTTCTTTTTTATTTGCCAGAAATGAGAGACCCTGCAGGAAGGAGTGGTCATCAAAACGATTTGCTTAGTGAGACTACGTAGCGAGAAGCATGTGGGGAATTCGTCCACCCATCTTTAAATTGCCAAGTTTGCAAACCGCTGTTCTAAAGTCTAAGTTTACAATAATATTGATTTTTCCTGCAGCAGCTGCTTCTTTTAAAATATAAGAGATAACTATTTCTAACGTATTAAGAGTAACATTTAGCCTATTCAGGAGATAAACATCTTTTTAAAAAGCTAAGGACAATGGGAGATGAATCTGGGAATCAATCAAGAAATCAAACCAACTGCAGAGGCCAATGCTATCGTCATGACCTCATTTTCATCTCAGCATAACACAATTAAGTCATTTTACAATAGCATTTGAGAAATATTTTACCCTTTTGGCAGAATTTTTCCCAACTTTATTCAGCTCCAGGAACATATCTAGGTCGCATCCAAGTTTGCCAAAGGTATTCACAGTAGAACCAAAAGGCTTCACAATACAGTCTGGAACATAAGCACTTGCAATGTCTTGAATTAAGGAACAGGCTAAAAACCGGAGCTTGGTATTTTCTTCGGTCAACTGACATTCATTTGTGAGCAGGTACAACTGCTCACTCACCTGAATAACAACAATAATAAAAAGAGGAAATATCTCAGATTTTAAGTATCTGGCACTCAAGGTATTTGTAAGATGCAGCCTAACCTTTTACAATTGTATTCTTGTAAGAAATGGCATCAAGTTTAATCTTTACAGAATATACCCTTAAAGAATCTTAGAATAGCTAAAACATTAACAGATGATACAACCTCTAATAGACAAGTCTCCAAGTAAATAATCCTTTAAGTATGTATTGAAAGAATCGGCTGTTGATTCTATAAGAAGAGAAACAATTTAAAAGATGCAGCAAATAATTTCTAGTTGCAGTTTTCTTTTCTTCAGAATGCTCTGGCATCCTGCTGGCATTGTTCTTGCTGCTTGCTAAGAACAATATGTATTTTTAAAGATAAAATGGCTAAATTTCTGAGAAAAGGGCGCCATATGATTATGTACCAGAAATATACTATGTCTACAGAAGCAAGACAATCCTAGTTCAGAGGTCACCAACCCGCGGCTCTGGAGCCACATGTGGCTCTTTCATTTCTCTGCTGTGGCTCCGTCACTCAAAATATTTGTCACAACCGCCACTGTGACACCCACCAGCATGCAATTTATTGAGCCGGTAGGCCAATCATGGATAAATCCAAGAAAAGTAAAGTTTCAGAAGAAAACAGAAGGTTTAATTCAACTACATATGCTAGTTTTGTGGCTGCTCAGCAAATAGTCAGGCGTGGGAAGGGTTTTGTGGCTCCCGGTGTTTTCTTTTCTGTGGGAAACAGGTCCAAATGGCTCTTTTGAGTTTTTAAGATTGCCATCCCTGTCCCAGTTAATTTGGCTGTGTTGCACAAACTCCCCAATTTGGTTCCTAGAGCTGTTGGACAGCAGATAGTTTTATATCCTTTTTGGAGAGATAAACACTGAAGTTATGGGTGTAGCTTTTATTAGAAAGTATTTTTGAGGCTGGTTTTTGTATGAAAAAAAAGTGTTTTATTTAGGAAATAACACAGTGGCTAGGAGATACAGTTTCTTAAGTCTAACTATAGTTATGAGTCTAGGATATGTTAAGAAGAACAAGCAAGTCAGGTGGGTACTTGAACTGCACAGGTCAGAGTCAGAAGAGAAAGAGAACTGAGATAGAAAGGAGCGATGAGAGCCCTGAAAACATCAGAATTGGTACAAGACATGTTATACTAAGACACACAAAGTGAATCTTTTAAACAAGGGAAGGAAATAAAAAGTTCTCTGTTAACTATCCCAATATTTATTGCTCCTTGTGGTCAGAAGGTTTATAGGTACGGAAAGCCAATGCATGCAAAGTTGAATTCCAACAAGAATTATATTTCTTCTTCAAAAGTGTAGCTGGAAATATTCTTGAATATACTTATCTGGAATAGGGATGAAACTGGATAAATTTGTAGTACAAGTTGATTCTCTTTGCTTTGATACAAATTGATATATAACTCACAGTTAACATAGGATGTTTAGCACAAATGAGGAAGCCAGACACCCTGTGTCACTTTCTTGTTGGATAGAAAAACAGAAGCAAAAAATAAACTTCTACCTTACCATGCCAACTAATGTACTTAATATCTTAATTTTCTTTTCTTTTTCCTCTAAGGCAGTGATGGCAAACCTATGATCCATGTGTCAAAGATGATATGCTAAGAATATTTATGATGATACACAAGCAATCACAGACAATTGACAACCTCTATTCTCAAAAGCACACCTTGTTCTCACATAATTTTTGAAGGCTGCAGAGGCCGTGTGAGAATGGATATGAATCTGGCCCAATCCCTGCACCCTTCCCGGCACGAAAAGCCAGGGACTGGAATTCTTATGTATTGGGAGGAGACAATAGAAAGAAACACAGGGCCCATGTTCTTTTGCTTGGCAAGCAAGCCAAGCCCCAAAATAGAGTTCTACATAAAGCCAGAAGTTTTTTTTTCCTTTACAAGTTTAATCAAGATATTGATCATTTGTCATACCTGTCAAAAACACCTGGACTTTTAGCAAATTCTTTGCTAAATAGACCAATACTGATCTCTCAGCTTTAGCTACAACCCATTTTCCAGTTATATATTCAAAACAAAAATAAGCCTGCTTGTTTGCTATCAAAGAATTACAAAACAATTACTGCATGAACCATTACCGCATGAACTTACACTTTCTGCATCACAAAGTTTCTTCAGCAGCATTTCAACTGGAATAGAGGTTTGTCTATGACAAAGAATTGGGTTTTGTTCAGAAACGGGATCTGATTGTTTTCTCAACATCAAGGTAAGGATTCTAGATTTAAATGGAATAGGGTATTCATCCTTAAATTCTGGAATTTTAATGACATCCTGCAATGAAGTTATGCTTTCTTTCTCAGAAAATTCTATGACTGCATACATAGCCTGAAGTAACATGAGACAAGAAACAGGAAAAAATATTAGGAATAAGAGCTTAAGTTTGAGAACACAGATGAACTATTTAAAGGATTAGGTTTTAATAATTAAATTGATCTGCAACTCAGATAGTCAAGTCCATTAGATTGATAAAATTAACTTCTTTTAAAATCTTTCAGGGCAAAAAAAGAGAATGTCAAAAAATAATTATTATGCCATCCAGTATAACAACAAAGCAGAAAAATATGGATTTTCTTAAACTCATCCATGGAGGCTTTTTCTCTCTGAAATACATATACCTTAAATATTTAGATTTCAGTTGCTAACTTTTCAAATACTTACTTTACTTTTATAGAAGAAATGATTCTTAATATTTCCATGCTGTGATAAGTATTTGAGAAAAGCCTTGGCATTGAAATTGGGGGGACAATTTATTAACACAGTCCTCTGTGCTTGTACTTGTCTTTCTGCAAGAATTTCACTGAATGTCTTTTTCCTGGAGTCATTTTCGCTATCTAGATTTGAAGGAGAACAAGAGACTAATGTGAGAAACTTAGATGACACACTAAAAGTGTTTTTTTTTAGAATTACCTTTAAGAAGTTTTTGATATGGAAAAAAAAGGTTTGGGATGCAAAGAACTAGATGGTATTTCTCCTGAGTCCCTTTGCATATTTCTCTGACTTGTTCTTTATAAACTATTTCACTGATAACGCAGCAAATTTATTACAAGAAATAGATAGTGTTGATCAAGTACATGTTTGTTGTGTTTATTAGCATTTACAATAGCTAAAATAGCATTTTACTGCCTTGTAGCAAATTTCTGTAAGAGTTAAGAGGCAGAGTTCATGTGAACTGGGGAAGTTGGGAACCAAATTCATGATATAGTTTGAATTTATCTGGAAGCTAATTTTTGGGCGTTTGGTGTCTCATTTATCTGCAGAGTAACTTTAGCAGAAAACATGTGAAGTGTTGATAAAGAAAAATATTTGTAGGATTGAAATGAGGAATCCATGATGTTCTCTGAGCTTGATTATTTTCCTGCAGATTTTTATTATCTAAACTAGGTAGTATTACCAGTGCTCAGCACTGATAATGTTACCTAGTTGGGTAATGCAAGAAAACAACCAAGCTCAACACATGAAGTGAGTATGAGTAACTAGCCTCGAAAAAGGGCAAAGAATTGAATCGATGTACAGCCTTCCTAAACTGACTGAAATAAGAAGGAATAAGTTGTAATTCTTCTAGATTTAAAAAACAAGAGGATAGTGATTATCAATCAGTATCAATAAACCTAATGTGAGATTCTGATATAAGACCCATGTCCTAATGAAAAGAGATTAAAATGGAGAAAAAAATGAAGATATAGTTCAACATGACATAAATCCCACATGTTGGTTGTCTGCTCAATTTTGTCAAAGTGTGGTTTTGTCATTGCTCTTAAAAAAAAAAATCTTTGAACTAAAACCACCTAATATAAAACAAAAAATTATCTCAGTGTAATTTTACAAGAATTGTAAAATCATGAGAAAGCAGTTGAAAAAAGGAAATCAAAGAACTCAGGTCAATCCAAACAAAATTATATTTTGATTTCTTTTTTAATTTAGCAATTATGCAAATGAAAATTATGGAAATGACACCATGTCACCATGCATGGTTCAACTTTCCCTAGTCTGGCTTGGGACAGATTTATATGGATAATATTATCAATGTTACTTGTGACATTATGTTATGACCCGGTGGTCTTCCAGGTGCGATTCAAGGTGTTAGTTATCACCTTTAAAGCGCTCCATGGCTTAAGACCTGGGTACCTACGAGACTGTCTTTTGCCACCAATAGCCTCCCACCGACCAGTTCGTTCTCACAGGGAGGGACTACTCAGGGTACCGTCAGGCGAATTATATCGACTGGCGACTCCCAGGGGGAGGGCCTTCTCTCTGGGGGCTCCAACCCTTTGGAATGAACTGCCCCCGGAGATACGGAATATCTCTGATCTCCGTGCTTTCCGCCGTGCCCTCAAGACCCTGATGTTCCTAAACATACGAACATGTGAATGATTTTTTAAATGTTATCTAATTCTGGGTTTTATTTAATTGACCAAACTAAGTAATAATTTTAATTAGCAATTTTATGATGTTTGTGTGTCTATATTTTTCTTGACTGTACACCGCCTTGAGTCCTACGGGAGAAAGGCAGTATAGAAATATAATAAATAAATAAATAAATAAATAAATAAATAAATAAATAAATAAATAAATAAATAAAATGGTTGGAGGAGGAACTTCCGAAAGATCGGAGAATAATCTGGTATGAAATATGTTTAATCTAATGTAATGCCCTTGTATAAAAGGAAAAAATATATACTTATATTATTTTATATAAATAATATCAGAATAACAAGGATGCAGGCCATTAAATGTTATCTTGAATGGCCTTTTTCCCTTCAGATTCTTGGTTATGCAGCTACAGCAGAATTTTAACGTATCTGCACTTCAAATCCCAGAATTCCACATCAGCGCACTTGGGCACTGAGCAAGAGAGATGCATGCTGAGATTTGCAGCATGTTGCCAGTTACTGAATAAGCTTTTAATTTGGAAATACCCACCTCAAGATGTTCAATTTAAAATGTTTTCAAAGTTAAAACTATTCCAATATTGATTTATAGCACAGAAATATACAATTTGACCAATACTTTGTCAGTTAAAAAGATCCAGACAGACTTTTGGGTATATGATAACTTCTGTGCATTATGTCATAGCTGAATTTAAAGCGGAGGTTATTATGATCTTAGTCCATATGAGAATGTTGCATTATTGGATCAAAGTATTGACTATCTGAGGCTTCTCTTGCAAAATAGAATAGGAAAACCCATGGCATTGGAAATGTATGAATCTAGTTGTAGACTTTTTATTACAGGTAGTCCTCAATTGAGCTCAGATTGGACCCAAATTTTCTCTTGCTAAGCAAGACAGTTTTAAAATGAGTTTTACCCCATTTTATGACCTTTCTTGCCACAGTTATTAAATGAATCATTATAGTTATTAAGATAGTAACATGGTTGTTACATGAATCTGTCTTCCACGTTGACTTTGCTTGTGAAAGGTCACAAAAAGTGATCACAGCACCCCAGGACATTTCAACCATCTGAATGTTGGTCACATGACCATAAGAATGTTGCAATGGTTGTAAGTGTGTAAAATGGTCGTAAGTTACGTTTTTCAGTGCCATTATAACTTCAAACAGTCAGTAAACGAATGTTTGAAAGCTGAGAACTGTTTGTATTCAATACTCTGGGTAATGCTTAAAGAACAGGTTATAAAGAAAAAATTAGATTTAAATGCTCACATCAAAACAGCTGTCAACAGTTGTAGTTCCAAAAGGAAACATATCTAACATGCAGTAAGAAAATGAAGCATCTGAAAACTTTTTGACTTACCTGCATTTTATGCATATGAACATTATAATGAAGCTTGCCAATTTTATGGCATCTCAGCTCAAGAAAGGCTTTGTGTTTATCGGTATGGCAAGTATCAGAGGTGTTTCTGAACCTTTTTTAGTGAAATCCAGGAAGGTAAAAAAATACATTCTTCATACTGGAATAAACCACTACATAATAGTGGTTATTAATTATATTGATATGAGCCATGGTGGCGCAGTGGTTAGAATGCAGTACTGCCGGCTGTCAGCAATTTGGCAGTTTGAATCTCACCAGGCTCAAGGTTGACTCAGCCTTCCATTCTTCTGAGGTGGGTAAAATGAGGACCCAGATAGTTGAGGGCAATATGCTGACTCTGTAAACCGCTTAGAGAGGACTGTAAAGCGGTATATAAGTCTAAGTGCTATTGCTATTAATAATATTAATTACTAATAGAAGATGATATTATGAATATGTTTGCTGCCTTCAATTATTTGTAAAAACAATAAAGGCAGAATACAAATAAAGAATTAAAAAAATAAATTAGCCGCCACATTATCTATTGTCAGCTAAGAAACAACTCCTAAATGTGATTTCAGTGCACTGCTAAAGTGATTCTAAAATATCAACATTTGTATTTGGGGAAAACAATCACTCTTTGGGAGAAAAAAAATTTTTTTTTAATGTTTTCAATTTTATTTGTTCTGTTTACAGCGTTTTATTTGGTTTGATGCCTGTAGAGATTCTCAGTCACGGTTGTCCCAAAGGTGCTTTTTATCTCCCCCCCCAAAAAGCAACTGGACTTTCTTTGTCTTTCCTGGAAGCCATGGAAGGAAAAGAAGAAAAGAAAGCGCAGTGGCCTTTTGAAAAAAAGCACCTTTGGGATATTTGGTTTGATATTTCAATTTGATATTTCAATTCTATTTCGCTAGGCTGTTGGGTTTCAATCCATTCACTCTAGGTTTTCATTCGTTGTCTGTTCACATAAAATATTCCCAAACGCCATCACTCTGCTAAACAAACAATTCCCTCAACACTGTCAAACTAGTTACTAAGTCTGCATTACTATTAATCTTCTGATCGTTCCTATCACCCATCTCCTCCCACTTATGACTGTATGACTGTAACCTTGTTGCTGGTATCCTTAAGATTTATATTGACTTGTTTTCCTATGACTATCATTAAGTGTTGTACCTTATGATTCTTGACGAATGTATCTTTTCTTTTATGTGCACGGAGAGCATATGCATCAAAGACAAATTCCTTGTGTGTCCAATCACACTTGGCCAATAAAGAATTCTATTCTATTCTATTCTATTCTATTCTATTCTATTCTACTCTACTCTACTCTACTCTATTCCCTATTTTCTTCTCTTCTCTTCTTCTATCTACTCTACTCTACTCTCAATTCTCTATTCTCTTCTATTCTATATACTTGACTGGGTTCTCACAAACCTCTAGAAAGCAAAATGCTCCATACATCTTAGGCCAGGGGTCTCCAACCTTGGCCACTTTAAGAATTGTGGACTTCAACTCCCAGAATTCCTCAGCCAGCAAAGCAAAGCAAAGCTGGCTGAGGAATTCTGGGAGTTGAAGTCCACAAGTCTTAAAAGTGGCCAAGGTTGGAGGCCCCTGATCTTAAGGCATCACCTCGTGGCCCTCCTGTCTCCCGAGCCGCTTTCTCCAATGCCCTCCTCTCTGATAGGCCTTTGCCCAGTCTTATTCTTCGCAGGTAAAAACCTACGAACCATGAAGAGTAAACGGCATTCCTCCCCTATTTCGAAAATCTACACCAGCCGATCTAACGTTCGCCTCTTCCCTTAGCCGACTACAGTCCACCGCCCGGAAAAAAACAAAGACTCCCCGTTTTACCCTTCGTCGGCGCCATGCCGCCAGGAGCCTGCGGCTCTCCCAGGGACACCGCAGCGGCTTCCGCGGAGCTGAATCGAATCGCGCCGACCCGCCTCTTTGCCACAACCAGGCGGGATAAAAGCGATCCTCGCCATTGAAGCAACAGAGGCAAGGTCCCTGTGGGGGCAGCCATGACTGCCGAGAGGAAGGAGAGCCGTGCGCCTGCGCGCCGTGACCGAAATCGAACGGGACAGGGTAGCGCGAGGGCCAATATTCCTCGGATGACAAAAAACGCGTTTCCAGTCAAGGAATAGCTGCTGATGTATCAAATCTATTCAGCTTCATTCGAAGGCTTATTGGAGGGAGAAAGACTAACCTGGCAAAGGCATAAACTTAGCTTTACTGCGCTGGATGAAAAGTCAAGATTGTATTTATTTATTTGTTTGTTTGTTTGTTTGTTTGTTTGTTTACTGGTTCAATTTATATGCCACCCTTCTCCAGAGACTCGGGGTGGCTTACAATGTGTTAAGCAATAGCCTTCATACGTTTGTATATACCTGCTTAGTAGGGCTTCCCCCCACCCCCAAAGCGGTGTTCTTTTTTATACAAAGTCAGCTTATTGCCCCCACAATTCGGGTCCTCATTTTACCTACCTCGAAAGGATGGAAGGCTGAGTCAACCTTGAGCCTGGTGAGATTCGAACTTGCAGTAATTGCAGGCAGCTGGTGTCACTTAACACCACTTTAATCTGCTGTGCCACCAAGGCTCTTCTTTTTGTTTTTGTTTGCTCCGTAAGAGATCATGCTGGAATTATTTCTTGTAATTGATGTTACGCATATATTCCATATGAGTGATATGTGCAGATTTTGAACATAAGAGACTCCATTTGGATAAGGAGCTAACAATGACTGTGTTAACCCAACAACAATGTAGGTTTCCCTAAATCGACGTGGAAGAAGGTGGAAAAACAGCAAAATATGAAAGAAGAAGGAAAGTGGAAAGGAAGATGGAAAACAGCAACAAAGGTTAGGAAGCTGGATTGTCTTCATCCCGTTGTATATGTCATCATTTTCAAAGCTTTGCACTTTTTACCAGATAATTGCAAATCTAGCTCCCATTGGCTGTACTCAAAAAAAAACTTAGAAAGGTGGACCTGATTGATACACGATTGTAGGCTAAGTGGGATGCTGGAAAACATCCTAAAAGAATCAAAAGCCAAGCACTGCCATACAGTATCACTGCCAAGAAAATGACATGAACCTAGCCACCAAGTCACCAGGAATAAATCTCTGATATTTCTTTATATTGTATGGTACTTATAATCAGATCCAATCTGAAAGAATTCTGGGTGGCATAACAGAAGCTAAGCAACAAAAAGAACAACATAATAAATAGCAAAATCAGAACAAAAAGAACCAGTTGGTGTAGCTCAGTGTCCTTCAAACTTGGCAACTTTAAGATGTGTGGATTTCAACTACAAATATGCTATCTGAGGAATCCTGGGAGTCAAGTCCACACATCTTAAAGTTGCAAGTTTGAAAACAACCTGGGTATTGCTTAAGGCCTAGAAACTAGAAACCTTTGAGTTCTAGGCAGGGCCGGATTTTCCTATAGGCTAACTAGGCTTCAGCCTAGGGCCTCAAGATCAAGAGGGGCCTACACAGTGGTGGGATTCTGGGGGTTCTAGGGGGTTCGGCCGAGCCCTTTGTTAAATTGCTGGCTCGCCCGCCCCTTGCCTCCCACCCGCACGGCGCCAGCCTACCGTAGCCAGGGGTGGGCAATTGTGGCTCTTTTACAACCTGTGTACTTCAACTTCCAGAATTCCTGAGACAGCTTGGCTGTCTCAGGAATTCTGGGAGTTGAAGGCCACAGGTTGTAAAAGAGCCACAATTGCCCACCCCTTCCCTAGCCTGAGTTCCGCTGCCTGGGATCCACGTGGGCTGCCACGTGGTTCCCCACCGGCTCCGGGCGCAAGAGAGCAGGATGGAGAAAGCAGCTTCATGCCTTCACTCATGCTCTCTGCTCTGTTGGATCGCCGGCCGTTCGCTTACCCCGCCTACTCCCCATCTATTGATGCCTCCGATGGCTAGAGGGAAAAAAACCTTCAAATTCTTGCCGCGGGGCTTCAAAGGGCCGCCCTATAGCCAGTGGTGAAGCCGAACCCTTTGTTAAATTGCTGGTTTTCCCCGCCTCTCCGCACCACTATTTATTGCCAATAAATAGTGGTGGGCGAGGGGCAGGGGAGCCAGCAATTTAACAAAGGGTTCAGTGGTTTTTTTGTAATTTTATTGGCCCCCGGAGCTTCAGCAGAGGCTAATTAGCCCTTGCTTAGATCGGCTCCCGACCCCCAGCTGATTTGCTCTCAGCTGTTTTGCTCAGGGCTCTTTTGCTTGCTTAGAAAGAGTGCAGATTTTTTTCCCCCTAGCTATACTGAAAAACGAAAGAGAAAGTAAAGCAGGCTGTTGGCTTTGCACCTTGGAAAATTAGGCAGGCAGATTTCTTTTCTTTTTCCTCACCAAAAAAGGTAGGTGCAAACAACGGGAAATTTAGGGAGAAAGAGGAGATTTTAAAACACAAAAGAAAAAAAGCTCTATTTAACTAGGGAGTTGTAATAATTGAGATACTATTAATTGTATATTTCTGAAAGCAGAAATGGTTAAGTTGTGGTTTGGAGGAATATATGGGGGAAATTATTTGGTTTATTATTATTGGTAAATATAATTAATGGATTTGTAAGAAATTGGATTGCATGGAAATAATTGGAATATTCATGTTCATATTGATTAATATACAAAAAGGTAGTTATATAACTAATTGATTTATATTAAAATGTTGAATTTATATTAAACAACTAATATTACATAATTAACCAATGTGAGGATGGATATAAAAATAGATGACAATGGGAAGGGGTATAATATAGAATAGAAGGGAAAAATTGAATTTGATTAAGATTAGAGATGAGGATGAAGGGTAATATTGGTTTTTTACAAAAATAGATGAGGAATAAATATGGCAAAAAGGAAATATAGAAATTGTAAATTTAATTGAAATGACTAAACACTGTTTAAATTTGTGAACCGGCCAAATACTCTGTTCAAAGAAAATACATTGTATGTTTGTATGTGTGTTTCTAATTATTGTTATTTATTCATATTTGTTCTCTTTTATTCTTTAAAGTTTAACAATTCATTCTTTATCTTAATATCTTTATATTTGTTTGGGGTTGGCTTTCTTCCCTTTCATCTTTTTTATTGTACAGCAATCTTTCTCCTCAAACCTACCACCTCTCTCTTTTCTTTCCTTCTTACTTTCTCTTCCTCCCTCTCTTCTCCTCCTCCCTACTTCCTCTTCCTTTCTCCTTCTCCTCCTCTCTTCCTCCCTCTCTTACCCTCCCTCCTACTCTAATTTCCCTTCCCTTCCTTCATCCCTCTCTATTGCTGTATCCTTTTATGCATATGGACTACTCACAGGGCTGAAAAAGTTATTTCTGACTGGTCCTCGCACTTTTGACCAGTCCTCGAACTTACGACTGTCCTCACATTTTACGTTTTTGCCCTATCTTGTCACCATGGTGAAGAGAAGCAGTTGTGAAATGAGTGACATGGTTGTTAAGAAAGCTGCACGGGCAAAAATGTGAGGATGGTCATAAGTGTGAGGACCGGTCAAAAGTGCGAGGACCTGTCAGAAATCACTTTTTTCAGCCCTCTTTTGTGCATATGGACTACTCAGAGGGCTGAAAAAGTTATTTTTGACTGGTCCTCGCACTTTTGACCAGTCCTCGAACTTATGACTGTCCTCACATTTTACGTTTTTGCCCTATCTTGTCACCATGGTGAAGAAAAGCAGTTGTGAAATGAGTGACATGGTTGTTAAGAAAGCTGCATGGGCAAAAATGTGAGGATGGTCATAAGTGTGAGGACCGGTCAAAAGTGCGAGGCCCAGTCAGAAATGACTTTTTTCAGCCCTCTGAAAAAAGTCTATGCACATAGTCACACCCACCCGGTCACATGACGAGCTACCCACGCTTACACAGTCACATGACCAGCTAGCCACGCCCACGTCACATGATTGCCAAGCCACACCCCCAACTAAGCCACGCCCACAGAACCTGTTGTTAAAAAAAGTGAATCCCACCACTGGTGAAAGGGCCTCATAAGTGGAATAGCCTAGGGCCTCTTTTCATCTAAATCCGGCCCTGGTTCTAGGTTTCAGACATACTCTATAAATTGCCTGTATGACTTTGGGCCAGTCACACTTTCTCACCTTACAGAAGTTGGAAAATAGGAAGCAGAATTAGGTATGTTTGCTGTCTTACATTACATATAAAAAAGGCAAAATAGAAATAGAATAATAGCAATAATTCCCAAAACAAAGCATAACCGTAGGTAGCAATGCTAAAACACATAAAATCCCACATAAAATTAAAGATAGTTGCTACATTCAGCCAGCTGGGATGGAAAGCACATAGAAATAAAGCAATTTTTGCCTGTTGGAACAAGGTGAGTGCTACTTATGCTTTCTAGCATTGGGAAACAATGTTTCCCAAACTTAAGCCATTTTAAGCTGTGTAGGTTTTAACTGGCAGAATATTGCAGCCAGCAATACTGCCTGGAATATAATACAACCCACGCATCTTAAAATGGTTAAAGTTGAGAAACAGTGGCTTGGGGAGAAAGTATTCCATCTAGGAAGGGTCTGCGGCTTCATCCACACCCTAAAGACCTCATAAGGGGAGGGACCCTTCAGCACACCCTCCCTCAACAACTGGGTCAGTGAGTAGAAAATTTGCAGGCACCGCCTAGAACAGACTTAACCCCTCCCGATGTACATTTTTCATATACCAGCCCTGTATTTATCACTCAAGGTGGCCCATAATGGCAGCACTTAGGATCTTTGGAAAAATACTTACCATCTGTCTCATTTTGATACCTCTGAAAAGAAATGCATTAATTCCGCTGAAAAGACAAGGGTTATTAAAGTGGGCAGGGTTGACAGATGAGTGTGCACACGTGTGTTGGAAGTGATGACATGCTTTCAGTTTTCACACCCAGACAGTAGATAACCACCCATCCTGTTTCTTCTTTGCTCCTAAAGGCTGACTATTCAAAGCAACCAAATGTAAAACAAGCCATTATTTGTATTAAACGTACTGTGTTCTTCAAGTATAGCAACAACAACCTTTTTTTTTTTTTGCTTTACTTTATATGCCGCCCTTCTCCGGAGACTCAGGGCGGCTTACAATGCGTTAAGCAAAGGCCTTCATAGTTCTGTATATTTATACAAAGTCAGTTTATTGCCCCCACAATCTGGGTCCTCATTTTACCTACCTTTGAAAGGATGGAAGCTGAGTCAACCTTGAGCCTGGTGGGATTTAAACTTGCAGTAATTGCAAACAGCAGATGTTAATAACAGTGCATTAGTCACTGTGCTATCAAAGCTCTGATTTGATGTCACTATGGATGGAGTTGGTTGAATATATGAAAAAATAGGGTCCATTCAGGGGATCAGGCAGCTTTTTAGAAATAGAAATGAAATGAAATCTATCTAAAAGCATCAGGAAAGTTGGTAAATATTCACTGGAGCAGACCAGGGCAAAGATGGCATTGTTTCTGCCTGCTGGGCAGGATGCTGAGTAAGCAGGCATTAACTGCAACATGTCAGGAGAAAAGGGTGGAGAAGGTGAAACCAGCATCATCCTCTTAAACCGTAAGTGTAAACTGCTCTAAATTTACTGGGAAACATACTTCAAAACCGTGGAAGACGGAGTGTCAACCATGGGTGGGAGAGGAAAGAGACGACAAGGCTTCTGAGTCAGCCATACCCAGAATACAGGCTGAAGAGATTCCCAATTTATTTGGTTCTCTACATTTTCTTAAGAGTCTTTCTTTGCTGTTGAGTTGTTATCCACAAAACTAAACCTCATAAAAGTAGCTATTTTCACTGCTGATCCTGATCCTGCTACTGCTGCTTAGGGGTCAATTTGCACTCTTCCCCAGGACAACTGTAAGCTGACTTTGTATAAATATACAAAAGGATGAAGGCTATTGCTGAGCACATTGTAAGCCGCCCTGAGTCTTCGGAGAAGGGCGGCATATAAATCAAATTAAAAAAAAAACAAACTGTCTTTGTAACCAATTTTTGCCAATTTTACAGATCTTGTGGCTCCATTGGCACTGGGGGTGGGGTGGGGACAGAAATTAATTTTCTTTGCATTATTGCGGCTAAAAACAATTTAAGGCTGTTTCATCTGTCACCTGGAAAGGAGATAAATGTAATGTCATAGACCAGGGGTGTCAAACTTGTGGGCCGCGGGCTGGATGCATCACGCACTGGCCACGCCCACCCCCATTTTAGTGAAGGGTAAAAAAGTTGAGATATGTCACATGACGACATGTCATCGCGAGTTTGACAACAGTGTGTGTTCATGTCACCTTTAGGTACAAATAGGAAAAAGCCCCTTCTTCACAGCCCACTTAAATGCTATCCACAGATTTCAGCCAAGAGGACTGATGTTGACTACAGAGTACATTTGCTGACCCAAATTGTGATCCCCATCCTGCCAGGTGAGAGATACTGGCAAACGCTGTTATCCTTATTTAAGGCATACAGACCGTGGTAAAAGCAAAGATTGCTAGATTTCTGCCAACTTCGTTTACCACTCCCCCGTTAACTAAACACTCCCCTTAATGTGAATAGAGACTGGGGAAGGAAGCAGGTTTACTGGCTGTTTAGCCATCTGTCAAAACTTGTTCTGGTTTGGCACAAGCGTTTTGCTCGTTTCAGACATAGCTTATATAGCTGGGCAACTTTTGAATGTACAGAACAGTGCTGGAGTGGAAAGGATATGATTTCACCATGCTAAAGTGCTAGGTTGATCCCACCATCTGGAAAATGTATTCAGTGCCCAGATGGTAAAGTATATCGAATTGAACTCATAGAAAAAGCCTACATCAGGAGTCCCCAACCTGCCATATTGTAAGAATAGAATATAATCAGGGGTGGGATTTCTGCCATATTGTAAGAATAGAATATAATCAGGGGTGGGATTTCTGCCATATTGTAAGAATAGAATATAATCAGGGGTGGGATTTCTGCCATATTGTAAGAATAGAATATAATCAGGGGTGGGATTCAAGCCAGTTCGGACTGGTTCAGGCGAACCGGTAGTTACAGCCAGTTGGGCCTACCCTCCCACCCCTGCCCTATCCTGTCCTGTATTTCCTTCTTTCTGGCTCAGCTGATTCGCGTGCCACAGCTGATTTCCGCGCCTTCGCTGTTCTTACCTGGGTTGCTTAGCAGCTGAAGTAGCTGAGCTTCAAATGGCTGTATTTTGAATACTGCGTACAAGCACATTAGACGCGCTCACAGAACCGGTTGTTAAACCAGTTGCAGCCCACCATTGAATTTAATCCTGTGTAACATACTTATTTTGTACATATTACAACACATGTTAATTATTTGATATTTCTAGTGAAATGCCTTGTAGACAGCAGGACTATACACTAAACAATATTCATTAGAAATGATGCAGCAGGAAGTTCTCTGCTTCAATAGAAAATATCTGTAGCTCACATTTAAACTGTGGATCATGGTGCTCTCTTAGCTTGACTGATTGCTTGCAACATTTCATTACATGTAGTCCTCACTTAACTGCAACTGTGACCAGTAACAGACTTATGTCAGTTCCGCTGCTGACATTAAGCAAGACATCATATGACCCTGACTTGCAATTTTATTGCTGGCTTTTCCATTGACTCTACTTGTTGGAAGTTAGCTATGAAACACAAAAATGATGACCATAGATGTTGCGATGGTTGTAAATGCCCACCAGTTGGAAAGTGCCCAAATGTCACCCAGATTCGGCCATCAGACCATAGGGATGCTTCAACAGTTATAAATGTGAGGACTGGTCATAAACATACTTTATTTTCTCAGTACCATCGTAACTTTGAACAATCACTAAACAGGATATTCGTTAAGTGAGGTCTGCCTGTATCTAACTAGGTGACATCATTGCTGTGGGGGACTATAGTGTGTGCTGCCTATTTATATTTCCTCAGGTTTCTTTGACAAAACTACACTTCAACCAAAACATCTGCAAGCAAATCGCCAAACTCAGAGAGCACCAAGGACTCTACAGTTTTTACTCTCCATGATCTGACTTAGTGGAAGATTCTTTCATCTGTAGATATCATGTTTTGGGGTCCCAGGAATAAAAAAATCTTACTTGTCTATTAATAATTTTACTTGTTTATTTTCTTTCTTTTCACACTTTTTTACAGTCCTCATTTATACAATTGAGAATTTATTGAATCACCTGACATAAATGTGTGCTACATCCAACACAAGGAAAAGAAAGGGGGAGGGAGAGAAATCACCCTGCTTCTATGAAATTACATTTTTTTTTTACATTTGGGTAATTTGTACAGGTTAATTTGTAATTTGTAATCTGTCCCTTTGATTAGGTTAACCATCTTTGGATGCTTTGAAGCTTTATTTCATTATTTAGAATGATCTTGTATGTTCTTTATCTTTCCTTAGCACTTACAATAGTGATGTATGTTTAAAACAAGCTAACCCTTTTTAAGATTCAGTTCATTTTTGTATTTGTCCTCAAGATGGGATGAAATTATTTTATTGGTTTTGGGCAGTTTTGATGGAGAAGGCTCTAAGGACTGCCAAAAATCAGTTACTGCTCTTCTAACACAAGCCCCATAGACAGTTACGCAAACTTGAAGTGATATAATTTAGGGCAGAGGCCTAATTTGCAGCTGCTACTGTTCTTCAGCTGGGAATTAGGAATCCTCTCTGTTCCACTATAGGTATCACCCAATATCTGCCAGTAGATCCTGATCTCGCTTCTGTCCTACAAAGGCACTTCTGAAAGGTTTCAACCACACCCTTGTGCTATTTTGAGATAAACCCTGAGTTGTGATTTTCATCTGTGTGGGCTAGGAGTTCCCTGAACACTTACTTATTCTATGATTAAAATCTGATTCTGCTGGTGGCTCTAAGCCAGGGGTCTCCAATCTTGGCAACTTTAAGCCTGGGGGACTTCACCTCCCAGAATTCTGGGAGTTGAAGTCCATCAAGTTGCCAAGGTTGGAGACCTCTGCTCTAGGCTGCCAAACTGTGAATTAAATTTGTAAAAAAAATTGCAGAGATTGCAAGGAATTTGGAATCACTATCTCAGCATAAACGGTGGTGCAGTACTATAAATATTCTTCTGTTGCACTTGTAACCATTTTCAGAGATACTTAAGACTTTACATTTGTATGACACCTTTATATGCTATTTGGGTTATTGTCTGTTTTGTTGACTGCAGATGGAAAAATATAGATTGCAACATCAGCATGTAGCTTACAGAATATACTACTATCAAAAATACATCACGGTTTTGTGAAAGAATCCCAACCCTTCTGGGTGAAGGACCTGATACCATCAGTACGTGGATTATATTCAGTTATGCATCTCAACCAAATCCAGGTCATGTTGTCAGTCTTTTGTCCGTGTCTGGAAGCAGTTCCAGAGATGGAACAGATTCAGGTTCAATTCTAACCAGCCTGAATAGTTGTAGATGTTTGGATCCCTGGATCTTGGAACGTGTTATCTTTAGTCTTGGAAGAGATAGCATAAGAACATAAGCTGTCCTTAGTGGATCAGACCCCTGATTACACAAGGAACACTACTAGTGTCTTAGCACATGACCTACAGTGAGTCACACTGCCATCAAGGCTAATAGATATTGAGCCAAGTTGCAGGTGATAGCTTTGCAGTTATCTGATGTGCCAGTCCTATATCTACTCATGATCCATTCAACTCACAAATGGACTATTAAATGCAACTTTGCCCTTGAAAATCACTCAGAAGTTACAGGTGATCCAAAATGTAATAATCTAGGCAATGATAGGCATGTTGCGGTATGTTTATGTGTCTGCTGCTCTCTGAGCTGCACTGATTGCCAGTTGATTTCCAAGTACAATTTAAGGTGCCGGTTACTACCTATAAAATGCTTCAAGGCCATTTGAGGGACCCAGAACTATTTGAATAGCTGATAGCTTCTGACCATCCAGAAAGTAGGTAGAATGGATCCAGATCCCTTCAATTAAACAGTATCATCTATTGAGACTTAGACTTACTATTTCTGTCATGGTGCTTTCCCTCTGGAACAGAGCCCCTCTCCTCCCCGCCAAAAATACCCTGTATGACTGGCAACCTGATACTATTTTAAAAGTCACTGAAAACCTCCAAATCTTTTTTTTTTATTGAAAAGTTTTACAAAGAAAATTCCCCCCCTCCAGTATTCCCCCCATCCTTTTCCCCTCCCCCCTCCCCCCCAGACTTCCCAGACCAAAATACAAGGTATTTCAATTAACAATCATAAGCTAAATTAGCCTAACTATTCTTAAACTGCCAAATCCCTCCCTGAAACCTTATCTCCACTATGGATAATATAATACTTCTAAAGTTTAACATTCATTCATAAGCTATTTGATATTTTCTTGTCTGATACTTATTTTGAATATAATCAATCCATCTTCTCCATTCCAATATGTATCTTTCTTGTGTATAGTCTTTCAAATATGCTGAAATTTTCGCCATTTCCACTAAATTCGCTACTTTCAATGTCCATTCTTCAATAGTAGGCAAAGAGTCCTTCTTCCAGTATTACGCTACCAACAGCCTACCTGCTGATATTAATTTCAAAATCAGTTTAGTCTCTAATGCTGTACAATCCGTCATTATACCCAATAAAAACAATTGAGGAGGAAAAACCTCCAAATCTTAAGGTACATTATATGTTGCTTCTTTGATATGCTACGGATGCTTTCTCCGAATTTGCATGATATCTTTTCTCTATTTTATCATCTTTTTAAGGTGTAAGTTATCCAGGGTCCTCAGGATGCTTTTACATTTAATGAAATGTCTCTTATTACTTCGTGTTTCCTTTTCTCCACCCTGATGACACATAGCCAGAGTTGTGTCCTTTCTATACACGTGCTATGTGAAAAATCCTTTTCAGTGCTCCTGCCTGCCCTATTAATTATACTGTTTTTCCAATAGACTCTTGTGACCTGCCCTTGTAAATCTGCCAAGATGGCTTCAGAAAGAGCCGCCTCTCTTTCCTGTGAAGCTGGCCTTAAAAGGACGAAGCCTTCATTACAATTAATTATGAGCTTAAACATACTAATGATACTGACAGGTTGTTTAAATTAATGACATCTTGAGGCTTGCTGGGGAGAAGGTGCTTGACTCCTGGTTTCACCTTCACTAATCATGCTCCTTAATTCTCTTCCTTTGATGTCTTCCACCCTCTGTTCCTCACCTGTACTAGATTCACATCAAAGGTAGAGTTTTGGAAAGGAATTGGCTGGAATGGAGTTCTGTGAGAGATTAACCAGATCAATTCATTAGCTTGGTGTTCAACCAGGTAGACAATGATGAGTTCAAGAAAGGAATAAAATTTTATCTCAAATAGAGCTGACTTTAGATGTTAATGGTTGGAACTGCTGGAAAAATAAACTCATTTTAACTCATTTTATTTTGTTGTAAACATTTATATACCACTTCATTATATATGAATATAATCATTATGTATAAATATAATAATATATGACTATTATATAATCATTATGGTATATGAATATAATCATCCATCACTGGAGGCTTTCAAGAAGAGACTGGACTTGTCTAGAGTGGTATGGGGTCTCCTGCTTGAGCAGGTCTGTTCCAAAGTCTCTTCCAACTCTGTTATTCTGTTATACAGGATTCCAGGAAGGTATATATTATATAAAGATAATGCTTAATTTTCCTTTGAATTGAACTCAATTCCTTGTGATGCCCATGTGCATTTAAAAAGAACTAATATGGGAATGGCTTGTTATGACCTTCTTTGAGGTATCTAGTCTATAGCCCTAAAGTTTCTCAATGGTATCCCTATCCAAGCATTAATCCCAGTGACGTTTTTTGCTGTCCCCAGCCTCCAGAGACTCCTAGAAAGGCTCCTAGAGACTCCTAGAGAGGCTCCTAGTGACTGCTAGAGATGCTCTGGAGGCTGGGGACAGCAAAAAATGTCACTTCCTGTCCCACCGGGAGTCAGGAAATGGGCTGTTTCAGGCCTTTGGAGGGCCTCTGAGGGAGTGAGAAAGGCTGTTTTCGTCCTTCCCAGATAAAGAGAGAGGATCTGGAACCAGGTAAGAAAGAAAAAGGGGCCTACCAGGCCATCATATGCCAGGAGCGGGGGTGGGGGTTTGCACATGTGCGCGCGACTCTCCCCGCTCTCCCCCTCCTGGCACACGATGGCAAAAAGGTTAGCTATCACTGGACTAGACACTAGAGGATAAATAACGTGAAATGCACATCAGTAAATTGTAGTGGACCTGACTAGAAAAATCATGTACAACAAAGATGGGATATTTGCAGCTGGCAGGACGTTCTTTATCACTTCCTGGGCAACCCACAGGTTTCTGGAGAAATATCCCATTCTGCTGTCAAGTGATCAGTCTTTAGCTAGATACAGATACATGGGGAAAGCGAGCAGTTCACTAAAGTCATGGTTTTAGTAGAGGGGAAATGAAATTTTAATCTTGGTCTCCATTTCCCAAAAATCATGATGCGCTCAAGATTCCCGTTGAAGCAGCAACTTTTATCACCATCACTGGAGGTGACATTTACCGTCATGTTCTACACACACACTTTCCCCCCTTACTCTCAGTATTTCTTCATCATCGTGTTCAATATAGATCTCACTATTGGTGCAGTTTGGCTGCTAATTTAATTGCAAGAGGAATAATGACAAAAGAACCATGTTCCTAATCAACTTGTGAGCACCCAAAAGGCGCCTTGTTAGCTATTATGAGAAGTAAATTCTGGACTACAATGGACATTGGCTAGATCTTTCTAATGTCTGTGAGCATCCACAAGATGGAACAGAAGATGCAGTTGAATCCCACACTTATCCTCATAAATAACATAAAAATAACATAAAATAACCACTTTAGAAACCAATTTTCTTTCTTTCTTTTCTCTCTTTCTTTCTTTCCTCCCTCCCTTCCTTCCCTCTCTCTCTCCCTCTTTTCCATACTGCCCAGTTCAAACAACTCTAATTTGCAATAACTAACATAAAATAGTAATTAATATGGCTATCCAACCAATGTCTCACATCACTTAACCTCCAAATCAGTGATGAAATGTAAAATTTGTTCGGTGAAGAGGTTGTAAAAAAATGCTTTCAAAAGGCTCTGACAATCCCAGCTGAGTTGCTTGATCGGCAGAGGCTTTTTTAAAAAAGACTTTGCCGATCAGGCAACTCAGTTGGGATCGTCAGAGGCATTTAAAAGGAAAAAAGGGTTTCTTTCTTTTAAAAGCCTTTGATGATCCCAGTTGAGCCGCGCGATCATCAGAGGCTTTTTTTTTACTTTTAAAAGCATTTTTTGGCTGAAGAGGTTGTAGAAAAAATGCTTTTAAAAGTAAAAAAAAAAAGCCTCTGATGATTGTGTGGCTCAGCTGAGCATGGGAGGGGGGCAGGGATTTTTGCTACCGGTTCTCCGAACCACCCGCCTCCATTGCTACCGGATTGGGCGATCCGGTCCGAACCGGGAGCATTTCACCCCTGCTCCAAATGCTCGCACCAATGGTATTGTCTAACTGCCTTATAGGCTACATGCACCCCCACAGAGAGGCATATCATGGATATTTCCAGGGACAAACGTGAAAAAAGATTGCCTCAAGGCCATGTCCCTTTGATTTCTTGCTAGATTGGGATTGGAAGCATTTCCTCTCTATGCGACTGGGTTGATTCCCCTTGGAAAAGATGGCTCCAAAGAATCCTGGAGCCGAGCCAAGTTAATTCTTACACTTTCATTAAGAAACAACATAATTGCAAACAACAGTGGCAAGAAAAGTCATAAAATGGTGCAAAATTTATTCAACTGTCTTTCTTGCTTAGCAACAGAACTTTGGGACTCAATTGTGGTCATAAAAATCGAGGGCCATCTATATAAAAATTTACATGTCTATGAACGTGAGATTTTATTTTTGATCCAGGGCAATTGCTGAAATTCACTTGATATGGCTTCCTTTTCTTCAATAAACATTCTTATTCAGAAGTTATTTGATGTTTTGTGAGCTAGCCCTAAATATTCATTCACTTGGGAAGTAAAACCTGACCATATTTATCTCCTATTCTGCTGTTTTGTTTTCCAAAAAGAAAATGTTCATTTAGACTTTGAATGAGCAATTATATAAAAACAATTTAATTCCTGCCTAGTCTGAAGAAAGAATTTCATGGTTAATTTTTTACAGAATGGAAGGCCTCATTTTTATTTTAAAGAAAAAGTTTTCTTTGGAAGAAAAATATGTTGGATCAAGATTCTCATCCAGCCAAATAAAGTTAGCTGGAAAATTGAATCACAGTCTTAATTTTTTGTTGATTTGCGGGAAATAATTCTTTGGAGGGAAGTAATTGCTATTCTATAAACACAATTCAGGAATCCAGAATTCAAAACTTGCTATAATTGAGTGTGTCTATGCCAATATACAAAAAGTGGAATGTCCTTTAAGTCAAACTCAACTCTTGCTGACTTTCTGGATGTCTCCATGTATATTACTTAGCTATGATCCAGAAGCCACTGCCTTCAGAATTTTTGATTATCCATTCTACTACAAAACCCTGAGATACCCTGGAGATATCCTCCTGAGGATTAGCCAGGCCCAACTTTGCTTTGTTTATATACACACACTCATTTGCCAATTTATATCTGATATCCTTCGTATTGGCATTTATTTATTTATTTATTTATTTGTTTGTGTTTGTTTGTTTGTTCGATTTGTAAGCCTTCTCCGAGACTCAGGGCGGCTTACAATGCGTTAAGCAACAGCCTTCATACTTTTTGCCCCCCCCCCCCAAGAGGTGTTCTACTTTATACAAAGTCAGCTTATTGCCCTCACAATTCGGGTCCTCATTTTACCTACCTCGAAAGGATGGAAGGTTTACTCAACCTTGAGCCTGGTGAGGAGCCTGAGTGGCGTAGGAGGCTAATGCCTCCTACTAAGGCAGGATTTAACATCCAGCTGACTGCAATTACTGCGAGTTCAATTCTCACCAGGCTCAAGGTCAACTCAGCCTTCTATCCTTTCTAAGGTGGGTAAAATGAGGACCCGGTTTGTGGGGGCAATAAGCTGACTTTGTATAGAATATACAAAAGTATGAAGGCTATTGCTTAACGCATTGTAAGCCGCCCTGAGTCTCCGGAGAAGGGCGGCATATAAAAATAAATAAAAATAAAAATAAAAAATTTGAACTCACAGTAATTGCAGGCAGCTGGTGCTACTTAACAGCACTTTAGTCTGCTGCACCACCAAGGCTTCACCAAGGCATGTGGATACTATGAGTGGCGCAAAAAGCCATGGAAAGATACATGCTTGCCATTACAAAACAAGATAGAAAGGCCTGCATACGGATTAGAGAACAAGCGAAAATATATGATATCATCAAGAGAGTAAAAGAACTGAAATGGAAAAGTCACATAGCAAAAAGAACTGATGGCAGGTGGATCAAGGCAGTCACAGAATGGATCCCACTTGATAAAAAGCGTCCATGAAAGAGACCTAAAGTAAGATGGATCAATGACATCAGCAAGTATTACGAGCCCAGTTGGCAAAAGAAAGCTCAGGACCATATTGGAAACACGCAGAAGAGGCCTTTATCCTGCAGTGGATAGACAGTGGCTAAAATGCTGATTATACTCCTTCATATGATAATACAAATGTATTAACATTTAAACAATATTAACTGATGGTGCCACTTAGCTCTTCTCTTTTTTAAAAAATTCTATTTATATTGGGAAGATCAGGAAACATACATAAAAGGAACAACATTCAGTTCTCTTCAAATTTTACATCTCAACATAAGAGAATTGTAGCACACTGCATCTGTACTAAATCCTAGGTTTTTTTAAGAAAAAAATCAAGTAAGATGGATACCATGGGATACATTCAATGTAAACCTGTGAGCAGGTACTACATCCACTAGGAGTAGGTTAAAGCTTCAGTTCACTTTCAGTTTCCGTCTCCCTGAATCTTACATGCATTACAAATCTGCCCAGGGATTTCCCCAAACCTCCAAAGTAAATTTGTAGGCTGGCTGTGTGTGTTAAGAGGAAAAAAAATATCCTCTGTTGCATCCCATCTCATCAGCAGGATGTCATCTAATTCAGGGTTTCCCAACCTTGGCAACTTTCAAGATGTAGACTTCAACCCCTAGAATTCCCTAGCCATTCATGCTTAACCCACACTGGCTGGGAAATTCTGGGAATTGAAGTCCATGCATCTTAAAGTTGCCAAAGATGGGAAACACCTAATTTATTTTTACAGTAACATACACTTCATAAACATAGGGGCCAGTAGTGGGTTCTACTTACCTTCGCTAACTGTTCGGAACTGTGAGCGCTCGTGCGTGGCGCTTCTGTGCATGTGCAGAATCTTCTGGGCATGTGCAGAGTGTCCGTGATGATGACCAGGCAGGTGGGTGGAGCCTCCAGGCGCCGCCCCTACCAGTTCGCCTTAACCGGGGCGAATTGGTAGAAACCCACTATTGATAGGGGCTCATTGTGCAGTTCTCTGATGCTGCTGAAATATAACTTTCTGGTCTGGGCTAGATAAGTTGGAACTGCTGGAAGGAAACAAAGTGGGGTGTTTAGTATGCCAGTGCTGCCACCTACTAGCCATCCAGAGTTTTGCAGCCAATGTATAAATCTATAATTTAGCACATGAAGTAGTCTCTGCATCTCTTACACAGTAAGAGTAAATCTAAAGCTTTAACTGAATTAAATATAGGCTGGTTTACTGCAATATGTTAAGAGGTGATGTGATTGTTTCTGGTTTACCATGTTACCTGAGCTGAGCCAATAGTCAAAAAGGTTAGACAACGATTTCCACATTACATTCCTGAGCTTTTTTTTTTTTTAATGAACACTGCTTTTGTGCCAAATTTTAGATTATGAACTGTAATTCATAATCTAAACTGTAGCAGCATGCCAGTGTAAAGGCTTTGGTTGGTCACCATTCTGGCATTTATTTCAAATTAAATTCTGCATTACATCAGTTGTGGAAAAAACAATAGTGTGACTGAAATAATTTTTTAACAGGTCATCTGCTTGTTTCAATGGATCTCCATGTTCTCAAAAAATATGAAGTAATTTTCCATACATTTCACCAATTTTGTATATGACAGATGAAGTATCAAATACATTTTCTGTCCTTTCCAAAAGAAATAGATGACTAAAATAAATGATGTGGGTTGTAATGTTTTATTTATCATAAAGACTGTTAGGTTTAACTTAGTAGTTGGTGAAAGTTAGGTTTTGACCTAGCTTGTTTTATGAAGACATAACATTAGTTTGTTTCATTATGGTTTACATGCTGGCTGGGCAATTCCGGGAGTTGACGTCTAGACCTCTTAAGTTGCTAGGGGTGAAAAACACTGCCCTAGCCTACAACACTCATAACACTATTAGTAATTCTCTTTTGGAGCAACAAATCTGCAGGACAGTGTAAGAATAAAAGCAAGCATCTGCTAAAATCAGCAAAGAAGAGCATCCATATGCCAGGCTTCAAATGTCTCACTAAGCTTCGTTTAGCCAAGATTCTCTGAAGAAACTAGGATTAATAAAGGAGAATATTTGTAGCTCAGGGTTGAAACGAGGTACTCTTGGTACTCTCTGAGCTTGGTTGTTTTCTTGCAGATATTTCATTGATCCAAAGTAGGTAATGTCATTGGAATTTTTAGAGGCATCTTTCTCCCAATGGTTGAGAATTTCTACTAGAATACAGGTAGTCGTCTCGACTTACAATCACAAATGAGCCCTAAATTTTTGTTGTTAAGTAAGACATTTGTTAAGTGAGTTTCGCCATGTTTTATGACCTTTCTTGCCTCAGTTACTAAGTGAATCACTGCAGTTGGTAACCCGGTTCTTAAGTGAATCTGGCTTCCCTATTGACTTTGCTTATCAAAAGGTGATATCACATAACCTTGGGACACAGCAACGGTCCTAAATATGAACCAGTTGCCAAGCATCTGAATTTTGATCACATGATTATGGGAAAATGCTGCAAAGGCCGTAACTGTGGAAAACGGTCATTAAGCCATTGTAACTCTGAACCATCACTAAATGAACTGCTGTAAGTCAAGGACTACCTGTATTAAACTAATCTCTAGAACTCTTGTATGGTAGTAAATCTAAGATTTTGTAACTGAATTGAAGTATGGGCTAGCTGGTCAATGATTCAGGTCTGATGTCATTGTTTATTGATATCACTGCTTATTTTTAGCATGTTGCTTTAAGTCCAGACAATACAATATTTGTATGTTCCATGTGATAGAAGAAATATCCTTCTGAGTTCAGCTCCAAGTGGGGAAAAAGGCACTGGAAACATGGAGACTGATTGGAAAGATGGTTAATGGTGGACAGGATCACATGGTTTGAGTTCCTGAACAGAAAAGGGCCGAGATGCAGCGAGTCTCCGGGTTTTATGCCCTCTCTGGCTTTGAAATTTCCTGGGGCCCGGAAAGAGTATCCTGATTGGTTGTCAGACTCCCAGGGGGTGGGGGTTTTAGCTAGCCTTGCTGGCTGATGTAATCTTCCCAGGTGCCATGTGGTGAGTTTCTGTTGCTAGATGGGTCCTATTGTGTTGTAGATGATGGTCCCTTGACAAAGATGGGAGAGAACTGAGTTTCTGCCTCTGGCCCACTGACAAAGGGTGGGAGGGGGCAAGAAGGTGGGAGCCGCTTTGTCTTTAAAAGTGCTTCTCCATTTCTAATCCAGGGAAACATAATATTCTGCCTTTTTAATATTTCCTAAAATATTTCATTCTTCTAGAAAAGGGGTGGGTGCTAACTTCCTACATATGCACACAGTTATTTTTTTTTAAAATAAACCCTGCTGTGTCAACTTTTAGATTGTAGTAGGAACCACACAATAGGGTCCACCCTGTTGCTGTTGGTGGCCTTATAAGAACTGGCCATTTTTGTTCCTCCATTTCCCTGCCCCCATTAATTTGTTTCCCCAAATTGTTTTGTTTTTTTCACCTCCCCTCACCCACCCGCCCCTTAATTCGGTTCCTATTAATAAAGTAATAAGGGTGGGATAAAATATCTAAATAAATAAAATCCTTTTCTTTTCTTTTTTCTATTGCCCCCCCCCCATCTCATTTCACCTCTTTTTCAAGACACAGCCCGACTCTAAAAGAAAGACAGCCCTAGCAGGCCTGTTCAGTGTCCAAAAACACCCGGACTTGGCAGGTTGTTACTCGACAGCCTCGTCGCCTCTCGCCCTGCCAAACCCACCACGCCACGGTCCCCGCTCTCCTTCCGCATTGCTTCCGAAACCGAAAGCGGCGCAAAACTGGACCTTCCTCCCTGCCGGGCGAGCTCTGCAGCTGCATAGGCTGGATTTTCAAATCGGCCCTCCTCCTCCTCCTCCCCCTCCCTCCTCCTCCTCCGCCCGGCTTTTCCCGTTCCAGCAGGGGAGCCGAGCGCTCAGCCTGCCCAGGTATCGAACGCGACGGGCGGGGAGAGCCAGCGCGCTCACCTGTTGTTCGCCTGGGATACTTTTTTCCTTTCGTGGGACAGGATTAGACGGGAGGCAACTTTCCCCTCGGCCCGGTCAGCTATAGGGAAGAGGGAAGGTGACAGGAGAGCCGCGGGTGGCGGAGGAGCAGAGGGGCAAACGCATTCGCGCTACCGGGTGTAAGTAAACCAGTTGCCTATTTTCTATGAAGGAAAGGACGAGTTTGGGCATAAGAAAATTACTTCTTTCTTTTGGAATTAATGTAACCTGACTTGATCTTCGGCTGTTTATGGTTAAAAATGACTGGGAATTTCGATTCGGTCACAACTTGTCTTTGGGAAATATTTTATTTATGCTTTTGCAACCCTACTATTTGGGAATACAGTAAGTATTTTATGCATCGCATTTACAGCCGGGAACTAAAACTAGGAACCATTTATAAGGATTTAGGCGTTAAATAGGGCGATCTTAGTCTCTTTAAATATTGAATGTCCTATCAGCGTTTGCTTGATGTACTCTTTTCTTTAATGGTAGTCCAACCCAGGTTTTAAAGCAGTTTATGCTGTAATGTTTCCTATCCACACCCGTCTACACCCAATATTTCCATCCTTGAGAGCACCGTTGGGAAAAGTAAAAATAATTTATTTGCTCTTCTGTAACTGGTTTTTTATATCAGTTTGCTTGCTAAAATGTGGTTGGTTAGTTTATTGGCCTTAGCTAAACAATTGATGAACATCTACTTAAAAATATCTTCAGAATAGGTATGAACTTGTGTTTTAAGCTACAAATGTTATATGCATGAATTTAAAACTGTTGAATTTAATATTTAACAATGGAATCTCGGATTCTTGTATCAATCTGTTGGAAATGGATCTTCTTAAGTTTGCATTGGTTGGAAGGAAAACTTATACAAGAGTCTCCTTGTCTTTTGTGTTAACTATCACCAAATGTTCCCATCAGTAGTGTGGGAGAAGCTCAGTGGAATATATTTGTCCTTGGAGAGGAAGGTGAATCTGCGAGGAAATTCCCTTTCAAAGTTTATCATGAGCTCAGGACTCTCCCTTCTTCTTGCTTACAATATAATAGTAGCAACTTTATTTTACCTGATAGGACTGTTGCAAAGCTCAAGACAAATCTGTGCTAGAAAGTGATTTGAAGGTTATTTCTCCAGTTTAGCATTCCAGGGGCAATGGAATGCCAGCTTCCAAAGTTTTTAGCAAGTCCAAAGCAATAATATTCTCTGGAGGGTATTTGTTTAGTTTCCTAAATATTATTATGCCTTAATTCACTGAATTAAGAAAGAACGCTTTTTTTTTTGCAGATTAAAAACATGTTTATAATACTTGCCCAGAATTGGGGCATTCATTTTGTTAATTTCTTTCCTGTACAAATGCATGAAAAATTCAAAGAATGTTCCTAACATCCTGAGTTGCTGCCTATTGTTTTTAATTGATATTATTCTGGATTTGCCTATGCAGAAATTATATTTGACTAGTGAAAAGCAAGAGACAAGGAGAAAACTCATTCACCCTTTTTTTTTAAAAAAAAATGCATTTTTCCAATTTCAAATAAGAAATAGTCTATTTACTAAAATATAGAGTATAGCAAAACTCAGGTCTATACACATTTCGTTATAAACATTACCTTAAGTGTTTGAAATGGTTCCCATTTTCTTCTACACATTTCCTCATGCTTTTGACACATGACATTTGAACTTTCACAATTGCAGTAATATATTAACTGGGAGAAAAAAATACATTGTGAATGGCCTATGGGCCTGACTTTTACTCTGCACAAGTAGTCCTTCACTTAGAACCATATGTTTTGTGACTGTTTGAAATTACAACAGCAATAAAAAAAGTGACTTATGACTGTTTTTCATGCTTAAGGTAAATTGTAGCATCTCTGTGGTCATGCAATCAAAATTTGGATACTTGGCAACTAGCATGCATTTATGATGGTTGCAGTGTCCCAGGCAGGGGTGAAATCCAGCAGGTTCAGACAGGTTCTGGAGAACCCGTAGCAGAAATTTTGAGCAGTTTGGAGAACCAGCAAATACCACCTATGGCTGGCCCCAGAGTGGGGTGGGAATGGAGATTTTGCAATATCCTTCCCCTGGAGTGGGATGGAAATGGAGATTTTGCAGTATCCTTCCCCTGCCATGCCCACCAGAAACGGTAGTAAAAGAATTTGGATTTCACCACTGGTCCCACAGTCATGTGATCAACTTTTACAAGCTCCTGACAAGCAAAGTCAATGGATAAGCCAGATTTTGTTTAACAAACATGTCACTAATTTGAACATCTATAATGATTCACTTAACAACTGTGGCAAGAAAGGTCGTAAAATTTATTGGTTCGAAAATGGGCAAAATTCACTGATATTCTGTTGATAATGTCATTGTGTCTAGGGAAGAAGCCAGTGGTGAAATGTAAAATTGGTTACTACCAGTTCTGTGGGTGTGGCTTGGTAGGAGGGGTAATGTGACTGGATGGGCATGGCCAACTTTTTTTTTCTTTTTTTTAAAAGCATTTTTTCTACAACCTCTTCGGGCGAAGAGGTTGTAGAAAAAATGCTTTTAAAAGCCTCTGACAATACCAGCTGAGTTGCCTGATCGTCAGAGGCTTTTTTTTCCCTTTTAAAAGCATTTTTTGGCTGAAGAGGTTGTAGAAAAAATGCTTTTAAAAGGGGGGGAAAAAGCCTCTGATGATCACATGGCTCAGCTGAGCAGGGGGGGCGGGGCGCAGGGATTTTTGCTACCAGTTCTCCAAACCACCCGCTGCCATCGCTACCGGATCGGGTGAACCAGTCCGAACTGGGACCATTTCACCCCTGGGAGAAGCCCATTAAAGTCACTGGTACTTCAGGGTAATAGTGATAGTTCAATTTCTATGGCCTGTATCCCGAGGACTTTATTCTAGCATCATATAGCATTCTTCTTTGTAACATTGAAAATCTAAGACAAACTTATCATTGATCTTTATTTATTTTCATTTATATGGCTGTCCATCTCAAATTCCTGACTCTGGGTGGCTAACAACAATTAAAAGCACTTTATTGAAATGAAATGTGATTCATTGCTTCCTTTCATGATGACAACTGAGATCAGACTAGAGCAGTGTGCCTCAACTTGTTAAATTTAAGAAGTGTGGACTACAGTTGTCAGAATTCCACAGCCAACATACTGTCTTTTCTGGGGTTCCGGGGGCGGGGGGGTCTTAAAAAACCTGATTTTGGTCCCTGGCAGGTTAATGTTTAATGCATTTAATGCATTTTTAAGGGTTCAGTTGTGATGTGCGTTACCATTAAGATCGTTTTAGTCTGGGCTGTCTATGTGATTTTATGGTTTAATTGTTTTTACGGTTTTGGGATTTTTATGCCACTCAATATCCATGTGAATTAGGCAATAGGTAGGTAGGTAGGTAGGTAGGTAGGTAGGTAGATAGATAGATAGATAGATAGATAGATAGATAGATAGGCAATTCAACAGCTATTCTCCAAAGCAGACAGAAAAGCCAAAAGCATGTATCTAACTCTATTTGCAGAATCTTAAATATTTAAAAAAGAAAATTTTGGGTAGCTGAGGTTAGAAGCCGGTGAATGGCATTGAGTTGCTTGTTTTGCTTTATCATTTGCATATTCATTTGTGGAATGAAGAACCTTGAATCCCCAAAGAGAGAAGCTGAGTTGGATTTTACTGACCAAGCAATTCAGCAGCCATCCAACCACTTTAGTAGTTTCCCCCCAGCAATAATAAGGCAAGAAAAGTGGACAGCTGGAACACTCCTGGTTTCCTGTATTGGTAATCCCAGGCAAGAAAGACGAATGGCATCCTGTAAAAAACCCTCATCCTGGCATTTTGGGTGGAGTGGGCAAAAGCAGGCTGCTAGCCTGACACTCCAGCATCAAGTTTGTCTGGATGCTACAGTCCTGAATCACCTGTCATGTTGATCTGATAGGCGTAAATTGAATGAATCAGGTTCATGGAGAAAAGTCACTGAAAAATACTTGCTTCAGAATTAGGTCATGTTTCAACTCAGTGGGGACATAAAAACACATGGGGTGTCCCTGCCCCTAGGAATTTTGGTTTACGCCTTTCTTAATGACTTTGCAGGTCAGTTAGTGGAAAGTTAATTGGGGTGCCACCTTTCTAGACCTTGTGATTTTTCTCGTTCACTACATTTTAAGCATTCTTTGTGGTAAGCATTTTAGTATACTTAATTGACAATGTCTTCTTGACTATTCCGAAGTGTAGAGCAGATTTGCCTCATCTAGTTTTGTTTTGTTTTTTACTTTGCCTAATCTAGTAAAGTTGACTTAGTCTTCCATCCTTCCGAGGTGGGTAAAATGAGGACCCAAAATTGTTGGGGGAAATAGGCTGACTCTGTAAACCGCTTAGAGAAGGCTGGAAAACACTGTGAAGTGGTATATAAATCTAGGTGCGGACTACAGTTGTCAGAATTCCACAGCCAACATATTGTCTTTTCTGGGGTTCCTGGGAGGTCTTAAAACCTGACTTTGGTCCCTGTCAGGTTAATGTTTAATGCATTTAATGCATTTTTGGAGGCTCTGTTGTGATGTTAGTTAGCATTAAGATCATTTTAGTCTGGGCTGTCTATGTGATTTTATGGTTCAATTGTTTTCAGTTTTGGGATTTTTATGCCACTCAATGTCCATGTGAATTAGGTAGTAGGTAGGTAAGTAGGTAGCTAGGTAAATAGATGCTAGGTGCTATTGCTATCCTGCTGGCTAGACATTGTAGTCCGACATATCAAGGTGATGCCTAATCAGGGAAGGTGTTGTGTGCAGGTATTTGTCAACAAGCATCCTTGCTTTTGTTCAGTGCTTTTGTGTGTATATCATTTAAGGGGTCACAGGTCCTTTTTTTCTAGAATAGGCTCCATCACATCCTCTCTATCTCCTAGCAAACCTCTTTTTCTAGGAAGATAACATTGTACGTAATGCATTTAAGGAATGAAGAAAAGAAAATGCTTGGAAAAGATAGTTCTGTGAGTTTTTTTTCCTGGTGATAATATTCCAGTCTTTACTTGGTGTCCTTGTGATTCTGGAGCAATGAGGCAAATAATAGAGTACTAAATATAAAATGAACAAACAACTTACTTAGTAAGTATTCCAAAGTAATTCAACAAGCCTTAATCATTATCATAATCTTGCCAGTCTTTTTTACTATAATTTTAAGTTCTGTAGCTTGGGACGCAGAAGCTAGAAATCTCAGAACCTCTACAAAAATGTTTATTGCTTGTTTGCTTAATTTATGGAATTTATAACCTGACCCAATCCCAAAATACTCCACCCCTCAAAATAAGCCACTAAAACTGAACAAAATCCAAACCAAAAATAACCCCAGAAGGCAAAGATAAAACCTCCAATAAAACTCAAAAGAGGCATCTGTAGTCAGCCAGTTTCCAAAACTCTTTGAAAGAAAATAGTGTTAACCTGCCTATAGAATTGCAGTGAGTACAGGCAGTCCTTATTGAATGACTACTCATTCAGTGGCTGTTTGAAGTTACAACCAGCATTGAATGAGGAGGTCTTGCAATGGATCCTTGTAGATGTGACTATTACAATATCTTGGGAATTGCATAATCGTGATTTGGGTGTTTGACAACTGGCTGGCATTTACCACATTGTAGTGTCCTATAGTCATATGAACACTATTTGCAACCTTTCCTTCCAGCTTCCAACAAGCCGGCCAATGGGGAAACTGGCAGGAGATTACAAATGACAGTTGTGGGGCTGTGGGATCCTTAGAATTGCGTTTGTAAATTAGCACAGTCTCATAACATCATGCTTTATCACTTAACACATCACTTAGAATCGAGTTTCTGGTCCAATTTACATTATTAAGTGATGATTACCTGTAGTTTCTTGGTGGGAGAGTAGAGGTAGTGCTCATTTAGTGATTGCCTTATTTAGTGATCATTTGCAGGTAGAATAATTATGAAAAGTTATTCTTATAAGTTGTCTGAAGCCATTGAGAACTGTGGATCACACTTGTATCAGAATAGAAAGTGATGGGGTTGGATTCTAAGAGCAAGGAACGCAACGGGGTAACATAAGAAGTCTTGTGCCCCTTCTCCTTCCTGTGCTTTGCGAAACCCCTCCCTCTGATTACAGGTAATTCCTTAGGAATGGGGCAAGAAAGGGGGACCAGGAAACTTGGTTGTTAAATGAAACGATTGTTAAGTGAAATAGCAATTGTGGTTATAGTCTTACTTCAGCTTTCTTTCGCTGTGAAAGCTGTATGTGTTGCTTCTAGATGAGATGGGTGGCACACAAATAAAATAAAATAATAACAAACAAACAAATAAGAGGATTGGTCACAAAATTTATTTAAGAAAATCTATATGGTCACCCCAACTCATTCTCTCTTATGCTAAATGAAGACTAATTCTAAAACACAGCCTCACCCATTTTGGAGCTATTAGAATGATGTCAACTATGCAAAGCTCTCATCTCCAGAGGCTGCAGGTATTCATAATTATCTTGAAATTACAAGAAGGTTCACACAGAGATATTTAAAGACTTCATGGAAGCGTAAACAATGCTATGTTTATCTTTTCTGGTTTGTATGGGTAGAGTTTGGAATTCACTGCAAAGGTGTTCAGAAGGTGATCTGACATGATGGACGGCATGTAGGTTGCCTCCTGCGATCCTCCAGCTGCCTAGCCACGGATCACTGATTGGTGAATATTTGTCATCAGAGAAATCCACTGTAACGTACTTATAAAAGGGTAGATTCACACAGTGTGTATACCTTGTTAAACTAGGATAATAATGTTATTATTATTATTATTATTTTTGAATTTCAACATTTTAGGCGTTTTGTAAAGAACAAGACTTCCAAGAACTGGTATTGAGATAACAATTTGGGATTTGATCAGTGCTTGGATCCAGATTTCCTATAAAAACCTGGTGGTTCTTAATAGACATTGAACCCAGGATTGGGTTCTACTTACCTTTACTACCAGTTCGCAGCAGGGCTGCGCACGCACGCTTGCTTTGCTCACGCATGCTTCTGTGCATGCACAGAAGCCTCCTGATGACCTCAGGGTCGGTGGGCGGAGCCTCCCACTGGTTTTACTACCAGTTCTACAGAACCGGTCCGAACCAGGGGCAACCCACCACTGATTGAACCTGTAAAAGATTTGCTCTGACCTTCTCTTCAACTTATAATGAATGTAATTTCCTGTTTCCTTTTGTCAGGGTTTTTTTTTTTTTCCTTCCGTAATTGCCCTGCTATTTTATCAGAGTCCCACTTGATCTTTTTCTTCTGTTTCAAGTATCGTACCATTTCGTATCATTTTACATTGTACTTCTGTCCTGGGAAATCCATTAAGAGGAAAACAAATCCTGCGAACTGCTGCTGAAAGTCCTTTGATTGGTTGAAACTCTGACTAAAGATTATATGTTGGAATTATGACACTGAGGGGCTTTTTCTCATTATTGGGGAAATAATTATTGTTCTTGGTGAAAGAGAAAACCTTTCAAAGCCTATATCTCTAGAGTTAAATGCCAACACAGGAGTCCTTTTTTTAAAAAAACGTAGCCTAGTGAGGCTGAGTTGGATTTTAAGTAGCTGTAGAGATAACCCTTTTTAAAAAAAATATGTGCAACATTAGAAAAAGTATGTTTTAATTTGGACACTAGCAGCCACCTTGATTCTACCTGGGAGTATGCTTACCAGAGGTCCAGTAAAAAGAGGAACATAATCATCCTTTTTCTCTCATGTGTTTTGTTTGGCAGGTACAGCCTTAAAATCAAATATTGTCCAGGTTTTTTTAGTGTCTTAGGCGTCTTTGAAAAAATTTGGGCTGCTTTCATAATGGTTTTTTTTTTTTTTACTGTGATCAATTCAGTATTATTGTTCAAGATATTCTTGAAAATAAAGATTTATTGGATTTATTGGATTTATTGCAATATTTGGAAAAATATTGCAATTGAAAAACCCGTCTTTCTGATATTGGATAGAATAATTTCATATATCTGTAGGCCGAATTCTTTCTTTTTGTTTTTTTGCAGTGTTTCACTGTAGTGTTGGTCATGGATGCCAAGAAATTTAAACAATTTGTGTGTTTTCCTTTTTTCCCTGTTTGTGCTTTACAATTGTCCTCCTTGTCCAATGGTGAGTTCTACTCATCTTTACTACCGGTTCGCAATGGGGCCGCGTGCATGCTCGCTTCGCTTGTGCATGCAGAAGCGTTCTGATGACGTCGGGGTCCATGGGCGGTGCCTCCCTCCGGTTTTACTACCGATTCTATAGAACCGGTCCGAACCGCGGGCAACCCACCACTGTCCTTGTCCTTTTCAGATATCTGGCAATTCTTTCCATGACAAGCCAGAATTCATTAGGGCAATGGGTTCATGCATTTAATTTTGTCTAGGGTTTGAATCTGCAGTAGGAATTCTACTACGACAGTTGCAGCAAGTTTGAAAGGTGTTTTTAAAAAATGGCACAAAGCAGTGGTATGAAAATCTATTTTTTTACTACTGGTTCTGTGGGCGTGGCTTGGTGGGTGTGGTGTGGCTTGGTGGGTGTGGCTTGGTGGATGTGGCAGGGGAAGGATACTGCAAAATCTCCATTCCCACCCCACTCTGGGACTAGCCAGAGATGGTATTTGCCGGTTCTCCAAAGTACTCAAAATTTCCGCTACCGGTTCTCCAGAACCTGTCAGAACCTGGATTTCACCCCTAGCACAAAGTCTTATCATTATACAGAGAGAGAACATCCATGTGAAAACCCCAATGGAGGACATTTACTGTAAATATTTGCTGGCTATGGGGAAGATTTTAGGCGGCTTTCAGAAGAAACTAAAAAAAACTATTTTATTCATGTATTTTGTTTCTTGTATATAAAACCAACAGTAATGTGGGCAGCACGAGACTGAGCCTGAAATGTACAAAAATTAAGTTGGAATGTTTTCTTCTTTTTCTGGCTTAGGGAAAGAGAAAGTGATACTCCTGAGCTCCTTGCTTGGTTTCAACTTGACACAGTCTGGGTGAGCACACCAAGGGAGTTTGTGAGCAATATCCCCCTTCCCTAAGTTTCTCTGTGGCCACAGAGAGTCTGTCCAGCTCTCTTCCTTCCATTTTTCTGTCCTTAAAATTTTCTGCCTGCTTCTTTGAAGGTGTGAGTTGATCCTCTTCACATTTGGGACAAAGCTGGTTGGCAGCTCTTAGTCACCACAGAAGAGACAGAATTCTTAAGACAGGATTGGCAAATGTGCTTTCCACTGATCCTGTATGAAAGCCTTGGCCCAAAGGCTCCCCGCCAGCAGAAAGATAAAAATCTTGGACCCAAAACTGCAGCTACGCACGCTACATTGCCTGGCAGCTTCATCAGATCAGATGTCACTTAACCTCAGGAGAAGTTGACCCATATTTTCTGTCTCATGTGTCACCGTCCACTTTTTCATCCTTCCCTCCGCAGATACAGATAGTCGAGAATCTGTCAGGTGGGCCAGGTGAGTCAAGGGGAAACCTGCCTGTCAGCTTGAGGAAAAGTAGGTCTACATAGGTTTAGGTATAGGTGGAATAGCAAAAAAGAGAGTAATTGCAGAGAAGGATCCTTGATCCTTGATCAGGTCTAAAGGTCTCAAGTAGGTAAATGAATTTGTGCTGGCTGAGCCCTCCTTTCCTCTTGAATTTTCTTTTTCTTTCTCAGATTTCAGTGCCAAATAATTTTAGCACAAGGATGCAGTTCTCCAGAAGAGATGTTTTTCTTAGAATTGTCATCTTGGTAAACCATCAAATTCAGTAGCAGTAGATTGGAAAAATCTTTGCTTAATGTGTGCTTTTTAATATAAAATCTGAAAATAAATATATTTTTACAAGCCAGTAGTTATAATTCTTTTTCTTTTTCTAAAAAAAAAAAAAGTGTGAGAGAAAGATATAGGAGCATTGTCTACAAATAAAGCCTCAGGGGATTTCCAATGATTTAATTATTTAAAATAATGCAATCCTTGTTTTTCCAGGTTTTTAAGGGAGCCCTCTTTGAATAGGAAGGTTTCTTCTTCTGATTGAGGACTGGGAAGTGATTTTAGTTGACATGTCAGTTTTGGATTCCTGTAAGTTCCCTTCCTTTCCCCAGCTTCGTACTGGAACTATGTCAAAAATCTGCACAGAAAAAAAAAAGTAAATTAGAAACAATGTAATGGGAAAGTTAACTCTATGATATCATTGTACAGTAATGTAGAAAATTTTTGGAACTTTCCTATGGTAATGAAGCATATCATCTCTAACACTCATATCTTACAGTCTCTGCTGTTTTATGCATAATTTCCAGTTTTCCCCATGGAAAGAGTTCCTGCACTAAATTACTGGAAAAAAGCAGGGAAGCTAGAATTTTTCTTTCCTTCCTAAGTTATTTCTCAGAATTGCTGGGTCTATTTTTTTTTCAGATTAGTAAAGTGTTGATCCATTGGTTGTGACGGAATTTGATTTACCCAGGCCTACTGTACAGGCTGAGAAAGTTACGCATCCAGTTTCCATGCTTAAGGTGGATTCAAACTCACAGTCTCCTGATTTCTAGTTGGTGCCTTAATATTTTTCCTGCAATTGTAGGGTCCACTTTTTTTTTTTTTTTTGATCAGCCCAGAGGGTTAATCTGTTGCAGTGTTTCTCAACCTTGGCCGCTGGACGATGTGTGGACTTCAACTCCCAGAATTCCCCAGCCAGCAGAGCTCTGCTGGCTGGGGAATTCTGGGAGTTGAAGTCCACACATCGTCCAGCGGCCAAGGTTGAGAAACACTGATCTATTGGTTGCAACAGGCACATTTCAGTCCATGAGTAAAAGAAGTCCTGGGATTTCTTTGGGACTACTTGGATCATAAGCAGATATGGGTCCAATCAGCCTTGGCAGCTATCGGTGGATGAGGTTCAAGCATGAGAAATAAACGTGGTAGGGAGAAGACCAAAGCAAAATCTCCCCAGGTTGGTGCTGCTCATTTTGTAGAAGCAGCAAGATAGTTTAAGCCAGAGAATTGCAGAATTAAATTTTCTGCCACCTCAGATGTCTGACTTCCTCCCCTTCCTTCCTCCACATACCCCACCCTGTTTAGTAGTTGATAGTTCGATCATTCAGAATGTTGACCTGCTGCATGCAAAGAACTGTTGAAAAGATGAGTTTTAAGTAGTACTACCAGAAAACCTTAAAGACTACATTCAGTCTACTTGGGTGACAGGAGTTGACAGCCACTTGATGTCTCATAATCAATTCAAATAGTCACTATTCTCCATCATATTGGAGAGCATCACTGGCCTTCCATTCCAAGGATAAGAATCACAGTTCTACAATGTTTGCTGAATATGTAATTCCCAACAGTTCCGGTCAGAATTGCCTAAGTCATAGACGCTGGGAAATATAGTTCAGTATTAACAAAACAGCCACTGTTCCCTACCTTTGCATTAGATTTCAGTGAGTACGTTCTGCTTTAGCAGGGTTGATAATATTAACTCTTAAATGTATTTTTGATTATCTGCTGGAAAAGGACACAAAGACATGTTGAACTCCTTTCAAAACCAATGGTTGCCTAGTGTACAGTTGACTTGGAGATTCCCTTGAATTCAGAGGTACTTAAGCATATGCAACTCTGGATCAGGCCCACTGCCAACACACATTGCTCTAAGTCAGACCCTGTTCACCCATTGATCTTCAGCAATCTTTTGCTCTCACTTTGGCTCTACTAGTCTTCAGCCATATTTGACCTTGGTAATCAAGAATAATAGTTAACATTTAGCACATCTGGAGGAGGAAGAGCTAATATCAATGCTTTCAGAAGAGCTAATATTGATGCTTATTTGACATGTCTCTGTTTAGAGTGAACTTTCTCCAATTATACAGAGTAGAATTAGGACCTTAAAATCTGCTGGTTTGTATTTTATGATTAGGTAGACTGCACAGTTCTGCTTTTTCCCCTTCTTAAATGTAGAGATGTGTAAGTTGCCCTTACATATTTCTGTTGTAGTATTTCCTCTGTTGCAATTTCTTAACCAACCACAAAATATTACTCCTTTTTCTTTTAGGTAGAATAAGAGGAAGAGAACATACAGTAATGGAGTATATGAGTACTGGTAGTGAAAATAAGGAAGAATTTGACTTACTGCTGACAGATTTAAATATGTCCGAAGTAATTGACATCATGGAGAACCTTTATCCCGAAGGTGACCTGACAATTTACAAAGACAGTCTCATTGCTCTGCACCCAGAAAAGAACAAAAATGAGGAACGGACTGAATCTTTGCTGTTCAGCCGAAGAGAAGTTTCTTTGCTTTCATGTGTCAAGTATGGGAGTGTGGAAGACCTGCTTGCATTTGCCAATCAGGTGTCAAACACCGCAAAGCAGTTGTGCCAGCAGAGACGACAAGAATCTGGAATCATATTAAACATGGTGTGTGTTTTTTAAAACCTCCACCAGCTAGTCTGCATGCATGTATTTCATATGGAACTTGGCTCAAAGCTGTGAGTTTTGTGGCTGTCTGGCTGATAAGAATTTGCTGACCAGCCATTGCTGTCCACAGACATTCCTATACTCTTATCACGCCGTATAATATCTAAATATGGGAGTTAGATATTATTTAGTTCCAAAGTGGTGAGATGGTGAAGGTATTGAACTACTGCACCTTACTTGAGTGACCTTGGTCCTCTTACACTTTTTCTCATTTCCTTGTGAGGCCCAGAGTTACCGGAAAAACCCTGAAAAGAAAGGGGAAATACCACTTGAAGCTCCAGGAGAAAATACATAGTACAGGAAAATGAATCTTAGTCTGAGCTGTTGTTTCTGCAAGCAGAGTCTTTAGTTTGGATTTAAGTTTCTGTTTGCAACTATAATGAACAAATCTCGGAGTGCAATACTGTTATTAGCAGCTAGCTGAGCTTGGCTTCTTTCAAATAGCTAAGCAGGATTGGACTTGATTAATACTTGGGAGGTCATGAGGGAATCCCAGGTTGTAGGTTATGCTGAGCAGTCAAAAGGAGGCATTGAGCTTGTTGAGTGAGACCTTATTGTATAAATTGATTCACTTTCTTTAAAAGAGAGTTGTAGTTATGAACATAAAACTAAAACAGATAGTTTGCGCTTTTCTAGGATGCGTGCATTTATCACCCTGTGACACCTTATATGAAATTACATTGGAGCTACCTTCCAATTAATCTGCCTGTCTCTTTCTGTCTGTCTATATCTGTCTCTGTCTCTACTTCCAATCCATCCATCCATCCATCCATCCATCCATCCATCTTATATAGCCACCCACCTCACTCAAGGCAACTTTTGTGCATTCCCCAACTTTAAATCCCAGCCATGATGCAATTAAAAATATCATGTAAAAATACAGACTGAGACAAAAATCTAAAGTCTGAGTATTAAATGTGTTAATTAATTAATATACTGCCCATCTCACCAATAAGATGACTGTAGACAGCATACAAAATGGTAAAAAGATAAATATGAAAACAGTTTAAATTATTAAAATTATGCAGTTATCTATCATGTCTCCGTGGAGAGCATATTTGTCAGCCCTTATTTATGGTGGTTGTATCAATCCTTGCTCAGAGTTGCTATTTGCGACTATGAGAACTAGAAAATTAGATATTTCTTGACAAAACGCAAATTAAATATGAAGTTTCCATAACAGGTTGAAATTAAGGCCAGGAAAACAGGATCTTCAACCTTCTTGTCACTTCTCATGAAGAGAGTTTGCCCTTTGATTTCTGTCAGGTTTTTTTTTTTTAGATGAGAAAAAGTGATAATAAACCAGTGCTTATAGTAGACTTAGCTTAAAATCAAATGGCAGGCAACAGTTGTAAGAAACCATTGGATGGATCTAATCGGCTTTTTAGTTTTGTTTTTCATATGTTCAGGTCTTTTCACAAGGTTTTCCAATCAGATAGCATACCATATGATGTCTTGCCAGCTCATTCTCCATTCGGTTTTTCAACTTCAGCTTTGCTTGTGTGCCAGTTCAATCATGGCCTCAAACACAATTAAACTTCCATAGTACAGATTAATCTCTGTAGAGGCAGTTGAAATCCCACTATTTTAGAGCAGATGAAGCTAGGCTTAAATATAGTAATCTACTTGCTATACTTGAACTCACCCCAGGTATTTTGATAGTTTTCTCTTGATTAATTTTCCTTTGGAGAACTTTACCTTGTTAAAAAACAACCCTTGTACTTTCAAAGAACCATTCATTCTTTCCAGTATACAAATAATTAGATTTCAAATTTCTTCTGCATCATCTGTTCTGAGAAAAAATTAGTTTATACACTTCTCTGCCAACCTCCTAAATACAACCTTTGAAGATACAATACCTTGTATTTGCTCTCAGAGACAAACTCACAATTCTGTAGAGCAAAAGGTTAGAAGATAGCCAGAATTACCCAATAAACTACTAAAAGGACACCTTATGTAAGCCTGCTGATTAGGATGTCAATCAAGCTGTTGTTGCCAGACAATTAAGTGCAACTTATGCTTTATGCAAGGCTAATCACCACTTGGAATTATAAATATTTTCAAGATGAATTGAGTACTTCACATGCTGTTCCCATTTTAATGTTCTATATAAAGACTACTATGGTCATGGAACTGCTATGTTCTGAAAAGTAGAACATCAGCAATGTTCTGTTAGAAAAGAGCTGTAGCTTCGAGCTGCTGTCACCTTACAGGTATTGCTTGTGAAGACCTATGTTCTGTCCTAGATACAGATATCAACATATCCATGTATTTTTCCTGGCCGTGTTTCTATGTAATTCACTCCTCGCTCATTTTGGTATTCCTTTATCTCCTCCTCTACAGTATGTATCTATCAGCCATAGGTGTCCCAATGGTCTCTTAACTAGATACACTCCAGAGCTGATCTTGCTTAGCTTCTGAAATCAGCCAAGGTAAATTAACTGCTGTTACCTACTAAGACTCTGTAAAGGAATGTGACAAAGACCTTGGAAGACTGGGCAAAAAGTCCCTTCCAAAGGTACAGTTAGATAAGACACAGCATAACCTGTAATTGGATAATTGACTGCGTGAGAGACATCCATAGTTTCTTGGATGCTAAAGGAGGTGGGAAAGGATTGTACTTTCAGGCTTACAAGATTCTGTCCATGTAGCTTCACAACAAAGTAGAACTAGCTCATCAGGTCACGATTCTTACCTGGTTTGCCCCAGAGGCAGGTTTCAAAACTGGTTGCTACCGGTTCGCTCGTGGGCATGTGGGCACTTGCGCGCACACACAATGCTTCTGTGCATGTACAGAAGCATCCAGGTGGGTGGACGGAGCTTCCCACCACCGCCACTACCAGTTCACCAGATCTGGGGTGAACCGGTAGCAACCCACTACTGGTTTGCCCTCTGTGGACAATATCCTGCATTTCTGAATCTCAGATGTCCATTCCCTTGGCAGCATCTTCCCAGGTCTTTCCCACATACCAGTTTACAGACTCTAGGCCCTAGTAATTTGCAACAGAAAGATCTTGGGGAAAATGTAAGACCTCAGAAAAGGCATTGCAAGGTAATGGTAGATGGTTGGTGCATATAGATTAATTCAGGTATGTGTATTCCAGTAAACTCATCTGTATTTCAGAATAAAAAGGTTGTGAAAGAGTATTGTGTTTTGACTTTTCCTTTATCTCAAATATCTTTAAATAGATCAAACCCAAAAATGGGCGCTATAAGATTGACTCAGACGTGCTTCTATTTCCTTGGAAGCTAACATACAGAAATATTGGGACTGACTTCATTCCACGGGGAGCTTTTGGGAAAGTATACTTGGCACAAGATACAGAAACCAAAAAGCGGATGGCTTGCAAGCTGGTAAGGATTTCTTAATTATCTTTGGCAATGCCTGTGACACGTTCTCTATAATGCTGAAATAAATGAGACTTATTTGTTCCTTTATGATAGAAACCAGCATTTTGTAAATGCACTTACTCCAACATGCATATGGTAGACTCAAGTTTTGAAACTCAGTCTAAGTAAGACATACCCAGTTCTCTTCTTCTTTGGAAGAGATTCAATATATACTTCATCAACGAATGCTGAAGTGTCACATATGTGAGATGGGTGGCTGTATACATTTAATAAATAACTAAATGTAATTATGGATAACAACCATCTGGAGGTGGATAACTATGCTGAAACTAATTAAGTCTGGTCAGGATAAGATAGAACATCACTTGAATAGTCTTGGTTTGCCAATGAGAGATCCACGGAGAAAAGATAGAATGCCACTAGAAGAATGAATCAACCAAAGCTTAATGCCCTTTGGTTTGGGATGGGATGTTATAAGCATTCTATCATAAAAAAAAAAAGGATAGGAAGCTTCTGCCCATTTATACTGATGTTGACATGCTTTTATGATTTAAAAGAACATACCAGAGTTTTACAGTAGAAACATATGGAAGGATTTTTATTTCTAATACTTTGCCTGAATTGCTGTATTAAAGCAGTAATTTCTATCAATAGACCACAATCCTGCTGTCATACATACTCCATCATTCTCTGGCAAAGTTCTTAAGAAGATGAGTAACAATCAAAGAAAGCTGGGCTTTCTCTGTCCATTATTAAAAAAGAACAAAGGGAAATCCCTCCTCCACATTCTAGCTAAATTTGCTGAATTGGTCTGGGGTCAGTTTGCCTCCCCAGCATGAAAAGAAGCCCTAGCTTTTCCTTGAGACTCCAAAGAGGAAGGTTGTGGTTGAATGGTTTTCTGGATCTACTTTCTTATTCGTTTGTTTGTTTTTCAATTTAATAATCTTAATTTTCCAGATTATTATGTGAACACAGGGTAGTATTCCACAATATAGACCATCAAATTAAGCTTTTGCAGGCATTCTACCAGAACTATCTTTACTTGGATGGTATAATTTAATCAGTTTATTTTTGGCATCATAGGTTCCTGTGGAACAGTTCAAGCCATCAGATGTTGAAATCCAAGCCTGCTTTCGCCATGAAAATATTGCTGAACTTTATGGAGCCATTTTATGGGATGAGACAATCCATCTCTTTATGGAGGCAGGAGAAGGAGGCTCTGTCCTAGAAAAGATAGAAAGTTGTGGGCCTTTGAGAGAATTCGAAGTCATCTGGCTGGCCAAACATATTCTCAAAGGACTTGAGTTTCTTCACTCAAAGGGAGTTATTCATCAGGATATCAAACGTAAGTTTGATTGTGCAATATAAATTATATTCAGGATAACCCCAGCTTCTTTTAAGGTTATTTGGAGATTTTTACTTACTGAAAATCACTTGAATTTCTGCACCTTAGAGACATGGTATATCCAACTTATCTTTTATTAATACATTCATCTGCAGTGGGTAGATAATAAAGTTGAGAATGTTTTAAGGACAATATGTTATGTGGAAATGGAATGAATTAAATGCTAAATGGGCTCCATACATTGCAATCCTAACTATGACTGCTCTGAAGCAAGTCCCATTAAATTCAGGAATATTGTTCATATAAGTAAGCATAGGAAAGTTGGGGTGATTGTAGCTCTTATTGGACTTAGTCAACGGTCAGAAGTTTGCAAGCCTATTGTAAGTTTGGAAGTCTGCAAGTTTCCACTGGTATATATTAACAAACCTTATGACTCCCCCCCCCCTCTCCTACATTTATGTTATAACCCCTTGAAAAGAATAGAGTGATGCAATCAGGATTAAACATTCTGAGAATGGAGACATATATTTTCTGGTTTAATTAGGCAAATTTTGGAGTCATGCATACTATTAAGCCATGACTTGCCCAGCCAGTTATTTAATTAACTATGATATTTTTACACCTGACAAACAAACCTTACAAACATGATTTGTTTTACGCAGTTTTATGCAGAATACTAGGCCAAAATCAAATAAACCACACTATGGCATAGCATAAAGTATGCAGTGGAAGTTTTGTATTCACGAATGACAGATTGTAAAAGCAGGAACATTGAAGTTGGAACTGCTCAGTCCTTTCTCTCTCTCTCATCTGCAAGAATTACTTTCTTTGTCCTTTGGACCTCCTGGTTAAAGGTATAAACATCTAGCATTCCTGGAGGGCATTGAGTTGCTCTGGATCGTTAGGTTTGGTCTCTGTTCAAAATTCAGTAATATTTGGCATGGGGGTGGAAGGTAGCATCTGTCATTGTAGTGTTCATTATCCTAAATTATTTCCATTTCCTGAAATTTATCCCAAAATTCTGCTCTAGAGTACAGGTTTCCTTGACTTGTTACTGTAATAGAGCCTGGAATTTGGTCGTAAGTCAATATGGTTGTAAACTAAGGCATCACATGCTCAGAACCTTGTTAAGCAAATGCTTTAAGTTAATCCATTTTCCCCAATTGCTGTTGCTGGAACCTGGAAGTAAATAGCATAAAACCGACAAAAAAGATTGCAGATTGCGGTCACATGATGACTGGGTGTGCAAATTGCCACGAATGCAGACTGGGGTGATCATAGGGTGGATGTGCAGCGATCATAACTTTGAAAATAGGTAATTAAGTGATCGGTCTTTTTTTAATTTATTATTATTTTTTAAATAGAAAGATCAACATATTCAATATCCATATAGACAGTTTGTTTTCTGGTTACAATTCCTTTAAATAGCACTCCACATCATGACAGTGATGACATTCTCTAGCAATAATCTTATGGTAACAGTGCTTTTCCTTCATAATACTAATACATATTAATTATTCATACTAATTAGAATTAATAATAGCTTACAGTAATCAATCATAATGATAAAATTAATCTTTCTCTTATAGTTTTAAAAGTTCTAACTTCTGTTTCTCTTATTTAACCATCGATAGAACAAGTCCCATATCTCAAACTATTCAGGGTCTTCCTTTTCTTTAATTTCAAGAGTTAGTCTACTTATTTCTGCACATTCTAAGATTTTTTTTATTATCTTTTCTTCTATAGGGATCTCCTCGCCCTTCCAATGTTGTGCAAACAGAATTTTGGCCACTGTTAACACATGTACGATTAAATACACATTCCTTTTACTATATTTTTCAGTATAATACCCAACAGAAATATTTCCAGTTTTAGATCTATATGTTCCTTTGTCATTTTTTCTATCCCGATATGTATTTTTGTCCAATATTTTTTGCTTTTGGTTCGTCCACCACATTTAGTAGTACGAACTCGGGATCTGATTGCACTTCCAACACTTGGACATATCTTTAAACATCCTGGCTAATCTTGCTGGAGGGAAGTGCCATCTATAAAACATTTTATATAAATTTTCTTTATATGCAGTGGAAATTGTTAATTTATAGTTTCTATCCCACAGTTTTTACCATTTATCCAATTCTATAGAGTGCCCAAAGTTTTATGCCCACACTGTCATGGTTTCCTTTGCTCTTCTTCCATTCTAATACTCAATAAATTATAGAATTTTTTAATTAGATTCTCCTCCGGTCCTATTAAAATTTGATCCAGTGCTGTTGGTTCTTTATAAAAACCATATATTTTAGCGTCTTTTTGATATCTAGATTGTATTTGTACATATGGCCACCATGTTAAGTCTCTCCCTTGTCTATTCAATTCAATTCAATTCTATTTGTTTTTCAGCTCCCCTTTCTCATTCAAAATGTCTTTACATCTTACAATTTTTCCCATAGCCATCACATTTGGGTATGTCAATGCCTCCATCGTAGAAAAGTGATCGGTCTTAAATTGAGGATTATCTATACTTAAAAGGCCATTTCCAGGCCCAGGAAAATGAAAAGTTCTATGAAGAAAATTTATTGCTTTTTCTGCCTCCCTGTCCCGTCGGAGGGTCTTCTATCTTTAAAGCTATGCTGACATTTGAAAATCCAGTGGATGATGTTTAAGTTGGCATGGAAATGCATCAGGAAATGTTCCAGCGAAGAAAAATGTGGTAGAAATCCTAGCAATTTAAAGCATTTCACATCTAGCATTTATGAAGTGCTTTAGAGCAAGAAAATGTCAATTCATATTCCTGCAGACCTCCATAACTTTATTTTCCTTCTATAGTCAAAGATGAACACTCCAGGAAAAATTTCCTTTTCCTCTTGTGTGCCTTCCCCAATAATCTGCAGGACAGCTTTGTACTGCAGTTCTCTTAGATCTGCACATCTCCACTTGACTGCCCAGCCAGGATTAAGTTTAATTTAGCATAGCTCCTCTCCCTTTTCCCTTCTGAAGAGAGCATGGTAAACTCTGGAATGACAGTTGTTGCTGATGTAAAGATAGCGCTATCCCCGAAAGGACCACTGGAGTCTGGATCCCTCTGTCCCTTTCCCAAGAGAACTAGGTCCTCCCTGCTCTCAGTTGCTGGTCTGATGTCTCAAGGTCTTTTGCTCTGTTCCTCATCCTGGCCTTCAACCCGTTCTGGTCACTCACCCAGGCAGTTCCACTCGCCCAGCTCAGTTCACCTCCGTCATCCTCCGGTACATCTGGCGCCCTCTCTTATCACTGACTTCAGAAGTGGTATTCATCAGGTTCTGACCAGTTCTGAAGAACCGGTAGCAAAAATTTTGAGTAGTTTGAACAACCGATAAATACCACTTCTGACTGGCCCCACTCCCATCTATTCTCTGCTTCCCAAGTCCCAGTTGATCGGGAAGAAATGGAGATTTTACAGTATCCTTCCCCTGAGTGGGGTGGGAATGGAGATTTTACAGTATCCTTCCCCTGCTACGCCCACCAAACCACACCCACCAAGCTATGCCATGCCATGCCATGCCACGCCTACCAAGCCACACCCACAGAACCGGTAGTAAAAAAATTTAATCTCACCATTGACTGACTTGCCCATTCACCTGGATCAACTTGCCTTCTCTGTCTTCTGGTGCATCTGGCTCACCCACTCATCTGCATCAGCTTCCTTCTCTATTTGGTATGTCTAGCGCTCTTTCTGATCACTGGCTCACCCACTTGCCTAGATCAGTTCTCCTCCTGGTATGTCTGGTGCCCCTGTTGGCCACTGGTTTGGCAACTTGCCGGGCAGCTTCTCTCTCTCTCTCTGTGTCTCTCTCACTCTTGCTCTCTTTTGCCTTTATCGTCTCCTGTGCAACCTCACCAAGCAGGGACCATGTAGAGGGGTAGTGGCAGAGTGGGCCAATAAGCTCCTCTTCCCATATTTCTCTTCTTCCTATGTTTACTTTGCCCCCGCTTGCCTCCGTTTCCCTCCTGCCATTTCTCTGCTTGTCTCTCTCTCTCTCTCTGTCTACTTTTCTTTTCTACCTCACTTTTCCTTTATTTCCCCTTTGTGCCACACACCTCTTCCTTTTATATCCTCCCTCAGCCATTCCTTTCCCCCCTAATTTCTGGCAGGTCATCTGCCCAGTATTTATCCGCTGGATGAGCACCACTCCCTGTAATTATCCTGAGTCCTGTCACACTGTGCTGTGGTCCCGGGACATCTCCAGCTGGCCAGTCCAGGTGCCCATGGCGATCGGGGCTGCCAATTAGCTCCTGCCCCTCCATTGCCCTCAATTGTAGCCAACTGAGATCCCTGTGGAAGTGGGATCAGGGCAAACAGACCCTGGGACACCCCCAGCCAAGCCACTTAGCTGATCGGCACTGCGCCCCGCAGTCGGCCCTCCCCGTTACACATATTCCCTGCTACACAAAGAAAGGAAGAAGATTCCTAAGCAACTGAGCTGCTTCTAACACAGCTTCCTTTGGGACTCTACTCTATTTATTTTTTTACTTTGTTCAACATGAGTTGGGAAAGAATGGGGCATAAGAGAAAGACACAGGAAGGAACTGTCAGGCCTGCCCCTTTCTTGTTATAACTCTACAAATGACAAGTTTTTTTAAAATTTCCTGGCTGATGACAAGCAAAATAGGGCAGTAAAACTGAAGGAACTGACCGAATGGCTTGATTATCACACTCTACCATCCGAAATTAGGACAGTGGCATGTAGCAGTGACTTATAATAAATGCATTACTGAAGAGGCAGGATAGAGTTTGGCAATGTGGGTAGAGAATTGCTCAACAATAGAGTTTTCTACCAAATGAAGGCTGAGTAAATAGTACTTGAATTCAGCCATAAGGAAAGACCTTTCGAAGTTCTAATATTCACTATCCTTCTGAGCAAAGTTCTGCTCCTTGTTACTTTAAGTCTGCTTCATTTCAAAAGCATATTTTAGGCCAGCCAGTTTCCCCCAATTTAGTACCTTCTAGATTTGTCAGTGTAATTGTAGTTCTAAATACATCTGAAGGACTGATGGCTGGAGGAGTGTGATAGCAGTGAAATGCTGCTATTCAGAAAGCAGGAATCAGAGGTCTGAGCTGCAGACTACACAAAATATGTCATGCACTTTTGCTTATGTTATCTCATAATATTTCATATTCTTGCAGTAAGACAGGACCGGGGTGAAATGCTACCGGTTTAGACCACCCTGCTACCAGTTTTAGACCATCGCCAGTAGCGATGGCGGTGGGTGGTTCGGAGGACTGGTAGCGCAGCAGCACAAGGCTCCACCCACCTGCCTGGTCATCGTTACTTCCTGGTTTTAACCAGGAAGTAACCTCTCTGCTCGTGCGTGTATTTCTGAACTGGTAGGGAAGATAAGTAAATTTCACCCCTGGACAGGACTTAGTTTTGTACAACAAGGAGGGGATTGCTAAAGACCTATTTTGGTATTTGAACCAGAGAGACCTAAGTATACCAACCATGATGAGGAAGATACAAGATTTTGATCACTGAATAATTTCTTCTCCTTTTTGACTAAGAAAGCTGTGCCAAAATAAGTGAGAGTTAAGCTTGATTTAGCTTGTCCAAAATGATATAGGCGTTGACACATATATACACAGTGAAGGGGTTGAGAGGAAGAGTAGTTTCAAATGTTTGCAGACAGGCCAACATGCAGACCTCCTAAATCTCAGTTATATATTATATGGAGATGTGTGTCCTGCATGGGTGATTGGTTGATCCAACCATGGTTGATCTTTTGTTGTTTGAGTGTCCCTCAGCCAGAATATTAGCATTCACAGAAATGTAAATGCAACAACTATTCAACTTTCTAAATTACAGAGTATGTTACCTGACATGCAGATGTTGGAGACATCCAATAGCAATATTACTTAGATTTATATTCTGCTTCACAGGGCTTTACAGCCTTCTCTAAGTGGTTTGCAGAGTCAGTATATTGCCCCAACAATCCGATGCAGCCTTTAGTCTCTTGCCTGCCACTTTCATGTTTAAATTGATCTCTCCAACGTTTATTTGAAGAGAGAATTGGGGGGGGGGGGGGAGTTATCATATTTATCTTTCTTCCTTTTTCTCATCAACATATAAAGTTTTCCCATCATTGCTGTCACTTGGGTTACTTTGAAACTTAGATCATTTCAAAGACATCTGAGGAGTCATGGTTTTATCCATATGAAATGGTATGATTATCTAAAAAAATATATAGAAATTTCAGATCTCAGAATTTTAATTTGCTTTAGGACCACAATCTCTACAAACTCTGGAATGGAGTGTGGATTGTGTGGCTCAAATTGCTACTGGAGGTCCATTAAAGAGTATCTCATACCTTGGGTCTGGAAGCCCAGGAAGTTTCTTAACTTGGAATTGTGAGCTTCTTAAAAACCCATAATTAGGTTCTCAAAGGGACAATGATATAAGGGGAAGATGAGATCAAGGTCAGAAGCCCATTTCTACAGAGATATCTCTGCTATCTCTTCTGTCCCTTCTGATGTATCTTGAGACCCAAACTATATGGATATGCAGTTCAACATCTGAGTCAAATAATCCATCTATAGATTTGTTCAAGTGCAGGAAGTGGGACAAAGCAGCTATAATGGCTTTTCCCCATCCAATTAGAATCACTGGTAGAAGAAGTCCCAAGTGTATTTTTGCTTAGTGTGTGCCTGTTTAATAATTGCTTTCCTTTTAATTCCTGCCTGTAAGATATTTTCTGTGTTAAACTAAACATGAAAACTAATCCTCATTTGTTCCTTTAATTTCTAGCAAGCAACATTGTTTTCATGTCCACCAAAGCTGTTTTAGTGGATTTTGGACTTAGCGTTCAAATGACAGAAGATGTTTATTATCCCAAAGAACTTCGAGGAACAGAGGTAATGATTCTCCATGAGAAGATAATCCCATACTGTATGTATCATAGTAGTTAAGAATGTCTGCCATGGACTTACCGTTCTTCTCTGTCCCCTTTTCCAATTAATTATGCATTAGTAAAACAACCATCAAAGTATGGTTAAACAGCTTTGACATGTCATTTAGAACTTATCAAGATTAATATTGGCTAAACATTCCTATGAGATAGAATTGCACTAGAATCCTTTTGTCTAATGATAAGGGGAAACAGGGGAAACACTACTGAAGAGTGTTTCAGATCTAGACAAGTTCAAACAGAAGCAAGCCTCCCTACAAATGTAGTCATTATTATAAATATAAATCTTAAATGGGATAGCCTATTATGATTTCATGATCTTTGTTAGTTGTTCATTCATCACTGCATCAAAACGGGCAGCCAAAATTGGCACCCAATCTCCTGTTTCTTTGAGCAAAAGCTCAAATTTTGCATGGCCTTTAAATGAGATCAGTGAAAAATGCAAAAATAATAATAATAATATTTTTTAAAAAAACCTGTGCCAAATTGCTTGGCTTTAAAGATGATTCCAGAGTAAAGCTAATTTTCTTCTGGATTTTATTTGCAGATTTACATGAGTCCAGAAGTGATTCTTTGCCGAGGCCATAGTACAAAAGCTGACATCTACAGCCTAGGAGCAACCATCATCCACATGCAAACTGGCATTCCACCATGGGTCAGTCGGTATCCTCGTGCAGCCTATCCCTCCTATCTCTACATAGTAAGTTTATTTAATTGGCTGTTCAATAGGTATTCAGCTGCCAGTTGACAACCTCTTTCTGTAGACTTTATAGTAGTGCAGTGATTAGAACAGTGTTTTTCAACTTTGACAATTTTAAGATACATTGACTTCAACTCCCAGAATTCCCCAGTTGAAGTCCACCGATCTTAAATTTAGCAAGGTTGAAAAATACTGGGTAGATAATTGGGTAAAACCTCTTGGTTTTGTAAAGGTGATGAGGTTTTTAGAAATGGAACTGTGTTTGATTTGCTCTTGGTGTCATTCAGGGTCTGTTTAGCAGCAGAACTGGAAGAAAATCATAGTTGAAAATCTAGGGTATATGTGGGGAATAGACTTTCTTTTCCAGCATTGCAGTTTCACATTCATTAATCCTAATCCTAATCCCAAACAAAAAAAAATCAGGCAAAATGAGTTGGCAACTACATTATTTGTGGTTTATTATAAACTTATTACCTCTGAATGGGCTTAGACAATAAGATGTGATACATAACATACAATAATCATCATATTATCAATGTTTTTAAGTATACCAAATAGTAACTGCAGCTAATCTAAATCATATGCCAATCATTAAATATAGTGTCTTATAATATAAAACAACCGATAGGTTCACGCCAAGCTCTTGGGTACAGGTGATCCTCAACTTTTGACTGGTTGTTTAGCAACAGTTCAAAATTAAAATAGACCTGACCAGGGCTACTCATCACCTATAGTCACATGATCATTTTTTGGGTGCTCAGCGATCAGCCCACATTTATGACCATTTAAAGCATTCTGTGCTTCTGTGACTTGTTGCTGGTTTCCAGCAAAAAATACCTATTTGGGATAATGGATTTGCCTAATAACCATCATATTCATGTTATAGCCACTGCAAGAAATTGGGTGCAGTGGTCCGTTTAAAAACTGGAACAACTTACAAATATAATTCTGGGTTCAATCATAGTCATAAGTCAAGATCTATTTGTATCTCACATTCTCACCTCAGTCCACAACGACACATTGGAGAAGCCATGCTTTTGCTTCTGTGTACCACATATGCACCCAGTCCTACAGTAGATGCTGGGTGCATATGTGGTGCATATATGATTAACCATATTGGAAATTGTAAACAAGAAAGTGAAACTTTGAAGACCAGGTCAGGACCATACTTAAATTTTCTATGTTTTGCATCCCTGAGCCAAGGAGTTTGCCATCCTGAACTTGTTAAGTGGACCAGACAGAAATTCACTCTAAAACCTTCTGTATTTAATATAGGAGTTTTGTTTCAAAGAAATGTAACATTTCAATTTGGGTCACATAATGAATCTGGCAAGGACTGGAACAGAAACACAAACTGCTACAAAAGGAAGGCATTAGTTAGTTCTCACAGAATACTTTGCCTGAGGCTTGGAATCCTAAGTACCCATCCTGTTTCTTTAAACAAGGATTGTAATCAGTGCTTCTACATTCAGTATATTCGTGCTTATCATCTTCTATTCCCATAGGTATCTAAAGAATGCAGCTCTTGGCGAGATGTGTTTTTATGTATGTGTGTGTGTGTGCGTGCACGTTTGGGTGTGGTGAAAAGGATTGTTGCTTTGGATTTCTGGAAATATGCAAGGATTCAAATCTGAAGGCTTCCAAAATTCCTTCCAAATGTATGATTACCTGCTTGCCCAACCCTGAACAATTGGGGAAGAGACAACTTCAGTGGTCAAGTAGCACAGGAAAAAGGATTAAGCAGATGCCTTTCAGTAGCACCAGTACAATCTAAATTTCTGTGTGGAGCCTTCTCCAACTGATTGATTGGGAACCCAAGTTTCCATTGTATTAGAGATAAGCATAGCTATTCTACTGTAGGCAGTCCAGACAATTGAGATGGTGATGCCATAATTATGTACCAAGCAGTACAGAGTTAATACTCTTATTCATGGAAAACTAAAGTCAGAGGGGAGTTTTTTGGTATTTGGGATAGGGAAAAATAGAGTCTGACTACTGAAATATAGTGAAAACAAAACATTATGGATATGCATCTATGAAGTAAACTGATACGCTGCTGGCTAACTTTTAGGCCTTTTGCATTCCCTTTGTAACTTCGTAAATCTCCACAAGATTGTGGATAGGGGAACAATTTGGAGAATGAAGATGTTTTGTTGTTCTGAGTGGGAGGGAGATAAAAACTGCAAGCTGAGAAATTTGCAAGCAAAAAATAATTTTTAAAAAGGCAGCTCTGAGTGATTCAGCTTACTTGTTTTTACAGAACCTAAACTGGACCAGCCAGTGATTCTTACTATACTATACTTACTATAAAATTCATCAGTACTGTTTTAAATTGGTCCAAAGCTCAATTGATTAAAATTAGGCAGTATTTTTCTGGATAATTTCTTTATCAGAAATAGAATATTAAAAATATATTCAATATTCCTAGATAGACTCCTTTCATACATATAAACCCTGCCTCACTTTGAAACCAATTTAAGTATTTCCATATGCAAAGCTGGCAAGTTATGCCTTGGGAGGTTGTGTTTTGTTGCAGGAGTGACAACACCAGCCTAAGCCAAAAGAACTATGTTTCTCATTTATAGCATGCCCATCTTGTTCCCTTTTGCTCCCCAAATTATATTGTTCAAATGCTGTGCATCTGTCTTTGCTTGCCTTGGATATTCTGAGTTAGGATTGTAGATCTTAGGTTGAATTTGGGGCAAGTTTCAATGTGAAACTAGCTTTGTTTCCAGAATTCCTCTGGCTTTTTGTCTCTGGAGTAGAATGGCAATTTTCCAACCTGTGAATCAGGGAGAGGAAATTCCTAGAGCGGTAACTTTACAACATGCATATATTCGTGCAGCTCTGGGAAATTTTTCCCTGCCTCCTCTTAAGCATCAAGTTATAACCTTCTTTTTTTAAACATTTCTTTTGGTAGATCCATAAGCAAGCTCCGCCACTTGAAGACATTGCTGAGGATTGTAGCGCTAATATGAGACAGTTATTGGAAGCAGCTCTTGAAAGGAACCCCAATCAAAGACTCTCAGCTACAGAATTGCTCAAACATGAAGCCTTGCACCCATCACGGGAGGAACAGCCCCGGTGTCAGAGTCTGGACTCAGCTCTTTTTGCACGAAAGAGGTTGCTGGAGAAGAACGAGCTGGAACTCTCTGAGAATATTTCAGGTACGGTCTGCTCTTATCTCCAGCTACTGCCAGACAACTTTGATCTGTATGGCAAAAGCCCACCCACTTCCCCAGTCTTAATAAAAATCTGAGAGCCAGCAAAACCAATATTTAAGAGCAGGGCAGAATCTTCTCAATTGAAAAGGCTTTAGATGAAGGGTGTAATACCTGCAAAATCAGTTCAGTAAATTCACATTGGCATCTAGTAATCTCAACAAGTATTTTGGAATTTCCAAAATTGTGTAATCTAAGTAGTCCTCAGATTACAATCACTCATTCAGCAATCATTCAAACTTGCCACAGGACTGAATGACGGGAACTTACATTGGGTCCATTGCAATGTTCCTGCAGTCACGTGCTTGCAGTCCTAATACTTGGATTGTCATTATAACCTGAGGACTATTTATAATGTTCTGCAGAATCTGAAATATTAGTTTATTTTCTTAAAAAGGCTATAAGAGAGAAAATCACAATAGAAGACCCTGAGTGCGGTTGGTTTGCTGTATCTGTCTTCTTCATTTTCCCAGAACATCATTATTTTGATCAGTAATTATATTCCCAGCCTTTTAACAATGCAGTCAAATTTCATAGTTCACCAGGTTACTTTTCTCCTAGCCAATATCAGGCCAATATGGTTTTTATTTAATAGTGGTGGACTTTATTCCTGATTTCCCTGTATTCATTGTCAAACAATTCCTGTTCTAACAGAACTAAGGCAAATCTGCATCAGCTCACATAAAGCTCTATTTCATATTTGATATAAAACTTCATTAGACATGTGCTCATCCCTAATTGTTTTACAAAATGAACTATTTCTTAAACTCATTGTACTTTTAGTTTTGCCAAGGAGGGATTTAATGACGAATACTTTGAGTCTTGCTAAAGGAACAAACAGCTATTTAATTAAGGGCAATATTTAGCTAAGAAGAGTAAAACTGCTGATAACCTTATCTTCCCCTTCGAAGTTATCTTAATTGGGAGTCACTATTATGTATACAGTTCCTCGACTTATTCATAGAGGAAGGAGGGGAATTCATAAACTATAGAATCACAGAACTGTGGAGTTGGAAGGGACTACAAAATTAGTCCAACCCTTTGCAATGTGGAGGAAAACCAATTAATGCGTCCTCAAACAGTAATTGAGTCATCTCCAGAGATGAAGAATTCCCAGTCTGGCTAGTTAATTGTTCTGAAACTACTTTTTCTAGTATATAATATATCTTTTCCTTTAATTTTTCCTTGTTAGATTCTTCAAATCTTGGGATTACTGAGGAATCGGATTTGCTGAGGAGACAACGGTCATTATATATAGACCTTGGAGCATTAGCTGGCTACTTTAATATTGTCCGTGGACCAACAACACTAGATTATGACTAGATTTGGGGATCTCTCATGTGGAACTGAACAGGACTAGTTATATATAGAGGGGTGGGAGAGAGAAAGAGAGAGAAGCACGAAACCTTTAATTGGCTTTGCTTGGATTGCTTGAACTCTAATAATGTTTAATGAATGTCCTGGATGAGTTCCATTGCTACTTTTAATCACACACACACACACACACACACACACACACACACACACACATCCTTGCTCTGGTAACTGTGATTTTTTAAAATACAGTTACACTGACAATGAGTCCTTTGCTTGGTTTTTATTACTTGTCTTACCTAAAAAACAGCAACCTGTCTTTTGTTACCTGTATTTCAACCCCTATTTTCCCATTGTCTTCTTACTAAGTGAATGAAGTAATACTGGAGCAAAAGAGCATATTTGTGCTCAACCACTAGTTTTGTTTATGCTTCGTTTTGATTATCAAGTGAAATAAGCATCTTCTTTATACATAATATTTTGGGATTTCTTTCTTCTTCTTTTTTTTTTTTTTTGTCGTTCTTCCTTAGTGCTGTTACAATGACCTCCTTTCTTTCAGACTGAGGGTGTGGCAAATTTAAGAATTCGGTACTTAAGCTAAGAACATTTCCAAGAAAACATTACTGAATTCTGGGTCACCTATTTTCCTAATGAATATGTATTATTTAATTCATGTATATCTACTGGTTTTGAGAGAGGGAAACCCCTATTGTGACTTTAGTTGCACCACCTGTTTAAGTTTTTAATTATCAAGCTGCTAGACAGGGAATTGTCAAAATGCTTGCTCCCCACGCTGGCTGCAAATATTTTCCAGCACAATAGTTCTTTGACATGAATGGGAACTATGCCAGATCTTGAGATAAACTCTGTCATGTGAATGTAAATTGCACAAAGACTTAGTAACTGTAATCATAGGCTATTTGAATGTTAACACATTGTATAAATGACTCATGAGGTGAGCTTAATTTAATTGTAAGAACTATGTGTTAAAAATAGACATGTAGTTAGGTGTTGTGGTTACTTTATGTTCCTATGGAAAGAATACCTCCTTTTGTTTTTGAAGATTTGAGTGCATTTAAAACAAGTGTTTTAAATGATAGTAAAACTGGTTCAAAAACAAAGCTTTGTACATCCTACTGGGTGAATATATTAACTTTTATAAAAAAAAACAATTTATTAGAGGCATACTATGTATGTTCTAAATAGAGTGATTAACAACATCCTGGTTTAGATGTTATACTGAAATATCTTTGTATGCAAAATGTGTTTGTATTAATTTCTTGAAGTCCTAATTCTTGAATCAGTTACTGTAAAAAAAAAATTCTGTTAAACATATTTACTGTTTTGGAATAAAGTGATATGAAATTATTAGTTTGTTTTGTTCCATTTCTCTTTTGTTATTAAACATATTTATTTCAAAGTTGTTGGGAGGGCAAATTTTCAGAGGTCAAGGGTTGCTACTTAATTTCTGGGCTTTCTGGAGAGTCACAGGGAAGCTTCTTGTGACAAGAAGGGTGGGTTCTAGATCTGTCTGTCTGTATGTCATCTCTCTCTCTTCACAGCTGTCTGAAGTTAAGAAGGATAAGGATACAAGATCAAAGACAATCTATCAAGTCATATTCACTTCTTTGGAAGTAACAGGTCAAAAGGAAGTCCAGATAAATTGGCAAGAGAATCACTCTACAAAACTCCACTCAAATTGAAGTTCAGATCAGAGTAACTTTGCCAGCCAAAGTGTCAGGCAAAATGGTTACAGTGGTCAGGTCAATAGAATAACCCTTGAGTAACCGTCTCATCCTGATGAGACTGTCCTGTCCCATCCGTTCTGGCAGAGGGGTTTCACTGCAGATTCTCAGCCAAGGAATTTTGACTGGCAGGATCCTGGAAAAGAGAGTGAGGCAGGGGTGAAATTCAGCAGGTTCTGACAGATTCTGGCGAAATGATAGCGGAAATTTTGAGTAGTTCAGAGAACCAGAAAATACCAAGTCTGGCTGGCCCTAGAGTGGGGAGAGAATGGGGATTTTGCAGTATCCTTTCCCTGGAGTGGGGTGAGAATGGAGATTTTCCCCTGCCACGCCCACCAAGCCACACCCACAGAATAAGTAGTAAAAAAAATTGGATTTCACCACCACTGATGCACATATGCTATGTCAGATTCATTCTTAGTCATTTTCAACCTGCATTGCAGGCATTGCTTCTACAGCTTTATTTTGCGAAGGTCTTCAGAAAATCAAGGAATCCCCTGGAATCGGCTGGAAGAGAAACATTACTTCATCAAGGTGATTCATTTAACTGTGGCAAGAAAGGTCGTAAAATGTGACAAAACTCACTTAGCAGTGTCTCACTTAGTAACAGAAATTTTAGGCTTCTGGTCGTACGTCAAGGACTACCTGTACTCTAAATACATAACAGCACTTGAAAATCCCAGTTATTCTTTCTTGAGATAACTTACATAAATTAAAATTGGAGGTTACGTTTGGTACATTTCCTATTTGAAAATGGCAAGAAATCTTACTATCAGGGGAAATATAATTAAACGAGTTGTGGGAGGGAGATAAAAATATAGCCTTAGAACCTTTATCCATTACGTATGGCTAACTGAACTAGCAATTACAGTGTCTAGTGTTAGTGGCTATAAATGGTCATACAACACAGTACAGAATCTAACTGATTACAAGGATCACAGATGAAATGAAATTACAATATCTGAAGAAGACTAACGTTTACAGGAAGTAGACTATTACCATATCAAAAGAAAAAAAAATCACCCTTCACCAATAAAACAAAACAAACAATGATTTTGTAATAATCTGTAACTGAAATAAAGCCATTTACATTTGGCATGGATTGGCCATGCTACTTGGACATTAAAGAATTGTGGCCTCACAGATCCAGAACCATCATTCTAGCTAGTGTATTTTAAGACGTGGGGATTTGCAGTCTAAACGCATCTGGAAAATTCCCACTTGAGATATGAAATGGAAGAAGTTTATGAAATAATAAAGCAAGATATAGTAACTACAGTAAGTGTGGACTTAGTTTTTATTTACTTGTTTGATTCTAAATTAAATGTATAGACTGCCTAACTCATAGAAACTGTGGGTGGCATGCATGAACATAAACATTGTTTAATAAACAAAAGTAATTGTAAATTACATTTACAATATAATTTAGTATGTTGCAAACAAGTCAGGTATTTTTCTTAAATCTGATCTACCAAGTATTCAGGCCTGTCAAATTGACTTTTGCATCTTTTTTCATTCATAGATTTATTACATGTTAATTAGCAAATATAGAATGATCTGAAAATATTACTTGTGTCATGAAATTCAGATTAGAGTAGATGTTTATGGGCATATTACATATTATATTTTTCATTCACATTTTTAAAAAATGTGTTTAAACTCATCACTCTTATCCTGAAAGAAACATGGCTCTCAGGTCACAATTTAGAGTGGTGTGGTGTGGTTCTGGTGTAAATTCCTACAATGACCATATTCCTATTTCAGATTGGAATTCAGCTGGAATAAGATGGAGGAGCAATTATACTCCCATTATAACTATACAGTTTGGTTGTGTACAAATAGAAATTTAGGAATAATTGCTGTCATTTAAATGGAAATACAATATCTATCATCAAAGGAAAAAAGCACAACAATGCCTTTAATACAAGGTTGAATTATATATTTTACTGCTATCGAATTTGATGTCACCAATTTAGTGGATTTAAAAAAGAACTAGAGACTATCAGTAGTTACTACCCTGTTTCCCCCAATATAAGACATCCCCTGATAATAAACCCAATCGGGCTTTTGAGCACATGGCAATAAGGCCAAGCACTTATTTCAAGGTTCAAAAAAATATAAGACAGGGTCTTATTTTTGGGGAAACACAGTAGTTTCGATAGCTGCATGGTACTGCCTGAATATAAAATCAAGCTACTAAAGAGCAACAGTAGAAGACAATTATCATTCTCTTGTAAGCTTTGTTAATATATTCAATTATCAATTATTTGTGTCTTATTAGATGGGACACACACACACACACACACACACACACATATAGAGAGGTGGGGGAGGGAGGGATGGTGGGTAGGTGAATAGCCTACTCTCTTGCTATACTGTATATGTTTGGCGTACTCTCTATGTGTAGGACATTCCAAGAGCGGCTTGTTAATTTCCTCCCACATACAAAGAGCCAAGAATCCTGTGGCACGATGAAGATTAACAAATGTTGTTAACTACATCACCAGATCCATGAACTATCCTGAGAGACAACTACCCTGTTTTCCCCAAAATAAGACATCCCCTGATAATAAGTTTTGAGTACATGGCAATAAGGCCAAGCGCTTATTTCAGGGTTCAAAAAATATAAGTCAGGGTCTTATTTTTGGAGAAACATGGTATTTATCTCTAATTGGATGACTGGATATTGATGAAATGAGCTGCAGTCTATGAAAACATGTGACAAATTACTTAGTTAACATTTAAAGTACAGAGTATTTGATTGTTTTAACTACAATAGAACTCCCTGGATAATAAAACAAACTTGTATACTTTTTTATACAACTTTCAAAAAATTTACCCAAACTACAAATCAGCAGTGTTCTCGTTTAGATGGCAGTATTTGTTGAAGTGTGGAATGGGACAGCTCGCCTCAGCCAACTCACCACGGAAAAGCTCACCATGGCCAATTCGTTGCGGCCAACTCACCAAGCCCAACTCACCATGGGACAACTCAACAGGGACAACTCGCCATGGGATAATTTTCTGTGGGATAATTCAACAATTCAATTTAATTATTTAAAAGAATTAAAAATTATTTTAATTTTTATAATTCACATTTCATTTTTCCTGTCCTTTGGCATCCTTTCTTTAATAATTCTATTCCACTATTTCTTCGATATTAGTGTAACTCTTGTCCTGTGGCAAGTTGTCCCGTGGCAAGTGGGCCATGGTGAGTTGTCCACCGGTGAGTTGTCCCTGATCAGTTGGCTATGGCAAGTTGGCTATGTGACTGACCTTAACCTCAATATAAAATCAACTGGGAAACTATGAGCATCCTAGATCAAGCTAAGTCCAAAAACGCTACAGAATTCCTGGAAGCCTGGTATTCAGGCAAATCAAACAGGCACATAGAGATAAGCAACATCTACAAACCATTCAAAAGAGACAATCAAAAAGTTAAAAAGTACAGAGTCTGTAGTACAGTGGACTAAAACACTGTTATTAACAACTGCTGCTTGCAATTACTGCAAGTTCAAATCTCACCAGGCTCAAGGTTGACTCAGCCTTCCATCCTTTCAAAGGTAGGTGAAATGAGGACCCAGATTGTGGAGGCAATAAGCTGACTTTGTATACAAAAGAACACTGCTTGGGGTGGGGGGGCAAAAGCCCTACTAAGCAGGTATATACAAAAGTATGAAGGCTATTGCTTAACGCATTGTAAGCTGCCCTGAGTCTCCGGAAAAGGGCAGCATATAAATCAAACCAATAAATAAATAAATAAATAAATAAAAAACTCCCATCAACAAGCCACTAGTGCAGTGGTTCCCAACCTTTTTTGGGCCATGCCCCACCTAAGCATCTCTTAAATCCTGATCCCCCCCACCCCCGTGACATATAATTCTTACTATTTAAAAAGTGAACTACTCCTGCAGAGGAAGCCTAAAAGGCCATTAACTTGGTTTAAACAAGGTTCCAATTGCCCCCCATTAAAATTCAAATTGCCCCTCTGTGGGGCATGGGCCCCACGTTAGGAACCACTGCACTAGTGTATAAATACAGAGCCAACCTCTCTTCTCACCAGCAATCAACACCCAAATAAACAGAGACTAACACCAAGATTAATACTAAGCCAAAAATAAAGCAGTAAACAATACTCCAGTGAAGGAGCTACCAACTCAAACAAACAGTAAGCAACAGTCCAATCAAGGAACTCCCATCAACAAGCCACTAAATATATAAACAGAGAGCCTATCTCACTCTCTGCATTAATGATGACTAGTTGGTAATTAAGTGTCTGCAAGAAAACAACCAAGCTCAGAGAACACCAATAATTTAATCCTGAACTACAAATGTATTTTTTTTCTATTGGTACATACAAATCAAGCAGGAATATAGAAATATACTGAATACCCTCACCATCCTTTAATACGGAGAAGGGCGGCATATAAATCAAAATATAATAAAATAAAAAATAAATAAAAAATATATCCAATTGTCTCTAATATACATTATAGGTTAGGAAATATGTACTTTGCAATAGTGAAGCTCCCTGTTTTTAAAAAAAAAATTGTTAATGATTTATATATGTGCCTATTTCACAATTGGGAACACTTCCTTTCTCTTCCCTTGTGTTGATAGCTGTCATTAATGTATCTGAAAATATAAATAACTATGTTCTGTATTTTATTTCTTCTTATAGGTTTGAGTTTGGTTAAGCTCAGTGGTGGGATTCAGCCAGTTCGCACCACTTCGGGAGAACCAGTTGTTAACTTTCTGAGCAGTTTGGTGAACTGGTTGTTGGAAGAAATCATTAGGGCAGAGAACCAGTTGTTAAATTATTTGAATTCCACCACTGGTTAAGCTTATTTGGCAACTAGTATATTGGCCAAATGTTTGATTCTACTTAGCAACTAGCAATTCCCAACGGGCCATTTTGTTGGGTCGCAACGATCCATAATTTGAGATTCTGGGTTAAAGCTAATCCCACCATATGTTGTCTGTTTTTCTGTTCTTGTTTGTGAGAGAAATACTGTAGTTTTATGGACACCTTTCTCTCAGTAGATTAGGTTAGGCAATCTCCAATAATTCTGAACTTCCTTTTCCATCATTCCTGGCTCTTGGCTAGGTGCACTGGGAGTTGTAATCTAAAAATCTAGATGATTTCAGATTGTGTAAGGCTGGTCCAATGTCACAAATGGAAGATTCATTTCTCATCATCACTTCTAATGTTTTTTCATCCCAAGATTAAAGTGGATATAGCTGTGACTGTCACATTAGAGATTTCCAATTTTTTTTTTTTTTTTTTTTTGCTACAAAGCTCTGTGAATTTGACCATGGTCTCTATTAAAGGAGGAAGGAGTTGATCGTATTCTTTTGTGATGAGACTTCCCTCCTTCCATATGAGGCATCATTAGTTAAGGGGAAAACCTGGGTGTTTCTTGCCATGTTGTGTTCTTCTGATCCCATCTCTTTTTTCACCAACATCATTCTGGGAATAAAAGAAAACAAGTGGATATGCATTCCTACCTCTGATATCATCAGTGTGTAATAGAAATTTGTGTAAGGAATGCAAGTGGTAAGTTTGGAAATCATGGATACCTAAGAATGTAGCCTGGCTACCAGATGCTAACTGCTTATTTTGTGATTGTTATAAAATGTCCTTTAGAATATTGTGTTTATTTCTGTTTATTTCTTTTTCTATTTTTTTAATCTTACATATATTTATGATTTATGACCGGTTACTTTTAGCAACTATTCAAAATTACAAGGACTTCCCAAAAGCTACTTACAACTCAGTTTTGAAGTTACAATGTTTGCGCCCCTATCCCCCCCCCACCTGTCTCATTACATCAGAGGTGTGTTTCAGCAGGTTCTGATCAGTTCTGGAAAACCGGTAGCGGAAAATTTGAGTAGTTCGGAGAACCGGTAGTAAAAATGCGGACTGGCCCCGCCCCTATCTATTCTCTATCTCCCAGGTCCCAGCTGATTGGGAGGAAATGGGGATTTTGCAGTAACTTTCCCTGGAGTTGGATGGGAATGGAGATTTTACAATATCCTTCCCCTGCCACGCCCACCAAGCCACACCCACCAAGCAATGCCATGTTCACCAAGCCATGCCTACAGAGCCGATAGTAAAAAAAATTGAAACCCACCACTGCATTACATGATCATATTTTGAGCACTTGGCAACCAACCAACATTTACAGCCATTTGAAGACTCTGCTGTCATATGACTGGAATTTATGACATTTTTCCTTTGGAAACCTGCATTTTCTTCAGGTTTCTAAAACTCCCCACCCAATGGGTTTTCTTAACAACTGCCACATTTGCTTTATGACCGCCACATTCTCTTAACAACTGCCACAAAAAAGATTGTAAAATTGGGTTCAAATATGTGATGACCCACTTTATGACAGTCACAATTTATGACCATAACAGGCAGGCTCAGTTACAGTTGTAAGTCAAGGACTACTTTATTCGCATAGATTTTCCCACATTCAGATTATGTATCCATCCACCTTTACAAATTCCTTTGGCTAGCAGACAGGATTCTCCAACCAAATCCTTAAAATGCAACAATCTGAAATGCTTTTCCTTGTGGTTATTCCAGAATATGACTCTTGAGCTTGAGTAGCTCCTGAACTAGGTTGTTTTTGTATCACCCAGGACACACTTGTGCAAACAGCCTTCAGCTTCAGAGCAGGATGGCCAGCTGAGTATGTAAAGGAAGTGTGGCAATGTTACTGAACACATGGCCAGTGAATCTGCACATGTTGGTGTTGACTTGTAGTTACTTTAGTGCTCATCCAGGTCACAGTTTCCCTTCCATCTTTCCAAATCATGACACAAAAGATGAAATGAGAATTTGGAAACAGTGGAGCAAACTCTGGCTACCTGGGACAAGAAGACACAGACTAGCATCATTCTACACTAGACTAATTAAATGTGTTTCTTAAACTGTTGCTATCTCAACTAATTGAGCTCCTTTGCCTTAAGGAGGAAAGGAACCTGTATACCTATACAAAAGGTATTTTGCTTTTTTGATCTTTGTCAAGGGAATACAGTATATTTTCTGGGTAGAGAGAGATTTCTTCTGCAGAGGACTGCTCTTTTATAAAATAATTACAATCCAATTCCTTATGAATTGGGGATACTGGAGTCTCATGACCCTAGCCAAGAATGATGCACCATAACTTCACAACATGGTTTATTGGAAGCTGATTCAACAAGGAGCCTAATGAAGGATTTCAGGAATTACATACCTCAGTTCCCTGGGGTGGCAAATTATGGGGACTATAGTAAACAGAGCTAATATCATGTTTGCTGCCATGGTTATGCTCAGAATATTCACATGCACATTGCTTGTCACAGTAGCTTTTTCTTCTTCTTTTAATGTGTTTAGCAAAGACAGTGGAAGGAAATCCAAGCACGTCCCCATATTTACACCCAAAAGCTGTAGAAATGACCATGGTCAGATAGAGAAAAACATTACAATTTGGGGACAGGATTATTTAGATACTAGCTGAATACCCATGCTCCGCTATGAAACTATGTGATTGGGCTTGATAAATCGACATTTACAGCTTGAAAATTAATGAGTAATTACGATTGCCCTCTCCTCTCCCCTTCTTTCCCTCAGGCTTGCCCCACAGAAGCCTATTCTATCCTATCCCCCTTGTCTCCCTCACAGAAACGTCTCCTATCTTATCCCCATCTCTCCCTCAGGCATGCCCCACAAAACCCTCCCCTATCCTATCCCTTTCTCTCCCTCAGGCTTGCAGCACAGGGGCCTCTCCTATCCTAAACCCTTCTCTCCCTCAGGCATGCCCCACAAAACCCTCCCCTATCCTATCCCTTTCTCTCCCTCAGGCTTGCAGCACAGGGGCCTCTCCTATCCTAAACCCTTCTCTCCCTCAGGCTTGCCCCACAGAAGCCTTCCCTATCCTATCCCATTCTCTCCCTCAGCCTTGCCCCATAGAAGCCTCCCCTGTCCTATCCCACTTGCTGCTGTGAAAGTAAAACTGAAACTGAAGCTCCTCTGTTCTGCTTGTATTTTGCATTTGGAACAGATTTCTTTTCAGGTGGGGAAGGGGAGTAGAACTCCTTAGCATCAGAGCGTGTTAATAATACTATAGGAAATACTAATGCTCTGATGGTCATTTCAAAAAAACTCTTTCTGAGTGAGCACCTAGAAGTCAAGAGGAACGGAGATGGCAAATTTCAAGTTTGTAGACTTTACAGTTCTGGAGATTTTGTGATATGCATGAGTGGTATTTCGCTTTTATAGATAGTTAGTTAGTTAGTTAGATAGATAGATAGATAGATAGATAGATAGATAGATAGATAGATAGATAGATAGATAGATAAAGGGCCACAAGTTTCTTGATTGCATGTGCTGCAGTCTCTTTTCTAGAAACTACATTTGGGTTGTTTGATTCATCATTTTTTTTTCTTTACCAGACAAAATAAAGTATGATAAAAATCACATGCTGAAGAAAGAAAAGGAATATTGTTGCATGTTGCACAAATGACATAAGAGATACTGCCAGTGGCGGGTTCCTCCCGGTTCAGCCCGGTTCCGCTGAGCCAGTAGCGGTGATGATATGATGTCATCAAACCGGTTCTGCCCCCTGCCCCCCACATTATTCTGACCTTTTATTTGGCCCCACTCCCAATCTATTGCTGCCTACTGAGTCCCATCTGATGGCTAGAGGGAAAAAAAACTGTTTAAACTCTTGCTGCGGGGCTTCAAAGGGCCGCCCTAAAGCTGATCAGTGTTAAAAGAAAACAATTGAGTAGACCAGTGCCTGCAAAAATAAATGGGTAGACCAATGCCTGCAAAACTACATGAATAGACCAGTGCCTGCAAAAATAAATGGGTAGACCAGTGCCTGCAAAACTACATGAATAGACCAGTGCCTGCAAAAATAAATGGGTAGATCGGTATAGCTCTGCAAGCAGTTAAAAGCCTGGTAGACCAGTACCTCCGCTAAATCCTAAATATTTGTCACATGACCATCAAGCCACGCCCACAGAATAAGCCACACCCACAGAACCGGGGGTTTTAAGTACCCACCCCTGGACACTCTTGGTACCCAACTCTTGGTACCAGGTGACCCCCTTATTTATCCACCATTCATTTTGAACAACTATTTTGGTGCTTCTACAAGGTTACTATTTTGAATGTTTCTTGATTATTGCCATTCTTATGCTGGGTTGCTATTTATCGTTATTTATTATATTATCTCTATTGCGCTGTTTTCTGTACTTGGTTTGTACATTTCCCCCATTTTAATAAAAACCTTTAATGACTTCATAAATGGCCCAGAGATTGAGATAATCTAAAACTACAAGAAAAGAAAAAGACAACCATCATCAATGTGGAAGAGTTCAATTATAGCTACAATGAGTGCACCATTAGAAGGGCCAGGTTGGAACTGATTATCCTGGAGAAGTTTATTGGTGTGGTCTCTAATACTCAACTTTAACCCAAAGGCACATAACCAAATTGGGGGGGGGGGGAATTACACAGACAATAATGCTCTCCCAAACAAGGAATGGAGTTGTAGAATCATTAAATCTAAGATCTAAAATTAGATAAGCTTTCCTACAGAAGTAATTGTCTGCATAGTTGGCTTGTTCACTTCTGGTCCAATGAATGTTTATAAACCTTTGGTGATGCAATCAATTGTTTTTGTCCATCCAGGGGAGATTTCCCCCCCCCCCAGCCTTCTCATGAGATAGGATCTGGTTTATCCTAAAATTAGCTTTGTACCTATCTTACTTGATGTTCATGTTTCAGACCTGACTCATAACTTGCTTTTGAAAATTGGTTCCTCTTAAGATTGGTCAGTTCACAGTACATGCAAGAGTAAATTAGCACAGTTTCTGTTAGTGACACAGCACAGCAGTAGCAAATGTACAAGACGGCTGCCTAACCAGCCTTTCTACTTGCTACATCAGAAAAAAACAGAAGTGCCTCTGGCTTCCTATGTTAGGAATTATCTAAAGGGTAATGCTTTATGTTTTGATAACTCATGGTGAAAAAAGTACATCAATCTAAGGTTATTACAAATTTGGAAATGTTTCAACTACTTAGGAACAACTATTGAAAATAAGGCTATGTATACAAGTGGAAGTAAAAGAAAAAGATATAAAATTCAATCCAAAAATAGCTTTAGCATTTTAACATCCTTAGGCATTATGCATCTGAACAATTTCTAGCAAAAGATGTATTGAAAGCTTTACAATTACCCGCAAGTAACCAACCAAACAAACTTGCAACAGTCAACAGTGTAATGTCTGTAATCTGTCATAATAAACCAATGATTTAATTAGCTATTATAAAGATCAGAAGCAGCTTTTCACAGAACAACTGTGGGTAATCAAGCAGAAGTTGAATCTAAATAAATTGAAAATGCTGAGGGAATGTTAGTGTAAGTTAGACAAAAGTTGTACATCTTGAGTGCACGTTTTCAGATGAATGGCTTGGGATGCTTTTGATTTCTCTTTGCTCCTGTATTCAGGGTTCAAGTGTGGTCAAGCCAGTCTTTTTTTTTTTCATAAAAGTTTAATAACAGTACAAAATACAAGAAAAGCCATTTGTTCCACATGTACCAGAGACAGTCACTAATATGCTAACAATTGTCAGCTATGTGCATGAGTACAAGGAGCAAATTCTCTACTTTGGCCAAGGTTAATAGGCTAGATAGTTAAAATCTGTCTTTCTATAATCCCCTTATTCAGATCCACACGATCCAAAATAAAATACTTATAAAATGAGGCAGTAAACCAATCAGTTTACAACATGGCTACTCTTTAAATAAGAAATGGGAAAGATTGCTCTGTCATATGTTACAGTATATCTTTTTTTTTTGTACAAAATACAACATACATTTATTTCTGTTTGGAGAAATACTCTTTACTCTGCTTGACATCTGGCTTGATAGTGTTACTTCCAGGTTGCCAACCAGCTGGGCACACTTCTCCATTTTTGTCTGTAAACCGAAAAGCCTGAATTAGCCTGAGTGTCTCATCAACTGAACGACCAACAGGCAGATCATTGATTGTGATTTGGCGCAAGATCCCCTTTTCATCAATGATAAAGAGGCCCCTGTAAGAAATGCCTTCATTGTCCTTTAGTACACCATAATCCTTAGCAATTAGATGTTTTGTATCAGAAACCAGAGGAATGCGCATACTGCCTAGTCCACCCTGCTTTTTGGGAGTGTTGATCCAGGCTGGATGGCAAAAGTGAGAATCAACAGAAGCACCAATCACCTCACAATTTATCTTCTTGAATTCATCAGAACAGTTCCTGAATGAAATAATTTCAATTGGGCAGACAAAGGTGAAATCAAGTGGATAGAAGAAGAATGCAACATATTTCCCTTTGTAGTCAGAAAGTTTAATATCTTTGAACTGCCCATCTGGCATTAGTGCTGTGGCTTTGAAATCTGGGGCTGGTTTCCCAATGAAAGCATTTCCCAAGGACATTGTAACTGAAGCTAAAGGGAATTGAGATCAGACTCTTACGGACTCAACCAGTACAAGCTAGATGGTCAAGCCAGTCTTATCACTCAGCAAATGAAGCAGTGAATTCTGGGGAGTAGGAGAATTATTCTCGTCATTATATGGCCCACCATTAATCTATTTTGGAGGGAGGTAAATTAAGGTAAAGTAACTGTTGTCTTTCATACTTTGGTTGTCAGAATCATAGGCCTAATGTGCCTATCTGAGCACATTAATTAGTTTCTAGAGATTATTTGGTTGTAACATTCAATGCTCTGATTCTGATCAGAGTCTTTAAAGTCTTTTAAAAAGTCTTAAAAAGCCTTTTTAAAGTCTCTTTCAACTTTTTCTCTTTCTTTATCTTTGTATATTTCATACTTATGCTGCTCCAAAAAAATGTCATCCTGGAAAATCTTCCTTGTTTTCTTCTAAGGATTTCAGGCAGTGGTGGGTTGCTGCCAGTTCAGGCAAACTGGTAGCAGCGGTGGCGGGAGGCTCCGCCCACCTGCCCAGATGTCATCTAAATGCTCTGCGTATGCGCAGAAGTGCCATGCTCTCGCAAAGCGAGCGCGCACATCCTCACGATACCGATACCGGTAATGCTGGGATTTGAAACCCACTACTGATTTCAGGAGAATGGTAATTCATACTTTACTTTTCAGGGCAATATTTTTCAGACTGAATTAATACAAAGCTAAATAATATTACCATATTTTCCGGCGTATAAGATGACTGGGCGTATAAGACGACCCCCAACTTTTCCTGTTAAAATATAGGGTTTGGGCTATACTCGCCATATAAGACTACCCCTCTTCCAACACATACCAAATAAAAATTAAAAAACATCAACTGCCTCAACACAATGTAAAAGCAGCTGTGCTAGACCCAAAATGGCCCCTGCAACAAGCAGGAACCTCACACAGCCACAAAAAGCCCAAAAAAATCAACCTTCACACTTTACACACACAAAATTCCACATACAGCTTTGTGAGATTTTGTGTGTTTGTGTAGTTAGAGTGAAACACTACAGAAACACACCACATCTCAGAAAGCTGCACAAATATTATTTTATTTTTATTTTTATATGAAAACTAAATTTAAAACTTCCTAAACTTTAAATGGCTAGGTCTAAAAAAGAACAACTAAAAAAACCCCAATTAACTATTTTTTTAAAGCTCCCAAAGGGGAAAGAAACTTACCCAATAGAACAGGGGTCTCCAACCTTGGCAACTTTAAGACTTGTAGACTTCAACTCCCAGAATTCCTCAGCCAGCTTTGTTTTTACTGGCTGAGGAATTCTGGGAGTTGAAGTCCACAACTCCTGCCTGCATGATTGCAGGCAGAGAGTGGCTTGCTGATGGAATGGATTCAGGCAAGCGAAGCAAGGCAAGCGTTGCGATTACCAGCTAAGGTAAGCAAGCTGGAGGGGGAAAACTTTTTTCTTTTTACAGGACTCTGGGCTCTGGCGATCCCAGCTGCGATGCCCGATTGGCAGGCAACTCAGCTGGGATCGTCAGAGCTTGCAGAGTCACGTAAAAGGAAAAAAGTTTTTTCCTTTAACATGGCTCTGGCATCCCAGCTGAGTTGCCTGATTAGCAGGCAAAGCTGGGATCGTCAGAGCTTCGATCGCCAGAGCCATTTAAGGCTCGTTAGAGTCTTTTGGGCTGGTCTGCCTGGTTACAGGAGAAGGACACCCGGCGTATAAGACGACCCCCGACTTTTGAGATGATTTTCATGTGTTAAAAAGTCGTCTTATACGCCGGAAAATACGGTAATCTAAGGTAACATGCCATACAGTTTGACTACATTAAAAAAAAAGCCAAAAATTATAGAATAAAAAATCTCCAAGTCCAAAATCCTTCAGTCTGGTACTGAAAGGGGAAAAAAAATTATGGCAGGGGCCACCACAAAAAAGAACCTGTATCTAATTACCAAGCATCCTATCAACTTTTAGGAAACTATAGAATACATATGCTTTTAAAAGAAGAGCTCAAAATATTTATTCTATTAGAGATTTGAATATTTGAATAATTGCTATTATTTAAAACTATTTCCCCAGTCTAGTTGTATTTTATAGTGAAACCAATGTTATTTTTTATATACTATGGACCTCTTTGAATACTGCTGAGTTCCAAAGACAAAGTAATAATGAAGCATAAATATTTTACTTTAAAAAGCAAACCTACCTATTTGCCACAATTAAAGCATGATTTTCTGCAATAGCTAAAACAGAGTTTCAATATCCTTAATTACAAATGTTTTAGAAATATGACACATTAAGTTCCCCATAGAGAAGATCAAATGAGAACAGAAACCAAGAGATTGCTAAAAGCATTTTAGAAGAATTTTTTTCTACCTGAAGAAAAATAATTAACTGCTCAGCAAATGAATGATCATATTGCATTCTAAATTATTATAAAAATGTAAGATCTTATTCTAAAATAAAGATCTGGCTTTATTAAATGTTATTGTTATAATATTCACATTAGCAGCATAGGGATACTTTGCTAGTTGAATGAATCACTGTTACATTCAGCAATATACATAAAAAAAGGTAGAAAGGCTTTGATCTCATGATTGTGGTTGCCATCTTGATATTTGGGCCTTTCCCTCCAAACATCTCTTTGCATGTGCTACATAAATTACATGTATAAAATTAAAATGAAACTGACGTGGATTTTAAGCCATTAGGAGACTTTACTCTCTGCCACGTAGAAAGAACTAAGCTAAGAACTTAGCTATCACAGCAAAGAAAAAGCTACAAAGATCTTGATTTCTCTTTCTAACCAGAATGTGATCCAATTTTTAGTATTAAATGGAAGCATTCTGGCCCTAGTTGCTGATTAAATGTTGCAAAAAGGGGATTGAGGGGTTTTTTAAAGACTTTTTAAAATAGATTTTTAAGGGGTTCTGAGGGTGGGGGAGGTTACGTGGGTTTGGGGGAAAACCCACGGGGGTTGGAGACTAGTCCGGCTGCTATTAATGGTGCCGTAGGGGGTGCGGACTCTGGGGGAAAGGGGACTGTTAGAATGCCCTCTAGTGAGGGCTTCTCTATTAACACGCTGAGTGGGAGGGGCAGGTATGGTGGGAGCAGGGGGCCAGATCATGTGGCGGGGGCATGTGCTCGCTATCTTCGAGCGATTCCGTGCCCCGGTCCCCTTAGCTCTTCCCGTTCCCCAGGCTGCTTAGAGTCTCAGCGCCCGAGTCTCCGGCTGATGTTATGTAATGCCAGGTCCGTAGTAAATAAAGCCCCCCTCATTTGTGATCTTATTCAGGAGGGGGGAGCGGACCTGGCAGGTATCACGGAGACCTGGTTGGGCCATGAGGGGGGAGTTCCCCTCGTGGAGATGTGCCCATCAGGCTTCCGTGCATTTCATCAGCCGAGAGCTCAGGGCAGGGGCGGGGGGGGTGGCGGTCATTCTAAAAGAAGGTCTTGATCCGAGGGAGACCACTGTACCTCAGATAGCCGGATGTGAGTCCCTTTTTGTGAAGTGGGGTCGTGGGGTGCAGATGGGTCTGTTGATCACGTACCTGGCTCCCTGCCACGTGGCAACGACCCTGCCTGAACTCCTCAATGTTATAGCCGAGGTGGCGGCTGATACCCCCAGACTTGTGGTCATGGGGGATTTCAACCTGCCATCCATCGGTGAAACATCTGAGGTAGCTCGGGAGTTCATGGCTTCCATGACGGCCATGGGCCTGACCCAAGTAATTCACGGCCCTACTCACATGGGGGGACACACTCTGGACTTAGTTTTTATCTCTGGTCAGTGGTTGAATGGCCTTGATAAAGGGGATGTAGATATTGAACCCTTGTCATGGTCTGACCATTCGCTCCTTCGACTTGACTTTCTGACCGCCGTACCCCATCGCAGGGAGGCGGAACCGACCCGGTGGTTCCGCCCCAGGCGCCTGATGGACCCTGATAGGTTCCAGATGGAGCTTGGGCCATTTCCTGAGACTCTAGCTCACGACTCGGCTGATGACCTGGTGGCCGCCTGGGATGGGGCAACTGCCGGGGCTTTGGACCGGGTTGTGCCTTTGCGGCCTCTGACCCGGCACCGAACTCACTTAGCTCCTTGGTTTTCCGAGGAGCTGAGGGAGATGAAGCGCCGGAAAAGACGCCTAGAGAGCGGTTGGAGGGCCAGTCGTTCCGAGTCTGACTTGACACTGGTAAGGTCTCATATTAAGACCTACCTAGTGGTGATAAAAGCGGCGAAATCTAGCTATTTTGCCGCTCTTATCGCGTCATCAGATAACCGCCCAGCCGCCCTGTTTAGGGTGACCCGCTCCCTCCTCCATCTGGGAGTGCGGGAGGACCCCTTGCAGGGCCGAGCTGAGGATTTTGTACAGTATCTGGATGATAAAATAACTCAGATTCGGGAAGACTTGGCTGCCGACTGGGTTAGTTCAGACGAGATGCCTGAGGCAGGTCTTGAGAATGTTATCTGGGAGGAGTTCGATCCTGTGGCTCCCGAGGACGTGGACAGGATCTTGGGGCGGCTGAACGTAACCACATGTTTATTGGACCCGTGTCCCTCCTGGTTGGTGCTGGCTTCCCGGGAGGTTACACGAGGCTGGCTCCAGGGAATTATTAACGCTTCTTTGAGCGAGGGTGTCCTGCCGGCCGCCTTGAAAGAGGCGGTGGTGAGGCCTCTCCTCAAGAAGCCATCCCTGGATCCGGCTGTTTTGGCTAACTACTGTCCAGTCTCCAACCTTCGCTTTATTGCGAAGGTTGTTGAGAGTGTGGTGGCGCGACAGCTTCCCCAGTACCTGGATGAAGCTGTCTATCTGGATCTGCTCCAGTCCAGCTTCAGACCTGGGTACAGCACGGAAACGGCATTGGTCGCGTTGGTGGATGATCTCTGGAGGGCCCGGGATAGGGGTTATTCCTCTATCCTGGTCCTATTAGACCTCTCAGTGGCTTTTGATACCATCGACCGTGGTATCATGTTGCGCTGGCTGGAGGGACTGGGAGTGGGGGCACCGTTTTGCGGTGGTTCTCCTTCTATCTCTCCGACTGGTCACAATCCGTGTTGACAGGGGGGCAGCGGTCGACCCCAAGGCGCCTTGTTTGTGGGGTGCCGCAAGGGTCGGTCCTCTCGCCCCTTCTGTTCAACATTTATGTGAAGCCGCTGGGTGAGATCATCCGTGGTTTTGGGGTGGAGTTCCATCAGTACGCAGATGATACTCAGCTGTACATTTCCACCCCAGACCATCCCAATGATGCCTTGGAAGTGATGTCCCAGTGCCTGGAGGCCGTGCGGGTCTGGATGGGGAGAAACAGGCTTCGACTCAACCCTTCCAAGACCGAGTGGCTGTGGCTGCCGGCGTCCCGGTATAGCCAGTTGACGCCATCACTGGTTATTGGGGGAGAATCATTGGCCCCCACGGAGAGGGCCCGCAACTTGGGTGTCCTCCTGGATGTGCAGCTGTCCTTAGAAGGGCATATGACAGCTGTGGCCAGGGGGGCTTTTTGTCAGGTTCGCCTGATACGCCAGTTGCGCCCCTTTCTGGACCGGGACTCCGTACGCACGGTCACTCAAGCACTCGTCACTTCTCGTCTGGACTATTGTAACGTTCTCTACATGGGGCTCCCCTTGGGGTACACCCGGAGACTCCAACTGGTGCAGAATGCGGCTGCGCGGGGGATTATGGGAGCGACGAGGCGCTCCCATGTGACTCCTCTCCTGCGCGAGCTGCATTGGCTTCCGGTGGACTTCCGGGTGCGCTTCAAGGTGTTGGTGATCACCTTTAAAGCGCTCCATGGCTTAGGGCCAGGGTACTTACGGGACCGCCTTCTGCCACCAATAGCCTCCCACCGGCCGGTTCGCTCCCACTGAGAGGGCCTCCTCAGGGTGCCGTCAGCCAGACAATGCTGGCTGACGACCCCCAGGAGGAGAGCCTTCTCTGTGGTGGCACCTACCCTATGGAACAATCTACCCCCAGAGATACGAGTGATCTCCGACCTTCGGATTTTTCGTCAGGCCCTAAAAACTCATTTTTTTCAGTTAGCCGGTCTGTCTTGATTTTAGGGTTAGTTTTAATATTTTAATATTGATTTTAATTGACAAGTTTTAAATTATAGGCCAAATTTTATAAATTATTTTAACTTATTTTTTAACTGATGTTTGTATAGATGTTTTTATCTTGGCTGTTAACCGCCCTGAGTCCGAAAGGAGAAGGGCGGTATAGAAATTTAAATAATAAAAAAATAAATAAAAAAAATAAATGTCCAAGGACTCTTGTTTTGTATTTCTGTATTTTGTACAGATACATCAAGAAAGCTCAAAATCTTGGCCCCTACACTGATTGCTTTCATGTCCAGCATGTGACTTTCTCAGAAACATTTAGCTAATCAAATGTCACTGCTATCCAAATAGTCTTCATTTACAGCCACAATAGGAACGGAAAAATTTATCATTAAATGATGTGGTCATTAAGTGAGGTACCATGTGACCATGCCCGACTTTACAACTTTTTTGTCACAGTCATTAAATGAACCATCTGTGATAGTTGAGATATCACATGACCAAGATTTGCAACTTCCTTCCAACTGTTGGAAGGTGGTTGGGAAGATTGCAAATGGCAATCAGAGCCCTGGTCTTAGGCTGATGCTGTGCAACGCCAGGTCCGTGGTCAATAAAGCCCCCCTCATTTGCAAGTTAATTCAGGAGGGGGGAGCGGACCTGGCGGGTATTACAGAGACCTGGCTGGGCCGGGAGGGGGGAGTTCCCCTCGTTGAGATGTGCCCACCGGGTTTCCGCGCATTTCATCAGCCGAGGGCCCAGGGTAGGGGTGGAGGAGTGGCGGTTATTGTAAAGGAAGGTCTCAATCCTAGGGAGGCCACTGTACCTCAGATTGCCGGATGTGAGTCTCTCCTTGTGAAGTGGGGCCATGGGGTGCAGGTGGGCCTGCTGGCTGCGTACCTGGCTCCCTGCTGCGTGGCAGCGGCCCTGCCCGAGCTCCTCGGCGTCATAGCCGGGGTGGTGGTTGAGACCCCCAGGCTAATGGTCATGGGGGATTTCAACCTGCCGTCTGTCGGTGAAACGTCTGAGGTGGCTCGGGAGTTCATGGCTTCCATGACAGTCATGGACCTGACCCAGTTAATTCATGGCCCTACTCATATAGGAGAACACACTCTGGATCTGGTTTTTATCTCTGGTCAGTGGTTGAATGGTCTTGATATAGGGGATATAGTCATTGAACCCCTGTCATGGTGAGACCATTCTCTCCTTAGACTTGACCTTCTGACTGCCACACCCTGCCGCAGGGAGGCGGAGCCGACTAGGTGGTTCCGCCCCAGGCGCCTGATGGATCCTGACAGGTTCCAAATGGAGCTTGGGCCATTTCCTGAGATTCTGGCTCACGACTCGACGGAAGACCTGGTGGCCGCCTGGGATAGGGCGGCCGCTAGTGCTTTAGATCGGGTCGTGCCTTTGCGGCCTCTGACCCGGCACCGAATCGGCCCAGCTCCTTGGTTTTCTGAGGAGCTGAGGGGGATGAAGCGCCGGAAAAGACGCCTAGAGAGTAGTTGGAGGGCTAGTCATTCTGGATCTGACCGAACACTAGTGAGGTCTTATATCAAGACCTACTTAGTGGCGATAAAAGCGGCGAAGTGTAATTACTTCTCCGCTCTTATCGCGTCGGCAGATAATCGCCCAGCCGCCTTGTTTAGGGTGACCCGCTCCCTCCTCCATCTGGGAGCGCAGGAAGACCCCTTGCAAGGGCGTGCTGAGGATTTTGCATGTTATCTGCACATAAAATCGCTCAGATTCGGGACGGCCTGGACTCTGACTGGGTGGGTTCAGGCGATGTGTCTGAGGCGGGTCTTGAGAATGTCATCTGGGAGGAGTTCAATTCTGTGACTCCTGAGGACGTGGACAGGATGCTGGGGAGCTTGAACGCAACCACATGTTTATTGGACCCGTGTCCCTCCTGGCTGGTGCTGGCTACCCGGGAGGTTACACGAGGCTGGCTCCAGAGGATTATTAACGCTTCCTTGAGCAAGGATGTCTTGCCTCCCACCTTGAAAGAGGCGGTGGTGAGGCCCCTCCTCAAGAAGCCTTCTCTGGATCCGGCTGTTTTGGCAAACTATCGTCCTGTCTCCAACCTTCGCTTTGTGGCGAAGGTTGTTGAGAGTGTGGTTGCGCGACAGCTCCCACAGTACCTGGATGAAGCTGTCTATCTGGATCCATTCCAGTCCGGCTTCCGGCCTGGGTACAGCACGGAAACGGCATTGGTCGCGTTGGTTGATGATCTCTGGAGGGCTCGGGACAGGGGTTGTTCCTCTGTCCTGGTCCTATTAGATCTCTCAGTGGCTTTTGATACCATCGACCATGGTATCATGCTGCGCCGGCTGGAGGGGTTGGGAGTGGGAGGCACCGTTTTACGGTGGTTCTCCTCTTATCTCTCCGACCGGTCGCAGTCTGTGTTGGCAGGGGGGCAGAGGTCGACCCCGAGGCACCTTGTTTGTGGGGTGCCGCAAGGGTCGGTCCTCTCGCCTCTCCTGTTCAACATTTATGTGAAGCCGCTGGGCGAGATCATCCGTGGATTTGGGGTGCGATGCCATCTGTACACTGATGATACTCAGCTGTACATCTCCACCCCAGACCACCCCAACGATGCCCTTGAAGTGATGTCCCGGTGCCTGGAGGCCGTGCGGGTCTGGATGGGAGGAACAGGCTTCGACTCAACCCTTCCAAGACCGAGTGGCTGTGGATGCCGGCGTCCCAATATAGCCAGCTGGTGCCAACTCTGGCTATTGGGGGCGAGTCAGTGGCCCCCACGGAGAGGGCTCGCAACTTGGGCGTCCTCCTGGATGCACGGCTGTCTTTAGAAGAACATATGACGGCCGTGGCCAGGGGGCTTTTTATCAGGTTCGCCTGATACGCCAGTTGCGTCCCTTTCTGGATCGGGACTCCCTATGCACGGTCACTCATGCCCTCGTCACCTCTCGCCTGGACTACTGCAATGCTCTCTACATGGGGCTCCCCTTGAGGAGCACTCGGAAGCTCCAGCTGGTCCAGAATGCGGCCGCACGGGTGATTACGGGAGCGACTTGGCGCTCCCATGTGACACCTTGCCTGCGCGAGCTGCACTGGCTCCCGGTGGTCTTCAAGGTATTGGTTCTCACCTTTAAAGCGCTCCATGGCTTAGGGCCCGGCTATCTGCGAGACCACCTTCTGCCACCGATAACCTCCCACCGGCCAATTCGGTCCCACAGAGAGGGCCTCCTTAGGGTGCCGTCAGTCAAGCAATGCCGACTGGCGGCCCCCAGGGGGAGGGCCTTCTCTGTGGGGGCACCCACCCTCTGGAACGAGCTGCCCCCAGGAATACGACTAATCCCAGACCTCCGTACCTTCCGTCGAGCTTTGAAGACCTTCCTATTCCAGCAAGCTGGCCTGGCTTAAAATTTTTTAAAGGGTTTTTAAGGGTAATGGGTTTTAATACTTCGGGAAGCCAATTGGATTTAATTTTGTTTTAAATTATTTTAAATTTTGTATTGTATGTATTTTAATTTGGCTGTGCACCGCCCTGAGTCCTTCGGGAGAAGGGCGGTATACAAATTTAATAAATAAATAAATAAATAAATAAATAAATAAATAAATAATAATAATAATAATAATAATAATAATAATAATAATAATGTGATCACAGGATGTTACAACCATTGTAAATATGTGATGGTTGCAAGTGCCCAAATCATAATAACATGATTGTGGTGAAGTTGTAATGGTCATAAAAGTGAGAACCAGTTATAAGTCACTTTTTTCAGCACCGTTGTAATTGGAACAGTTCAATGGTGGGTTTCAAAATTTTTTACTACCGGTTCTGTGGGTGTGGCTTTGTGGGTGTGGCATGGCTTGGTGAATGTGGCATGGCTTGGTGGGCATGGCAGGGGAAGGATACTGTAAAATCTTCATTCCCTCCGCACTCTAGGGGAAGGTTACTGCAAAATCCCCATTTCCTCCTGATCAGCTGGGACTCGGGAGGCAGAGAATAGGTGGTGGTGGGACCAGTCAGACTTTTTACTACCGGTTCTCCGAACCACTCAAAATTTCCGCTACTGATTCTCCAGAACTGGTCAGAACCTGCTGAAACCAACCTCTGGTATAGTTGCTAAACAAATGGTCATAAGTGAATAACCTGTACCACAGTAGATGAAGCTTGATCTAATAGATTCTGCATACATGCTTGATTCTGATTTTCCTTCCCCTTACAATAGACTCCACAATTTATTCCCATGATAGGACTTAGACAGTAATGGGAACCAAGCACAAGGAATCCTAGTTTTATTTGGCAAAGGAACTGTAGATTAAGAGAAGCAATTGTTTCCAGCAAGTGTAGAAAGACACCTAGCAAAAAATTATCACCTGCCATTTTTTTGAATCTGATCTTTTAGGAAACAAAATTTCTGAAAGATTGTAAAATTCAAGATAGCTACTGTCACAATGTGGTGTTAAAATGAGTTACTGCACTTGAAAATACTAAAGCATGTTTGAAAGCAGAGCATCATACAGGCCAGTCTTTCAATTAGCGCTATCTAGATCAGGGGTGTCAAACTCACATTGTTACATTGTTGTCATGTGATGTATTGTGATTTTTTTCCCCCCTTTGTTAAAATGGGACTGGGCATGGCCAGCATGTGACGCATCTGGCCAGTGGGCTGCATGTTTGACACCCTGATCTAGATAATTTGGAATTATAATTATAGCAGAGTCCAAACAACTGGGAGGCATTAGATTTGGAAAACTTGATATGTAGTATGTTAATCTTCAATCCTATTGGATTCACAAGATACCCAAAGCAAAATGCTTTAGCATCCTACTTTGCATCCTACTCGATTCCTTATCTAGATTAATTTAAGAGTACCGGAGTTATAAAAAAGTAGCAACATTTTGATTCTCCTGTGGCCTCCTAATTCATAAATAAATAATGTGCCAAGTTGTGTCCATGACAATCCTGAAAAAACCTCCTTGCGAAATAAATTGCATGCAGCTTGCAAAAATCTCTTTTATGCACTAATGTCTTTCAGTAGCTTTGTTTGCAAAGTGTGGCTCACCCAGTGAGTATCCCTTAGTCAATTCAGCCAAGTTCATGTGTCATCAGCGCATGATCCATAATGATGGAAACACTCAGCAATGAGCATCTTTTATTCGACCCAGCCACCAAACAAGAGGCTGGATAGTTATTACTTCCCTCCCACTTCCTGCCTTTTTGTTTGTCCCTTTGAAAGAGATAGAATGTGTGTGGGTGAGAGAGAGGGGTGGGAGGGGGAGGGAGAGGGAGAGAAAGAGAGGGAGAGGGAGATGGGGGAGAGGGATAGGGAGAGAGATGAAGGAATATAACTCTTATATGCTACCCTTGACTGCTTGGGGGGCTATTGTGAATGTAAGCTTCTTCCCAATGACAGACCACAGGGATTCTAACATCTCAATAAACATCCTTGTTCTTTTGGTCAGATGCAGAGATCTTTACGTCTTTGCTGCAGCTAAAATGAGGCTGAAATTTTCGGGCAGAGGCTGGTAAACAAGTGGTATGTATCATCTACCCAAACAGCCCCTGTTTGATACATATACTGTATAGCATCACCAGGAAATCCAGGTACACTGAAAAACAAAAGCAACATCTCTTTAAAAAGACTTTTGTCTCTGTAGAGAGGTCTAGCCAGAAACTTATATTTTTCTACATTTCTTAACTCTACTGTTTATTATTTCTCTGTCCAAACTTAGGATATACTCTCTCTCCCTCCCTCTCTCCCCGCTCTTTCTTATCATATATCTACTAATTATCCTATATCTGTCTATCTATCACCTATCATCTATCTACTGTGTTTCCCTGAAAATTATATTAGTTTTTCCCTGGGTCTTATATTAGTTTTTGCTCCAAAAGACACATTAGGGCTTATTTTCTGGTTAGGTCTTATTTTTGGGAAATACGGTACTAAATGCATCCATCTGGCTGACAATCTTAACTGGGGTTTATTTTGGGGATAGGGCTTATATTACAAGATCCTGAAAAATCATGCTAGAGCTTATTATCCGGTTGGGTCTTATTTTTGGGGAAACAGGGTTTATCTGATCTCTCTGGTTTTTATGGCCATCTCATATACATGACTCTGGGCAGTGCACACCATCACACACTCTCTTATTAAAATTGAGTTAAAAAACATAGAGCAGCAGGAGAATCACAATGCCTTTAACATAGCCAGGAAATGATTTCTATCACATGCCCAGGCAGCAATCACAGAACTGTTCAAAGCCTTCTGGAAGCCAATTGGAGGGAATCTAATCTAATCTAATCTCAGGTTAGAAGATGCTCCAGGGGACCAGAAGAGAAAAATCTATTCTCTGAAGTCCCATCAGACAACACCTTTTAGCCAAAGGTGCATTCGAATATGCCTTTCCTGCCAGATCTCATAGGATGTGTAGAAACCAGGAAAAAATGTATGTCCTGTAGGAATCCCAAATCTAAGCTTTGTAGAGCTTTAAAGGTAATGATGTACACTTCATATTCTTATGCACATATCCAGTTGTGCATTATATTTTATTTTTTTCAGAACCCTTGTGTTTTATAATATTAAACTCAAGTGCATGATTTAAAAAATGAGAAATGAAACAGCCATTGAAACAAGAAGTTTATAGAAATCTCTGTTTTTTTGAGTCACACTTAGGCCATTATTTCAATTGTGGGAGTTGAAAGAGATATCTAATCATTCTGAAAGTAATTCAGACAACTTGGTGCATATATATGGGTGGGTGTGAGTGTGAATTAGTCCAAATAAACCCAGTTCTGTTTGGGGTTCAAAATTAGCCTGTGAATATTGTAGTGGAGAATAGCTGTAGCTTAGGGGTGGAATGTTGAGGATTTGGGGTTTGTGAGCAGGGTTTTCTTCTTGCAAATATTATATTATCAAACTATGTAACATTTGTATTTATTAATTAAATTATATGTTACCCATTTCATTGTTGGAGTAACTTTGGGCAACTTACAAATTGATGAAAAGATAAATATAAAAACAGTTACAATTAATAAGAATTAAACAGAGACTAAAAACCAAAGGTATGGATGGCAAAGGGAGGGGTCTTGCCAGCAGTATGCCAGGAAGGCCAATCAGAGACAGCCTCCCTCCCAAACTACAACAACCCTGATCAAAACAATAGGACAAGTTCACATCTAAACTGCACTCCTTTGTGTCAAAGTCCTGATGATGTAATCAAAGTTGGGAATGAAATGTTTGTAAGAAGAAAAGTGGACTCAGAAAATACAATTCCAAGAAAATTCACATTATCTAGAGCCTGGAGAGGAATCAAGGAGAATCAAAGTGGAGGAGGATCACAGCATAGCAGTGTCACAACTGTGGAAAGCCCCCCCACCCCACCCTTATAAGAATGAAATATTTTGAGGAATATTTAAAAAAGGCAAAATGTTATATTTCCCTAAATGAAAAATGGAGAAACATGTTTTTTTAGAGGCAGGAAGCAGACTCAGTCTTTCTTAACAGCCCCCAGCAGATATCTTGTGCCCATTAAGAAAGACTGGGACAGCCTATTCAGAAACTAGCCCCAGTTTCCAAGACCCAAGCAGGGAAGGCCAACTTTTAGAAATGCAGATTTGGTTATCCATTCAAGACAGGATATTTTGAAAAAGAGGCAGAGTGGTAGGATTAGAAGCAGCTCCTCACCCAACATCCAACACAGGACAAAAGTCATTAGGCACAATAGGAATTGCCCCACACCCTTTCAGAACACAAGTCCCTTCATTGCACCATCCCAGAGCAGTCCAAACTTTACCTGGGAGCTCAGATAAACAATAAGACAGAGGCTGACCAGATTAGCTCAGACAAACACCTAGGATTTGCATTTCCTCTTTTGCCTATAGAGCCAGCTATGACCCCTACATAACCCCTACATGATCCCCATAGAAATCTGACAGCAGCCAATAGAATACATGTTCTTGCACAGGAACAGGAAGCTCAAATGCAAAGCCCAAAAGAAGGTATAAAAAAAATCTCCATTCTCAACTCTATTTTGTCAGCTGCACCAAGAACCCTAAACACTGGTGGTTCTGCATCATCATTAAACCATCTTTCCAATCAGTCTCCATGTTTCCAGTGTCTTTCTCCCAGCTTGGAACTGAACCAGATGGATTTTTCTTCCAACACAATGCAAATCCTGCTCGCTTCTTTGTATGCATCACAATGTCACCTGCATACCTGACAGGGCAGAGTTTGTGGTATAATTTTGCAATGCTACTTTGGTTATTCTGATGAAAGCAACAAGTGTAAAGAGACACTACCGCTTCTCTAAATTAATTGATCTGGAAACCAATGGGATCAAATAATCAACACATTTCTATCTTGCAGTTCTCTCATATGGCTCATTTTCTAAAGATGAACAATTTGTCTGTTTTTTTAAAAATTGGTATGTTTGATTGCAGTAACTTTAATTTGTTGGTAGCATTTGATGGTATCAAACTTCATTCTGATTTTTTTTTTGGCTGCTCAATTTTATTCAACAACAATGAGTCAGAGTGCAACTGAGAGTACAGCTATGTGGAAAAGCAGGTTTAATTATGTTTATGGCATGTGACAAAAGTATCTGCCAGCCTTGGGAATCAACAGCCTGAAAATCAAACAAATAACTTCCTCTGATGAATTTACTCTAAAATATGCTATAATAGGCATTCCTCCCACTGGTCAAAGCTTTGGCCTGGCATTCCGTTTTTCATCAGAGGTGAAACCTATCTTTTGAAAGCACGAGTAATTGCATTCTATATTGCATACATTCCTGTAAAATCAGCATAGGTAAATTAGTGCCATTGGAAATAGTCTATAGCTCAAGGCCTTATTTAGATCTGTGCTCCTACTGGGCTTTAGTAGATCTTTTTAAATTGCAAAGTGCTTCAACAGGTGGCAACACCTGGCTGATCTTGGCTCAATCTGTACGTTAAACAGCTTCAGGCATGATGAATATTTGGGTGGGAGATATCAAAGGAATATTAGAGCTATAGGCTATAATGGGAAGTTGAGAAATATGCTGGAATGTGAAACTGGTCAACCACTTTTGTCCTGCTATTGAAATCATTACACAATTGTATCCATGCAATTCTAAAAAGCCAGTTTGACTTAAATATCCATCTGTTTCTGTTCCAAACCAGGAGAAAGACACTGGAAACATGGAGACTGATTGGAAAGATGGTTCAAAGATGAACAGAACCACCAAGCACATGGTTCTGGGCTGCTGACCACATGGAGTTGAGAGTGAGTGGCTTTTATACCTTCTCTGAGCTTTGCGCTTGAGCTTCCTGTTCCTGTGCAAGAATGTGTATTCTATTGGCTGTTGTCAAACTCCCAGGGGACCATATAGGGTCATATTTTTCTGAGCTAAGTTTGGCTGGGGATGGTGCAACTGAGACGATGCAATGAAGGAGCTTGTGTTCTGAAAGGGTGTTGGCAATTCCTATTATGGCTGAGGGCTAATCCTACCTTTGTTCAGACCTTGTTGCAGGGAATTTTGGCTATGAATAGAGCTACCTAGATATTTGGCTTTTTTCAATAAGCTCTTTATCTCTTAAGTGCTGACATCTGCTGAGGGCTATTAAGAAAGGTGGGGGCTGCTTTCTCTCTCTAAAAAAAACTTGTTTTTCAATTTCTCACCCAAGGAAATATAATATTCTGCCTTTTTAAAATATTTATCAAAATACTTCATTTTCTAGGAGAGGGGTGGGTGCTAACTTTCTATAAAAGTATCTTGAACTTGTTTTTATGAATGAACAATTATTTAAACTGCTTCCTATTCACATGACTACTATAATAGCAAGAGGGTATAACCCTTGCCTGATGGGCCGTCTACTACTATAATAGCAAGAGGGTATAACCCTTGCCTGATGAGCCGTCTACTACTATAATAGCAAGAGGGTATAACCCTTGCCTGATGGGCCGTCTAGGACCTCAGGTTCGCATTGGAAGGAAATAGCACAGGAAGAACTTGCTATAGAATGCTTAGAAAATCATGTGCGCAAGCAACTATCCCCATCCCACCTCCAAAAAAAAAAAAAAAAGCGGGGGGGGGGAAGCAAAGTCCTGAGTCAGCGCTCAGTTTATAAACTTTATGGGATAGCACACCTGAGGATTGTGCGCCATCTAGTGACTTGTGAAAGTATGGCTGTATCAAGGAGTATGTATGCAGGCTTCAGCCGATCAAATTGATGTTCAGTGTATCAACTGAATCTAGCAGTCAGCAGTGCTTTTGGTAACACTTGCTAAAGCATGGTGACATATCTCTGTTTTTCTCTCTTCTCGTCCACCTTCAAAGGTCACACTGGCAACATGTCCTCCAGTGGCTGAGATGGTGGGTTTCCCCCTCAAAGTTATATACAAGGCTTGGCAATGGGGCTGCTGCCTACATCTGCCCCCCTAGGGTCTTGTCTAACATCTAGGAGAGGTTATTATGTTGCTCTCACAAGCAACTCCTGAGCTGCTTCTCCATATTTTTCCTGCTTCTTCTGCTGATCCATGTCCAGCACAACAGCAGCCAAGCCAGCCACTCAAACCCACATGCCCTCGACATCCTTGAAAGGATGGGTCCACAATTTCCTCAAATGACTTAATGGATTGTTGGATGTTCTGCCTCTGTCCTCTGGTAGATATTGGTGTTTTTTTTTGTCTAGCAGTAACTGTTTTTCTTAATGCTTATGCCGTGAATAAGCAACACTTGCAGGTTATCCAGAGAGAGGGGATAGAGAGACAGAAAATAACATAGTATTTCCTTTGGCTCTTAGTGGGCTAAGACATATTTTCAGGGGTGAAATGCTACCGGTTCGCACCGGTTCAGGTGAACTGGTAGTGATAAAAACTACCAGTTTGGGCGAACTGGTATTAAAAAAGCTACCAGTTCATACGAACCGGTATTTTCGATGATCAGCTGTGCCACACGGTTTATATTTGCTAGAAAGCAGGAAATCCTGCTTTCTAGTGAAGCTAAATCACACGGCACAGCTGTTCCCTCCTCACTGTTCTACTTACCTTCCCAAGCCTCCTTTTTTCGTGCAAAGCATGTGTTTGGTGTGTATTATGCATGCGCGTGCAACGTGCTTTTGGCGTGCACTGAGCATCACTTTTGGTATGCACCGTGCATGCACGGCTGGCAATTTGCGGAGGATTTCATCACTGCATATTTTGCTTGATAAAATAAATTTCAATTGACTGAGCTTATGCAGTGCCCAAAGCTATAAACCATGGTTGTCCAATCAAATGGCTGAGTTCATGCACATGCAAACAAACCATAATATAATGCATTAATTAGGTGATAAGCACAAAGGAAAAAAATTAAAAAAATGTTTTACCATTCACACACTTTCTAACTCCAACTTCTGCATATTCTTCTTCTTGTGCCATATCTGTCATCGGAAATTGATGTTCATGTTGGCGATCCTATTTTTTATCAACAGCCACACAAAAGAATGCCGTTGAGTTTGTCTGAACCAGTCCCTTAGATTTTGAAGCCACGATGTTCTTCGTTTGCCTTCAATCTTTCCCTGGAGGATTGAGTGAAGGATGCCATATTTTTCTGGGTGTCGCATTACATGTTCGAAATATTTTTAATGGTTTTGATGATTTCCTTTGGCTTTCCCAGGTAGCTTATCACCTCCTCCTTTCTGATTTTGTCAATCCAGCTTATAAGTAACAGCCGCCTCTAAATCTATATTTCAAAATGCTTCTAGTCTCTTCAAGTGGCTTTTGTCAGAGACCAACTCCATGGAGCAGGATAGAAAAGCATTTTGACAAGCCTGATTTTCAATCTTAGGCTTATGTCCTGACTGCAGAAGACCTTTTTCATTTTGAAGAATGTTGTTCCAGCTTTCTCTATCCTAGTTTTTACTTCATCTGCATATGCGTACACATAAATCAAGATCACGTGAAGTGTTAATACCACTTTATAATGCCTTGGTAAGGCCACACTTGGAATAGAGTCCCTTGGGAGTTGGGCGGCATAGAAATGCAACAAAATAAATAAAATAAATAAGTAAATACTGCATTCAGTTTTGGTCGCCACGATGTAAAAAAGATGTTGAGACTCTAGAAAGAGTGCAGAGAAGAGCAGCAAAAATGATTAGGGGATTGGAGGCTAAAACATATGAAGAACGGTTGCAGGAACTGGGTATGTCTAGTTAAATGAAGAGAAGGACTAGGGGAGACATGATAGCAGTGTTCCAATATCTCAGGGGCTGCCACAAAGAAGGAGTCAAACTATGCTCCAAAGCAGCTGAGGGCAGGACAAGAAGCAATGGGTGGAAACTAATCAAGGAGAGAAGCAATTTAGAACTAAGGAGAAATTTCCTGATAGTTAGAACAATTAATAAGTGGAACAACTTGCCTGCAGAAGTTGTGAATGCCCCAACACTGGAAATTTTTAAGAAGATGTTGGATAACCATTTGTCTGCGGTAGGGTTTCCTGCCTGGGAAGGGGGTTGGACTAGAAGACCTCCAAGGTTCCTTCCAACTCTGTTATTCTATTCTATTCTATTCTATTCTATTCTATTCTATTCTATTCTATTCTATTCTATTCTATTCTATTCTAAATGATGTTTCTTGGATGTACCAATAGGAGCCAATATACATAGTTCAGGGTTGAACTACAAAGTCCTTGGTGCTTTCAGTACATACTTTCTTGTATGCTTGCAGACATTTCATTATCTGGCTAGGTAACTTTTTCACTGCTAGAAGGAAGTGGGTTTTGCTTTCTGTTTATATACAATAGCATGCTGTGTCGATGGAGATGGGGGTATAGTTTTCATCCAGTGCCTCCAGAAAAATCAAAGACCTTCAAATAAACCTCAACTTGAAGTAGAAACCAGTTAGTGGATTGATGAGAAATTATGTGTAAAAACTAGAGTAACTTTCTATGACTCCTGGCTATGGACCAGTCATTCAGTGTCCTCACAGGTGGAAGATAGAGGCAAAAATCCTGGATATACAGTGTAGTCCTCAACTTATGACTACAATTGCGGCCATTTTATTGCTAAACAAGGCAGTTGTTCCAGAAGTCGTGCCTGATTCTACAATCTTTTTTGCCGCAGTTGTCCAACAAATCATTTAAGCAATTAATGCATTTATTAAATGAATTCAGCCCCTTGTTTTAGCTTGTCAGAAGCTGGCTGAGAAAGTTGCAAATGGGGACCGCATGATCACAGGATGTGGTAGCAGTCATACATATGTAAGTTGCCAAGTGTCTAAATTTTGATCACATGACATTGAGATACTGCAATGGACATAAGTGTAAAGTCATTTTTTCAGTGCTGTTGTCACTTCAAAAACTCCAGCTGCAGTGGACATTGAATGGAAAAATGTCAAAGACGCTAACAAAACAGAATTCATTAGAAGAAGCTTACTGTCCTATGCGCTTCATCCATGATGATGATGTCACTTTAAACAGTCACTAAACAGATGGTTGTAAATGGAAGACCTCTTGGTCCATATTTGAAACATGCATGATTTGGTCTTTAAGAATATACTTTCCATGTGATATTTCAATCTTTATTGAGTCTCACTCACATTCTCCATATTAACCATTGTTATTGTAGAATCAAAAGTGGGGAAAAACACATTTGCAACACAAATATAGATTGCTTTTCGGATACCCGTATCTTTTTTAGCTTTGTCCTGGGTACAATTATTTTAATTTTTTTACTTTCCAGTAGATGGCAGTTGAATACATATTGTTTTGGCCTAAGAAAGTCAGAAATGCAAAAGAAACAGGGAGAGATGCATATTTGTTAAAGTTGAGTACTTTTTTCCTTTGAAATTGCAGAACAATTATTTAGTACAGTTTGGATAAAAAAATCAATAGATTTAATTTCTTGCAACAATAGTGACTTAAGCAGGACAGTTATAGTTATGAATAAATGCAAACATAAAATATCATGCATTTATCTGTTTGATGGTGACTGCTATAGCAGATTCCCATGGAAATACTTCTAAAATCAATGATCTTGGTTAGTCAAGCCTGTTGAATGCAAAAATCAATTTTCAAAACATCAAGAGGGGACCAAACCATCCACTGAACCTTGGTGAAAAATGCAAAATAATCTTTTAAAAACTTTTTAAAAACCCAAACAATTGGTGGTTCATCTTCTAGCAGTATGATTACCCTGTTTTCCCCAAAATAAGACATCCCCTGATAATAAGCCCAATTGGGCTTTTGAGCATATGGCAATAAGGCCCAGCACTTATTTCAGGGTTCAAAAAAATATAAGACAGATTCTTATTTTCGAGGAAACATGGTAGTCATCATAAGCTTTTCCTCATTGCTGAGCTAAACTACCGTGTTTCTCCAAAAATAAGACCCTGTCTTATATTTTTTTGAACCCTGAAATAAGCGCTTGGCCTTATTGCCATGTGCTCAAAAGCCTGATTGGGGTTATTATCAGGGGATGTCTTATTTTGGGGGAAACAAGGTACTAATTATCATCCTTGAGTTGGAGATAAACTATACCACCCTGAAATGAATTGCCCCAATTACCAGTTATTCTTCTTCCTCTGTTTTGAAGGAGAACTTTAGGATGGTGGACTTCAGCTCTAATTCCCAGAGAGTCATCTTTATCTCATTCCAAGAAATCATCTTTTTATTTTTTGCCGTGTTTGCTATAGTCTTGTATTAACTGCTGCTTGCATCATCTCATGTCTTGCTCTCTGTTTTGTTTTGTTTTATATCTTGTTTGCCAGCCACATTTCTCCTGTAAAAAGTTTTTTATTTTCTCAATTACTGTAATCTCTGACTTCCCAAGCACAGCTTTTTTTGGAAGGTCACAACATTCTTACAGTGTGTCATGCATCTCACTGACCTTTCTATTTTTCTCATTCTATTTATTATTTCTTTTAATTTATTGAATGTATTTATTCTCAATATAATCCAGACGAAAAGGTAAGGTATTGCTGTATGTTATAGAAATCTAAACAGTAACAGCTAATAATTTGTCCAAATATTTCTATGTTCTCAGTGTTCTAAAGCACATTGTATGATCTGGACTTATAATGGAATTGCCATGTGGAAACAAATCCAAAGATTTCTTACTGCCTACTGATGTTATAAACTGGTTGGATAAAAATCATTTGTGGCAGGTAAAGGAGAGCATCTGTTCTCAGCTGCAAGCTTTCTCCTCTTTGCTCAACAGCCTTATATTTCTGTATGAGATAAATGGCAAAAGAGATGGGCCAGAAACATCTATCAACAACTATTAGACTGGATGTTTAGATGGAACATCAACAGCAGACCTAACTCTCAGAACAAAAATTTGGGGTGATGAAGCGAAAATGAGCTATTTTATATTCATATCTGGATATTAGGAAATAGTATGAGCAAAATATTTCTACTGGATAAAATTACCATCAAAAATGTTGGGATGAAGAAGATAAAATGCAAAGATTTAATAGAATAGCATATTACTTGAATGCATATAATTTTGTTGTAGACTAATCCTTATATTTGCATTAGCTTCTGTTACTCAACACAGGAATCCATATTGTAGATTAGAAAAAAGCCCACCTCTCTATCTATCTGCTGCTTCAGGTACAGTCCAATTCCTATGTTAATCATTCATTTTTATCATGCCTTTATTGTTTTTATAAATAACTAAAAGCAGCAAACATACCTGGAGATTAAAACATATGAAGAGTGGTTGGAGGATTTGGGTTTGGCTTGTATAAAGAAAAGAAGGACTAGAGCGGACATGATAGCAGTATTCCAGCATTTGAGAGGCTGCCACAAAGAGGAGGGGGGTCAATTTATTTTCCAGGCACCAGAAGGCAGGACCAGAAACAATGGATGGAAACTAATCAAGGAGAGAAGCAACCTGGAATTAAGAAGAAACTTCCTAACAGTGAGGACAATTAACTAGGGCTTTCCTTCAGAAGTTGTGGGTGCTTTGCAGGGGCAGGTTCCAAATCCCGTCATTATCGGTTTGCTCGTGCGTGTGCGTGGCACTTCTGCACATACCCAGAAGCTTCTGTGCATGTGCAGAAACATCCAGGCGGGTGGGCGGAGCCTCCCGCCGCCTCCGTTACTGGTTCGCCCAATCCGGTGAAAACCGGTAGCAATCCACCACTGGTGCTTCATCAAAGTCAAAAGTCAAAGCCTTTATTGTCATTGTACATCATGTATACAACGAAATTGGTTTAGCTTCTACTGGTGCAGTTCATACAAGACAACGTGAATAATATAAAGGATAATCTTTATACAAGTAGTTAGGGGAAAAAACTAGTCATACGTTCCCATATCTCCAATATATTCTGTGCAACTTGTATATTACTTGGGTGTATGATCTTATGTTATGGTATATACATATTACACACCACACTGGCACCAGTGAAATTTGTGGTGCTATATTGTGTGTAGGAGTCTGAGAGCCCAGGAGCAGAAGCTGTTTTTAAACCTGTTTGTCCGGCTGGCTATACTTCTGTGTCTCCTGCCTGATGGTAAAAGTGAAAAAAAGACACTGACTAGGGTATAAATCATCCCTAAGTATCTTCCTTACTCTGCTGAAACAGCCATCCAGTGGTGTTAAGGGGCAACCAATGGTTTCTTATGCTGAATTAATCATTCTCTGTAGTGCCTTCCGGTCCGTGTTAAACCGGAGTGTCATACTGTTATATAGTACGTGAGGACACTTTCTATTGTGGACCGATAGAAAAAAGTCATCAGCCATTGTTCTACCTGATTTTTCTCAGGACTCTAAGGAAATGAAGTCTGGAAGTTCACTGGAGGTTTTTTAAGAAGAGACTGGAAAGCTACTTGTCTGAAATGGTAATAAGATCTCCTGTTTGAGCAGGGCTAGACTAGAAGACCTCTAGCTGTATTCTGAATCCTTTCCAGCCCTATTCCGATTTTGATACCTAATAGTCTTTCCTCCTCCCATTTTCCCTACAACAACAACCCTGCAAGGTGAGCTGGGCTGAGAGAAAATTGGTTCCAGGTCACCCAGCCAGTTTTTCATGCCCCAGGCAAGTCTAGAACTCAGTCTCCTGGTTTCTGCCTTGGTGCCTTAATCACTACCAGTGTTTCTCAATTATGGCAACTTTACGACAGTGGTGAAATCCAATTTTTTTTACTACCGGTTCTGTGGGCGTGGCTTGGTGGGCATGGTGTGGCTTGGTGGGCATGGCAGGGGAAGGATACTGCAAAATCTCCATTCTCACCTCACTCTGGGGCCAGCCAGAAGTGATATTTGCCAGTTGTCTGAACTATTCAAAATTTCCATTACCTATTCTCCGAACTGCTCAAAATTTCCGCTACTGGTTCTCCAGAACCTGTCAGAACCTCCTGGATTTCACCCCTGCTTTAAAATGTCTGGAGTTCCATTCTCACGCTGGGTGGAAATTCTAGGAACTGAAGCAGGAGTGGGTTCTACTTACCTTTACTACTGGTTCGCAATGGGCCACGCATGCTCTTCTGCATAAGCGCAGAAGCATTTTGATAACATCAGTGTCAGTGGGCAGAGCCTCCTGCCGGTTTTACTACCAGTTCTATAGAACTGGTGCGAACCGGAGGCAACCCACCACTGAACTGAAGTCGACATAACTTAAAGTTGAGGAACACTGAACTAAATTGTGAAGCAGGTTTTACAAATCTTAGTGACTCTGTTCCCACAAATCTGTTAAAGCAAAACCAGAAAAACATGTTTATGGTTCAGGGTTAGATTGTCACCCTCTGTCATTTGTACCCTTCTCCACCATCAAAGCTTCCCTTTTATTTTTCTTTCTTATATTTTCAAGAACCGTTGAGTTACTGCAGTAAAAAGAACCTGGTGACAAAAATCATACCAAATGATGATGGAATCTGGCTGAGAAATGCCAAGATTGGGGAATTTCCTAGAGGTGGAAAATTGATGCCTCATTGCATTTTTTGGGCTGAAGTGGTAAAGGTTCAGCTCTAGAATCAGTCAAAGGACATAAGAGGGGGGCATTTTAAAACAGTCACTACAATGCCAAATCCACCCTGAAATATTAATGGGAGTAATTTAAACATATTTCCTGCAATTGGTAATATTTATTTTGATATACATTCAGAATATTTATGCAATTTTCCCCCTGTTCAGCATAGGAGCAGCTTCTGGCAAGGAGGTGCTACTTTCCCAGCCATACCAAATGGCTGTTATGATTGGCTGAGTTTTAATAAATGATTTGTCATGCAAAATTCTGGCCAAGTTAAATCCTAGGCAAGTGCTGGGATTCAAGAGGAGTGCCAGGTGGACTTCAATGCCTAGGATTCCAGAATGGAAAGATTGACTTCTTGTTGTAGATGGCTTGATCTGGTTTGACTTCCAAATGACCCCACACAAATGTTGACATGTATAACTCTGAATTATTATTTAACCTGTGGTGCTTTTAATTTAAAAGTTAAGATGTAGAACTCTGAAGTACTTTTCAACCTAAGGCATGCTGATTGGGGATTCTGGTTGAAGTCCATGTTAAAGTTGCCAAGGTTGAGAAATATGGACCTAAAGCAGGGATGTCAAACTGGTGGCCCATAGGCCATATTTGTCATGTGCAGGCAACACTCACCCCAGTTCTGCAAAGGGGAAAACGTTGCGATAGATCACGTGATGGCAATGTGCTGCCACAAGTTTGACACCCATGACCTAAAGGGTCTTTAAAACCACAAAAATGTTCTGCTTTCAGGTTCAAATGTTATATGCTAGGCTTGGGAATCTTGGGCCTGCTGTGGGCCACTGTGTCCCAACCTCTAATAGCCCCAGGTATGGGCTGTATTGGTTGTATTTCATCAACCAATGTTGAAAATGGTGGGCAATGTAATTCAGGTACTGTTTTGCTCTGTTTGAGGGCAATATCATTGTAGGATGCTTTGTTTGAGTCTCACATCTTGTTTTTTTTCCTTCCAACTTAGCTTTATATGGTTGTTCTTTCTATGTTGAGATTGCAACACACATAATAAAGCAGCAGAGCTCAATCGTGTTGAGACCCTGGAAAATGTGCAGAGAAGAGCAGCAAAGATGATGTAGGCTGAATTGTATGGCGAACGTTGAGAGAACTAGGTATGTCCAGCCTTTTGAAGAGAAGGATTTGGAGGACATGATAATAGTCTTTCAGTACTAGAAGGGCTGTCACAAAGAAAAGGGGATAAACATTTTCTAGGGCACTAGAGGGCAGGGCAAGAAGTAATGGGTGGAAGTTTGTCAAAGAAAGATATAATCTAGAAATAAGGAGAAATTTTCTGACAGTGAGAGCAATTAATAAATGGCTTGTTTCTTGCAGTTTTTACCCTTGCAAATTTCTTATAACTTGATTCAAATACAATATTTATCTGATAGATATTTCCCCTTACAGCTGTTATCCAACTGTGATAGACTAAGTATCCATAATTTTTACTCACAAAGGGCATTGGCTGTGCTTGATAGTTGAACATTTCCAGAAATGTCTGAGAGAAGATTTGTATACATGGAATATATGAACTCAGTCCATTGACATCTGTGTAACTTAAGTGCCAAGGAAAACTATTCATAAGGAATAGGATAAATTTCATATTATTCTTAACATGCATTAGGAAAAATAGATTTACTTGACAAAAAGATGTTTGTTTAGCCGCTTCATTTACAGAACCTAAGATTTTGTAGATTTGATTCTCTGGGGGGAAAAATTCCTAGCAAAATAATAACAACAATAACAGTAATAATAATAATAATATAACCTGAAAGCAATTTGATTATATATATATATGTGTGTGTGTGTGTGTGTGTGTGTGTGTGTGTGTGTGTGTAATATGTAAACAATGGCAGAAGGCCATAAATACCACAGCAATGGCAGTCATATGACTTTTAATGCCAATGTAAATATTGCATAATTCATCCTCTTCAGACTGAGTGTATTTTTTAGGAATATCCCCTAAAAGCTTTTAATAACAGCAATCATCCCTTATCCAGGCATTGTGAGCTTTCTTTAACAGATTGCAGTCAGAAGAGCCAGACTTCTAGGGGAGGAATGACAAACTGAAGATAGCTGCCAAAGCAGAGCTGATGTTCTTCTGTTCGCTTTGCTACTGGAGATTGACAAGAGAAAGTCTGAAAGATAAAGTGGAACCGAAGAGAAAACAGTGTCCATGTTCCTTTTTTGCATTTGGCAATTAAGGAAACACTGAGAAAATATGATCAGCAGTGGAGAATAAATGCTGATTTATGTCCTTCTGAACTGAAAACTACTCCAGAAGTTATAGGTGCTCCAGCACTGGAACTTTCAAAGAAGAGATTGGACAACCATTCATCTGAAATGGAATACGATTTTCAGCTTGAGCAGAGGGTTGGACTAGAAGACCTCCAAGGTCCCTTCCAACTCTGTTATTCTGTTACTGCCATAGGTTTGCTACAACTTCAACTGTTTGCCTTGAATACTTCACTACCTGCTGCAGGTGAATGTAACAGGTGAATCTGTTGGAGACTGAAGTATTCTGAGTGAGTGAGACTGTTCCTATGAGTCGGAATCTGATCTGAACAATGATTAGCGAAGTAGGTTTGTAATTACAATTGAAAGGAAATTCTTGTTTTCAGGAAATGCATTATAATGATAGGCAAAGCACCTAAATCCTTGACTTACGACAGAACTCAGCCAAAATTTCTGTTGCTAAGCAAGACAGTTGTGAATTTTGTCCCATTTTACAACCATTCTTGCCACAGTTGTTAAGTAAATCACTGAAGTTATTAAGTCAGTAACATGGATGTTAAGTGAAACTTGTTTCCCCATTGACTTTGCTCATCAGAAGGTCCTAAAAGATTATTGCAGGACACTGCAACCATTATAAATGCATGACCAGTTGTCAAGCATCCAAATTTTGATCACGTGACCATGGGAGGTTGCATGACCTTTGAAAAATGGTCACGACAGTGACAGTTTTTCAGTGGCATTGTAATTTCAAATGGTCACTAAATGAATGGCTGTAAATTGAGGACTGGATATTGAATTAAGGGAAGATTCAAAGATCATGCTCCCAGAATAAATCCGTTAACACTTTATCTATCCTGTACTACCATCTTGTGGTCAGTAAATCATGATGTGTCAGTAAATCATGATGTGTTGAAGGTCCATCTATTTGGACCTTCAACAGAACCTTGGTTATTTTTAATCTTGGCTAGTCTTTCGTTGCTTGAGGTATGGTGAGAATCCACCCTGTTTGATTGGTTTATGAGCCAGGTATAGTGAAAATCCCAAGAATGTGTTCATTCAATAATCAATTCTTGTATCTTGTGATTTTGTGATACAAGACTCCAGTCAATAAATCAGTATAGAATGAATGTGTGAAGCTGGGGTTCAACTTTGGGTCCAACATCTCAGTTATAGTACTTCTACATGTTCATCCAAAGACTGAAATCATAACTGTACATGTATAGCTTGTATGCTTTTACATACAAGCTATAGTAAATATAGTTTAAAGAGCTTACAAAATACAAGGCTATCTCTTGTGCAGAAAAAGTCAATATACATCCACATTGTAAACATGTAAACTTATCTGGCCTTTAGAAGAACTCAGTAGAAGTTAGCCAACAATATGATCCCTCGTGTTTCCTGTGTTCTTTCTTCATAAATTTATAGTAAGAAGATCTTACACCAAACGTTTTGACATCATATCATATACCTCCCAGGTATATGAACTGCACATTTTCCTTATGTAATGGCTACAAATGGCAAATCCTTAATTTGGGATAGTTTTGAGGAAATGGGATGTAAAAAAAAATTAAGATGGTGGCTGTGACCATTTGATCCAAGCCCTACCCTATACAGGTAGCCTTCGACTTAACAACTACAATTGGGAACAAAATTTAGAACAGAATAGAATAACAGAGGTAGAAGGGACCTCGGAGGCCTTCAAGTCCAATCCCCTGCTTAGGCAGGAAACTCTATGCTATTTCAGACAAATGGTCCATTGCTAACCAAAGGGGTTCCTATAAATGATGTGCACCTAATTTTGCAAAATTTTTGCCAAGGTTGTTGAGTAAATCATTGTAGTTGTTAAGTGAATTGCATGGTTATTAAGGCAATCTGTTTTTCCCCATGTTTTTTGCTTGTCAGGCAATGGCTGGGAAGGTCACAAATGGTGATCATATGATCTTGGAATACTGCAACCATTATAAATAGAGGCCAGTTTCCAAGGAGGAGGGGGAGGAGAAGAAATAATAATGGGAAAAAATATAATCTGCAGCCTGCAGTTGACCCTTAAAATAATGTTCACGATCAGGTACTCAACTACTGCACTGTAGGCTTAAATGTTGTGCTGCTCTAATACTTCCTTTTCTCCTTCTCACTTCAATTAACTATATATCTTCTGCCAATTCAATTGGATATCTCATTCCTCACCCACTCCTCTGATGTTAATCTTTCTATTCAAATGCTTCTTCATACATACTGTTTTTAATTTCCACAAGTCTTGGCTTAGTGTTTGTATCCTGGACCAGATCCATCATTGCAGAAGCAAGGGTTATGCAACCTGTAATACTGAGAAAATCTCAAAGCTTCAGCTTGGGTGATTCCACCCCCCTGGTATTCAAATAAACTCTGCTTAGATCTTTTATTATTCCTCTTCCTCCCCCACCTCTCTCTCTCACAGAGAAACACACATGTCTATCTGTGTTTTTGTCTGTCTGTCTGTCTCTCTATCACCTTCTATCACCTCTTTTCTTTTCTCTCTCTCTCTCTCTCTCACACACACACACACACGCACACACACTTCTGTCTGTCTGTCTGTCTATCCTATCTATCTATCTATCTATCTATCTATCTATCTATCTATCTATCTATCTATCTATCTATCATCTATCCTCTCTCTCTCTCTCTAATTTGCAAACTGCCTAACTCATTCACAGAGCTATTCTGGGCAGTGTATAATTAAAACATTTTAAAAAATTATAAATCTAGTATACAATTCAGCAGGTGAGTTGGTTGAAGATAATGTATTCTTTTTGCATCATTTCTGTTTCTTCCAACTCACTAAGCTAAACCTTTGTCTGCAATGCAAAATAGAGTAATCAGTTTCAGTTTTTTTTAAATTTAATTTTGTGTAAATTACTTCATAAAATTTATTTTACTTAACCTTTTTTAATAAAAACAATTGTACTAAATTTCCTGTATTTCAGCATGTATTTCTGAAACATGGGTGGGTGGGTGGGTATATAAATTAACAAAGAAACTAACGAAGAAGCCAACAAACATGTTAATTTCAACTTTCCATAAAGTACACAATTTTTTTTTGATAGAATGTTTTTTTTATACATCATTTATATTGACATATCATATTTCGGCAAAATTCAAAAATTAAAAATTAAAAAATGCAAAGCTTGGGAGTCCACATTCAAATATAATTTAAACAAATGTCCTTCCCATGTCTAATTTAGAGAAATGGCAATCTATATCTGAGCTCTCAGGTCTGTTGCTTGTGTCCTGCATGGCCACCTAGAAGTACAATTTGAGTTAAAACTGTTCAGGCACTGAATCAACAAGGGGCAGAGGTGAGGGTGGAGCAGGCTGTGGCTCACAGCAACAATTTTAGAAACATTTTAGAATTGTTAAAATCCATTGTTTTGTTGATAGAGCCTGTCTGCCTTTTGTAATCCATCGCCCCTCAACTGATTGCAGAAGTGATGGGTTTGGAAGTGTAGCAAGAATAACAGACCTTGGAGGTGTTCTCGTCCAACTCCCTTTCTCAAGCAGGAAACCCTAAAACATTTCAGACAAATGGTTGTCCAATCTCTTCTTAAAAACCTCCAATGTTTTCAAATGATTTTGCGTGTGCTCTTCCAAGGACTAGACACAATGCAAACTTTCAGACACCAGAAAAGAAACTGACAGCCCAAAGCTAATAAAATATTAGAATTAAAATGATTAGAAAGCCTTTGAAGAATGCAGGAGTAAGTCTCCCCTCCCCCACTCTCTCTTTCTGTTTGTGTCTGTGTGTCTCTGTGTTATACTTTACATAAGCCCAATATTGTCAGATACAAAATGAATCTCATTTAAGGTACTGATTTTGTAGGTAACATAATGCCAACTAATTTCTAACACAAAACTCATTTTCTGCAGAGTTGCCAATTCTGCCTTTGCTCAGGGCTACTGGAAATGAAACAGTACATGGTAATGGAAGGGAATCTTATCTAGCACCATCAAGTATGGATTAAGAGGCTCAATGTTCTAGTGATTTGTTCCTGGGGTTGCAAACTTTCTATGATCCGTAAGTGATGTTGTTTATTTTATTCTACATGAGCAGACCCTTGCGTCTGCAGGGTTGAAATCTCTCAAAGTTAAGTTGCCGAGAAACCTATAGTTGAAAAATAATCAGAAGTGGATTGCAGATCATGGCCAAAACCATAAACTATCCTTGAGATATCCACAGAACAGCCCAGGCAGATGAAAGCTCTTCCATTCTCCTCTTGATTATTCATATACTTGTCTCTAAGTATATGCAAGGTGTGGTTATAAAAAGGTCAAGATCACAGTGATAACTATGCTTTTTATGTTGATGCACATAGAAAAAGCAAAGCAGCTCCTACATTCCTATAATTTAGAGCAAGATAGATAACGTGCCGCCTTCTATAAGGGAGGACTATACTTGACACATTATCTTGCTATGATGGGGCCAATGGGAGTTAATCTAGATAGCTACTTCTGAAGCATAGTCTTGCTTTTAAATTCATGGTCTCTCTTCAAAATGCCGTCCTTCTAATTTCTGCAGTCAAAATAATTAGAAATTATTGGTGGGGGGGAGTCCTAAATACTTTGGAAAGTTATTTCATTAGCACAGCTTTGGTATCAGGGATAAAGATTCCAACTCTTGGGAAAATTAGCCAGAATGGCTAGAGTTAAGAGGTATTAAGGCTTGGTTTTAAAACAACCATCTGTCCCCAACCCTCTCTTTATATTAGAGGAAACTTCTACCTGAAAAAATAAAACAAGATTCACTTCTCTATCTTTCTTCATTGAAACCAGCATGGAATTCACTACATACTGTATGTCACCAAAGTGCCCTTTTCTGAACTGAGAGAGTGATTCTGCGAATGGGTTAACTCAAATGGGAGCTACAGATAAATAGAATAGAATAGAATAGAATAGAATAGAATAGAATAGAATAGAATAGAATAGAATAGAATAGAATAGAATAGTTAGAAGGAACAGTCTTCTTAGTTCTAGGTTGTTTCTCTCCTTGATTAGTTTCCACCCATTGCTTCTTGTTCTGTCCTCAAGTGTTTTGGAGAATAGCTTGACTCCCTCTTCTTTGTGGCAACCCCTGAGATAAGCATGGCTGAGCAAGCCAATTTCTAGAGAAACTTGCATACAAACAATCCAGATTCTCCAAATTTGATACTCTCTAGAAACATAAACTTCTGTTATGGGAGCTTTCAGTAACGGCATTGCTCATTGGGAATCCTTGGTGTTGAAGCCTACGCTGGAAGGTACTCAGATTGGAAAAGCTGCAGTATTTAACTAGATTTATCCAGGAACCTCTCAATGCACATGTATTTCCAAAGAGTATGCCTCATTCTCCTTGGGCAGTAGACATGTACATCAAGGCCAAATGTATTGCAGTCACAAAGGATGCTACTACTGTAGATTTTATTTTGTTTTATTTTATTTTATTTTATTTTATTTATTTATTTTATTTTATTTTTTCTTTTCTTTTCCTTTCTTTTCTTTTCTTTTCCTTTCTTTATTTCCTTCCTTCCTTCCTTCCTTCCTTCCCTCCCTCCCTCCCTCTCTCTCTCTCTCGTTCTTTCTTTCTTCTTTTTCTAGTATAATTTATCTCTGTGATCCTTCTGAGAGCATGAGAATTTCGGCTTTTAATGCTTGAGCACAGTTAACTTTTGACCTATGTCAGCCTGTCAGGTTAGAATGAGTTTGGTCACATCAGTCTGAATCAAAATTAAATCCAAGCTCAGGAAGGTGAAAGGGCAAATCCTTAAAGGGATCACCTTAATTGACTGGGCCTCTTAATCCCCCTCCTGTTCATGTACATTAACCCAAATACTACTAGGTTTCCTCTAACCTGCTTTCAGAAGAAAAAAAAAAAGACTTATTTCACATAATAAAGGCAAGTGGTCGCAGGAACGTGGCCTGAACTGTTTCCAAGAGATGCTTTTTCATTCCTTCTGAATAATCTTCTTTATCTTCCACACTTCCTAGTGGCTTGAAGAGAAGGAAATTATCAGCTTGGTCCCTCTTAATTTGAAACATGTCAGAGATATTGTACAGTTCCAGACATTCCAGCTGCCCTTTGAACTGTGGCCTCATGCAACAAGCATGACCAAATATGGTTTAAAGTGATGTTTTTCACATCTAGCAATTTTTCAGATGCATGATTTCAACTCCCAGAATTCCCCAGCTAGAATGCAGGCTGGGAAATTCTGCAAATTGTAATCCATACATCTTAAAAGTTGCCAAATTTGAAAAACACTGGCTTAGGGCACACTGCACAGCCTTCAATACCTAACTCTGCCAAAGCTAGGAGGGAGGAGAGGTTTATGAGTATTGGAAGAAAAATCCAGTCCAGTTCCAAGCCGGGAGAAAGGTGCTGGAAATAAAATGGAGGCTGATTGGAAAGGAGGACTCTGTTTATTAATGAGCAGAACCAACTACAGCATGCAGTTCTGGAACAGCTGATAAATTGGTTTGATGAATACATGGATTTTTATCAGATTCTGAGATGCTTCAGGGAGTGGTGCAATGTAGTGAGCCTGGTGGCTTTTGCTATTCTAATGATGGTGGGTTAATCCTAATATGTCCTCAAGGTCATATTCTTAGAAATTCTTAGAATTTCGGCAAGGTGGTGTAAATTCTTAATCTGATCATCTGGACCTGAAGGTGTTTTGTTTGCGAATAGGCTGGCAAGTGAACTAGTTGCAAAGGTAAGTGAAACTGGTTGCAAAGGTAAGTGAATCCAGGCATCTGCTGGAGGCTGTTGGAGCTGCTTTCTGTCTTTGTTAAGATTTTTCTCCATTTCTCCTTTGGGATAATAAAAATCCTTTGTAATATTCTGCCTCTTTTAAGATCCCCCAAAATATTTCATTCTTCTGGCAGGGCGGCTTCCCACAGGAGGAGGAAGCATTTGGGGGCAGGGACAGTAGTTAATTCTGGAATATCATTAGAACATTTGGGATGGGATCTATTCCTATGATGTTCCAGGTGATATTATTGTGGGCCTGATAGGAAGACCAAAAAAAATTGGAAATGTATTCAGAATTAAACTAATTTCTGAATATCAGGGGTAAGATTAAGATATTAAGGAATCCTGTTGTAATTCAGGTGCCCAACACAAATTGTAACCTGCGAAATGGGCATACTGGTTTTTAGTATATACTAAGAATTGTGTGGCACAATAGATAAATACAGTATTTCAGGCTAATTCAGTTCAAGTCCTCCTAGCTCAAGATGGACTCAGCCTTCCATCCTTCCGCGGTTGGTAAAATGAGGACCCAGATTGTTGGGCGCATTAGGCTGACTCCAGTGGTGGGATTCAGCCAGTTCGCACCACTTCAGGAGAACCGGTTGTTAACTTTCTGAGCAGTTTGGCAAACTGGTTGTTGGAAGAAATCATTAGGGCAGAGAACCGGTTAAATTATTTGAATCCTACCACTGGCTGACTCTGTAAACCGCTTAGAGAGGGCTGTAAACAGAGGAGGACTGCTGCCGGTTTGGATCGGTTCGCCTGAACTAGTTGTTCCCATTCTTCACAGTTCAGAGAAGCAGCAAATCGGACCACTGGCTGGCCCTGCCACCAACCATTTTTCGTCCTGTTTTTGGCCATTTTTTGGGCCATTTTCAGGCCGTTTTTCAAGCCGTTTTCAGGTCATTTTTCGGGCCAAAATTGGAGATCTTCAGAGGGATACATTACTTAATCAGAAATTAAGCAAAGCACTCCTTTGAATTCACCATGCAAAAGGGAACTTCTGATCAGTGAAGGGCTCAGTGCATATTTTAAAATTTATTCATTTATTATTTATTAAAAGTTTATCTGCAGCCCACTTCACTATCCAAAGCAATTTTGGACAGCTTACAATGCACTAAAAATATAAATGTAAACATGCAAGAAGCCCATCTTTAATCAAGGTAGATCATCTCCATCTTGATATTCCATCAAGATGAAGCCACTCTAGGACAAATCCCAGTCAGGCCTCCAGATGGAAGAAAGGGACAAAACCAGAAGAATGTCAAAACTAGCCTTTTATATTTCAAAACTTACTCAGAAGAGAAAAGCTAAAAGTATATATATTGGATTTTTTTTAGAATTATCCTCCCTAATTGAGGCATACATACCTTTAAGTAAGTCCATTAAAACAAATAATAACAAATAATAAATTGTTTAGAAGGCATTTACTGTTGGCAAGCAACATTTAATTTTTTCTTTCTCCTATTTCTAGTGCCATGCGGTACATAAAGTAGCACATGGCTCCTCTTTCATTGGGGGGAAAAAAACCCCTATTCTTACTAATAGAATGAATCACAGTGGGAAAGAAACAAAAACAGGGTATCAACTTACGAGGAAAATAGGTTCATGAACTTGAACTCCTTTTGATGAACCTGGCAGATGAAAATAGAAGGATTTGACAGATTTTTTAAAACCACAAGATTCCACAAGACCTGCCCAGTTTGGACGATCGTTTGTCAGGCCATTAGCCCAGATTCCGCATCAAGTTGAGTCCTGCTAGTATAAGAAGAAGGACCGTGTCTTCTTCAGAGGGTAAGAGAAACATAGTTTGCTGTGCTCTCCCCATTCCTGGAAGAGAAGTCCGTCTGGGAGCAGACGTGGTGTCAGGGAGAGGCAGCACCTTTGAAGTAGAGAACAAGAGATGTCCGCTGGTAATCGGATGTTTGGGAGGACTGTCAAAAAAATCTCCAACACTTGACTTGTCCTTGATGGTATCTCATTATAGATAAAACAGCAATGGCAGCGGTTTTTGAAAAGAGGCTGATTTCTGTTTCTCTCTCTGTCTCTCTCTCTCTCCTACATCTGGAGCATTCGGAGAGGGAAGATCAAAATTGGGGAAGGGAGAGGAGAGCTTTTTAAATTTTATATTAGAAAAACAAAATTCTATCCTACCAGAATGAAAAAAAAAACCCCCAAAAAACAGCGGTCCAAAGTTGAACCGTGATTTATTTTAATTACTGAGGAGAAATAATGCTTCTGGAGGAGCCCAAGGAAGAATTTAATTACTTCCTCCCTTCCCTTGTGCTTTCCACGTGTGTTGGAAGCAGTTACCCATTTGGGGTAGAGATAATAGGATTAGGAGGCCAGGAAAATGGAGGGCACCAGGTTGGGAAGGTTGATCTCATCTCTTGCTATGACCCTGTTTTGCTCACTCTGTCTCTTTCTCTCTCGGCTGTTTTGCTGCAACCTTCCAAAAGTGATTAAAATGATGAAAAAATTGACTAAAGAGGAAAATTGATTTTAAAAAAAACATAATGGAGGTTTGTAGGTAGTTACATAAAGGAAAGGAAACTTATCACATTTATTCACTGGCATTTAGAATAATATTACAGGTGTTTTTGGAGAATGAGGGAATCTTCATTCCATCCACCATGTCATTAGTATTATTGTATGATATTCTTCCTATAATGGCAGTCGAAGAGACAGATTGCATAGGATACCTAACAGACTCTGTTTTGAATGATCACTAAATGAATGGTCATAAATTGAGCTGTAGCTTTAAAGAACCAAGTGATTGATATAGACTTCGAAGTCACCTTCTCCTGATGTATGACAACGTCAATGGTGGCCAGTGATTATCTTGTTGCATGATCATACATGATCAACCCTTGACTTACCACCATAACAGAGACTGGAAAATTCATAAATTGTGTGGTTGCTAAGTGAGGCATCATATGACTGCAGGTGATTTTATAACCTTTTTTTTGGGCTGCAATTGCATGTTTACAACCTGCCACCTTCCTAGGCCACTTCTCATTGACTTTGCTTGTTGAAGCCAGCTGGGAAATAACAAAAGCAATAGCACTAAGACTTATATATTGCTTCATAGTGCTTTACAGAACTCTCTGAGGGGTTTACAAAGTCAGCATATTGCCCACAATAATCTGGGTCTTCTTTTACCGACCTCAGAAGGATGGAAGGTTGAGCTAACCTTGAGTTAATGAGGATCAAACTCCTGGCTGTATGCAGAGTTAGCCTACAATACTACACTTTAATCCCTGTGCCACCACTGCTCCTATAATGATCATAAACATAATAGCAATAGCGTTTAGAGTTATATACTGCTTCACAGTGCTTTACAGCCCTCTCTAAGCAGTTTACAGAGTCAGGATATTGCCCCCAACAAGCTGGGTCCTCATTTGACTGACCTCAGAAGGATGGAAGGCTGAGTCAATCTTGAGCCCGTGAGAATCGAACTACTGAACTGCTGGCAGCTGGCAATCAGCAGAAGTAGCCTGCAGTACTGCATTCTAACCATTGTGTCACCATGGCTTTTCATAATGAAAAAATGATCATGTGATCGCAGGATGCAGAGGTAAATGCATGATGGCTGCCAAATGCCCAAATCATGATCATGTGACCAAGGGGATTGTAGCAATGATTATAAGTGCAAGAAACAGTTGTAAGTCACTTTTTTTCAGCACTGTTGTAATTTCAAATGGTTCCTAAACAAATTGTCATCTGTTGAAGACTACCTGTAAAATCTACTTTTTCAGTCAACCTTGATTCTTACGAATTTCAAGGATTTCCTGATTTTCTTGCCACTGTCTTCTGTGGAAGTTTCTCGACTTCCTAATAGACCCTGAAGTCCTTCAGGTCTCCCATGTAAGCATGAAGCAGCTCTAATCCTGTTTAGCTTCCAGATTCAAGACCATCCAAAAAGTGATGTTTGCTTATTTAGCCTATAGGTGGCACTGGGCTCAGTCCATAATTTCCTGCTCCTGCTAGAGAAAGATGTCACAATTCTTATTGAGCTTGTGCTGCCACCTGCTTTCAACCTTCCATGGTGGCCAATAACTATTAATTCCTAAGAATTTCATATTAATGGCTTTCTTTTAATGACAGGCCATCTCCCCCATCCCCATGTATCCTAATCCCAAAGTGTCTGTAAAGTATGGTCAACAAAATCATGATGGTGATTTGATGTAACACAGGGATGAAATCCAGCAGGTTCCAACAAGTTCTGGAGAACCGGTAGAGGAAATATTGAGCAGTTCGGAGAACCGGTAGTAGAAATTTTGAGTAGTTCAGACAACTGGCAAATACCACCTCTGGCTGGCCCCAGAATGAAGTGGGAATGGAGATTTTGCAATATCCTTCCCCTGGAGTGGGGTGGGAATGGAGATTTTACAGTATCCTTCCCCTGCCATGGCCACCAAGTCACGCCCACCAAGCCACACCACATCCACCAAGCCATGCCCACAGAACCGGTAGAAAAAAAAATTGGATTTCACCACTGGTGTAACATATAAAGAGAGGATTTCAATTCTCAATTGCAGTTGCCATTTTATGACACACGTAAAGTTGCCATCTTAACTTCTTTTGACCTGGCCTGAAGCTATTTCCCTCTGCCTATGCCTTTGTGTATGTTTACCTAATAGCTTTGAATACCACAGGGCACAAACTGCAGAAATAATCATGTAATATAGTAATACACTAACTATCAGATGACCCATAGTTACCCCACCCCGAGATTAAAGCACTAATAGCAAAAAAACAAAAACAAAACAAAACACCCCATTATTAATTAGAGTAACTGAAATGTTCCAATGATTTGCTTTAAGTAACTTTGAAATTTAAGCTGCCAGGGGCAAAAATGAATCACAGAAAATAGTGACATCACTTAATATCCAGGATTTTGAAATATATTTGGAACAAGAGCGCTCCAGAAGGAGGAGGAAGCAGGGAGAACTGTGGTCTTGTGTTCTTTTGCACAGGAATCGTATGTTTCCACAGCACACACTATATAAATCTGGTCAGTGACTTCCTACAAAGCCCCACAAAATCCATCAAAAGCAAAAGGGATTTGGGATGATTTAGTATTTCGGTTGGTTGAGAGCAGGGAAGTAAGTATGGATTAATATAATTCTGCCAGTTTTAGTTAGTAAAACCCTTCACCATTTTTAAAAAAAGATTTCCTAATAAAACATAGGTAGAAAATGTGAACATTTGCATTGCATGTACAGACAGAGTTGTTTATGACAATTTGTCTATAAAGTTACCTTACCTTCATTCTTTGACATGTAAATTTGCACCATGCAGGTTTGTAAAATACAGGTCATTCCTTGAGGTATGACACTTTTTATGTGCAATATTCCTTATTCAGTATATCTTTATTTGATTTGATGGATATTTTTTGACCTAAGACATTCATGTGATACTCAATGTTACTCTCTTTCCTAAAATAATTTTTATTAAAGAAGTTTTAAACAGAAAAATAATATAATTTTTGAACTGAAGAGAAAAAAAATAAGGAATACAGAAATGATATAAAGCAAAAGAAATAGAACAATAAATAAATAAGTACAGTAATTCTCAACTTACAAGCATTCATTTAGAGACCATTTGAAGTTACAGCGGTACTGAAAAAAGTGACATAACTGGGCTTTGCAACAATCATAACATCTCCATGGTCACACAATCAAAATCTGGTTCCTTGGCAACATGTAATGTATTTACAGTGGGTGCATGTGAGAACCATTTGTGCCCTTACCAGACTTCTTAGAAGCAAAAAATTAATGGGGGAAATGACTGCATGGTTTGCTTAACAAAGGCAGTGATTTGTGGCAAAAAGGGTTGCAAAATCAGGTATGATTCATTTTGTAATCACCTTGCTTAGCAATGGAAATTCTGGTCCCAATTTTGGTCATAAGTTGAGTATTACCTGTAATAAGAAAGCGGTTTTCAATCTTCTGAACAGCAGTTATAAGTATGTTAATATTTTATCCTCTCTCTCTTTAAGGCTGCTTCATAATTTCCTTCTTTTCATAATCTAACCATTCTGTCCATCAATTCCATAAATCACCAGTTCATTTTTTTCCTTCTTCAGCAAAAAGTCAATAAGCGGTTTCCAGTTATTAAAAAATGTAATTGTTGAACTTTCTCTAGGCAAACAAATTAATTTTTCCCTCTGCTATTTCTGTCATCTTGATCATTTATTCGTCCATTAGGGTATTTCCACTCTTTCATTTTTGCACTTATAGTAGCCTTGCAGCACTGATTATATATAAAATTAATCTTTTGTGGCTGTCCCTTAGTCCCAGGAAGAAGAAAAAAAGTTCTGGTTTCAGGTGATTATTAGTTTTTAAAATTCTTTGTATAACTGTATGTACTTGAGTTCTTTTTTTTACTTTAGTTTTTCACAAGTTCACTAGGCCTGGCCACTTTTACTTCCAGTGATCTTTGTGAAATTCTGCTGCATCCATTGTTGCATCATTAATTGTGTATTTGGATGGAAAGGAACAAATTACAATCAGGCTGTATATCAGTTCTGGATGGAGTTTGGCACATTTATTTCAGGTACATCAATTGTGCTTTGTTTACATCTCTTGTTCCTTTCATGACTTATCTAAGTAATTACCTCTCATCTTAAAATACCTTTTAAAAAAATTTGGCAGATAGTTCTTGTTTTATTGCTTGTATGGCATTCCTCAAAGAAGGGCACTTTGACCTTCTAAAATTCCTGGTGGAGATTAAATACCAAAGACAGCAGTGGAAAAGAGAGAGAGTTAATACACAGTTTCACCATGCACAGCAGGAGCTGTCAAGGAGGTCAAGTTATTAACACACTGGGAAACATAGCTTGTATTTTCAAAAGTGGATTTAATGTGTACTCTAGCTTGATTCCTGACAGTAGCCCTGAGAAAAATCACATTTCAACAGCAAGGTCATAACTGTTGGTAGATCTCAAAAGCTGCTTGTTTTGGTCAGTAAACAAATTCTGACTTTTAAAAAAGTGGTTCTATGGTACAATGCGAGAGAAACTGAACCTTGTAACAAAAGAATAGATTCTTCCCAAATAGAAGCATTGGACTCTAACTAGGAGCTAACTATTGGCAGCTAAGGGGCTGCCACAAAGAAGAATAGATCAGCCTATTTTTCCAATGCATCTGAAGGTAGAAGAAGAAGCAATGAATGGAAACTAATCAAGGGGAAAACCAAATTTCCTGATAGAACAATTAATCAGTGGAACAACTTGCCTCCAGAAGTTGTGGGTGCTCCAATGCTGGAGATTTTTAAGAAGAGATTGGACAACCATTTGTCTGAAATGGTATAGGGTTTCCTGCCTGAGCAGGGGATTGGACTAGAAGATTCCTCCAAGGTCCCTTCCAACACTGTTAATTCTGCTATTCTGTAACTAGTACAATCTTCCCCAAGTGCCCTCCAGATGTACAGCTCCCAGAATTCTCAGCAGTAGTCAATATGGGCTGGGGAAATCCTGGGAGTTGAAATTCATGTATCTAGGGCAGAGGTGGGTTTCAGCAGGTTCTGACCAGTTCTGGAGAACTGGTAGCGGAAATTTTGAGTAGTTCAGAGAACCAGTAGTAAAAATTCTGACTGGCCCCGCCCCCATCTATTCTCTGCCTCCCAAGTCCCAGCTGATTGGGTGGAAATGGGGATTTTGCAGTAACCTTCCTCTGGAATGGGGAGGGAATGGAGATTTTACAGTATCCTTCTCCTGCCACGCCCACCAAGCCACGCCCACCAAGCCACACCCACAGAACCGGTAGTAAAAAAATTTGAAACCCACCACTGATCTAGGGGGTACATACTTTGACATTTGACATTTGACATTTTTGTCCACCCACCCTTACTCAAGAATAGCCAAATGTTATTTGCTTCTCTGAGTCACACAACCTTAATTCTGACCATTTTCACAACCAATAACTGTGCTGGAATCAGCAGGAAGGTAGAACAGAGTCAATACACTGATGAAAGTTTTAGGTTAAAGGAAGAGATAAAGTTCTTCAGATTTCTGTGGAAAAATAATTTATTTTATTTTTTATTTTATTGAATTTGTATACCGCCCTACTCCCAAAGGACTCAGGGCGGTGAACAGCCATGGAATAAAACATATAAATACAAAATTTAAAATAGATTAAAATGAATTAGATAATTTGGCTGAACAAATTTAAAACCCCATTAATTTAAAAGCAGATTTAAAATTTCCATTTAAAAAGGGGAAAGACTTAGGTCAGGCTGGCTTGGTGAAAGAGGAAGGTTTTAAGCCCGCGACGGAAGGTACGCAGATCTGGGATCCTCCGTATCTCCGGGAGGAGCTCGTTCCAGATAGTAGGTGCCCCCACAGAGAAGGCTCTCCCCCTGGGGGCCGCCAGTCGACATTGTTTGGCCGACGGCACCCGGAGGAGCCCCTCTCTATGGGAGCGTACGGGTTGGTGGGAGGCTATTGGTGGTAGCAGGCGGTCCCGTAAATAACCAGATCCTAAGCCATGGAGCGCTCTAAAGGTGATAACCAAAACCTTGAAGACCACCGGGAGCCAGTGCAGCTCGTGCAGGAGAAGTGTTACATGGGAGCGCCATGTCGCTCCCGTCACCACCCACGCGGCTGCACTCTGCGCCAGTTGGAGCCTCCGAGTGCACCTCAAGGGGAGCCCCATGTAGAGAGCGTTACAATAGTCCAGACGGGAGGTGACGAGGGCATGAGTGACCGTGTGTAACAAGTCCCGATCCAGAAAGGGACGCAACTGGCGGATCAGGCGAACCTGATGAAAAATCTTCCCGGTCACGGCCGTCAAGTGCTCTTCTAAAGACAGCTGTGAATCCAGGAGGACACCCAAGTTGCGAACCCTTTCCGTGGGGGCCAATGATTTGCCCCCAATAGTCAGCGATGGCACCAGCTGACTATATCGGGATGTCGGAAACCACAGTCACTCGGTCTTGGATGGGTTGAGCCTGAGCCTGTTCCTACCCATCCAGATCCGCACGGCCTCCAGGCACCGGGACATCACTTCAAGGGCATCGTTGGGGTGGTCTGGGGTGGAGATGTACAGCTGGGTGTCGTCAGCGTACTGATGGTACTCCACCCTGAAACCACGGATGATCTCACCCAGCGGCTTCACATAAATGTTGAACAAAAGGGGCGAGAGGACCGATCCTTGTGGCATCCCACATATAAGGGGCCTCGGGGTCGACCTCTGCCCCCCCCCCCGTCAACACAGACTGCGACCGGTCTAAGAGAAAGGAGGAGAACCATCGTAATACGGTGCCTCCCACCCCCAACTCTTCCAACCGGTGCAGCATGATACCATGGTCGATGGTATCAAAAGCCGCTGAGAGGTCTAATAGGACCAGGACAGAGGAGCACCCCCTGTCCCGAGTAATTAATGAGTTAATCTGTGTCCTGATCTGCGTCTTTCTTTTTGAAAGACATATTTTTGAATTACACTTTCAGTGAGATTCAGTGTGTTCCTAAGTTTGTATTTTTCTTCTTCATAGCCAGTGAAGCTTTGAAAGCAAAGCAAGTATTGAAGACGTTAACATAAAAGTGTTTTTCCTCTAAACTGCACTTAACATTTCAGAAATGGTATAAACCAGGGGTGAAATCCAGTAGGTTCTGACAGGTTCTGGAGAACCGGTAGCGGAAATTTTGAGTAGTTCGGAGAATACTCAAATACCACCTCTGGCGGGCCCCAGAGTGGGGTGGGAATGGAGATTTTGCAGTATCCTTCCCCTGCCATACCCACCAAGCCATTCCCACAGAACTGGTAGGGGAAAATGTTAGATTTCACCCCTGGTATAAACATGGAATGGATTGTTCCAGTTTATCACACAAATGCAGGTGATTCAATATGAAAAAAATATGTTGTAAGAATCTACCATGTTTCCCTGAAAATAAGACTGGGTCTTACATTAATTTTTGCTCCAAAAGACCCATTAGGGCTTATTTTCTATTTAGGTCTTATTTTTAGGGAAATACGGTACTAAATGCATCCATCTGGCTGACAATCTTAACGGGGCTTATTTTTGGGGGGGTAGGGTTTATATTACGAGCATCCTGAAAAATCATGCTAAGACTTATTTTCTGGTTGGATCTTATTTTCAGGGAAACAGGGTAGATATTCTTACAACACATTTTATGGATAAAAAACATGCAGCAATCTCAACTTCTATGGAAGAAATGACAAAGAGAAGACAGCTCCACCAAAAGTAAAGCTGATGATAGCAGTGGATTGAAACAGCCAGCAGGAAGATTGGCTCTTCATAATTCCTCTCCAGACAAGGGGAAGACTTGAGATTGCCCCCAAGTGCTCTAGACAGTTGCTTCTTGCAAAGAAAGCTCTGCGAGTTGAGGAAACGGCCATCTCGCTCAAACCATAGTTAGCATGTCTACAGGAATCAGGGGTGGGTTCTATTTACCTTTACTATTTGCAATGGGGTCGCGTGCGCGTGCTTGCTTTGCTTGCACGCAAGCTCTTCTGTGCATGTGCAGAAGCATTCTGATGACGTCGGGGTCGGTGGGCGGAGCCTCCCTCCGGTTTTATTACCAGTTCTATAGAACCAGTCCGAACCAGGGGCAACCCACCACTGACAAGGATGTTGAGTTCACATACCTTTTTTCTTTCACTTTCAGAAATTGCTTGTCAACTGCTTTTACACTATTAGGAACCTTTGAACTGCCACATTTTATAGCACCAGGGAAGTTTCCTTCAATTCTTAGTGAAAGAAGCTTAAAATACAAGTTTAAGGACTTTAATTTTTTTTTTCTGGGCTCAATAGCAAAAGGTTGATTAAACTTTGACTTTAGAATGTTAAAATCGGACTAAGTGTCCAGTTAAATTTGAAATAAGATTTTTGGGGTTAATTATAAAGAATCCTTCCTTTTGTAAAATTCTTATGGTTTGAATTCTTTAAAAAAAACATTAGAGTTTTGAAAACTGGACATTAGAGATAATTAGAAGAAACTAAGGATTACATTTAAAGGAGAAGAACAATCTACTAATACAGAATGAAATAAAATATTTTAACATTGAACACATTGAAAGATATTTAAAAACTGAACTTGGGGCACTGAATGTGCCAAGGGCATTTTTGTTTTAAACGATAAATTACCACTGAAATTTAAGATTAACAAAATTCATAGTCTGACTTTATTCATGCCTCTCTGATATGAAATGTTGGGCAGGGGTTTGATGGTAGCTCTTAGAATTCCAAGCAGAGAAAGGCAATTTCAATTAATCCGGAGGGCACCTGGTTGAGGAAGGCTGCTCTGTAGGTTATTAGAACAGCTGGGTCTTTTGCAAGAGAGTAGTTTAATGGAGCTGTTTTGTTTTCTCTTCCACTCCTAGAAAGCTGTAATTGGAGCTGGATTCAAAGTGTCTCCTCAGGATATTGTCACTATAGACTCAAACTTTCTTCATCTCTGTGGTAGAGCCATTAGTCTCGCAAAGTCCACGTCAAAATCCTGATTCTTAAACGATTCTCATCCCATCAGCATCTCTCCCTTCCCCCTCACCAATTTAATGTTTCTATTGTGTGGGAAATGATGTGTTTCTAGAAACAGGAGGGATTTGAAGAGCAGAGCTCTGCTTTGATATGCTGTCAGCAGAAGCCAAGGATTGTAATTTTCACCCATTTTCTAAAATCTCTCCAACCAGTGCTTCCATCCACCCACCCATTCCCGCTTCCCTGAAAGTCTTTTACACTACCCTTGCAGGGAGGGAAAAGTAGAAATAGAGAGTTATTGTGAAAGCAGCCAACTCAAGAATCTCTTTTCTGCTGTTATGTTGTGGCAACTTCAAAGTTCCAGCTATGCTTTTCCTAACTGCCTGCACTGCATGTCTGACTTAAAGGCACAGTTCACAAGTGCCACCTCATGACAGCAACACCTCCACGGACTTCTATCAGTCTAAATCTGCCTGTGCTGATTCCTTAACAACAAACAACCCTTAACAACAAAGATAGTAGATAGAGGTGTCCATAGAGTGTATCTCTCAAACTCAGCAAAATGATGGGAATAGCACTGTGATTGATGCTCTACCCTAAGGACTTGCATCCAATGAAAAGGAAGAGGTCTAAATCACAATGCCCTGTCTGACTGCCATCCTCTAGATTATAACCTATGTAGACCTGTGCAAATCCTTGCACTATAGATTCAATCATGTTTTGACCAAACTGTTTTCTTGAAACTACAGTGCAACTTCACATGGGTTCCCTTGTTTGTAAAAGATAAGACAAGCCTTTGCATGTGTGCAGAAGAATCCTCCAACTTTTGTAAATGACAGTGGGCTTTTTTTAAGGCTTGTGAAATATTTTTTCCCAGAAGCATGGCATTCAGAGCATCTTGTAAGTGTTTAAAACAACTTACAGCCGTAAAGGAGCTTGTGGCCCTCAGATTAATTTTGTGCGCCCTTGGTCTGATTTGAACCCTTCTCCTGGAAAAAAAAAAAATCAGATCACACCTCCAGAAGGAACTCAATTACTCTGTGTTGAAGCCTACTGCTTGTTTAGGAAAAGACAAAATTGGGTGTCTGAAAGAGAAAAGGAAAGCTAGTTGGGAAAGAGCCAGTTATTTTTGGCTGCCTCTCCATCCACAGCTTGCTTCAATCCTGCTCGCCGCACAACCCTGTACAACTGCTCCCAAGGGAATGCTGCCTTCCATAATAAAAGCTGTTTACTCCTGTTTTAAAACATATTAAAGCATAAAATAAGCTCTACAGATAACAGAGGAACAAAGAGTAGTAACAAATTACTTTTTGTAGTAGCCACACTAGAACTGCAGATAGTATAGTCACAAGCAGTTCAAAACTTAACAGGCTAAGCAAAAAATAAAATAAAATAAAATCTAAGCCAATGTTTCTCAACCTCAGTCAATTTAAGACACATAGAGTTCAACTACCAAAATTCCTCAGCCAGCATGAGTGTGTCAAAATTCTGCAAGTCGAAGTCCACACTTATTAAGGTGGCTGAGGTTGAGAAATATTGCCTTAAATCTATAAAACTCTACCAGCCTATGATAGTGCAGTAACCAGTATTGCCTCCCAGCAGCCTTCAGTTGTCAAAAAGTGCAAGCAAAGGATAGTGTGACATCCAAATGGCCAAAAATTGACTATGTTTGCATTAAGCTACAGTTTGCTTGAGCATGATTTGTGTTGTATAGCACAAATAATAGATAAGAGGATTATAAACCAGTGTTTTTCAATCTTGGACACTTGAAGATGTATAGAATACAATGCCCATGCTGGCTAGGAACTTCTGGGAGTTGACTTCCACACATCTTCAAATGGCCAAAGTTGAGAAACATTGACTTAATCAATAAGAGAGTATTGACACTCTTCCTAGGAAACTGTGGCCACAAAAAGAGAGGAGTCACCCAATACAGCTTGAATCTCATTGTTCCTCCATTAACCTTCTGCAAGATCTCTTCTGGTGTAGAGGCCACTTTATATTCTTGGAAAGCTGATGGAATCTTGTGATCAATCCTTTAGAATTCAAGACTATTTTTTGCTGAACTAATGTAGATAAGCATTGTTATCCATGGTTCCATTACCCAGTTTTGTATATTGGCAACTGCTAAAAAGAAATCGTACCTTGATATAGACAGTCAAGATGTTCATATAAGTATTTATTCAAATTCATTATAGCCATCCAACTCCAATGGACTCTGGTATGACTTGCTTTTGTTATTTTATGCTGGAAGAAAATGGCAGATAGGTTTTAATGCATGGGTAAAGTATTTTTAAAAGTTTCCATGTTTCATAGTTTCTTCATCCATAGTCATGAGGTGGGAGTGGAACATAGTTGGTAATGAGTGCCATTTCTGCTGACTTAAGGAGTAGGTAATTATTATTATGAAAATTTGGACAACTCTTACCATTCCAATTTGCTAATGGGTGGATAGAATGTTTGCAGTGGCTGTAACTGATCCACTATCTATCCAGAGGCAAAATTTGACTGATAACAAAGGAAATGTTTATTAGGCATTGGGACATATCTTTTCAATGGATTCTTGGAAGAGATGTTACAAAGATAAATATTTGGTCAAGCTTCATTTTAGGGTTTTAACAGTCTGATGCTTCTTAGACTTCCTTTTCCAAGGCCCACATATGTCAACTTTAAAGGTAAAAGTACAAGAAAAGCAGAGTGGGTTTTGCTTTTTGTTATTTTGCTAAGAAGCATTTCTTTTTTAAAAATTTGAATATGAATGTTTTTAATGAGTTTTCAGATCTCAAGGGATAAAATGTAGCTCCAGGCATTGTAGTTATGCTTTCTTTTTGGTCCATATCATGGCATCAATGGGGATACAAAATATTAGGGGTTTGTTCAGATAGTGTATGGTTGTCTAGATGGAACAGATTTCAGTGGATTTTACCAATAGTGCTCGACTTACAACCACAATTGAGAGTGGAACCTCTGTCACCAAACAATGCAGTCATTAAGTGAGTTGCATATAATTTTATGAACTTTTCTTATTGTAAGCATCCTTGGAAAGTTGGAAATGGCAACCCCAGGATGCTGCAACCATTGTAAATACCAGGGGTGAAATTCAGCCAGTTCCTACTGGATTGCGTGATATAGTGGGGCCAACTGTACGAAGCCCCACCCACCAGCACGGACATCATGATGTCCCTTTTTTGTGACAATTTTCAGCCTCTGAGTATGTGCAGAAGGCTTTGCGCATGTGCAGATGACAGTGTGTGTGAACAAAGCCAGTGCGCGCAGGGAACTAGTAGGGAAGGTAAGTGAATTTCACCCCTGGTAAATATATGTTGGTTGCCAAGCAACCAATTTTTGATCACATGACTACAGGGACACTGTGATAATCATAAGCATGAGAAATGATTGAAAGTCATTTTTTTCAGTGTTGTCATAACTTTAAACTTGTCATTAAACAAATAGTTGTAAGCCAAGGACTACCTGTATATATACTGCAATTGATTGCAGCTGAAATTTGTCGTGTTGCATTTTAGACGAGTGGTGCTAATTCTAAAAAAAATATTAGAACTTGAGCTCCCATTATATTAATCAGCAGGTTACATTGAAGGTTGTTGCAACTACACTTCTTGTGTCGGGAAGATCTGCAGGAGCCATATGGCCCAGTGGTTAAAGTGCAATATTGCAGGCAGTGCAGGTAAACTCCACTGCCAAGAGTTCAATTCTGACTGGCTCAAGGTTGACTCAGCCTTCCATACTTCCGAGGTCAGTAAAATGTGGAACCAGATTGTTGGGGGCAATAGGCTGACATTTTTAAACCACTCATAAAGCACTGTGGAGCGCTGCATAAGTGCTATTGTTTTTTTTTAAAACCACTTTTCTTGTGTTTCAGTGAACATCTTGTAGAATCTAAAAACTGCTTTGCATGATTTGGGAATTTGAGTCTGTGTTTCCACCATCAAAAGATTAAAATAGGGCACTAACTCACTCAATAATATACAGAAAAAGAAGTAGCATCATCAGTGACTTGAGAATGTTATCTGGGATGAGTTTTATCCTGTGACTCCTGACGACGTGGACAGGATTCTGGGTAGACTGAACGTGACCACATGTTTGTTGGACCCGTGTCCCTCCTGGTTAGTGCTGGCTTCTCGAGAGGTGACGCGAGGCTGGCTCCAGGGGATTATAAATGCTTCATTGAGTGAGGGTGACTTCCGCGCTGCGTTGAAAGAGGCGGTGGTGAGGCCTCTCCTCAAGAAGCCTTCCCTGGACCTGGCAGTGTTGTCTAATTATCGTCCGGTCTCCAACCTTTGCTTTGTGACGAAGGTTGTTGAGAGTGTGGTTGCGCGACAGCTCCCCCCAGCACTTGGATGAAATGGTGTATCTGGCTTCAGGCCTGGGTACAACACGGAAATGGCATTGGTTGTATTGATTGATGATCTCTGGAGGGCCTATTAGATCTCTCAGCAGCTTTTGATATCATTGACCATGGTATCATGCTGCACCAGTTGGAAGAGTTAGGGGTGGGGGGCACTGTGTTGCAGTGGTTCTCCTCCTTTCTTTCCGACCGGTCTGTGTGGGCAGGGGGGCAGAGGTCGACCCCGAGGCACCTCATATGTGGGGTGCCACAAGGGTCGGTCCTCTCGCCCCTTCTGTTCAACATTTATGTAAAGCTGCTGGGTGTGATCATCCATGGTTTCGGGGTGAAGTACATCAGTATGCTGATGACACTCAGCTGTACATCTCCACCCCAGACCACCCCAATGATGCCCTTGAAGTGATGTCCCGGTGCCTGGCGGCCGTGCGGATCTGGATGGGAGAAACAGGCTCAGGCTCAACCCATCCAAGACCGAGTGTCTGTGGTTTCTGACGTCCCGATATAGTCAGTTGGTGCCATCACTGACTATTCGCTGGCCCCCACAGAGAGGGCTCGCAACTTGGGCATCCTCCTGGATTCACGGCTGTCTTTAGAAGAGCATTTGACGGCCGTGACCGGGAGGATTTTTCATCAGGTTCGCCTGATTCGCCAGTTGCGTACCTTTCTGGATCGGGACTCCTTACGCACAGTCACTCATGCCCTCGTCACTGGACTACTGCAACACTCTCTACATGGGGCTCCCCTTGAGTAGCACCCGGAGGCTCCAACTGGCACAGAGTGCGGCCGCGCGGGTGGTTATGGGAGCGACATGGCGTTCCCATGTAACACCTCTTCTGCACGAGCTGCACTGGCTCCAGGTGGTCTTCCGTGTGCGCTTCAAGGTCTTGGTTACCACCTTTAGAGCGCTCCATGGCTTAGGACCTGGTTATCTACGGGACCACCTGCTGCCACCAGTAGCCTCCCACCGGCCGGTATGCTCTCATAGAGAGGGGCTCCTCCGGGTGCCGTCGGCCAAACAATGTCGACTGGCGGCCCCCAGGGGGAGAGCCTTCTCTGTGGGGGCACCTACTATCTGGAATGAGCTCCCCCCAGAGATATGGAGGATCCCGGATCTATGCACCTTCCACCGTGTTCTCAAGACCTTTTTATTCCATCAGGCTGGCCTGGCCTAATTTTTCCCTTTTTCTCTTTTTAAAACACAAATTATAATTCGTTCTTAATTTTTTGGGGTGTTTGAAATCTGTCTTCAGCCAAATTGTTTAATTCGGTTTTATTTTGTTTTTAAATTTTGTATTTATGTGTTTTTATCTTGTGGCTGTTCACCACCCTGAGTCCTGCAGGAGTAGGGCAGTATATAAATCAAATAAACTAAACTAAACTAAACTAAGTGACTTCTCTAATTTTTTTTTTTATTTCTATCCTACACTTTGTTTTAGTGATTAGTCAATTCTCTCTTGTGTCCCACCAATGATTTATAGATTTGGAGCACCATGGAAAGCAAGATCTGACCTGTGAAGTGTGGATTATCTCTCAGATATGAGTAAGAATTGTGCAAAAGCTATTCAAAGAATGGAGGGAACTGTCTCTTCCGGTCTTTCTACTATTCTACCCGTATCAAGCAGTAAACATCTTGGTGCCCCTAATATATTTGCATATATTTCTCCTTTGCTTCTATCAAGTTCTCTGCTCCCTTTGACCTTATTTTTTAGTTTTTAATTTAAGAAGACAGTCCATATGCTGTAGATTTTGGAAATAGCTTTAATTTTCATGCAGACTGACAACATGCTTTGAAAAGATCTGACTGTGGCATGGTCCAAAAACTTTGTGGACTTTTTAATGAAGACATTTAAATCCAGAATCTGAAATTATCTATATGCATCACCCTTTATGGTCAGAAATGAAAAGTATCTTTGAAAAGAAAATTACTATATATTATTCAAATAGAAAGTCAAAAGGGAAAGTGGTTACGTAGAGATGATTCTTCTAAGCATATTACATGGGAATCCAAGGATGTAATCTTTGGATTAAGATTAAAAGGATGTCCTTTACATCCCGAAAACAGCTCTGACCATTTAAATTTGGTTAGAACTGCGGATCTTGGCCAATATATAGTGGCAGCTCATTAAAAGACTTTTTTGCACTCTGAAATAATGCTTTTTATGTTGTTAAATAGTAATTTAGGAATTTTTTTTTTACATTAATGGGAAAGTGATTCAATTATTAACTGAATAAAACTTTTTTAAAAATCCCAAAGTACTGGTAAATATCCAAATTTAACAATTTGTAAAAAAAAATCCTATGCATTTTCTCACTATGCACAGAATTTTTTTTAAAGAGCATATCCCCTCCTCTTGCCTGCAGACTTGAGAACATTTGCCAAGGGTGTATTTATGTCCAAGTTATAAAGTATGAGAGTATATAATGGAAAAAGGTTTGAGTGCCATGAAGTGACGTGCTGAATGAGCACAAATACTGGCAAGACATCTGCAAGGTTCTCCTTTGACATCAATGGGAACAGGATGAAGCCATGTGTTTAATCGGTTCATATCTTAGCAGGAGACTTCGCGTGCTCTGAAATATGAGTAGCAATGATCTCATCACCTCTACTGGCCATCTCTGCTGCCAGGAATTTTTAGCCAAAATTACCGTATTTTTCAAAGTATAACATGCTCCGGAGTATAAGACACACATTAGTATTTGGGGAGGAAAACAAGAAAAACAAAATCTGCCTCTGCCTACCAGCATTCATCGATCTTCATCTGTCTAGCGTCCTTGCAGCAAACAGCCTGGTCAGCTTCAGCATGTTATCGCAGCCTGATTCAGCACGAGCAGCTGATTGGTGGTTGGATCGGACTCCTGGAATACCGCCAATCAGCTGTTCCAGGCTGCGGGGATTGCCACAGCCCATCGCCGCCTTCGTGGGTTGCATTTTTGGCCTTCGTGTGTCACATTTTTGGCCTTCGTGTGTCACATTTTTGGCCTTCGTGTGTCACATTTTTGGCCTCCATGCATCACATTTTTGGCCTCTGCATGCTTCATTTTAGACCTGTTCCAGGCTGCCAGGATCGCCACAGCACATTGCCACTGATTGCCACCTCCACATGTTGCCTCTATGCCGAAAATGTGATGTGCAGAAGCCATAAATGGGGTGTGCGGAGGCTGAAAACGTGACGAACGGAGGTGGCAATCAGTGGTGATGTGCTATGGCGATCCCTGCAGCCTGGAACAGATCTAAAATGCAGTATGCGGAGGCCGAAAACACGGCATGCAGAGGCCAAAAATGGCCGAAAGGTGGGAGCTGGCTGGTGGGCGGGGCTTCAGGAACATTCGGTGCTGAAGCCTCATATAAGATGCACCGCAATTTTCACCCACTTTTAAAGGCGGGAAGTGCGTTTTATACTCCGAAAAGGTAGCTGAGCTCAAACATCTGCTTCTGCCAAGCTATCTGGAATACTTGAGTCATTGAAAAATTGACACATTCCAAAGCCACTAGGAGAACCTGGACCTTTTAACATTGCATTTGGATTAGAAGAGAATAGGTAACTTTGTGGGATCACTTCTTGAGTTTAATAGTATTAGTAGGAGAATAAGCTTATTTTCATGCCTTAAAGCATAATTGTCCACTTATTTCTGCCAGCCAAGTTGTTAAAAGGCCCAGAGGGAATGCTCAAGATTATCAGTATTATGGAATAGTCTTGGTCCATGTGGCCTCAAAGTTACTCCAAAATTTATCAACAGGTTATGTTTTTCAATAGGGGTGTGTGTGTGTGTGTGTGTGTGTGTGTGTGTGTACACTAAATATTTAATTTTCTTTCTTTCTTCCTTCCTTTCTTCCTTCCTTCCTTCCTCTCTTTTTCTTTTTCTTTTTCTTTTTCTTTTTTTTCCCTCTCAACTTGCCATTCAAACGCACAGCCCATGCTGTAAATACTTGTACTCCTGACATAGACAATATGGATTGAGAAGATATTTTTCTTGCCTGATGTGATTGAGAATCACCCTGTAATATTATATGATAAAAGACTCAAGACAGTCATTTTAATACTGGGCAATTTCAACAGTCCTCCCTGGGATGAAAGCATTTCCCATGACAACCTAATCATGTCTAGTACCAGATCATCACTGATTTAAATCCTATTGTTGACTACACATTAAATCTGGTGTGCCTCTCAAAGCATCATCTCTCAAAATCTGGTTCAGCAACAATTTACATCCGTCTGTTTGCCAGGGTTAAATTCAGCAGGCTTCTGAATTTTAGGCTAAACTTTAGGGTAAGCCTGAGTGCTATCCTTCTTACCTGTCCCTTTGTTTTCAACTTATAATTTAGATTTTAGAAGTGGACCAACTCAGGACTAATTCTGACAAGTATGCAATTAAAAAGCATTAAGTACTGAAAGGATAGTCAAAGGGGTGTGATGCCTCAGCAGTTAAAGACATTGAGCCTGTCATCTGGAAAGCTGGCAAGACCCAAGTTCAAGACCCAAGTACCAAGCAATAGGGTGAAATCCCATTCCTGTCTCAGCTCCTGCCCAGGGGTGCGTTCTAAATTTTTTTTTACTACCGGTTCTGTGGGCGTGGCTTATTTTGTGGGTGTGGCTTGGAGGTCATGTGACTAGGTGGGCGTGGCTAGCTGGTCAGAGTCATTTCTGGAAGGTCCTCGCACTTACAACGGGTCCTCGCTCTTACGACCCAACTCATTTGTTTGCTTTTAACACTGATCAGCTGTAGGACGGCCCTTTGAAGCCCCATGGCAAGAGTTTAAACAGTTTTTTTCCCTCTAGTCATCAGCTGGGACTCAGAAGGCAGCAATAGATTGGGGAGGGGACCAAATAAAAGGTAAGAATAACGTGGGAGGGCGGGGAGAACCGGTTCGGTGATGTCATATCGTCACCGCTACTGGCTCTGCCGAACCAGACCAAACTGGGAGGAACCCACCACTGCTCCTGCCCCACTAGCACTTCGAAAGCATGCAAGTGCGAATTGATAAATATTTTTATTTTATTTTATTAGTCATATTTCTATGTCACCCACTCTCCGAGGACTCTGGGTGGCTTACATCAAAGACAGTCTGCTAAATAGCATATTGCCCCCAACAATCTGGGTCCTCATTTTACCCACCTCGGAAGAATGGAAGGCTGAGTCAACCTTGAGCTGGTGAGATTTGATCCGCTGATCTGCTGAACTAGCAGTCAGCTGAAGTAGCTGCAGTACTGCATCTAACCACTGCGCCACCTTGGCTCTTAAAAAGGTACCACTTCAGGGGGGAGGGGGAGGTAAGAGCATTCTGTGCACCCTGGCATTTCATCATGCTGACCGCGTAAGTGTCTTCAGATACTGCTGGCTCCCTTGGCTAAGAAATGGAAATGAGCACTGCCCCTAGAGTCAGACATAATTGGACAGGGAAAATCTTTACCTTTACAGTACAGGTAGTCCTCGACTTACAACACTTCGTTTAGTGACCACTGAAACGGCACTGAAAAAAGTGACTTATAACCATTTTTCACAGTTAAGATCTTTGCAGCATCCCCATGATCATGTGATCAAAATTCAGATACTTGGCACCTGGTTCATACTTATGACCGTTGTTGTGTCCCAAGGTCATGTGATTACCTTTTGCAGCCTGAAGCCGGATTCACTTAACAACTAACTTAACAACTGCAGTGATTCACTTAAAAATAACTGTGACAAGAAAGGTCATAAAATGGGGCAAAACTCACTTAACAAATCTCGTTTAACAATTAGAAATTTTGGGGTCAGAGAAGGTGCCCTTTCCTGGCCCTGTCAGGTGACTTTGGATGATGCAGAGAACACGAAGTGTTCTCCTCTGTTTTATGAAACAAGGGTGGGATACTTTTATCAGGGAAAATAAAACTATTATCTAGGTAAGGTAAAGGTAAAGGCTCCCCCGCACATGAGTGCTAGTTGTTTCCGGCTCTAGGGGGCAGTGCTCATCTCCATTTCAAAGCCGAAGAGCCAGTGCTGTCCGAAGACATCTCCGTGGTCAAGTGGCCGGCATGACTAAATGCCAAAGGTGCACGGAACACTGTTACTTTCCCACCAAAGTGGTCCCTATTTTTCTACTTGAATTTTTTACATGCTTTCAAACTGCTAGGTTGGCAGAAGCTGGGACAAGTCACGGGAGCTCACCCCATTATGCGGCACTAGGGGTTCAAACTGCTGAACTGCTGACCTTCTGATCGACAAGCTCAGCATTTTAGCCACTGAGCCACCGTGTCCCAACTATTATCTATTCCACAGCTGCTATTTTGAAAATTCCATTTAAATGAATATCATTATAAAGTTTAAAAAAAAAAAAAAGCTAGATGTGGATTAGCCAAATAGTCTTTTAAGTCTGGATGATTTGGATCTGACATTCATATTGAGAGCAAGTGCCACTCAATGTAGGTTTTTTTTCTTTTTTAATTGCAATTTAAAACACATGAACACAATGAACAAAATCAGATTTAAGAAGAACTGACAACATATAGCTGACAACTGACAACTGACAAAAGATTATTTTCGGTAAGTGTTATGTTACAATAACAAAACAAACATCAGGAAAATAAACAAATGGAAAACTCTAAAGAATTAATATTAAATTGAAATGAATTAGTGTTTTTCAAAGTTGGAAACTTTAAGATGTGAACTTTAATTCCCAAAATTATTAAAGTTGCAGTTGCAAGACTGAAAAACACTGATCTCAATTATTTAAATATATCACATACATAGTATATTTAATAGATATATATCAGATCCAATCAAAACTTTAAAATTCTTATGAAATAAGAAATACATCAACTTTGCTTGAAAGTAATAGTCTTGTGCACATTGACTTCTCTTTTTCCCTCTTATTACAGAACTTGTGACCATCCAAATTGTGGATGGACTATAGGTGTGATAGTCCAGAACTATTGTCCATGTGTCCAGGCTAATAGGAATTGTAGTCCAATATTAAGTGGATCGGTAGCATCTTCTCTCTTGAAAAAGCTATTTATCTCAAATGGCTTTAATGATGAAATAACCAATTTTAACTATTGTTAAAAACTATTCAAAGAAACAATGGGTTTTCTCCATTGCCTCTGCTAATATTTCCATTTTGCCTAGCATCCAGGTATGTCATATTTAAAGTATCTAAGGAAAAAAGTGTTTTTAGACGGTTTCTTGGATTAGGATAGGGATGAGGGTATTATTAATAGCATTATACCAATATAAATGGCCTCAGGCAAACTCCACCTTTCATTACAGCTCTGTGAAATAGATTAAGCTAGGAGAGATGGCTGGCTACAGGCAAGGGTGTGCCAAAAACTGCCTTGCAATTTCTCATAAGTTTTTTTTTTCTCCCTGAAAAAGAAGCTTTTGTTTTTCTTCCATGTTGGCAGGATACTGGAAGCTTTCTCGCAAATGCCTCTCAATAGTGGGGGTTTTTTTTTTAATTACTGGAGGTGATGGATGGTAGGTGTTATTATTTTACATACAAGAATGTGAAATTACAGCTGCCAGTTCTTTAGCTAGCTTCATAGGCATCCGATTCTTCCCAAGAACCCAGAATGTCGTAATTTATCAGTTTAGTTTATGTGCAGAGGCAAGAAGTGTAGCCTGTTGCTATTGACAGAAGGACATTTTGTCAATGTCCAGATTTTGTGGTATGTATGCTGATAACCATTGGGATAAAAATGGTCGTTTTATACTGTAAACTTTCTGCTTGATTTTCAAATCTTGCTACTTCATGATTTTTTTCCAATACTTTGTCTTCTATTCTACTATCCTGTGATACTGCCACATCAATTATCCACACTTTCTTTTTTTCCACCACATTTATATCTGGTGTGCTATGAGCCAAAACCTTATCAGTCTGTATTTGGACATCCCACAATATTTAAATTTAATTTCTGACTCCATTTTCAACTCCATCTTCCCACCATTGTTTCACTACTGCTACATGATAGTTTATACAGATGTTCCAATGAATCATTTTGGCAACTGGGTTATGTCGTTTATAACCAGTTTGTACAAATTTCTTGTAAGAACTAAGTATTTGATCTACTGTTTCTATTGCTTTTTTGAACAATCTGCATTTTGAGAGGTCCTTGGTGTTCTCTGAGCTTAGTTATTTTCTTGCAGATGTTTCATTACCCTTGCTAGCTAACATCATCAGGACTAGCAGTAATGAAATGTGTTCAAGAAAAAATCAAGCTCAGAGAGCACTAAGGACCCCATATTTCAACTCTGAGTTACAAAAATTCTCCCTTACTAGATAGAATCTGCACTTTGTATCAGATGATGGTAGTGATAACAATGATGATTAAAATGATGATGATGATGGTATTACATATTTTCTCTCACTGAAGCTTCTCTGACTGCTCAACCACAACAGTCTAAAAATGCCAAATGGAAAAGACTGTCTCCCAATCATTTTCTCTAGGATATAAATAAAACTTGGAAAACTAGAGAGATTATGGAAACAAGAATCTTGTAGGCCATATTTTAATTTTAAAAAGTACAGGAAGGCACCCCTCCCATGAAAATGTTCTCTTTTTGGGGAAATAATTTTTGATAGAAGACATTATTTTATGAAATGGAAGGAGAACTGGTAGGAAAAGAAATACTTCAGGAGAATTTTTTGCATAGCACTATTTAGTACAGAATAAGGGACGTAGTTGCTCAGTGGCTAAGATGCTGAGCTTTTTGATCAAAAGGTCGGCAGTTCAGCAGTTTGAATCCCTAGTGCTGTGTAATTGGGTGAGCTCCTGTTACTTGTCCCAGCTTCTGCCAACCTAGCAGTTCAAAAGCACATAGAAAATGCAAGTAGAAAAATAGAGACCATCTTTGGTGGGAAGGGAACAGCATTCCTTGTGCCTTTGGCGTTTAGTCATGCCGGCCACATGACCACGGAGACGTCTTCAGACAGCACTGGCTCTTTGGCTTTGAAACAGAGGTGAGAACCACCCTTAGAGATGGCAATGACTAGCACATACGTGCGAGGGAACCTTTACCTTTTATATAGTACAGATAATTTGACAAAAATTCTTAGGTCTTCTGAAGACTTTGGCATTTAAAAAGGAGGCAACTTGATGCTCCTTAGAACTTTTTATTCCTCTCCCAATAGCTCTAACCAATGTAATGAGTGGCAAGGCACTGTGGACATTATAGTTCAAATTATTTTATAGTCTTCATAATTCCTCTTTCTCCTGATCTTTTACTCTGGTTGTATCTCATTGGTTTCAACCCTGATAAGATGAACCAGAAAACTGGAAGAGGATCTTACAGGAAAATGTCTTTGAACCAGAATCTGGGTTTCTAAATAAGTGACAAGAGTTCAGGAATAAGATGTCAATCTACCAAGTAGGACAAGTCTGCCTCCTTTGTTTACGAGAAGAGGAATAATCAACTCCTTTTGCCCCAACCTTTATGTTATGTAAATAGTTGTCAGTTGAAGTTCTCAGTCTGGTCCTCTATTGGAGTGGGAAAATACTCTCTCCTGATTGGTTGTGGGCTGATCCGTTTCCCTATAAAATGAGCTGTGTCAGCCAGGGAGCAAGAGTTTCCTCACAGGCAGTATTGAATAAGGAGCTGTTAGAAATCACGCTGGCCTCACCTCCATTCTTCACCCAGAACATAACACTTTATATAGATTTGTCCCTGAATTTCAAGTCTAGCTTTGGTTCTTCCTCCCCAACTCTCAGTAATGAACCCTTTCTTGTGTTAAATTACACAACTTCAAAGTCTTAACCACATTGATAAGATACTTGCTTTCTTCTGAGATCATAAAGAAATAAATCTAGTTATCACCAGGCAAGATTTTGGCCATGCTGGAAGTCACCTTGTCAAGTTTTTACTTTCAGCAAGGACAGTTTCTGTTTGAAATTTATGCCTTAATTCCCTGACTGAAAACAAAGAAGCCACTATAGCTGTATATCAGATAGTGAGCTGAAACATTGCAGATTGTATTGCTACTTCAGTTTGTGAAGAAGTCCTTGGGTTTGGGGAGGGAGGGGGGATCTATTTTTTTCTATTTTTTCTCTTTTTATGATAACTAGCAGGGTAACATGGGGGAAATGGTGTATTTATTAGTCCAGAGGCCCCTAAACAGTGAAATCAGTTCAGGAGCTTTGTTAGAAGAGTAACTGTTTCCTTTCCCTCATAAAATGCTTATCTTCATTCATCTATGTTTATTTTCCTTCTGCTTTTCTTTTTTTCTTTTTTTTTTAAACTAAAATGCTTAATGGGCCTCAGTTGAGCCTTAACAGCAGGAGGAAAGTAAACTCTATTAAATCTCTTGGGGCTTAATAGTCAAAGTTAAATGCTTTGTTGGATTATTTTGTCCAAGTTTCATCTTTTGTTGCTGGAGATGCTAGTGTTGAACCTCTTAAGACCTTCAAATCATGCTTTAAGAGCTTGGGAATGAACTGCAAAGATTGTTCAAGATTATTTCCTCCTTCCCTCCATAGAAACAATGCAAATGTGGTTGAAATTAGATAGCACATTGGTTTTGTTCATTCTTCCCCATTTCAACTAAGGTGTACAATGAAGAGGAACATGGGGAATCTAAGCAAGCTTTAGAATTCCTCATCTGCAAACGGTTTCAGCCATTTCTACTTTTAACGAGAATATTACAACAGGATGTCTCAAAGGTGTTTTTTCAAAAGGCAACTGGGCTATGTTTTTCCCCTTGAGGAAGAAGAAAACATTTTGCTTCTCATTCAAGGAGCTTCATCAGTTCTGGCTGGATGACGGAGGAGGATTAGTTCTGACAGGATGTTGGGAGGAGGTGGAAAGATTATATTTCTTTGCAGTCATCTGGTCATTAGCACTCTGTCTGAAATCCATCGAGGCCCTTTGGGGGTTTATCTGTGACCTCAGGGTCACCTGAATTGGAGTATAAGCAAGTGTGGAATCTTCTTAGAACTACAGAAAGGACTGTGTTATAGACAGAATATAAGTGGTATTATATTTCTTCCCATCTAGTGAGGGAGGGCTATTCAATTCTAACAAAGATGATCTCTTTTACCCCTCTTACAGTCCAATGGTCCCTTCTATCCATAAATAGACTTTACTATTTTCAAAAAAGTGACCTTTGTCTCTCAAATGCAGATGGACTTCTGAATCTTGTCCTGATGCATTTGTTCTCCTATGTTGTGCCATGCGTTTGGTAAGTAGTTGTTTTGTTTCTTCAGTGTACATATATGCACATGTCTCACTGCATTGTATTGCATATATCATGTGTTTGTCTGGGTGTTTTTATCGTTGGGTTGGACAAGATTCTGCCTTAGTGAATGCTTGGTAGGCAGAAGCTTGTCCACCCAAGATAAAACACCTAGACAAAAATTGAACAAAGTGATATATGCAATACAATATAGTGTAACATATGCAATGAGACATGTGCAAATTTGTAGAGAAACAAAACAACTACTTCATTGTAATAAATCAATCAATTATCTACTCTATCAGTTGATTCTCAAGGAAAACCTTGGGATTATTTTCTTTCTTGTTTTTGACAATTTTTTTATTTTATAACAAACAAAACATAAAAATCCATCTTCCATTAACAATTACAAACTGTGTGTCGATCGGTTACAAATCCTTTGTGCTTTGTCCCCATATTCATATTTTACTAAGTATCCAATTTCTCATATTATCAATCTAATATATATCTTTATATTATTATCATCATTTATCATTTGTCTGACATTGACATTATCATTCCAAAAAAAATATAATATGTTCACATATTATATAATAACATTCATTATAAAATAATCCAAGATACTAAAACATGGAAATGAAATATGATTTCCATGTTTTAGTATCTTGGATTATTTTCTTGTTTGAAGCAGAAGAGAAACTGATTAACAGATTAACAGAGTTGGAAGGGACCTTGTAGGTCATCTAGTCCAACCCCCCTCCCCTGCCCAAGTAAGAGACCCTACATGTGTCCTGTACTGCATTGATTGCAAACTCTTGCTGATCATGAACCTTCAGATACATTTTATTTTTTTTTTGGCTAAGGTAACCTGATTTCATGACATGAGAAATGCCCATATGAACATGCAAGATAATTCGAAACTTTAATGAGAACCATTCTGGCTTATACTGTGCAAACTATTCTCTCTTAGCCTTAGTTTATTCTGTAAACCAAGAATAGTGATGACCTGCCCAATAAAGTAATTGTGAGGACTACTAAGACAGACTGTAATGTTCTTTAGAGGCACAATGCACTGTAGGAGCCTTTGATCTGCCATTGAGTGAATTTTGAGGGATAGCCAATGTTGGATTAGAATCTAAATGTTATCTTTGTTTAGAGTCTAATACATGAATTTGGCACCGGATGTGCAGCAATTATTTTCTTCTATACAGAATTACATCTGGTGCATGTGGAGGTAGTAGCAGATTTAGTTAGTTCATCCTGAAATTGCCTTGCATAATTAGAATCCCACTACCTATTTCTTATTGCAAACAAAGAATCATTGTACTGTTCATTTCAGTAATATGCTTTCTAATTTTATTTATTCTGTATAATTCCAAGATAATTTGCTGAACTTTCATTATTTTAAGATTTGTTTGTATTAATAAGATAGCTCATCTGTAATGATGCCTTATCATAATATATTCCTGACAATACTTGAAATAATAATCCTGTAATCTTTTCCTGGTTAACTCTTTTTCTGGTTAAATTCATTAGACTGCAGCCTTTTGATATCTGTAATAAAAGGAAAGAAGGAACGATGGCTGTAAAGTTGTGTTCTTTCTCCATCCATCCTCAATATATGGGATTCTCTTTGCTCCTATCTCAACACAATCTTTACAGTCTGTGATCCTAAAACATCCTGTATTAGAATACTCTAAATTGTTTCCTGGGAATTCTTGATAGCTCCTTTCCTCCTTGACATTCTTTCTGACATATTCGCAGGCTGAAGCGTGCACTTTTTAGTTGACATATTAAATGCAAAGATCAGGCCCATAATAGGACTGCCAATTGAGATGTTGGAACAAACATTAACAGACGGCTGCACAGACAGATTGCATCAGTTGAGATAGATATTTATTTGGCTTTTTCACAGAGGTCGACGACTTAGAGGAACTGATGAGTAGCCTGTTTCAAGACTGCTTGAAAATAATAGAGATGACTTAAGGAAAATATCTTCTGAAATTCTGGCTGGGATTTTAAAGGTTCAACCTGATGAAGTGTTTTGCAGGATTGATAGAATTTACAGAATTAACTCCTGGTTGGCAAAGCAAAGGCAATTGCCTAGAGATGTGGTGATCTATTTTACAGATAAAGAAATTAGGAATAATATTGTGCAGAACTCTTTTAATTCTACTTTGCAATTTCATGGAAGAAAGATTTGGATTTTTAAGGAGCTCCCGACTAAAATGCTAATGGAGAGGAAGAAATTTGGCTTTCTAGTGACTGAAAAAATATCCTATTCAGGTGGGACACGCCAGTTGGTTTAATACTGAGATATCAAGGAGTAAGATATCAATTGAACACTGTTGAAAAAGCGGAAGATTTTTATCAAAAAATTTTAAAAATGAATTTAACACCTTTAGGCATAATACAGGATAAGCAAAAGGAGTTGGAAACAAAAGGAAAATATCAAAATATAGAGGCTGTGGCAGATAAATTGTCTTTGGATTCCCTGGATACCCCAGCTGGTCTGTCTATAAATAAGAGAGTAGTGTCATCCGACACCAAGCTGATGAACCATCAAGTCACAGACAAGTGCGCAAATCAACCAGTTGATATACAAGTGACGGAGAAGAAAGATGAGATGATAAAACTAACCCAACAAGAACAACCCATAAAGCAGAATGAAAATTGACCAGCCGATACACAATCGGTAGGCAAGAAACGAGGATGGAAATTCAACCCGCAAAAGAAAAAGAAAAGAAATAGATCTCATAGAAATAGCAGTTTCTAAACCATGCAACATTGAAGCCAGGGACTTTAAAAAATGAATGAATATTTGAAAAGATAGTGGAGGCGAACAATTGTTTAATACTATCCTGAGGATTGTGGCAGATCTCTGCAATGCCGTGATTTTGGGATGTGAAAAGAGCCTCACCTTGTTGGATTTGAATCATCTACTTTGGATTTTTTTTTTTTTTTTTGGTAAATATATTATAATTATTTTGAGTTATAAGGCAGGAGAGTTACGCCGGGGCATGCAGAAGATCTGGATGTTACTCATTAGGATGATGGGAATTAATAATCCTGATGAATACCACAACTATAACCATATGGATATAATTATAATGTCACTCGGGTGGTTGTTTTTACTTTTATATAGATGCGAGGATATCTACTACTGATGGGGGCAGAAGATGACTGAAGATTTTGAACAAACTGTTGCACCAGCATGTTATTTTACCCTATTATGGGTGATGGATTTAACAATCCAGTGGAAAGACACCAAAGAAGATATTATATGGATTATAAATTTAAAGTTATTGTCTTTTTTCTTTTTACAAAATGGAATGCATATATAGATATGTGTATATTTTAGTATAGTGGGCAGTGGATTATAATTAGAATTAGAATTGTATTGCATGATCTTGCAGGAATTGAAGGGTTGAAATAGGTTAGTTTGGGGAGTGGAGGAATTGGAGGAATGGATAGAACTGAATAAATGTTAAATTTGGATGTAGGGAGAAAGCCGCCTTAAAATGTTATATTATTAATATATATAAAAGATTAAATGTTAAACTGTAATAATATACTATAAGTTTAGGGGAGGAGAAAAAGGGCAGATTATTGTAAAGATTCAACGATCCAGTGGAAAGACATCAAAGAAGATATTATATGGACTATAAATTTAAAGTTATTGTCCTTTTTTTTTTTTTTTTTTTAATAAAATGGAATGCATATATAGATATGTGTATATTTTAGTAAAGTGGGCAGTGGGTTATATTTAGAATTGTATTGCATGATTTTGTAGGAATTGAAGGGTTGAAATAGGTTAGTTTACTGATTGATTAGTCTAAGAAAAAGGATCCTTAAGTCATATATTTAGGGGAGTGGAGGAATTGGATAGAACTGAATAAACGTTAAATTTGGATGTAGGGAGAAGGCTGCTTTAAAATGTTATATTAATATATATAAAAGATTAAATGTTAAATTGTAATAATACACTATAAGTTTAGGGGAGGAGAAAAAGGGCAGATTATCGTAAAAATGGGAGTTACAAGAATAATATGCTAAGGGTCAGTATTCTGAGGAGGGAGTAAGGGAAAGGGAAGATGTTATGTATGTAATTAGTTATGAAATAGCCTATTGTTGTGAAGAAGTCACGGGGGGGTGGGTGGTGAGGGGGGGGTTAGGGATGAGGGGGGGGGGGAAAGGGGGAAAAACTTGTATTTGAAAACTTTTTCAATAAAAAAAAAAAAAGTAAAAAGACTGCTTCCCTGTATAAGGAGCAACACACATGGTTTTCTCCTGCATTTCAGTTGGAAATGGGACTTGACCCTATTGTGCATCCAGTAAGTCAATTCAGCACAAGAAATTGCTTTTGTTTTTGTTGTTCCCTGCTAGACTTTTTATTGTGTAACACTATAAAATTAAACTACTTTCTTTTGTTGGATTGTAACATTTAACATAAACGTGGGAAATTCCCTTGGCTAAAAAAATAAAACAACAGTGAAGTACTGTAGGATGAAATTTGACCATCTGAGATATATATGTATGTATGCGTGTGTGTGTGTGTGTGTATCACATCACATAATATACATATAATATATGTAAAATACATAATATAACACACACAAAATATAAATATACAACACACACATATTCAGTGTGTGCCTACTTACATTCTGAAGTATTTTTTTTTAAAATAAGCTGTTTAGGTTTATCAGTTTGTTTTTCTTTCTTAATTCTACATGGTTTATATTTTTTTCTTTTAATTATTTTGTATCACAAAATATTTTTAAAATAAAATTAAACATAGGCACTGTGAGCATTTTGTTTTCTTTGTTTTCTTTTATTTTTGTTATTAACTTGTACGATCTGAAAATTTTCTAGAGGGAATAAATGTGATTTAAAAGTACACACACACGAAATTAGCCACAAACACAAACTGTATAGTCATGATTTCAGATAGAAGAACGGACAACAACAATCTACAGCAAAGCTTTCCCCACTGACAGAAACTCTCATCCAGCATTCACCTTCACTACGGTTTGGGAATGTGAGCGTGCACGCTCATGCACTCGCTATGCTCACTCGCACCTCTTCTGCTCATGGGGAGAGAGTCAAAAATGGGACATAATAACATCCCGGTGGGTGGGCGGAGCCACCTGCTGCCGGCGCTACCAGTTCACACGAGCTGGATAGATCCGGCCGGATTTCACCGCTGCTTTCATCTCATCTCTTGGAACTTGGAGATAGAAATTGGGGACCAAGATCGCTTTTCACGTCTTTCTGTAGAGATTCAACCCATGTTTCACAGATCTCTTAAATGCAGCAGAAAGATGATGTCCTAGTTATTTGTTAGGGATTACCAACAAATAAAGATGACATGAATTAAAAATATGAAAGGGGACATTAATTGAAAAATATCCTTTGAGTATCCTATGGTCAGGTTGGACAAACGATCAATGATTCGATACAGGAATCAGTGAAAACCATCAATAGACAGCTTCAAACAACTTTTGAGGGACTGAGAAATAGAAATGTCACCACTGTGAAAATGCCCTTATTTAGATCATTATTTAAAGAGACAGAATCCAAGCATCTTCTCCTTATTATTGAATGAAAATTCCCAGAATTGACAGTCAGTAGTAGTGGTTCCTTTCAAAAGACACACAATGAATGATCCTTTTGTTCTCTTTCATCGTTCTCATACAGATAATCCTTGATTTACAACCGTAATTAAGTCCAGTATTATAATTGTAAATCATGGTGGTTTAAGCAGGTCACCTTGTGACCACACCTGATTTTTTTCTTTTCTCTCCAGTGGTGGTGAAGCTAATGTTCCAGTTGTTAAACAAACCTATGTTCTTCAAAACACTCTCATCAATGGTGGGTTGCTCCACGTATGGTTTGGTTCTTGCGAACCAGTAGTAATGGTGGCTGGAGGCTCCACCCACCCACCTGGATGTCATCATAAATGATTTGCACATGCGCATAAGCTTCTGTGCAGGCCCTCCCATTGGGAACTGGTAGTGGAAGTGAGTAGAACCCATCCCTGACTCTCACCATGATGAGTGTTTTTTTCCCCAGAAACTAGAAGTAAATGCCAGAAACTGGCAAAAACACCAAAATCATGGTCACATGACCACAGGATAATGCATGTGGCTGAAAAATGCAAGCTGTTGCCAAGAGCCCAAAATGCAATCACATGACTGTGGGCAGGTATGGGAGGCCGCTGTCAGAATTCTGGAACTGAATTCAAGAAGATCACTCTGGAAGATCTGTCATAACTTTGAGTGGTCGCTAAGTGACCAGTCATTAAGCGAGGACTACCTGTAGATATACCTGATCATAATGTTTGCTATATGGAAGCAGAGAATATGCTTTATTGTAAATTGTGTACTGTATCTATGCATGGCAAAGGAGCATCAAACTTGATTTCATTGAGGGCCGCATCAGGGTTGTGTATGACCTTGGGGAGGGGGCGTGGTGGGCGTTGCCAGGGTGGGCATGGCCAGCTTGATGTCATTCATGTTGGGGGCGCCTGTGGTGGACCGAGAGCTCTATCAGCGGAAACAGGCTCCCGAACTCCATTTTTGGCTGCGATGTCCTGCAACCCTCCACCAGTGAAAATGGAGCTCGGGAGGGCCACATGGACCAGTCATTCGCTGTTTCCAGGTCAACCATGAGGGCCAGATCTAAGCACCCTGTGGGCCAGATGCGGCCCACGGGTCTTGAGTTTGACAACCCTGCCATAAATGTTGGAAAAGTGTTTTATATATATATATATATAGAGAGAGAGAGAGAGAGAGAGATACCAGATCAGATGTTGCCAGCACATTCTGGCACATTTTCCTTGTTGCAGCCTAGCTACTGCCTTTCGATACTTGGCAGCTACCAGATTTCTGGAGAGACAGAACAGATTTATTTATAAAACATTCAACCAAACACCTGTTAGGGATTTGCAATTGGATCAAATGCATGATCTTACTCTCATTCAAGTTCAGGTGGGAAAATATTGGTAGGATAAAGTGATTGTGGGGGGGAGGAGGTTAAAATAAAGGGTTCCCTTTGGCCCTCAGAATATATTTCACTTTGAAGTGAATCAGTCAGCAAGGCAGGAAATGAAACAGCCTCTTCTTCTTTGCCTCCTGTTTCAGAACAATCAGCTAAATTTTTTACACAGCTGGAGCCAGGTGAGACAATGGGTCAGCAAAGTGAGAAATGCAGAAGTTAGAAAAACAGGATTTCTGCCCACCGAGACCAATTCTGAAGCCTGGGAATTTCTCTGTTTGATAAATTATTAGTACTGTAGGGTAGAAGCATCTGACCTCCTCTAGGGAAGGCTTGGAAGAGATGTTATCTGGATCTGGGCATCAAATACACTGCAATGGATGAAGACCAACTAGAGATGGAGACCAATAATATATCTTCTCAAGGACCAGAGGCGGACAGGCTGCAACTGTAGAGCCTCTTGCAGCCTTCAACCTCATTCAGACAACTGTCAAAGCCATCTGCAAGCAAACAAATTCACCCCCTGTCAAGATGATTAGGAGTCCTCCCTTTCCCAGAAGCTGCTGTCAGGAAGGGGGAAGAGAAAAGTAACAGAAAAGAAAGAGGCAGAAGATAAGGGTTGTCACAGAAAGGGAGAATGATCAGCTTCACCCACATTAGACTGTTCTGGAGGATACCATCTTTGACAGAAAAGGATTGTCCCCACACCACTGCCCAAACAATATTGGCATCCTTTTACTATCACATGGCTTAAAATTAAATGAATTATGTAGTCTTTCTTTTGCTTCTTGCATTAGTCTGGTGATACCTGAGGCTGCCATGGCTTTATCTGTGGCCTGTTCTTTTGCCCAGCTAGTGGGAATGTTGCCCTGACTTCCTTTAGCTTGCTGACACAATGAGAGATGCACATAAATTTAGCAAAATTATCTTGTTGAGGAGGTGAGAGAGGCCCTGGTTTTCCTCCTTGGAGATTATTTCAATGAGCTAGCAGAGGAGCCAAACTGTCCTGCAAAACTATCTGCTGATGATCTCAACCCAGCACAACAAAGGCTAACTTGGTATTTCAAAGAATAGGAGAGTGAAATTTGCCTTTGGTCTTTCACTTCTGGTTGGCTGCTGTTGTTTTCCCTGGCAGCCAAATGATAACTAGCACTTTTTATTTTGCTTTCATGGATTAGTCAGATGGATAATGCAATTAAATCAAAGTTCACCCGGTGACGAAGCAGACAGGACAATTATAAATGAAAACTGAGAGCAAGTTGGAGGGAGAGCAATTTAATTTAATAAGATAATATTGTTGCAAGGAGGATTGAGAAATATTCAAAAAGTAGAAAGGTGTTCCAAGTGACCCAAAGTATAGAGTCCTCTTTCAGCTTGGTATAAAACACTGAGGCATGCTAATCCTTTTCCCTCTTCCCTGCATTTTTATTTTAATACTGGTTAATAGTGAACTTTATCTGAGATTGCTATATATTTAGTTCCCTGTAAAGACTTCAGGCCTCATTGTTCAGTGTATTGTCATATTGGACTTTGCAGAAATAAGCACTTGAAAGTCTGAGGGAATAAATGCTGAATGAAAATGCCTGTATCTTCCAATCTTGGCAATTTTAAGATTGCAAGATTAATATTTAATGGACTTCAGTTCCCAGAATTCCCCAATCAAGCATGCTGGCTGGGGAATTCTGGAATTTAAAATCTACTTATCTTAGGGTTGCCAGGGTTGATAACCACTGCTCTAACCATTCCACTATGATAGTGCTTAATCCTTTACCAAATTTAGTACCAAATTTAGAAGCTACATAGCTCCACAAAGATATACGACAGTAAAATTTAAGATCTTTCAAGCCTTTTCCCAGGAATTTTAAAGATGATTTGCTCATGTTTTATAGGTAAAGGGCTTCTTATCATATAAATTTTATTCCAGCTTTCTCTTAGAAATATGCTGGTTCTCAGGAGCTGCCTCCTAAATTGAGAACATTCAATACTGACAGAAAGTCTCAGTGTAAATTTACGATGTTACTCTACTTATGGTTTCTAGTAGCAAATTAATGAGTCTTGGGAGAGATTTAAAATCCTTTCCCAATATTAAAGACCAGGAGGTCTCCAAAACTCTCTTTTAATCTTCTGCCAACTCAATAAAGTCTTTTCAAGATGGGGATTTTAAAATATATAGTCTGATATTCAGTGGACGGCATAAATTTAAATGATTAATAAAACAAAATGTATGCTCTCTCTCTCACACACACAGATGTAGGTATATGTACTTCTTTTTATTGTATTCTCTGGCAATATTGTCATGATTTTGCAGTGGAGAAACTAGTTTCCAGAACACAGGAAGAAACTAGGGCCATTTTTCAATATGTTAATAAAAAAACAACAACAAATTAGATCATTGGATATCTCAGTTATCACCTGTGGATAAAATTATAAATGAGCAAAATTCTCATCCTCATTCAAAATCCTTTATTGTAGCAATTTGATTAATAAAGTATATTTAAGAATCATTAAAATCACAGGGCTAAATACTTTTTACTTAGGTTTAGTCCCATCCTCTTAATTTTTTTTTTTGAAAATGTTGTTCTGCATAAAAACGATTAGAATAACACATCAACAGGATCAGAATCTATTTTAAAGATGTGTTGGATTTTATTGAACAGTGGAGAAGGAATCCATGAGTAAAATACACTGGTTGGGTAAAATGAAAAAGCTTTAAAAAAGGATTGGTTCCAAAAATAAGTGGTTCAGAGATGACATAAACAAAATGTAAACATTGCAGTAATGCAATGAATTGATAATGAATTATATTGCTGTGCTATTCTGGACATACATATGTCATGAACACAGAAACTTTTAGCAAACTAGATCACTGGCCTTCTTCCAGTTGATTTCATGAAGGATGCAGACAAGTAGAATGAAGCTGAATCATCTTGGCTGAGCCAGATACAAAAAGCTTTATTACGAGACTCAAGATACCCCCAAAATAGATTTGTAAGTTTCTATTTAAGGTGGAAAGTACATTTCTTCCACTGCACTAAACTTCATACTAGTTTCCTTTTTTTAGGTCTGTCTTTAGGTTTTTGTATACAAAGAATAGGAATACTCTCAGAATGCTTCTTACAAACATAATTATTTTTATCGTTTAAATGTATTGGCTGCCTTTCAAAACAAAAATTTCAAAAACAATTTCCAACAACTTATACTCACAATTTTAATTTTTAAATTAATAATTTCAACTAGAAAAATAAACTGGAGGAAGGGGAATAAAAATGCCATGGCATTCATTTCCTTCCTTCCTTCCTTCCTTCCTTCCTTCCTTCCTTCCTTCCTTCCTTCCTTCCTTCCTTCCTTCCTGTTTAGGGTTTCCCATGGTTTCACATACATGTACAAATCATGCCTGAACCTCCTAACTTTTATTTTATTATTTTATATTTCTTCCCTTTATTGCTTTTGTAAACAATTTAAGCAAACATACCCAATACTCCTTCCTCTTTCTATTTTCTCTACAATAACACAACCACCATCCTGTGAAGTGAGTTGGGCTGAAAAAGAGTGATTGGTTCAAAGTCACCCAGCTGCCTTTTATGATTAAAGTGGGACTAGAACTCAGTCTCCTATTTTCTAGCCCAGCACCTCCATTAGCAGACCAAAGCAGAGGATGTGCTAAACTAAAACAGCAGGAAAAATAATACATCCTAAAAAGCTCATGTCCTAAGTACATACTAGTGTCTTAAAAGGTCTGCAGCCAAAAGGCAAAAGGAATTCCAAAACTGGGTGGGAAAAGCACTAAGAAACTTCAATTCTGCAGTTTTGAAAATCCAAAGTCCAGGATAATTTGAGGACTCCAGGAATATATAGAAAGGTGGCCCTTTGGATATGGTAGTCCTAAACTCTGAATGTCTTGGTAGGTCAATATCAGTACTTTGACTAGGACCAGGGTTGAACTGGATCCATATTTGGAAATATTTTCCTGGCATAATATCATACTGTAATAGTTTCTTTAACTGAAACTTTTCCATGGCTTTTATTGGCTGCCCTGTGTAAAATGCATGGCAGAAATCCAGGGAGATAATTAATTTATTGCACTAATCCAAACTGCAGTCGAAGAACTGGTATGCAGGAATGGTTACTAAGCAGGGGGAGAGGATTGGTTTTATTATGGTTGGTCACCCCGTCAGTCATATATTTAAACTGGATTTCACATTTTTATCTATTTAAAGTATTAAGTCCTTCCAAAGACCTGAGATAGGCAGATGTCTGATGGTATTAAAAGTATTATCTCATTATCTCCAAGTAAAGCTGCCTTTTGCAATTGGCTGTTGGAGATTTTGGGATGATGATGGTGTTCAAGAGGTGCTCCAGATGTTTTGGGATTAGGGTGAAATGCTCCCGGTTCAGACCGGCTTGGGCGAGTAGGTAGCGATGGCAGCTGGCAATTCAGACAACCAGTAGCAAAAATCCCTGCCCCGCCCCTCATGCCCAGCTAAGCCGCGCGATCATAGGAGGTTTTTTTTTTTTTTAATGCCTCTGATGATCCAAGCTCTGACGATCCCAGTTGAGTTGCCTGCCGATCAGGCAACTCAGCTAGGATCATCAGAGCCATTTAAAAGAAAAAAAGTTCGTTTCTTTTAAATGGCTCTGGCAATCCAAGCTGTGACGATCCCAGCTGAGTTGCCTGATCGGCAGAGGGTTTTTTAAAAACCCTCTGACGATCAAGCAACTCAGCTGGGATCGTCAGAGCCTTTTGAAAGCATTTTTTTACATGGTTTTACATGTAAAAAATGGTTTTAAAAGTAAAAAAAAATGATCACGCCCACCCAGCTACATTACCCCCCCCCAAGCCACACCCACAGAACAGGTAGTAACAAATTTTAGATTTCACCACTGGTCTACTGGTATTATTTTCGCTTTCTTTGCAAAGAAAAGGTGCCTGGCCCAAGGTCACCCAACTGACTCTGTGCCTTAGGCAGGACAAGAACTCATTATCTCATGGTTTAACACTACATCATATTAGCTCTTTGTCTCTTTTCTGACTGTCTGATAAATCAGAACTTTTTACACAGGAGAGAAGAAAATGCAAATATAGATGCAATATAAATATAAGTGCAATATGTTTAGAGTGGTGGAAAAAAGAGGCAGATCAAAGATATTTGTATATTATTCACCTAATATATACTATAAACTTGAAAGCTGATTATTGAATTTCTGAATGCAGAAAATGAATGTTGGCTGATAATCTGAGTGATTTGCAGCCCATGTGTGATGCAAGAATTTTTAATTTTTTTTAAAAAAAAATTCATTAGAATTGTTCCTTTCAGCAATTCTGAAATAAAAAGGAACTAAATACAAAAAGATCAGCCCATCTTATTATGCTAACAGTCAGCCAATTATGTGGTATTTTTACATAATTAACATTTTAAAAAATCTCTTCTATATACACATACAGTAGTCTGTTCTACTTAGTCTCCCAATCTTGCATAGTTTTTTGTGTATGTGTCTTTGAATCACTGGTGATTACTGGTGACTGCCTGGGCAAGTCTTCGCAATTTTCTTGACAAGATTTGAAAAGCGTTTGCCCTTGTCTTCTTCCTAGGGCTGAGAGAGGGGGACTGGCTCTCCGGTCACCTAGTTTTTAGGACAGAACTAGAACTCACAGTCTCCTGGTTTCTAGTACCTCAATCACTACAGCAAACTAGTTCTAAGTTCATAATATACAATACATTGTCTAAAGAGTTATACTGGCTATTGTGCACACTGGCCATATAGCAGTAGCACTTAGACTTATATACCACTTCACGGTGCTTTACAGCTCTAAGTAGTTTACAGAGTTGGCATATTCCCCCCAATAATCTGGGTCCTCATTTTACCATCCTCAGAAGGATGGAAGGCTGAGTCAACCTTGAGCCTGAGAGTGGCTAATTCTAACCCACTGCAAGAAGCAGTGATCCAGTTATGGCCATGCCTGTTCCTTTGGGAGAATTCTCTGGCCTGATCAGCCTCTCTGGGTCTTGAGATTTCGGAACACACTAGACTTGTGTGTCCTCATAGCTTGGCAGGGGTGGGTTGTACTTACCTTTACTACCGGTTTGCAATGGGGCTGCGCGCGGGCAGAAGCTTTGCACATGTGCTCTTCTGCGCACGTGCAGAAGCTCCCTGATGACATCAGGATTGGTGGGTGGAGCCTCCCACCGGTTTTATTACTAGTTCTTGTGAACCGGTCCGAACTGGGGGCAACCCACCACTGCCCTAGAGCCATTTCTCCTCAGCACTTAATATTTGCCTTTCTTGCTTGGACCAGTAGGTGGCAATGCTGTGTGAAACTTCTGGTTTCCAGACAATCATAGGCCTTGTGTTCAGCTCCCTTTCCAGCTGGGTTCTGCATCTCTTCTCTCACACAATCTTGCCTGGTAGTGAAAGCTGTAGAGCGGAGTTTGGAAAAACTATCGCTTTCATTATCAGGAGTGTGATTGCTCCAATGCATTGGAGAGTTGGCAGGAGTCTGCAGCTGACTCTCTCATTGAGGAAATGCTAAACAAATGCTAAATATACAAAGAGGTTCTTTCCCACCCACCCCCCTCTTTGTATTGAAGCATAGAGCTTAGTTTGTATCATAGATCCACCTCTCCAGAACGTCAAAAAAATTGCCAGACGTTTCCTAATTCTTCAAAGAGAGTATAGACTTGTTCATTTCTATTGGTAAATTCTCTCATTAGTTGATCACAAACATTTGGTATTTAAAGCATTTTCCCTAGTACTGTGTCTCAAAAATTATCCTTCATTCCCACCCCCCATTACAAATGTGTTTGATTTCCTTGCCCCAAGGAAGAACATTCTGGTAAAATTCTTATGAGGTAGGGAGAAGTAAGCAGCTCCTTATTTTAGGTAGGAGTGGTGTCAGCCAAGAGAATCCTCCCTTTCTTTCTACCCTGTTACCCTCAAAATAAGACATCCCCTGATAATAAGCCCAATCGGGCTTTTGAGTGCATGGCAATAAGGCCAAGCGCTTATTTCAGGATTCAAAAAAATATAAGACAGAGTCTTATTTTCAGGGAAACACGGTACATCTCTGAAGTCTTCCAGGGACTTCCCATTTATCCAACTCACTAGATCCTGGACCATGGATCATGTCTATAAAATGTCTTATGGAAGCACCCCCTCCCATGGGATTCATTTCACCCTGATCCTACTAGTATTTCATAAATCTCTGGAAACCAGGATGGTTCCCCCAGACATGGGCCCTAATTGTTAGATGATCCTGTTGTGGTGGTGGTGGTGGGGTGGGGGGGGGGGGGTTCGGCTTGACATGGCTGAGTTGGCTTCCTCCTGCAGCATGGTATTATTATTCTGTTAAACTTGTTTATTGTTATTCATTAATTTTGTTTTGCTGTTTTTTATTTCATCAGGTAGAAGATATCAAGATATTTGAAATAAATTCAAAAACACCAGGAGGAAGACAGAAGATTTGTGAGGTCCTTGGTGCTGAGTCTCAGTGTTCCATTTTAGGCCAGAAGCTTCCATGCTGCCACTGAGTTTGGTTGGTTTCTTGCAGATGTTTCATGACCCAACTAGGTAATATCTACAATGGAGGACTTAGAGTCTATAAAGTGTTGCCAAGGCAATTTTTGAATATATGTTTAAGTGTGACAGTTTCTCCCTGGGACTTGACTGTGAGAAACACGACACCAGAGGCATCTGAAGAAGGGTCAAAAAAGCAAGAAAACAAGCTTGTGATAGGAGCACTGCCACTTATATATGTCACTATGTATGCAAGAAATATTATAGTTGCAGCCACCAATGTGAGTTATTTTTAGACAGATCCCGTGGATACCCCTACACAAAACAAAAAAGAATATATCTTGGGAGGAAAAAGAAAAAGAGAATATCAGCTGCCTCACCTTCTTTCTTTTACAAATTTCTTCAGATAAAAGTCTACTTCCATCTCTTCAACATTTTTCCTATGTGAGAATCACAAGAATCCTGCAAGGTGAGGTAGCATTAGCTTCTCCATATTGTAAAAGGCAGCAGTGCATCTGCGGAGACAGGTAAAAAAACTCAAGTTGGTGATTAGACCTGCACAATCAAAATCATATTTTGCACATAAAAAAGGGGGCAGGAATTTTATTGTGTAACGATGGCTACCATTTTGATGTTTTGACCATCCTCTGCAGAGGCCCCTGATTGAAAGTGAAGCTACAGGAATATTATTTGCTCAATAAGCTACCTGGGGAAAATAAAGATATTTTTATTCTCAGATATTTATATTATATCCTTTAGTTCATAGCCTGTCTGTCTATACACTGAATGCACAAGGCAGCCAACAGTATTAAAAGAGAAATATATGAAAATAAAAGACAAGCAAAACTGCAAACATGACTCCCAAGTTTATTATAAATAATAGAGTAATGATTTTTATATCAAACCCAGCTACTTCTATTACAAATGCAATTAGTCTAGCCATGGAAGCTATTGTCTTGAATTCAGTGGCTAGAATTTCAGAAAAATGTGCATCTCCTTAAGAGTATGCTTTTCAAATGAAGTATACTTTCCCGTCTTGGTTTTCCTCACAGCTCAAGATACATGTAAATATGATTTAAGTATGGCTCCAGTTATGCACTTTTAGCTAATGACATGACAAACATGTCTCTACCATGGCACCATTTGTCATTCTTAGTGGTCATTTGAGGAGCATTGTCAGCTGAAGAAAGCTCTTTTTGCAATTGAAGAGCTAAAGATGGCCAACGTTTTGAAAACAGAAACCGCGTGGTCTGCTTTGAAGCTGGAAAGTAATGAAAGCCGAACCTCATGAGCATGTTTCAGTGATCTTCTGCATGGGTTTACTATAAATATTCAATAGGAATGAGGACAAAATGCACCAGGAAGCCCACAAGAATTTCCTGTCTAAAAATGAGGATGGCAGCTCTAGAATAACCTCAGATGGCTTTGCTGGATAAAAACCTCCACTTGAAAGAAATACATGTGTAGGACTCTTCTAATGCATGTACAGGGTATTAAAAAGTGGATAGGAACAAGTATGATTGAAACAGCTGATTAGTAGTTCATAGAAAACACAGTTTGGGATTTTTCTGAAACAAGAAAATTGTTTGGTTTCCTAAACAAGGATTCCCCAAATGTAACTCTGCACTTACTTCAGATAGTGTCCTATGACTTTTACCTTGACAGTCAAAAGCTGGTGTTTGTCTTAAGACATTAGGTTGGGACCAGGGGTGGGTTCTACTCAGTGGTGGGTTGCCCCCAGTTTGCATCAGTTCTATAGAACCAGTAGTAAAACTGGCGGAAGGCTCTGCCCACCGACCCCAACGTCATCAAAATGCTTCTGCGCATGTGCAGAAGAGCGCACATGCGTGCAAGTGAAGAAGAACTGGTATTAAAGGTAAGTAGAACCCACCCCTGGTTCTACTTATCTTTTACTACCAGTTTGTAGCGGGGCCGCGCGCAAGCATAGAAGCTTCTGTGCATGCACAGAAGCATTTTGATGATGTCGGGGTCGTGGGCAGAGGCTCCCGACTACTGGTTCTATAGAACCGGTGTGAACCGGGGGCAGCCCACCACTGCTTGGGACTAACTTTTTAAGGAAGGGGGTCCTCAGTACATTCTCTCAGCAATGTTATTAGAATAATTATTTATTTATTTATTTTAAAAAAGTGTCTTTCTTTCTCCCACAATATGTTGTTTTTAATAACCACTGACTCCTCCAGACAAAAGATGTCGCCTTGCCAAGCCGCAAAACTAAGCCAGCATAATTTGCTGTTATTCATTTACTGGATCCACTGTCTACTGAACCCTTTTTAATGGAAATCTTGCTTTGGGAACTTATTTCTGATGCTGGGAATCCGAGTTGTACAATTGTAGAACAGGAAATGATGTCAGCTCAGAAGAGTTACAGTCATGCCTGTAAAACCCAACTACAGAATAGGAAATCTTCAAAGCCCCCATCAACATCCTTCTCTTCAGAGTGGGAAGGGGGAGTAATTATAACATTATCAAAAACAGCACTCTCTTTCTCCCGAGGGAAAATCTCCAACTAGGGAGCTGTCTTTATCTCATAAATTCTCATAATCACTGGGAGATTCCTTTGCAGTCCCAGAACAGTGTTTATCACATCACGTCATTGCCAAGATTTGAACTGTTTTAGGTTTTTTTTTTTTAATAAAAAAATATAACCACTTACAGTGGAATGTATGAAATAGCTTTTAATGACCAGTTTAATCCCGGCTTCCAAGAGAACACTGATAAAATAGTTTTCCACCAAGTTAATATTTACAGCTTTGTATTACATGGTATTGTGTTCCAACCCTTCATGGCTCCTTGCCTGCTTAAGCCGTAGGATTTAGTGGCAAGGGAATCTCTTGTGGCTAGATTTATCTGTGGTAAATTCATTGAAATATGAAGTAAATCAGTGGTTGGCCCTACGGCACTTTGGGTAAATCAGCAATCCTCATACTTTTCTTGGTTACATGCCTTTCACTTTGTTAATGACAACTGGGTTGGAAGATATTGGTAGCATAACCTGAGTTGGTTTTAGAAATTCAGAAAAACATGATGGAAGACAACTCTTATATTGTTGTTTACTGAATTAGATCCAAACAAGAGTTGGTGAGGAGAAGGGATAGAACTGTGATGGCGAACCTATGGCATACGTGCCTGAAGTGGCACGCAGAGCCATGTCGCCTCTCACATGCGGCATTGCCCATTCCTCTTCTGGGTTTCTGGCATGCATGACAATCAACTGGCCTTCCTGTGTGTGGCAGTGCTGGAAACTGGAAGAGGTGGTCTTCCGTTTTCCTACGTGAGCATGTGCACTGGCCAGCTGATCATCGCATGTGCATGTGCGCCAATAACCGGAAGACTAACTGGCCGCTGCCATAAACCAGAAGTTCATTTTCGGGGGTCGCATGCGTCGTGGGCAGAGATAGGCCTTTGTCCTGGCTCTTCTTATGTTCTAAGGTTGGCTGTTTCATAGACCTTCTTAATCTCCTAATCTGCATTTGTTCTCAAAGCATATTTAAAAATTGGTTCCTTGTCAAGTGAAAAATTCAGTTAACAATTTTTGAGGACCTTGGGAGGGAATAGTAAGTGTTTTCCTTCTAGTTCATTGTAAAAATAATTTTACAGTAACAATAAAGCAGGGAAAGGAACACGTGGTTCTGAAGATGTGGGTAACCTACCACTTATCTGGCTACATGGACATTGGCAGGGGAAAGTAGGAGCTGTTGTTCTATAACATTCAAAGGGCCAAAGGGGTTTGTCATTTCTGCCTTAGAAATAGCCTCTAGCAAAACATCTGAAGAATTTAGAGGAAAGTAAAGTAATTTTAATATCAATATTTTCAGGAGAAGGAGTTGGTGTCTAGACTGCTAAAGACTGTGCCCAAGAGATTTCATGGATGCCATTGTAATTACTTAACACAAATGAAATACTGTTTTTGTGGTTTTGCACAATACTAAGAAAGTTATACTGTAAGCAATTTGCTTCAGTTCATTAGAGCAGTGCTGAAACATTTTTGACAGTTTTGGATTATTCTCATTCAATGAAAAGAAATGATAAATTATGAATAAATTATGAATTTCTTATGGAATGGGTGCAAATTTTAATGTACCTCAGTTGTATGTTTGCTTGACAATCTCCTGTTTTTCATTGTGCAATAATTTCTCTAGCTATTTGCAGTCTCCTTGGCTTCTCATGCTTCATTCAATCCTCGGTGGGAGGCATCATGGCTGGGAAACTCTTCCCATGCAGTTGTTTTAGCTAAAAAACAGAAGGAGTCAAAAAAGCTTCAGAACAAGAGAGAGATGTGCAATAGACCTGTCTGTCATGCCATATGTGCAACATGGACTACCTCTAACTACTTGCAACAGTAAAGTATGCTCCTATAAACCACCTGTGAAGCATAGAAAAGACTTTGGAGAAACAATGCAGTGATGGTTACCAACACATACCGATATTTCAAGCTCAGGAAATGAAGAAAGCGTTAAAAAGAAACATAACTCACATTGTCTTCTTTATTTTCTCCTTTTTGTTTTAATTTTGTACTTAACCATCTATTTTTGAAATTTAATAAAGTTCTAAATAATAATAATAATAATAATAATAATAATAATAATAATAATAATTTTATTTCTATACCGCCCTTCCCCCAAAGGACTCAGGGCGGTGTACAGCCTATTTAAAAACACAGAACAAAACAAAGATTAAAATTTAAAATCATTAAATAATTAGGCTCCAATTAAAATCCCAGAAATTTAAAAATACCCCAATTTAAAATCATTATGTTAATAGCCTGGCCTGGTGGAACAACAGGGTCTTCAGTGCGCAGTGAAACACCCGGAGGTCGGAGATCTTATGTATTTCCGGGGGCAGTTCATTCCACAGGGCTGGGGCTCCCACAGAGAAGGCCCTCCCCCTGGGTGTCGCCAGCCGATATAACTTGGCTGATGGCACCCTGAGGAGACCCTCTCTGTGGGAGTGGACTGGTCGGTGGGAGGCTATTGGTGACAGAAGTCGGTCTCGAAGGTACCCGGGTCCTATGCCATGGAGTGCTTTAAAGGTGGTAACCAACACCTTGAATCGCACCCGGTAGACCACTGGGAGCCAGTGCAGCTCGCACAGGAGGGGTGTCACGTGGGCGCATCGAGTTGCACCCATAACCACCCGCGCAGCTGCATTCTGCATTAAAAAAAAAAAGAAACTCCAAATGACTCAGTATTAACTCCCTAAGAGCAAGAAGAAAAACCCAATCAGGTTTTCTCAAAATTTTGTTACTTTAACCTAAAACAATGAAGTCAAATTCCACTATTCTTGCAGATTCTGTTTTCTGACTGGGTCTACCTTGAAAGGCTGACATCACCCAAGGAAATTCCTTGATTTAGATATTGAAGTAGAAGGTAGGTCTGAGCAATGGTGGGATTCAATATTTTTTACTACCAGTTCTATGGGCGTGGCTTGGTGAGCGTGGCATGGCTTGGTGGGCATGGCAGGGGAAGGATACTGTAAAATCTCCATTTCCTCCCCACTCCAGGGGAAGATTACTGCAAAATCCCCATTCCCTCCTGATCAGCTGGGACTCGGGAGGCAGAGATGAGGGCAGGGCCAGTCAGGGGTGGTATTTACTGGTTCTCCGAAATACTCAAAATTTCTGCTACCAGTTCTCCAGAACTGGTCAGAACCTGCCGAAACCCACCTCTGGGTTTGAGGAACCAATTCACCTGTTCACTTTCAGAGTGACTCTGGGCAGATAATGGGATTGACAAACTCACAGTATAAAAGGACAAAGCAATAATAAAAGGTTACGACATGCACCAAGTAGGGACCAAACACAACATATCAGTGTTTACTGTGCACAAATAAACCATCCTGGTCCTGTCCTGGGAAAGGACCAGATCTTCAAAATATTCCTAAAGGCCAGCAGAATCTTTGCCAGCCAAATATTGGGGAGAACAGGCACTTTGATAGAGTAGATACACCTTTTGGGTTTCATCAAGTGACACTCTTTAATATCAGAAAACAGTTTGGCACAGACTAAGTTTTTACACATCAAATTGGAGCAACAGAGACAGGGGTATTTGGGAAGTCAAAAAGGTTACAGCTGCAACTATGGAAAGTCTGCTCCTTTTTATGCACTTTTGTAACACATAAAAGAGATCGGGTTTCAGTTGTATGATTCTGTATGTCTCTTGCCTATTTTTTTTTTAAAAAAACCTCATTGATATCCATGAAAAGACACCAAAGAATATCCTTGGGACTTTTCAGTGTTCACTAAGTCATCTTGGCAATATTGCACTGTTTTTCTGGGGGGAGGGGGGAGAGGGCTTCTGGGAGAGATCTGAAGATAGCATGAGTAGGAGGGAGATATATTCTTGCTTTTTTAAAAAAAAATATAAAACTTATATATCCTAATATGAATTTCCTCTTGCCAAATACTTTAAGTCTTTGAAAGTAGATTGTTTAATTAAAGAGTAAAAATCCGTTGCCAATCCCTAGCATCCCACGTACAACTTGTTTGGGGTGTGCTGACCTGGTACTTTTATGGTACAAAGCCAAGAGCAATTCCACATGCATGCCATTTCTTAAACTCTAGAGATAGAAGCCAATTATTTAGGCCAGCAAATTAAATCTCCAAAGAGAATTAGTGGGAGAAGAGAGAATTCAAACCAGCCCTTTTCAGTTGACTGAACACTTAGAGCTAATATGTAAAATGATACAGCTGGTGTTAATTGCCTGAACTGTGTTAATTGCCAGATATATTTAGTGATGGCTTGGATTAGAAGCAGAAAAATACATCTGAGGCCAAGATTGCTAAACTCTAAATCATGTTTTTCAAACTTGGTAACTTTAAGATGAGTGAACTTCAACTCCCAGAATTCCCCAGCCAGCATGCTAGCTGGAAAATTCTGGGAGCTAAAGTCCACCCATCTAAAAGTTACCAAGTTTAAAAAACATTATTCTAAACTGAGTAGATTGAATAGAAACTGAGCATTGTGGTTTCATGGAAAAGGAGCAAAAACACCCCAGGCAAAGTAGATACCCAGATATCACCGGTGATTTTGGAACCTCACCCTGGCAAATCATCCTTATTATTCCACAATTCATAACCATAATGTACAGTATAGATGCAAGTGGGTATTTCAAACTGGTAATTTATTGTGCGATGCATGCAAGGACTTGCTAAGTTAGGTAACTTGAGTTGTATTTTCTCTCCAACTGTCACTTTTCATCTTGGTCTCTTTATGGTGAATGGGTCTTTTTGTTGGTAGTAATTCTCCTGCACTATGTTTATAGCAATTATAACTCAAACCAATGCATGAGGGGAAAGCTGAAGCCTGTTCAGCATCTCCAAATCTTGTGGGAATTCAAGCTGTGGTCGTTAATGGGCCAAAGCAGAAAAAGAAGTTGTGGAACTTGGCTAGAGGTGATTGGGGGGACTGCATATTGTTAAACTGGCTTACCATAGTAGATGAAACCAAATGCTATCAAAGACTACTCTATAATATTTTGTTGGTGTATGACTCTTTAGCACTGAGGAGTGTAGTCATGTTCACCAAGGAAACAGTTCTTGCTATTTTCATTCCTATAGCTCTTGTCTTGATATACTTACCACTCTAGTAAATTGGAATATTAGAATCTTAGCTGGAGCTCTTCTTGGTATTTTGTTCTCTGTTCCCACCATCTATCACCATGGAATTTTTTTTTAAAGTTTGTCTTTTTAAAGATTTAAATAAATCAATTATGTATTTTTAAAATATATAAAAATTTCACTCTTTGATATATATTCAATTATCAATTTTGCATCACATTTACAACTTTATTTGAGGAGTGAGGGCTTCAGTTTAATGGAAGAGGATATATATTGCTCGTAAAGTAAAAGGAACTAATTTTAAATGTTTTGATTAATTTTGTTGGAACACATCTCTCCCTGAGATTAAAAAAAAAATAATACTGCCACTCACAGCAGAATAAACCAGAGTTATATAGTGTATTTCTATGACAATTTCATGATTCACAATTAAATTGGCCTTCAGAAGATTTTTGCAAACCTTGATAGATCCAAATATCAATCTAATAGAACTTCCAAATAGTAGACATTCCAGAACAGCAGTCCCCAACCTCACCAGGGACTGGTTTCGTGGAAAACAATTTTTCCATGGTGGTGGTTTTGCATGCAACCTAGATTTTGCACAGAGGAAGCTTTGCTCGTTCTTCTGCACTCAGTGGTTTCTCATGAATGTTAAATAGCATATGAGGAAACACTTATAGGAAACATAATATAGCAAAGCCATGGAGCAGAGAAATGTTTGTTTTGCCATCATGTAGTCCCATAATAGGAATTTTTCAATTAGGTTTTAGGAAATTTCCTTGAAAGTTTATTTCTCAAAAGTCCTGCCCATAGAAAAGACTATTTATAACTCAGGATTGAACTGAGGAATCCTTGGTGATCTCTTGGCTTGGTTGTTTACTTGTAGACATTTCACTACCTAACTAGGTAACATCATCAATGCTAACTGAGGTTACCTAGCTGAGTAATGAATCACTCAAGCTGAGAGCACCAAGGACTCCACAAATACCGTAGTCACGCATTTCATTTTCTGAAACAATCCATTGTTATTAAAATACATCAGAATTATTTTAACCAATTAAATGTATTCTAATTATTTCAAAATGTATTTGCTGAATTCATACTGAAAATCCTACTTTACAGATGTGGCAACTCATGATAATAACTCCAGAATCCCCACTGAAAACAGGTCCCAGCATGCTTTTTAATTTGTTCATTGTCAACATTAGGTGTTGGCAATTTGCACTGGGAAAATGGTAACAAAAGAAGGCACATTGGAAGATAGGAAATAAAGCAGAACTGAAAGGAGTAATTATGGCATTAACACAGGGTCAGAAGGCAAAGTACTGCTATTAATAAACTGTGAAGATACCATAGTATAACTCCTTCTTAGTGAACATTGTTGAGTGTTACCAATCAAGATAAATATACTGCTCCAAGACATTTTGCTGCCTGAGATGAATAGCAAATAACATATCTCTTGCCATCCATCCAAATCAATCTGCACAGTCTGCAAAACAAGACAAATTATTTTGGCAGCTGAAATATAACATCTGTAAGTACCTGCCCCAATCTCTGGCTATAAATTCAAAAAGACCGAAACACTATAATCACTTAAATTCAATGATATATGGGATTGTGCTAAAATAATGATCAGCTTAATGTCCTTTCTTCACAACTACATGATAATATAAAGTGCCATTTTACTCTATTCTGTGCTAGAACAAAGATATTTCTCAATATTTCAACATTCAATATTATTTTCCTAGTATGCTAGACAGAGGTCAAACAGAGAACAAGGAGGGACGTTGGACTGAACATGGACATAGATCCAAAAATGTTTAAAAATGAGCTGTTATCTAATAATTTTGTCTTCAGCCATAAAAAGAAAGCTGATTTACATTTTAAAAAAATAAATGGATAATAACATTTCATATATCTCTTGAGTTCTGTTTGCTAAATAAGTCATGGTAGGTGAGGAATTTTGGACTTGAATTGGTCGGAAGAGGATTTAATACTGACCTTAAACAGAAATTGTGCTTTTTTTGCCATCATGCAGTCCAGCGGTGGGTTTCACATTTTATGTATGTATGTATGTATGTATGTATGTATGTATGTATGTATGCCGCCCTTCTCCGTAGACTCAGGGCGGCTTCAATGCATTATAGCAATAGCCTGCATATTTTTTTGTATATACCTGCTTATTAGGGCTTTCGGCCCCCACTAAGCAGTGTTGTTCTATACAAAGGCAGCTTATCGCCCCCACAGTCCAGGTCCTCAATTTACCTACCTCGAAAAGATGGAAGGCTGAGTCAACCTTGAGCCTGGTGAGATTCAAACTTGCACTAATTGCAGGCAGCTGGTAGCTAAGTGCTAGCACTTAACAGCACTTTAGTCTGCTGCACCACCGAGGCTCTCAGCATTTTGTTACTAAGAGTTTGCCCCATGCACACGCTTACTTCATGCATGCGCTTTTCTCGTGCGTGCACCTTCTGCGCATGCACCCGGTCTCAAAAACATGCTTAAATAGGACGGCATAGGTTCGGGGCAGGTGGGGAAGCCCACCTGCAATTTCTGCTACCGGTTTTCCCAAACTGGTCTGAACCGGTTGAATACCACCTCTAATGTAGTCCCATAATAGCACTTTTTCAATTGGGTTTTAGAAAATTTCCTTGAAAGTTTATTTTTTTTTAAAAAAAAATTAAAGAGTAGAATGTTTTAAGAAACAAAAAAAATGACATGTATAAATTAAGTAGCACAATTTGACCCTTGAGTTTACACTTCCAAAAATGAAATAAAAATTGAAAAGTGTGAAAAGGCCTTAGTCTCTTTGCTCTACTGTCATTATCTTATCAAAACGGGTTTTGCCAGTTTTTGAAGCAATAATAAAAATATTGAGATGACAATGAGATGAACAGCCTTGGATAACCATGCTGAGGCACCCAAAATTATGTCTTGTCTAGTTGACTTCATAAACTGTCATGCCTCTCCTTAGTACAATCATTAGCACAATCTTCTAGGTAGCTCAGTGGTTAAGACACTGAGCTTGTTGATCAGAAAGGTTGGCAGTTCGGGGATTCAAATCCTTAGTACAGGTCTCTTGCATGAACTTGGGGCTGGGCTAGATGACCTCCAAGGTCCCTTCCAACTCTGTTTCTGTTAAAACTCTATCTATCAGGATGAAGGTGAGCACCCGAACAGTTACAAGAAATTCCCTGGCAGATAAAAGGTCAAAGTATGACAACAGAAACTGTAAATGGTGAATGACCTAAAATAACTAATAAGTGAAGAAAATAAAAGAAGAATAAAGGCATTATTTCCATACTTCAGGAATTTTCTCTAAATTCCAGGAAGAAAGAATCCTTGGATAATGACTCCACTTTAGGAATAAACAAATGTGACAAAACCTCACCTTTCCTGTCCATTGAGGAGATGCCACACAGCAAGGATGATGATAGCTTTTCAAAAATGAGCCTTGGTAGTACAGTGGTCTAAAGCACCCTGTTATTAAGAACAGCTGCCTGCAATTACTGCAGGTTCGAATCTCGCCAGGCTCAAGGTTGACTCAGCCTTCCACCCTTTCTAAGGTAGGTAAATTGAGGACCCAGTTTGTGGGGGCAATAAGCTGACTTTGTATAAATATACACAAAGGATGAAGGCTATTGCTTAACGCCTTGTAAGCCGCCCTGAGTCTCCGGAGAAGGGCGGCATATAAATCAAATTAAAAAAAAAAAACTTTAGAAAGCAATTACTGGACAGTTAAGTCTGTTGGACATGGTGTGCCTGTTTCTGCATCAGTGCAGTTAGGATTGTTTTGAAAGGCAACAAAAGGTAAATCTCTTAAAATCGATTTCAGAAGGGGATGAACCCAGAGTGCTAAGGATGTTCCCTGAGGTGAAGATGCGCTACAGCAGTAGAGATGTGAGACATCTGAAAATACTCTGCAGCAGTTTTTCTCCAGCATGGCAACTTTAACACCTATGGACTTCAATTCCCAGAATTTCCTAGACAGCTGGGGAGTTCTGGGAGTTGAAGTCCATATGTTTTAAAATTGCCAAGTTTGAGAAACATTTCTCTCTACAGCTAGAAATCAAAACCCCGCCAAATGAGGAAGATTAGTCTTGAAGTAGGAGAATGGATTGTTTTGCCTGAATCTGAAGGGGGCGGCAGAAATCATTTTTAAATATATTCCAATGCAAATCACCTCAAATAATTCAAATTAAACATACTAAAAGTTCATGTTCTCCTTTTTCAGCCAGTGGATGAAGCACTCCAGAAAGCATTTAAAACATCAATTATTTCCCTACACTCTAAACAAATTTATCTTAACCACCTCATGATCACTTTGTGTTGCTGCTTTAATTCTTTTTTTTTAAATCTGTGTGTATTGTATTGCAGTTATAAAAGGAGTTAAACATAGAGCAATTGGCCGTCATTCTTTGTATGTATCCGGTGAAATGCTACCGGTGAAAATGCTACTGGTTCGGCCCAGGCAATAACTTAAATATAGTTACCCATAACAAGTCCTCTACTGTAGTATTTGGACTATTGACTGTAAAATTGTTTGCAGCTGTTTAAGTCTCTCCTGGATTTAATTCCTGGACTTTGTAATTTCTAATACCTCCTCTGCAGAAGTTCCTGGGTTTTGAAAGTTGTTTGGAGAATTATGATCTATTCTTCCTTCCTTCCTTCCTTCCTTCCTTCCTTCCTTCCTTCCTTCCTTCCTTCCTTCCTTCCTTCCTTCCTTCCTTCCTTATTTTTACAAATAACTCAAGGTGGCAAACATATCCAACATGCCTTCCTTCTCCTATTTTCCCCACAACAACCCTGTGAGGTAAGTTGGGGTGAGAGAGAGTGATTGGCACAATGTCACCCACCTGGTTTTCATGACTAAAGTGGGATTAGAACTCAGCAGGGATTAGTTTCCCATTCCCTAATTTCTTCACCACTAGACCAAACTGGCTCTGCCTGCCTGCCTGCCTGCCTGCCTACTATAAGTAATTTAATGAGAATTTAGTCTAAGAAATTAATTATACTCTATTACCTAAGGTAAATTTTGAAAATGTAGCGTTGGCTGGTTGGTTATTTATTTATTTAGCGCTTACAAACAGAAAGCTGGTGTGTACATGATTTAATTAAATAATTAAACAGGATTTACTCTAAGAAGTCACTTATGCTCTAGTCTCTATTTTGCCTGAAGATTTGGACTAGTTATTACAGCTTCCTAAAGGCCCAACCATGCAGCTGCTTGGACATGTTTTCTGACATGCTAGAGAAAATCTTGTTGGCCTAAATCAAGCCTGTACAACATGTTGGGGGTGGGGGGGCACATTGATAAATTCAAACTCCTTAAGGCCCACAACAAAATATTGTACCTGGAGGGCCAATCAGCTATTCTGCAGCCAGAAATGCTGCAGATGGGGCTGAAATGAGGCTTACAAGTGGTCAGAATGATGTCTGTCCAGGACTGTATATTTATTATTTTTTAAAACTTTGAGATGCAAGAGGTTGCTTGACAGGCCACATTTGTCTCATGTGGTTCAAACCTGGCATAAATGATGCTTCCCTTAACGTGCATTAAATATAGAACCCAGTTGGGCATATAGCTGCTGTTCATGATTGGGTCAGGGTAGAGATCAATGTATAAAACATGTCCTAGTGCGATGTTCATAAGGCTGCCCCATCCCAATATTTTTTTCTATTTTTCCCCAAAAGGCAGTTGAATTATCAACCTAATGATCACTAGGTGGCAGATAAGAGTTTATCTTGCTTAACTGCAACATATGGATCTTCTAGATTGAGGAAGCCTCATTAGTTACGATTAATGTTCTTGGAGAGAGAATTCAAGAAAGATTTTTGGTGCATGTAAGAAATGTGTTTCTGGTGGGGTCCTCTCAGATCTATCTACATTCCGCCCCCCCCCAAAAAAAAAACGTTGACTGATCTGATTAACATATTGACCACTCAGTGGCAGCAAAGGGTTGGAGGATTTTGTCTCTCTTGGCTGCCACCTAGTGCTTGTTTGCATTTGTGCCACTGGATAAGTGTGGTTGAAGAGCTGGAGTTTAAGAAATGGCTTTATTGATATCGTTAGTTGATTTTTACCTTGTTTAAGCTCTGATCATCTTAAAGGATGGGAGAGCAGGGGAAGTGGCTTATCTTGAAACCTAAATTGTACCAGGTTGCGTTCTACAATATAGTGAACTTTTTCAAGGAATTTGAAGAGGAAAGGAAACAAGGAGGAAGTGACTTCCCAGGAAAATTCTTTACCATGTAGGCCATGGAAGAAAACCAAGTTCTTTCAGTTACACTTAAGATGGGAATAGGCAATCACTTTTAATGTTTACAAATATATTTTCAAGATCTGGAAAATCATATTGATTTCATGGACCCCTTAGAAAAATTTTGAGGACTTTCAGAGGTGCCAGATCATCTTCAGATCTGGTCTCTCCTGCAGCCAAACAGCATTGCAGATACTGGATCTGGATTTGGGACCTGGATGGAAGTGTGAAATGAAGTTGAGCAAGATGTCATCATCCTCAAAGCTGCTGTCCATATTTTCAGTCCAGTCTGGTTGGTCATCCTTCCTGCAACAAACTTGCTTTAATAAAATAAAAAAGTAAGTGTAGTGTTGCAAAAATTCCAAACCCATGTCCCTGATTGAGATACCTGAAGTGTTGATCAAATTGTGTGCAAACATTCCTATTTTTAATAACGCTTTATCAAGCAACAAAGTTAGAATCCTCTCACAAGAGGGATTCTAGATAGATAATGCTAGAAAAAGAGGAAGGATAAAGTTTGCTACTTTTAAAAATTCTCATCCTACCCCTTTGGTTCTACCCATTCCTTTTGGCATGGAGTCTTGACATGTGCTCAAGGACTGTGGTAATCATCACCTTTTTCTACAACAGCATCCCAGATTATGACTTAATGTAGCCTCTTTCCTCTTGAAGGATGGAATGTGGATCCCTTTCCTGCTTTTTGATTTTTGTGATTTATTTCTCCTACATTCCTTTTTTTGTAACTTCCCTATCATTGATGTCAATATTTCATGGACATACAAGCTCAAGGAGTATGTTTGTGTGCATCTGGGTACACAATTGTATATGTGGTGTTTTGTTGGCAAACTTCAGGGAAGACAAAGCACCATTTAGTCTGACCTGTTTCCCTCTCCTTCTCCCTCTCGCCTCCCCTCCCTCCCCCTCTCCCTTCCTGTTCCTTATCTAGTGCCTGGAATGATAATCTCAGAGGGGGAAACCAAAAAGGCATTCTGCATATGCAGAGACATGCCAGGGCAAAGCTTTGAGTGTCCTGGTTTTAATGAATTTAATGATTGGGCTTCCAGGTCCCTCTAGGTCAGGGGTCCTCAAACTTTTTAAACAAGGGACCAATTCATGGTCCCTCAGACTGTTGGGGGGGGGCTGATCGGCTGGGTGGGCATGGCTAGATGGTCATGTGATTGGGTGGGCATGGCCAATTTATTTGATATGGATTTTTATGTTTTACATCTATAGTTTTTATATAGTTTTATCTCACTGTTGTGTGCCAGAGTCACCTGTGGTGAACTGCTCTCATCAGGATCTAAGGCAAAAATATTCAGAAGGACCCAAAAGCTAATGCAGCTTCTATAAAAGCATTTGCTGGACTGAACTATTCATATAAAAACCTGGGCGAGATTGCATCATTGCAGATATTCAAATACCTGGGAAGGGAGTGGAGATAACACCTCCCACAGCAAAGCCCATAAAAATCCTGACCTTGAGTGAGACGTAGACTGGATCACCTTATTTCAGAAGTTTAGTGGCAACTTTTATGTTATTGAAAGCTGAAAGGCTTTGTGATTAGTACAGTTCTCATATAAACCCCTTTCTCGTAATATGAGCTCACTGGTTCTGAACATGAAGCAAATCTGTTCCTTCTTTAAATACTTGAAGAGAAAGATTCCATTGCTTCTTATTGTCCCTTCTCTTGGCTCAGGGGTTTGGAGCCTTAAATACTCCCTCTCATCTCTCTTTTTTTCTCTCCCTCCCTCTCTCTCCCTGTCCCCCCTCTTTCCCTCATCTTTCTTTCTCTCTCTCTTTCTCTCTCTTTCTTTCTCCCCACCCCGTCTCTCTCTGTCTATGTGTTTCTCGCTCTCTCTTGCTCCCTATCCCTATCTTACTTTCTAAGAAAGACCTTCATGCTTTCCTTTAAGATTTTTGCTACCCGGTTTTCTTCCTTCCTTTTGGAAATCTGGGCTTGCTGAGGAATGAGCGGCAGAGGCATCCCTCATCCCCCTCCTCCTCTCACGACCGGGAGGGTGCGCATGGGAGGAGGAGGGGGGGGAGGAAAGCTTCTGCTGATCATTCCTCAGCAAGCCCAGATTTCCAAAGGAAGAAAGAAAACTGGGTAGCAAAAAGACCCAAGGAAAGCACGCATGTCTTTCCGAGTGAGAAGACAGACAGAGACAGGGAGTGAGAGAGTCTTTTGCTCGCTCTCTCTCTCTCTCTCTCTCTCTCTCTCTCTCACACACACACACACACACACACACACACACAGAGAGAGAGAGAGAGAGAGAGAGAGAGAGAGAGAGAGAGAGAGAGAGAGAGAGCCTGGCTGATGGGTGAGTTTTTTTGGTGAGGGCCAAATTGAGCTGAATCTGTCTCTCCCCTCCCCCACTCTGTCTGTCTGACTGGTGGGAAAGAGTGGCCAGCTACTTCCAGGTTTGCTTTCCACCCCAAGAGAGAGATAGAGGACTGACCGGAGTGAGTGGGGTAGGGAATTGGCTTCCGGAGGAGGAGGGGATCCAGTCTTCCACATTGTGAAGCATGCTAGCTTTAGCTTTGTGCTGTGCATGGTGGGCAGCAGTCAGCAGGCAGGCATGGAGGAGGTATTGGGTCTTCCCCCCACCCCATGCCAAAGGAAAGCCAGCCTGGCTTCTGCTTCCCTCCTACCCTTCCCCCTGCTCCCTTCCACCCACTCAAGCCTACTTTGGGACAGAGAAGCGAATGCTGGAAATGTGTCTTCTGACCCTCTGGCGTTCGCCCGCAACTCTCTGTGCTCCTCCAGACCAGCTTGCTGAGGGGGAGATAAGCCCTGACACCTCTGCTGGCTCCCCCCAGCCATCACTGTCTGCGGAAGGCACAGGCAATAGAAAGTGTTCTGTGAGAGCTGGGCCATCCAACTCGCCAATGGGCCATCCAATTTGCCAACTCACCCCCTTCTTTCTCTTGGCCCTGCCAACAAGGAAGAAGGAAGGCCAAGCTTGAGGGATGGCCCCCACCCTGCAAGATCTGCCCCTGCCATTTTCTCCCACCTGCCAGCCCGCCGGCCGAGTGCAGTGGGCGCAGAGTGTGTCTCCCTCCCTTGTAATTTGCAGGCAGCCGCAGTGAGCTTTGAAAACCCTGCAGGCTAGAAGGTGAGCATGACTGCGCTCAGTCCCTCCCCCAGCCCGCATCTCCACCTGGACTCTCCACAGCACAGCTGCTGGAGGCAGCCAGGGACCATGTGGCTGTGCCACTGGCATCACCCCTATGCCAGACGGTGCCCACCTGCTGCCCATGCCCTTCAGCCTTACCTTATCAGTGAGCAGACCCCTGTGGGCTGGAAGATAAGGGTGACTGCTGGGAACGGTGGGCGGGGTAGGGTTTAATCACCACTGCACGTGGGCTGGATAGATTGCATCGCTGGGCCAGATCTGTCCCACAGGCTATAGTTTAGAGATGCCTGCTCTAGGTCATTGCTTAAGGGACCTTGTTATTATAATCTTTCCTCATGTTGCCTGAAAGAAAGGAACCACCATCATGAGCCCCCTCATCTGTCCCATGGTCAGCAACGTCAAGCCCTTCAAGTCAAAGGTCAATAGAAAGCTTAATTCAACAGAAAAAAATGAATACGATTCAAAAAGATACGCAAACATTGTTCCAATCATTACAAGAAGTCATAACCAAGAACCATATTGAAATAAGGACTGATATAGGTGAGATGAGTACTGAGATGGAAGAGGTCAAGGGGAAAATGCTAAGTATGAATAAAAAATGGGACTTTTCAACAAATGTTAACCAAAAATGAAGAAAAGATTAAAATAATTGAAGAAAAATCAGAACAAGCAGGAAAAAAAGGGAGGAAATGAATCAGAGACTAACACTAAAGAACTCGAAGAAACAGTAATTCAGTTGCAAACGGAAAAGGCTGAACACTTGAGGTTTCAGAATATCGAGAAAGGAAAAGAAGAAAATATAGCTGAGTTGATGGTAGGCCGCTTGGCTCAAACATTACAAATAACAACACATGAGATGAGGACACAGATAGACGAAGTGTTCAGAACACAAACTAGCTATGCTAAAAAGAACAAACTCCCAAGGGAGGTACACATAATATTTATTAAAAAAAAAAATAAGAACAGAAATTCTTTAAAAAATAAAAAAGGAAACTCTGAAATATAAAGGGAGAGAGATTGTGGTGCTAAAACAAGTACCCAGAAGAGTTAGAGATCTGCAGAAGCAGTATCAGTTTCTGACAGGACAGTTTATCAAACACCAAATAAACTTTAGATGGTTGATACCAGAGTAATTTTGTTTACCTGGAATGATAGAAGACACAGACTGGACTCCCTAGATAGTGCATATGAATTTTACAACTATTACTTTACATCATAGGAGCAACAAACAAGAATAGAGGAAGTAGAAAATATAGAAGATTTTTTACAAAATTGCAAAAAATGGACAGATATAATTTGCTTAAAAGAAGTACATATCAAAAGACAATACAATAAACTCTTAGAGTACCCCAAAATTGGGAAATTATACTTCTCGCTGGCACAACAAAAGAAAAGGTGGGTGGTCTTATACATCAAAGAAACAATAAAAGACAAATCTATAAATGCAGATGAAGAAGGGAGAATATTAATGGTGGAAGTAACAATAAACCACAAATATGTACTTTTTACAGTAATTTACACACCAAACAACAAGCAAGAAAATTTTTATGGGAAACTCTTTTACAGGAGAAATTTGCAGAATTGGACTATGAAAACATTTGCTTAATAGGAGATTTTAAAGCAATCATAGATGTAAAGCTAGATTACATAAGCAGTAAAATAAATAAAAAGGCAAGGAAATTTTTATCAAAATTTTTCTTTAAACTGGTGGAGGAAATGAACTTCCAAACAGAGCTGAGGTGGTGCAGTGGTTAGAGTGCAGTACTGTAGCTACTTCAGTTGACTGCTAGTTCAGCAGATCAGCGGATCAAATCTCACCGGCTCAAGGTTGACTCAGCCTTCCATCCTTCTGAGGTGGGTAAAATGAGGACCCAGATTGTTGGGGGCAATATGCTATTTAGTATACTGTCTTTGGTGTAATCCGCCAGAGTCCTCAGAGAGTGGGTGGCATAGAAATATGAATAATAAAAAAAAAAATAAAAAAAGATATATGGAAAGAAAGAAACCTGGAGAAAAATCAATATACATACTACTCGAATAGCCATCAATCCTGGTCAAGAATAAACATGGCATGAATGACACCAGAACTAAGTACTAATATACAGGAAATAGAAATAGAACCAAATATATGGGCAGACCACAATTCAGTCAGGATTAAATAGAAAGGATACAAGAAAAAAGTGAGAGGATCCATACAAATAATGGAAAAAGAAATGACATTGTTCTTCAAACAAAAAATAGAAAGGAAGCAACCTCACTACAAAACAGTGAAGGCATGCTTCCGAGGGCTAGCTATTTCTTATGCAGGAAGGAAAAATAAAGAAAAGAAACAACATCAAAAAACACTGGAGGGAGAATACAACAGATTGGAACTGGAATTGCAAGAAAAGAAGCTCAAAAACCAAATGGAAATAATAAAACACAAACTGACCCTACTCGAAAAAGAAGAATTAGCACGCAAAATTAAGAATATAAAACAAAACTTTTTCAAAAATGCCAATAAACCAGGAAGATGGTTGGCATATAAATTAAAAAAAAAAAAAACAGATACAAAGCTTGATAGACGAGAAAGGTACATTGCAACATCAAAATGACAGCAAAAAAATAATAATCCATGATTATTACTATGAAAATCTGTATGATCAAGAGGAACTATCGAAGGATAAAATAAAACAATATTTAGAAGAGGCCGGGTAACCTAAAGTCCCTGAAGAAATAAGATCTATAGTAAATGAAAAGATAATGATATTTGAATTAACAGAGGCAATTAAGAGACAGAAGAATAATAAAACTCCAGGACCAGATGGCTTACCAGCAGAATTCTATAAACAATTACAAGACCTCCTGGGACTGGTACTACTAGAAGTTTACAATGAAGTCTTACTAAAAGCTAAGTTACCAAAATCCTGGATGAAAGCAAATATCACCCTCATATCAAAAGAAGATGCAGAGGTATCGTAGATTAAAAACTATAGACCCATCCCACTTTTCAACGTGGACTATAAAATTTATACACCAATATTAGCTGAAAGATTGAAGAGATTCCTGAATAAATTTATACTTTTGGACCAGAATGGTTTCCTGCCAAATAGACAAATCAAAAATAACATGGGAATAATTCTGAACACATTGGAATATTATGAAGCATAGCATACCCAGAAAAACAAATGGCACTGATGTTTCTTAACATGCAAAAAGCATTTGACAATGTAAACTGGTGATTCATGATACTGCAACTAAAATATATGGAATTTGGAGAAAAATTCACACAAAACAGACAGCAAAAGTGTTTCTGAATGGGGACATAACAGAGAATATTAATATTAAAAGAGGCACAAGACAAGGATGCCCATTGTCCATTTATTATTTATTCTGACTCTGGAAGTGTTAAATAGAAACATCCACCAAGATATAGAAATAAAAAGTATGGAGATAAAAAAAAGACCAATACAAATTACAAGCTTTTGCAGATGATTTGGGGTTTATTATAGAAGAACCGCAAGAAACGGGACCCAAACTATTAAAGAAAATAGAAGATTATGGTGACGTTGCAGGATTGAAAATAAACAAAATGAAAACTAAAATCTTAGTTAAAAATCTTACAAAGAAACAGAAAAAAGATTTAATGGAAAAGATAGATATTCAATAGTTCAAAAGTAAAAAAGATATTCAAAAGTAAAATATTGGGGAATACATCTATCAGCGAGGTGTGTACTATAAAAGAAGACAATTACTTAAAATTAACACAACAAATTAAATTGGATCTGGAAAAGTGGAAAAACATGCAATTATCACTGTTGGGAAGAGTAGCCACCATCAAAATGAATATCTTACAGAGACTGTTGTACTTGTTCCAAACAATTCCAATAAAGCTAGAAAGGAAATATTTCAAGGAATTAAATAGAACGGTAACCAAATTTATATGGCAAGGCAGAAAGGCAAGAAATAGATTGAAATTAATGCAAGACTGTATCAATAGAGGAGATTTTGTGTTGTCAAACTGGGAACTATACTATCAAGCAGCTGCCCTTACCTGGCTAAAAGAATGGATAACTCTGAGACATAGACGATTACTTGGACTGGAGGGACACGACTTACAACTGGGGTGGCATGCCTTTCTATGATATGAGAAATATAAAGCACATAAATACTTTCAGGGACACTACATTAAAAATGCCCTACTCTCAGTATGGGCAAAAATCAAGGAAAAACACTTGATTGAAAATACCAGTCTGACTCTCCACCAGGGGTGAAATGCTCCCGGTTTGGACTGGCTCAGGCGAGTAAGTAGCGATGGTGGCGGGCAGTTCGGAGAACCAGTAGCAAAAAATCGCCCCCCCCCGGTGCCCAGCTGAGCCGGGCGATCATCTTTCTTTTAAATGCCGGGCGATCATTTTTCTTTTAAATGCCTCTGAAGAGCCAAGTTCTGACGATCCAAGCTCTGACGATCCCAGCTGAGATGCCTGCCGATCAGACAACTCAGCTTGGATCGTCAGAGCCATTTAAAAGAAAAAAAGTTTTTTTCTTTTAAATGGCTCTGATGATCCAAGCTATGATGATCCCAGCTGAGTTGCCTGATCGGCAGAGGGTTTTTAAAAACCCTCTGACGATCAGGCAGCTCAGCTGGGATCATCAGAGCCTTTTGAAAGCATTTTTTTTACATTGTTTTACATGTAAAAAATTGTTTTAAAAGTAAAAAAAAAATTGGCTACACCCACCCAGTCACATTACCCCCCCCCCCCCCCCCACTAAGCCATGCCCACAGAACCGGTAGTAACAAATTTTAGATTTCACCACTGCTCTTCATGATGGAGGCACTAACATACCCAAATGTGATGGACATGGGAAAAATTGTAAGATACAAAGATATTTTAAATGAGAAAAATAAACAGGAATTGAATAACCAAGGGATAAATTTAGCATGGTGACCGCATCCACAGATACAATCTAGATACCATAAAGATACCAAAACATATGGTTTTTATAAAGAACCAAGAGAATTGGATCAAATTTTAACAGGACCAAAGGACAAACTGATTTAAAAAATCTATAATTATTTATTGACTATTAGAATGGAAGAGGAGCAAGTAAAAGAAACTATGATAGCATGGGCTAAAAATTTTGGGTATTCCATAGAATTGGACAAATGGCAAAAGTTGTGGAACAGAAACTATAAATTGATATTGTCCACTGCATATAAAGAAAATTCATACAAAATGTTTTATAGATGGCACTTCCCACCAGCAAGATTAGCCAGAATGTTTAAGGATATGTCTGTCAAGTGCTGGGAGTGCAACCAAATCCCGGGCACGTATTACCACATGTGGTGGACATGTTCAAAAGCAAAAAAATACTGGACTAAAATATACATCCGGCTAGAAAAAATGATAAAGAAACATATAGATTTGAAACCAGAAATATTTCTGTTGGGTATCATACCAGACAAATACAGTAAAAGAAATGCATACTTAATAATACATGTGTTAACAGCGGCCAGAATTGTGTTCGTACAACATTGGAAGGGCGAGGCAATCCCCACAGAAGAAGAGATAATAACAAAAATTTGTTATAACAAATATTTGTTAGAATCTTGAAGATTACAAGAGAAAGATTAATCTCACTACTAGAGTTGTTTACTGTGACCAGTGGTGGGTTGCCCCAGGTCCGCACCGGTTCTATAGAACCAGTAGTAAAACCGGCAAGAGGCTCCACCCACTTACCCTGACGTCATCAAAACGCTTCTGCGTGGTCCCGTTGTGAACTGGTAGTAAAGGTAAGTAGAACCCACCCCTGACTGTTACTTATTAATTTTGAATAATTTTAATTAGTATTATTAATATGTATTAATGTTATGAGGGAAAAGCACTGTTATTATGAAACTACCATTAGAGGATACTATTATTATGACTATGACGGACATTGCTCCAAAGAATTATAACCAGGCAACACACTGCATATAGATTTTAAACATGTTACTCTTTTTTATCCATATTATTAAAAATAAATAAATAAATAAATAAATAAATAAATAAATAAATAAATAAATAAATAAATAAATAAAAAAATAAATAAAAAGAAAATATAGCAAGGAACCACTATATTATCCTGCATTCATTATGTAAATTCCGGGTATATATTCATTTATTTCATGATGTTATTTTCACAAATGATGGGAATGATAACAGTAATTCTGAGTCTGCATGTATGCCTGATGGTATCTTTGTTACAGTATTAACTAGTGCCATAAACTCTTCTAAATTGCTCTCCATATATTTTTTTTTTCCTTTTCTGCAAATGAAAAGCTCTCTTGCATTTTTAAATGCAGCCGGTATTTGGGATTTAAGGATTTTTTTTTTAAAAAAATATAGAATTTCAAAATTAAATCAAAGTGATTTTCTAACACTTCATAATAATTAAAGGTAGGAATATAGTTGAAAAGATTGCATGCAGCTAACCTTCAAATTCCTGGGACAAAACTGATGGCCGCAGCAATACAACTTTTAATCAACTTAAGAATGGATGAATCTGTTGGTTTTCATTTTTCTCAGTTTGTCATTTGGTTTTCTCAGTTTGTCATTTGGTTTGGTTCTGTTTCTGTTTTTGCATGTATAAATTTAATGCAACCATTGTAAATCTGTGCCAGTTGCCAAGCACCCAAATTATGACCATATGACCAGGAGGACACTGCAGTGGTCGTAAGTGCGACCATACCAGGCACTTCTCAACACTGTCATAACTTTGAACAGTTGTTAAACAAATGGTCATAGGTCAAGGACTGCCTGAATTAGGAAAATAGCCTCTGGTAACAGGGATATTTAACACTCTTTCCTCCCAGGAAGTACAAAGATTTTAGTGAAGGCCACGAAGTTCCACTACTTTTTTTTTTCAACAAGTGAGTGTGTGGCAGTGAAATATCTAAGAGCAGGCTTTCATTCAAAAAGGGAGGTTAGGAAGCTTTTTTTTTTTCAGATTTTCAAGCTATGCACTTATACAGAGAGTTTGTCCCAGATTTGGAAAAGCAGAAACCATTACTTAGTGCTCTGTTCTTCCCACAATCTTTGCTCAGGAAAAAAACCCAAAACTTTAAATTGCTAGTTTAACGATCCATTTCTAAAAGAAATGGAAGTGGGTTCCCTGGTCTCTACACAAATCTATTCTTTGTGGTTGAAGGAAAAATTACTTACAGATTGCAGAAAGTTTCCTTAGAAAGAGAATTTCAAACCAATAGAATATTTTAAATATTTAGCTGTAATCCTTACAAATGTATTTCTCTTTTTGGGGGGAGGGGGGGTATGATGTGCAAATTGTCAGATCTGGGTGAAAGATAATACTGGTTTTTTGACGTTTGTAAGAAAAATGTGCTTAAAAACAGCCCAATTATAACTTGTCTTTGGATATAATTATCAGTAACTACAGTTAAACATGATGCTTCATGTACTCAGATCTGGCTTTGTTAAGATGCAAAAATATTGAAATTTCAGAAATACAGAGCCAAATAAAAATATTCCCAATTTTTGTTCCCTTAATGGAAATCTCCAGACATTCTTCTCCATTTAAACTATTTCAGAAGCGTTTAACTTTCAAACAACTGACAAAAATACTTAATTATAAATTTCAGCCTAATCTAAAGCCAGTTTACTAGGTTTGTGTCCTATGAATCTAATTTAAATCTGTAGGAATGGCATGGAACTCAGAACTATTGGGAGAAATTTCAGATGGAGAGTTAAGGATACCCATCCCTGTCTTCTGACACAGTTTACCAAAGACCTTTTGCTATCTGAGATTAACTTCAAGATGATATCCATGTAGGTCCATTACAAAGCCAAATCCAGAAGCATTAAGTTTTATAACATCCTAGATGATGGGACATAATATTTTTGAGCACAGAACTCAAAACCTAAGAATGTTCTCCAACAAGTTTGCTATCACCAGAATATTTCACCCATCCTCCTAACTACTAGGTAGTCTAGGTAGCCAACAGGCAGAAGCCACAGGCTCTATAACTATGTTATGTTCAGCTTAGCAAATGCATTCTTTATCTTTAGATCTTTAGCTTGAACCGCAGTCAACAAATGGAGGAGCAATATGTGATCTTCCTTCCGAGCAAATAGCTCTTTTCAGCAAGTTGCAACAGGTACTTGTTGACTTTGCTGAATCAGCACATGAGGAAATCTGAACACTTGCTGGAATCTTGTGGCATTCATTGCTTACCACTCTGGCCCTGAACAGATGTTAGGATTGTTTATGACATTTACGATATTCTTGGTGTCTTAGTTGGGTCACATTTTCTGTAACGGTATCTTATATATCAATAATGACATAATGTAGAAAACTTGCTTCTTTGGTGCATAGTTTAATGATACTTTAAAATGGATCTGATAAAGATTTCCTAGATATAGAGTTTGGATGAAAGAGGGGAGAAATGAGTGAGAGTAATCAACCAATGGAACAGCTTGCCTGCAGAAGTTGTGGGAGCTTCACCACTGGAGGCTTTCAAGTAGAGATTGGATTGCCATTTGTCAGAAATGGTGTAGGGTCTCCTGCTTGGGCGGGGGGTTGGACTAGATGACCTACAAGGTCCCTTCTGATTCTTGTTTATCTGAATCTGAAATAGATTGTGCGCTTACACTACAGAGCTTGGGCTGAAAGTAAACATCCATACTTCCTCCCAGCTAAAAAAGTCAGCACTTTTGAATACAAACTGAACAAATAAAAGAAAAAAGAAAGAAAGAGAAGGTGGAAAATGTAAAGAAAGAAGGGGGGGAGAAGAAATAGAAAAGAAAGAAAAAAATAAGTAAAAATAAGTAAATTGAATACAGATGAATATGTTTATAATTCACGGTAGGGTTTTTGTGATTAAGTTTTCATTTATGTGTTGCTGATTGGCCCCATTCCCCATGATGCCTATATCTGAGATACTTTTAAAGTTTCAAACATGGCTAGTTAAAAAAGAAGTCGTTACAACTATGGTAGTCCTTGACTTACGATCCAATTGGGACCAGAATTTCTGTTGCTAAGCAAGATGGTTGTTAAGTAATTTGTCCCTGTTTTTATGGCCTTTATTGCTATGATTGTTAAATGAATCACTGCAATTATCAAGTGAATCACACAGTCATTAATTGAATTCAGTTTCCCACCGACTTTTCATTTCAAAATCTGGTTGGGAAAATGGCATATGGCATTCATGTCATCCCAGGGTACTGCAACACTCCAGAGTTACTTTGGCTAATAAGATAGGTGGCATATAAATTTAATAAATAAATAAATAGATAAACCAAGGTAAATAAATGCCAGTTGTCAAGCATCCTAATTTTAATTATGTAGCTCTTGGGATGCTGTGCTGGTTATAAGTCACGTTTCTCAGTGGCATTATAACTGTGGATTGCTGCTAAAGAAATGTTTTCAAATTGTAAATGCTCCTATAGCAATATCCTTCATAATGTTTCAAAATGAGTTGCTTCAGAGTTAATTTATCTTTCAGATTGGTGTACCAAACAGTACAGCTCACTTCTCTTTTTCCCTCTCTCCCACACCTCTGTCATGTAGTGCCCCAGATACGTTAAACCTGTCTCCTGGAAGAAAACTGTAAATTTGAGAGCAAGGTAATGGTGGAGGACAAGAATTAATAGAAATAGCTAGAATAGCTTTGATTAATAGAAATACTGTCAGGCTTTGGCTAGAGTCCATCATTTATGTGCAACAATGAGGATGTATTTAGCAAAGACTGAAATTTTACAAAATCTTCCTTTGACGTAAAACTATAATTTAAAAATTATATAGCTATTTGGAGTGCAAGTCAAAGCAGGAAATATATTCCTTAAGTGGAGAAGGGGATATTTCAGAAGTAATTGTCTGCAAAGAAAACTAATTTAAGGAGGGGGTTGTATTTTGTCTACCTGAGTTTTTTACAACATGTTTGATTTTTGTGATGAACATTTGTTAGATGGGGATAAGTACAGCATTGCCAGACATGCCTTTTCATGGAATAAAGCCAGGATTAATGGATTACTCAAATTCTCAGCAATACAACAACATCTCATTACAAGGATTTCCAGAACGTGGCTGCCAAAATCTGAATAGCCACAAGATGGTAGCCAAAAAATGCAGATATTCTTTCTGCTGCCATCTAATGGCCTCCTTATTATTACAGTCCAAATAAGTCAATACTCATTTATTTATTTGATATTTATCCTGTTTTTATTATTTATTTTATAGAAAACTCAGCAAATATACACATACATACATACATACATACATACATACATACATACATACATATCCATTCTCACCCTATTTTCCTCACAATAACCACTCTGTGAGATAAATTGAGTGGACTGGTCCAAGGTCTCCCAGACAGCTTTCTTGCTTAAGGTGGGACTAGAATTCAGTCTCTTGATTTCTAGGCCGGCACCGTAATCTCTACCCCAAATTCACTCAACATTTTTCTATAAATACAGCAAAATACAGCCAGCTGATCATAAATACTGCATATAATGGCCATATGACTTCTAATTTTTTGTTAGCTCTTCAGTTTGGGGGCTGGAGAACTGAAGCTTGTCTTGAATTAATGCAACATTTTTTTTTTCTTTTGAAGGCTGCCTGAATTTTGATATGTGCCGTCATATTGTTGCTGACACTTAGTGAGCACGATTATAGATTTTCTCTACTATGATCTGTCATTAACTAGTCTTCCACTGGTGTACCTATTGCCACTGTAACCTTGCTGCTAGTCATCCTTCAAATAATGGGTCTAAAATAGATAATTTGAACCTGACCCCTGCTTGGTTTTCTGCAAAATTTTAGGAGGACTGTTAAACAGGGGTGAAATCCAGCAGGTTCTGACAGGTTCTGGAGAACCAGTAGTGGAAATTTTGAGTAGTTCAGAGAACTGGTAGCGGAAATTTTGAGTAGTTCAGAGAACTGGCAAATGCCACCTCTGGCTGGCCCCAGAGTGGGGTGGGAATGGAGATTTTGCAATATTCTTCCACCAGGAGTGGGGTGGAAATGGAGATTTTGCAGTATACTTCCCCTGCCACTCCCACCAAGCCACACCATGCCCACCAAGCCATGCCCACAGAACCAGTAGTAAAAAAAATTGGATTTCACCACAGCTGTTAAGACTCTTTCTACAGAATTTACCAATGTTTAACTTATTATCTTTATTACCATTACTGGATTGGTTAAAATTGCCATGAGAAATTGGATATTTAAGAAGACTTTTGGGAGAGATATAACAAATTGAAGATAGCTCTACAGAAGAGGAGTCAAACAAGATAGCAAAGACCAAGGAACGGGAGAGTAGATGGATAAGAAGAAGATAGGAGGTGACCCACATGTGCTCTGGATGGCTGATCCTTGCAAAGAAACCATGGGATATTAGTGTGGTTTTCTGTGTGTTTGAACAGCAAGAGGCAATAAGATTAGCCATCTTATTCATAATCATGGCAGAGAATTTTAAAGGACACTGAGTTCATAAACCTCACTTTCTAATCACTTTTGGAAATTGTTCATTAACTACTTCTAAGCAATTAGAGACCTTCAGAATGACAAGTTTGTAAATACTGGGTAGGCCTGCTTTCAATCCTGAACAAAAGAAAATTTTAATTATGCATTTAAGAATGTGAAGAATCTACAATAAACAAAAAGCTAAATAAGATTTTGAACTAAGAAACTTAGTAATAGACAAATTATCCAGATAAATTTGGAATATTGAAACTTATTGAGACTTTGGATGGATTAATTATAAAGAACAAAGAGCTTCTCTTGGGAAATAGATTGTGTTTATTTTCTCATGGGAAATAGATTGTGTCTTAGTTTTTAATAAGATACAAGAAGTATAACTAATTTCACAATTTCAAAAACTGGACACTAGAGGGGACTAAAGTTCTCAGGGAGAAGAAAGATTTACAACCCTTTACAATATTGCAAAACATTATGATTAATACTAAAGGAGATATTTGAAGAGTGGAATTAGAAATTAGTAGCCAGAATATAAACTTCATTACAAAAGTAATGATGACATTACTTTCCTGGATAGAAATGATGTTGTTGAAGACGTGATAGATGTGGAACAAATGATTTAACAAAATAGAGTTGGAATTGAAAGTAAATTTACAGATGAGTAGACCAGGAGAATGATCGAGAAAAGAATGTTTCACAGAAGAAACCGGCTGAAGTTTTAAAATTTAAAAGTGAAATATAAATGATAAATCAAGAGAGTGACATAGACATTTTTTTCACCTATTGGATTCAAAAAGAGGCTTGCTAAAACAGTAGCTGACTACAGTAATTGAGTGAGGCTTAATGCCTGCAATGACTTATGACCGAAATTCCAGGCTCAATTGTGGTCATAAATTAAAGACTACCTGTATGTTCTTATTTCTGGTAACCTTTTATGGACTTTCTGCTGATACCAGAAAAGACAATGTTATATGGATTTGTATAGATCAGAGAAGGGATTGGGATGAAGAATAAATGTTTGCCATTTTAGAAGAGATGAAACGTTACTAAATTTGTTTATACTTTTTGGAAGGAAGGTTGGAAGTTACTTCTTTGTATATTTCTTTTTCTTTATTATAGTCATAGTTTTCAATTTCTTTTTCTTTTCTTGAATTTTTTATTTCTTTCTATTCTCTTTTCTGTATTTATGTTTCATTTATATGACGTACACCACTGTAATCATTCTTAGTAAAATTATACCATACTATATATATATGCAAAAATCTTTGCATTTAACATTTAGATAAATTTATTGTTACTATCATTAGTAGACATGGTTTCTCTGTAGAAGTTATTTATAGGAAAAAAGAACCCTAAAAAATAATTTATAATCTTTTCTGCCAGGAAGAGGAAAAATATTCACAAATCATGGCTAATACAATAAATATTTCCATTCATATTTATATTATGATGTTAATTTTTTTCTGCACCTGAGGGTTTTTAATATAATACACTTAAAATCCTATCCTTTCCAATTCTAAATTCAATGACAGCTGATATAGTGGCAAATAGTTTTAAAGAAAAGTAGAAAAATATTCTCCTTAAGTATGAATGGCATCCAGATGAATCATTTAAACACTATCTTTGTTTTGGGATGGGTGGGTGTATGTTATCAGTGCTGGCAGCAGAGCCAGAGGGAATTGGCCAATCACTTCCCTGAAATCTGTTGCTCATTCACTTGTAAAGGGAATATTTGATTGGTTCATCTTAATGTCACTTGAATAGATGTTTTAAGTCAAAGAACTTCCTCATTTAGCACATACCGGTATTTCCTTGTCTGGTGTTGTCTACTGTTTCTGTTGATCTGCCCACGCTCCATAGCACCAACTCATGGCACTCCATCCATGGTATACCACCTCATGGTACAGGTACACCCCCGCCCATTCCTTGCCTGAGGTTCCCCCTCCTTAAGAATCCATATGGATTTGGGTTATGATGGCAACCAGGATTGCTGGAATTGCCATCACTATGCAATGCTATCATGTGACATCATGGTTTATGACCGTGTTGCTTAATCATGGAAATGCCAAACTCAATTGTTGTCATAACCCAAGGACTACCTGTATCAAATTTCAGCTACAGACCCCACATTGTGCAAAGCCGGTTCTAACTCTTTCATACACTCCTGAGGAGATTGACAGGTGACTTGAACTTTCCCTTAACAACTGCTGCAAAACCTAGTCATTAAGCCACCGAGCTGCACATCTTTGATCTAAGTACAAATCAATCATCCCACTTAAAATTGTTTTGCCCAATTACCATAATAAGTAGAAGTTCATTAAGTAACTTGGCTAGCAGAGTACTATTTTCTTTCTTTTAATTGTTGTGGATTGAAATATATTCCAGATTCTGATTCTAATGTGGTAGCCTGTTTATTTAGTGTACTAAAGCCATTTTTGTTGAAATGAATTGGTCTCCCAGACCATCTCCCAGGTTTAATAAAATCTCAGTAGTATTCTTTTGCAAGATTTTTGTATAGATAGTCCTTGATTTATGATCATAACAGAGCCCAAAATTTCTGTTGCAAAGTGACACATTTGTTAAATCAGTTTTGCTCCATTTTACAACTTTTCTTGCCACAATTGATAAGTGAATCAGTGCAGTTGTTAGTGCAGTTGGGCAATGCAAAGCTCCGCCCACCCACCCGGATGTCATTACTTCCTGGTTTTAACCAGGAAGTAACCTGTTTTTGACCCTCTGCGCATGCGTAGAAGACTTTGCGCATGCACAGAGGGTCCAAGCGCGCATGTGATGCACAAGGGTGGAGTGCGCACTTCCGAACCGGTAGGGAAGGTAAGTAGATTTCACCCCTGGATGGTACAGTGGTTGTAAGTATGAAAAGTGGCATGTCACTATTTTCAATGCTGTTGCAGCTTTGAATAGTTACTAAACAAAGTGTTGCAAGTCAAAGACTACATGTATATGGTCACAACAGTTTTAGTCATTTTCTAACGTCAGGAACTGTATTATCTACTAACTCTGATTGGGTTAGGAAGAGGGGGTTAATGTTTTCTTTCCTGACCACAAGGTCAATGGCTAGATAGTTTTGGGAGGATGGAACAAAGTTGGACATATCTATGCAACCAACCATTTCTTACAATAGGAATTGGGAATCCAGCCATTCCCAGGATGGCCAAAAATGAAGGTTATGGTGAACTCATTTGTGGCTAAATGTTACCCCATTGGAGAAGGATAATGTAGCCACATTATTAAAGTGGCATATATATCCTCCCACTTGCTTCCAGGATCACAATTTGTGTACAAACGTGTACAAGAGCAATGCACGAAAAGTGGAGATCAGTCACAAGTTAATTTTCTTTTTTTCACAGCTCAGATTAAATTATAGATGCCGGCACAGGGCAATGGTGCATGGCTAAAAGCTCAAGCCAAAAGCACTGGCTGCAAAAATAAAAGCTATAATGAAAGCCTTTATTATCCTAGGATGAGCAAACAGCTGTGCGTCTTCTGAATCCCTTCTTCAAAGGTATTGTAAAGTGAGACTATAGATTGAAGAGAAATTGGGGCTACAACATTTCCAGGGCTGGTGTTTTCATATTTGTTGTATCTCCACTTCCTCAGATTTCATTTATTGCTGTAGACTGGAAATGTTACCATCGTCAATTCCATTTCATGGCAGACCTGTGCAAGTCAGTTGTTCATCCCTGATCACGTGCCCAGGCATTTATCACACAACTGCAGTGCTGACTAAGGAATTCTGGGAGTTGAAGTCCACACATCTTAAAGTTGCCAAGGTGAGAAACATTGATTTAAATCATTTTAAGGAGGCACTAGGTCCGAAAGAGTGAAGTATAGCAGATAGTTTCAAAACTTTTCAGTTTACAACACCTGTTAGTTGGGGATAAATCCTTTCCTGGAACATCTGATCAAGACACTTGGAGCTTCAGAATAACAGTTGACAAGCCATCTTTTCTACTGTACTTTAGAGAAAAAAAACTATTTTTGCAAGGGACTCTGTTTTTTTCCCCATATGCCCTTGAATCACGTGTGTGTGTGTGTGTGTGTGTGTGTGTGTCCCTTAATCGTGCAAAACAATTGGCATCCTCCACCAAGACCCTTAGAATTCTGCAAATTACAATATGCCAAGGCATATTTTGATATGCAATTTTTCTTTGCTTTTCCAACTCTGCTTTATTTTTATATGAAAAGCAGGCTTGCATATGATAATCAAAAGCAGATAAGGAATAATAAAGCACTTGGTTAACCCTTTCTTTCCTATCCTTTGATCAATGGTGGCTGCTGCCGGTTGTAACAACCGGTTCTCCCAGCACTGAAAATGTGAGCATCAGTGCTGCTTCAAAAACACGGCGATATAGGACGGAATAGCACTGGGGCAGGTGGCCAGGCCCACATGCAGGTCGCAACTACTGGTCCGAACTGGCAGCAGCCCACCTCTGCCTTTGATCCTTTCCCACCAAACCATATTTATTCCTGTGAGGAAAGTGCTCTCTGTTGCAAGCCCTTTATGTTATACAGTACTCTCTATGTAAACAATGTCGACTGGCGGCCCCCAGGGGGAGAGCCTTTTCTGTGGGGGCACCCACCATCTGGAACGAGCTCCCCCCAGAGATACAGAAGATTCCGGACCTGTGCACTTTCCGCCGTGCCCTCAAAACATTCCTGTTTCAGCAGCCCGGCCTGGCCTAACTTTCCCTTTATATTGCTTTTTTTTATTTTATTTTAAACTGGGATGTATTAAATGTATTTTTATCGTTCGCTGTTCACCGCCCTGAGTCCCTTAGGAATAGGGCGGTATATAAATTTAATAAATAAATAAAATAAAATAAATAAATAAATGAATGCATTATAAATTTGTTCCAAAAAACTCAGCTTTTTTTCAAAAGTGGAAAAAAGCATTACATACATTGCAATTTCATGCTGCTACTTTGGGCAAAAACACTTCTGTTTTTCATACCCAATTACTGCTTAATGTGGAGCCAAAATAGCCCCACCAATTTAAAGAAGAATGCCTTTATCTCTCAGTCTTGGCAATTAAAATCTGACTTCAGAACATCATTTACAGTACTCCTAAAACTGTCTGTTTAAAAGTAAGATAGCAAGTATGGCAAAGGTCTTTACTGAGTTCTGGGAAAGTTATCTGCTAGACATTCTGGATGAATATGAGGGGGGGTTCATATGATTAACATACCATAAAGTCTGTCCACCAATTTTTTGTACAATGCTTTTCCTGCTTCTGTTTTCTGTCTGCTTTAGAATTGCCTGAATTTATGATTAGTATATCATAAATTCAGGCAATTCTAAAGCAGACAGAAAACATATTTTAATTCATTTTCTTGATAATCTAGTAACAAAGGATGTGATATTATTTATTATTACACCTTTTCTTTATTTTTTGCAGCTTGACCCTATTTTCCAGAATGAAAAGCATTTTCTATGTGTTTTAATTATACTATGGTAAGGAAAAAAATTAAAGGAAAGTAGTTTTAATGGGTGCTCTTTTTAAAACAGAAGAATAGGTGTACTTTCATATATATCTGTGAAAATACATATAAATTCTTGTTTATTTCAGAGTAAAATTATTTGTAAAATGAAAATACCATAATGGATATTAGATCTTTCTGAACATGTCTGCTCCCAATATGTAGAAGATGATACGAGAAGAGCCTTGGTGGTCAGCAGACTAAAGTGCTGTTAAGTAGCACCAGCTGCCTGCAATTATTGCAAGTTCAAATCTCACCAGGCTCAAGGTTGACTCAGCCTTCCATCCTTTTGAGGTAGGTAAAATGAGGAACCAGATTGTGGGGGCAATAAGCTGACTTTGTATAAAAAAGAACACTGCTGGGGGGGGGCGAAAGCCCTACTAAGCAGTTATATACAAAAGTATGAAGGCTATTGCTTAACGCATTGTAAGCCGTCCTGAGTCTCCGGAGAAGGGCGGCATATAAATCGAACCAATAAATAAATAAATAAATAAATAAGAATTGTACTGGACAGGGTGAAAGCCAGAACTTACCTAGATTTGTTTGTTTCTGCAAAATTCACTGGTCATTTGGGTTTCCCCTTGGTAATAGAGGCGGTTTTCAGGAAACTAAGCCTATCATTCTACTCCTGAGACTTTCTCCCAAATATTCTCCATTCAAACCTATTTTCTCTGCTAATTAAAGGAAAACAGTTGAAAAATGGATTTTACTTTTACCCACTTTTGGTTCTACTCATCCACTCCGTGTTGTAGTAATTGTTTCCCTTAGGTGTACTTCTGGGGTATATCGGGGTCTGCTGTGTTGTCGATATTCCCCTTTTATCCTTCCCTCCTTCTATAAATGATAGATGTCATTTAGTATGGTGCTGATCATACTGAATAACAGAGTTGGAAGCGACTTTGGAGGCCTTCTAGTCCAACTCCCTGTTCAAGCAGGAGATCCTATGCCATTTCAGATAGGTGGGCGTCCAGTCTTTTCTTTAAAACCTCCAGTGATGAAGCATCTACAACTTCTGGAGGCAAGCTATTCCAGTGGTAATTGTCTTCACTTTTAGGAAATTTCTCCTGAATTCAAGACTGGGTTTTTTTGCAATAATCTTCCTATCAGTGGTGGGTTCCTCCCGGTTCAGCCCAGTTCACGAGAGCCAGTAGTGGTGACGATATGATGTCACCGAACCGGTTCTCTGTCTTCGGGACCTGGGCCCTCCCGCCCGCCCCTGAGTTATTCTGACCTTATATTTCTTCTTTTTTCACCCAGCTGAGAGGTGCGGCAGAGCGGACTGCCACACCTCAGCTGGGCAGATTCGCAACACGCTTGCGTGAAGCACTCGTTTGGTGTGCCTGCGAGCAAACCGAGCATGTGCGTGGTGATCGTGCACAAAGCGCACGACTGAAGAGGTGATCGCGCGCAAAGCGTGCACACAAAGAGAACTGGTAGTAAAGCCGGTTAGAACCCACCCCTGCTTCCTATGTGTTACTTCTTGTCTTCTGGTGGTTTGGAGATAAGATTGTCCCCTTTATTCTGACTTAGGCTTCCTGAGACAGTAAAAAGCACACGATTAATCCCAAAAACCCTCTTGTTATTTCAACGGCAGTGAATTATTGTTCATTCACAGCCCATAATGAGTCACAAAGAGTTGGCAAAGAGTCTGACAGAAGTCTGCCACAGTCCTTCGGGATAAGACTGATAAGTACCCACCTTTATCTCCCTTGACACACTGCTAAAGACCTAATTGGCAATTAGCTTTGCAAGGCCACATGGAGCACAGAATCAAAACAGAGCTTCAGAATTTAAACTGACCATATGAATAACATTGCTTCCTGCAAAGGCTCATGTGCCTTTGATCCTCCTTTATGTCTTATGGGAGGGGCCAATCATCTCCAAGCCCTACTCCCGAGTTGTCCCTTTTGTTTTAACTGTTCTTGCCTTCTGGCAGCTCTGCGCATGTGCGCACTGGGAACAGGCTCTTCCTGTTCCTCTGCCTCACTGATGTCCAACTCTGGAGGCTCTGGAGGCAGCACATAACTCCAAGATGGTCCTGGCCCCCTCTCTGCCTCCAACACAGAGCCCTCGTCTGAGCTTTCCCCAAACTCCAAGACTGGCCCATGTTCCTCCCCAAACTCCTTACTGTCTGACTCTGCTGCCAGCTCCGCAGGCTGCCGTGGACCACAACACCCTTCTTCTCTGTGGCATTCCATCAAATATTGGAAGACTGCTATCATGTCACCCCTAGTCCAGTAGTGGGATTCAAAAATTTTGACTACAGATTCTGGGGCATGCCTTGGTGGGCGTGGTGTGGTGGGCATGGCGTGGCTTGGTGGGCATGGCAGGGGAAAGTTACTGCAAAATCCCCATTTCCTCTCGATCAGCTGGGACTTGGAAGGCAGAGAATAGATGGGGCGGGGCCAGTCGGAGGGGGTATTTACCGGTTCTCCTAACTACTCAAAATTTCCGCTACCAGAACTGGTCAGAACTTGCTGAATATCACCTCTGCCCTAGTCCTTCTCTTCATTAGACGAGAGATACCCAGTTCTTGCAACCATTTTAGCCCCCAGCCCCCTAATCTTCTTTGTTGCTCTTCCCTGCATCCTTGAACATGTATGTTCATGGACACTCATCACTGCAATCTAAATAAGAGCAATAAAAAAAAGTGAGGTACATGACAGCAAGGATTTGTTTACTTTGCTCTTCTGTGCATAATGAGGTCATGTTTCCCGATGGAGTCACTAAGCAGAAAAGCCATCCTGCCAAGTACTAATAGTCATCCTGCTCTGCACCCATTTTAGTAAAAGCTTTGTAGTATTTCATTTATTGGCTACAGAGTCTTTTCCTGCGAATACATTTTTGACCTCAGGCTCATTATTCAGCAGGATTGTTCTGAGAAGGATACACCCTTGTCTGATGGCTTTTCAGTACATTATTACACAATAACCTGTTATTATGTGATTGTTTTTGGCCTTTCATAGTACTATCCCAAGGCTATAGGAGCTCTTATAAGTGAAGTGATTTTTTTTTAAAAAAACCAAGAACTTTAGATCAGCGACTATGCCATTATGATACTGATCTGCAAATCTCTGTTTTTAGTGTAATTACTGTAGAGCAGGGGTAAAGGAGGAGTAATTCTAGCTGAATTGCCTTTGCTGCTTTGTTGAATAATAAAAAGAAATGCTGAAGGAAAGATAAGGATGACTATATTCTTTTTTTTTTTATGGTTCTGGTTTGCAATGTCTGCCTGCCGACACAAAACAATTTTGAATAAATGGAATTTAGGCTGCACCCATGGTGCAAAATTTCATGCTCCACATCTGGTGAAGCAGGACACTTGCAGACATTTAATAAAATTAGGGTTACACGTGAATTCTTGAATCTCTTCCCTCCTTACATCAAGGAAGAATTACCAGCAGCCTCTGATCTGGCATGGTGAGCAGCTGCCAGAGTTGTCACATCAGAGTTGATAAATGCCCTGAGCAACTCCTTAATTGTGTGTTTCATAAAATTCCTCATTTGATGCTCCAAGAATCTTGAGTCTGGGCTCTATTTTAATTTCTCACAATGTTCCAGTAGTGCATAATAACATAATAGTGCATTATTATGGACAATTAAAATGAAAGCTAAGTCTAGCTGCAGTTCTTCACATTTGGGGAGAGGATCTCAAAAAGTAGAGTTGATTGACCTAGATATACAGTTGAAGTTCTGGTCATTTTTAACACAGTCCTAGCTCCCATCTTGAGGCTTTCAGACCAGCCCCCATAGTTCTCTCCTATGATAAGCCAGGAACATACCAACCTAGATGGTATGGTGCTGGCGATTTGGTCAAAAGCCAGTTTACCTACCGTATATTCCTCAAAAATTTTTTAAAAATGTGGAGGTTGACCACCATTCAACTGCAAACAGATTAACAGAGTTGGAAGGGAACTTATAGGTCATCTAGTCCAACCCCTCACCCAAGCAGGAGACCTATACCAGTGATGGCAAACTTCTTAGGCACAGAGTACCCAAACCAGAAGGCATACACACGCATGTGCACACATGCCAGAGCCCCAGAAACCCTTGAAAGCTTCCAGTGATGAAGCTCCCACAACTTCTGAAGGCAAGCTGTTCCACTTGTTGATTGTTCTGTTAGGAAATTTTTCCTATTTCTGGGTTGAATCTCTCTTTGATCAGTTTCCATCCATTATTCCTTGTCTGGCCTTCAGGTGAGAGGTGGTATTCAGCAGGTTCTGACCAATTCTGGAGAACCAGTAGCAGAAATTTTGAGTAGTTTGGAGAATCGGTAAATACCACCTCTAACTGGCCCCACCCCTATCTATTCTCTGCCTCCCGAGTCCCAGCTGATTGGGATAAAATGGGGATTTTGCAGTAACCTTCCCATGGAATGGGGTGGGAATGGAGATTTTGCAGTATCCTTCCCCTGTCGTACCCACCAAACCACACCACGCCCACCAAGCCACGCCCACAGAACCGGTAATAAAAAAAAATTGGATTTCACCACTGGTGCCACCCCTTCAGATTAATAAGACTGGAAGAAAAGATGTCACTGAGGGGTCCTTTTGAGCTTGCTTGATTTCCTGCATTACCCAAACTAAGCGACATTGGATATCACTTTTAAAACTGATGACCCCATAGTGGTCCTTTCACCATATCCTTGCAGTAAAGCTGGATGAGTTGCTGTCTGCCTACAAAGTGAAATGTGTTGTTTTTATGCAGTAAGTAGTCCCTTTGGGCTGGAAAAAAAATCCTCTCACCCCTTTTCAGGCATTGAATTTAAAGGAGGGGGAGCTAGTTTGGCTTTAGTAGAAAAGGAACCCAGCTAGAAAGCAAGTGACTGTGAGTTCTAGTCCTGCCTCAGGCATGAAAAACCAGCTGGGTGACTTTGGGCCACTCACTCTTTCTCAACCCCACCACACACTGTGGAAAATAGGATGAGGAGGAATATTGGGTATGTTTGCTGCCCTGAGTTATTTATTTAAAGAAATAAAGGCAGGATAAAAATGTCTGTTAAAAAAGGGAACTGCTCCCAGCCTTTCTCTCTACCTTTAAAATCAGCACTTGAAATGAGGACACCTTTTTATTTATAGCCTTTTGCTCTTTCTGTATCTCATATTTTTCGTAACCCACTAAGACATACACAAAATCCCCAAATCATTGTCCTTCTGTGATGCTAAAAAGCATTTAATTGAAGTAGCAATCTCAAAAATTCTACCTTTTTCTGAATTTTTCGGACACTCTCCTGCTCTGGAAATGTCAATATCATGGAAGCTCTTTCTTATGGTCCATATTCCTCCAGTGTTTCAATAAAGAAAATACCCAGCTTTTTGGGAGGTTCCATTATGAGGACATGTCCTCATTAAGTAAAAAGCAGATCATCTTGGGGAATGGAAGCAAGGGGGGATGAGGTTGACTTTAGGTTTGTTTGTGTTTTTTTGACTTTTGAGTCAGTTTATGACTCCTGGCAACTGCCTAGGGAAGTCTTGCCAAGACTTTTCAGAAATGGGCTTGCCAATGTGTCCTTCCTGAAGCTGAGAAAGAGGGACATTGCTCAAAATTATCCAGCTGGCTTTGTGTCTTAAGGCAGGTTTAGAATTCACTGGTTTCTAGCTTGATGCCTTAACCACTACAGCAGGGGTGGCAAACTCAAGGCCTGGGGGCCGGATCCAGCCCATGGGGCACTTAGATCTGTGGAAGGACCAGCCTGTGGTGTTTCTGCTAGAGAATACAGAGCTCGTGAGGGCTCTGGCAGAGGATTGCATGAGGCCATGGCAGTCAAAAACAGAGCTCGGGAACCCGTTTTCTTTGGCAGAGCGCTTGGGCCAACACAGGTAACACAATCCCAACACTAGTGACATTGAGCTGACCACGCCCACCCTGGCCACACCCACCTCAGCCCCCAGAAGTCAAACACAACCCTGATGCGGCCCTCAATGAAATCAAGTTTGACACCCCTGCACCAGTGGTGGGTTGCCCCCGGTTCAGACCGTTCGCAAGAGCCAGTAGTAAAACCGGCGGGAGGCTCCACCCACTGACCCGGACCTCATCATAAGTGATCTGCACATACGCAGAAGAGCGCGCGGGTGCAATGTGAACTGGTAGTAAAGGTAAGTAGAACCCACCCCTGCCCTGCACTACACTACAGTAAACTAGTTCTACGGGGTGAGCCCTTGGACTCACCCAATTTGTTTTCACTTTTTTTTTTAATCAGTAGCTCATTGTTCTGTATGTTGCACTAAAGAAAGACCAGGAACATTGCAAAATTAAAGAATTTTCTCTTTTCCATCCATTTCCAAGTACCCATTGAATATGATTCCACTCAGAACTCCCTCTTAATCTAATTTAATTTGGTAAGCATAATTTACCAACTTTACCCAAGAGGAAAATTGGCACGGTTTGTCTTGAGCCCTTGTTTTCAGCAGTCTGAGATTGTTATTCCTTTCGTGGCCATTTTTAAGGTGTGCTTAGATTTAAACTTTCCGTTGCAATTTTGGACTCCTTACCTACTTGCCTGTGGTTGTAAACATTTAATCTGGGATTCATCTAGAATGAGACATCAAGCCACCCTGGGAAGCAACTTTTAGTGGTTCTTATAAAGGACACAAGAAAGGAACTGGAAAATGTGTTAAATTAAGGGTGGAAGATTACAGTATGTGAATTTTATTTTTGCACAATTTCTCATCTTGCTGCCAGCTATTTCTGCTGATAATGAAGTTGGAAGATAAATCTATTTGCAGATCTCCCATTGTTTCCCTTTTCCCCCAAATTCTTTCTTAGTACATGCACTTTTACAACTTTTTTTTAAAAAAGAGAATATGTGTTTATTTGCATTTTGCCTTAAGTATAAGTGTGTGCGTGCTTGAATGTGTGAGTTGTAAAATGTGTTGCAAAATTCTTTGTGCATGTCTGTTCTTGGTTCGATATTTGATAGGTCCGAAGTAATTTCTTTTGTTTAAAATTTTTGATAAACTGAATTTCTCATCCATTCCTCACTTGTATGCTAATGTTGCTCTTGAAACAGTTGTTGAATAAGTGCTTTGAATGAAAAACGTAAGATAGGTTGCAGCTGATTTATGCGAAACGAATGGACGTTGTAGGGAGGAAGAACATAAGATTCTTAACAAATATGGGTCTGTACAGAATATCTCTGTAATGCAGTTACAAGTCCAGGAACCCAGCTGTAACTCCAACTTTTCCTAAACTTAGGAGAAGATCAAGGGCTAGTCACAGCAGCCTGGTAGGTCTCTGTTAATCTTCAGAAATTATATCCAGAAGAAAGAGTAGCATTCAGACTCAGTTACAAGCATTTTCCTTGCTATGCAAGGCAAGAAAAGAATAGCAGTATCTCCTGGTCCACACAGAGAGGCTGAAAAGACTACCCAACTGCCTTCCTTTGACATTGGAGACAAGACATTTGAGCCTGCAGGATACTTGAGGAAGAGGGCCTAGGAAGGGCAGAATGGGCAATACAAATAGAAGGGCTACATATGCTTTCCAAATGATTTGGAGGAAGTGCTTTCGACCTTGTGCAAGCAAAATATTTCTCTAGGGTTCATCAAACAAGCCCACATTTTTCCAGGCTTCTGCATGAATCTGCAAAGATGATGGTGATGCTAAAACCATTTTTTGATGAATAGCAGAGATGCCATGCTTGACTAAAGTCCAAAGCAGTTTTTCCAAATCCTTTTTGAAGCCTATGCACAATACATAGGTTGTTTCAATATTCCTCCACTGTCTTCATTCCCCTAAACTGTTGTCACAGTTTGCTTGATAATAAAGGTAAAGGTTTTGCTTGTCCAGTTATGACCAACTCAGTGGACTGTGCTCAACTCTGTTTCTTAGGCAAGGCAACCAATGTTCTCCGAAGTGGTCATGTAGCCAGCATGAATATACAGTACGCCAAGGTGCAGGGAATGCTGTTACCTTCCCACCAAAGTGGTACCTATTTATCAACTCGTATTTGCATGCTTTTGAATTGCTAGGTGGGCAGGAGCTGAGGCAAGTAATGGGAGCTCACTCCATCACGTGACGCTCAGGTTTCAAACTGGCTCAGGGTCTTTAATTGCTTAGGTATCGCACCCCCTATGTTTGATAACAGTGTAAGCCTAACAGCATCCAATCTCATAATAAAATATAATGACCAGCATTGTTCCAGGTGCATTCACAAAAAAAGAACAAGAAAATAAAAGAAAAGGAAAAAAAAACTTTGTTGCATAACAAAGATATAACTTGAAAATCCTCATCTTGTGTGAGAATAACTTTTAAAAGTGAAAGAAGAATATAGTTCTATGCCCTTAAGGTTATTTTTGTTTTATACAAGAGATTAGTGATATGTAAAAAAATTTCACACCAATGTGTACATTGAGAAATCCAGTAAGTTGTGGCTATATGTTCTGTTTGGTTGGTGGTTGAGTGAAGCTTCCAAAACAAAGATAATGTTGATATCGAAGTGGAGCAGAACATCTTGGCATCGCAGAAAGAAGAGATATATTTACAGGTGGACTTAGAGAATTTAGAAAAATCTAGAACTGAAGAAACACCTCTTACTTAGGTTCTACAGGTCAAGAATTGGGGCTGAAAACATCTTTTGAGTGGGTTGAATTACAGCTTCAGAACATTTGGTTATGCCCTTGAGATTATATATAATTAGCTGTGTGGGAAGCCCTTCCTTTCCACATCTCATCCCACACTGTTTCTTTGTGAAAAGCCTTTTCATTAACTGAACTGGAGACATGCAGAGAAACTATCAACAAATGCCAGCAGCACAGTAATGTCATATTAGGGAGTGATGTATTCTAGATCCATCAAAGCTAATCAAATCTTTGTCTAGTCATTATTTTGGGACTATCCCTGCTTTCTCTCATTCATCTTTCCAAATGTCTCCTACGAAATTATCCATAGAAAGTTTTGTTCACAGAATTATTTCGATTGTACACTGTAGTGAGAAACAAAGCTTATTTTCCATTTTAAATGGAAAGCATGCATACAAGAAACTGAAATCATAAGTTATTAAGTTAAAAGTTATTAAGCATATCTGGATATTTTAGGACAGAGAAGCTATCAGTCAGCATTTTAGAAGACAGTGTTTGTATATGCAAAAAATGTAAAGTTTAATGATATGAAAAAGACACATACATTGAACAAATAAGAAATGGACATACTGTGGAATGCATGTTTATAGGTATTGCAACCATTCCAATGCTGGGATCTATTCCTACAGTACAGATCCAATAATTATTGTTGAATATACTTTTCCCTTTTATCTGTTAGGTTAGGATTAGCGTTACTAACTCATTGTGTTAGCAATTGTTACTCCACAGTATTATTCAAGAGTATACTGCAGTCCTGTATTGTGCTTCAGCGCTCTTGAAAGCATCTAAACAGCCTTGCAAACTATAATATGTGTAAATAGGTTTAAGGCTGTTTAATCTAGCTAAACAATCTTAAAACTCGCTTTTATTTAGTTACATGCACAGACATGTTTATAGATAGGTAGGCTCCTCACTAATGACTTAAAGGATCTGGAGTTGTTCAGCCCAAGATAATACTGATGAGAACAGACTCAAATTCATATTATAAGTCACTAATACAGAAATTTCCATAGGCTTGGAGCTTAGAAAATAGGGGTATACACTGGGGGCTGCAGAAAAATACTAGGCAATCTAGATAAATACTAAGCAATAAAAAACAGGAAGCATTCTCTTTGCTGCCATTTAGGAATTACCAGATGTTTACAGCCTAATTCTTTTTGCCCTATGGAATCGTTTCAAAGAGAAAGTTTGAAATCCAATAATATGATAACATAGATGTATGTGTAAATGGGATATTTAACGGGTTAAAAAATTGGATGTACCCCATAAAAAGAGCTTCATTTCTTTACTATCATGGGATGAGTTTTGTTCACTTAGGAGCTAAGAAAAATTCCCATTAAGTTCTCATTTTACACAAGGAGATATCAAATCATTTTAATATATTTTCTAGTTAATATAACTAGAAAAGAGAAGGTAGGAATTACTTGTTGCAATTATATCATAGATCATTGTGGTAATTACTAAATGCAAATATGTTAGTCTGTAAGGTTTTGTTCTGGTCACAGTAAGAAATAGTCACCTCAAGAAAGCTTTTAATGAGAAGAAACACTCTTTCCTAACCCCTTTCCAGTCTGTCAGATCAAAGTTTCCCACAATAAATTTAAATCACTCTTGCATTCATAAAATGCATGTGTACTTTTGACTTGTGTTTTATTATTATTTTTTCTCTCTTCATATTTCATACACTTATCCTTCTTGGTAGGTAGCAGCTAGGATATTTCATATCTCCATTCTCAACCCTGACAGAAATTTGGCATGATCAGACTTCTGAAAAGACTTCGAGAATGGAGAGATTGGCGGATGAACAAGACCCGTCTGTATCTTTCTTTTTGTCATCTTAGGTACTTATCCTTCTGGCTTTCCTTAAAGTGAATGAACTCTAGCTTGTATAAACCTAAACTTAATTTATGGGCAAACTGCAGTTTGGATAACCAATAGTAAATGTGCTTGTTTTGATGAAACTAGTATTTATTGACAATCCAGAACAAAATAGTTAGTAAAATTGATCAATGAAACAGAAACTCCTGAAAGATGGAGCTTGCTTGCTTACTTGCTTGCTTCCTTTCTTCCTTCCTTCCTTCCTTCCTTTCTTTGAAATTTAGCAGCATCTGTGTGCATCGAGACACTAGACCAGGGATCAGCAACCTGCGGCTCTGGAGCTGCATGTGGCTCTTTCACCCCTCTGCTGCGGCTCCCTGTCACTCAAAATATGCATCACAACCGCCAACGTGCGACACCCACCGGCATACAATTTATTGAGCCTTTCAACCTCCGGTAGGCCAGCCATGGATAAATCCAAGAAAAGAAAAGTTTCAGAAGAAAACAGAATGTTCAATTCAACTACATATGCTAGTTTTGTGGCCGCTCAAGAAATAGTCAGGCACGAGAAGGGTTTTGTGGCTTCCGGTGTTTTCTTTTCTGTGCGAAATGGGTCCAAATGGCTCTTTGAATGTTTAAGGTTGCAGACCCCTGCACTAGACTAATGAATGTTTCAAGCTCATCCCAACTCTCTGATTCCACCATTCAAATTCAAGGCACAGTTTTGTAATTTGTAATTTTAAACGTTATGAGCAACTGGAGGGGAACAAAGGAAGAACTGAGGAGGCTGAAGGCAACAGCACCACTAGGCGATTAAGTCATGTATGAGAGAAAGCTAGGAAGGGACTAAGTAAGCCATAGAGTCAGGATATCTGGGGAGCCATCTCTCCTCAATGGCACTAGTCCACCCCACTCATACCAGTGACAGAAGTCTGCTATAAAACCCATCTACTAAGGAATTCCAGCGGGCGGGTTCAAAGAGAAGAGCATTTTCTGCTGTGGCCCCATTTCTGGGAACACTATATCACTGGAGGTGAGAACTGTGTTCACTCTTAGCATTCCGGAAGGGTATTAAAACTTGGCCTGGGCCAGGGGTGAAATGCTCCTGGTTCGGACCGAACTGGGAGCAATGGCTGGCTGGCTACGCCCCCGAACCAATCCACGGCCCACAGTCCTACCATGCTTGTCTGCCTTCCATGCTGCCTTCCTGGCATCCTGGTGGCCAGCTTGCGAAGGCAGGCAAGCGGAAGCCCACGTGGAAGGCAGGCAAGCATGGCACGGCTGCGGGGAAGGAGCTAGCTCCTTACCTGCCCCGCCCCCCAAGTCAAGCAGTGGCTTCCCTGCTCAGCCCCAACAAGCTATGCATCCATAGCAATGGGGTTGTTTTGTTCACCGTGGTGGTGCTTCGGGAGGGCAGGTGGACATATTCATTATAGTTGTCAGCTGCAGATTTCTGTTGGCCTCCCGAAGTACCACCACAGTGAACAAAACAACCCCATTGCACTGCATCTCCTTCTGCAGCCAAATGCGTCCAGCCGTGCGTGTCCTTTCCTCAAATGGGCTGTGCCTGGGGTGTTTGGAGAGCGAGCGAGCAAGAGAGCTCTCCAACCTCTGTTTGTGTGTGTGTGTGTGTGTGTGTGTGTGTGTGTGTGTGAGCAATCTGAAGTCGAGGCACCCAAATTTCTGGCAGTGGCGCGGGCGGCTTCTGAGCAGCCCTGGGTCAGCCAGCTCCACCTGACCTACTCCCTGAGAAGCTGCCCACGCCACTGTCAGAAGTTTGGTGCCTCGGCTTCAGATCGCTCCCTCCCTCACACACACACACACACACACACACACACACAGAGGTTGGAGAGCTGTCTTGCTCTCTCTCTCTCTCCAAGCGCCCCATGCACAGCCCATTTGAGGAAAGGGCAGAGACAGCTGAGCACATTTGGCTGCAGGAGGAGGCCCAGGTGGAAGGCAGCTTTTTCTGCAGCATCGCCTTCCCCTCTTTCAATCGCCCTGCAGGGGGGGAGGCTCTGCCTTTGCAGAAACGTGGTGGGCGGTTTGTATGGAGGATTGGCGGGGGGGGATGCGTGGCCCTCCGGGATGAAGAGCAGGACAAGAAAAAGCTCCGAGGTTTGCCTGGGCAGTCAAGCCAGAGGGAAACTCAAAGTGTTGGGGGCTTCAGAAAGGCAGAATGTGCTTTTGTGCAGCTCCTGCCTTCTGTGACATTCTGTGCAAGACAGAATGTGCTTCTGTGTCAGAATGTGGAGCTCCTGGCTCTAACAGTGAGTGACGTGAGTGATGGCAAACTGGCCACACCCACCCAGTCACATGACCACCAAGCCACGCCCACAGAACCTGTAGCAAAAGAATTTAGATTTCACCCCTGGCCTGGGTCCTCGAGGGGGAGCGCTCATCACTAGAGGTGACTGATGGGGTAAGAAGATCTTATTCCTGTCCCATTCATTTTTTACTTCTGGTTTCAGTATACTTTTTAAAATCTTAAATTTGTGTAGTTTTAATGCTTTACTATCTTAATTATTTTTCTAATTGTTTTATAACTTGTAAGCCACCCAAATTCACCTTATAGACGTAATGAGCAATGTAAAAATTTAATAAATAAATAAAATAAAATATCCTGTGTACAATGTTGCAAAAAAATGACTGCAGAGTTGTCAGGCCTACAGGTAGGATTTTCCAGGGCCTCAGTGTCTAGATAGAAATAGCACGGAAATTACTACAGCTAAAGTCTATTTGATTTTAATTTATTTCAGCTTAGACAGACATTTAAGTACAAAGTCCTTGTGATGTAGGATTGCCTCTAGCTACCCCAGATTTAAAACACACGCAGCTAGTTCATGGGCTTTTAGAACTGTCTGAGTCAAAATAAATAAACATTTCTGTTCCACCCTTTGTTATTTTTAGGTTTCAGAAACCCCTCAGTATTCCTGTATACACTGCTGCTTTCCAACTACTTTTCGGTACCACCGCTACCTTATTCACTTACCTTCAGTGATGTCATTCTTTGTAAGAATGGTGATGTCTGTCATTCACTGGCACTTCAAATTACTAGGTTCATGCATATGAGTAAGCAAAAAGAAGCAGGAAGTGACTGGGGGAAACAATTAAGCTTGAAAGAAATGCATATGTAAAATGAATGAAACCTTTTTCCAACATAAGAGTAAAACAAAGTTCATTACACTAAATTTCCAAAAGTAATTCCATGAGAATATTTAGAAGCCTTTCTCAAATATTCCTTCTCTAATCCCAGATAAAGTAAATCCTGATGAACTCAGTGAAGCTCTTAGCCATTTACAAAAGGTTTTTAATGAGGTGTGAGGAACCTGTGGTCATCTAGACCAGTGGTGGCTAACCTTTTCTGGACTGAGTGCCCAAAGCGAGCACGTGCCCGAACCCTCAAAATGCAATGTGTGCATGGCCCCCCAGCACATACCCCACCTCTCGCACGTGCACGGCAGAGACCCGAGTACCAGCTGGCTGGCGGCAGGCACTCGCGATTGTGCGGCAGAGCTGAACTGGGGAAACGACTCGCGTACCCACAGAGAGGGCGCTGTGTATCACACATGTCATAGGTTCGCCATCACGGATCCAGACATTTCAGATTCTATCTTCCATCCTTCCCTGTTTACAGTGTCAGGGATTATGGACCAGCAACATTTTCCATGTCTATTTTAATTGGATGGTATAAGAAATCCTTCTAGGTATTCTCTAGATGTAGAGAGAGAGAGCAGAGAATAGCTCAGCATAGCATCTCTCCAACTTTTGTTTATTTAAAGTTGAAATACTACCACTATGTATATCAGTGGTTCCCAACCTTTTTTTGGCCATGCCCCACCTAAGCATCTCTAAAATCCTGATGCACCCTCCCCGCCCATAACATATAATTCTTACTTTACGCAAAAAGTGAACTCTATTCACGCGGAGGAAGCCTAAAAGGCCATTAACTTGGTTTAAACGAGGTTGAAATTGCCCCCATTAAAAATCAAATTGCACCCCTGTGGGGGCATTCCATGTTGGGAACCACTGTTGTATATGGTCTATGTATATGATATACTATCACTATGTATATAGTGTTATTTAAATAAGCGCCCCATTTTTTTCAATATCCTCCATTAAGTAAAGAGGCTATTATGCAAATATGTTTCTGACCTTGAAACAGATGCTGTCCTGGATAAGAGCAATATGGCCATTTGTACTCACTATATCTCTATGAACTCTCCAAATGTATGAAAACATCTCTAATTACAGTTGTGACACCAAAAAATAAAACTCTATTAGAATGTATGTGTAGTAGTAGCAGCAGCAGCAACTGGTTGGAGAATTCTGGAAGTTGAAGTCCATACATCTTAAAGTTACTAAGGATGAGAAATGCTGATATAAATAAATTAATAGCTCAATAGTCAAAAAATCATATTTATCTACTAAGTAGTCCCAAAGATCCTTTTTCTAGAGAACGAATAAAGATATTATTAACTACTTAGCAGATATCTGTGGAGATTCCCTATCATCCAGGTCATGGTTGTCCCAAAGGTGCTTTTTCAAGAGGCAACTAGACTTTCCAGCTTCAAGACAGATTAACAAGTTAAAGCATGGATCTAACTTGAGTTCTGAATTAAAATTGTGCATGACAAGTTTAATTATTGGGTGGATATGTTGCTTTTACAGTATGTTGAGCAGCACACTTATATTCAGTTACAATAGTTCTACAACCCATTAATTCATTTACTCATCCATTCACTCCCTACTGTTTTGGTGACTTATGAGACAAGACAGTTTGCAATCATACTCTGAGTTGATTTACATACTGGCTATCTTCTTTCAGGGAAACTTTTTGTTCATTATCAGTAAAGTTAAAATTAGGGATGAATATTACTGTCTGGTCAATGGGACATCCTTCTTTGCTCCAGGAGATAGATATGGACAGGATTAATTTTAAAAAAGAAGTAAGATATATCTGCCGACTGCCAGCAGTTTGATCCTGACCGGCTCAAAGTTGATTCAGCCTTCCATCCTTCTGAAGTCAGTAAAATGAGGACCCAGATTGATGGGCGCAATATGCTGATTTTGTAAACTGCATAGAGAGGGATGTAAAGCACTTTGAAGTGGTATATAAGTCTATTTATAGCTAAGCACTATAGCTAAGTGCTATATAAATATAGGTTTATGAAAAATCAGATTTTTTTTTACAATTGATAGCCACAATACCTCTCAAACGTACAAATACAAGGGCATTAGGTAATAGTAGAAGGAGGCATCAACTTGGTTATGTAAAACACACAGCACTGCATTATATGGATCTTTAATTGCATCCAACCCTGTTCTAAGGTTGTTTACAGTTTCAAAGGACAGGGTATTTAAAGCTGGAGCCATAGGGGCATCCGAAAGCTCCTTTAGTTAACGAAAAGTTAACAAGTCTGGTCAGCTCCTACATAAAGCTAAATCTACATAGTTCATTTGGGCAAAAGAGCCATACATTTAAGGCTCATAAAACCCACTTCATGACCATGACATTTCCACCTTGATATTTTCTTCTCTATAGATAGCAAGGCAGGATATACATTCAATAAAGAAGAAAAATAAACCGATGTGGATGGTGTGACTTAGAAGGGCAAATGCCAGGTTTTAATCAATTTTTTTTTTTGCTTTGATTTGGCTAAACTTTGATTTAAGTGTGAGATTCATCATTAACTCAGACCTGCCCATCAGATTTAAATAAAGTTCCATGTAGTATTTCGGTTGCCTAAAATCTCATTTTGACACTGGAAGACAATTTATTAACATTATCTATGCTGTGAATAAGTACAGATCCTTCCAGTTCTGACCTTTAATACTCAGAATCCATCTGTCTTACTGAAATTGCACCACCCAGAAGAAACTCAAGGCCATTGGAGGGGCAATTCTTCATGGAATGCACTAAATGGGAAGCTCTTTCCCTCTCACATTGGCTTGTAAAATGGTGCCAGAAAGAGGGGGTCAATTATTTGCTAATTAGGAGTTTCCTTGTAGAACTTGTCTTGACTTGTTTAGGGTGCATTTTTAAAGGATAAAGGTCCCAAGTGATTAGGACAATATGGCTGGTTCTGGAGGTCAAAGAGAAGGCTATTTTGTAATATATTACAACTATATATTTGATTTCCCAACAAGTTGATTAGCTATCAGAATGTTCTCTTCTCTTTTTCCTTTTTTGTTTTTATTAGTAATGATTGGCCCTCTTGCTTAGCAATAGCAAAATTGTTTTTTGGGAGAGGGGATGGGACCTGCCATTAGGGAAGTTTTTCTTCACTTTCTTCATTCTCTCTTGTTCATACGGGGCACCACCCTCAAATGGGCTCATTACATTCTGTTGTAGTGTTTGATGAGCTCTTGATCTTGCAAGACCAGGATTAGCAAGAAGAGGAAATTACATCTGTTCTCCATCATTTGCCCCTTTTTAACCTCCCTTGTTCACATACCTGTCTACTCTGGGAAGATAGTAAGGGATAAAGTGAAGTAATTCTTTTCTCTTTCTATTTTTTCATCTGTTTTCATCTTATATTTCTTTGCCAAACCTGCTCAATGAACTCTTGAAAATATAGATTTTACAATAGAATGATTTAGAGCAGGGGTGTCAAACTCAAGGCCTGTGGGCCAAATCCGGCCCATGGAGGGCTTAGATCTGACTTGCAGGGCCACCCTAGAAACAGCAAAGGACTGGCCTGTGGTGCCTCTGCCAGTGAAAACGGAGCTCGGGGGGTGCGTGGGGCCCCTCCAAGCTCCGTTTTCACTGGCAGAAGGCGGCAAGAGGCCATCGCAGCTGAAAACAGAGATTGGGAGCCCATTTTCTCTGGCAGAGCTCTTGGGCCACCACAGACGCCCCCTACACAAGTACATGAAGCTGGCCACGCCCACCCTGGCCACGCCCACCCTGGCCAAGGTCAAACACAACCCTGATGTGGCCTTCAATGAAATTGAGTTTGACACCCCTGATTTAGAGCAAAGAAGTAGGGACAGGAAAGCTGCCTTTAAATCTTTCCCAACTTCTTTATTTTTTTTCACTCCTAATGCCTTCACAGCCTAGCTCCATCTACCAAGATTTGAAATTTCCAGTTTCAAGAAAGTGTGCATGTACTGTGAGAAAGGAGAAGAATGTTGAGAAAGGGAATCATGTATTACAGCTACTCTCAGAGATGGCCATCCAATTACTGCTCAAAGTTCTCTAGCCAAAGAGACCCCACCATCTTCCAATTGACCCTATGCCACTTTTGAATGGCTTATAAGTGCTAAATACTGTATATAATCTGGGGTAGATCTAGTTTCCTAGAGAGATGGTGGACTCCTCTTGATTGGATGTGTTCAGTGTATTCAGATGTATTGACATTGTTTATCAAAATGTTTGCCTATTTACCTACTTATCTGTCCATCTACTGTACTTATCTATCAATAATTTTAAAAAAGACATTTATTTATTATCTTATTTGTATCCCACAGTTATTATTTTTACAAATAATTCAAAGTGGCAAACATATCCAACATACTTTCTTTCTCCTATTTTCCCCATAACAACAGTGAGATGAGCTGGGCTGAGAGAGAATGACTAGCTGAAAGTCACCAGTGGGCTCTCACGGCAAAGGTGGGACTTGAACTCATGATCTCTTGATTTCAAACCTGGTGCTTTTTGGAAGAGATGCATTGTTTGTCCCTAGTTTAATCTAAATCAGAGGTCTTCAACTTTGGCAGCTTTAAGACATGTGGACTTCAACTCCCAAAATTCTCCAGCTAGCTATGCTAAATCATCTTCCTTGTAATTTGAATTTGGTTTGGTCATATTCAAGGAACCCAATCAGAGTTTGTTCATCTCAAGATAGGTTGTGCAAATACATGAAGGTCCTTACTTGCTTGTTTATGGTAACTCTTCCTGGCTGTTTAAGATGTATTGCAGGGAGGTGTTCAATCATTTCTTGAACACAGAACATGTCTCCGCATGCTTGAAGAAGACAATTATAAGACATTTACTGGAAAAAAGAAAACCCTCTTCTCATGACTTAGAACATTTTTCTTATTATAGGCCAGTCTCAAATATTTTGATGTTTTCAAAAGTGATGGCCTTGTTAAGTTCAAATGCAACTGATTCCATGGTTTACTGGCCCCACTTCAACTGGGCTTTCACCTAAGAAATAATATTGAGGTTACTTTAGTTGACTTAGTAGATAACCTTACTAGAAACCTGGTGGGGGGAATAGTTTGCAATAGGTTGTATGGCTGGATTGGGCTTAGAGGCACTATTTTATTTATTTATTTATTTAATTTATATACCGCCCTATTCCTAAGGGACTCAGGGCGGTGAACAGCGAACGATAAAAATACATGTAATACAAACGTTAATAAAAAACCAATTAAAATATACTAAACACTCTGGTCCTAGATAATTCAAGACATCCCAGTTTAAAATAAAATCAAAAAGCAATATAAAGGGAAAGTTAGGCCAGGCCGGCCTGCTGAAACAGGAATGTTTTGAGGGCACGGCAGAAAGTGCGCAGATCCGGAATCTTCTATATCTCTGGTTGTAACCATTTTGCAGTGGTTCTGGTCTTTTCCAGGAGAAGCTGATGCTGAGGGATTACTGATTGATGTCTAGGTCATTAACCTATGATGTTCCACAGTTCTCCTTCATTTTCTCAGATGTTTAACATCTAAGTGAAACAATGAGATTATTTAGGGCTTTGGTATGTGATGTCATCTCTAATGACATCCAGCTCTATTGCTGTCTATCTTCTAAGTGCAAGGCAGCAATCAGTTCCTTTGAACATTACCCAGTGAAAGAAAATAGGTTGACATTAACTCTAGACAAGATCTAGATGCTAGTGGCATAGAAAAGGTTGGACACTAGGATTGAAATGAAGTATGCTATGGATTGGATTGCATTCCCTAAGGAAGGGAGCTTTGCAATTTAACCTCAACGCAATTTAAGTCTTTTAACCTCCATGTATCACTGAATTCCCAAGGAGGTGCTGTGGCGAAAGCATGTTTGCACACACTTTTTATTAGTACAATACTTAATTCTCCTTCTGAATCAGACAGATTTTATGACAGCTTGGTTATAATTATCTTGAGTGCAGCAATGTGCTTTATGTGTGACTATCCTTGAAAGAGAGTCTGGAAATTGTAATTGATAAAAATGCAATTTGTCAAGATGCTGACCAATGCAAAATAGAGGGTTTGTATGAAGTCTGTAGTTGAGAGCTACACTGGGTGCCAATTGTCTCCTAGACACAATCTCTATTTATCCTTCAATTCCTGAATGACTTAAGGCCTGGAGATCTGTGGGATGTTTTCTTCTGCTGCCTGAATAGTTACTTAGAGCTGCATCTTCAAAAGATACATTTGTTGCCCGGAACTTCATCATGGCTATTTGAAAAAGAGGCTTCCGAGGATAATCTCTGATCTTTTTCTTGCAGACATTCATAGTCCTAGCCCAGGGGTCAGCAACCTGTGGCTCTGGAGCCGCATGTGGCTCTTTCATCCCTCTGTTGTGGCTCCCTGTTGCTGGTCAGCTCCAAATTGATAGGGCTTTCGGTTAGGACAGGTAGAGGAAAAAGGATGCTGTGCTAGGAGGAGACTCTATGGTGGGAAAATGGACTTCCAGTCGGCAGAGGAAAAAGGATGCCATGCTAGGAGGAGACTATGGTGGGGGAACCAGACTTCCGGTTGGCTCCAGAATTGGATGGGGGCTTCCCGTTAGGACTTTTGTGCTCTTTGAGTGTTTACGGTTGCTGATCCCTGTCCTAGCCCTAGCATTAATGATGTTATCTAGTTATCTACAAGAAAACAACCAAGCTCAGAGAGCAGTAAGAAGCCTTAAAGAGCCTATGGTCCTCAAATTACATAGAATGCATTCTCTAAAGAGGTAAACTTTTCTTCTTCTTTCACAGTGTTTAGCTTTTCATAGTTAATTATTTTAATGACTGATTTTAATTTTGGATTTTGTTTTTAATTACGTTGCTGTAATTTTGTTCTATTTCCTACTTTACTTTCTTTTTAAAAAAAATCTCTAGAGTATCTTAAGGTTTGAAATAAACGGAAAGGTAGACTATAAATTCAATAGTAAATAGTGGGTTTTTTTAATACAAAGAAATGCATAAATGCATAAGGTGAAGGAAAATGATGGAATTTAAAAGAGACAGGGTAGAACCTCTTATAATTCATGCATATATATTCCAGTGAGCACCAAAACAAGTTGTTCAATCACTAGCTGCTTTAATCCTCTGGTTCCTTTTGGAGTGTTACCAGATTTGCATAGCTAGATAATCTGTCTGCTTGTATGGTGTTAACAGCATTCCATAGTAGAAAGCCATCAGATTGGAAAGTGTTTTGCATAGCTGGAGTTTTGCCATAATAACAATCATCAACTTTTACTGCACCAGTGATTGCATATGAATACCTTAATGCAGAGGTCTTCAAACTTGGCAGCTTTAAGACTTGTGAACTTCAACTCCCAGAATTCTCCAGCCAGCATAGCTGGGATTCTGGGAGTTGAAGTCCACAAGTCTTAAAGCTGCCAAGTTTGAAGACCTCTGCCTTAATGCAATGTTGAATCAATTCCACTTGAGGAAGCGTCTGCCTTTGAGCAAATGAAGAGAAAAGTGAAGAAAGACTCTGAAGTCCTTCATCAGAGCACTAATGGGAATCACCTTTGAGTGAGTGAATTAAAGTCTTGAACTGGAATGTAGGAAAGAAAAGATTATTTCCCAGCAATGGGCAAAAGAGTCTTTCTAATAGTGTAAATAATTGTTTCATATGGCAACACACAAAAGCTGTTAATTAAAGCAATTAAAACAATCTAAGACTTACGGCATATATTATTCAATATATTGAACATGACAGGTATTTACACAAGTTGTCCCATATAGAAAATAATAATCTTTACTTTTTACTTTTATTTGATTTGTATACCGCCCTACTCCCGAAGGACTCAGGGTGGTGAACAGCCAACAATAAAATACATACATACAAAATTTAAAAAACAGAAATAAAATCGAATTATATAGTTTGGCCCAGACAGATTAAAACTCCAATCAATTTAAAACAGATTTAAACTTTGAAGATTAAAAGATATTAAAAGATATTAAAATATTAAAATTGTTTAAAAAGAGGGAGAAAGTTAGGCCAGGCCCGCCTGGTGAAATAAAAAGGTCTTTAGAGCGCGGCGGAAGGTGCGCAGATCCGGGATCCTCCGTATCTCCGGGGGGAGCTCGTTCCAGATAGTAGGTGCCCCCACAGAGAAGGCTCTCTCCCTGGGGGCCGCCAGTCGACATTGTTTGGCCGATGGCACCCAGAGGAGCCCCTCTCTATGAGAGCGTACCGGCCGGTGGAAGGCTATTGGTGGTAGTAGGCGGTCCCGCAAGTACTCAGGTCCTGAACCAATAATGTTATTATTTTGCAAGAATCCATGAAGGCTCATCATATCAGTAGAATTTGTAGCACATTAAAGTGGCTTCAGGAGGGAATTCCAAGTAACAGAAGGAGTATTGAGATATTACAATCTCAGAGAAAGTACTTTACATTTCTTATGCTTGGAAGGGCAATTTGGTTTTGGGTTGATTGAATCCATGCACTGCGTTTTTTTCAATCTGTATACTGTACTGTAGCACAGCTCAGTATATCTATCCAACATCATGTGGTTTATACTGGATACCCTGCAAAATATATCAAGGCTTAGTACAATGTATGAATCCAGTGAGTTCTTGTTGCAACCAATAATCAGGCTGAAAAGGAAAACAGGATCTTTTCTAAACTCCCTTATAGTTGGATGGAACTAAGATTTAAATTTGGGCTTGCTTTTGAGATTGTAATTACGGTAAGTCTTCCTGTAGGGACTGCCTTGTTTAGTGATGTAGTTACAATAGTGATGAAAATTAATTGGTAACCCATTCTTTCATTTATGATTTTTTCAGGTCCATAAAGCAAAAAAAAAAAGAAAGAAAGAAAGAAAGAAAAGGTGAAGTAAGATTATAAACACAATTGTGGCTTCATGAAGCAATTGCTTCACTTAATGGCCTGCTCCCAATTGTGGTTGCTAAATAAAGGCCACTTGTCCTAGGAGGACAGTTGCCAACATTCCATAAACCTCAAGGTCACAAAATGAGACTGATTTTAACTTTCCATGTCTGTTTAATGGGAAAGTGTGAACACTCTGGATCTGATTAGAGTGAAAACCTGCTGAGGAATTTGTTGATAAAGGTTACGGAATTAGAATTTTCTCCCTAACCACCTTTGCTTTTTTTGCTGCTGCCTGCTTTTCTATTAAAATATGATTTGATGCCTGGTTTTAGAACAAAAGAATATCAAGGGGCATTTTTCAGTCAACTGCTTGACGGAAAAGTATCTTTATGTGAAATATAGCAGGGGGAAAAGTTGGTCTGTTTGCATGTGTCAGTGCAATTTGGGAATTGCTCCAAGCATTGTAGAAGGAGAGAACAGTTTTCCTTTTTTTGGGAAGAAAAATAGAATGAATTTAAAATTAAGTTAAAATTAAGTTCCAAGATGACAGAATATAAATTTAACTATCAGAAATAGATTCAATTTATTTTTATTTCTTTTTTCCAGTCAACATTTAATACTTTAAATTATAATGTATTATAAAATACAAAATACAAAGTAAATAGAAAAGTGGGGGAGGAAAGGAGGAAAGATAAGAAGAAAAAAAAAGAAAAAGAAGCATTGACTTCCGATTCTCTGTTACAGTAAAATAAGGTATTAACATCAAATCACAACTTTTTTCTTTTTCATAATAATATGAACAAGCCATTTCTATAAAGATCTATAATTCTGACTGGTAAAAACCAAAGTCAAATTTTCATTCTTTTCCACATCAAACGCGAAGTTCAGAGGGGGAGCAACAGAGGTAGGTTTCAGCAGGTTCTGACCAGTTCTGGAGAACCTGTAGCAGAAATTTTGAGTAGTTCGGAGAACAGGTAGTAAAAATTCTGACTGACTCTGCCCCCATCTACTCTATGCCTCCCAAATCCCAGCTGATCGGGAGGAAATGGGGATTTTGCAGTAACCTTCCCCTGGAGTGGGGTGGGAATGGAGATTTTACAATAATCTTCCCTTGCCATGTCCACCAAGACACGCCCACCAAGCCACACCCACAGAACCGGTAGTAAAACATTTTGAAACCCACTATTGGGGAGCAGCTTTCCAAAGTACTTAGATTAGCTCTCAAACTAATTAATCATCAGTGGATAGAAGAGAAATAACACCAAGGACTAAGAGAAATGAAGTGATTGCAAAAGAAAGAAGGTACTAGTGTAATACTGTGTGAATTGGTGCAGTGGGGGGTTGTTTAAGGCAGTGGTCCCTGTGTCCCGACAGCGGGAAGGTGCAGAAGGCTGTGGTTTTGCTCGTGCATGCTTACCCGACGATTGCATGGCCCAGTTCCCATGGTCCACAGCTGGCACTGGGCCATGGACTGGGAGTTGGGAACCCCTCGTTTAAGGTTTCCAGGTTTCATTGAGAACTTTTTGTTTTATTTTATTTTATTTTATTTTGTGGGGAGCTTTCAAGTCAATTTTGACTGCTGATTACTGCCTGGACAAGTCACTGCAGTTTTCTTGGCAATATTTCAGAAACAGCTTGCCATTTCCTCCTTCCTGGGACTGAGATAGGGTGTCTGGTTCAAGGTCACCCAGCTGGCTAAGGTGGGACTAGAACTCACATTCTAGCCTGAAGTTTTAACCATTATATCAAACTGGCTCTTTGAAGAGGTATTAGATCTTCTTTATGAATGATAGCAGAAGCATCACAGGTAGGTGAGTCAAGACGGTGGAGGTTTAATGCACTCTGTGAACATCCTTGTATGATACCAACATGCAGACAAAAATTAATGTTTGTTAATGTTTGCTATTCCTTCATTGCTGTGATCTATCACAACAAACCACTTGACTGAGGAAGTTTTACCTGCTAATTGTTTTTTCTTCTATGAATGGTTATCTCAACTGAGAGTTTCTAGGTGGCATAAAGATTGTCCTAAACCAAACTCGATTTCGTTGAGGGCTGCATCAGGGTTGTGTTTGACCTCAGGGGGTCGGGGTGGGTGTGGCCATCTTGACATCACTCCTGTGATGGCCCAAGTGCTCTGCCAGTGAAAATGGGCTGCCAATCTCTGTTTTCGGCTGGCAGAGGGTTGCAGGAGGCTGTCCTAGCCAAAAACAGAGATCAGCAGCCCGTTTTCGCTGGCAGAGGCACCACAGATCAGTTCTTTGAGTTTCTAGAATGGCTCCATAGGCCAGATCTAAATTAGCGACCATGTGAAGTTACAGTGGACTCCCCCCGAAAGCTACTTATGCTCTGGTTTCAAAGTTCTAAAGTTCCCTCCCTCTTTCTCTCCCTCTCCCTCTCTGTCTCCCTCTCCATCTCTCTCTCCCTCCCTCCCTCTCCCTCTCCCCCCCCCCCGTCTCTCACACACACCCTACTCAGATGTTTTGGGGCGTTTGGCAACTGGCTCACATTTACAGCCATTTGTGTGATCACAGTTTACAATAGTTCTGCTAGAAACTGGCCTTTACTTCTATTTTCTGACAAAAAACACTCCACAGCAAACAATGAGTTCCATTAATGACCTCTGTGAAAAAGTCATAAAATCAGATCCAATCACATCCCTCACTTTACAGCCATCATGACTTAATCACTGTAATTGCCAGGTTCAGTTACAGGTATAACTTGAGGATTATTTTATACATTTAATAAATTGTTATTGTTATTTCAACTACTTTTGTAAAGCCCACTGTTGCAGAAAAATGACAATTTTAATTTCCCCAATCTCTATTTGGTACAGAGTACAACATATCTGTCAGCCTTTCGAGATGGAATGAGTACTAAGTTGCTAACACTACCTTTATTGTTACTTACAGTACAGAAAAATGCAAGTCTGAAAGTACCTCTCCCTTATTTTTATTCCCCTGAAAACTGGGAAGGTCCCCAGGGGTGGGTTCTACTCAGTGGTGGGTGGCTCCCGGTTTGCACCGGTTCGCAAGAACCGGTAGTAAAAATTTCTAGTAGTTCAGAGAACTGATAATAACATTGGCTGGCCACACCCCTGAACTGATCCACGCCCAGTTACCCCTGGGCTCAGCTGCTCAGTTACTCCTGGGCTCAGTTACCCAGCTGCTCACTTACCCCTATTTGGATGTTTCACAAACACCTTTCCTTGCAGAGACGTGGCTTAGGAATGAATATCACTGAGCTGAGTTTCTGTCAGATATATTCTTTCTCTAATAAATAGACTTTCGTATATCATAGCTCAGTGACTATGGCAGGCAAAATGAAGCAAAAGGAGAGTTAGATCTGAATTTGCAGTGGCCTGCATTGAACCATTTCAGAAGGTTTTTATTATATTAAGCAAGGCACTTTCAATTAAAAAACTTGAAAAGTATGATAACGGGTTATATTAATGGCAGTAAATTGATGGCAGTAAATGAAGACAAAACTAACCTATGGGCAATTTATGTTTATTAATTAAAATTCTCAATCTTTCTCATTTCTGAAGTTGGCAAATTGATGGACTGAAAATAATAAAATCTTATTTTGGACGTGATACAGGATAGCTGGGGAGATCTCCTTTCCCCCAATTGTATACTTCTTATCTTTACACACACTTCTGAATCTAAAATGCCAGCTGTGCCAACACAGATTCTAAATTAGTTCATCATTAACTATTATGTAATGTTCTGTTTATTGAAGGCACCCGTGGACTGCTCTAAGGGCCAACTGTGTGAATGCGACAGATGTATTGGTGAGATCACTTTTAGTAATAGCATTTAATTGACTGCAAGTGGAAAGAGAAAATGTCAGTTCAGAGTACTGTAGAGCAGTGCTATGTACACTTTGAAAGAAGCCTGTTGTTTTTCAGGTTTCTGCTTTAAAAGTTTTATTAAAGACCTTGCTTTGAAGATTCAGTTCATCAAAGCAACAGCAACTTTTTGCAGACTTCCCTGTCTATCTAAAAAGGATACAGGTAGTCTTCAACTTACAACTATAACTGGGGCCAGAGCTTCCATTGCTAAGCAAGAGGGTTGTATAGTGAGTCAGGTCCAATTCTATGAATTTTTTGCTGAGATTGTTAAGGAAATCACTGTTGTTGTTCAGTGAATGTGTGAGTTGTTAAGTGAATCCAGCTTCCTCCCATTGACTTTGCTTGTAAGAAGTCAGCTTGGAAGGTCACAAAAGGTGACCACGTGACCCCAGGATGTTGCAGCCATTGTAAATACATGTCAGTTGTCAAGCGCCCAAATTTTGATACTGTGACCACAGGGACTCTGAAACAGTTGTAAGTGCAAGAACTGGTTGTAAGTCACTTTTTTTCAGCACCATAATAACTTTGAGCGGTCATTAAATGAGTAGTTCTAAGACAAGAACTACCTGTATTACTGCTTTAACAAATCTCGTAATTAAAGTATTGTATCGTTTTCCAAGCTGACACAGAAGTCTGAAAAAAAGATGGGCTACTTTAATGAACAGCAGAGAAGTTTTGTGCTCAGAAAGGATTTGAAGCACTTCTTCTGAATTAGTTGTGAAGGGTGCCTGCCCCCATTGTACGGTAAGAGGAGAAGAGATGGAGTCAGATTGTCTGGAATCTAGTTTACGCTACTGTTTGAATTCTGCTGCTTCTAATTGCTTCCTTCTTCCAGACCTTTTTCCGATATGAGAGTGGCTGCTTCTCTTCCATAGCTCTTACTGATCGTCGCCAGGTACTGTTTTAAATTTTAAGGGACTGAAGGAACTGACTTTTTCTTTGCCAAATAGCACATGAGAGAGCCTGGTGGGGGGCAGGGGGATATCAGAACTGAATTTTTACTGCTTACCGCAGCTTGAAGTTGGGCTGCATTCAGGAGTGGATTCTAATATAATTTATGCCTACTGCACAATCACATGATTCAGCTTCTCCTGGATTGTCTCAATTTGTGCGTGCAGTTGGATAGTTGTGTCTTTTCTCTCCATACCTAGCAAACTTAACCCTTTAGGGAAAACACTCCACAGCAGTGGTGGGGTGCTACCGGTTTGCCCTGAATTGGGCGAACCAGTAGCGGTGGCGGTGGGAAGCTCCGCCCACCCAGACGTTTCTGTGCATGCACAGAAGCGTTGCACATGAGCACGCCCACGAGCGAACCAGTAGTAATGGGGTTTGAAACCCACTACTGCTACACAGTATTAGAATCTATTGTCCTCAGTAGAGAGAGCTTTCCCACACAGAGACATCCATAAAGGTGGATTTGAAATAAAGACATTCCTGCAGGTAGCTGGCTGGCCAGATAGATAGATAGATAGATAGATAGATAGATAGATAGATAGATAGATAGATAGAATAACTTTATTGTCACTTTGAATGTACCCTAATTGGGATACATTAAAATGAAATTATATATCAGTGTAATAGGCAGTTCATGAGATTTCCACAAAGTCTTTCACATATGGGCTTTCTTGACCACAAACAAGAAGTCAAATTGAATTAAAATAAAATCCACTGTCTCCCCCCACCCTTTTCTTAATTACTGGGAAAAACAGACGTTTATGGAGATGACATGTACGTGTTATGTTAATGGCCTTCAGGCTGACACTGTGCTTTTTCATTTCTCTTCCTTTTGTCATAAAATCGACAACTGCAATTGCTCCAGGAGAAAATGTGATGGGTTCCCAGGGCTCCACGGCTGCATGTGGGGCAAACTTGTTGGCAAATTCCTTTCTTGCCTTTCCTGGCTGCCTCTGGGGATGCTCTGGAATTGAGCTGTTGCTGACTTAGCTTTTCTTCTCCGCCCCTCTCCTTCCACACAGCTCGGCTTTGTCTTTTTCTTTGTGACATGTAATTTCCCTTGGTACAATTAGGACTGTCTCAGTCATTTTGTTTCTATCTTTGGCCTGCTTAATGCACAACATAGCTATGTTAATTGCAGAAGTTTAGAGTGCATGCATAAGACTTGGGGTTTTCTTTTTTTCCCCTCTGGGGTGAGCTTTCAAGAGAAATTTAATGTGCTGTTCAGGATCCGTGGAGATGAGAAAGCCTTTATGGTTGCAATTTGTTGAGTTTGGGCAATCCAAGGTTTGGGTCTGTGGGAGGGCTGCACTGATTGAAATGCTCCAAGTACCGATTTACCGATCAGCAGAGGAATTGTGTATATGTACACAATTGATGCTTTTGGCCCAGAATAGGTTCTAATCTTCAGTTGCTTAAAGGCTATAGTGCCTTCCACAACAGAAAGCTAGAATGTTAGAATAGAGCTGGAAGGGACCTTGTAGGTCTTCTAGTCCAGCTCCTTGCTCAAGAGAATCTATACTATTTCAGATAAGTGGCTGTCTAGTTTCTTCTTAAAAACCTCCAGTGATGGAGCGCCCACAATTTCTGAAAGCAAGCTATTCCACTGGTTGTCCTTGCTATTAGGAAGTTTCTCCTTAATTCCAGGTTGCTTCTTTCTTTGGTTACTTTCCAACCATTGTTTCTTGTCCTACCCTCTGGTGCTTTGTAGAATAATTTGACCCCCTCTTCTTTGTGGCAGCCCCTCAAATACTGGAATATTGCTATCATGTCACCCCTAATTCTTCTTTTCTTTAGGCTAGCCAAATCCAAATCCTGCGGCCGTTCTTCATATGTTTTAGTCTCCAAGCCTTTGATCATTTTAGTTGGTCTTCTCTGAACTTTTTCCAAGGTCTCAACATCTTTTTTGTAGTCTGGTGACCAAAATTTGTTGCAGTATTCCAGGTGTGGCCTTCACGTAATCTACAATTCTATGCCTCTGTTTATATAACCAAGGATTGTATTAGCGTTTTTGGTTGCTGCTACACATTGCTGGCTCATACAGATACAGAAACAGATTAACAGAGTTGGAAAGGACCTTGTAGGTTGTCTAGTCCAACCCCCATCCAAGCAGACCCTACACCATTTTTGACAGATGGCAGTCCAGTCTCTTCTTGAAAGCTTCCAGTGATGAAGCTCCCACAACTTCTGAAGGCAAGCTGTTCCATCAGAAAATTTCTCCTCATTTCCAGGTTGAATCTCTCCTTGTTAAGTTTCCATCCATTATTGCTTGTCTGGTCTTCAGATGCCTTGGAAAATAGCTTGACCCTCTCCTCTCTGTGGCAGCCACTCAAATATTGAAAAACTGCTATCATGTCTCCCTTGGTCCTTCTCTTCACTAGACTAGCCATGCCCGGTTCCTCCACGAGGACTCCAAGGTCCCTCTCACAGTATCAATGTGGCCAGATATTGTAGCATATTGTTTAGAATTCTGGGGATTGTAATCATAAGTCAGAGAATGTCAGAAATCAACCTTAGAAATATGCTCCCTTTAACAAGTATCTCCTATTCATTTCTGGAGCCCTTGCAGTGCTAGGCTGTCCAATTTCTTTGAGCAGAGGGAAGTGTTTGTGCAGGCATCTTTGGATACAAGCTGGTCCCTTCTTTGAAAAATGGCATCACCCACACCACCACGAAGTGTTTTTGCATGTTGGCTTTACAAACATTGGCTCAATTCTTCATACCTATACATTGATTTATCTGGAGCAAAGCTTGTAAAACCCAGTGGGTTAAGTTCTGAATAGATACACAGGTAGTCCTCATCTTATGACCACAATTGAACCCAAAGTTTCTGTTGTTAAGTGAGACATTTGTTAAGTGAGTTTTGCCCCATTACACGACCTTTCTTGTCAGAGTTGTTAAGTGAATCACTGCAGTTGTTAAGTTAATCATTGGCTTTGCTTGTCAGAAGGTCACAAAAGGTAATCACATATAGTTTACAGTCATTCAAGTTCTTTCCACCAAGTAAAATTCTTACCTTAATCTTTAAGTACACACGACATGGTAACACACTTGTGAGGCCTTTGGACCAGAGATTCATGGCTGAGATATCTCTGCTTTGAGATCTTTACAATACAGTTCTTAAGTGCAGCCAGCCACAATTAACACAGTTCTGCCCTTATTCTAGAAAATATCCAAGAGAAATGAATAGCCTTCAGTGGTGGGTTTCTACCAGTTCAGCCCGGTTCCCGTGAACCGGTAGCAGCGGCTGTGGGAGGCTCCACCCACCCACCCTGACATAATCATGGGTGGGCTGCACATGCACAGAAGTGGTGTGTGCGCGCAATGACAGTTCTGAACCGGTAGCGAAGGTAAGTGGAACCCACCACTGATAGCGTTGGCAACTTACTTTTACATTGGAATGATGGACCAATTGAAATTTGGGCAGATAATATTATTTGAATGAGCACTAAACTTTGCTCCCTTAACAACAACATAAGTATAATTCTGTAGCCTTCAATCTAATGCAGTACTTGCAGATATGTCAGAACAACCACTATCATCTTCTTTGTAAGAAGGATAGATTTTGTAAACCACACTGTGAGGATATCAAATTGGGGAAGGTTGCTATAAGCCAAGTGGAGGGAGAAAAATGTCCCAGGGGATGTTCAGAAATTTGAAATGAAAATGATGCAGAATTTAATCTAATTCAATGTCATTGGTGAGGTTGGATGAGATACAAGATATAAAGATAGTCATTTTATTCTTTGATCTCACTGTAGCTCAGAGTTATCCTTCAAAACTTCAGTAATTATTCAGCTCTCTGTTTTAATGGCAATATATGTTATTTTCCCTGATTATTAGATAATATATACAACCTGCTATGTTGTCCACAGAGATGAGAGTGTTAGAAAACCCTTCACTGTGATCCATGGATGTAATACAAGTGAAGATCAAAACATGTTGTGACATAAATATTGGATGTATTGTAATGCTATTGTCCAGGACACTTGATTTCCATAAATATTCATCGGCTGAGTAATATGCAAAGTGACGGTTTCTAGCTTTGTGCTACTTCATATATGTCAAATTTTTTACATCAAATTTTATTGCTGCCACATGGAAAATTAGTTCTGCTATGTAGCTCTGTTTTGCACACCAAGGAAATTCTGATAAATTTATTCAACATGTAAATTTAATCCCACTGCAGTCAGCCCATCTAGGTGATAGCAGCTATCTAATCTTGGCTTCCCTCAAAAATAAATAGATTTGTTAATACTTGGATGTGAGACATCAGGGCTTAGGCTATATTGGTAATTGAAACAAACCCTGGAAGAAAGAAAAGACATACTACCTTTCAAAAAGCTCAGTACTATTGCTACAAGATCTCTACATGGACTCTAAGGTGATCTAACTTTTTATTTATTGCTGGACCACAGTAAACCTAAGCTGGGGATTCAGGCATGGATTCTCAATTCACTATGATCAAGGACTGGGAAAGACAATTTAAAATGTTTCATTACTTAGTAGAAAAGTATAATCTGAGTTTACAATTCACATCCCCAAATACCTTAAAAAATATTCACCGAACTGAAAATGTAAGTGCATTAACTAATTGTTTGATTATGTGCCCTCAACTTGTTGTCAGCTTTTAGCGATCATATAGATAGATTTTCTCCAGGGCAATCTTTCAGGTCTTCTAACAGTGCCCATCTAACTAATATACCTAACTAATATACTAATAGACTTATATACCGCTTCACAGTGCTTTTACAGCCCTCTCTAAGCGGTTTACAGAGTCAACCTATCGCCCCCCAACAATCTGGGTCCTCATTTTACCCACCTTGGAAGGATGGAAGGATTTGTCAATCTTGAGCCTGGTGAGATTCGAACTGCCAAATTGCAGGCAGCTTGCAGTCAGCAGAAGTAGCCTGCAGTACTGCACTGTGCCACCAAGGCTCATGCCATCCACTTTGCTCCTTGTCGTCCCATTCTTCTCTTTTCTTCTCCATTTCTTAGCATTATAAGCCTTCTCCAGAGAGCTGGATCTTCACATGTGATGTTGCAGTTATTGAACACATGACTGGGAAATAATCATGATAGATAGATGTAATTTTAATGAAGTGAAATATAAACAAAATTAACTTGATTTTTTTTTCCTCACCAGCTCTCTTCTGTAGTTTGGCCCCCAACGTACCACTCCTGGATGAGATTGATCCTTTGACCCAGAAAGAATTACAAACCCTTGTTCTCCCACTTTCAAGAAAATTGCCTCTGAACATTAACCAAGTTCTCTAATGTTGCCTGTGCACTTTTTAAGGCAGGTCCTGCCATTTCCAAGGTAGTCTGGATATTGTTACATGACACTACATTTGTCACTTTGGACTGAATGACAGCATCCTAGCAGATAGAAGCATTGAGAAAGCAAGGATAAATACTGCAGATGCCTTTTTTCCCCTCCCTTTCTCCTGGCACACAGCAATAGGGCTATGACTCTGCAAACCATCCTGCATTGAAGCCTGGTGGAAACCAAATCCCTCTTTTGAAATTAAAAAGAAAAGACAGGCATCTGAGAAAGGAATCAAAGGGATGACCCTCAAACAGGCAACGTTTCCTCTATCATCAACTTGTGTCTCTGTAATCCTCCCAGCACTGGAATGGTCTTGAATTCTGTGGGCTTTTCACAAGGTTATCTCTAATGATTCCTCCCAAGCTTTGAAGTGCAGGCATCTTATTACTGACAAAGAGGAAAGAACAGTCCTGGGGTCTGACGGTCTAAAGATTTCTATCCCAGAAGTGTGAATGTGAAAAGCTAGAACACTAGATTAAATTGTAAGTACCACCCTACCCTCAGGCTCCATAGAGATAGATCCTGAATATATAACCACAATTTGGACTGGAATTTTCCTGCTCAATGAGGTGGCTAAGCAAGTCAGGCCCTATTACATGGCCTTTTTGCCACAGTTATTAAGAGAATCACTCTGGACATTAAACGAATCACATGGTTGTTAAGAAAAATCCGGCTTCCCCCATTAACTTTGCTTATTGGAATTGGGTGGGAAAGTTGCACCCCGAGGTGATCACATGACCTCAGGATGCTGCAACCATTGTAGATAAATGCCAGTTGCCAATTGCCCAACTTTTGACTGTCTGGATGCTATAACTGTTATAAGTGCAAAGACCAGTTGTAAGGTCACTTTTTCCAGTAACCTTGTAACTGTGAACAGTCACTAAACAAATGATCATAACATGAGAACTACTTATACACCAAGGGGGATTGGGTGGGGAACTGTCCAGGATGTATATAGTCCGTTGTTCCATATTAAATTAAGGTTGTGCATCCTGAGACTGTAATTAGCCCAAAATCTTTGGATGTGTATCCCAGAGCCTAGCAACATGTTGTTATTTTTAATGAGACATAAGGGAACTCTTTTCAATCTACAAGGAAGAATGATGTGAATTGAAATTGAAATTGTTTTGACCTGCCTCTGCCCACTTTCTGTTGTTTTCTATTCTATTTTCAGAGTATTTTTTTCCCAACAGAGGTAAATGAAGCCTGGCTGACCGCTGATTAAGAATAGCTCTGCAGGTTCAGGTCAAGATTCATCTTAATTTAGAGTTTAGTTTTTCACAGTAGATTCCTCCAGAGTGCTCACTAACAAGGAGACAGAGACACATCCTCCTTTTGCCACTCTTCCTTTGCAGCTGGTGTTTCCAGCTTGGAGATAATATGGAGCTTTCAAGGGTAATAGCTGTTGGTAGACCTGGCCACCACGAATGTATACTCTTCCCTTTTAAAATCGTACCATTTAGTTCCTCTCCTAACCTTGTAATGAACTCCACAGGTTAATTGTGGGCTGTGTGAAGAACTATTGAATACTGTCTGCTCTAATCCCATTTTTCTCCTAAGGAAGATGTGTAACAGCCCTGATCATTTTGGTTGTCTCAACTTTTTCCAAGCCTCACTTTTCCAGTTTATAATGGAGTGGAAACTGAATTTTTGGTGTTCAAATTTATGTAGAACATAAGATAATGCAGTGTTTGGTGCAATGTTTCCACTGACCGTCCACAACTTTCTCGGAGGATCTTTTCCAACTCTGATCTTGGTGATCCCAAACAAGATTAGCAATAGATTTACGGCCATAATTGAGCCCAAAATTTCTGTTGCTAAGTGAGACATTTGTTCAGTAAGTTTTGCTCTATTTTACAACTTTTCTTGCCACATTTGTACTTTTTTTTTTTTTAATTTAAATTTTGCTCCGCCCTTCTCCGGAGATGCAGGGCAGCTTACAATGTGCTAAGCAATAGCCTCCATCCTTTGTGTATATTTATACAAAGTCAGCTTATTGCCCCCACAATCTGGGTCCTCATTTTACCTACCTTAGAAAGGATGGAAGGCTGAGTCAACCTTGGCGAGATTCAAACCTGCAGTAATTGCAGGCAGCTGTTCTTAATAACAGGGTGCTTTAGACCACTGTACTACCAAGGCTCCTAACAAACTTAACAAACATTCTGAGTGTTCTGAGTGTTTAAGGTTGAGACAAAGGCGGAATGCTGTTGCCACGCAAAGGCAAGTGCAGGGTGCTTCGCTCCCGCTATGCCACTGCTGAGACAGAGTGGCAGGGAGCCGCAGCAGGGGGCCCAAAGAGCCGCATGTGGCTCCAGAGCTGCAGGTTGCTGACCCCCATGTTAAGTGAATCATTTAAGTGAATCTGGCTTCCCCATTGACCTTGTTTGTTAGAAGGTCACAGAAGCTGATCACATGGACCCTCGGACACTGCAACCGTCACAAATATGAGTCAAATATGAGCACCTGAGTTTTGATTATGTGATCATAGGGATGCTGTAACAGTTGTACAGTAACTGTAAAAGAATGGTCATAGGTCACTGTTTTCAGGTTGTTGTAACTTTGAATGGTGACTAAATGAACTGTTGTTTAAGTCGAGGACTACCTGCATGTGGACAGAGGATCATCCTAGGATTCCAAGACATCAGCTCGATGTTGTCCTCGATTTACAACGGTTCATTTAGTGACCATTCAAAGTTACAATGGCACTGAAAAAAGTGACTTAAGACCGTTGTACACAGTTCGACCTTTGCAGAAACCCCATGGTCATGTGGATCAAAATTCAGCCACTCGGCAGCTGATTCAGATTTATGACAATTGCACTATTCTGGGATCATGTGATCACCTTTTGCGACCTTCTGACAAGCAAAGTCAATGGGTAAACCAGAGGCACTTAACAACCTTGTTAATAAGTTAAAAACTAGAGTGATTCACTTAATGACTGTGGCAAGAATAGTCGTAAAATGGAGCAAAACTCACTTAACAATAGAAATGTTAGGCTCCATTATGGTCCTAAGTCAAGTACTATCTGTATTGTAGGCTAGACTGGGAAATTTAGATAAATAGATTAGGAAGAGGGACAAGGGGAGAGAAAAGCTACAGAGATGACTTTGGAGAAACTATACTGAGACAACTAAAGAAACACTTACCGAAACATATTTAACCTGTGGAAAGAAAGAAAACAGTAGAAAGGAACTTTCTTTACTCCAGTGTTTTTCAACTTTAGCAATTTTAAGATGTGTTGTGTTTTAACTTTCAGGATTCCTCAGCTACCATGAAATCCACACATCTTAAAATTTCCAAAGTTGGGGAAATCATCTTATCTTTGGGGACATGTGCACCACTCCAAAGAGACATCCACCAAGGAAGATCAGAGTGACCTGTGACCAATTCAGATAGGATCCTGCAGCATTATCCTGTGACACGTATATTTGCCATCATTCGTGAAGGTTAGAGTCTGCAAGATAGTAGGCATGATTTTGATAGGAACAATTACATCTACCCTATTTCAAATTTCGATCTCCCCAGAAATCCATGCTCTTTCTCAGATTGTTGGTTAAATAAATTCTTTAAATTTATCTCATTGTAATGGGAGCGGGGACTGCATTATTTTTTTTTTTCTCAAGAGCAGAGAGGATTGGAAATGATGCTGTAATGGTCCTTTCTGTCTTTCTCTGTTATAGTGCCAAACTGAGAGCAGCCTGAATTCCTCTAAGACAGCATCAGATGACACCTGCCTCAAAACAGGAAATGTCCAAGCCACAGCTTCAGCATGGGTCTTACTCCCTAATAAATTAAATGCCAAGGGATGGTTGAAGATGTAATTTTAGTAAAGATGTGTGGGCAAACTGAAATGCTTCGGACATCTGGCTCAGATTATGCCTGGATTTGAAGTAATGCATTTCCAGTGGAAATGCATTCCAGACTGGGATATGCTAGCTGAAACTTATTTCCCATCTGTATCCTGACACACAACCACATGCGTAGTCCCACATCATTTGAACAGGGTCACCAAAGAGGTTACAGGGAGGAAAGGCTTTCAGCCACTAGCCAGTCATTCATCCTAGCTAGGGTTACCAGTCCTGAGCTGTTAAGCATCCATTGACCACTAGGTGGTAGGAGTGAGTTTCCTTACTATCTTGGGGTCCTCCAGGGGTTTGTAGCGTAGATCTGGTAGACCCATAACAGGAGAAAATGATGATATTGTAATGACTTTAACATTGCTAATTCAACCAGAATTTACTGTGAATTGGGACTTATATCCAGTGGGACAGTACCAAACATTCAGAGGTAACCTGGGAGACCTGTAATTATTTTGCAAATGTCAGATTCTCTGGTTGGAGGCTAAAAAGATTTAACATGACACCAGCCTAAAGATATTAATTGAGTGCTTTGCTGAGATCCGACTTTCCTCTCCAAAAATTCTACTTTCAGACACATAGACAAACCCCGGGTGATTATTTTGTCAAGAAACAAACACATCCAAGAGGACTTAAGAAGTCCATTATGATTAATTAATCTCTCCTTATCATTAAACTGATGGCTATATTCTTAGTATCTGCGCAGATGCCACCAAAACATTTATGGTCTTGATTCAATGAAAAACAGAGCCGCAGCCTCTTGGCTCCCTTTAACTTCACTTGTTCAGCATCCTTCTCTTTCAAGCAGCACTGATAGAAAGCCAAGATAAGCCTCCCTTTCAGATGTTTTATTGAGTTATGTGTACTATTAGCAGGATTACAGCAAATTCTTCTTGACAATCATTCTAGATACAAGAGTGTAAGAGAAAGAGAGGGAGGGAGGAGGGAGAAAAAAAGAGAGAAAGATGTGAAGAGCCATGGGGCTTTGATTATTTGTTATCTTTATTTACTATATTTTAACCCTCTTTTTAGATAGTTTTTGCCTCCCAAAGCAGCTCATAATTTGGAAAGAACTCTGTCCTGCTGTTCCCAGTCTAACATGACATGGCCCACAAATGCTATGGAGGAGATCATTTTCTAGACAGGTCAGAACAAAGCAATGTTCTTGTTTGCATAGCAAGCTTTGGTTTCAATAAAAGAGAATATTTATAGCCGAGGGTTGAACTGAGGAGTCCTTGGTGCTCTCTGAACTTGTTTTTTTTAAACAGATGCTTCATTAGCCAAACTAGATAACATAATCAGTGATGATGATGTTACCTGATTTGGGGAATGAAACATTTGCAAGAAAACAACCAATCATAGAGAGGGCAGCAAGGACCTTGAGCTTTGGCTTCTTTGGTCAGTGGACAGGACTAAAAATGTATCTGATGAATATTGGAGCAAGCTGTCTTTGTTTTTTCCTCTGGGGTAGACTAAGAATCCAGCCACCTCTCTTTTTGCCCATCCTGGGTATGGAATCATTTTCTCCCGACTTTTGAGAGACGGCAAAGGACCCGACTAAAGAGCTATCTTACTCCTCTCTTCTTCCTCTTCCTCCTCCTCCTCCTCCTCTCCTTCTTTTTTGTCTCCTCCTCCTCCTCTTCCTTCTTCTTCTCCCTCTCTCTCTCTCTCTCTCTCTCTCTCTCTCTCTCTCTCTCTCTCTCTCTCTCTCTGTTTGTGAACAAGCTGACATCCTCTTTCCCCCTCCTTGTCTCCAACAGTCCATCCATCTAGTTTATTCTCTCGCCTCATTTGTTACATCTGCCCACTGAAATGGGCAGGAAGCCATACTGCCTTCTCACTTCATTGAGAAGGAATAAGGAAGGGCAAATAATATTGAAATGTGCCTAAGATGTTGTGATGCAAAGTCTATCCCTTTTGCTTTCCCTTTTCAGGGGAAAATCCTTTTGTCTTGAATCCAGATGTCATCATGAAAGCCAGCTGAGTGACTTTATGCCAGTTACTCTCTCTCTCAGCCCAATTCACTCATAGGGTTGCTGTTGTAAGGAAACTAGGAGGAAGGAGTTACTTATAAAAATAATAAAAGCAGAGTATAAATTAATAAGGAGTGGAGATTGCATAAACAGTCATGAAATATATTTAATTATTTTGATGGTCCAATCACTATAGATATCCGAGTTGTGTTGGAATGAAAATTCCCAAAGTTTCTAACCATTATGGCCATTGGATTCAAATTGGTAATAATATTATGCATCCATCAGAAATGGGCATTAGTGGTACTTATTAAGAAAATCAAGATGGTCCTTGGAATTGTGAAGCATCTCTTTTTTGACCACAATTTGTTTGATATTTACATGAAAATACTCAAGAAAATGTTGTTTACTCTAGTACGAATTTGTTGCATTTCTCCCTTAAAGATAAATTCATTCCAAAGAGCTGTTGTTCAATCCAGCCTTCACTTTGGATACTTAAGTAGCACAAGTGGCATGAAACACCTTTCATCATCTTGCTTGCCCTTCATTTAACTTTACTCAAAAACAAGTTCTACTCAGTTTGATTTGATCTAGGTAAGAATATATGGGTACTACTGATAATCTTACAGTATGTCTGGAATGGAGAGGTAAGATTAGAATAGTTTTACCAAATCTAAAGTGCAAAAACTAAGACAATTGCTAGAAGGCAGTAAAGATACAAAACTCTACCTTTTTATTGCCATCTGATGGTCATTTTTTAATTTTCTTTTTATTTATTTTATTGAAATAACACAAGGGGTGAACTTAGCTAAGACTCCTCCATCTTCTTATATTCCCCATAACAATGTGGGTTGGGCTGAGAAAGATTGACTGCTCCAAAATCATCCAGCTGGCTTTCATGCCTAAAGGTGGGATTAGAACTCACAACCTCCTAGTTTCTAGCCAGGTATCTTAAGCACGATATCAAACTATGTCTTTTTAGTTCCAAGTACATTACTTTTCCAAAACCATACTTTAGTGCCAATTCAAATCTGACACACTGTGGATGTGCAGATATCAGAAACATTAATTCTGTCGAATCATTTGTACTAACACTGGAGAAAGGAAAATGCTCATGAAACAAATATATTTTGGGATTTTTTAAAAAAAAAGTGTATGAACTTTAAATTGCTTCCTTACCCTTTGCACCTGCCTGAAATTTATCTTGAGCCTGAATGCAGCTCACATGCCAAGGGAATAACCTCATACTAGAATTGTGGCTGTCTATATTGTTTTGAAATTAGCAGCTATTCATCTCCAGCTTACATTTTTTCCTAGTTTATGCTGCATTGCAAACCTACAAAAAATTACATGCAGAGCTTATGTATATTTTGTCAGAAGAAAGCTGATTTATATCTCCCCCCCTCCACCAAAATCTGTATAGAATTAGAACCGTAGACAGACATTTGCTACTCAATCATTATCCATTAGGGAGAAAATTTAAGGCTTACGATTTCTTTTGTTCAGTAGATCAGGCCTTGTAGGTTGCCTTTCTGTCATAAACTGGACAGATACTGTACATGAAACAAATGTTTATAGATTTAATTTTCAGCTCCACTCCTCTTTAGTCTGGATGTTCTCTGCAGAAGCCAACCTCAATTCTCAGAAATCTTCCATCTTCATGGCCACTACTAAGAATTCTGGGGAACATCCCAACTGAAGAAAACTGAGCTTTTCAAGCCAAATCATACTTCCTATAGCAACATTTTGTAAAAAGTTAGTCCTCTGGCAACTGTTTTGTGATTGGGCCCATGCCATGTTCTCAAATTTTCAAATGTAGCCATTAGCATGAAAAGGTAATTTATCCTTGCTGAAGTTTTTCTCAGGAGAATTAAAAGAAGGAATAGGCCAGGTAATTGCAAGAATTTTTCATTGGGTGGATTTAAAATCCTGAAACTTTTCTCTGTTGGCTGCATAGAACTGCTTTTGAAATTCTTGGCTGTGAGTTCAAAAGAAGGGCACTAAGCAAAAATACATTTTGTAAGCATTGGGATTGAAACAGAGGTACCATTTAAAGGACTTCTCCTAAACTTGTTCGGACTCTGTACCATTTTATCTCTTAGCCTAGTAAATATATCAAATGCAAACAGTGTTTGAATAGTAGAGGGATTACTACCCTGCAAAAGAAGATTTCTAAGAAAGGAACCTATTACCCTGTTCCCAGCATTAGATCTAAGAGGCTCCTAAGTGGGCCTAAGTAGGCATTTTTAAATAACTCACATTGTTCAGCTACGGTTATCCAAATTCCAGCCTGACATTTAGCACTTAAAGAGTTTAGATAATCCAGACTCTCTTATCAGCTTCGGGGCAAGAGCACTAAATATCATGTGGGATTCTCTTGGACTGCAATCACACAGTTCACCAAGATGAAATGCAACTGGGAACCAAGTGCTTAAAACATCAAATAAAAACATAAAATCAAAAGCTGTTTATTAACACTACTGTTTTATTCTTTTGTGTGTTTTTCTTCTTGGAAGTTGCTGTACATCAGAATTTGCATGACAAAGAAGAATGTTCTAGAATTCCTTAAAGGATTTGTTACGTCCATAATGACCCATTTTGCGGTTAATCCATTACAATATATACCTACAGTAGTGGCCAAAATTTGGGAAAAGTTATTTTTGAGGTTTGATGGCTAATAACACCACTTGTTTTGGAGTAGTACCATAAAATTATATATCAATGGAAAGATAATCTAATCAAGAATGTAATGCAACAAAGTTTGTTCAATTATCTGTATTCTATGAAAAGTTATAGCTAAATAACCAGAAAAAGGAAGCACAACTTGTTTAAATTGATGTCAGGTAGCTTTCCTTCATCTGATTGTAGCTAATAAGCATGAGTGTTTAGAGAGCCAATCAGGTATCATCTTGTTTTGGCAATGAGCCAATCAGATCACAGTAGGATTCAGTTATTGATGTCATGTATTGAAGCTGAGAGGAGGACATTTGTCAGTGTGTTATGTGATCTCTATCAAGTTGGTTGAGGTTTTTTGTGTTCTTTCATTTAGTAAGTTTGTAAAATGTAATAAAATTAAAGTAATGGTGCAAAGAGGTCACCCAGTCTGCATTCATCTGCTCATTTTACCAAAGACACACCCACAGCCAGAAACCAGCCATAAGTTTCTTTATAATTAATGGTTGCCAAACTTGTATAATGTGGGCTAATTGAAAAGAAATCTGGGTTCTGAACATTAGGAGCATCCATCTTTACAAAAATTTGCATATCAGTAACTATTTGTAGGAAAGTATAGAAACTGACAGTAAAAAAAGTTTTATTTATTTCAGGGGTCTCTGAATGGTTTGCCTCCATTTGCACTCCGAAGACTCAGGGTGGATTCATTTGTGTGTGTGCCTTCTGCTCACATGGAACTATCCCTTCTCTTCCCCACCCCCACCCCACCCCACTGGGTCTCCGAGCAAGAAAGATTGGGGACCACTGATTTACTTTATTAGATTTTTTTTTAATCCTGCCTTTATTACTTTATCATCAGCCTTCCATCCTTTTGAGGTGGGTAAAATGAGGATCCAGATTGTTGGGGGCAATATGCTGATTCTGTAAATAGTTTAGAGAGGTCTGTAAAGCACTATGAAGTGGTATATAAGTGCTATTGCTATTGCTATTTTGAGAGAAATGACCAAGCTGTTTGGGCCTAGTGTATACAGGGAATGCCGTTAGATATTGTCATCTGCTTTCTTCCAGTTTGGCAAACCAATTTACAATCCAAATACATTAGGAAAGACTTGACATAAGAATGCACATATTAAGAAAATTTAACCATAAAATTTAAGAGGGAATTTTATTAGAGAAATATTAATAATGGAAAATAGCTGGACAAAATGCAACAGTGGGTTGTACATGGTTTTTAAAAATACAAAATGATCTGGAAATGAGAAAAGTAGGCATAAAAGTAGTAAAAAGTGAAAGTGAATTTGTTTTATTAATCTGTCCTAATGTTTGACGGAACAGAAAGTATATTAGCCAAGGTTATAGCTCATTTATTTCATAATACTCCTAAACGGTCAATCTAAATATTTAAAAAGAGCATTGGCTTTAAGGAGATAGTGCAAGAAAAGAAAAAAGGAAAAGAGAAAGAAAAGGATGATTTCATTATCTCATTTCCCATACAAATTCTCTAATGTGTTATTAATTTGCTAGGACTTGAATGAACTAAACTGTTTCATCTCAAGATATTCATTTAAAGAAATAAAGAAGACTTCAACAGATCTCCCAAAGTATATATGCTGAAAACTGATATTTACTTCCAGAATAGAAAGCAAAGGATCTCTTGCAGTATTCTGTTTTCCTTATATACTAAGTGAAGGAAATGGAAAATGTTTATTTAATTTCTCCAAGAAGAAATTTTCTGGCGTTTTCTCAATGGTCAGTCTCACTATTCACTGTGGTAACAGTTATAAAGCTAAGATAAAATAAAAACTGTATAATTGGCAAAAAAAAAAATATCTAGAATTTATTGGTGGATAAAAAGGAAATTCTCAGAAATTTTTCACAGGAAGAAAAATTCTGTCTGAGGAATATGAAACTGATCTTATTGGAATTATTTCTGCTTTTCCCATATGATTTTTCCCCTCTACTTTTTAAAATTGGCACAGTATACAACAAAGGTTTGTAATTCAATTACTTCATCCAAAATTAGATTATTCAGACATTGTTTGTTCCACTTAAGGAGCTAAATATGGTTCTTAATTCTATTTGTCAGGTTTCGATTTGTTATTATTGCAGTGTACTAATTGTTGGCTCTCAATGTCCTGCTTCTCCTCCAATGTTGAAGAACTAATTTCTGTGTTCTTCAACATTCAAAAATAAGCCCAGTTTTGTATATTTATTTGCTTAGTTTGTGTAAAGATTCTGCTTCCGATATCACAAGCTAAGGAAAATTCAGCTGAAATCTTGGCACTTGGAAATCCTTGAAAAAGTCAAAAGGAGTTTTACGGTTAACTACGCCAAGGGGCCAAAATCCAGTCAGTAGATAGCAGAAATGACTTAATTTTTTTCATATTTCATGCTGATGATACTTCCCCATCCAAACACCAAATGAAAGCCACAAAGAAAAAAAGGAGAATCACCACAAAATGGTGCACCCCACTTCCAAACTTCACAGCTGGCCTAGAAGGATACCACTATCAACAGCACTGAAAGCTGTTGAGACATTAAGGAGCACATGGCAAAATGCACCAATCCTGTGGAGGGAAGAAGGAATGGCCTTGAAGGATAGGAGGAAGAATCACTACCGTGACAACAGTCAGATAAAAGGGGCCTGAACTTGGGCCAGGAATATAATAGGAGTAAATATATTAGACAACCCCCTTCCTAATTGACACAAAGATAAAAGAAAGGAAGAGAAAAGCACATTCAGTCTTGTAAGATTCTGTTATATAGCTTTACAATAAAAATTATCTTGGTCTACATGGCATGGGTTTGATGGCTTGATCTGATGGCTTATCTTGGTCTGCATGGCTTGATCTGTCTTGAAGTGCTGATACATCTTATTTTTACTACAAACCATAACAAACTCAACCAGTGCCATCTCTATTCTATGAAACCGACTGAAACACATCCAGATAATCCAATTCTTCCAGAATATTCTGGAGGTGAAGCCCAACCATCTTCTCTATCATCTTCTGTAAAACAATAAATTTTGAAGACTGAACAGAAATAGTTCAGAATTGTTGGATCCAGCTATGGTCTCTTAGGAAAGAGTATTTCTTCAAGTTTATAGGGACAGCTTCCTCCCTCAAAAAAGTTGATATCATTGCATGGATCCAATAACAAGTGATTCCTGGTGACCTTGACCACTGAGAAAGGCTCTGGATGTAACAAACAGGTAGCTGAGCTCATGATCTGGAGAACTTGTCCACTTCAGTGATGGAGTTCTATAACAGGCTATGGACAAAGGACAGTTCACTCAAATGCAGGCAATTTTTTATTGCTAGAACTTTGCTTCTGGATCTTGCTTTGTAATGATTTCCTACCTACATGCGGTATGAATATGAATACATCTATTAGCAAAGTTGGTCATATAGTATTTGCCCAATGTATTATGTTCCTCTGAATATTTATGTGTGTGCACGCACATGTGTTGATCAGACCTTTAGTGGTGATATTGTTATATGTGATACCAGATTTAATCCCATAATCCCTAACTATCATGGCTATATTATTAACAAGTCATTGGGAGTTGGACACCATATCATCTGAATAAATAATAATGAAAACAGTCATCAAATATGTCTGGAGAGTGCTATGTTTGGGAAGCTGAATCACAAGGAAATTGCTGTCATAAGATTGTAAAAGTGTGTGAAGAGGATGTAGGTCAAACTTAGTTCATTTTGATCAAGTGAACTAAGCATATCAACAGCTGCTCAAGGAAGTTATCAACAACTACATATTCTTTGAAAGCACTGAATGGCAGCTGCATCTTGATATATTTCTGTAGAACGTCAGTCAAGAATGCAAAATGCTACCATAATTATTATTTTCAGGCAAATGTCTTGTGGAACCAGGAGATATTCTTTGACACAAGAATGTTTTCTTTTTTTTATTGTTGTTCAGTTTTGTCCTTCCTTGTTTCCAAATAGCACTATCTATATTCAGAGTCTTTGAATAGGACAACTAAAAAAATAAATGAGAAAGCAAAACAATATTTAATACAATAAGCATACCATTATTTCCCTTATTGTTGGTGCAATAATAAAAACTTAGCAACTTTTTTCTCATTATTAGCTGTATTCCTGAAGATATTTTGGCATTAAAAAAAATCTAGTTGGTTCAGATCTAAAACAGGACCACAGACTGAAGCTTAGCAGCACTTTATCCATCAAGGTAGAGTTCAAAGTTTGGTTTTTTTTTTAAATACTAATATAGAGAAGCTGTATGGGAGAAAAAAAAAATCTCCCAAATGACCCAAACTTCAAAAGCGACCAACAACAAGCAGTTACATTGAAGTTTCTTTAATAAAAAAATGTTTAAATCTGAAAGGAACATTCTCACTTTTTTGCCTTGACAGCTAGTAGCCATTGCAATCTTTCCATTTTTTATTCAGTCATTATTTCCTTCAATACAGGAAACTGTTTTACCAAATAAAATTAAACATAAACATATTTTTGTGTACATTAGACGAACAAAAATCTCATCAAAGCGCTGTCTATGTGCTGAATTCACAGCAGTGACCCTCTACTTTTACTTAACCCAGACAGCATATTTTTCTTCTTGTCTTAATTCCATTCAGCCTGCCCCTTTAGTTTAGAAAATCTCAACAACATAGCAGCTTATACGGATGTAAGTACCATAGTTAATAAAAACCTGCTTTGAGTTAAATATATTTGAGTTAAAGCATTTTTTGAGAACTTTGGCATGTTGAGAATAATGAGAAACCTGCAAGCTTTTGGTTTCCTAGCCCATGAAAAGATGAGGCAAGAGCTTAAGATGCAGGAACCCAGAGGCCAGCAAAATAAAAGCAATACTCCTTTGCCTCCAATATTTAAGCCTGGTACAAAGATCACTTGGCAGCTAGATGTCCAGCTCTAAATGAAATCCAGATCTTAAATTAGAGATGGGGATGTTATGGCCAAGAAACACTTTTCTGGAAATCCTACAATCAAGGTTGCTGAAAATCAGTGGCCATTTTGAAGTCAGCTATAGAATTAAGATTCAGTCCTTAAGGAGGGTTAATGTAATTTCAAAACTAAGGAAGAGCAGCCTGGAGAGAAAAAAAAAGAGAGAGAGAGAGAAAGATTAACCCTCAGGGATCATAACCCAATCAGTCTGATTCAGTTCATGCATACTGGTTATTTAAAAATAATAATTATATAAAACTTTAAGAGCCTAGGAAGGAGAAGTGAAGCAGCCTAAGAACCTAGCAACTCCAGGAGTACACACCAACATTTTCTGTTCCCAATTGATCACGAGAGCTTAGCAAACATTTGATGCTGAGCTTTGCATTCTGAAGGGTATGACCAAGAAAGTCAAGTTGTCTGTAATGGTGCTATAAAAGCTGTACCTGGTTTTTTTATATATATGCATCACAGCCATCTTCTTGACTTTCTTGCCCAAAAATAGCTTTACAATTAAAAGTTGGAAGATAGAGTAGGTGTAGTTTGGCATTTCTTGGACTGTGAGACAATCAGATTTGCAGGTGCAATAAAGGGACAGAAAAGACAACAAGTCTAAACAATCATGCAGGGAAAAGGTGAGTTGCCAAGGTATCTGATGAGAGAGGTGCCCATTTTGCAAGGGAAAGACAAAGTGTCACCATTGAGAAAGAAAGAAGAGCTGTCTTTAGGCTGCAGTTTTTAGAGCTGTGTTTAGGTTACAACCCTTCCTATATTGTCCTGGGAGGAAACCCGCTGGCATCTTCTGGAGTCCCCTTGATGAGACCTATATAGATCAGAATCATTATTAGAGTTGGTTGTTGCAATTGCTCCACTAATTCCAGTCTAAAGACCATCTCAATATATGTCAGTTAGCTTCAGCCCTTCCCAAAACTTGTTCACCTCTGTTTTAATTAATGGTTGTCCAATTCTGAATTTTCTTCTTCCAGCAATTATAGCATCCTATTGTTCCTTTCCTTGTTCTGTTACCACTTTTGCCTCACTTATTTGCCCAAGAGATTTATCATGGACACAAAGGAATGTTTACAACGATGTCTGGTCAGTTGATTACAGACTGTCAAAAGGAAGAACTGGACTCATAGCCATTTTAATAGCAGTCTCCTATTTACTATAAAAGAAGATTCAGAGATAGAAGCAGTGGGTGTGGGGGAAGAGATGTCACGTGTTTTGCTGCTTAGTTTTCTTAGATTTTTCTGGATCACAAAAGCAGTGGAATAGAGTCCCTAAACAGAGAAGCCATCATTGGACATGTAAGGCATTATTTCTCAACAGCTTTAAGCAGCTTTAAGTTGTATGAACTTCAACACTCAGAATTCTGGGGCTGAGGGAATTCTGGGAATTGAAGTTTATATATTTTAAAGTTGTTGAGATTAAGAAAAAATGCTTAAGGGGAGCTTCTTTAGAAGGGGAGACAGCAAAGCAGGTCAGGTTTAGGGGCCTTTGAATCTAATCTTTTCAGCTTGTAATTTATTCTAATGCCTAATTAGTTTATCATAACTTAACCACATCTTACAATTTCCATGTGCATTAAGAGTCTATATTTCTCAGAATTTTCCAGCCAGCAGACCAGTTTGGGGAATTCTGGGAATAATAATTCCATCACATCTGTAGTGTGGTATGTTGGGGGAGGCTGAACTAAGTTTGTTAAAGGCTTTGCATAGTCTAATGTCTAGTTTCTCTACTAGATCGTCTTCCCCTTGACTTCAATGGGTAACACATCCATATATTTTGATGCAAAAGTATAGGGATGATTGTTGATGTCTCAACAATCAAGGCTCAAATATAATTTCACCAAAAGGAAGACTCTTTCTTGTATGGTAATAACTTTTCTGCAGTTCCAGTTCATAACATGGTCCTCAACCTAAACCCTTAATGTATCTGAGAGGCCACCTGTCAGATAGTCAAGATGGTGTTTCATATTAGAGGTAATAATTAGGGACATAGAGGTCCCTAATGGAGCGTACATAAGCACACCAGCGTGCCTACCGTCTTTGTTCTGCTGTTCCCATTTATAGGTACTCATTTTATATGTTTATGGCTAAGTTTTGCTTATTTATATCCTTTTATTTGTGCCAATTTTTTTTTCTTTGCCTTATTATATTTCCTACCATCCACAATACATCTTCTCTTACTATTTCATTTTGCTATTTCTTGCTCTGGTCTCTTCCCTTTTTATTTCAATTTCCTCTTCTCTAACCACCCGTACCACTTGTCCCATACGCTGTAATAATCCGAATCTTCTCTGTCATTAATTTCTAATGTTAATTTATTCATCTCGGCACATTCCATTATTTTGCCGATTACTTGTTCCTTAGTTGGTATTTTTTTCTCTTTCCATTGTTGAGCGAAGGCGATTCTTGCTGCTGTTATTATATGCACTGCCAAGTATTTCTTCTTTTTTACCATTTCCGTCTTAAGGATTCCCAGGAGAAGTATTTTAGGATCTAATTCAAAGGTTTCACCTGTTATTTCTGAAAGCCAATTGCAAATCATCTTCCAATACTTTTTTGCTTGAGAGCAGGTCCACCAGCAATGGTAAAAAGTACCTTGCTGGTGTGGACACTTCCAACACTTTGGGTTTGAGTTAGGGTAAATCTTAGCAATTCTAGCTGGTGCTAGATGCCACCTATAAATCATCTTATACTGGTTCTCCTTGTAAGTGGTTGCCTTGGTGAGTTTTATATTGTTGTTCCATAATTGATCCCATTCTTCCAGATTTATATTTTTCCCAATGTTTTTGGCCCATGCTAGCATTGGGCCTTTAACCACTTCTTCCATCAGGTCATATTCTACTAAATAGTTGTATATTTTAGCTAATAATTTGTTATCTGTACCCATCCAAATTTTATCAAAATCTTTGCTTCCCATTTCTATGCCGTATTGTTCTTTATCTTTTTTGTGTCTTGATTTTATCTGTGCATATGTCCACCATTCAACACAAGTGCCTTGTTCTTTTAATTGTTCTAATGTTTTGAGGTTCCCTGCCTCATCTAGGATTTCTTTATATTTTACAGTTTTGCCATGGTCCAGGACGTTTGGGTAAATTATCGCCTCCATGGTTGAGAGCTAGCTGGGAATTTTAGTATAGTGTTTTCGTCTTATTTCTTCCCACGTTGACTTCAATATGTCCCTCAATTTATGTTTATTGAAATGTGTTTTGGTTTTTTTCCCCGTTTCCCATAAATAGGCATGCCAACCCATCTGGAGATCATGCCCTTCTAGCGTTAGAATTCTTTTGTTCGCTAACGTCGCCCATTGTTTTAACCAAACAAGAATTGCTGCTTTATGATATGTTTCCCATATTGGTAATCCTAGCCCTCCTCTATTTTTTTTATCTTGTAAGCTCCTAATTGCTATTCTTGTTTTTTTCCCTCCCCAAATAAACTTCCTAATAGTGGCATTAAGTTCACTGAAATTTTTTTTATCTAATTTAATTGGCGCTGTTTGGAACAGGTACAACAGTTTGGGTAGGATGCTCATTTTAATCGTCACTATCCTCCCGAGGAAGGAAATTTGCAACTTCCCCCACTTCTCTAGATCTTGTTTTATGCTTTTTACCAAGGGGACATAATTGTCCTCTTTGAGGGCCAGATACTTTGTTGAGATCCATACTCCCAAATATTTGACTTTTTTCACAATTTGGATTCCCATAGATTCCTCCAGTGCTTCTTTTTGGTTTTTCGTCATATTTTTGGTGAGCATTTTAGTTTTAGATTTATTTAATTTGAGTCCTGCTACTTCTCCATATTTATCAAGTGTTTCCAATATTTGTATACCTGTTTCAACCGGTTCTTCCATAATTAGGACAACATCATCCGCAAACGCTTGAACTTTATATGTTTCCTTCCTGATTTTGAGCCCTTTGATTTGATCACTCTCTCTAATCTTCTTCAATAGCACTTCTAGTGCCAGTATGTACAAAAGTGGTGACATTGGGCATCCCTGTCTTACTCCTTTGCTGATCTGAAATGTTTTGGTGAGTTCACCATTTACTAAAATATTGGCCCTTTGCTTCTCATAAATCGTATTTATTGTATTTGTAAAATTTTGTCCAAATCCCATTATGTTCAGTTGTTGCTTTATAAACTCCCAATTCAAATTGTCGAAGGCCTTCTGTGCGTCTAAAAAAACTAATGCCACCTCTTTTTCCGGGTGTTCCTCATAATATTCTATCACATCCAGAATCGTCCTAGTGTTATTCCTAATTTGCCTCCCTGGGAGGAATCCATTCTGATCGTTATGTATTATCTTATTGAGAATTCTTTTTAGTCTTTCCGCTAATATGTTCATGTATATTTTATAATCAATATTGAGAAGTGAAATTGGCCTATAATTCTGTATCAATTTGGTATCCGATCCTTCTTTTGGTAAGAGTATAATATAGGCCTCTCTCCAGGATTCTGGTATTTTGTTTTTCATTAGGGCCTCATTGAAAATTTGGAGCATTCTTGGGAGTAGAATGTCTTCTAATTCTAAATTTTTGTATAATTCCCCTGGGAATCCATCCGGGCCCGGAGATTTGTTCTTTTTCAGTTTGGCAATTGCAGTCTTTAACTCTGTTAATGTGATCTCTTTGTTTAACATCTCTTTTTCCTCCTCTCCAATCTGTGGCATTCCCTCCTCCAATAAATATTGTTTTACTTTCTCTTTGGATATATCTTCTTCTTTGTATAAAGACGCATAAAAATCGTGTGCTATATCCAATTTTTCTTCTTCCTTAGTTGTGGTATGGCCTTCAGTGTCTTCAAGTTGGAGAATAATTCCTTTCTCTCTCTCTTTTTTAATTCTGTAGGATAACCACCTTCCTGGCTTGTTGGCGTTCTCGAAGTAATATTGTTTTGTTCTCTTAATATTATATGCAAGTTTTTCTTGATCCATTATATTTAATTTATGACGAATGTTCATCCAATTTACTTTTGTTATTTCATTGTCAGGGTTTTGTTGCGCCTCTTTCTCTGCCTTTGCCAGTTCTTCTAGCAATATTCTTTGAGTTTCTCTCCTCTCTTTATTTCTGTATGCTCCATATGATATCATTAGGCCTCTTAAATAGGCCTTCATCGTATCCCAGATTATCCCCCGGTTCATTGGTTCTTTTTCATTTTCTTCAAAAAAGATTTCTAATTCCCTCTTGACTTTATCAATATTTTTTTTGTCTCGCAAAAATTGTGTGTTCATTCTCCATCTTGTGTTTTTTCTCTTATATCTACTTTTCCATCTGATTTCCAGTGGATTGTGATCTGCCCAGGTATTGGGTAAAATTTCCGCTGACGCAATGTCCATACCCAAGTTCCTGCTTACCCACATCATGTCTATTCTAGACCATGATTTATTGGTGTTAGAATAGAAGGTATATTGTCTCTTATTGGGGTGTAGTGTTCGCCAGATATCTACAAGGTTTAATTCATCAATTAAGTCGAAGAAGGTTTTTGGTAAATTTTTCCTTATTTTCTTTTGACCTCTGGGTCTTTTGTGATCTTTGTACGCATCGGCCACTCCGTTAAAATCCCCAATAATGCAAATATTGTTGTTGTCCAGTCCTCTTATTATTTCTCTTGTTTTGCTATAAAACTCTTTCAAATTTTTGTTTGGGGCATAGATCGCTGCTATTAATATTGCCAAATTGCCCCTCTCAGTTTCAACAATTAGTAATCTACCTTTGGGGTCTGCATATTTCAGTTCTGTCTTCATCTCTTTTCTAATATATAGTGCCACCCCTCTCTTTTTCTTCGTGGCTAGAGAGGTATATAGATTCCCCAGTTTTTTATGTTCCAGATATTTTATGTGTTCTTGTTTAATGTGTACCTCCTGAAGACAGACTATGTCTGCATTTTGTATGACTAATTTGTTAAAGAAGGTTTTTCTTTTTTTATGATCGTTAAGTCCGTTTACATTAATCGATAAGATTTTCCAATCGTCCATCCTTTTTGCCTTCTGTTGATTTACTTAAATTTGAGGTTGGTATTAGCTCGAACTGCTCTTTGAGGCCTTTGTTTCTTTCCTGCTTCTCTACTTTCTTTCTCTTCCTTTTCTTTCTCCTCAAAGCTCTCTTTCCCCGTCGGGACCTCTTCTTGGGATCTTCTTTGGGTGAGTTCTTCTTCTGTGATACCAGCTTCCAGTTCCTCTTTGCTATTTTGTTCGTCTTCTGACCCTCTCAGTTGGTCAAGGAATTCTTGAGCCTCCACCAGACTGTTTATTTTAATCCTCCTCCCTTGCCAAGTAATCAGCATACCCTCCGGCAAGGTCCATCTAAAAAGTATGTTCCTTTTATTCAGCTGTGAGGCCAGGAATCTGTAGTCTCTTCGTTGTTCTCTCACCCTTCTCGGCACTTGCTTCAGGACAATCACCTCCTTTTCCTTATAATTGATCGGTTCTTCTTTTACCATTTTATAAAAGATATCCTTAACTTTCTTTCGTGCGAACCTTATGTGTACCTCTCTGGGTAGTTTGTTCCATCTGGCGTAGTTCGTCTGTACTCTATACACCTCATCCAATTCTTTTATTATGTCGTTTGGATCCTGTTGGAGCACCTCCGCTATTAATTCGGCCATTACTTGGCCTAAATTTTCATCCTTGTCTTCTATAACGTTTTGAAAACGCAAATAGAAAGAGGCTTTGTCCATTTCCAATTGTGTAATCGATTCCTTCAGATCCCTATTCTGGGCCATTAATTTTTGATCTACTGTTTCTAAATCTTTCTCTTGTTGTTCCACTTTAGATTCTATTTTACCTATTCTCTGTTTGTTCTTTAAAATGGCTTGTTGTATGGCACCTATTTTCTGGTCGATGCCTTGTATGTCTGTTTTCATTTCCTGGTGATTATTAGTCATTTTCTCTTGCATTAAGAGCATTGTCTCTTGAATCATTGCTAGTGATGCCTGCATCGCTTGCATTGTTGGAATCACTGATGACTTCTCGATTTTTGGTAGCCCTTCCATCGATTTTTGGGTTGCAGGGGATGACATTGTAATTGTGGGACTTGAAACACTGGGGGTTACTTTCTTTCCTGTTTTTGCCACAGTGGATGCAAAACTTGTCATCTCCCTAAGCACTTTCGCCTGTTCTTTGACTATCCTTTCTATGTTCCTCCAAACTGTCATCCACTAATTGACTTCCCTTGCTTAGTTTAGCAATACTAAAGAAGAGAAAATTTTTGAAGATATTCCCAATTCACAAGACAAGTAGAAATGGAATTATTGACCTTTTCTCCGCTATGCTGCCCACTACTTAGCTTTGTTGACTAATCTAGTTTAGCTCAACTCCTAATTAACAATTAATTAGATTCTCAATTCTTAGAAGAAAAAACCTTTCAGTACCAATATATATGATCAATAAAATAATACTCAATATCCAGTCAGTAAGCACTTAATTAATTGATGTTATAAATTAAATCACTATTTTATAAAATTTATCCTTAATAATATTAAACACAATAATCAATCAATGGCCACTCTATGCACACAGCAGTAAAAAATAGAAAAACAAGACAGAAAGAGTAGCTAATAAATAAGTGATAGATATATAAATAGGTAGCTAGTTAAATAGATATATATATAAATGGGTAAATAGATAGGTAAATAAATAGAAGATAATAGGTTCTAATATGTCTATACAGATATTTAAATATATTAATTAGCTATATTGTATTACTTCTTTTAATACTCTGAATATATAGGTACTTTAAATAATTTAAATACTTATATAAATATTATAAATACTTTAAATGTGTAGAGAAAAAAAGAAAAAAAGAAGAAGAATAAATATGTATATATTGTAGTTTTAGACTATTTTTAAAGTAATAACAATATGTATTAATACAGATTTAAATTCAGGTCCTCTTAGTCCCTTCGAGTACCACACTTATTAGAGTCTATGCTGGAAAGTACATTAATTTAATATCACCCTTCTACTTCTCGCTTCTTCAAGATCTCCAACACCTTGTAAAAGTAAGTTTAATTATTCCGTTTTTCTCTTCCTGGTGCTTCTTCTTTCCTCTCTAGCTCTTCGTTGTTCTTCTCGTTGGTATCAAGTATGGTTGCACTTCCGGTCCTAAATTTCCGGTCGTTCTCCTCTCCAGTCAGCAGAATCTCTTCCCCACGTCCTCAGAGCTCGATCTATGCAGCAAATTAAATCCAAAAAAGGGTAGTGCTGCTGGTCCGCTTGCCGATCTTTCCTCCTTCTTTCTTGCCGACCTGTCTGCGATCTCGCTGTCAGTCCTCCTCCTTTCTTTCAATTGCCGCTTTTTTCCTCTTTTGAGCCCTTCCACTCCAATCCGGCCAGCAAAGCTTTATCTGATCTTCCGATCCCAAGCGCACTCTGGGGTAAGTGGTTACTGATGCTCTCGCCTCTCTTTCCCGGAATCTTTGCTTCCCCTCTTGTTGGCTATCGTGGCTTCAGGTCTGCCATTAAGAGGCAGACGCGCCCCGTTAGCTTGACAGTGGAAATCGGTCATGCCGGGTGGGTTTGCACTCCGCCACTCGACTCACCGAAGCCCCACTATAGTCCGCGAAGCCCTCCAGGCTTCCACGCCTCGAACGGTCCCCAAAACGTTGCGTTAAGTGGCAGTGGGAGAGAGCGATCACTCTCACCACGCCATGACACCACGCGTCACCAACCGGAAGCGCCAATTATATGTTTATGGCTAAGTTTTGCTTATTTATATCCTTTTATTTGTGCCAATTTTTTTTCATGTATCCATGACTATGTCTATACCAGGGGTCAGCAACCCTTGGCTCTGGAGCCGCATGTGGCTCTTTCATCCCTCTGCTGTGGCTCCCTGTTGCTGGTCGGCTCCACAATTGAAAGGGCTTTCAGTTAGGACAGGTAGAGGAAAAAGGATGCTGCGCTAGGAGGAGACTCTATGGTGGGGGAACCGGACTTCCAGTCAGCAGAGGAAAAAGGATGCTGTGCTAGGAGGAGACTATGGTGGGGGAACCGGACTTCCTGTTGGCTCCAGAATTGAATGGGGGCTTCTGGTTAGGACCTTTGTGGCTCTTTGAGTGTTTAAGGTTGCTGATCCCTGGTCTATACTGTTACTTGTGTCCTTGTACTTGTTGACAAACAAACAAACAAACAAACAAACAAACAAATATTCAGCATATTGCAAAGCAAATGCTGTACTTTATAAAGCAAGCTCCAGGAATTTTTGATTCCGATTCCTAGTTTTAATGTCTTGATTCCTGATCCTGGTTTTAACGGGTTTCCAGAAAAAACGAATTTCCTCTGCTTGTGTCTCCTTCATATCTTTCTCGATAGCAGCAATCAGAATTGGTCATGATGACATCACATGAATGAATGAACATAACCCGAGAATCAATGAAGGGACTGCTGCCAGTTGCTGACCTAATATGAACTTTGTAAAGCTATATTTTCTTAGAAAGCCCAATGAAAAGAAGACTTATGAAAGACTTTTAAACAGAAAGATTTGTAACAGAAGTCAGCCACACAGTCAAAAAGAAAGTGCAACACTGAAGCATAAGTAAAGACTGTATTTGTTCCCCTGGCTGGCACAAAGAATGAACGCAAGCTTTCCCACAAATGATAATATTGTCTTCGGACAATTGGCCTCTTTTTGGATAGTTCCCTGAATTTTTTCATAAAGTCAGCATAGCCTTCTTTTTGGGACAGTGTGGTGCCAGTATACATTGTGTGGGTGGCATGAAGCTGTTAGCTGTACCATAAACATAGTCCAAGAGATTTGATGTAGACCCAGAGCAAAGTTCTTATAAACGATTCTTTATGTTAACAGTTTCAACTCTTCAACACGGTGAGTGGTTTGAAGAGCCTGTAAACAAAGAACATCTCACATTTAGACTGCAAGACTGCATCATTTAGCTAAAGATATCAAAGGATGTTTTTGTTTTCTCCCAGGGCCCAAATTATTATTTTTTCAGGCCAAAATATCCCCATCAAATTAACAAGAATCTTCCTGTTTGAGGGGGACTTCTGTTCATTATCATGTTTTCTCCTCTCTTCTTTGCTCTGGTGCCAAATTCTCCTGCTGAGGATTTCTTTCTCCTTCCTATGTCCCAGCCAATCAGCAATTACAGATAAACACAGCATAATGATGCTATGCAGCCATTTGAAATTAGATAAAGACTGCTATAACCGGTCATAAACAAGCAGCTTCAGGGCAAGTTAGAATCTTAGCTGATTCTAGTCAAGTGGGATTATGAAATGACCCACATGAAAACCAGGAAATAGTGGTTAGATAACCCCCTATTCCATTGAGCAATGTGCGAGAAATTGCAGTGTTGCATTCATTTCCTGTCTCTGACAGGTCCCATGACCATATCCATGCCTTTCCCCATCATGGAGGGAAATGTGGAGTATATCAGAAAAAATAATACATGATTTTGCACAAAGGAAGCCCAACTATGAGCAGATATCCTTTTGAATACAGCTTTCTGCCATTTCACAAAGCTGTTCTAAGAATAGTGCTATTCTTGGATCAACACACACACACACACACAAAAAGTTGAAAAAAGGCCAGCTTTCAGCTGATAAATTTGCTAAAACTTTCTAACCCTGCACTTGATTTTTGGCAAATAGGTTTCTCCTTATGAAAAAATGGTCCCACTATCTCTCTTACAGTCTCCTGCAATGGCATCCAATTAATATATACTTGGGGATAAATTCCTTTGGATTTCATATACAATGGACTTCAATAATGGGAAGATGTCCCAAGTTTGAAGAATAAAAACAAGCTTTCCTTCCCATGCAAACCATACAGTGCTGTATGTGCTTTCTTATGAATACACATTAATTTACAGACTTTGTGAGGCTGTTACTTCCACTCTTCCAGCTGTAACAGCCAGGTGTCCAAGCTATAAGCACTGTGGAGGATAATCGGGCGTAGAGGATGTACAAAGACATGTGGCCAGAAAGAGCTGAGCAGATCTCAACCACTTATCTCCTTATGATTAGTATCACGAAGGAGGTGTCATATCAAATTTGTATGGTCAGATATATGCCAAGAGCAGAGGGGAAATCACTCCTTTCACCTGGGACTACAGGACAGGGGATGAGACAATGGTAATGTCAAGAAGATATGACTTTAAAAATAATTAGTGTGTTTTTTCATACTACTATTAGCAGAAACAACAAAATAACAAAGTTGGAAGGCACCTTGGAAATCTTCTAGTCCAAACCCCTGTGCAGGCAGGAAGCCCTATACCATTGCAGACAAATGGTTGTCCAATCTCTTCTTAAAAACATCCAGTGTTGGAGCACTCACAACTTCTGGAGGCAAGTTCTGCCACGGATTAATTGTTCTAAATGCTAGGAAATTTCTCCTTAGTTCAAGGTTTATTGATTTTATTTTATTTATTTATTTTATTAGATTTATATACCGCCCTACTCCCGAAGGACTCAGGGCGGTGAACAGCCAAAAAATAAAACACATAGATTACAAAATTCAAAAGACAGTATAAAACCACATTAAATAATTTGGTCTGGGACAAATTAAAAACACCCCCAATGGTTAAGACAAATTTTAAATTTACAATTTAAAAAGGGAAAATTAGGCCAGGCCAGCCTGTTGAAGTAGAAAGGTCTTGAGGGCACGGCAGAAGGTGCGTAGATCCAGGATCCTCCATATCTCCGGGGGGGAGCTCATTCCAGATAGCAGGTGCCCCCACAGAGAAGGTTCTCCCCCTGGAGGCCACCAGTTGACACTGTTTGGCCGACAGCACCCTGAGGAGCCCCTCTCTATAAGATCCTGCTGGCTGGTGAGAGGCTACTGGTCCCGTAACCACCCATGCAGCCACACTCTGCACCAGTTGGAGCCTCTGGGTGCTCCTCAAGGGGAGCCCCATGTAGACAGCATTACAGTAGTCCGGGCAGGAAGTCATGAGGGCATGAGTGACCGTGCATAAGGAGTCCCGATCTAAAAAGGGACGCAACTGGCGGATCAGGCGAACCTGATAAATGCTCTTCTAAAGACAGCCGTGAATCCAGGAGGACACCCAAGTTGCGAACCCTCTCTGTGGGGGCCAAAGACTCGCCCCCAATGGCACCAACTGACTATATCGGGATGCCGGAAACCACAGCCACTCAGTCTTGGATGGGTTGAGCCTGAGTCTGTTTCTCCCCATCCAGATCCGCACGGCGTCCAGGCACCGGGACATCACTTCAAGGGCATCATTGGGGTGGTCCGGGATGGAGATGTACAGCTGAGTGTCATCAGCGTATTGATTGTACTTCACCCCGAAACCATGGATGATCTCACCCAGGGGCTTCACATAAATATTAAACAGAAGGGCGAGAGGACTGACCCATATGGCACCCCACATATAAGGCACGTTGGGGTCGACCTCTGTCCCCCTGCCAACACAGACTGCGACCGGTCAGAGAGAAAGCAGGAGAACCACCGCAACACAGTGCCCCCCCACCCCCAACTCTTCCAACCAGTGCAGTATGATACCATGGTTGATAGTATTAAAAGCCGCTGAGAAGTCTAACAGGACCAGGACAGAGGAGCAACCCCTGTCCCGAGCCCTCCAGAGATCATCAACCAACACGACAAATGCTGTTTCCGTGCTGTACCAAGGCCTGAAGCCCGACTGGAACGGATCCAGATAAACCGTTTCATCCAGGTGCTGGGGAAGCTGTCCCGTGACCACACTCTCAACAACCATGAGGAGAGAATCAAAGGTTGATTCTCTCCTCATTTAGTTTCCATCCATTGTTTCTTGTCCTGCCTTCAGGTGCTTTGGATAATAGGTTGGCCCCCTCTTCTTTGTGGCAGTCCCTTAAGTATTGAAGCACTACTATCATGTCACCCTAGTCCTTCTTTTCATTAAATTAAACATACCCAATTCCAGTAACTGTTCTTTGTATATTTTAGCCTCCAGTCCACTAATCATCTTTGTTGCTATTTTCTGCACTCTTTCTAGAGTCTCAACATCTTTTTTACATCGTGCAACCAAAACTGGATGCGGCATTCCAAGTATAGTGTTACCAAGGCATTATAAGTGGTATTAACACTTCATGTGATCTTGATTCTATCCCTCTGTTAATGTAGCCTAAGACTATGGCATGTTGCCTTTTTTCACACTGTTGGCTCATATTTGTCTACTAAGACGCCAAGATCCCTCTTGTAGTTACTACTATTGGAAATATGGATGAGCTCTATAAATTAATCCTCTTTTTTTCTCTCCCTGACTTTTTGTTACACCTCACTGTTACTTTTATTTAGGTTCAGTTCAGTTGTTCTTCCTTTGACTTCCTTCCTTCCTTCCTTCCTTCCTTCCTTCCTTCCTTCCCTCCCTCCTTCTTTCCTTCCTTCCTCCCTCCCTCCCTCCCCCTCCCTCCTTCTTCATGAATTAGATCCTTAGAATAACTAGGTTGCTTAGTCCCTATAAAATTTGAGATGCAATCATTGATGCTTTAACCCCATCAAATAAAAAAATATTTATTGCAATTTTTTTCCCACAAAACTTCAGAAATGACTATGACTCAGGAGAGATCTTGTCATCAGGCACACTTGAAAGGAAAGGCCCCTCTTTTTGCTTTACAAGATATGTGTTTGCTTTCATCAGAAAATATAGTAAATCCCTGGCTATCTACTGTATGCCCTCAAGGGACAATTTCAGCCAAAAATTATTAAGTCCATATGTAGTCAAGGGAATATAAATATTGCCCTAATTAGATCAACTTCAGAGATTGTTTAAAGTGCCAGTATTTAAAAGATTTCGGCTTTTGAAAGTGCACAAGTAAAACCTCTTGGATCATAATTTATACTGCTGACAGGAATGGCATATACAAGGCCAGGATGCCTGGTTTTAATTCATTTAATATTCTTTAGGATGTGGGTGGTTTAGCTAATAAAGCTGATCTTTCACCTTTGGAATCAAAATATGTCCCTGTGCTGAAATGTGTCTGCATTTAATCTGAATATTTCTGTTAATAATGCTTACCTGATGCCCTATGAGAATTGGACTTATATGTAAAATTTTCAGCATGGAAAAATACGAATAAGATAGATTTGGGGCTTGTAACATGTTTGAAAACATTAATAGAGATATAATAAATGTTGAACATGATGAGTTAACGAGTTGGGAGCAAGGGAGTAAATCAATAGGAAAAGTGAAGAGAGTTTTGGAAAAGAGTAGAACACGGAAATAACTCAGATTGTTTTGTGGTCAAAGGCCTGTATTAGTTGTTGCAGCAAAAGCCAAGAACGAATCGGGATCTTTTGAAATATGAAAAAAAAAATAACAAAAAACAAAGACTGTTTTGATTTGCATTCACAACATCATATTACTGCGTATTGTACAACTCCCCATCCTTAGAATTAAAGGCTTTTGAAAAAGGAAAGGAGTGAAACTGGAGAGGAAAAACCTTAATATGTTTTTTGTTTGGCTTGTTTGTTTTAATCTATGCATCATTTTCATCCTTACAACTTAACATTTCCCAGCCTTGTTATTTTCAAAACATCAGTGATGAACAGTAACTTTAAAATTCTGGATGTATAAATAGCATTAGTTTCCCCCCACCCCTCAACTAATTATACATTTATGTGGGAGATGCCAGATTAAAGCTCTCAATGCAATGATTTTAAAAAGGGAAATTATGTTAAGTAGAAGCTCTTATCTGGATGGAATGAGACTGACCTGAAACACATTTTTTTTCCTCAATAAAACAGCTTTTGCTTGAACAAGGGCTAATATAGAGCAGGGCTGTAAAACTGGATTTCTTCAAGGGCAGGATCAGCATTGTTGCTCTCCTCCATGGGTCGGCCAGGGGTGGAACTTGGGGAGGAGACAGGGTGGGACGGATGCCTCCTGCAGCACCCTGCCGGCCAAACAGGCCCTGTTTGGCTGCCAGAGGCACCACAGGCCGGTCCTTTGCTATTTCCAGGCCAGCCCCTGCAGGCCAGATTTAAACACTCCATGGGCCAGATCCGGCCCGCAGGCCTTGAGTTTGATACCCCTGATATAGAGGAACTTGGGAAAAGTTGGAAGAGACTAAATAATAGAACAGGAGAAAACAGATATTTTCTTGGGAATACAGGTAGTCCTCGATTTATGACCACAACTGAGCGAGTGCTAAGTGAGAAATTTGTTAAGTGAGTTTTGCCCCATTTTATGACTTTTCTTACCACATTTGTTAAGTGAATCACTGCACAAGTTAGATTAACATCAGAGGTGGATTTCAGCAGGTTCTGACCAGTTCTGGAGAACCAGTAGCGGAAATTTTGAGTAGTTCGGAGAACCAGTAGTAAAAATTCTGACTGGCCCCACCCCCATCTATTCTCTGCCTCCCAAATCCCAGCTGATTGGGAGTGAATTGGGATTTTGTAGTATCCTTCTCCTGTCATGCCCACCAAGCCATGCCACACCCACCAAGCCACACCCACAGAACCAGTAGTAAAAATTTTTGAAACCCACCACTGGTTAACATGGTTGTTAAGTGAATCAAGCTTCTCCATTGACTTTGCTTTTCAGAAAGTTGCAAAAGGGGATCACTAAGCAAATCCATTGTTTGCTATGGAGTGTTTTTTGCAAAAAATGTTGTATATTGCAAGATTGCAAAGGACTGTAAATGCAGGCTGGTTTCCAAGCACCCATAATCATGCACTATTAGACCATGGGGTCACATCTTTGAATCCTGATTGTAAGTACCTTTTTGGAGGTCTTTTATAACTTCAAACAGTTGCTAAGCAGCCAGTCTTAAATTGAATAATACAGTACTTGCATTATTAAGTGCTGTCAAGTCAACCCTTAGTAAAAATTAGATATACATTCTCCAGGATGATATGTTCCTAATTTGAAATTTCAGGTCGTCCTGTGGCAAACCCATCTCTGCTGTAATTCAGCTGCCCCACCTACCTGCTGGTTGTCTTCTTCCTTTCCATCCAAATTTCCCAGCATTATAGACTTCTCCAGAGACATAGGTCTATACATAACATGTCCAACATATGATAATATGAGTCATTTGTTCCTTAAGTGAAACTTCAGAAGTGATTTGTTTTACAATCCATTTCCCTCCCTCCCTCTTTCTCTCTCTTTATTCATGATATTCTCAGGAGTCTTCTGAACACTAAAGTTCAAAAGCATCAATATTGTTTCTGTCCTGCTTTTCAAACTCAAATTTTCACATTCATAGAATGTCACAGGAAAAAAGCACTGTCTATATAATTCATAACATCTGAACGTATCAAGATTCTCAGTTTTCCTCTGATCAAACATTCCTTGATGGAAAGAAATTCCTTAATTCCTAATTCCTGTCCCTAATATGGAGCAGAAGAAGGTTGCAGGTAGACAGATATTGTAAATTGCATTTTTTAAGCCACCTGTCAAGCTGCAGGCATAAAGGTGATCTGTATCTGTGACTTGAAACTTACTGCCATCTCAGACAATTCAGTGTTTCAAAGGGAATCTTTGCTTTGATTTGAAAATTTGCTTCATTGAAATGATTGCTTGAAAATTTCCACCGAAAAACATCCTGTGGACTAATAGAGATGACCATGAATTTCAGCAACATAGCTAAAAATGAAAATTGAGAAATGATTAAGGGGAAACAATGAGCATCCAAGGAGGTATGATCTGAAATGAAATTTCTCCTTCCAAATAGGATATAACCCTGAATCAAGATAAAGATCAGAGATGGAAATCTGGAGGATTTAAGTAGTGGGTTTTTCACTGGTTCCCAGGGTTAGTGTTCTGAGAGGAACATGTTGAAGACTTGCATCTTCAAAGTTTGACAACAGTTTTCTATCAGAAGCAGCAGATATGCTTGGCCCAGGCAGGAGGGCACCAGACTTCCTGTAAACTAAGACACTTTTGTGCAAGGCAATGGTTCTTAATGTTTTCCACTGTACCTAATGTTTTGGGGAAAGGATATTCTCCTCATTAGTATCATATGGTGTCAATTAAGTTGACTAAGTCAGTTTGCAGAAATTCAGGGCTGAAAAATTCAAGAAGTTAACTCCTTTGGCTTGTTGTTACTTGACTTTTAATCAGAAGGAACTCTCAAGCATAAATTTGCAATGTTCCTTTGTGGGCAAAAAAAAATCCAAAACAAAACAGGGAAATTATTGTACCAGTTTTTTCCAGGTAAAAACAAAATTCTCAAAGTTGTTTATTATTATTATTATTATTATTATTATTATTATTATTATTATTATTAATAATAATATTTCTATGCCGCCCACTCTCCAAGGACTCTGGGCGGCTTACACCAAAGACAGTCTGCTAAATAGCATATTGCCCCCAACAATCTGGGTTCTCATTTTACCCACCTCGGAAGGATGGAAGGCTGAGTCAACCTTGAGCCGGTGAAATCTGATCCGCTGATCTGCTGAACTAGCAGTCAGCTGAAGTAGCTGCAGTACTGCACCTACCACTGTGCCACCTCAGCTCTTGGAATACAATATTAACTTACTTTTTTTTTCTCTTCCTTTCCTACCCCAATGTTTTTCCACTTGCCATTATTGGCATAAGAATATCAAAATAATCTTGCTGTACCAGGCCATGGGGCTGATCTAGTCTTGCATTCCAGTCACACAATGACTAAATGGATACATGTTTTGAGGCTGAACTGGACAGTGTATCTTCCATTGTCACTTTCCCAGCAACAAATTTAAAAGACATGCTGCCAATGACTCAGAAGACATTAAAGAGCTATCATCACAAGTAGCCATTGATTGTTGATCCTCCTTGAATTTATCCTATCCCAATTTAAATCTAAAACTAGTCTAAATTAGCTAGCATTACCATAACTGCTGGCAACGAATACCACAGTTTAAAGTATCTTCTTCTCTTAGCCCTGAATTTCCCTATATATATATAATTATACTGAATAATGTTGAGTTCTACCAATGTAAGAGAGAGGAAAAACTGTATTGGTGGATGGTCACATTATCATCCCCCACACAAAGTGTTGAGCTAAAAATGTTCTGTTACAAACACACAAACAAAATGCTGGAGACACTGAGAAGTTTAAACTATGACATTGGATAGAGAAAGATGATATCTACCTTAAGTATTAATACTTAGTTTTCTCTTGCTCTGCAGAATCACTAAATTTAACCCCTATTACCCAACAGCCCTCATCCTTATTCTGTGGGGAGGCAAACGGCACATCTAGTTGCTGAACCCCAAAACTCTTAATTAGCCAGCGATTAAAGAGTTGAACTAGGGAAACCTGAGGTCAGATCCTCAATTAACCATGAACCTCTTCCTGGGAGCCTTTGGGCCAATTACTTTGTATCAGGCCTCCCTTCATCACAAAGCTAGTCTGTGGAGACATGACACCTGTAAATACAGTTTTCTTTTCTTTTTAAATTATTTATGTTTACTGAAGATTTTATATAAACTAAAAAGAAAAATCTAAAGAAAAGAAAAGAAAAGAAAAAAAGCAAACAATAGATTTAAGGATTATGGAATACAACAATTACTATTATTTATTTATTTATTTATTTATTTATTTATTTATTTATTTATTTATTTATTTATTTATTTATTTATTGGTTCGATTTATATGCCGCCCTTCTCTGGAGACTCAGGGCGGCTTACAATGCGTTAAGCAATAGGCTTCATACTTTGTATATACCTGCTTCGTAGGTTAATATCTTCAAGAGATATTAATAAACCTGTCATCTCTCCCATGATGGAATGTTATCAGGGGACACAGGAGGGTGGGATTGTTTCAGAGGTGGGTTTCACTTAATTTTACCACCGGTTGACCGCGTATAGAAAAATGTGAACATGCGTGCATGCGTTTTGCTCGTGTATCCCTGCACTTTGCTCACTTGTGCATACGCATTGCTCATGTGTGCGGCTTGAATGCATGTGCACGGCTTAGAAAACATGACTAAATAGGACAGCATAGTGCCGGGGTGGGGGTGGGGGGGTCCACCCATAGGTCGCCACTACCAGTTCACCCAAATCGGTCCGAACTGGCTGACTACCACCACTGGATTGTTTACCTGAGGCCAAAATGACAGCAGAGCTTGGAATGTCTGGTTAGGAAGAATAAGGACTAAGGCAGAACCCTCCCAGCAGTTCCCAGAAAATGTATAACAGTTTTGAAATAGTGGCGAATATCTGTAGCTTGGGGGTAGGATGAGGGTGGACTCCCTTAAACTCCCCTGAAGATGTTACCTAGCCTGGTAACGAAATGTTCAGAAACCAACCCACAAGCTGAGAGAATGAATCTTCACCCATATCTACTGACAATTATACAAATACTTTCTCTAGTCTTGCAAGATTTCTGTTTGTAGGGTGAACAACAATAAAGAACTACCTAGAAGTAATCCCATATATTGTTTTTGGATCTTTGGGTCTGACACTTCTCTTTCTTAACTCTTCCAGAAATCCCTTTAAACTCTTATTTAATCTCATTCTTTTCAATCATTAAATCCATAAATCATCAATTTCTTTTGTACATTTATAAAAAACTGTAAATACAGTTTTCTAGAATTGGCTTCTCTATATGAATAGATATTTTGACTGTTCTATAACTATTTTATATACACATACATACATACATACATACATACATACATACATACACACACACATATATATATATTCTAGATTTATTCAGAACAAGTCATTCAAAAAGTATTATCCCATCAATTCTGTTGAGCCAGACAGTCTTTTAAAAGTCAAGTAAATTTAATAGAGTATATTTTCCAACAATATACTGTTGCAACAAAGAGGTAACTAATAGAACACATTTTTCTCCTTGAATTATTTAATGTTCTCCAGGGAGATATAATTTCCATCCAAAGTGAACTACATTTCAGTTTGTAGGACATTTTTATTATCCATTTTGAGCAAAGTAATTGACTCTTTTCGAAGCAGCTCCTTCATTGTCTCAGCAAATAGCTAGCATCTGAAATATTGCTGGGCAAAATGATCAGGTAGTAAGCACAAGTAAAACATCCTTAATCACTTTAAACACCCATATATATATTTTTTACAAAGGGAAATTTAAAGCAATTTCAGGATTATTTCCTAGGAAAAGTTGTTGAGTGCATGCTCCCCATTTATCAATCAGAAGATCCAGAAGCATTATTTCAAGGTCTACTTTTTTAAAATACCTTCCAGAATCTATGAGTTATTTACTAAAAGGCAGATCAAAGGTGCAATGAAGCAGATTCAGATCTACTCATCGGCCACATAAATCTCCCAAGGGAAATGCTTACATCTAAAATGAGATATAGATGGTATGTCACCCTTTACTACCAGATTAGTGGCTGTAAATTCTACAATTTACTCCAAGTCAGTTTCTCAGGGATAGAAGTCCTTCTTAGAGAGGACATTAATGCTGATCTTGAGAAAACCCCAAGAGAAGAATTTTCTTTCCTTGGAATTTATTGGATATGTGGGAATTTAGAAACCTCTGACTGCACAGCGAAAGAAAGGAGACTCATATAGCCCTTGGCCATTGTCTCAATACCATACTGCAGTAGTGCAAGATATCAAATACATTCCAGCCCTCGGATTTCCTCCCTGTTCTTTCATCAAATCGAATAAAACATTAAAATATGAATAAGGATATGCCTTTCTGAAGCACCTACAGAGGCACAATTACAACTTGGATTGTGACAGCACATTTGCTATCTTGCATTTTTTGGAACTCAGTGCCCCCCCCCCCATGTCACTAACTTGCAGTGACGGAGGGTTTCAAAATTCACAGGTTATAATTCTCTCTTATCTTCCTCCTTCCATATACACATCAGGTTCTTCCATGTACAGAATTAGATTCAAACTTCGCCACTTAAAATAAACCTGAATCCAGAATAATCGGTTTTCAAAATACTCACTGTATTGTTTTGAAAAATCCCCTAACAATTGGGCATCTTTCCCACCTGGGCACTTAACATTGACGTTCAATCCCCATTATTCCTCAACTCACACTGGGGCAGCAGATTTTATCAACATCTGCCCTTCTCTAATGTAGCATCTGCTTCCGAAATGTAAGTCATTCTTTTTTTTTTTTTTTTTTTTTTTTGCCGAGTGAAGAAATGTTGGTCCACAACAACTGATCCCTTTTACAGAATTTGGTAGGAACAATAGCAGCATCTAAACTTGATCAGAAGAGGAGACAGGCAAGCTCCAGTGATCACCTTATGTTGAAAAGCTTTGATCTCTTTTCTCCCTCGCTTTGCCACTGGAGTCCTTTCACCACTTATTGGAGAGCTAGACAGCAGGATACCGGCATGGGTACAACGTGCAACTTACTTAAATGATCCAGGAATATTGGCCACCTCTGCTGGAGTCAGCTGTTTGTCCTCCAGTCTCCATGTTCCATGTGCTGCTAGCCAAGAGTCTATCAGGAGAGTTCAGCAGACTCTTTCATATTGATGATAGCGCAGAAGTCCTGGCTTAATCAATAGAGCAGCATTACTTTCCTCTGTCTCGACTAAGAGCAAGAGAGACAAGCCGGTGCATATGTAATCACTAAGATTCAATTATACATCACATTGATTTTTAATTGGCACTTCAGGAGCCTGCTTGCAAGACCTGTAGCCTATCAAACCTGAGCTCCATCCATCCTCCTCTCCTGAATTTTCTTAGCAGATATAGTAAACACACCTACATAGGACTCGACAAAACCTAACTGCAGGGCCTTATACACTTTATCATATAGCTTTCTTGTCCTAGCTTCTTGCTAGTGCTTAGAAATATCTTTTTTCCTCTCTGAGCCCTTCTCGGCATTACACTTTTTACCTTGTATCAGCAACTCTGATGCCGTTAAATGTGGTGCTGGTGAAAGCATAGCAAGAATATGCATACTGTTGATGATTGGTGTCCTCACTTAAACTTGATGGAGAATGGGACACCATAATGGTGAGAGGGAATGACCCAAAATGCATGGGGTTGTATCATCTATATGGAGGGGCCAAGAGTTTCTTGGTTGGGTGGTGTTGGATCATTTAGAAGAACAATATTAAGTTCCACAGTGTTTCCAGCCAACAGAACTGTGTTTGGGGCTTAAAACATATCTAACTTGGCCTCAGCATCTTCATTCCACAACATGCTAAATTTTAACTGGCTTAATATTTTTGTTGCTGAGCCTAATATGTATATTCAGTCCATTTGGTTAATTTATAATTCAATATATCAATATCCTCTGCCCACTCACCCCATGAGATAATTTATTAATCAGGCTAAGTGTGCATTGTGTGAATGCAATTGCTACATTCCCCTCAACGAAATGACTAGAAATTGTGCCCACAATTTCCCATTTTTGTGGTTGGAAGGGGCTCTGAAGGCTGGAAAAAAGAGGCTAAGGGTCTCTTGAGATCAGGGGTTACTCATCTTTGATTTAAAATTAAATGTATTCTGTCAATACTCTTTTAACATTATCTCTGTTAGTTAATCAGGGAGTAGAGAAGTAGAATACAATTATTATTGAAAAATAAACATAATAAATTTATGCATCTGTAAACTTGATTTTACTCTTCATGTTGATATTTGCCAGATTCCTTTCTTTAAAAAGTACATTCCAAAAAATGACTTTCTTACCTTTTCGAACAAAAGGTAAGAAATAAATAAAAGTAACAAATCTTAGCAAACATTTTCAAATCTTCCTATTAGGCAAAGCCTTTATATACCGCTTTCTCAAATTTATATAGTTCTTAACATAATTTTATTTTTTAAAAAACCTTTCCTAGGCTAAATGATATGATTATGCATAGCTATCTCCATTGCAAGTTCTTTGATAGAAAAAAGTAATTTTTACACAACTCCAAGAAACTAGAAGCAAGTGAAGAGGAAATCAAGCAGGGTCTTCATGTAAACTCTGAGCTGATGTCCCTAAATTTCAAGAAAAAAAAATCAAAGTCTTGCTGACTTTAAAAGGAAGGAGAAAAAAGACTTACACTTTAAATTCTGGTGTGTGTTTGTGTATTTGTGAGTATGTGTGCATTGATTTATGTACTCTGAAGATATCAGATCTTTTGTGCATATATGACCTTTTTTTCTGTAATAAAACAATTTAAGTATCAGTGTCATGTCTGTGAAGCCTCAGTTTTAAGGAAGTTCCTGAATAGAGGATTGAGTGTTTGAAGTGTTGTCATTTATTGCCATGCCTGGCGTGAAGTCTAACCAAAACACATATTCTTTAAGCCACATCTTTAATGCGTGAACAATTTTTGTTTGGTAGATTATTAAGATGGAACCAATGCATACAAACATATCCACTCCAGCACAAATTTGTGCCATGGCAGTACTCACTTTTTGAGAAGTGTGTCATTTCGCATGAAAATAATTTTGCCAGGAATGCCATTCAGAATCATAGTTCCCTACTCTAGAGACTGCTGAGATTGTGAGATATCAATCAGGGAAGAACAAAAATATGTTTGTGAAGGTGAGCAAAATAGGAAGCGATTATATAAAAATGACAGGGCATTCATGATGTAAGCCCAAGAACTGAGCAGCCTTTGGGAAAGAAAACTAAAAAGTACATTTGCTTTTCTGTTCATGGTTATTCATTCAAATGTCCAATTTTAGATTGTGCTATTTCACGATGTTTAAGATCTGGATCACTTTACCTGGACTGAGAAACTAAGCATGGTCAAACCTGCTTAGGATTTGAATGGTAGAGTCAATACCAGGGCTATGGAATAGCCTGGGATGTGAGGCACAATAGGCCTGTTCCAGGTGACCAATGAGCTCTGGTGGCTTCAGGAAAATCTAATGGGCAGTTTGATTGAGGCCCCTGTTACATCTGGTTATAAGTTCCTTGGATCAAATTGTTCCTATATGGTTTCTTGTTAGCACTGAACCTAGGACACTTCCAGAGTCTACGTTGTTCTGGGAGGTGAAATGCCAGAGGAAATACCTGAAGGACAATTGAAGAAGATAAAGCGTGACTCCAACCAAGCAAATTAAAAACCCATTTTAGGGATTATGTCTTGATGATATTAAGAGTGGCAAAAAGTAATTACTATAGAGTCACTATAAAATAGATGGATGACTATACAAATATGATAGATAGATAGATAGATAGATAGATAGATAGATAGATAGATAGATAGACAGACAGACAGACAGACAGACAGACAGACAGACAGACAGACAGACAGACAGACAGAGATAGACAGATAGACTTATTCTTTGCCATTCCTTATACCAGGGAGGGGTGAGACACAGAATTATCTGCAAAGCTGCTATGAAAAATATTCTAGGCTTCAGGGTGGATGAAGTTGCTTGGATATCAAATGAGGTTGGACTCTATCTGGGCAAGTCCTATTGAGATGACTGAGGCACAGCCTTGCATGGTTAGCTGGGATGAATTTGAACCTGTAATTCCAGAGAAAGTGGACAGGATCCTCAGGATCGAACCCAATCACCTGGGTTTTTTAAAAGGTCCATATCTCTCCTAGCTCTTCCCATCCAGGAGGTGATATACAGGAGGTAATACATAGTTAGTCCGCCTACTCTTGAGTTGCTTTTCTCTCGGGAAGATTGCTGAAAAGTAGTCAGTTGCAGTTACAGATTGGAAATGGATTAGGACCATAGTTTGTATTACCTGGTCTCTATTTAGATTTTATTTGTTGATTTATTTATTGGTTCGATTTATATGCTGCCCTTCTCCAGAGACTCAGGGCGGCTTACAATGCGTTAAGCAATAGCTTTCATACTTTTGTATATACCTGCTTAGTAGGGCTTTCAGGCCCCCACTAAGCGGTGTTCTTTTTTATACAAAGTCAGCTTATTGCCCCCACAATCTGGGTCCTCATTTTACCTACCTCGAAAGGATGGAAGGCTGAGTCAACCTTTGAGTTGAGTTAAGTTGAGACCAAGATCAGCTGAATTTTTAACGGCATACTGTAAAGGAGGCAATCCTATGTCTGCTTGCCTCCTGTTAAGTTTAATTAATTCAAAACAGCACAATATATTATTTACCTGACTTCATTAAAGACAAGAACCTTTTTTGTAGAGGATCCAATTGCCCAATCCACCAGATAGTTCTAGACTTATGACCAACACCCCAAAAGTTGCAATGACACGTTCCAAAGTTCTGACAGCTACCCCCTTTGTAGTCATGTGACTACATCTCGGGCATTTGTCAACCAGTCCACATTTACAAGTGTTTGCAGTGTCCTACAGTACATGATTACAATTTATTACATTTTTACCGAAAAACCATTGCTTACTTCTGGGCTTTAAAAAAAATGCCCCATAGTGAGCAATGAATTTACTTAACAAACAGTTGAAAGGCCATAAAAATCAGGTTGGTCAGCGAGGTAACCCAGTTTATGACTGAAACAATTTATGATTGCAATAGGCAAGCTCCATTATAGTCGTAGGTAGGGGCACTAGCCACAATGCACACATTTGGAAAACTTGAAGATAATGTTCATTGGTGCGCTGCAACCGGTTTAACAACTGGTTCTGTGAGTGCGTGCTTTGCGCAGCGTTCAAAATACAGCAATTTGAAGCTCAGCTGCTTACCTTCTAAGGCAGCCCCCGGTAAGTAGAACAGCGGTGGCTCAGATATCAGCTGTGCCACGTGAATCAGCTGACCCAGAAAGAAGGAAACATAGGATAGGATAGGGCAGGAGCGGGTGGGTGGGAGCAGCTGATTGTCGGAACTACCAGTTCACTTGAACTGGTCTGAATAAGCAGCAGTTCACCTCTGGTAATGTTATACATCTGAAAAATGCCCATTTTCCTGCCCTTCCTTGATTGTTATACACACACATATATATGTTATATAAGAGCCTTGGTGGCGCAGCAGACTAAAGTGCTGTTAAGTAGCACCAGCTGCCTGCAATTACTGCAAGTTCAAATCTCACCAGACTCAAGGTTGACTCAGCCTTCCATCCTTTCGAGGTAGGTAAAATGAGGACCCGGATTGTGGGGGCAATAAACTGACTTTGTATAAAAAAGAACACCGCTTGGGGGGCCCGAAAGCCCTACTAAGCAGGTATATACAAAAGTATGAAAGCTATTGCTTAACACATTGTAAGCCGCCCTGAGTCTCCGGAGAAGGGCGGCATATAGAGAGAGGGGATAAGAAAATCAATTGAAGCAAACCTGTGATTATGGAAGTATCACTTAGAAAAATGACTTTGGTTTTTGTGTTTTAATTATATTGTTCATTGTGTAATATTTCACCTCATATTAAACCAAGCAGTTTTATTTACCTACATACATAATTTCCTTGTGAAATAAAATTAAGGCAGTTAAAACAATATATAACCCAAATATAAAAGTCTGTGAGTGCAAATGTATTCACAGGCAATTCTCCATGCCTTAGCTGACTTTTGTGCCTTTGCTCTGGGCAAGCCACATTGGAAGCTATGGTACCGACAACCAGCTGTCAAAATTCCAGATATGCTCTTTGGCCATAAAAGATCAGAGAGTCCCTGAGATATCCTTTACAACTGTGAATATTATTTCTTAAACATTTAAGGCAAAATTTGTTCTACATTTATGCAACTCTAAAGCCCTGTATGTTGCAATGTGCACATGGAATGCCTGATAAATGAGACACTGTAGTTCACTTGAAAGGAATTGGTAAAATCAATCTATATTTTAGAAAATGATAGCAGAACTAGCTAAACCTGACCTAAGAAGGCTCCTGGTTTCAATGGCTTATTGGCTTTAAAAAGAGGAGAAATGGGCAGTGGTGAAATCCAATTTTTTTTACTACTGGTTCTGTGGGCGTGGTGTGGCGGCGTGGCTTGGTGTGTGTGGCTTGATGGGCATGGCAGGGAAAGGATACTGCAAAATCCCCATTCTCACCCCACTCCAGGGGGAAGGATATTGCAAAATCTCCATTTCCACCCCACTCTGGGGCCAGCCAGAGGTGGTATTTGCCAGTTCTCTGAACTATTCAAATTTTCCGCTACGGTTCTCCAGAAGCTGTCAGAACCTGTTGGATTTCACCCCTGGAAATAGGCCATTCCTAGCCTCAGAAAAACTATCATGTTTGATTTAAAAAAACAAAAAAACTACCCACCCTTTTCCAATATATATTAATAACAACATTTGCTCTCTCTTTCGTTATGAAAAAGTTGTTCCATTTAGCTAACAGATGTTAGAATATAGAAATATATTCTATCTATGAGAAAAATGGTTTCATCCCAAGAGTTCAGATACAGCCATAATACCAGGCCTTCAGCAACCAGCTCACCCTTACATCAGTTCTGCGAATCTTTAAGGACAGTCCCCAGAAACTGGTTGGAAACCTCTGTGTTTTATGTTCCCTCATTAACCAATCAGCATTAGAACCTTTTCCTCCAGAGGTTAAAGGCCAGGGTTGTTAGCTTATTCCACTTCTGTATGTTTTCTACAATTTGTTAACTAAATGATTTTGAGAAAAATTGAAGCAGTGGGAGAGCTAATTGCTTGCAACCCCTTTCATTTTAGACTGAATGGCCTCTGTCAACTCACTTCAGTCTTGGGAAGGTGACTGCTTTATTTTTCCTCAGCTGCAGTGCTGTCAGAGACCTGGGAATCAAGCTTTTGTGAAAATTTTAAATTTTTTAATCCATCCTGAGGTGGAAATAATGCGTCATCGTGTAGCAATCACTGATTTCTTTAAAGGCTTTCCAGAATTTATCAGGCATATTTTCTATAGAGTTATAGAGTTTCCCCAAATTCCATTTTATAGCAGTCTATCAAAGTTTATTTTAGTGTCGTTGAAAAAGTTTACTATAATATTTTTTCCTTTCCATTTTTAATTAACCAGATTTATTATATAAGTATATAACATTTTAAGGCAATATGATATGGTATTTTAGAAATTAAGATATTATTAGCTGTCCTTAAAGCATTTTTAATCAGACCAACCCATTCATAAACTATTATAAAGAAATCCATGAAATTTAGAATCAGGTCCATTCCCTGCATATGTAGAATTCAATAAATAGCCAGTTTTTAGTAACAGGATTGTTCCACCCTCTTCAGAAAATGTTATAATGAAGGTTCTAATCTTCCAACTATCCTTTGAAAATGTAAACAATGTTGTATTTGTTCTGAAGTCAATAGCTGAAATGGCTTCAGATATACTCATTGTACATTTTATTTAAAACTATACTATACACTCAATTAGATAAGAAGGAAAATTAGTTCAAATATTAATTATACAATATCGGTAAGTAAAACAACCACAAGAGCTACAACACTATATGTTGCAAAAACACACAAATCTTTGATTTTGTTATGTAGAACTTTCTGTGTGTCTATCATCTAATCTCTCTCTTTCTGTGTGTATGTGTCTATCATCTATATAATCTATTTCTGTCTTTCTATCTGTTTTTCTATCATCTACCTCTCTCTCTCTCTCTCTCTCTCTATCTATCTATCTCTGTCTGTTTCTGTCTATCTATCATCTGTTTATCATATATCTATATCTATATCTATTTCTGTCTTTCTGTCTTTCTATCATCTATCTATCTATCTATCTATCTATCTATCTATCTGCTAGCTAGCTAGCTAGCTAGCTAGCTAGCTAGCTATCATCTATCTTTATCATCTATATTCAAAGTATATTAATATATCTGTTTTTAGCAATCTTTTATTACTTTGCCAGTCATGCTGCTGAAATATCTTATTTGGTTTAATAGTCAATTCATTTAAACAAAACATTACATTTAGTAATAGAAACTCTGTTACTGCAAACTACCATATTACTAATTACCCTTTTTAATCCTTTCATTTGGGGCAGCATATTTCCCCCCATTTTAGAAAACTTTTTTTTTAAAAAAAATACAGAATTTGGCACGAGGAAAGAAAAACAGTAGAGCTATTTAGCTGCAACGTTTTGCTCCAATCTAGAATTTTATTTCCTGCCCTCCGAGTGGGCAGGCAGCCTGGAGCCTTGGGGCCACAAGCAATTCTTCACCTCATTTCTTACAGCCTTTGATTTAATTTCAAAAGCCCTGAGGATACTAAGCCTGACTCTCTGCTGTCTCTTCCATTTTTCTCTAAGAAGAAAAGACCACTGAGATAAAGAGATATGAAAGAAGACAGGAACCTTGTTCTACTTTTGGCTCTGAACTACCAACCACTTGCTTGGGTCTTACCCACACTGGCATAAGTAGCAAGATCAATAAATTATAGTTGACAGACCTTTAAAAAAATCATTACCTCAGAGGTGAACAACTTTAATTTGTCAAGGGCCCATTTTACAAATAATTGCTTTTGTTTAATATTCAGAAAGAAAGATTAATAAACATGAAAACAAAAAGTCTTCACATTATGACTGTAAATCAGCCTGGAATTTCTGTCATAAGTAGTGATAGTAGTGGTGAAATCCAAATTTTTTACTACTGGTTCTGTGGGCGTGACTTGGTGGGCGTGGTGTGGCTTGGTGGGCATGGCTTGGTGGGAGTGGCAGGGGAAGGATACTGCAAAATCCCCATTCCCTCCCCACTCCTGGGGGAAGGATATTGCAAAATCTCCATTCCCAACCCACTCTGGGGCCATCCAAAGGTGGTATTTGCCGGTTCTCCGAACTACTCAAAATTTCCTCTACCGGTTCTCCAGAACCTGTCAGAACCTGCTGGATTTCACCCCTGCGTGATAGTTATAATTCCAGGCACCTATGTGACCGACCTTATTTTACAACTTTTTTTGCAGTAATCATTAAGTGAATACCATGACTTTAAGCAAAGCCATTCATGGAAATGTTTTTGATGGAAATGAGCCCCGAAGACTGGAAACTGGTTTTTTAAAAAAAGGTCATAAGCCAAAGTCACATGACCATAGAACACTTCAACCAGCTGTAAAAGCGAGCAGGTTGCCAAGCATCTAAAATGCAGTCGTGTGACTGAGGAGACAGGTCCTGCAATCGGAACTCTGGAACCAGGTTCTAAGTTAGCTTTTGGAGGGAGGGAGGGGTCTGTTGTAAATTTGAATAGTCACTAAGCAACCAATTGTTAAGTGAGGGCTAAATTTTCTTTATTTTCTCTTTATTTCTCTATCACATTTTTCTTCTTCTGCATATTACATTATATTGCACGTTACTTGGCAACTTGAAGAAATGTGGACTTCAACATCCAGAATTCCTCAGCTAGCCAAGCTACAGCAAATCTGGCTGGGGAATTCTCGGAGTTGAATGCACCCCTGTTGAAAAGTCTGTGGGGATTTTCAGTCATCCAGGTCATGGTTGTCCCAAAGGTACTTTTTCAGGAGGTAACTGGACTTTCTTGTTTTTCCTTTTGAAGACGTTTCATTTCTAATCCAAGAAGCTTCTTCAGCTCTGATAGGATAGTGGTGAATGGAAGAAAAAGCACATTTTGGACAACCATGACCTGAATGACTGAGAATCTCTACAGACATTTAGCTATACAATTGGGATGAACACCCTTTGAATGGATTTCCAGAGGGGAAATAAGTTGCAAACAACAGGAAGCAGGACAGAGGTGGGTTTCAACATGTTCTGACCAGTTCTGGAGAACAGTAGCAGAAATTTGGAATAGTTCGGAGAACCGGTAGTAAAAATTCTGACTGGCCCCACCTCCATCTATTATCTGCCTCCTAAATCCCAGCTGATCGGGAGGATTTTGTAGTAACCTTCCCCTGCCACACCCACAAGCCACACCCACCAAGCCATGCCATGCCCACCAAGCCACACCCACAGAACCGGTAGTAAAAAATTTGAAACCAGTCCAGTTGCCTTCTGAAAATGCCTTTGGGACATCTCTGTTTAAGTTGCCTAGGTTGAGAATTATTGGTATGGGCCTTTGACTAAAGTTGTTCATCTCTGATCTAAATCTGTAGTCTGTGTTTATGCAGAGGGAATATTTAAGTAAAGATTTGGAGGAGTAAGGATATCTCTTGGTAAATTGAGATGGATAATATCTTTCAAATTTCTTAGTTGCTTAGCGGCTAAGTAATGCATAAGCTGAACTTGCAGGAAATAAGAGCCTCCTATGGCTTTGTCTCTTCAGCATTTAATATATAGAGTATATTGTTTCTGAGAAATGATTTTAATTAAGCTAGACTTGCAGTAGAAAGAACGAATGAGAATTTATTTTGGAGAATGCATAATTACATACATACAAATAGTGATCTCGGTTGTGTCCAAAGGAATATGACCTATATAAAGAAGTTATAGATGGGTACTATTTGGAGTACTTGAAATATATTAGGATCCACTTCTCAGCAGTGGGTATGACTAGGTCAAAAGTGAGTGCAAGCCTTCATATTTTTTTCAGCAGGTGCAAGATTCCCTTCATCAACTTTGTAGACAGAAACTATCACTTACTTAGAACAAAGCTGGGAATCACTTAAACTTCCTCATTTACCATGATATTTGGGTCAAAGACCGTAGAAAGTGTTTGGTAACCTTTCCTGTTGCCTTTGATCAAGTTAAAAATCCTGGAGGGAAGAGAAAGCGGATTGTTCATGGAATTGCATAAAATATATACCTTAGGTTGCAAGCTTTGCAAAATGTTTTTACCACAAATAGTGTGTGATTATAATTACAGTACTACGTGGAACTATTTATGAGATGACCGATATGCAACAGCACAAAATGAAGGAGAGGAGAGGAGAGGAGAGGAGAGGAGAGGAGAGGAGAGGAAAGGAAAGGAAAGGAAAGGAAAGGAAAGGAAAGGAAAGGAAAGGAAAGGAAAGGAAAGGAAAGGAAAGGAAAGGAAAGGAAAGGAAAGGAAAACTTCTATTATTATTCTTGTTAGGGATTGTGCTGTTTCAGATAATGAGTTATAGTGAATTAGTTACCTTAAGAATTAAGAGCTGTCTCCTTAAGAAATTGCATTGGAATTGCACTGGAAAAATGAAGCTTTGCCCACGATCGAGGAACGGACTTTGAAGATGGCCAGTTTTGCAGAGATGGCGAAGATTTCAGCATATTTAAAAGATTGTTCACAAGAGACTTATGAATGGGAATGGAAAAAGTAGATAGATTATGTTCAGAACAAATATCAAACTAGGAAGTATCAAATAGTTTTTATTTGAAAATGTTATATTAAGATAGAAATATTTTAATGTAATGAAGATGAAAATTTATAAGCGGGAGGGAGGGGTTCAAGTTTTATATAAGTTTCATACAAAGGAGGGGTTTTTTTCTTTTTTTTTCTTACCTGATATGAGTATACTGTGCGGAAGTCCGGGGGGAGGGGAGGGTTAGGGTGGGTTAGGGAGGTTGGGAAGTTTGGGGTGGGTTGAGGGGGCGGAAAGGGGTGAAAATGTAATTGTAAAACTTTTGCAATAAAAAAAAAGAAATTGCATTGTGGGAGATGTAGAGAGAGATTGCATTATGGGAAATGTAGTCCATGACATGTGACCACATCTGTGTGTCTGATTGGCCACTGAGGCTCTCTGCCTGGGTGCAGAGCAAAGACCCGGCCATTTTGAACTACCACAGAAGAGAGAAGCATGCTTTCTGAACAGGGGGCCAAACACTACCGTGATTTTACACTAGGAAATGGGATAGATTATGAAATACTTGGATGAACCTCACCTTGACTCACCATGATTGTAAGTCTATGTGTTTGAGGATACCCGAAATAAATATAATCCGCATGAAAACCTGTTTGATAGAGTTTATCTGCCTGTTCCCAGTGGAGCCAGATGCCTGGGGAACAGAACAGGAATAATGGGAAAATGTGATACAGGTAGTCCTTGACTTACGACCACAACTGAGCCCCAAACTTTCTGTTGCTAAGCAAAACATTTATTAAGTGAATTTTGCTCCATTTGTGACCTTTCTTGCCACAGTTGGTAATGACTGCAATTGTTAAGTTAATTGTTAAGTGAATCTGGCTTCCCCATTGACTTTCGTTATAAGAAGGTCACAAAAGTTGATCACATGCCCTGGGACACTGCCACAGTCATAAATGTGAGCCAGTTGCAAGTGTCCAGATTTTGATCATGTGACCATGGGGATACTGGAATCATTCTAAGTGTGAAAAAGGGTCATGTCACTTTTTTCAATGCCGTTGCAAATTGAATGGTCACTATATGAATTATTGTAAGTTGAGAATTACCTGTATAACATAAGTTAGAACTATCAAATGGTTGAAGGTTGATCAGGGGAAATAAACACAGGCAAAATGAAGAATGGTTGTGAGGAAATATAATTTATTCTGGTATTTTCTTTGTTTCTTTCAGACAGTGTTCCCATCATAGACGGAGTAACTTTGAGTGCTGAAATAATGCAGACAATATTACTACAAGATGTATGAAAATCAAAGTGCAGAAATATTTTATAACGGCAATATTCTTCAAAGCAGGGAATGCTGAAGGTGATTCATTTATATATAAAGAGGATGCGACTCAAGATATCTGAAAAGAATAATAATAGAAGAACTGCCTTCTTGATTTGGATTCAACACAGATTATCAAACCATAGAAAATTATGGAAGGATTGTGTGTTTTGATGTTTTGTTCTTATCTGTTTTAGTTGTCATTTTTTCTTGTGAAGACATCAGTGGTGGGTTCTAACCGGTGTTATCACCAGTTCGCTTTGTGCACTTATTTATTTATTTATTTATTTATCTATCTATCTATCTATCTATCTATCTATCTGTCTGTCTGTCTATTTTATTTCTATACTGCCCTTCTCCTGAAGGACTCAGGGCAGTGTACAGCCTAATTAAAAACACAAAGACAGACAAAATTTAAAAATAATTAAAATTATTAAATGATAGGTCCAATTTATAAAACCCCAAATTTAAAATCCCATTTAAAACCAATTAAAATCTTTACATTGATAGCCCAGCCTGGCGGAACAACAAGGTTTTGAAGGTTTTGGTATTGATATTGGTGCTTCGCTCACACGTACACCAAACTTGCACCTTGCACAAGAACATTGAATTTCAAAACAGCTGAGGTATGGCAATCCGCTCTGCCGCGCCTTATAGCTAGGCTAAAAATGAAGGAATAAAGATAGGTATAGCACAGGGAGGGCCCAGTTGACGGTCAGAGTGAACCCGTTCACTCTCACGTCAAGATTTTCGCTACCGGCTCTCCCGAACCGGGCATACTAGAATTTTGTCAACAAGAGTATAAAATAAAGAGAAGAATTGGTGACTGAGGGATGTACTCTACAGTTAGATGAAATTTAAAGTACACAAAAGAATTTATGATTTTGAACATCGTATGACTGAGGTTGAAATAGAATTAAGTACAAATGATGTACATGTAATTGCTAAAATGTATAAACTTTTATTGAAATTTGAAACAGAAGATAGATTTTGGTTATAATATACAGGTAGAATAATGGGGAAATAGGTGGTAAGGCTGAAATATACACTATGTTATAATCTTAAGGAAAATGTTTATAAAATGATGTGTCTTTTATGTTACCAGAGACTGTATGTGTCATTAGAGAAAGATTCTAGAATGTATAAAGGCACTTCAAATTTATATTGGAAATATGAGCAAGATACCTGTGCTTCACTAGGAAACTATGAACTATGTGATCGGGCTTGATAAATCGACACTTACAGCTTGAAAATTAATGAGTAGTTATGATCGGCCTCACCTCTCCCCTTCTCTCTTTCAGCCTTGCCCCACAGAAGCCTCCCCTATCCTATCCCCTTCCCTCCCTCAGGCTTGCTGCACAGAGGTCTCTCCTATCCTATCCCCTTCTCCCCCTCAACCTTGCCCCACAGAAGCCTCCCTATCCTATCCTCTGGTTGCTGCTGTGAAAGTGAAAGTCCTGTCCTCTGCTTGTGTTTTGCATTTGGAACATATTTCTTTTCAGGTGGAGAGGGGGAGTAGAACTCTTTATCATCAGAGGGCTGTTTGGAAAGTGAAACAGTATTTGCTGTGTGAGCAAGAAAGAGACAGGAAGGAGCCTGGCCGTGGCTTAGTTCAAGTGTTCTGTATTAAAGCTGCTTCCTGCTATGAAAGTAAAACTGAAAGTTAAACTCCTCTCCTCTGCTTGTGTTTTGCATTTGGAACCGATTTCTTTTCAGGTGGGAAGGGGGAGTAGAACTCCTTAGCATCAGAGCTTGTTAATCATGATATAGGTAATAATAATGCTCTGATGGTCATTTCAAAAAATCCTTTTTTAGTGAGCACCTAGAAGCCAAGAAAAACATATATGGCAAATTTTGTAGGCCTTACGGTTCTGGAGATTCCATGATTATAACATGGGGGGCGGATGGACAAACAGTTGCAAAAAAAGTCAGGGCACTTTTTTGCATATGGTAACTGCAACAAGAATATTGTACATGCCAAGAGGGAAAGATTTGGCATTACCCACAATGGAGGAATGATTATTGAAGATGATGAAACTTGCTAAGATGACTAAACTAAGACAATATTTACTTGACTATCTACTGACTAGAAACCCTTTATGGACTTTTTGTGCAAAACAGAAAAACTTATAATTTATGATTTTGATGATTAAACAATATAAATTACAAAAAGAAGAGAGTTATGTTGTAACCATAAAAGGTAAAGATATAAAGAAGTTTGAAAGCCACTTCTTCATATCTTTTTTTTCTCTTTCTTGCCTTTTAACTTTCTCTTTGATTTCTTTCATGTACACTGAGAGTTTTTTTGCAGTGGAGACAAATTCCTTGAGTGTCTGATCACACTTGGCCAATTATGGAACCTATCAAAGAACTGAGTGGTATGAAAAGACCGCTGTGGAAGCCAATACCAGCCCCTGCATCTAATTTCCATCTTGCCACTCCAAGGCCATCATCCCAAAGTTTGTAAAAATACATGAGACATCAGAAATACGGATATGCAATTAATACAATGTCATCCCAAATAACTGATCATTTCCCCTTTTGGTCATATTAAAAATTACAATTGGTCTGCAATATTCGGTATGATTTTAGAAGTTATATCCAAGGGGGCAACACCCTTGCTTTATCCCTCAAAAGGCATTTCTTGGAGTTGATTAGGCAGGAGGCCTCTAAAGTGTGGGTTCATTTTTTGGGGAGGGAGTCTGCCCCTGCCAACAGAACAGAGGGCTGTGTGCGAAAGACCTATGTGACTGGCCTTTGTGGTTAGGTGACTTTATGCCTCCAGATTGGTGCAGGGTTTTGCGTTGGTACCTTCAGAAGTCAGGCTGAATTTCCTGAAGGTGGCAGAGAGTTTTAAGCACGGGTCCTCTATTGACCTCCCCGTGACATTACTTATGAATAACCAGGTCTGTTGTTGGCCCTCCTGCTTCATTTTCTCTGAGGAAATCTTCTGTTAAGGGGCAACAGTTTTCCATTTCAATCTGGCAGCTCTGGCCAGCTGCTTGTTATTTCACTTGGCTGAGCCTGACAAACTAATAGCATGTTGGATTTGCACTACAAGGCCCTGCGTGGACCTCATTCCTCCCTCCCTCGAGCAAGAGAGCCCTTATGACAGATGTAGCTCTCCCCCATATTTTCCAGTCAAGGCAGGCTCTCAAAACAGCTCACAAAAGTTAAAAGGGGATGCTCAATGCCACAGAGAGGAGCTGCAAGTAAGCAAAAGATAAAGTATAAGATAGGCCCTACCTTGAGGCTTGCACACTAAATGATGGAGCACTGAAGAAAAAAAAAAAGTAGAATAAGATAAAGAAGTCAGAGCAACATCTGGTTTGCTTTTATTTTGAGAGGCTTCCTTTGTTACATTATTCATTTATCACAGTGTTTCTCAATTTCAACACTTTCAGATGTGTGGACTTCAATACCCAGTATTCCCTAGCCAGAACTGTAGCTGGGGAATTCTGGGAGTTGAAGTTCCCACATCTGAAAGATTGCTGAGATGGAGAAACACCGATTTATCATGATTCCATTTCTTTTTCTGATTAGATGTGTATTCATAGGTTACATTTCCCTTTTTTGTTTTTCTTTCAGGGTTGTAGGCCATGGATTTCAGCCAAGCTCCTGACAGCTGCCATTTCTTTCCCAGAGTTGCCTAGATATTGCACTGTTCCCCCATATATTGAAAGGGAGAAAGGCTGTCTCTGCCTATCACTGCCTCTAACTGCCTAATCCCCTTCCAGACAAACTTAAAATATTGTAATATTTCAGCATTCTAATAAAAGGAGCAGGTTCAAAATAAATTGCCCAGCTTGACTCTGTTAACATGAAAAAAGTAATCACCCAATTCTGGAAGGCAAAGATATAAAGTAGACTAGAGTAATGACAAATGGCTCATTCTTATCCATGACATGTTTTTTCATAACAAATGAAAAATGTGCCAGACTGGAACGATTCAGCAGCTTTCAGACGTCCCACGCCAGTGAAAACTGTTAGAGAGGAGAAAACATTTTGATGTCATCAATGGACTTGTTAACAACAGATTGATGAATAGATAGAAGTTGATGATTGAAGGTGCAATTTTAAAATTGCTTGCTTTATTATTTGGCTCAGAGGAAGGACAGACAACTTATTCAGCCTATAATAATACAACAGTAATCCAACAACATACTTTCTTGGGGTGGCAGATTTATGAATGTATATAGACTCTGAGGGCTGCCAGAGTAATAAAGAATATGTGGAAGCATAATTTAAAATCAGATCAAAATAGTTCATTACAGGTATAAGGCCACATACAATGTAATATCTAACAGTAGAGCTATTGGATGTATATATCTCTATATGTGACAGATAAAAATAAAAACCAGAAATAAATAATATATGTAGGAAAATAAAATAAAAATCTATATACCTCTAGAACAGGGGTCTCCAAGCTTTGCTGGCTGGGGAATTCTGGGAGTTGAAGTCTTCCCAGACTTAAAGTTGCCAAGGTTGGAGACCCCTGCCCTAGAACACTTGATGTCATGACATTTAACTGGGCAAAATGGTACATCAGAGAGCAAACATTTTTGAACGAAGCTACATCAAATGGGCTGAAATATAGAATATGTCCAAAATCCAGGACCCAAGGAATGAATTTTAGGAAATTTGTGGATACTTCAGTGCTTTTAGGATCTGAATGCAAACATTTTCACCTTTATTTTGAGTAATAGATTTCCAACCTTGTTTTGCCTGAATGTTGATGGTGCAACATGGGAGGGACTCCACAGTTACCAGTTTGGGGTTGGGAGTCTGCTTGTGGCTCATGGATTATAGGTAAGGTGACCAGATTTTAACATTGGTAAAGAGGGACATTGTGGGCGTGGCTTATTTTGTGGGCGTGGCTAGCTGGTCATGTGACTGGGTGGGCGTGGCTAGCTGGTCATGTGACTGGGTGGGTGTGGCTAGCTGGTCATGTGACCGGGTGGCCATGGCTATGCGTATAGGGTAAGGTGAACAGATTTTAACATTGGTAAGAAGGACACCATTGTGGGCGTGACTTATTGTGTGGGCGTGGCTTGGAGGCCATGTGACTGGGTGGGCGTGGCTAGCTGGTCATGTGACCGGGTGGCCATGGCTATGTGTATAGGGACTACTCAGAGGGCTGAAAAGTCATTTCTGACAGGTCCTCACACTTTTGACTGGTCCTCACACTTATGACCATCCTCACATTTATGCCCGTGCAGTATTCTTAACAACCATGTCACTCATTTCACAACTGCTTCTCTTCACCATGATGACAAGATAGGGCAAAAATGTAAAATGTGAGGACAGTCGTAAGTTCGAGGACTGGTCAAAAGTGTGAGGACCAGTCAAAAATAACTTTTTCAGCCCTCTGAGTAGTCCATATGCATTAAAGGATACAGCAATAGAGAGGGATGAAGGAATGGAAATTAGAGTAGGAGTGAGGGTAAGAGAGGGAGGAAGAGAGGAGGAGAAGGAGAAAGGAAGAGGAAGTAGGGAGGAGAAAAAGAGGGTGGGGGGAAGAGAAAGTAAGAAGGAAAGAAAAGAGAGTGGTGGTAGGTTTGAGGAGAAAGATTGCTGTACAATAAAAAAGATGAAAGGGAAGAAAGCCAACCCCAAGCAAATATAAAGATATTAAGATTAAGAATGAATTGTTAAACTTTAAAGAATAAAAGAGAACAAATATGAATAAATAGCAATAATTAGAAACACACATACAAACATGCAATGTATTTTCTTTGAACAGAATATTTGGCTGGTTCACAAATTTAAACAGCGTTTAGTCATTTCAATTAAATTTACAATTTCTATATTTCCTTTTTGCCATATTTATTCCTCATCTATTTTTTTAAAAAAACAATATTACCCTTCATCCTCATCTCTAATCTTAATCAAATTCAATTTTTCCCTTCTATTCTATATTATACCCCTTCCCATTGTCATCTATTTTTATATCCATCCTCACATTGGTTAATTATGTAATTATGTAATACAGTTGTTTAATACAAATTCAACATTTTAATATAAATCAATTAGTTATATAACTATCTTTTTTGTATATTAATCAATATGAACATGAATATTCCAATTATTTCCATGCAATCCAATTTCTTACAAATCAATTAATTATATTTACCAATAATAATAAACCAAATAATTTCCCCCATATATTCCTCCAAACCACAACTTAACCATTTCTGCTTTCAACACAATATACAATTATTAATAGTATCTCAATTATTACAATTCCCTAGTTAAATAGAGCTTTTTTTCTTTTGTGTTTTAAAATCTTGAACTCTCCTCTTTTGCCCAAAATTTCCCATTGTTTGCAGTTTTGTACCTACCTTTTTTGGTGAGGAAAAAGAAAAAGAAAAAGAAAGAAATCTCTCTCTGCCTCATTTTGTCATGTTGCAGGTTTAGTTTCGCTTTCGCCTTTGTTTTCAGTATAGCTAGGGGGGGGGAAATCTGCTCCAGGAACTTTTTGCAGCTTTTTGCAGCTTTTTGCAGCTAATTAACCTAGCGGAAGCTGTTAACAGGGGCTGTTTTTTCTATTTTTGCAGGCATGGGTCTATTCATTTTTTTTTTAACACTGATCAGCTGTAGGTCGGCCCTTTGAAGCCCCGCGGCAAGAGTTTAAAGAGTTTTTTTTCCCTCTAGCCATCAGCGGGGATTCAGGAGGCAGAATGAAAAATCGGGACTTTTTTAAAACGCCGCGGGACGCGGGACAAATTGCTCAAAAGCGGGACTGTCCCGCCAAAAGCGGGACGTCTGGTCACCTTAATTATAGGTTATGCATTCATATACTAAGAAATAAGGATGGTGACTTAAAAGTACAAGAAATGTAATCTGAAAATTTCTGAGAGCAATTTCTGATATTACAGAAAAAATACTTCCTATTAATTATGTAATAACCAGCTATGTTTGTGTCCGTGGAAGCAACCATCCTGATAGCTAAGATGCAGCATGGATACCAAATATAGTATCAGAAAGGCTAGGATGCTATGAAAAATGTCCTTAGGTAACTGAAAAAAATGGGCAAAATTTGTCAAGGAGAGTAAGATTTGGGGTTGTTTTTGTTTTTTTTAAAAAAAGGTTAATTTGAGCACATATGAGCCTTCTTAGATCAGATTTAAGAACCTACCTAGTGTAGCAAGTGATGTAACCAGATGTAATTGAGAAGCCCAAGAAGAAAGGAGCAAACCTTCTTAAGACAAATTCCAAGTGGATTCAGGATAAATCACAGAGGCACCCAGACAGTAGCCTCTGTATATTGATTTGATCCTTCTTCAAAATACTTCAAATTGCCTGCCATCATCCTAACTGAGAACCTTTGTCCATATAATAGTTTACATATCTTTACAAGTTGGGCCTTGTGGTTTTGGCATAGAAGAATGTTCCAATCTATCAGGCCCAAAATTGTATCTATTAGAGCAAAGTCTTTCTAAAGATCATCTATTCCTATAGATACCTTTAGGAAACAGGAAAGTCACAATCAATCATGATTCCTGGTACCCAGGAATTTCATATGAAGGTCTACTAATTAGAGATAGACAGAGATACTTTAGACCATATTAATGGTAATATTTGTTTGCATAGTAATCAAGTTGGTTTTGTTATATCCAACTCAGAAATCTGCCATTTTGGTTAACAGATCCAAACTTGCAGCAATTTTCTGAGATTTATTTTTTATCCTTAGACACTTGTTAAATTTGTTTCCAATGCAGTAGTCTTCCTCACCTGGAGGAGGTAGGACTTCAAAAGTCTGCTGTAGTGGGATTTCAAGAATTTTCTTGACCATACTGATTTGGGATTACTTCTTACACAAATGGAAATAGGAAGAACTGGAACACAGCTTTTCCTTTAATGAAGGTTGGTATGTTAGGTTATTTAGAAGCCGTAACTGTGGCTCCTTGTGAAATTGTTTTGCCCCCATGTCTTTCCTGTTTAGACTGACAGTCAGAGAATGGCATTGGTTGAGATCTATCCCAAGATTTGCTTTTGCTTGGTAGACACCTGCTTTATTTGATCACAATACTTTCAAGCAGAGATGAAAGATGGCAGAACACTATTTCTTTTGTCCTGAGGGGGTTACAGCTCACAAAAAAGTCCTTGTAATTCCTTACAGTAGTTATTTGATTTTGTAGAAAAGACTGTTTGAACAATATTAGATAGCACTCTTCAGCTTAATTTTGAAGCAGTTATGAAGTTAAAGAATGAAGGGCAATGCAAGCAGACTTACATTTTAGCTTTAGGGCAATTGTGTTATTTTTGTTGTTGTTGTTTTTACACTTAAAAAAAAACTGGAAAGACACTCATTTTTCCCACCCCAAATCCAATTTAAATTGAAATTCAGATTTAAAAAACGTAAAATGCCAAGCAATGTGCGAGCCATCCATTAACAAGGCCATGACAGAATACTACTTGCTCCATAATGGCAAAATCCATTCCATTTGTTAGGCAGACTATCTGATTTCATCTACTGTGAAATATACATATTTCTATTTAAATCTATATAACTATACTGACATTCACTTAGCCCACGGTTGTCAAACTCGTGGCCCGAGTGCCGGATGTGTCATGCTCTGGCCACACCTATGCCGGTATAGCGAAGGGGAGAAAAGTCATGATATGTCATGTGACAACACTGTGACGATGCAAGTTTGACACCCTTGACTTAGCCCATAAGAACATCTGTATCTTTGCAAGCATGCCTGATATCTAATATCAGAGATAGGCTTTTTCAATGACTACAATCATGGACTACATTCAGATTTAGTACCCTATGAAAACATGGTTCTTCTCCATTATCATTACTAGTTTGATTTAGTTTAAAGTTGGAAAATTGAATTTTAATGTTTTAGATTCTTCTTCTTCTGTGTCAGAAGCAGTGAAGTGTTTTCGTGCTGAAAAATTTTGCCAGTGACATCACCGTTGCCCAGGGTATGCGCAGATGGAGGATCCCAACTTGAACAGACTTGAACTGGGACACTGAGCCCCATCTAACAAAATGAAATTCAGTGTAGACAAAGTAAAGTTTTATGTACAGGTACAGATTAGGTGAAACCTGGCTCAATAGCAGTAACTGTGAAAGCAATCTTGGAGTCCTGGTAGACAATCACTTAAATATGAGCCAGCACTATGTGGCAGCAGCCAAAAAAGGGGGCTAGAATCAAGATCATGACAAGTGATACTGCCACTTTATAAAGCCTTAGTTAGACCACACTTGGAATACTGCATCCAGTTTTGGTGGCTATATTATAAAAAATATGTTGAAATTCTGGAAAGAGTGGAGAAAAGAGCAACGAAGATGATTAAAGGGCTGGAGGCTAAAAATATGAAGAATGATTGCAGGAATTGGGTATGGCAAGTCTATAGAAAAGAAGAACATGATAGCAGCGTTCCAGTATTTGAAGGGCTGCCACAAAGAAGAGGGGGGTCAACTTATTTTCCAAAGCATTAGAAGGGAAGACAAGAAACAATGAATGGAAACTAGTCAAGGAGAAAAGCAACCTAGAACTAAGGAGAATTTTCCTAATAGTGAGAATTAACCAATTAACCAGTGGAAGAGCTTGCCTTCAGAAGCTGGGGAGTGTTGGGAGCTCCATAACTGGAGGCTTTTAGCAAGAGACTGGACAGCCACTTGTCTGGTCTCCTGCTGGAGTAGGAGGTTGGACTAGAACAGTGATGGCTAACCTTTTTGCCGTTGTGTGCCAAAAGCAGGGGGAGGGTGGGGGTCATGTGTGAGTGTGCACATACCCATAATTCAAAGTGCCCCCCCATTCCCCCCACTTTGGCACGTGATGGCACGGTAGGTCAAGTAGGCCCATTTTTCGCCCTCCCCAGGCTCCAGAAGCTTTCTTGGAGCCGGAGGAGGGTGAAAACAGCCTTCCCCATGCCCCCCGGAGGCTCTCCAGAGGTCGGAAACAGCCCATTTGCTGACTTCCGGTGGGACCGGAAGCCCTGGTTTTTGCCCTCCCTGGGCTCCAGAGGCTTTCTAGGAGCCTGAGGAGGGCAAAAACGGGCTTTCCCCACTCCCACAGAGTCTGGAAATGGCCCGTTTGCCTACTTCTGGTGGGCCCGGAAGGCACGAAAATCAGATGCACACGTCAGAGCTGAACTAGGGCAATGCTCACGCGCCCATCGTTATGGCTTCATGTGCCACCAGTGGCACGCGTGCCATAGGTTCGCCATCATGGGACTAGAAGATCTCCAAGGTCCCTTCCAAGACTGTTATTCACCTTTTATGTCCCCATGAAATTGCCCACCTAGTGGTACCCATTTATCTACTCACAGTTGCCTGCTTTCAAACTGCTAAGTCAACAGGAGTAGAGCATGTGAAGGGAACTCACCCCAACACATTTTGAACGCAAGCCTGCCAATCATCAGCCCAGCATCCTAACCTTGTTCCTGTGGTGTGATAGATATGATATTCCTATCATCAGATGCTCATCTGATCATCAGGTCTCTTCAAGATTCAGAGTTTGGTCTTTCAGTACTAGAAAGGCCTCCATTAACCTAATAGAAGATCCACTTAACTATAATTGTGGTGCCCCATGTCACAACTTCCCTCTCCCCAACAGTTTAATTATTGCAATACTTAATCTGCTGGAGGGTTGTCTTCATATATATGGCCAGCTACCTTCTGGAAAACAGCCAAACACATATCATTTTACCATGTGTTAATTGTCCTCCATAATACTGTTAGACACAACTCAAGAATGGACCCACACACACACGGGGGCATGGAAGAGAGTACTATATTATATTTTACAGAAATGTTTTCCCAATAATTGATATTACCTAATGTCATGATAATGGTTTGACTGACACTTCTAATTAACAGCATTTTAAGAATTTTCAAAGATACAGTATACAGTATGTTAATAGCCCTAAAAATAAAATGCTACGCCAAAAATTTTAAAGCAAAACTAAATATTCCTACTAAAAGATTCTCAGTTTTAACTGGGGTTAAGAAATTTATTTTAAGCAGATAATAAAGTAAAATAGATTTATAAAACATCATTATCTTTCTCTAACATAATTTCGTGTTTTTCTTTGACTTGCCCAGTAAATATTTTATTACAACTTTCCAAGTTTATGAACTCTATTAGACTTGTAAAAAGGTTGAATAACTGGAAACCAGCAAGTGCTATTTAATCAAAGAAATTTGGGGGGGGGGGTGTTTATATAAGAGATAGCTGAAATATTCTCTTAGTATTGGCAATAAACATTTTGGGCTAGAGGTTATGGTGGGCTAAAAATGTCAGACAAGGAGTTAAAAAAAGTAAAACAAAACATTTTTAAAATATGTTAAAAAATTATCCAGAGATTTGCTGGCATTTGCTCAGAAAGTGAGCTTCAATAATTTAATTATTATGGTACTTAACTGTTATTTCTTGTTGAATTATACAAATAAATTGTTCTAGCTAAGTAGCTTCAGGTAATTCTCAAAACAGGATTTATAAAACTTTGGTTATGCATTGTAAGAGTTTGGTTAAAACAATTCAAAAGATCATAGATGGAGTTAGGCTTAATGGAAGACTTAATTAGTTTCATATAGAATGTAGCTTCTTTCTTTACCTGCTATCTGGAAAAGATCATCTGGAATATGTTTAGTTGGCTCAGACTAATGCAAAAGCTTGATGCCTCTAAGATACATGAACTTCAACTTCTAGAATTCACAGTTATGTCTAGTGAATTCTTGGGTTCAACCAAAGAACAGAATTATGAAGTTGACTGAAATGATTGTTTCAACATCCCCAGTGAGTTTCATACAGTAGATGAGTGGGCATTTGAATGTATGCCTTCCCTTTGATGAACCACTTCTAGAACTTAACCCCAAGAATTCACTAGCCTGTGAATTCTAGAAGTTGAAGTCCATGTATCTTATAACTTCATAATTCTGTTATATTTGGGGCCTGAGTCCCTTAGAAGACATGTCTCTTAAACTTAATGGCATTCTAACACTTGGGTTCCATTTGTTGATATTGGGTCAAAATCTGCTTCCTTCTAATTCCCAGTTTGCTTTCATACCTGAGATGGGACTAGAATTCACAGTCTCCTGGTGCCTAGGGCAACACCTTAATCATTACAAAATGCTGAAAGCTAAAATTGAGGGTGCTGTCCTCTGCTTAATGCAAACCTTATCACATAACCTCAACAAAGCTCTAGAATTGCCAAAACGTCCTTCTGGGGTTAATGGGTAATGAGTTTCCCTGTTAAATTGGTTACTAACATCATAGCCTCTGATCTATTAATTTCACAAATCTAATTATAGGCTCGGTAAGTAGGGTGGCATTTTCTCATAATGATGATCATGTCTTTCAAACTTGGGGTGATTAACTGTTTGTGGAACAACACTGGCAGGCCAGCACTTGACATTCTCCAAATGTCTCTTTTTTGATCCCTGTCCTTCTATGGATATAGTTCAGCTCCTAGTAGCATACAATAGACAGCAATAGGAAATATGCTAAGGTATGTCAGACATGACCTCTTCATCACTTAAATAATCTGCACCAGGGAGACTGATATTCTGTTATGAGTCAAGTTGCCAAGCAAGGGATATTTAGTAGTTCTCTCTTCCTCTTCCTCTTCCTCTTCCTCTCCCTCTCCCTCTCCCTCTCCCTCTCCCTCTCCCTCTCCCCCCCTCTCTCTCTCTCTCTCTCTCTCTCTCTCTGTGTGTGTGTGTTGAACAAAGATTTCAGTGAAAACTTTTACAAAGCACCTCTTTGAAGCTGCTTTGTGAAACAACAAGACCAATTCAACAAAGTTCTTCAATTACTAAAAGTCTTTTTGTACCTCCCAATTGCTGGAACTCCCAGACTAGATCATGGAGTGGTGCTGTGTGCCTCTACTGTGAGATCTATCACAGGTCATAAAATCAGGCATGATTTACTAAACAAATTCCTTGCTTAGCAATTGAAAATTCTCAGCCAAATTGTGAATATAAATCAGGGACTAATTGTAAATTCCAGTCACTATAATAACTTGAGACTAAACTGGAGTCCATGTTCTTCCAATGGTTCTTTTTAAGCTTGCCTACTTTTCATTGAATATTATTGCCATTAATGAAGAGTGACTACCTGGGCAGATCAGGCAAATGTGTATGAAAGCAGAGATTTGCCCCTGTGAGTGTATTGAATTGTCTGCCACTATTCCAGATGTGAGACAAGAAAGTCTTTTACTGCCAATGATAACAAGCTTGAGTGGTCCTGAGTTTTTAGTGAACTTCTCTCATCTTTCAGAAGCTGCAGAGTTGCAATAATGAAATCATTCAATACAGTGATTCAGTTGAGAAAGGAATGTTGGTATCGCAAAGATGTAGTGAATTCCCTTTCTGGCAAACAGAAGCTTAAACACATCTGTCAGCTGGGAACATCTGTTTGGTTATTACTCTGACAATGAACAATTCAAAATATAGGGCCATACTGCCAGCTACGTAGCATGCAATTTAAAGTGCTTTTGTCCCCCAGAATCGCATTTGAGCCCCCAAAATCATCTACCACATTTGTTGAAAATTAGTGGCAATAATAATCACAAACTATTATCCATAATAAGAGTCCTAAAATAGGCTTAATATGGCTTTAGAAACATCCACACCGCCATTAAGCAAGAACAATATTTACCTCATGGCCCTTTTCTTGTGGAGCTTGCCTCTTCCCAAAATGTCAAATGTAGCGCCTGGTATGGGTGAAATCCAGCATGTTCTTGGAAAACCGATAGCGGAAATTTTGAGTAGTTTGGAGAACAGGCAAATACCATCTCTGGCTGACCCCAGAGTGGGGTGGGAATGGGGATTTTGCAGTATACTTCCCCTGCCACGCCCACCAAGCCAAGCCCACAGAACCTGTAGTAAAAAAAATTGGATTTCACCACTGGTCCCTGGCCACCAAAAGCTGTCGACCTGTGACTTCTTCAATATTTAATAAAAAGGAGAATTATTATTTTTACAAAGGGTAGCCACATCTGTACAGTCAGGGGAAGTGGGAGATTTCTATTGAAATACTGCAGGGCTGAGATGCTAATTCACTCTTGTAAAAAAGAGAGGGACCTTCTACACAACTTTAAAAGGGACAGGTGCCCTAGCCCATATCAAATTTGACATCTTGGAATGTAAGCATATGAAGCAGGCAAGGGTACACTAAGTGTTTTAGACTTCTTGGCAATATCTTGATTGTTTGGCTTTTGTCTGATGTCAAATATCAAATGCCATGAGATGTCAACCATCAAAAACTGTCAGACACTATTAGATATTGGTTCATTGTTGTGAAATACTAAATACAATTGCAAATCAGTTATCAAGAACTTTGCATGACATCCTTTTTGGTATGGCATAATGGGATATACGATACAGGATAGTCTTTCAAGAAATATGAAGCAGGGGATAGAAAATGTAATAATTATGTAGGTAAAATGCTTAATTTAAAGGTATGCTGCCAAGATCAATGTGCTAGATTTTATTCCGTCTCAACTTAAAACAGCTCTTATATGTTCCAAAACATATCAAATAGAGTCAAACTCTAATTAAATCATCTGTTGAACACTGACAAATATTCAGAGAATATTTAAGATCAGAATTTCTGTAGAGTTCTGAATTTAATTTGTAAACAAAATTGGTTTTGCCATGCAATGTGTTGACTTTGTACAGGAGAGTCAACATTTCTAGGGCTGTCTAAACACAATTAAATATCCAGTGTTGTTTCCATCTTTGCTAAGGTTTCCACCATAAATACTAGTAATAAATCTGAATCACTGGTAGAAAAATGCCTGGAGTTAAATATCTAATGGGTACACAGGTTTCAGTATGCATTGTTTGATTTCTTTTTCATATATAAAGAGAAGAAAGTATCTGTCTTTATGAGATCGTCATATCATATCAAACATCCTTTGAATGCTTGAGACAGACATCTGTTTCCTATTGTCATTTGGTGACAAGATCAAACCCGGAGATTGTATCTATTAATGGATGATAGAGACAATAAGAGGTACAGGTGTGATTTGGCTTCCCTCTGAACTTCATTAGGCTCTTAGCCAGCAAGGTAGAAAGAAGCAGAACCCTGAAAATGGGCCCCAGCATTTCTTTCTGCCATCTGGGGGTGGGGGTGGGGGCAAAGTGTGAATGGTCAGCCAAATTCATTTAGTTCCCTTTACATATCTGTCAGTTTCACTCAAGGCAATTCCTTCTCCTTGATTGCAAGGGGAGAAAGGCCATTGTTGTTGGCCTGTTTGCTTCATCACATCAAAACCCACTGGATGGGGCTGACAGTAACGGCTTGCTAATTAGACAAGGTTTTGTTGTGTCATTGGTTTCCTTGAAACAATTTGGTGATTGTTTTATGAGAATATTGGGCAGTCCAGATTCTGCACTTTCACTCCAATTAACCCCCTTTGGCTGTCAAGGCCTGGAGCTGCTCTAGTGGAATGAAGAGAACATAATAATCTGCTCAACAGCCCCTCCCTGAAAACCACTATTACAGTGTTTCCCAAACTTTTGACATATGTGTACCCATTCTATAATTTTTGTAACGCTGAGTACCCCTCATAAAAAACATATGCTTTAATAAAAATCAAAATATTTTTATTTTTTATTTTTTTGGTACATACACAAAATAAACGAAAGTTATATCTAACCGTTAGATAACGCTGCAATTCTCTGGCGTTTAAACAGCTCTGCGGCTCAACGTCAACTGTTAATGTTCCCACAGTTTAAAAATGGCCGAACCCGAGCTGCGCGAAGGATGCGCAGAAGTTCCCGCCATAATGAGTTGCGATACGATGTACGATGGCCTCAGTTCCCATGTAAAAACTGTGATACGCGCCTATTTCTTTCCTTGTTGTGTGGGCAGCTAAGCACGGTGCAGTGGATATTCCCACGTGATCCCCACCAAACTCCGGTGCAACGCGTACCCCCACCAAACTCTTCCCGTATCCCTGGGGGTACACGTACCACACTTTGGGAAACACTGCTCTATTACTATGCCTGGAAAGCAAGGCTGCCTGGCCTTTGGCATTATTTTTAATGCACTCAAGAGCCCCATTCTCAAGATTAGGGGTGTCTAATCTTGGTAACTTTAAGACTTGTGGATTTCCACAAACAGAATTCCCCAGCCAAGGAATTCTGGGAGTTGTAGCACACAAGTCTTAAAGTTGTGGGCTTCACAACTGCTCAAGATTAAGGGATATTTCCCTCTTGCTTTCTGGGATTTATAGCCATGACTCTTATTGATGAAGAAATTACACAGAAGCTAGCTTTTTTGACTTCGAGGACTACTGTGTATGTATACACACACACACACACAAATATATACACACATATATGCACTAGTCCTCAATTTACAACCATTCATTTAGTGACCCTTCAGAGTACTTAGGTACTTGCCATTTGAAACTTTCCTAGATGGCTTCTGACAAGCAAATCAATGGAGGAATCTGGATTCATTTAATAACAGTGTGATTTACTTAATAACTGCAGTAATTCACTTAATAACCACGGCCAAAACAGGTAATAAAATCAGGCATGACTCATTTAACAACCATTTTGCTTAACAATGGTCTCATATGTTGAAAATCAAGGACTAGCTATATATATCTAGGCCATCCCAATGATGCTCTTGAAGTGATGTCCCGGTGCCTGGAGGCCGTGCGGATCTGGATGGGGAGTAGCAGGCTATTGGGGGTGAGTTATTGGCCCCCACAGATAGGGCTCGCAACTTGGGTGTCTTCCTGGATGCACGGCTGTCTTTAGAAGAGCATATGACGGCCGTGGCCAGGGGGGCTTTTTATCAGGTCCGCCTGATTCTCCAGTTGTGTCCCTTTCTGGATCGGGACTCCTTACGCACAGTCACTCAGGCACTCGTCATTTCCCGCCTGGACTACTGCAATGCTCTCTACATGGGGCTCCCCTTGAGGAGCACCCGGAGGCTCCAACTGGTGCAGAATGCGGCCGCGCGGGGGATTATGGGAGCGAGGGGGCGCTCCCATGTGACACCTCTCCTGCGTGAGCTGCATTGGCTTCCAGTTGTCTTCCGGGTGCGCTTCAAGGTGTTGGTTACCACCTTTAAAGCGCTCCATGGCATAGGACCTGGGTATTTGCAGGACCGCCTTCTGCCGCCGATAGCCTCCCACCGACCAGTACGTGCCCACAGAGAGGGACTCCTCAGGGTGCCGTCAGCCAGGCAATGTTGGCTGGCGACCCCCAGGGGGAGGACCTTCTCTGTGGCAGCTCCTGCTCTCTGGAACGATTTGCCCCCGGAGATACGAAGGCTATCCAATCTCCGGGTCTTTCGCCGTGCCCTGAAAACTTTTCTTTTCCATCAAGCAGGGCTGGCGTGAACCCCCTCCCCCTTTTTTAGTCTTTTTAGTTCTTTAGTTTTAAATTGTCATGGGGGTTTTAAATTGAATTGTTTTAAATTGGGCCAGTTATATAATTCTTTTAACAATTTTAAATTTTGTATCTGCATGTGTTTTAGCTCTGGCTGTTCACCGCCCTGAGTTCACTAGGAGAAGGGCGGTATACAAATTGAAATAAATAAATAAATAAATAAATATCTGTTAATCCATGTACATCCAGAGATGACTAGTTTCAGATGCTGGGCTAGCCGAAGGTTTCAGCATTTTTTTTTCCAGATTTTGTTTACAAATTGCAATGAAATAATTTCTCATTCTTTTTCAAGGGAACCAGCTGTGGCATTGAACAGGTATAGGCACACATATAGTCCAGATATTAAGTCTATATTTATGCATCCAAATTCCTAGATCCTTTTGTAAAATATTCCTTTTTAAAAAAAAAAATTCCTGGGGAAATCTTTCTACACACATGACTTTGTAAAATAGAACAAATGTAGTTGCCCTATTAATATTTCTTGAATGATTTTGGTTTGTAGCTCTTGGACCATTGCCTGGATATCTTCTCCTGTGAAATACCATCAGGAGCTGTCTGATTAATATAGTCTGTCTGTCTGATTAATATTGGTTAGAAAAATGACAACCATGTTGATTTGACTATCAAGTAAAAAAATATGAGTGCTTTTTTCACAGACCAGTATCTTCTGATTCAGTAAAGACGTAGTCATGGCCACTAACTTCAGACTTTAATACACGTTTGAAAAATAAGTTAAGTTAATGTATGTCATGGAATGAGTTCTATACCCAACTATTCCTGACTCAGACTTCCACAAATTTGTCTGCTTTAAGCGATTGTCCAAGGCAGATTGATCCATGAAGTGAAGGGCAAGTAACACCTTCTCCTTAGAATTACCAAGTAGACAAATAAAACTATAGATGGAGAACAATGCAGAAAACATCTCTCTCTCTCTCTCTCTCTCTCTTTTTTTTTTTTGCAGATCAGCAAGCTTCGGATAACCGGACATCTTAGATTAGGGCTGTCAAACTCGTGGCCCATGGGCTGGATGTGTCTCGTGCTGACCATGCCCACACCCAGTTTAGCAAAGTGGGGGGGAAAGTGATATTTCATGTGATGCTGCTATGACGACACGGGTTTGACACCCCATCTTAGATAATACTTAGAAAGTACTACTTGACACAAAGAGTAGTGGAAGCTTGGAACCAAGTAGAGGTAGTGGGTCAATTATCAGTAAATGAGGTTAAACAGGCTTGGAATAAACACATATCCATCATCCAACAAAAATAAAAAATAAAAAAATATAAAAACAATCACTAGAAAATAATAAATAAATAAAAACAAATAAACAAATAAACTCGAAGAGCAGACTCTAGGTCTGGGGTGACTAGGTCTTTTTCTACCTCAGTTTTTTGTTTCTTGTTATGTCCTTATAAGGACATCCGCCCGGATTGGCTGCCAGCCACCGGGCGGGAAAGTTTGAATCCCTGTCAGGGGGCGGTGCGTCTGCCGGAGCGAATATAAGGAGAGCTCCGGCAGCGCACGGCAGTCTTGCTACTGTTGCTGTTAATAAAGTTACTTATGTAACGAGCTGGTCACGTCTTCATTCCTGCGCCGATCTAACACTGGCGACGAAGGACTAGAGAGAAGAAACGAACCTTGTGGCACCAAGCCAACAAGACCAAGACTCCGGCACCTGGAACCACAGTAGGCATTTCCAAAGGCATGGCATCCGCTGAAGTCACTTTGCCAGCCCTTGCTCCTTTCCGCCCAGGGAAGGACAAGTGGAAATCCTACGTGGTCAAATTTCGGCAATACCTGAGAGGCAACAACATCAGGGACGCCGACGATGACCGGAAGAAGGGCATCTTCCTGGCCAACTGCAGCTCCGAAGTCCTCGACATGGCAATCGATCTCGTAGCACCACGAGACATCGAGGAAGTGCCATGGGCAGACCTGCTGCAGATCCTGGAAGACCACTATGCCCCAACGGGAACACCAGTGGCGAACCGTTTCACCTTCCATCAGAGGGATCAGAAGGAAGGTGAGACCATCAAAGAATTCGTGGCCGCCCTACGCCAGATCGCAGCCAGCTGTGAGTTTGACCACGTGGACAACGCCATCGCTGACCGCGTGGTTTTCGGCATGAGGGACAGGGGCCTCCAAAAGAAATTCCTGAGCAGAAAGAAACTCGTGCTCAAGGATGTGGTGGAGGAAGCCACCGCATCCGAAATCTCGGAGAAAGCAGCCGCCGCAGTCAGCAGAGCAAAGGGAATCCACAAGATTCGCTCCACAGCGCAATCATCAACAAAGGATTCCACAGCTGGATCCGAATCAGAGGGAGAATCCACCGTCCACAAGGTATCCAGACCCCCAAGGCGGGAAACCGCACAACAGAACTACAAGGGGGAGCGCTGCGCCAGCTGCAGAGGGGACCATGCCAGAGCAACCTGCAAGTGGAGAGATGCGACCTGCCGACGCTGCAACAAAAGGGGTCACATTGCCGAAGCTTGCAGAGCTGAGGAACCAGCCCCAGAGCCCTCCAGCCACCGTCCCCGCGAGAATCGGAAGGATTACCAGAGATCATCCAAACGGTCCTCTGGCCCTTCCAGACGCAGAGACGACAAATTCCCCCGGAGCGGAGCGGTCCACCAGACGACCATCGCACACACGACCTCAGACAATGCCACCAAGTTCCACGTGACCATCCACGTGGAGGGAGCACCCTGCAAAATGGAGGTAGACTCGGGCTCAGTCTACTCCATCATGGACTGGCAGCAGTTGAAGCGCCTGCAACCCAGCATCACCAAGTGAGAGCTGAAGCCACTACACTCCAAGCTCGTCGACTTTGGGGGAAACCCCATCGGAGTGTTAGGAAGAGCCAACATCCGAGTCACCTAGAAGCAGTTCGAAGGCAAGCTCCCCATCACCGTCGTAAAGGACAGCCGACCGAACCTGCTAGGAGTGGAGTGGTTCAAGCCGCTGGGGCTTTCAATCGAAGGCATCAACCAAATTTGCAGGGACGAACTCGACAACCTCATCGAAGAGTTCAAGGAAGTCTTCGATGGTAAGCTGGGGAAATTTGTGGGGAGGCCAATCTCGTTCAATCTGGATAAGGGAATCACCCCAATTAGGCTCAAGCTCCGCCGAGTCCCATTCGCCCTGCGGCCTAAAGTAGATGAACAGCTGGATAAGCTGATCGCCCAGGGCGTCCTGGAACCGATCGATCATGCCTCATGGGAGACCCCCATTGTGACCCCACTGAAGCATGATGGGTCTGTGCGCATCTGCGCCGACTACCGTTGTACCATCAACAAGGCGTTGGCACAGAGCGCATACCCAGTCCCAGTAGTGCAACACCTGCTGCATTCCCTGGGATCTGGCTCAATATTCGCTAAACTGGACCTGGCCCAGGCTTACCAGCAATTGCCAGTGGATGAAAAAACGGCGGAGGCACAAACAATTGTCACGCACAGGGGGGCATTCAAATGCAACCGCCTCCAATTTGGAGTCAACGCTGCCCCCGGCATCTTCCAATCCATGATGGAACGCCTGCTCCAAGGCGTTCCAGGGGTGGTGCCTTACTTCGATGATGTGCTCATCTCCGGGGACTCAAGAGCCCAACTCCTTGAAAGGCTCAGGCTTGTCCTGCAGCGGTTCAAGGCCAAGGGTTTGAGAGTCCGGCGGGACAAGTGCATCTTAGGAGTACAGGAAGTCGAGTTCCTGGGCTACCTCATTGATAGCACGGGCATCCACCCCACCAAATCAAAAGTGGAAGCAATCCATGAAGCACCGAGCCCAAAAAACAAAACGGAGCTTCAGGCTTTCCTTGGGTTGCTCAACTTTTACGCCATCTTCTTAAAACAGAAAGCCACAGTTGCTGAGCCACTCCACCGCCTGCTGGGGAAATCGGCGTCCTGGAAGTGGGGCCAGGAAGAGGAAGCAGCGTTCCGGGCCATCAAAGGACTATTGACGTCCAAAAGTGTCCTCATCCAATACAGCGAGACGCTCCCCATCAAGCTGACCTGCGATGCGTCACCATACGGGGTGGGGGCAGTTCTCAGCCACGAGCTGCCCAACGGCACGGAAGCCCCCATCGCCTACTTCTCGAAAACCATGTCCAGCGCAGAGCGGAACTACAGTCAGCTGGACAAAGAAGCCCTGGCAATCGTGGCAGGAGTGAAGCGCTTCCACGAATACCTGTACGGAAGACGTTTCACCATAGTCACCGATCACAAGCCACTCCTGGGACTCCTCGCAGGCGACCAATCCACCCCGACCTTCATGTCCCCGCGGATGACGAGATGGGCCATCTTCCTGGCCGGCTACTCCTATAGGCTCGTGCACCAGCCAGGCAGAGCCATAGGAAACGCCGACGCACTCAGTAGATGCCCATCGAAGAACCCGGTGGAAGACCCAGCCCCCACGCTCCATCTATTCCACATAGATGACGATGCCAGCTGTCCAGTCTCCTCCGCAGATGTGGCCGCACACACCCAGAGAGACCCCACCCTCCGCCAAGTAAGGTCCTGGATCCTCAGGGGGTGGCCATCGAAACAGACGGAAGAGAGGTTCAGCCCGTTCACCAGGAAACAGACGGAGCTGTCCACCATAAAGAGCTGTCTGCTATGGGGAGACAGGGTGCTGATTCCAAGCACTCTGCAATGGCGGACGCTAGAGACACTGCACAACGGGCACCCGGGCATCGTCCGCATGAAGGCCCTGGCATGGAGTTACGTCTGGTGGCCCTCACTGGACAGAGACATCGAACATGGGTCTCCAGATGTGACCCGTGCCAAGAAGTCCGCCCCGCGCCACCGCAATCCGAAGTCACAAACTGGGAGACCCCCAGCAACCCCTGGTCGAGGGTCCACATCGACTTCGCGGGCCCGATGCAGGGGCGACACCTCCTCATCGTGGTAGATGCCTTCTCCAAGTGGCTCGAGGTGATACCCATGGCATCTACCACAACAGAAGCGACGATCCGAGCCCTGCGCCACCTGTTTGCCACACACGGACTACCGGACGTGCTGGTCTCGGACAACGGCCCCCAGCTCACATCCCTTGCCATGGAGTCCTTCCTGGCAGGACTGGGCATCCGCCATGCCCTCTCCGCTCCGTACAGGCCGGCCGGAAACGGACAAGCGGAACGGATGGTCCGGCTCACAAAAGAAGCCCTCACCAAGATGGGCCCGGGAGACTGGCAAGAACGCATCGACAACTTCCTCCTCACCCAGCACATCACGCCGCATGCCACCACCCACAAGAGCCCGGCCGAGCTCCTCATGGGCAGAAGGTTGAGGTCACCCTTGGACCGGCTGCACCCCCAATACAGCCCGGAAGTGACCGCAACCGCCAGCCGGCCGCTTCGCGCTTTCAGCAAAGGAAATTCAGTTTTCGCGCTGAATTTCAACGGCTCTCCTAAGTGGCTGAAAGGGAAGATTGCCAGCACAACCGGCCCCAAATCCTACACCGTCGAGTTGGAAGATGGACAGGTTGTGAGACGTCACATCGACCAACTCCGGAAAAGGTGGGGGGGAGCACATGAAAACCAGCCTGACGAGGGAGGCCTACAACACCCAGACGGGGTAGGCCTACAACACCCCAGCGAGGTAGACCTACCATACCCAGACGAGGTAGGCCTACCACACCCCTACAAGGCAGAGCAACGCCATCCCGACGAGGTCGGCCCAGCACACTACCAGGCACTGTCACACCGGCAGTGCAGCGAGGTAGACCGGGGCCAACCGCACGGGGGATGGCAACACCAACCCGGCCAGGTGGGCACCCGGCCCAACAGGCCCAGGGACCCCCGACCCAGCCCGCAGGTAGACCGGGACCTGCCCAGAAGGGAAGCACCGCACCCTACCAGTGAAGGCAACCCACGGCAGCCCTATCAGGGAGACCTCAACGCAAGGCGAGTAGACCGGGGACCATCGCAGATGGGCACACCACAGCACATGGGCGAGGGTGGCACACGACTCCCCGGCGAGAGGGACCCCCGCCCAACGCAAGAAACAACCCGGCAACAACAACCCAACCCAGACGACCCCAACCACCAACTGGCGGTAGACCAGGGACTAGGGGGAAGGGAAAGCCGACAACAACCCGGCCAGGGAGGCCTGCGCCACCCCGGCAGGGGAGACCTCCACCGACCCGAGGAGGTATCCCCACAACGACACCCCGACCAGGTCAACCACCACCAACCCGACGGGGAAGGCCAACGCCTGCCGGGCCAAGGAGACCTGCGCCAACCCTGCAAGGTCGGACACCGCTACCCGAGCCAACACCACCCACAGCGGGCAGACCGGACCCAAGGGCACCGGCCCGAACCACCCTCCAGACCACAGCGGGCCGGGCCGCAGCAGAACCGCAGCCACCGGGAGACCAAGGAAGAGCAAGTGACAGCTGGGGTCTTACCGAGACTCAGACGCTCTTCCCGGGTCGGAACCGAACAGCACCGCCGAGGCGAAAGATCCACAGGCCAGGAGGAAGACCACCAGAACCAGCCATCCAAGGTCTGCGGTCCGGCCGGAGGCGCTGAGGGTGACCCCGCACACTCGCCAGCCGAACCGAGCCCGGTTCCGGGGGAGGATCCAGGAGCCACAGGAACCCCGTCCGTCCAGGGCGGGGACATGGGAGAAATGAGTCTGCGCAGGTCAAGTAGGGTGCCTAAGCGTCCTACGTACCTACAGGACTACGTCACGTTTATTGACGAACACTGAACTTTTTTCTTTGGACTAGGGGGGAGGAGTGTTATGTCCTTATAAGGACATCCGCCCGGATTGGCTGCCAGCCACCGGGCGGGAAAGTTTGAATCCCTGTCAGGGGGCGGTGCGTCTGCCGGAGCGAATATAAGGAGAGCTCCGGCAGCGCACGGCAGTCTTGCTACTGTTGCTGTTAATAAAGTTACTTATGTAACGAGCTGGTCACGTCTTCATTCCTGCGCCGATCTAACATTTCTATTCCCAGAAGGGTTTAGGGATTAATGCCTCACCTTAACTTGAACCCAGATTTTTCAATGAGGACATCATACGAACTCTGTATCAAGATGGTCATATATTTTTTTATATCAGTTACCTCTTCCAGACACTTTTTAGGTAATTCGACTTAAAGCACATTGCAATGATCAATGTAAAATGAAAATAAGTTACAGATTGATGTTATCAAATTTAACCACCTTGCCTGTAGTCTCAAATGAAGATAGGAAGCAAAGCATGATGGTAGATGAGGTGTGTTTGTGTAATTGAATTAGGGCAACAGCATAGGGATTGTATTTTCTGATGATTGATTGATTGATTGATTGATTGATTGATTGATTGATTGCCTTCAAGTCTGTTTGACTTCTGGCAATTGCTTGGAGTAGCCCCTGCAATTTTCTTGGCATGTTTTCAGAAATGGATTTCCATTGCCTGCTTCTTAGGGCTGAGAAGAAATGATTGGGCCAAGGTCTCCCAGCCAGCTTTGTGTCTAACCTAACAGGTTGTTTCTCACCTTTTGCTTTAACTACTACCACTAGACAGGCTCTCCTGGGGAGGGAGATAGTGGCTCACATTTTACAGGGTTTATCCACAATTGCTTGCACAGATAAGAGTAGAAACGTATATGATTAGGGCTTCCCTTTTCAATATTTCCAAGTTTTTTCAAATGTGGAAACAATGCAGATATTTGGCAAACGTGTACACAGATTTCTCACCTGTACCCAAGGAACAAATATAATTTTGCCTGAATCTAAGAATCAGATAGGGACACGGTGGCTCAGTGACTAAGACGCTGAGCTTGTCAATCGAAAGATCGGCAGTTCAGTGGTTTGAATCCTTAGTGCCGCATAATAGGGTGAGCTCCCGTTACTTGTCCCAGCTTCTGCCAACCTAGCAGTTCAAAAGCACGTAAAAACTGCAAGTAGAAAAATAGGGACTGCCATTGGTGGGAAGGTAACAGCATTCTGTGCCCCTTTGGTGTTTAGTCATGCCGACCACATGACCATGGAGACATCTTCAGACAGCGCTGGCTTTTCGGCTTTGGAACAGAGATGAGCACCGCCCCCTAGAGTCAGAAATGACTAGCACGTATGTGCCAGGGGAACCTTTACCTTTACCTTTTAAGAATCAGAAATAATGGCAAAGAAAACACAAATCAACTCAAGTTGCTGACTTCATCCCTTCAATAGAAAACTCAAACCATTTTAAGAGGGAACAGTACAACTGTTGCTGATACCAGTTTGTGAAGTTCAGCTTATAAATTCAAGCGCTACCAGCTCAAATACACTGGGTTTTTTTTTTTCTTCTCTAGAGAGGAATAACAGGGGGCCACTAAGCAACTTTAATTATGGCACAGTATCCTCTCTGTTGTATTTTAGTAATATCTCTGTAGGCACTCTGAAGAAAAAAACAGGCATTTTGCTTAAGCAACAAGAAGTCCTTAAATAAATACATATCCTGGAGTGGTCAAAAAAACCCCGGGGAATCCCACAACCTGCCTATTATTTCCTCCCACGTGGTTAAGAGGTTTAGTGGGATAACTCAGACCATTTCCTCACTAAGGACTTTAGCTCTTATAGTGTTATTCAGCCATGCTGGTCCACTATATTGGTAATGAAGACAGGATTTATAGTGACTCAACAGTGGTTAGGTGATGCTAAAAATTGCTAGTGAGAAATAACTACTGTACTTATGTCCAATTGGCTGATCTGACTTAAGATTTCTAGCCAGACTAGTCTATCCATCTAGCCAGAGGAGAGTAGATTCAAACACTGGACATCAAAGTTGTCAGTTCTGTGGCTTCTAAAGGCAGAGACAACGCTTCAGGGAAGCTTTCCTAAGGCATTACCAAGTTGTAATTGCTAATGAGACAAATAAGAAATTAATAAACTGATAGCTGCAAAGTAAGCAGATTCACAACCTTTAATTTTCATTAAATGCAATGCAAATGAAATTAAATCCAATTTCACTTTCATCCTGGCACTACCCTGCTTTTTAAAGTAGCGTCCTGAGCCCTGGCATATCGTTCAACCCCAAAAAAACTGACTACTCTGCAATTCATAAGGAACTATTGGGATTAAATTATCCAATTGCAGAAGATGTCACACATAGTCATGTCTAGGGGATGGGCAAAAAAACCTCAAGATGACCAGGTGATCAAAGCCTCCTTTTTATTTGGCCACTCACCTATAAACATGCAAGTTGTCGATATGTATCTAGTCTGTAATATGTTGAGTAAACCAATATTTTTCAACCTCAGCAACTTTAAGATGTCTGGACTTCATCTTAAAACTGCTGGCTGGGTATTCAGGGAGTTGAAGGCCACACATCTTAAAGTTCTTGAAGTTGACAAGAGCAAGCCATCTACTCCTCTTCTTAATCATCTTTCTCTAATGCAAAAAATACTAGCTGTCTTTTTCAAACAAAACCAAACTCTCTATTTCCCTCTGAGCTTTGATCCAGTTGTTCAGACTCTTCCAGTCCCTCTTTGGTTCTTGCCTACTTCACCTCCTGCCTGGTTTCATTCATTTCCCAATCTGTAGGACACAAAGCTATCAACTCCTTCTATGTTTGAATTTTTGGGCAATCCTGTCAATCACACACTTGACATCTTAAACAAATGTTAGGCTCCCAAAGGTCATTATTGATCTCAGCCTGGAGTCCTTCCACCTGATAGCTGTCATTTAATTCACAGTTGTGTCATATCTAAGCTCTAAAAATCTGGAGAGGTACCTGGTGGCAGCAACAGGTTACGAAAAACTCTGATTTCTTTATTTTCATTTAATGAGTCCTCTGGGTTTTTTTCTTCAAGTTACCATTCTCCCTAATCAGAAGCTTTCTTTAATGCCCAGCAGAATCCCTGCCTCTCATGACTTTGTCAAACAACCATCTTCTTTAAAACAAATGAAATAAAAATCTACAGGCTACAAAATTCTTCTTAAAAATGGGCCACACTTGACTGATCCTGCCTATTATGACAGCCATTCTTCCATTGCAACTGATTTTAGAAAGAATCCACTACATCAGGGAGGTCAAACATGCAGCCTGCAGGCCAGATGCACCACACCGAAGCGAAGGAGAAAAATTTCACAATACGTTACATGACGCCGCCATGAAGATGAAAGTTTGACGACTATGTACTAGATGCTCTCAAAATTCCCACTGTACCCCATATGGCACCAAGGCATTGTGGGAAATATATATATTACTGGTAGTTACATCCCTAATCTTGATTGAAATACTGCAAAGCAAACACACAAAGGAGGCAGATATGTTTTGGGAGTCAAAACAGGCAAGATGGCAGTCGCAATCTTGGGATCGAAGCCCAGTTGATTTTATGTTCATAATGCATGAAAGAGCAGATGGGGCTTCTCTTGTTTAGTCATGGCTGTCATCCTTACTTTGTTGAAGCCCCCACAGATGCCCCTTCAAGGACAGGAATTTGCTGAGGGCACCTTCAAATTTGGCACTCATTAATTTTAGCCCTTGAACCATAAGGGAGTTCATTTAAGATTCCATGGTTCCCTAGAAAATTAGTTTATTCCATCCATTCATGTGAATTCAATGTGAACAAAATGTATAAATGTTTTTTAATGCCATGATCAGCCCATAATTACTAATGCTTCACAAAGTATCAGTTAGTAATATGGTACATTTTCTTCTTTGTACAAGGCCATCAGTAGACTTTAGAAGAAGTCTGACAAAGTAGGTATCTGGAGACAATTCAGATATCCTAGACTACGATTCTCATAATTCTCTTGCCACTGGTGATATGGGCTGCAACTGATGGGATGGGAATAGTAGTCCTTGAATTTCAACCATTTGTTTAGTAACCATTTGATGTTACAATGGCATTGAAAAAGGTGATTTATAACCGGTCCCTGCATTTACAACTAGAGCAGTATTCCCACAGTCACATGATCAAAATTCAGGTTTGGCAACTGGCATGCATTTTTGACAGTTGCAACATTCCAGGGTCATGTGATCAGCCTTTGTGACCTTCCCAGATGGCTTCTGACAAGCAAAGACAATGGAGGCAGCTGGTTTCATTTAACAGTCTCTTGATTTGCTTAATAGCTGCAGTAGTTTACAGAGTCAAACTACTCTGACAAGGAAAAGTAATAAAATCAGGTGTGACCTTCTTAACAATCACTTTCTCAATTGTGACATGATTATAACTTGAGAACTATTATACTCGTTTATCCAAAACAGGGGTGTCAAACTCAAAGCCCACGGGTCAGATTCGTGGGGTGCTTAGATCTGGCCCGTGGGGCAGGCCTAGAAACAGAGAAGGACCAGCTCGCGGTGCCTCTGCCAATGAAAACAGACTTCGGGAGAGCGCTTCACTGGCAAAGGGCTGCAGGAGATTGTTGCGTCCGAAATGGTGATGTCAAGCTGGCCACGCCCACCCTGGCCACGCCCACCCAGCCCCACAAGGTCAAACACAACCCTGATGTGGCCCTCAATGAAATCGAGTTTCACACCCCTGATCTAAAATCCCTGAAGACTCAGTTCCTTTCTATGGTATCCATCTTTTTTCAACAGTAAATATTAAGAGGCCCATTACAACTCAATTGCCACTATTAATGATAAGATTTACCTCAAAACCAGTAGTTGCAATAATGGTGGAATTATGGAATCCCTGTTAAGAATTTCATTCTCTGCACAAACAGATGGGATTATGCTCTTCGTGCTACCTGTGGGCAGTGGAAAAATACCACCACCCCAATAATTACTCAAAATGCTAGGTAGACAAAACTTGAGTTAAATATTTGCAGAAGGCAGACAGAAAGGTGCCTTTGGTACATTTGCAATTGCTTTTATTTCTGGCACTCTCGGGTTGTAGCTATAATAATAACCCTGGGATAGCATAATTCTCAGGACAGAAAAAGAGATGCTTATTTCTGGTCATGGCTGAGACTAAATCTCAGACAGGAGATATTTAAAAGAGACCCACAAAATGCAGCTACTTGCAATCAATAGAGTGGCACAAGGACATTGTCCCAAGGCAGTCTAATAGTGGATGGCAACTGATGGGGAGAGCTTCACTGAAGACCATAGGTGGCAAAGGGGTCAGACAGTGCAGTGGCCAGATTCAGTGGAAGAGTGACCCCATTCCCCTCCAGTCCAAAAGTCCCAATTTCTCCAAGTACTTCCATTTCCTTCTCTGCAGCACCCAAGGAAGGAGAATACTTAGGACTGTTCATGATGGTCAGGAGATCTACTGACTGTATTCCAATGTTTGACTAAGATCATTAGGAAAAGTCCTTAACTGGAAAAGGAGGTTGAAATTTACATTATGTTAAAATCTTAGCGATAATTTTTTATTAAATGATATGTAGATGGTTTTTATCACCAGAAGGACTGTAAAAATGTATAAAGGGACTTCAGATAGGTGTGGGAAATGTAAACATCAAGAAGGAGTTTCTACCATTTTTGGTGCAGTTGTAAAAAATCTCAAAAATTCTGGGCTCACATACATATAGTGGCAAATATTTGTAGCTCAACTGTAGAATGAAGATGAAGGTTCGTTCTCTGAGCTTGTGGGTTGGTTTCCAAATGTTTCGTTACCAGGCTAAGTAACATCTTCAGCGGAGTTTAGGGGACTAAACCTTCATCACACACACACACACGCATAGATACATATACAGTATATATATAACATATATATATATATATATGTATGTATGTATGTATGTATGTATATATATATATGTTTTTCTTCTAGAAAAACCCTACGAAGAAGTAAGAAAATTGATACTGTACTTTTACAGGGAGGATATGGGTGTGGCCTACTGATGACAGCTAACGAGCTAGAAATGGATCTATTTAGGTCTCCCTCCTAGCAGTTAGAGCTTGCTAGGTGTTAGAAAGGAAAAAAGCACAGAACCGAGTAGATGAGATTCTACTGAGCTGGAGCTACAAAAAAACCTTGGCTACGTAGGGAAAACCTGGCTAGAAGAAAAACACACATAAACCCTATGAAGAAGTAAGAAAATTGATACTGTACCTTTACAGGGAGGATATGGGTGTGGCCTACTGATGACAGCTAACGAGCTAGAAATGGATCTATTTAGGTCTCCCACCTAGCAGTTAGAGCTTGCTAGGTGTTAGAAAGGAAAAAAGCCCAGAACCGAGTAGATGAGATTCTACTGAGCTGGAGCTACAAAAAAACCTTGGCTACGTAGGGAAAACCTGGCTAGAAGAAAATCACACATAAACCCTACGAAGAAGTAAGAATATATATATATATATATATGTAAGTTTTCACGGGTATATATGCCTGATGATGGGAGATGAGATTCTGTCGAAACGTCGCTTCTACCCTTTTAGGGATATATCCACAATTACACAGGAAGAAACCTGAAATATTAACACACACACACACACACACACACACACACACACACACATATATATATATATATATATATGTAAAGAAAGAAGCAGACATCCTGTGAGCTCCGGAACTTAAAATTTTAAAATTTTAAAATAATTAAAATTTTATTTTACTAAAATGACGAAAGCTTAGTAAAATAAATTTTAAAATTTTAAGTTCCGGAGCTCGCAGGATGTCTGCTTCTTTCTTTACTAATATACCTGGAACTCATATTTTTAGAATAATTTGGTATGTATGTATGTATGTATGTATGTATGTATGTATGTATGTATGTATATATCTTCAGAAAATTTGGAAAAATAGCATGGTATTCTGTTCCTCTATATGATAGCAATTGCACTTAGACTTATATATTGCTTCACAGTGTTTTACAGCCCTCTTTAAGCGGTTTACAGAGTCAGCATACTGTCCCCATCAATCTGGGTCCTCATTTTACCCACCTCAGAAGAATGGAAGGCTGAGTCAACTTTGAGCCTGGTGATAATGGCAACAAGACTTTTACATGCCTGATGTAGACAAATTGGTCAACACCTACAATGGAAGAACAGTTGGTAATGCTGATGAAACTGACTTGCAAAACTGATGGCTCTGATTAAGAAAAGCATTTGACTAATGCTGAATGGAAGACCCTTTTGGAGTTTTTGCGCAAAACATTATTTTTGCATAGAAAATGAAGTTATGATATATGGGTTTGGGGCCTTGTAATATTCATAGATTATTTCTTTTTAATGATGCTAACAGTGGAGCAAATATCAGTTTTATTTATATCTCCTGTAAGGAAAGTTGGAAGTCATTCTTCTTTTATTTGTATTTCTGTGTTTTTTTTCTTTATTTTTTTATTTTGCTGCACTTCTATCCACTATTTCTCTCTTTACTCTTTCTTCATTTCTATTCTCTTTTTTTATTATTAGTTCTTGTTAATTTTTATCTTCCTACAGGTAATCTTCCATTAATGACTGGTTGCTTCAGAACAGACTTCCCTAGGGGTACTTAGTGATTCATTTTCAAAGTTCCAATGGCCACATCGCCATGGTCCCACCATCATATTTTGAGTATTTGACAACCAGGTCTCATTTATGGGCATTTGTAGTGTTCCATGGTCACATGCCCATGATTTTCAGCATGTTTTGCCAGTTTCCAACAATTTTTTTGTAATTTTTTTTTATTTTTTAAACACACAAACAAACATACAATACATCTTTTCTGAACAGAATATTGGCCTGGTCTTAAATTTATACAGATTTTTGTTCATCTTTAACACACTTTATATGTTTAATTTTTCTCATAGCATTTATTCTCTTTGATTTTAAGAAACCAATATTATCCATCATCTTGACTTTTCATCCTATTATAGCTCAATTTTTCTTTTCCCTCCTTAAAATTTGAACCCCTAAATTTAAATTCACATAACATAGTAGAATCCCCAATTATTTCCTTAAATTCTCCTTTTCTAATCATCAATGATTCTTTTATCAACTATTCCCAATAATATAATTCAACATATTAATTAAATCCAATTAACTATATATCTTAATCCAAATGTTCCACCTACTGCAATTTCATGTATTAAATTTCTTATTTCTGGGTCTTATTTTCAAGTCTTAAACATCCCTACATTTTGTCATATCTTCATATTGACTTAAATAATTCATTATTACCAATATATTATTTCATAAGTTATTTATATTCTTATCTCTTATTTTAAAAATAATCCATTTATCATAATTTCACTAATTAATAAAACATATTCAATGAAAAATCAGTTAAATATCAATCTTACTCCAGTACCCCTCAATTTTAACTCATACAACATAATACAATTCCTAATTATTTTCTTAGAATCTCTTATTCCAGTCTCAAATATTTTTATCAACTGTTCCAAATAGTACACTTCAACATTTTTATAAAAACCAGTTAATTATATCTAATTCATTCATAATCCAATATCATTTCAACTTTCTTTTCATATTTAGTTAAGTTTCAAATATGCAATTAAAAATATTCCAGTTATTACAATCCCCTTCATTAATTAAAAATATTCCAATTATTACATTCATCATACTTCCATATAATTTAAAATCATTTCATTAAAAATACAATTTCATCTTTTCTCTAAGATTCATTTTATTTACCCTATATTCCTCTTCCATTTCTCTCTCCCTTTCTATCTTTATATTTTATTTGATTTTTCTTTCCCCTTCTTTTCTTTTGTATTTTAAAGTCTTGAACTCTCTTTTCCCTTTTTCTTATTTTTCCATTGTTAATCCCAATACAATCATTTTGTTTTTTAAAAGCATACACTCTTCTATTTTGCTGTATCTTTTCCATTCTTTTCCAACCCTTTTCTCTTTTTCTTATGTTCTCACTGATAATCCCAGTGTAATCATTTATGTTTTTTATATTCTTTCTATTCCTCCCTCTTTTCTTCCTTTGTTGTTTCCTCTTTTTCTATTTCTTCCATTGTTAATCCCAATGTAATTTTTGAAATTCTCCTTTTTATTATTGCTACCCGCATAATCATTTAATTTTCCATAATCAATCTCCTTGTCTTTGTCTTCTTCTTTATTGTCAGTCTCTTTTTCTTGCTTCTCATTAGTTGTTTCTTTGTCAGCTTGAATGTATCTTAAGTCAGTTTTTTGGTCATCAAGTTTCAATTTTCCATGCAAGATTGTGGTCATTTCCCTTATTTCTATTTTCAATGATAACCATATCATTTTCATTATTTCCTTAAATTCCTGCACCATTTTGTTCTTTCTAGGTTAATATTATTCCAGTTGAAGTTACATTACAATCTTCTTCTTTTTTTTTCAAAGCCAAAACACTTGTGAACAAACAAAGCCTCCTTAAAAATTCTCACATGCAGTTATCCCTTTCAAGGTCCAAGTTTTTTTCCTTTCCAAAACAAAGATTCAATGTTGCACTATTTTTTTTTCTTCTGAAAATGGCTCTCTGTAATCCACAATTACAACCAACAAGCTGGAAAAGTATCCATTTTTTTGCTGTCGGCTTTAAAAAAAATTTACTTATTTAATTTTTCTTCTTCTTCTTTTTCACCTTTATATGCACCAAATCAGTTTAAAGTTCAGTCCAAATCTGCATAGTCCAAATTCAATGTTACATTCCAGTTTAGTTTCAATTTAAAGTCATTAACCGGTCCTTTCTGTTCCAAACTTTTCTTCCTTCTTTATCCTTCCTCCTTTTAAAGTTCCCAAATTAAAAAAGAGTCTTTTCGGGTTCTTAATTCTTCTGATTTTTTTTTTAAGTTCTCCAAATACTTAAATCCAAGAAAATAATTTTCAGATTAGGTTTTATCACTTTACAGTTTCTGCCTTAATCTTCTTTTTCCATCCTTTCCCATTATGACTAATGACTATTAGCTTCTGTTATCACGCCAGGACATTTACAATTGTTTTTAAAAATCCTCTTTTTTTCTTTCTGCCTATGAGTTAAATATCACTCACCCAGCATCAATATTCCACTCAATTCTCCACTCCTGCATAGGGCTTGATCTGGTTGCCCCAGTTTACTGGTGGTCGTAATGGCCGCCGTCCCCTGCTGCAAAGTCAGAGAGAATTTCCTCTGACCTCCGAGGAACTTGCTTGTTCCTTTTGATCTTCTGAGGTGCCTCTTTTTCTTCCCTGTCCCTACAGGACAGATCCGGTCCAAAGATCCTTCTGCAGCGGTTCATCAGCCCGGGATTTCGCGGAGCTCATCAGAGCCCGCTAATCCCCGACTGTCTTGCCACAATGCTTCCGGTCGACTCCCCAGTTTCCAACATTTAGTACCAGTTTCTGGCTCAAAAAAATTGTCATTGGTGAAAATGGGTTTGCTTAATGATTGGCTTAATGACCACAGAATTTACCTAATGACCATCACAAAAAAGTTTGTAAAATTGAGCACAGTCACAGGATGACTCACTGAATGACTGTCACAACATATGGCTGTAATTCCAGGCTCAGTTATGATCATAAATCAAGGATTAACTGTTCATTAAAATTTAATACAATTCTTAAAAAAGGAAAAGTCCTTAAATGAACATTATAGCTGACAGCAAGGCATTTGACCATGGATGCCCACTATGGATGGGTTAATTTATTGTCTCTTTCTGGAAATGGACCACCAGAAAGATTTTACTGGTTAGTCTTACCTGAATTAGGTGATCCCTTCTATCTCAGCCACATTATTGGCAGAAATCCAACAATCAGAAATATCCAGAAGATATGGTCAGCCAAGTCAAGGTGGCAGCTACAACAGTGAAATCAAAATTGTACCTAATTTTTGTGTACATCAACATGCAGTACATGTAGGAACTAGGCAAAGTTTTGATTGTATCTTTTGGGTTGAAATTGTTTGACAGGGTCACCATTTTTGACCCTATTCTGCAGACGCTTCTATCAGTGTTGGACAATCTTTTTCTAGAGATCATGGTTTCTACGCAGTGGTGAAATCTAAATTTTTGTACTACCGGTTCTGTGGCCATGGTGTGGCTTGGTGGGTGTGGCTTGGTGGGCATGGCAGGGGAAGGATAGTGCAAAATCTCCATTCCCACCCCCTTCCAGGGAAAGGATACTGCAAAATCCCCATTCCCATCTCACTCAGGGGCCAGCCAGAGGTGGTATTCTCTGGCCGGTTCTCCGGCCAATAAAGAATTCTATTCTATTCTATTCTATTATGATTAATGTGGTATGAATATCTTAATCTGTAAGTGAATTAAAGATTCAGAATATAGAATAACAAAGTTAGAAGGGACCTTGGAGGTCTTCTAATCCAACCCCCTATTCAAGCAGGAGACCCTATACCTTTCCAGACAAATGGCTGTCCAGTCCCTTTTTAAAACTAGTGATGAAGCACCCACAACTTCCAAAACAAAGCCATTCCAGTGGTTTTTTGTTCTAATTGTCAGGAAATTTTTCCTTAATTCCAGGTTGCTTCTCTCCTTGATTAATTTCCATCCATTGCTTCCTGTCTTGCCTTCTAGTTGACAAAAATAGGCTGACCCCCTCTACTTTGTGACACCCCTAAAACTGCTTCATTCACTAAATTAGAACTGTAACAAAGCTTAAAAGTTTTCACTTCAGAGGACATCCCGTCTCTTCTTCTTCTACTAAAAAAACCCCATTTATTTTCTAAATAATGGCAAAAGCATATATGAAATGCAACTTCCCCTTTCCTTTCAATTGTTCTTTGAATGAGGCCAACTCACCTGTGGAATTTTGTAGATGCATAGAATGCTTGCCATAAAAAGGCAAACATTACTGTTAGGACCACAAATAATGGCGGCTATATGGTCTGGAATCACATTTATAGTTTGAGATAAATTTCCGCTACCGGTTCTCCAGAACCTGTCAGAACCTGCTGGATTTCATCCCCGTGTCTACGTCTCCCTAAAGAGCTTAGCATTTTGAACCAATATTAGGGCTAATATAAAAAGTAATGTATAAAACAGCTGACCAACTATACAAGTTTCTATGAATGCATGTTGAACAACTTAAATACTTCGTGGCTTCCAGCTCTGAAATCCAATTTCAACTAGCTGCCCAAATCAAATTGTTTAATAAGCCTGTTTGATTGTAACCAGGCTAACAGAGGCATAAACTGCTTTAAATGCTATTTCATTCCATTGGGGCCCTTTGCTTAGTTTGATTTGTTTCCTTTTATCTTCACTCAAAATGATCCTGTCAGGACCAAATGGCGTGCCTGAGTGAGCAGGCGAAGAAGGACTCGAAGCCACGTTCTGCTGCAACGTTTTATTTGGTACACTCTTCTCCACGCAGCACATCAAAACGGCAACGAAACTGACGGTATGCAGATACACAAAGTCGGCGTTGGGAGCGGCTGCCTCCCAACGCCTTTTAAAGATCACGCCAGCGAGGGATGTGTACCACCGCCCTTCCGGGGTCTAATGCGCATGCGTTACCGGGCCACCACCCCTTGGGAACATTACAGTGACGTGGAAATGAGTAATCCCTTTCTCCGGCCGCCTCCGTGTCCGGCCGCCTAAGCTTATATTAGCACCCCCACCACCAGTGAAAGCAGGAGAAACAACGTCCGGCACCCGTCGCTGCACCCCCCTCTCCGTAGGCAGCTCTCACAATCGGATTCTTGATCCAGGCAACCAGGTGCGGTGTCGCGTGGATCGCGACAGGCGGCTCCCCCTACCAGGGGCCCTCCTGGAACACACAAATAAACAGGTTAGCTATGTATTAAGGTGTCAGTCCCGCGCTCTGGGACCCTGGCTTGTGGGGGTATCTCCTATGGAACTGGTTGATTAAGCGATTAGCGCTTATATCAGTAGCGGCTACCCAGGACGCCTCCTCGAATGGATATCCCTTCCATTTAAGTAGGTATTTTAACTTTCCCCTACTAAGCTTTGAATCTAGGACCTGATCCACTTCGTATTGGTTATCCTCTACCGGGCCAGGCTTGACTACAGATTCTCGGAGTATATCTACCGGTTTCAGTAAACTACTATGGAACACGGGGTGGACTTTACCAAGTAATGGTGACAATTTGAGTTCCACTGTGACTGGATTAATGACCTTTATGACAGGGAACGGGCCGAGATATTTAGGGCTTAACTTACGACTTGGTGTCCGTAATTTCAAATATTTGGTGGAGAGGTATTTTCTGTCTTCAACTGCAAATGGTTTATGATCCGCTCTCTGTTTATCTGCTTGATGTTTTTGCATACGTGTCGACCTTTCCAACGCTTCCTTTATATGGGGCCATCCTTTCTCAATATGGACAGCCCACGTACCTGGGGTTATCTGATCGTGGGACTGCATGTCAAGTTCTAGGATGGCAGAAAATTCTTTGCCATAGACCGCCTGAAATGGGGTGACCCCTGTACTTCTATGGACTGCGTTATTATAGGCTATCTCGGCGAAAGGGAGGAGCTCTGCCCAGTCTGTTTGTTGATATGAAACATAACACCGTAAGTAGCGCTCTATCATAGCATTTGCCCGTTCCGCAGCACCGTTTGTAGTTGGATGGAACCCGGAACTTAAGCCCTGTGATGAACCAATCATGGTCACAAAGGTACGCCAGAATTTTGAGGTGAATTGGACACCTCTGTCTGATATAATACGGCGAGGCGCCCCATGTAAACAGTAAATGTGTACTAAGAATAGTTTGGACAGTTTACGAGCTGAAGGTAACCCTCGACATGGTATGAAATGGGCCTGTTTTGAGAAGAGATCTATTACAGTCCATATGATGTTGTACCCGTTACTTTCTGGGAGTTCAACGATAAAATCCATAGCGATCTCCTCCCATGGTCGATTTGGTTCTGCTACGGACTGCAGAAGTCCAAGAGGTTTGCCAGGTCGGGGTTTAGCACTTGCACACACTTTACAACCTTTCACATAATCTTCAATGTCCTTTCTCATACGAGGCCACCAAAATTGACACCGTATGAGGTGCAGTGTTTTAAGAAAGCCAAAATGACCAGCTGTTTTCACATCATGACATTTGTGTAATATACGCGATCGTACGGCTAGGGGTACGTATAGTTTGCTTCCCATCCAAGCAAAACCATTTCTGTACGTTAGTGTGGATTTATGTTCCAACACCCACATATCAGGTGCTAAAGCTTTTTTGAGTTCCTTTTCCCACGAGAATGGTGTACCGTGGGATGTTCGACCCACCTTTTGGGCCTCCGGTTATTATCGCTTGTACGATTTGGTCTTTCTTACTATTATACTGAGGGAGTCGTGATAAAGCATCCGCCAAAATATTCTTACCCCTGGTACATACTTAAGATCAAAATCGAAGCGTTGAAAATACTGCGCCCACCTTACTTGCTTTGGCGACAAACGTCTCGGGGTCTGTAACGCTTCAAGGTTTTTATGGTCCGTCCACACTTCGAACTTCATTCCACTGCCTTCTAACAGATGCTGCCAGGTAAGTAAAGCCCACCTAACAGCAAAGGCTTCTTTTTCCCAAATAGCCCAACGCCTTTCAGTAGGGGACAACTTACGAGACGTGTATGCACAAGGGGCTAGTCCGGTTGTTGCGGTTTTCTGCATAAGGACCGCCCCCACAGCCACATCGCTGGCATCAGCCTGTACCACAAAAGGTAAGGTGGGATCTGGATGTTTAAGGATTGGAGCTTGTGAAAACAAAGTCTTCAACCCGTCAAATGCTTGCTGACATTCAGGTGACCGGGTTATCAATTGCCCTGGTCGTGCCTTTTGGCATGTGTCTTTTGTACGGAGTAGGTTTGTCAAGGAGAGGTCTATATGTGCGAATGCGGGTATGAACTGGCGATAGAAGTTCGCAAAGCCTAGCAAGCTCTGTAATTGCTTTCGTGTTTTTGGTGCTTGCCAGTCTAACACTGCGCACACCTTCTTTGGATCCATTTCAACTCCGTCACCTGAAATCCTGTATCCCAAGTAATCCAACTTTGTATGGTGGAACTCGCATTTTGAGAGTTTTACAAACAACTTCGCATGCAACAACTTTTCAAGCACCTGACGTACCAAAACTATATGTTCTGCCATTGTCTTCGTATAAATTAATATGTTGTCCAAGTAGACGAGAACACCCCGATATAGATGATCATGCAGAACTTCATTTATCACCTGCATGAAGACGGCTGGCGCTCCCTGGAGACCGAATGGCATCACCCTAAACTTGTAACTACCCAGAGCACAGTTGAAGGTGGTTTTCCATTCGTCGCCAGGCCTGATCCGTACTCGATAGTATGCCTCCCGTAAGTCTAACTTTGTAAACACTTTTCCAGTTGACAAGGTAGCCAATAAGTCCTTCATGAGAGGCAGGGGATACAGATGTTCAACACAGACAGCATTTAGGCCCCTGAAAGCACAGATAACGTAACCCGTCATCCTTCCTTTCCCGGAATAAGACAGGCGCCGCCATGTGGGATCTGCTAGGCTGAATAAAACCCCTGGCTAGGTTTTTGTCTATGTACCGTCTTAACTCCTCCAATTCCAACTTAGTCATAGCGTACATACGGGGTTTCGGCAAACGGACACCTGGTTTTAATTCAATGGCACAGTCGGTTGGCCTATGGGGTGGTAGTACCTCACATTCTTCTTCGTTAAAGACGGCGGATAAATCACTATATTCCACAGGGTACCCAGTTGGTGGACGTTTGTGTTTGGCATCTCCTTCCCCATCCTCTTTACCAGCCAGCTCCTCTGGCTCCGGCTCAGGACCGAGACTTAGACGTAACCTCCGGTACCCGCCCTCCCACCATATGGTAGGCCTCCACTTGTCTAACCAAGCTAGGCCGAGGATAAGGGGCTCAACCATAGTATCCACAAGCACAAAGCGGATTCTTTCCCAATGATCACCCACCTCCAGCCAGGCCAGCTCAGTTACTTGGGTTGCCGGCTTGCCCCCCAATAACGATCCATCCATTTGTTCAAACCGTATAGGTACAGGTAAAGGCCTCATACGTAGACCCAATTCCATGGCTACAGACTTCCGGAGGAGGCATCGGGTACAGCCAGAATCAATGAGGGCGTCCCGCTGCACTCCTTCTCCTGTACGTAAATGCCTTAGTACCACTGGTATCACAAACGGTCGTATTGGTCCACTCACCATGGGGTCTCCGGCTGCTTCGTCATCACTACTATCCGAGGCCAATGGAGTGCTCCCCTGGAGCGGTGGGGGTCTCGGCTTGGTCGCTGATCCACGAATAGATGTTGACGTCAGCGTAAGGGTGGCGCTTTTGGACCACTCCGACGAAGAGCGGACACGGTCCCGATTTTTCCCCCCAGACGACGGTGTCTTGGAGGGAACAGCCGTCACAGGAGGCATAGGGCAGTCAGCAGCGCGATGTCCAGGCTGGTTACACCTAAAACAATGAATAGCACCCCTCCCTAAGGGAAGGAGAGAGCGGGGAGAGGAAGAGGCCAACCCCTGCACACCCATAGGCTTATCGCTGCTGCGTCGTGTGGCCGTAGGGAAACCAGCCACCCCCCGGGGACAGAACTCCCGTAAGCCAACGTCTAAGTCCACTGCGGCCTTAAACCATTCCATGAGTTTCGGTGGTAAACCTCTGTTCACACACGCCTGTCTCAATTCTCTGTCCCGCCCTCCCACCTCCCTTGGCATCAAACAGAATTAATTCCACTCTCTTAACAGCCTGTGTTGGAGTGGATTTCTGGTGAGTCGTTTCCCCCACCCCCGCCCAGTTTATATATCTGCATTTGAAAATGAAACAATCTGCATCTTCTCAAAAGAGATAAAAGTGCTAGAAAATAAATGCCAACACATATTTTTTTTGGCACATGGATGACATGTTTGCAATGGCTGACTGATGCCTCCCTAGGCTTTGGATGCACCCCTCATTATCTAGTTAGCTGATTCCTATTTTCAGCACATAAATGAAAACTACTTAAGACTGGGCAGTGGGTAAGGTTGGGAGGGCAACTAAAATTATGTGAAAAAGTCATTGGCATTTAGCCAAAAATATCAGCCACTCTCATCCTTGCACTACCTAAGGACACTTTCAATATACAATCTGATGCAGTTTTGCATCAGAAGACACATTAAGTTGCATACAAGTGTACTAAGAGTTCATCAATCTTCATGAATTTAGGTCGTAAATAAAAAGATAAATTAAAAATAACACTTGATATAGTGTTACAGACAAGATATAGTCTTTCAAAAAGTCCCAAGGGTGCCTTTTTTCAAGAGGAAACTGGACTTTGGGAGTTTTTTTGAAGACATTTAGCTTCTCATCCAAAAAGCTTCTTCAGCTCTGAAGAAGGGAAACTTCTTCTTCCACAAGGAAAAAAACCAGTCCAGTTGCCAGTTGTGGTACAAGTTATCTAAGATGAGTAGAAAGTCTGCTTTTAAAAGAGACTATTCTTTTATTAGAACTCTTCCATGATTACTCTTCAATTGTTCTACTTTTGCTATTCATTTGTCTGTCATTGCTCTGATCTTTACATTTTTTTTTTATTTTCTTGATTTCCCCCCTCAATTTGTTGAGGATTATTTTTCCTGTCCCTCATTTGATTAAGGTTGGGAGTTTACATTTAGGATACTTCCATCCCTTGACCTAATGAAATACATTCCCATTTAAGATTTGGTGACTTTTCCATAGAATACATGATTTTCATTGACTATGAAAAACTCTACTGAACATAAAACAGCAGATCTTTGATTTATAGCTACACAAAGGCTTAGGCTTCACTTTAAAAATCAATCAATAAATTGATCAATATTTCAACTATCTGGGCTATACGTTTACATGTTACGTCTCTGAGTTTTACCATTCTGCAATCATTTGCTTAACAGCATAGCAAATAATTCTGTTTCCTTTGGATATTTTGTAATACGTTTTTGTTTTATTTAGATGTATTTCCTTTTTTGTTTGTTTCAACTGTCTTTTTGGAATTGTGTGCATTTTGAGTTACTGACCACATAGAGAGTATTTAAAAATAATTAAAGGCATATAGAAAACACATGTATTTTTATTAGCTGTTGGAATAACAAAGTACCAAGTAAAATGCATATGCTGGAAACATCTTGGGCAATTTACATTCTTTGTATCTTCTATGACTATGTGTTTTAACCTCCTTTTTAAATAGAATGTAACTACATACAATATACATAAGAGAAATCAACAGGCTTTGGAGCTGAAAAAAATTACCCCACATCTAATTCCAAGAGCTGAAAAAAGTAAATATCTCATATATAGTGCTCCTTCAGAAAGAAACCAAGCACATATAATAAGTAATCTTAATGTGGATGCAAATTACAGAGCACAAGCCAAATTCACTGCTAAGAATGTTCAATTATGTGTTTGCTCTAAAGTGTGTGTGTGTGTGTGTGTGTGTGTGTGTGTGTGTCTGTATGTGTCTGTATGTGTCTGGGTGTCTATGTGTGTAATACATAATTAGACTAAACTAATCTTCTCTTTAATTTTCCTGCTTAACTCCCAGCTGCATTTACAGTAACTGTGAAATATCCTGAACAAAAAGCATTGTAAGAAGAATATCTGGTACTACTTTTGGAATCAAGGTTTCATTCTCTTAACAAAAATGGATATAAATGCATCCCATGTGTTAATAGTATTTTTTTTCTGTGTTGCCTGTTTTTCCTGCTGTTAAATAGGCTATAAACAGCTGACCAAGTGAGATGTGTCATTTTATAAGCTGTACCACCACCAAGCAACATTAAGCTCCTTCCTTTATCATGTTGTCTCCTGCCCAACAGCAGATGTTCCTCAGCCATTCATAAGGCTTTTATCTACAGTACTGGGGAGACACATGAAATAAAATCAACCCAGAAATTCCAGTCCAGAAAAGAAAGACCAACATTTCTAGTGTTTAGAATATAAAACAATGTTTTCCCCCCTAAGAAATACTTTAAAAGTATTTTACTCAATCAAGAAAGAATGAATGAATGATCAACAGAGGGGAAAAAATTAAATCAATTCTGCTGTTGCCCTCCAGGTTGTATCTTCCATTAGCCAGTAGAGGCACAGGCATTGCATGGGAAATAATTTTGTGAATTTACCTCTTGAGACAGTGAGAGGTTTCTATTAATGTTATAGGGATAAATGAACACAGAAAGTTATTTGAATGAAGGTAGTCCTCAACTTATTACTAATTGCTTAGCAACCTTTCAAAGTTATGACAGACCCAGAAAAAGCTACATATGACATGGTTTCAAAGTTCTGACATCCAGGAACATGGCCATATTTGGGGCACTTGGCAATCAGACTAAATATACGGCCATTTGTAGAATCCTGTGGTCATATAGCAATAGCACTTAGCAATAGCACTTAAATAACGCTTCATAGTGCTTTCCAGCCCTCTCTAAGCAGTTTACAGAGTCAGCATATTGCTCCCAACAATCTGAGTCCTCATTTTACCCATCTCTGAAGGGTGGAAGCCTGAGTCAGCCTTGAGCTTGGTGAGATTTGAACTGCCAAATTGCAGTCAGCAGACGTAGTCTGCAGTACTGCACTCTAACCACTGTGCCACTGCAGCTCATGACTGATTTATGATATTTTTGTTCAAAACTGCTGTTCACTTTCAGTTTCTAATTAAAACATGCCGAACAATGTGTTTGCTTAACAACCACTATGTTTGCTTAATAACTATTGCAAAAAAGGTTTTAAAATGGACATGATGACCCACTTTATGACTGTCACAATTGTGGGCTCAATTATGATCATAACACAAGGACTGCCTGTAATACAGAGGTTGCATAGATATTCCCAAGATACAGAAATACATGTATTGGGAGCACTAGAATCACAAGAATAGCTACTCAGATTTTCCTTGATTAGTTTGCTTCCTTGCTTTTCTTTGAGAAATCAATTCTTCTTCCTCCTCCTCTTCTTCTTCTTCTCCTTCTTCTTCTTCTTCTTCTTCTTCTTCTTCTTCTTCTTCTTCTTCTTCTTCTTCTTCTTCTTCTTCTTCTTCTTCTTCTTCTTCTTCTCCTTCCTCCTCCTCCTCCTCCTCCTCTTCTTGATCCAGAATTTTCCTCCTGTTTTTATGACATCCTTTATTCCTTTTCACGTAGCTATAAATTTGATTTCCAATTATGCCCATATGTAACTTGCAAGTTGTTGACAAACAGGATATGGGTCTGTAGTTTCCAGGTATATTTACTTTCTCCTTGTCCTTCTGAATTAGGAATGTCCTGGCAGTTCTTAACCATTTTTTGATTATTCCAAACCTTTATTCAATTTTGAATCTAGATTTGTCAATTATTTTAACCAGAATCCATGGAATTCTTATGATCCCAGAACATATATTTTTGACCTTTTTTGAATGTTTTTGTCTCGTTTTCTCAGTTATCCTAATATCTTCCGAGCTGGGTACTTTTACTGTATTTTCAGGTTTCTTGATTCATGTTGCATTCCTGCCCAGAGTTACCTTGAAATAAGATGTGTGGCAAACAAATGAACAAACAAACAAACAAACACCCTATTGTGACTCCTATTGTTTTCCTATAAATTTGTCTAAAGATTCAGAACCTCTTCTTTGTCAGGTTTTTCATTATTTGTGGTCAATTCTTTCCCATTTTCAAAGGATTTTTAGAATTGATACCGATTTGTCCTAAACTACAAATTCTGCTAGAATTGGATGGTGTCATATTCTTTGATCTTTTGAAATAGCCACAATACTTTGTTTCAATTGTTCTATAATTTCTACAATTCGGGTTATACTTCATGTACAGGCTAGTTTTGATATCCTTATTCTTCAAATTTTCTTGCCTCAAATTCTTCAAATTGTTTAAATCCATGCAAAGTTTCTTTACCTTCAAATCCAAGCAATATTCTATTTAAGTTTTCCATTCTTTAATGGCTTTCCTTCGTATTTTAAGTCCCAGTTCTCAATAATTACATAGGCTATGATACTGGCATACATCAGCTGGTTCAGTTAGATCAATGTTTCAGTTGGAATTTGACAGCTTCATTAATATTCTTCCAATTGAGCTTTGGGAAAGAACTTGTGTTTCAAAATTACATACCTTTGGCCTATAAGTCTCTGCACATTAATGTCTAAATCCAGATGTCTTTCTTTCCAAAGCAAATTTGCTTTTGAAAATCTGTGTTTCAATGCTTCTGATTGGTAGAAACATTTCTTAATTGAGTAGTTTTCTTCTTCTGACCAATTATTTTGCTTTTAAATATTTTCCAGTAGGCTTTCAGTTCAACACCTTGGTTGCCTAGCAGAGGGAGCTGAGCCTGTAGCACATTTTTCAATGAGTGCCCAGGAAATATAGTATTCAATGCAGCTCTTGTTAATCTAGGCAACAGTCAATCCAGCATGAAATTCAGGCTGTGTACTCTTTCTACTCCTCCTCCTTCCTGAAAGACATTTTTGATTCAAAAGTAAAGTATAGCAAACTTTACAGCACAAGCAGAGGTGCAATGACACTCCAGGGCTTCTGAGCTATAATTCTCGGCATCTACCATGATTCTCCATAGTAGCAACTGCTGTTGGGGATATAGGATAAATCAGTGGTGAAATCCAAATTTTTTTATTACCGGTTCTGTGGGCGTGGTTTGGTGGGCGTGGCAGGGGAAGGATATTGCAAAATCTCCATTCCCACCCCACTTTGGGGCCAGCCAGAGGTAGTATTTGCTGGTTCTCCGAACTGCTCAAAATTTCCACTACCGGTTCTCCAGAACCTGTCAGAACCTGCTGGATTTTATCTCTGGGATAAATGTAATTGAAAATTCAGTTGAAATGCATTTTATAGCAGAGATTAGTACTTTGCAAGCTCTCCTTTTGAACCCTGTTTTGTGACTGTCCAGAACTTCCAAAGATCATACTGCCAGAGTGTAGCAAACTGCAATAAGTTGCATCAGATGTCAGGCTGTTTCAGTGTACCTAAATCCAATACAAATAAAATCAATTGTTCCAAATGTCTGTCATTCATATGATACCATAATACAGTTAATCCTGCCACTGCATCCCTAGAACTATACTGTACTTATTTTATTGTATTTGTATCATTATTTTGAGAAAGAACTCAAGGGGGCGAACTTATCTAACACACCTTTCTTCTCCTATTTTTCCCCACAACAAAAACTCTGTTGGATTGGGCTGAGAGAGAATCACTGGCCCAAAGTTACCCAGCTAGCTTTCATGACTTAGGCAGAACTAGAACTCATAGTCTCCCGCTTTCTATCTTTCAATATTTTTTCTATATATGACTTTTCCTTCCTTCCTTCCTTCCTTCCTTCCTTCCTTCCTTCCTTCCTTCCTTCCTTCCTTCCTTCCTTCCTTCCTTCCTTCCTCCCTCCCTCCCTCCCTCCCTCCCACCCTCCTTCTGTGAATATCCCTGACTACACAAATCCTGTCCCTTTTTACCTTTAAAAAACAGACCAAGGAAGTGTGATGGAAAGTTCCAGCTGGTGTAATTTTCCACTGATTTCTTGGAAATCTTGTTTTTACACTGCTTTCTGTATAGAAATGAGCTCCTTTGAACTGAATAGGACTCCACCCTATAAGTCTGAACTCTAATTTTTCCATTGAAAACAGTGAAACTTAACATCAAAAGCATTACAGGCAAAATTCTAGGTAATCCCATTGCTGAATTTCTTCCTAATGCTTTGAGGCAGAAGAAACTAGGTGTCTTTCCTTTCTCATTTGAATGGAGAATGAGATTCTACATCTGACAAAGCAGAATATTTAAATAGCACCCTTACAGATGGATGAGAAAAAGGCTAAGGGTTCTTCCCCCCCCCCCCAGTTTGCATTCTTTATTCAATGAAACTCTCATTGATTGCTGTGAATTATGCAACCAACCTTTTATCTATCTTAGCTATTTGTTCTATTTTGGTCAGTCAGTTCTCTTGTCTGCTTGGTGTAAATGTTTTATGCGATTGTTATCTCCTATTCAGCTCCAGCTACAAGGTTATATGCTTTGGAAGGCAAATCAGCTCAGTTTTCATGCTAGTACTGTGAGGTCAGGGCAGGGATAGGCAGAGCTAGTGGATCTAGCATAAGTCCTATGCCTTTTCAAAGGGCTGTATCTTTTGAAACACATCCAGTCATTCAGGAAAGGTCAACCAGGTCACAAGAAACTCTTTTACCACATCCTCTGATCAGGCTATCAAGTTAATACAGTGTGTTTGCTGGAAATTCAGCAATGGGATTACCTAGAATTTTGAAGTAGGGACAAACTGATACAGTAGTGTCTACCAGTGGTGAAATCCATTTTTTTTTACTACAGGTTCTATTGGCGTGGCTTGGCAGGCATGGCAAGGGAAGGATACTGCAAAATCCCCATTCCTACCCCACTCCTGGGGGAAGGATATTGCAAAATCTCCACCCCACTCTGGGGCAAGCCAGAGGTGGCATTTGCTGGTTCTCCAAACTACTCAAAATTTCCGCTACCGGTTCTCCAAACTATTCAAAATTTCCACTACTGGTTCTCCCAATTACTCAAAATTTCTGCTACTGGTACTCCGAACTACTTAAAATTTCCACTAGCAGTTCTCCAGAACCTGTCAGAACCTGCTGGATTTCACCCCTGGTGTCTACCCTAAAATCATGTTTATGGAGATTCTCAGTCATTCAGGTCATGGTTGTCCCAAAGGTGCTTTTTCAAAAAATAACTGGACGTCCTTGTTTTCTTCAGAGCTGAAAAAGCTTCTTGGATGAGAAGCAAAACATTTTCAAAGAAAAAACGAGAAAGTCCATTTGCCTCTTGAAAAAGCACCCATGGGACATCCTAAAATATGTTTTATACAGTGGTGGGTTGCCCCCAGTTCACACCGGTTCTATAAACCGGTAATAAAACTGGCGGGAGGTTCCACCCACTGATCCTGACATCATGAAAATACTTCTGCGCATACGCGGCCCCATTGCAAACTGGTAGTAAAGGTAAGTAGAACCCACCCCTGGTGGACTTCAAATCCCGGAATGCCCCAGCCAGCAGTGGAAGCAGAAGTAATCCTCCAAAAACCAGAAAAAGGTAGGCCTAGCCCTAAAAAATGATGTCTCAATGCCCACTTTGCATCTCCACCCTGATGTTTGTACACCACTATTACATTATGTGGAGTCCTCATCCCTCCCCAAGAGCTCATTGGATGCAAAGAGCTATTTAGACCAACTACACATTAATCTTCAAAAGTAAGAAAGAAGATAGGATTGGTCTTGAGATTCTCCATCCCCCGGAATGGTACAATTCGCCACAGCCAACTCATGGTCAACTTGCCATGGCCAATTCACAGTTGCCAACTCATTATAGCCAACTTGCCATGGGACAACTTGACATGGCCAACTTGTCACAGGACAACTCACTGCTAGACAATTCAACAAATCAATTTAATTATTTAAAATATTTTTTAAAAAAATAAGTTTATGTCATTCGTATTTCATTTTGTCATTCCTTTGGCATCCTTTCTTTAATGATTCTATTCCACTATTTCTTTGATATTAGTGTAACTTTTGTCCCTTGATGAGTTGACTGTGACAAGTTGTTCCATGGTGAGTTGGCCACAACGGGTTGGCTGCAGCAAGACCCCTCCCCATCACCATTGACCATCTAAGATGGCAGATAGATTAGTTTAGCAATCATCCCTGGTCAGATGAGCTGAACTGTATTTCTATTTAAATTACAAGATTTTTGAAACTGCATGTTTACACAGACATTATGTACACAACAGCTGAGTAGTTGCTATTATTAGATTGATCTGCTAACTCTGCAAGCAAGTTGCAAACCAAAGCACTCTTCCAAAACGTTGTTTATGAGGCTTCTAAATAATGCTGAGATGGTGCCCAAGAGGCTGAAGACAGCTTCTCTTAGTTATATTAGATCAGGAGCTCCTGTTCTCCATAGGATGCTGGGTTACATAAGGAGCTTTTGTATGGAAAACAGGCACTGAGTCTGCAGTCTCCAGTCAAACATAGGTGTGGTGGCAAATGGCATAATACCTTCCATCTCACACCCCACTCTAAGTTGTTCCTTGCTCTGGATGGAGAAAATGAAGCAGATGCCCTATTCCCCTTTCCCAGCCTGGGAGGGCAACATTCCTAGGATCTCCTTCTCCCCTCTCCCCCAATCTCCAGCTGTTGACAACAACTGAAAAATTGCTTTAGCAAAATAAAATAAAATATAAACTATAATAAAATATAAAATAATAATATAAAAATAGAATAAAAAGGTAAAGGTTTCTTTCACACCTATGTGCTAGTCGTTCCCGACTCTAGAGGGCAGTGCTCATCTCCATTTCAAAGCCGAAGAGCCAGCGCTGTCCCAAGAGGTCTCCGTGGTCATGTGGCCGGCATGACTAAACGCCAAAGACGCACAGAACACTGTTACCTTCCCACCAAAGGCGGTCCCTATTTTTCTACTTGCATTTTTTACGTGCTTTCGAACTGCTAGGTTGGCAGAAGCTGGGACAACTAACGGGAGTTCACCCTGTTATGTGGCACTAGGGATTCAAACCGCTGAACTGCCGACCTTTCAATTGTCAAGCTCAGCATCTTAGCCACTGAGCCACCGCATCCCTGTCTGATTCTTAGATCCAGGCAAAATTATATTTGTTCCTTGGCTACAGGTGAGAAATCTGTGTACACGTTTGCCAAATATCTGCATTGTTTCCACATTTGAAAAAACTTGGAAATATTGAAAAGGGAAGCCCTAATCACATACTTTTCTACTCTTATCTGTGCAAGCAATTGTGGATAAACCCTATAAAATGTGAGCCACTATCTCCCTCCCCAGGAGAGCCTGTCTAGTGGTAGTAGTTAAAGCAAAAGGTGAGAAACAACCTGTTAGGTTAGACACAAAGCTGGCTGGGAGACCTTGGCCCAATCATTTCCTCTCAGGCCTTATGCAACACTAGCGATTCGAACCACTGAACTGCCGCCCTTTCGATCGACAAGCTCAGCGTCTTAGCCACTGAGCCACCGCGTAGAATAGAATAATAAAATAAAATAATAGTATAATTAGAATAGAAATAAAAAAGTAAAATAAAATAAAATAAAATAATAAAATAAAATAAAATAAAATAATAAAATAAAATAAAATAAAATAAAATAAAATAAAATAAAATAAAATAAAATAAAATAAAATAAAATAAAATAAAATAATAAAATAAAATAAAATAAAATAAAATAGTCATGAGTTGCATCCTTGGAAATCTGAACCTAAATGCCACTACATTTTTTATTTCCAATGGTGATTTGTTTTTAATTTCTCTCTCTTCTCTTTCTTCTTTCCTTCTTGCATATCAACTTCTGTCTTTTTTAATCACTTGTTCCCTCCCCCACCCACCTCTTTATAATCATTATGTTGTACGGGCTCTGTCTCCTTTTGTGTTTGCTGCCTGCTCCCTTTCCTTAGCAGTTTCTGCACAACCCAGGATGGAAGCAGACACTCTGCCAGTTTTGCCTCCAGGTTATATTTGTTGGAGCCACTCACATGCCATGCAAATTGTCTTCTGAAAGAAAAGGCAGATTCATCAGCCACCAGGATTGCCAGAGAGTTACTTGACAGCTGATATCAGCTCAGCCTGGAGACAAGACCTGAACACAGGAAGACCTGGGCTGAGTCTTCTCCATGGGGAAGATTTGCACGGCATCTCAATTTATGTAAGAATTAATCTTTTCAAATTTGCATGAGATCCAGGTCCTCTTTGGTCCCTTTTTTTATTGAAAGAAATAAAATGAACAAGAGAAGCAGAGGAAAGAAAAGAAAAGACAGGAATATAAAAGGTACTTATCAATTGGAAACAAGGAAATTGATAGGTATCAACAAATATAGCCATACACACACACACACACACACACACACAAATGCATAAGCATCTAAGGCAAATACATAAGTGTATACAAGTATACCTCGACTTACGACCACAGTGGAGCCCAAAATTTATGTTGTTAAGTTAGACGTTTGTGAAGTTTCGTCCCATGTTATGACATTTCTTGCCACAGTTGTTAAGTGAATCACTGCAGTTGTTAATTTAGTAACAAGGTGGTTAAGTTACTATGGTTTCCCCATTGACTTTGCTTGTCAAGAAGTTCGCAAAAGGTGACATGACCTTGGGACAGGGGTCCTCAAACTTTTTAAACAGGGGGCCAATTCACAGTCCCTCAGACTGTTGGGAGGGACTGAGGGTGAGTGTAGCTAGGTGGTCATGTGACTGGGTGAGTGTGGCCAATTTAGCAGTCCATTAAACAAGATACACAAATTAAACTTTAATTAGTTATGCTCCTGGGGGTGGAAAGCAGGTTAGTGAAGGGATGTGGCTGCCTTGGGGGCGGGTGAGGGGCTTCTGTTTGTTTGTGTATTTGTGTGTGTGTGTCTCTCCCTCCCTCTTTCCCTCTCTCTCTCTCTCTGGAGGCTGGGACCTCCATGCGTCTCATTTTTGGCCTCCTTGTCCTCCAGAAGGCAGGTGGGGGATGGTGGGTAGGTGGGGTGATGTGGGCAGGGCAGCCTCTTGGCCCCACGCGGGGCAGACTAATGGCTTCAGGGGGCTGTATCTGGCCCCCAGGCCATAGTTTGAGGACTTCTGCCTTGGGACATAGCAACGGTCATAAATAAGGACCAGCTGTCAAGCATCTGAATTTTGATCACATGATTTATGGGGATGCTGCAAAGGTCATAACTGTGAAAAATGGTCATGCCACTTTTGTCAGTGGTGGTGTAACTTTGAACAATCACTAAATGAACTGTTGTAAGTCAAGGACTATCTATATCTGTTTATCTATCTAACAAACATCTATCTACTTCAAGAATATAAATAGAAAAATCTGCACCATATTCATATGTGATATTCCTATCTAGAAAGCCCTTTACAATCAGTTTTGTCATCTTTTGGCTCTTTTATAGAAGAGGCCTGCCTGGTTGTTTATGATAATTAAGCTGGCCTTATGTTGGCTTTTTCTGTCCTTCTTTTTTCCTTTTTTTTCCAGTTGGGCCACAGAGAGACTCTTGATACTGCCCAATAGTGGTATAGAAGGCCTTTGAGAATCAGTTTGAATTATGGCAAATTTAAGCATGTAGGAAAGCATCTAGTTGGACCATGGTACCATTATTGGTGTTGATGATGACAGCAAATTTCCAGTACATCTGAAGGATACCATGTTGAGGAATATTGAGCTAACTGGGATATGTAACTTTATTTTGGACAAACACCTGCATATCTGCTTTGAGTGACCCAGAGGGAACAAATGGAAATGGAACAGTACCAAGTGAGCAGGACAAGAGAAAAATCTAACTGAATTTACAGTTCATTAAAAATGAAATTAATTAATTACAGTCGTTATGTGTATTAAATACTTGGAAAGAACACTGTCTCCTCCTCTGACATTTAAAAAGTACAACTTGGGAATTTCTGAGGAACACTGTAGAGTAACTAGAAGCCGTAAGTCCTGGGTTGAACTCTGCATAAGGAGGATTCCATCGTCCATCATCAGGGGTGGGTTCTACTTACCTTTACTACCAGTTTCGCAATGGGATCGCATGCAGGCACTCGCTTTGCTTACGCACGCGCCTTGTTTCTGCGCATGCACAGAAGCTTCTGGGCATGTGCAGAACGCCAATGACAACATACGGGGCATTGGACGGGGCCAGTTTTATTACCGGTTTTTGTGAACCAGTCCGAACTGCGGGCAACCCACCATTGTCCATGGTCCATGCCTGACTTTTGAATGGCATGTGGATGGATAGTCCACATGTTTCAAAATCAGTCAGCTTTTCATTTCCATATAAATGGGTCTTAGGTTTCAAATAATTAAGATAGGTATTCTTACCTTTTGTATTTTATCATTTTCCTGTTCTGTCACGCATTTAGCCACAACTTACTTACTTACTTTATTTGTTTGTTTGATTGTTTGTTTGTTTGTTTGTTTGTCAAGAAGTACAATGAAGCAAGTAACAGTATAGACATAGACATGGACACATGAAAAAAAAGTGGCACAAATAAAAGGATATAAATAGGCAAAACATAGCCATAAACACACAGAATGATTACATATAAATGGGGACAGTAGGACAGGGAGGGTAGGCACACTGGTGCGCTTATGCACCTTAGGGACCTTTTAAGAAACTGAAAGGTCCACAGTAGACAGTTTAAGGTAAAAGGGATTTAGCGAGACTAATAACAGGATCAGGTAGAGTCTTCCAGACATTTACTACTCTATTTCAGAAGTCATATTTCCTACAATCAAGATTTGAGGGGGGGTCTACATACAAATTCCTCAGGAGCCACATGCAGGATTGAGCTGAGAAGTCCTTGGTGTTCTCTGAGCTTGGTTGTTTTCTTGAAGATGTTTCATTACCAAAACCAGGTAACATCAGCAGTGTTAGGATTGGGCTGTCAGGATGGGACTCACTCTGCCCTATACTAACTGGCAGCCTTTGCCAGGTTTATCTGCTCTCAGGCACTTCATCTCAGAAAACCTTTGCTGCGCCACTGAGCTTCAGTCTCACCCAGATTCCAGTTCCAGTTTCAGTATTGTTCATTCAAATCCGATCTGATCTGGAATCTGATCTTCTGTTATTGGCTTGTTTCTGAAGCAACAAAAGCTAGTGCAGGCTGGATTTTTTTAAAAAAAATTAAACATTAAAAAAAAAAACAGGAAGGAGAAAGATTACTTCTTTATGCACTGCAAGAGTAGAATCGTGTCAGCCTCTCCTTTCTGCCCCAGAGCTGTTCCCTCAAAGCTAATTCTATTTCCGAGGACGAGAGCACGACACAGCCAAGACCCAGCACAGAAGAGACTTCCATAAAAGATGCATGGGACGAGGTCATTCTGAACGTGCCCTCTCTGTCTCTCTCGGGACCGGGTTAACTTGGCGCTTAAGTGTCTTGAGTGGAGTATTAGGCAATCTTCATTACCACACGGGCTCGCCTAACCTCTCAAAAGGAGAAGAACCTTTCAAAATGTAATAGATTAATAATGGTTGCCCTTTGTTTAAACCAAAGACGCAGACAAAGTGTCTCCAAGCCTACAATGTTTCTGAGTGACACATCCCTCCTGAGTCTCAGCCAAACTGTTCTCACTAAATGGCTCTTTTTGTAATTTGTTTTCAGGGTGGAGTCAACATGCGCAAGGCAGGGCCCGCATGCCATTTGGGGACTGCATTGTGCAGGAGACCAGTCTGGCTGGAGCTCCTGGAGTCTGAGAGTGGAGCCATCAGAAAGCCCCAGTCTGCATCTGTGTTGCTGATGCTTTTCTAAGTTTGGGGCAAATGCTCTCAGAGCAGTAATGGAATTGATGCCCCTTTTGTGGATAAAACAGAAGATAGAGTAGAGTAGAGTAGAGTAGAGTAGAGTAGAGTAGAGTAGAGTAGAATAGAATAGAATAGAATAGAATAGAATAGAATAGAATAGAATAGAATAGAATAGAATAGAATAGAATAGAATAGAATAGAATAGAACAACAGTGTTGAAAGGGACTTTGGCGGTCTTCTAATCCAACCTCCTGCTCAGGCACGAAACCTTATATCATTTCAGACAAATGGTTGTCCAATCTCTTCTTAAAAACTTCCAGTGTTGGAGAATTCAAAACTTCTGGAGGCAAGTTGTTCCACTGGTTAATTGTTCTAACTGTCAGGAAATTTCTCCTTAGTTCTAGGTTGCTTCTCTCCTTGATTAGTTTCCACCCATTGTTTCTTGTCCTGCCCTCAGGTGCTTCAGAAAATAGCTTGACTCCCTCTTCTTTGTGGCAGCCCCTGAGATATTGGAACACTGCTATCATGTCTCCCTTAGTCATTTTCTTCATTAAACTACACATACCCAGTTCCTGCAACTGTTCTTCATATGTTTTAGCCTCCAGTCCCCTAATCATCTTTGTTGCTCTTCTCTGCACTCTTTCTAGAGTCTCAACATCTTTTTTACATCGTGGCGACCAAAACTGAATGCAATATTCCAAGTGTGGCCTTATCAAGGCATTATCAAGTGGTGTTAACACTTCACGTGATCTTGACTCTATCCCTTTGTTTATATAGCCTAGAACTGGGTTGGCCTTTTTGGCAGCTGCTGCACACTGCTGGCTCATATTTAAATGGTTGTCCACTAGGACTCCAAGTTCCCTCTCATAGTTACTACTATTGAGCAAGATACCACATATACGGTACCTGTGCATTTGATACCCAGAAGTTCACAATCTTCTGGAAAGATAGGGAAGGAGACAGTGCCCTTTGTGCAATGAGGTTAGGTGAACCTGCACTTTGCTAAGCTGGTACTGGCAGCAGGACTGTTTCAAGAAGATCTTCTGATACCATCCCCATGACTCCATCACCCTTCATAATGCATTTATGTGTTAGATTTCTATCTCACTTTCCTCCAGGAACATTAAACCCTTCTCCCTCCTGTTTTCCCATGGATAGGTGAGGATGAGAGAGATTCCATCCATGAACCCCAGCCCACCTAAGTCCCAAGGCCAGCATCTGATCTACTGCAATGGTATACATGACCCTTTCCCAAACAGGTAGTATTTATATATGAACTCTTTGAGATAGAAGGACCCCTTTACACCATTAATTGTAGTTTCTGCTTGTATACATCAAAGGAAGCAAAACCCAGTATTCTCATGGGCATATTGCAAGCACAACATGCAACAGACATTTTAGGAAGTCAAGCAGGGATAAAATCCAGCAGGTTCTTGAGAACCAGTAGCATGGGAATGGGGTGGGGTGGGAATGGAGATTTTGCAAGATCTTTCCCCTGCCATGCCTACCAAGTCATGCCCACAGAACCAATAGTAAAAAAAAAATTGATTTCACCAATGAAAGGGCTTTCTGCTGTAGTTTTGCGTCTCTCATCAGCAGAATGTTGCATCAAAATGTCAGTGTTGTGGATCAGATAGAAGGCAGCCCTCTGAACCCCAAACATCCCAAATTGTGCTGTTTTTTGTTGTTGTTGTTAGAGTGATTTTTGGCATGGAGAGCAAAACAAAGTCTACCATTTCCACCCTATCAGTCCCGGTGACTGGAAACATTCCCTGCAGCCCTTAGAAACCAATAAAAAGAAGAAGAAGCTCTGCCCTAGCACATTGTCAGAGAGTAAAACATAAGGACACACACAATTACAAAAAATGTTTATAAAGGCCATTAGCTGCCTTCAAGAGCACTCCAATCTGCTTTCTCAGAAGTAAGTCATGCTGACTCAGAATTCATTCTTTTATAGTCCTTACTCATTAGGTGGGCATGAAGATGGTTAAGCTAACACAGACCTTTGCCACAACCAGGCAAGTTATTGGCTTTATCACTACAGCACTTCTTTAGATGATGTGGGCTACTTATTCAGTTTCCTGGAATGTTTCTTGCAAGCTAGCAAACCAGATACTGCTCTATAACAGTTAAATGCATTGTTTTATTATTTGCTGAGCTGAATTGTTGTTTATTGTAGCATATGATAGACCAACATTGCATGATTAAGCTGGTGAAAGAATTGCCAAAGGTTACAGTGAAAACAGCCTGGGTGGGGAACTCCCATATTTTTTTTCCATGTATAAATGAACATCGTTGTGTATCTGGACAAGAGAGATGGTCTCCTGGGAAAAAGACTTCTGTTTTTTGCTGGACAGAGTTGAGAGATGGGGAGGAGGGAGGGAGGGAGGGAGGGAGAGAGGGAAGGAAGGAAGGAAGGAAGGAAGGAAGGAAGGAAGGAAGGAAGGAAGGAAGGAAGGAAGGAAAGGAAAGGAAAGGAAAGAAAAGAAAAGAAAAGAAAAGAAAAGAAAAGAAAAGAAAAGAAAAGAAAAGAAAAGAAAAGAAAAGAAAAGAAAAGCAGAATTCTATAACCGGGCAGAGGCCAATTCCACATTATAGCCTAAGCTGCTTTCTTCCCAATGACCAATGAAATCAATCCTTCAAAGTGACAAACCAGTCACCATGGGATATTGGATAGGCTTCTCTTTGCTACCAAGAAGAAAACTGAATTCCAGGCTTAGGTCAATCATAAAATGTAGGCTTAGTCACCTACCCAGCATAGAAATTCTCAATTTAATAGCTAGGCAGAATTTCATGGAAGCAAAGGCCTACTTATATCTTATATCCATCCTTTCAAGCTCAAACTTTGCAAATTCTTTCTGGTGGTTCATGGCTTAAAAGATTCTCATGCCAGGCTTCATATTGTCAAAACAATGACTGTAGAGTTTTCTCACTGTTATTATTGTGGGCTTGTTTGTTTTGGGTTTTGTGGTGGTAGGGAGTTTCTGGATTTTGTTTCCATATTCTCTACTGATTTTGGGTTTATGTAGTTTTCAAACAGCTAGCTAACTGGGCCTAAAATCAATACATCCCAATGCAGGATGCATGTAGGTATTAGTTTTCAATATTATATGAGCAATGCAGGAAGAAGCTATAATTTAACCCTTGTCAACAGGGCAGGTTTCAGAACCCATTGCTACCAGTTCGCTAGTGAGCATGTGCATGCTCAAGGCTTCTGCGCATGCGCAGAAGCATCCGGGTGGGTGGGCAGAGCCTCCCGCTACCACCGCTACTGGTTTGCCCAATCTGGGGCAAACCACTAGCAACCCACCACTGCCTGTCATGCTGCAAAAATAGAATGAAATTCAGCTCAAACATTTCCTTGCTTTGCATTTGTGACTTTGAATGTGATATTTTGAACCTGAAATCCAAAAGGCATATGAAATGCCTCCATGTTAGCTCCATGAAATTGTATCGTAGTAGTGATTAAAATATTATGTCAAAAATTTTGCATGTTGCTAAGCAATTTATTTATTTATTTATTTGTCAGATTTATATGCCGCCCTTCTCCCGTAGGATTTGGGACACCTCACAACAATAAAACAACCCAACAATAGATAAAGATTAAATAATATTAAAAACCAATTTAAAATCCACAAATCCCCAAGTTAAAATCCACGGCAGATCAGGGAAGTTGCTGAAAGAGCCATGTCTTTAGATCGGCGCAGAAGGTGCGGAGGTCGGGGGCCGTCCGGAGCCCGGTGGGCAACCCATTCCAGAGAGTCGGTGCGATCACGGAGAACGCCCTCATCCTGGGGACCACCAGCCAACACTGTCTGGCGAAGGGACCCGGAGGAGGGCAGCCCTATGTGAGTGCACTGGGCGGTGGGAGGCCGGTAGGAGGTGATCCTGCAAATACCCTGGGCCCATGCCATGGAGGGCTTTATAGGTGAGTACCAGCAGCTTGAAGTGGATACGAAGGACCATCGGCAACCAGTGCAGCTCACGTAATAGTGGTGTTATATGGGAGTAGTGGGACGCACCCGTAACTACACGTGCGGCCACATTCTGGACCAGTTGGAGCCTCCGGGTGCACCTCAAGGGCAGCCCCATGTAGTGGGCATTGCAGTAATCCAACTGAGAGATAATGAGAGCATGAGTGACCGTACGGAGGGTGTCCCTGTCTAGAAAAGGGCATAACTGGCGCACCAGGCGAACCTGTGCAAATGCCCCCCTTATCACAGCTGTACTGCATTGCAGTACTGCAATGTGTCCTGTATTGCAACCTTAAGATTTTTATATTCACTTTATTAATATTTATTATTTAATACAGGTTGTCCTCACTTATTGGCCATAATTGGAACTGACATCTCACTAAACGTCACAGTCATTAAGTGAAAAATTATGTATCTGTCCCAGACTTATGATTTTCTCTTCCATTTCCATTGTTAAGTGAATCAGTTTGGTTGTTAAGTGAGTCATCATGTGACTCTCCCCTTGAAGAGCACCCGGAGGCTCCAACTGGTCCAGAACGCAGCAGCGCGGGTAGTGATGGGAGCAGCTTGGCGCTCCCATGTAACACCGCTCCTGCGCGAGCTGCACTGGCTCCCAGTGGTCTTCCGGGTGCGCTTCAAGGTGTTGGTTATCACCTTTAAAGCGCTCCATGGCATAGGACCTAGCTATCTTCGAGACCGCCTGCTGCCACCGATGACCTCCCATCAACCCGTGCGCTCCCACAGAGAGGGCCTCCTCGGGGTGCCATCAGCCAAACAGTGTAGGCTGGTGACCCCCAGGGGGAAGGCCTTCTCTGTGGGGGCACCTACCCTCTGGAACCAACTGCCTCCAGAGATAAGGAGAATCCAAGACCTCAGTGCCTTCCGCCGTGCCCTTAAAACCTTCCTTTTCCAGCAAGCTGGGCTGGCCTAATTTTTTTTTAAAGTGTTTTTAAGTGTTTTGTTTATTGTTTTTAATTAACGGGGCCAAATTTATATATGTATATTTTTAACTGTATTTTAATATTTGTACTTGATGTTTTTACTTGGCTGTTCACCGCCCTGAGTCCTCAGGGAGAAGGGCGGTATACAAATTCAAAATAAAATAAAATAAATAAAAATAAAGACTGTTCCTTACTATTTCTTTCCTGCACTCTCCATTAATTCTATGTGAGTTCCGGTATTGTATTTGTAACTTTTCTCTGGATTTTTAGAGGGAGAACATAAACTCTTGGCTCCATATTAGTTTCCCTGCTTATTATTGCAGATAGGCTGAGCGGAGAGATAGCAACTTCATTAAGATTATCCACCCAGATCCCTAATTAGGGGAGGAGATATCTAAACATCTGCATATCTTCACCAATTTTTGGTCATTTTGATGAAACAGAACTTTCTTTGGAATTTCTTTCTGAGAAGAGAATTTAGGTGAAATTGTCCTAGGCTTGATATTGGCCCTTTGGCCCTTTTCTTTTATTGCAGACTGGATTAAAGATAGCAAGCAAAAGATTTATTTCAGTATTTCTCAACCCAGGCAATTTGAAGATGCGTGGACTTCAACTCCCAGAATTCCCCAGCCGGCTATCCTATGGACTTCAACTCCCAGAATTCTGCCCAGATTAAAAAACACTGATTTATTTTGTTTCTCTATCTCTGGTCTGATTTCCTCTTACCCGAAGATGCTTGGGCCTTCAGCTTACTTCCTGCAAAACAAAAATTCTTTCTCTTCCCTCACAACTAGGCTAGACACAGCAAAGATGGAGTTTTTCAATTACACTTTCTTAATAAACTTTATTTCTGGTGTATCTTAAAGCATCTGTTTTTAGATCTGTTTTTAATGGCCCTGATTCTATTTGTGTGTCTCTATTTTGCTGAAGCTGGAGCAAAATGGTTCAGAGTTCTAAAACAGTTTCTCCATGAGAAACAATGTGTTTAATTTACATTGGCGATCAGGAAAAAAAAATCCCAATAAAAAAGCTGTTTTGTAATAACTAGCAGAAAAAAATTGCTGTGAGATTCTTCTTCCTCACTAAAGGTCTTTAAACAGAAGCTGGATGGTTAGTTCGTAAGGTTATTGTAGTAGTGGATTCCTGCACTGAGTAGGAGATTGCACTAGAATCTTCCAACCCCTTACATCAGGGGTGAAATCCAGCAGGTTCTGACAGGTTCTGGAGAACCGGTAGCGGAAATTTTGAGCAGTTCGGAGAATCGGCAAATACCACCTCTGGCTGGCCCCAGAGTGGGGTGGGAATGGAGATTTTGCAGTATTCTTCCCCTGCCATGCCCACCAAGCCACACCACACCACGCCCACAGAACCGGTAGTAAAAAAATTTTGAATTTCACCACTGTGTTACATGATCTGATGCAATGTATGAACTGAAGGATTCCAACCCAGGTCTGTCAAAAAATTTCCCTGCAGTGGCAAAAAATACAGAGAGAGATGGAAAACTGGAAAAAATTACAATTATCCTTGTTAGGAAGAATAGCAGCAGTTAAAATGAATGTTTTGCCTAAGTTTTTGTTTCTTTTTCAAATGATACCAATACTTTAAAAAGATGAGAATTTGAAGATATGGCAGAAGGGTATTAATAATTTTGTTTGGGCAGGGAAGGGACCAAGAATAAAACAAAAAATAATGCAGGATACACTTGAAAGAGGTCTCAAAATGCCTAACTTAAGACTTTATTATGAGGCAGCTGTTCTATCAGCAATGAGTGATTGGATGAATTTAACAGAAGAAAGAATATTGAATATTGAGGGATATGATTTGGTTTACGGGTGGCATGCTTATTTATAATATGATAAGAAAGTGGACAAGACTTTTAAAAGTCATATATTAAGGAATGCTCTATTGCGTGTCTGGAAAAAGTACAAGTATAAACTAAACAAGAAGTTACCATTGTGGGCAATACTCAGACATGCGATAGAGAATATAAGTGTAGAGCAAAGGCAGGATGTGATTACATATAAAGAGCTTCTTAACAAGGAAAGAGGTATACTACAATTAAAATCTTTGAATCAACTAAGAGAAGAAAGGACAATTCGAACATGGTTTCAATATGTACAGTTGCAAGCTAGATGGAGAGAAGATCAGAAAATTGGTTTTCTGCAAAATGAGGAGAACTTGGTAAAACAGATTAGAGATCAAAGTCAAATGCATATAAAAAGGTTGTATAATGCTTTGGTAGAAATAGATTTAGAAACGGAGTTAGTTAAGGACTGTATGATAAAGTGGGCATAAAATATTGAAGAACCAATAATGATGGAAACATGGAAAAAAATATGGGTTAGAAATGTGAAGTTCACACAAGCCCAAAACTTAAGAGAGAATTTTTATAAAATGTTTTATAGATGGCATCTGGATCCTAAAAAGCTAGCCTGTATATATCCAAGTGTGCAACCTAAGTGTTGGAGATGTGAATGTGATGATGCCACGTATTATCATATATGGTGGACATGTAAAAAAATTAAGGCATTTTGGATAAAAATATGGTGGATTATTCACAATATTCTCAAAAAGAAGATAAAATTTACTCCACAGTTCTTTTTGTTAGGCATAATTACAGATTGTACTGTTATAGAGACTAAGTTGATTTTAAATTTAATAACAGCAGCCAGACTCTTGGTGGCACAGTACTGGAAGAAGGAAGACTTGCCTACTATTGAAGAATGGACACTAAAAGTAGTGACTTGAGCAGAGATGGCTAAAATTTCAGCATATTTGAAGGACCATTCAAATGAAAGATATATATCGGAATGGAGAAGATGGATTGACTATATTCAAAACAAATATCAGACTAAAAAGTTTCAAGTAGCTTATGAATGAAATCTATATTTCTTTTTGAATATGTTTAGTTAGTTGAAAGGGGAGTTAAAGAGTAAGTGGGAGTTTGGAGATCACAGAAAGTTAGCTTATTTTAGCTTATGTTTGTTATGCTATACCCTGTTTTTGCTCTGGGAAGTCCGGGGGGTGGGTGTCGGGGGGGGTTGGAGGGAGAGGGGGGGTGGGGGGGGGGAAATTGTTTTAAAATTGTTGGGGGGTGGGTGGGAGGGAGAGGGGGGTGGGAGGGGGAAAATTGTTTTAAATTAAATTAAAGTTTAATTTAAACTTTTTAAATTAAAAAAAAATTCTCTGCAGTAATAAGATGGCCAAAAAATGCAGGTAGTCCTTGATTTACAACCATAATAGAGCCTGCCCATTACAGTTGTAAATCATGAGAGTCATAATGCAGGTCATCATATTTTCTGACCTTCTTTCTGGTGCTCATTAAATGAACCATCATGATTGCTAAGTGAATCTTGGGTCATTAAGTGAACGCCAACGTTGTTAAATGTTAGCTATGGCAAGTTTTTGCTTAAAACTAGAACTTTGGTTTCCAGCAAAAACATTTTAGTTTTTAAAATAGCTATTAGACGGTAATAGCAGACCCCCACTTTCCCCCTATACATCTTGCTCCCACCCTGCCATCTTTTAATTCATGTTGCTGTACTTTCATTGTTTTTTATTGTTTCACTTTTGAAACAATTTTTATATTTACATTTTTAAAATTTTTATTATTTAATAATTATTTAATTTAATTAATAAATATAAATAAATAAAATTGCAGTCATGTGACCACGGGATGCTGCAAACAATCATAAATGTGGGCTGGTTGCCAAACCTCTGAAATGCAATCATGTATGCCAAGAGATGTGGCTGTCAGAATTTTGAAACTGGTTGTAAGTAGGTCTGCTGCAGTGGTGCTATTCAGCAGGTTCTATCCTGTTTGGGCAAACCGGCAGCGATGGCTGCAGGACCCTCTGCCCACCCGCCCTGACATCATCACGTCCCGTTTTTGACGGTCTGTGCATGTGTGGAAGACTAGGAATGAAATGCTCCCGGATCAGAACAGAACGCTCGATCCGGTAGCGATTTTGGCTAGTGGTTCAGCGATCTGGAGCAAAGCTCCACCCACCCACCCAAGTTTCATTACTTCCTGGTTTTAACCAGAAAGTAATGTGTTTTTTACCTTCTGCGCATGCGCAGAAGGTTGCGTGTGCATGTGATGCATGCACGTGCATGAGTGAGCAAAGCAAACGCATGCACACAGCACATGCACTTCCGAACCGGTAAGGAAGGTGAGTAGATTTCACCCCTGCAGAAGACCCTTCTGCAAATAAGAGAGAGCGCTCCCATTTGCAAACCAGTAGCAAAAGGAAGTGAATACCACCCCTGGTCTGTTGTAACTTTGAATGGTCGCTCAGTGATCAGCTGTAAATCGAGGACTACCTGAATGCAATTGGCTTGTCTTTCATTGTTCAATCATCTTCCCAGCCCTCTATGGCTTCCTAAAAAAAGACATTGTGAATGAATGAAGGGAGGGAGACAGACAGCCTTTATATTATGTCAGGTTCATCTTTTCAAACCAGGAAATCGGTCACATCAGGAAACTTTGCAACAGAAAATGACATCATGATAGCCATTTCCACTACTTCCAGATGGTCACTAGGACATGGGTGTCAAACTCAAGGCCCGTGGGCAAAATCCGGCCCACAGGGTACTTAGATCTGGCCCATGGGGCCACCCTGGAAACAGCAAAGGACTGGCCCACAGTCCCTCTGTCAGCCAAAATGGAACTTGGAAGGGCTGCCCGTGGCCCTCTTGGGCTCCATTTTCACTGGTGGAGGGCCACTGGACGTTGAGCTGGCCATGCCCACCCTGGCCACACCCACTCAGGCTCCCGAGGTCAAACACAACCTTGATGCAGCCCTCAATGAAATCGAGTTTGACACCTCTGGACTAGGAGAAACCCAAAAGTTCTTTTCAAGCACACTGATTAAAGTAGAACATCAGAGGCCTCTTTTGCAAGGAAGCAAAATGTTGAGAAGTTGCTTAGCTTGAATATGTGGCTGCCCAGCCTGTTCAGAGACTTTTTAAAAATTCTCTTCCAATTGCACGCAACCAATGAATCTGTCTTTCTAGAGGCTTGGGATATTTATCTGAAATAGTTAGGGTCCAGCAAAATTGAACCTTAAGATAGACATTTTCTTTCATATATGGGTCTGATGTTGGTAAGTGATTATATTAGACTGAGAAAAATTGCCTGCAACATCTTTCCAAGGCATCTAAATTTGGTCTCTTTAAATGGAATGCACTACACTTTTTATAGATTACATATGTATTCCTAGCTGGTTACTGACAGTTCAGCCTGGCTGGGGGCAAAGATATCAACCGCCCCTACAGACTCAGTAGCAGGTTAGCCTTTGAAGCTTTTGTTTGGCAGGGATGCAGTTATCACTGACCTTGACAGAAAACATTTCAGAGTACACACAGAGAGACATTCAGGGTCTGTGCATACAAGCTTGCCTTCCGTAACCTCAGAAACACAAGCAAAGCAGAATTATGGTAAGTGTATAAGCAAGGAGGTCACAAGGTTAATGTCTACTTAAGCCATTCCTGAAAATACCCATCAAACAGGAAAACTGGCAGATTGCATGGAGGTCCCCCTAAGAGCAAAATCAAGGCAAACAAACCAAACAAAAGTTTGATACCCCTTCTTTGGAGAAGTGGTCAAAAATATATACCTAATTTTTGTTTTAAATTGTTAAAGATTAATATAACAGCCCCAGAATCTTTGATCTAGTTTCATATACTTCTAAATTGCTTTTAGAACCAATAGAAAAGGAAGGGCTGTTCAGATGTTGTATTTGAATAAAACAGATTTGGCTGAGGTGTCAACAGCTAGAGGGTATATGAAATTAGCATTGGGCTAATGTCTGTAACTTGATCTGGAATTGGCATAATTGCCGGCTTTCCCAAAAACTCTTAATAACAGTGGAGAAGAAACTTGCTTAGTTCATATTTAAATGCAAACTAACAGTGCATTTTTCAACTAACACAGGAATCAAAGAATAAATTACCTTGATATTCCCTCTTCAATTTTTGTAATGCAATTTACTCGTCCAAGGAGGAAGCCTGCACAAACATGCATAATGTCCTGAAAGTAATGTGCAAAACCACAGTAGACTGGGAAATATTTGGGGGAAGAAAAAAAAGGACATTAGACAAAACTGCAAATAAAAATATGTCTGGAAGAAAATGCTTCCAAATACTATTTATTTATTTTTGAATGCTTTTAAACGGCTTCAGTCATTCAATGCCCAGTGTGCGTTTTAATGAGAATGAAACAAACCAAACTGAGAATCCAAATGGATAGATTGGATTATCTCTAGACATAGTCCCGGCTTCCCAATGCTGCTCCCTCCCAGGCATATAATTTTGTTGCTTTGGAAGGTCATCTCAACAAAGATGTGTGCCATTCTCTTCAAGCCTTATTGATGAGAGAAACCAAAAGTCCAAAAATTCCTGGCTGGGAGGTTTTAGTTGGAAAAAAAAGAAACCAATATGGCTTATCAGCTAAAAGTAACTAGAAGTAAGCATGCATCTAATTTAAATGTTTGCATGATGGAAATAGCTAACACTGCTTTCATCAACTGGGTTTGTTTGTCTATGTGATTTGTCATGGCCCTCACAATCAATGTGTATCAACCCCAGGTTGACTAAAGTACACGTTGCAATGATAACTAGAGCTGTATTTCCAAGCTTGGTGCCAGAACAGTGTAATAATACTGTATTCTCCAACTGAGTTTCTAATATGTGCAACCAAGAGTTTTAAATAGTTAAAAACTTTAGGAAAGTTTGGAGTCACACATGAAGTGTGTCCCCAACACACACACACACACACACACACACACACACACACACACAGTATTCACTGGTCCAACAAATCTAAAAAAGCCAAATATGTAACAGTCTTTATCAAAATATGTAGCAGTTTAAAAGAGATAGACTTATGCTTTTAAAAAATAAAAAGCTCCAGTGACTCTCCCCTCTTTCTGCTACAAAGGGATATAAATTCTTATCTAGAAGCTGCTCATGTCTAACTGCCCAGTTTTCTCAGAACAGTTTACTTTGGCAGCTGCCTTAGCTTTGCCTCTCTAATTAAATGATGAGATCATAGGAAACGCCATCTTATCACTTTGCCTTCTATTTACATTTTTCTTAATGCTTTAGCCTTTTCCATCCAATCTTCCCCTTCTTTCTCCTTCACTCCCAAAACAGGGGGAGTCACATCAAACTCATCCACGGCCTTATGGATCACTTGGGAATCCCATCCTGTGCCTGGCATACTGATCACCCTACCCTCTCTGCAGAGCAAAGCAGGTACTCACTCCTGTGGCTGGAACCAAAATGCAGAGTCCCTCTAGCCCAGTTTTTCCAACTCTGATGGGCACGTTGGCAAGCAGAGTCTGCCATTTCCATGAAACTATTACCCAACCACAATTTCAACAGCATTTTACGCACTTGATTCTTGAAAAATGCTAAATCATTGTTACAGATTTAGCCTGGATAAGCAAAGGTGCTGAATACACAAAGGCCTTCCCAGTTTTCACTGGTGTGTCCCAGTAGTTACTACCTTGTTTCCTCCAAAATAATACATCCCCTGATAACAAGCCCAATCGGGCTTTTGAGTGCATGGCAATAAGGCCAAGCACTTATTTCAGGGTTCAAAAAAATATAAGACAGGATCTTATTTTCAGGGAAACACGGTGTAGATGTTCCTGAATTTATAATTGGTTTCTTAGAAACCATCAAAGTTATAACAGATCCCTCCAAAAGATCCCCATGTCCTGGTTTCAAAATTACAACAGTTGCGATCACACACTCTCAGTGATATGATTGTATTTGGCACACTTGGCAACCAGTTCACTTTTATGGCTGTTGGAGATGTCCTAGGGCCACAGGACTGCAATTCGGAATTTTGTTTTCTGATTACCAGCAATTATTTCTGGCAAAAACCACACATTGGAAAAATGGATTCACATAACAACTGCAGCACTCACATAACCACTGGTATCCACTTAACAACCACAATATCTAATTACCATAATTCTGGACCCAATTACGATTGTAAGTCAAAGACTACATGCATTGAAGGAAGGCAGCCTGGTTGCTAGCAAATTCAAGGGGGATAGGATAGGATAGGGTGGGATGGGATGGGATGGGATGGGATGGGATGGGATGGGATGGGATGGGATGGGATGGGATGGGATGGGATGGGATGGGACGGGACGGGACGGAAGGGAAGGGAAGGGAAGGGAAGGGAAGGGAAGGGAATAGAATAGAATAGAATAGAATAGAATAGAATAGAATAGAATAGAATAGAATAGAATAGAATAGAATAGAATAGAATAGCAGAGTTGGAAGGGACCTTGGAGGTCTTCTAGTCCAAGCCTAAATGGTTTTTAATTGGGATTTTAAATTTTATGGATTTGGGGTTTTAAATTGGGTAGCCAATGATTTAATTCTTTTAATTATCTTAACTTTTGTATTTGTATGTTTTTTAATTTTGGCTGTTCACCGCCCTGAGTCCCTCTGGGAGAAGGGCGGTATACAAATTAAATTAATAAATAATAAATAAATAAAGCCCCTGCTTAGGCAGGAAACCCTACACCACTTTGGAGAAATGGTTATCCAATCTCTTTTTAAAAACTTCCAGTGTTGGATCATTCACTCCCAAAGTAGAGCTAAATCAGACTGATGTGACAAATCAGTCTGTGGCAAATTCAGGTAAAATTCAGAATGCCTAGCAGAAGTAGGGTCCATGATAGATTTCTGAAGCTAGTGATTCAGCCCCACCTTTTGAGGAGGTCTGTAATAGAGAAGAGATATCTCATGCTTTCCCTCCTCCTCTTCATTATATACTTACAGAGAGACAGAGTACAAATTATTGAGGAGGAATTAATGCTGATGTGCTTAGGTTTTTCTTAGATAATGGAATTCAGCAAAAATTGAGAGTCTACAAATGGCCCATCTCTGCTATAAGAAGACCTCTGGACTAGATTATGACTTCTCAAAATATTCACCTGGTGGAATGGGAAAGATGGTCCCTAAGTTACTTCTCCTTAGCAGGCAGTGATTTGCATAGAGAATTAAATAACTGCGAATCAGGCCAAGTATGAGTTTTCTTCCCTGCTTCTGACTGCATGCAGTGTTTGTTTATAAGACGGCAGGCCTTTCAAGTATGTGTATCTTGGCCAAAGTTGTATTTTCCACTATGGAACTAGTTCAGAGCTGCCCAGGCTCAACAGTTGCAACACAAGCATGGAACATGGCTGCCTGGGGATTTGGGGAGTTGAAGTCCATACAATTTAAAGTTGTTGTGATTGAAAAACACTGATGTAGACCCCAAACCAGGGATCAGCAACCTGCGGCTCTGGAGCCGCATATGGCTCTTTCATCCCTCTGCTGCGGCTCCCTGTTGCTGGTCAGCGCCACAATTTTGAGAGGAGCTTCTGGTTGGTGGGGGGAAGCATGGCGTGCCAGGAGGAGACTCTATGGCACGGGTTTTCCAGTCGGATCCACAATTGATAGGGCTTTTGGTTAGGACGGGTAGAGGAAAAAGGATACCGCACTAGGAGGAGACTCTACGGTGGGGGAACTGGACTTCCGGTTGGCTCCACAATTGAACGGGAGGCTTCCAGTTAGGACCTTTATGGCTCTTTGAGGGTTTGAGGTTGCCTCAAACTCTTCAATTCATTGAGCCCGACAGAAATTTCAACTTGTTCCTATCCCGCAAAAACTTGCTATATGAAATAATTTAATAAATACTACTTGAGCTAATTGCACTTCTAATAATAATAATAATAACAGTGGATAATCTAATCAACTTTTGGAGAGCTGATTTAGACCTAGTCCTGTTGACACTCCAAAAGGAAATGAATATAGGACTGTAATTGTTTTCATTTTAAACTTGGGGGGTTTGTAAGTGGTGGTTTTTGACCCATTTAATGAGGCGTATACTTCTTCCAAGACATTGAATATGTTTATTGGGCCATGGAGATTTCCAGCAGGAGAAAAAAAATTATAATAAAGCACATTATATAAATCAAGAGATAATCCTGCAGTTATGGGTTTTTTTCAATCACTGACATTATGAACATTGTTGGACTTTTTTATTTAAAGCAAAAAAAAATGGTGTTGAGAGGATCTGTAAATAAGGCTTTATTGGCATTGCAATAAAACATGGTACTTCAGATTAGCTTAGATCATACAGAGTAAATTAATTTTTACCAGAGGAGCCATGGAAGCCCAGCTCAGCCTATAAACCCTTAATCAGTTTGGGCTTTAAATACCTAAGCAAATACTTTTAGACTGTACAAATAACTGTAAGAGCTTTTACAATCGCAGTTGCCTATCTAGATGGTCTGGCTGGCAGACTTACTGACTGAGAGAGACATTCCGCAAGTCATAGACGCTAGCAAAATATAATTTGGGGGGAGGGGCAGATATAAATGGAGACAAACCCACCCACCCACCCCCCAAGCTTCTGCAGATTTGGATGAGCCCCAGAGTCACATCATAAGTTGCTAGCAAATGACAATTCTTGGGTAGGGTTCATAGGTGCTGTTAAACCAGGTGTGTCAAACTCAAGGCCTGAAGGCCGGTTCCAGCTCACTGAGCGCTTAGATCTGGCCCACAGGTCCACCCTGGAAACAATGAAGGATCAGCCCATAGTACCTCTACCAGCAGAAATGGAGCTCAGGAGGGCACGCAGGAGGGCGCCACTGGCAAAGCTCTCAGGCCACCACAGGAGCCCCCAACATGAGTGAGTGAGGTTGAACTGGCCATGCCCATCTTGACCACATACGCTCCACACACACACCCAGGTCAAACACAACCCTGATGCGGCCCTCAATGAAATCGAGTTTGACACCCCTGTGTTAAATAATCATGTTGTTTGCTTGATTATGGATCCAAGCAGCTAGTAAGTAGACTTAGTTACTACATAGTTTAGCAACTGTTCAATGTATTTACCACTCAGATTTCAGGTTCTGATGGTTCTCTCCCTTCTGGATCACATGACCATACTTCAGACACTTAACAACTGTAATGCATTTATAGCAGGGGTGAAATGCTCCCGGTTCGGACCGGTTCAGTCAAACCGGTAGCCATGGCGGCCAGTGATTCAGAGAACTGGTAGCGTTGGCAGTGCAAGTCTCTGCCCACCTGCCTGGTCATCGCTACTTCCTAGTTTTAACCAGGAAGTAACCTGTTTTTTACCCCACGCATGCACTGAAGGATTTGCGCATGTGCAGAGGGTCCAAGTGCACATGGGCACTTCCGAACCGATTGGGAAGGTAAGTAGATTTCACCCCTGATTTATAGCCATATGTAGCATTCCAGGATCACATAATCATATGATGGTTTTGCCAAAAACTGGAAATTACTTCTGGTTTTCAGCAAAACTAGCCCATTAGCAAACATTGGTTAGTGTAAGAGATGAGCAGGCTGAACCTATGGAAGGGGTCAACTGCAACATCATTTTGGAGTCCTTTCACGCCATGAAAGATCTAGGTCCAGCCCTCCTTGAATTCCTCTTACCTACCGCCAACTTGCTTTGACTGCTAGTATTTGAGGTTCTTGTTGAGAGATAACATGGAATAAAGTTGTATTCATTTGAACAACCCTTGTTCCTGATTTCTTGCACCTGACACCTTAATGACTGCGGCTTTTCCTTAATGAGCACTATGGCTAAGATTGTAAACTTGGGTTGCTCATATGTTTTATGACCATTATGACTTATGGCGAAAATGGGCAGGATCCATTATGGTCATAACATGAGGACTACATGTATGTTCTGTGTACACAGCCATCGTGATTTGCAAGCCGTGATGGAAATTGAACTATTCCAACTTGGTATTAATTTGGGGAAACCTACATTAGAGATTTAATCTTGTTTAATTGTCTTGGATCTCTCAAAATTTGTTATTCAGAAACTGTGGAAGACTCCAGATATGTGAAGCTTTGTTTTTGACATGGGAGAAGATAAAAAAATACCATTATTTGAAGATTCCAGTCTGGGTATCTACAATTGAAGCTTTTTCTTATCCAGTGGTATTTGAAGGGGAGCAAATTGTTAGATATAATGAATTATTGGATGAAAAGGGTGAATTTAAATTGAAACAAAACTTAGAAGATCAGGGAATTAAGATAGATTGGTTTACATACATGCAAATACTTTCCAGATATCGAGAAGACCTTAAAAAAGAAGGTATTGATAGTGTTTCGACTGGTTTAGACAAGATATTAATGGGTTCAGATGACCATATAATTAAAAAGTTATATGGATATTTACTTGAAGCAAAACTGGAAGAAGAACAAGTTAAAGAATCAATGATAGCATGGGGGGAAAATTTTGGTTATAGTATTGATTTAGAGAAATGGCAAAAATTGTGGTCACATAATTATAAAATGACAATGTCAACAGCATATAAAGAGAATTTGTATAAGATGTTTTACAGGTGGCATTTACCCCCAACGAGAATAGCCAGGATGTTTAAGAATAAATTGGAGAAATGTTGGAAGTGTCATCAAACTCCAGGATCGTACTACCATATGTGGTGGACATGCATGGAAGCAAGGAGATTTTGGACTAAAATACATATGTGGTTAGAAAAAATGACAAAGAGACATATTGACTTTAAACAGAAATATTTTTATTAGGAATTTTACCACAGACATTTAATAAAGAATTACAATACTTAATTGTGAACATTTTAACAGCGGCCAGAATTGTATTTGCCAAAAACTGGAAAGGAAAGAAGATAATTACTGATGAAGAAATTATTATGAAAATGTTGGACTGTGCTGAAATGAGTAGATTGACATTTGAAATAAGAGAACAGGAAGATAAACAATATTATTTGATATGGGAGATATTTTATCAATGGTTTGACAAAAAATTATGGAGATGAGATAGCATATATGAAATGTTTAAATATTTATCTTCAGTTTAAATAAAGAATAATTGTTATATGAGGAGATCTGGAGAATTGTAAGCACGAAATGATTTCAACCAATTGAGATGCTGTCTATAATTGTTTGTAAGGATGATATTTTTATGTTGTTGTTGTTGTGTTTTTTTAAATTTTTTTTATTTTTTTATTTTTAATCTAAAATAAAACTTTTTTCAAAAAAAAAAAAAGAAACTGTGGAAGAGGACAATCTTTGACAGGACACACTACTTTCTAATAAAATTATAATCCCCATAGCTCCCCCATAAGACCTCTGGATATCAGGCTGCTTAATACTGAGGTGAAAACAGCACAGAAGAATTACCTTCATTAAATATCCCCCAGCAAATTTAAGCAAAGGCAGCTCAGACTGTTCATGATTATGCAAATTATCCCTATTTCCCTATGGAATTACCCCCTCCCCTTAAATGCCTTAGAGTTTAAAATGCAATGTGGCTTTTTGTTATTGTTTTAAGGAATCAGCTTCTCTATTTCAGAAACAGGCACAATTCTTTCTGAAGATGAGAGAAAAAGAATTAAGCTGCCTTTAAAGAAAAGAGTAGGGGGAAAAAATCCACAATGAGCATCAGTTCCAGGCCTTGCTGATGGATAACCCATAGGCAGTTTAGTCCAAGTTAATTGAGCAGCTCCTTCTTCTGTCACGTGTGTCCTGCATTCATAGGTCATTAATAGAGATTTTTCCACAGGTCTGCTAGAGATATCTGTGAAAACTGTTCCCTTCCACCTTCCCACCTTCCATCTCCCCCCCACCCCCGTTATGGGACTCATATGTAATAACTTTTAATATTTTACCCTATTTGTAATTGACTTTGCCAATTACAAGTTAACTTTCTATTGTCTGATACTGTTTTTATTTGTTTTTGTTTGTTTGCTTTCTTGTTTATTTATTTATTGCCATGGTGGAGAACTGATTAGAATGCAGTCCTGCAGGCTACTTTTGCTGATTGCTGGCTGCCGGAAGTTTGGCAATTTGAATCTCACCGGCTCAAGGTTGACTCAGGTTCCATCCTTCTGAGGTTGGTAAAATGAGGACCCAGATTGTTGGGGACAATATACTGACTCTGTAAACCGCTTAGAGAGGGCTCTGTAAAGCTCTGTGGAGTGATATATAAGTCTAAGTGCTATTGCTATTTATTTATTTATTTATTTATTTATTTATTTATTTATTTATTTTTATTTATTTTTATTTGATTTATATGCCGCCCTTCTCCGGAGACTCAGGGCGGCTTACAATGCGCTAAGCAATATTTATTTATTTATTATCCTGTTCCCCTCCCCCCCCCCCCCAATAAGACATCCCCTGATAATAAGCCCAATCGGGCTTTTGAGCGCATGGCAATAAGGCCAAGCATTTATTTCAGGGTTCAAAAAAATATAAGATAGGGACTTATTTTTGGGAAGACACAGTATTTCCCACCTTTATTATTTTTATAAATAATTCCTAAAGTGGGATTAAAACTCACAATCTCCTGGTGATTGGCTTTGATGTCTAAACTGGGATTAGAACCTAATCTCCTGGTTTCCAGTATGATGCCTTCACCACAAGGCAAAGGAGGCCCACTTAAATAGGCTTCATAAATTAATCAAATGAAAGCATAATTCCTGGATGAGCCTTTCAGTATATCTTTATAGCAATAGCACATAGACTTATATGCTTTACGGCCCTCTCTAAGCAGTTTACAGAGTTAGCATACAATCTGGATCCTCATTTTACCGACCTTGGAAGGATGGGAAGCTGAGTCAATCTTGAGCTAGTCAGGATCGAACTCCTGGCAGTGAGCTGAATTTTCCTGCAATACTGCCTTCTAACCACTGCGCCACCATGATTCTAATTATACAATTACCAGGTGTGGTTTTTTAAAAAACAAATACATGAGTAAAGAAAAATGAAACATTAGGAAATGTGTTTTGGGTTTCCCTCACCTATCTCTAACAAGCCAGGAAGACAGTAAAATAAAATAAAATGAAACAGCAAGGCTTTATCATTCTACCTGCAGTCATTCCACCCCTGGGCAGAGGCAGTATCTCATTATAACCCAGACTGATTTTTTTTAAAAAAAACCCACATGGTTTGAGCTAAAACCATTCCAGCAAACGACAGACGAGATTTCCTGACTCTTGGCAGTTGCACCTTAGAATTAGCTGGCTATAAATATATGGGACCATCATCACAACTCCATGCTACATTTCAGCTTTCTTTCCTAAAATGCAATTTTGAAAAGCACAGAGGATGGCAAGATCCCCTTCTCTCTCCTGCCCCTCCCATCTGTCCCTTTGGTAAGAGGAAGTTATTATCTGCGATAAAAGCCGTTGTTGACATTAGAAATACAGATTCAAGGACCCAGACGGGAAATTTAATAAAAAGAAAACAAATGTCTGAGGGAAAGGGGAGGCTAACAGTATGCCAAAGCAAAGCCAGATGCAGTCGTAAAAACCTGGCCCCAAGCAAACTGGGGGCGCTGCCTTTTGGGCCTGGATTCGTGACTGGCTTCTTCGTTGCCTGGGACAGGGATGATGATGATCAGACAGAAATGGGGGGGGGGGCAGGCGGGGGAGGCATCAAAGGGAGGGAGTGGACTCATGCCCTTGGGCTGCAGAGATCATTATGTCTCTCAAGCTGATGTATGGTGTCACTCAGAGGAGGGAAGATCAACCAAAGACACATTTTTCACCCTGTGTGGTTTCACAAAGTCTTCCCGGATTCACTTTCCTTCTCGGCGCCCCTCCCCCACACAAAGCCCCCTCCCCTTAGCTATTCCTTTATTAAGAGCTTCTGTACCCAGAACTCTTAAAATCTTAAAGGCGGACTTTCCCTGAGGAAAGTACTAACAGCAGGATGATGATGGTTTCAAATATCTCCCAGTCTTTATTGCATTTATGTCTCTCGCATTCCTACCAGCAGATCAAGGCTAAGCGGAAGATTCTTGGGCCCCCATTTGCAGTTATGCATTTTATCCTCAGAACAATCCTGACAGGTAAATTAGAGAGAGGGAAAAAAGAACAGCTCTCTTCAGATCATCCTGGCTGTGTTGGGATTTCGTCATAAAGTAGGATGAACTTTTCAATTTACCCTTTTTTTTAATGTTAAAGAAGATCAGCTAACCTTCAAACAAAGAATTTGCTAGGGCAAACTACATTTCCTCCTCCCCAAACAAATAATCAAAATAAAATTTAATATTCTCCAAACAAAAAAGGCATCTTAAAAGTACACAACATACAAAAAGAACAGTAATGCCATTACTAACACCAAAATGCTTTATTGGCAAAAGAAACCAAATGTTAATTAAAGAGTCTCATGGCAACTTGAACAAAGAATTTATAATGAAAGGCCCAGGAAAATAGAAATGCCTTTGCTTAGTGTTGAAATATTAATAAAGGTGCATGGGGCTACCACTGTGAGGGCCCTACCAACAAGTCTTCCGGTTCTATCTAAGAATAAGGAACTTTGACTTCAGATATTAATGTAAAACAAGACATGTTTTTCTGATGCTTTCATGCTAAACTGCATGAAGATAGAGATTTTTGCAGGTGAATAAGCTTTGTGGAAACCGTGCATATCAAGACGGGGTCACAAAAATAGTGAACAAGGCCAGGAATTTAGGAATCTACTTCCCCTGCCCCCACTATTCTGAAATAATGGCTATTTTTTGCCTGAGAGCTATGATTCTTTTGATTGATTGATTGATTTTACTTATCACATTTGTATAGCTGCTCATCTCACATAATAGCAATTTGCCTTTGTGCAACAAACAATGTACAGGTAGTCCTTGACTTATGACAACAGTTGGGATCAGAATTCCCATTGCTTAGCAAAATGGTTTGCTAAGAGAGTTGAGGCCAATTTTATGACCCTTTGATATGGTTGTTAAATGAATCACTGTGGTTGTTAAGTGAATCATACAGTCATTAAGTGAATCTGGTTTCCCCCCCATTAACTTCGTTGGTTGGAAGCTGGCTGGGAAGGTCACAAATGGCAACCCCATGACCCTGGGGTGCTGCAAATGTCACAAATATAAGTGCCTGAATTTTGATCAGTTGACTGTGGGGATGCTGCAACAATCGTAAGATATTAGACTAGTTGTAACTTCAAACATTGTAAGTTATAAGTCGAGAATTACCTATAAATTCCTAAGCTAATTTAATACTTTTTTGAGAGGGGGGGAGACCTTCACAGAAAAAACTACAAGTTTACCAAGGAGCCTTGGTAGTACAGTGGACTAAAGCACTGTTATTAACATCAGCTGTCTGCAATTACTGCAAGTTCAAATCTCACCAGGCTTGTCAAGGTTGACTCAGCCTTCCATCCTTTCTAAGGTAGGTTAAATGAAGACCCAGTTTGTGGGGGCAATAAGCTGACTTTGTATAAATATACAAAAGTATGAAGGCTATTGCTTAACGCATTGTAAGCCGCCCTGAGTCTCCGGAGAAGGGCAGCATATAAATCAAATTTAAAAAAAAAAGTTTATATCCAAAAGGTGCTTTTTCAAGAGGCAACTGGACTTTCTAATTTTTCTTTGAAGACATTTCGCTTCTTATCAGTTGAAGAAACTTCTTGAATAAGAAGTAAAATGTCTTCAAAGAAAACTCAGACAGTCCATGTGCCTCTTGAAAAAGCATCTTTGGGACAACCTTGATCTGGATGACTGAGAATCTCGAAAGATACAAACTTATATGTATGATGAGTCTGCGTTTTCACCTATGTCCCATGATTAAGTCGAGACCTGTCACCAAATGGTTTGCAGGCCTTTGAGATGGTAACATCAGCAGAGAAGACAAGGCAATACTCTTCAGTCTGGAGAAATTCAGACTGAGCAGTATTTCTAATTCAAAAATTCTAATTCAAAATTAGAAACCCAGGATCAAGTCCTTGAAAGTTCACTGAGTTACTGTGAAATAACCATTCTATTTCAACCCAATCTACTTCTCAGGTTAATTTTTCTGCGTGTGTTGGGCTGGTCGGGGGGGAAACCACAGAAAGAAATGCTGTATCATGACCCTAAGGTCTTGGGGAAAAAACATTACATAAATAAAACAAATTTTTAAAAAGAAAATTCAACACACCTAACCCCCCCAAAAATTATTGCAAATATTAGCAATGCAATTTGGGGGAGGATTTTAGGTTTATAAGAAAGGATTCAGAGGCTACAGAAGGCCTTCCATATGGTGAGGAAGGAAAAATAAATGATGTTTTCTTTTTTTTCCAAAAGACACAATTGCATGCCGCTACTCCAACTCTGCATTTTAAAGATAGGTCTAAAATACAAAACCACTCTAGGAGGACTCTGATGAGAGTCAAGACTTCCCATCCCTTCATACAAAGAAAACCAGATTCTATCATTCGAAAGCACATGCTACCAGGCAGGATTATCCCTCATAAATTGCCTTATCCAACTCCATCTGGGAGCACCTTACTTTTGCTTGAGACTTCAAACAAACTTTATAAAGAACAGCTCTGGATCCAGGTATTGAGTGCCTTTGCAAGTTGCCTTCTGCATCTGGATCTTGAAAGCATGTCCATATACATTAAAAGGATAAAAGGTGTGACGTCAATACACGGCTGGTTCTTGAAAAGATACTGAAACTCTTAAATCCTGGAAACGAGAGGGCCAAATTAAATGTTAGATCAGGCTAACTCCCCTCCCTTTTTCCCCATTGTAAAGCTTGAAGAAAAAGCAAAGCAGGGGAAATGTATAATGTTTCTGTTGCTGCTCTAATCCAAAACCTCCTACTTTCCCTCAGGGCTCTAAAAATGGTTTGTGAGACTGGAAACCAAGTTTAGAATGAAAAGGATAAAGCTGTTAAGAAGTAGGGCAATTAAGCATAGAGGATTGGCAGCGCCTCATCCGGTTCTCACTTCTTTTGCTGGCATATTTCCTTGCCCTTAACTTTGACATGGAATGAGTAATTTATTTGCTCAGAGATTCTGTTGGCTTCCAACACAGTTTACTTCTTTGGGTTAGCTTGCTACGTAAGAGCACAAATATAGAAGGGACAGAGAGAAGAATCGCCATATTAGAAGATAAAAATATGTAGAACTATACTTAAAGTCTGTAGGGATTCTCAGTCATCCAGGTCATGGTTGTCCCAAAGGTGCTTTTTTCAGGAGGCAACTGGACTTTCTTGTTTTATCTTTGGAGGCGTTTCACTTCTCACCCAAGAAGCTTCTTCAGTTTTGACAGGATAGTGGGGAATAGAAGGATTTATATTCCTTGCAGACCGCTGGTCATTTGCATTAGTGGTGGGTTTGCTACCAGTTCGCCCTGGATCGGGCGAACTGGTAGCGGTGGCAGCGGGAAGCTCCGCCCACCTGCCACGATGCTTCTACGCATGTGCAGAAGCATCGCGTGTGCAAGCGGATGCACACCCATTAGCAAACTGGTAGGGACCAGTTTTGAAACCTGCCCCTGAATTGCATCCTTTTAGAGGGTCATTGAGACACTTTAAGGTTTATCTCTGAGGACACAGATTCTAATCTTGTTTCATTGACATGTAAATGGTATACATATTAGTCCAGAGGTGGACAGTCTATGGCACCAGAGACCACTGCTAGCATTTCTTTTTCTGAGTTTATAACTCCCTCAAATAATGCTGTTGAACATTTTGTGACGGCACAACTGATGGTAGTTTTTTTTTTAACCCGCCCCCCCCAAATTAAAAACCAAAGAAATGTATGATGTATCCCGATGAAGGCTGTATGCAAATAGGCAAACAATATTGTCTGTCCTTGTATTTGTTACATGGAAGCATACAACCAGATTACCTGGAGCAAAAATCAGCCTTCTAAGCCTTACACAGTGTCATTTAATTCCCAGCCTCCTGATAAAAATTATTGTAGTGCTGCAAAAGTAGCTATGGACAATCCAATATTATTTATTTTATTTATTTTATTAGTCATATTTCTATGCCGCCCACTCTCCAAGGACTCTGGGTGGCTTACACCAAAGACAGTATACTGAATAGCATATTGCCCCCAACAATCAGGGTCCACATTTTACCCACCTCGGAAGGATGGAAGGCTGAGTCAACCTTGAGCTGGTGAGATTTGAACCGCTGATTTGCTGAACTAGCAGTCAGCTGAAGTAGCTGCAGTACTGCACCCTAACCACTGTGCCACCTCGGCTCTTTATAATACAATATAATACAAGTCTGGATAATCTCCAAATCTTGCAGTTCAAGATAGAAAGTTTGGTTTTGAAAAAAAGAGGGATATGATTGGCAGCATATCCATGGATTTTTTCAAGAATCAAATGTGAGAATCAATTGAAATTAGCCATCCTTTGGATTCTGCTTCAGAAATTATGAAACACAATGTTAGGACCAATTGTTGTGGAACAAAGCTTTGATGGCGTCCTCATATTTTATGTTCTCCAGAACACTGTTTTTAGTTTCTGTAATGTTTAGTAGGCATTGATTGTGTTGGCTATGGCTTCTGTGAGTTGGAGTCCGTACTTTGAAGTGTAGAAGATAGGGGCAGGCTGCTTTAGAGAATAACATCAGGCATCTCTGTTTAGGTAAAACAAATCAGAAACTGAGCACCAATTACTATCCTACATAACAGCATTATTCACACATTGGCTAGGAGCTTAGTTGTATATTACATAGGCATTTCATAAATGAACTTCCAGATATTTTGTTCTTTCTAAAAAAGCAGTTTTGTGTCCCACAATTTAATCAATATTATAGTTCAGGAAATAGGTATCTTACTCATTCCCTTCCCAACTCACATTCAATTGGTATAGGCATAGGTATAATGCAGTGGTAAGTTCCAAATATTTTTACTATCAGTTCTGTGGGCGTGGCATTGCTTGGTGGGCGTGGCTTGGTGGGTGTGGCAAAATCCCCATTTCCTCCAGATCAGCTGGGACTCAGGAGGCAGAGAATAGATGGGGGAAGGACCAGTTAGACATGGTATTTACCAGTTCTCCGAACTATTCAAAATTTCCGCTACCAATTCTCCAGAACTGGTCAGAACCTGCTGAAACCCACCTCTGGTATAATGTATGGGTTATGTTTGCCTCTCCACAACTAGTAAAAATTTAGATGCTTCAGACTTCAGAACAGATTTGTTCCTTGTTAGTTTTCCCTGTATGTTTTTTTGAGAGGAAAAACAAAATAGGTTGTTTCCAACTTGACACATCTTTAATCAACTGTATTTAGTGGAATGTACTTTTATGGCATTTTTTGATCATTTTGAGCATTTTTGCCAACTGAAATTTCATCTGTCCAGAATTCAGGTTCGATAATCAAATGCAGCCAGAACTAAGAATCCACAATTCTTTTAAGAGCAATATGCCACGACTGTTGTTTTTATACAGATACTGTAGGAACAAGTCTTCATTAAAAGAATGAAAAGGAGATGAAATTAGTTCTGCAATAGCAGTTAGTTTAACCACTTTCTCTCTCCTGTAATTATTCACATAATGAGTTTTGGATTTAAAGCTCACAAATAAAAATGGCCTTGGAAAATTACTCCTCCCTTGCAGGGGTGAAATCCAGCAGGTTCTGACAGGTTCTGGAGAACTGGTAGCCGAAATTTTGAGCAGTTCAGAGAACTGGCAAATACTACCTCTGGCTGTCCCCAAAGTGGGCTGGGAATGGAGATTTTACAGTATCCTTCCCCTGGAGTGGGGTGGGAATGGAGATTTTGCAGTATCCTTCCCCTGCCACACCCACCAAGCCACACTCACCAAGCCACACCATGCCCACATAGCCACGCCCTCAGAACCGGTAATAAAAAAAAATTGGATTTCACCACTGCTACCTTGCCCTACCTTAGAGGCTCTCTTCCTCTAAGTTGCTGCTCCACTGAAGAAGGCATGAGTCAAGGAGCCCACTGTAATGGACTGTGGGAATAATTCAGGCAGAGGGAAGGAGGAAAATCTACAGCCAGGGAATAGTTGGACAAGAAATATCTCAGCCCACAGAAGGAATAGGGTGAAAAAAGTGCCTCAGAAATACCTTCCTCTGTTTAGCGACTGATCAAAGTTCCTTCAGTCGCCCCCTTCCCCCACTGTCACATGGCTGAACTTCGGGTGCTCAACAACTAGGCCATATTTATAGACATTTGCAGTGTTCTCTGATCATGTGATATGCTTTGCCCCACACTGGCACTTACCTCTGGTTTTCAGCAAAATTGTGTCCATAATGAACCATTAGTTTGCTTAATGATTATGGCATTGGCCTCATTACAAGTGTTGGGTTTGCTTAATGACTGCTGCAGAAAAGATGGTAAATCAGATCGGTCCTGTGACTGGCCCATTTTACAACTGTCATAACTTATGCCCTTATGGGCAGAGTCTACAATGGTCAAGGACTACCTGTACTGTAACCTTACAATTAAGTTAGTGTTAGTGAGGGGTCTATGGTGCTCTCTGAGCTTGGTGGTTTTCTTGTGGACGTTTCATTACTCAAACTAAGTAACATCATTGGTGCTAGTATTCATGGTTTTGGTTTCTTGTCCGAATTACATCAGCACAAAAAAAGAAAAGAAAAGAAAAGTAGCCTTATATATTAAAGAATCCATAGAATCTAAACAGATTTACTCAGATGAAGATGGAAGAATTTTGATGGTGGAAACCATGATTAATCCAAAAAAAAAAAAAAAAGACATTGATAATAGCAATATACGCACCAAATAAGAAGCAAGAAAAATTCTTCCAAGCATTACACAAGAAAATATTGGAAATGGAATATCAAAATACTTGTCTTCTAGGAGAGTTCAATGCAATTGTGGATAAAAAACTAGATTATAAAAGCACTGTAATAGGGAAAAAAGGGAGAAAAAGATTACCTAAGACGTTCTTCAAAATGACAGAAAAAAATTGTATACAAGATGTCTGGAGAGATGTAAACTCAAAAAAGATTCAATACACATTTTATTCAAACAGACACAAATCGTGGTCTAGAATTAATATGATATGGATGTTCCCTGAATTAAGAACCAATATATTTGAGGTGGAGATAGAACCTAACATTTGGGTTGACCATAACCCAGTAAAATTGACTTGGTGAAGAGTAAAAAAGAATTCTAAGTGGACATTGAATCAATCCATATTAAAAGAGAAATAATTCACCCAATTACCATGAAGGGTTGAATCTTCCCCTCCTTCCTGAATCTTATCCTTGGCATATATATGGAGTGGCAGATAAACAGGAGGTCCCAGCATGTTCTAATCGCAGGTACATTCTTGGGACACCAGTTAACAAAAGGACAAGCCATTGTCCATTGTGCAGCAGATTCTTTATTCATACAAACAAGGAGTCTTTCTGAAAATATCTGCACTGATTGGTGACAGCTCTCCAGAGATACAGAAAAGAGAGACTTTCCCAGCCCTACCTAGAAATTCATGTAGAGCAGGTTCTATACTACTGAGGCTTAATTACAAAAGTTCATTAATTATATGCCTTGTACTCAAGTCAAGGGATTGTAATTTTAAAAAAATAATAATAACCTGGTATACAAGAGATTGGAGTAGAGGATGAGATTAGCTCTTTCTCTCCAGCAATAATATTAATGACATATTTGCTATATCCTGTATATCGTGATTTTAATAGAAATAAAAAATTATAGGAATGAACTGTCCCAAAGATGCTTTTTCAAGAGGCATTTTGCTCCACTCTGAAGAAACTTCATGGATGAGAAGTGAAATGTCTTCAAAGAAAAAACCAGAAAGTCCAGTTGCCTGTTGAAAAAGTACCTTTGGTACAACCATGATCTGGATGACTGAGAATCTCCATAGACATATGAATGGACTGGTACAAGTGATTTTTCATGGAGGAGAAAACAGGAAAGTGGAGTAAATATGCTTCTCATCTTCACAAACTCCAATCCCAAAAGAATCTCAATATTTTTAGGGAGGGAAAGGATCAAATATGGGAAGAAGTTTCATATTTGAAACACTAGAAAAAATGCATGTTGTGCAGGCAACAATTTGCATGCTGCAAAGGCCCAGGTAATAATTGGATGGCAGGGCATTCAATGCTATTTATCCTTTGGTGGCCACCAGATCTTTGCAGCACATCTGGGCGTCATTGGTATGGCATGACTTTCCTCAGTAAACGACCTAATGAGAATTCAATATAATGTTTAAATTGCTTGCCTTGAACTAGGAGCCTATGACATCTACGCTTCCCTTAGGCATGAAAGCCAGCCAAGTGACTTTGGGCCACACACTCTCTCCTAGCCCAATCTATCTCACAGGATTGTTGTGGGGAAAATAGGAAGTGAGATATTAGATATGTCTACCATCCTGAAATACACACACAAATAAAGCTGAGATTTTAAAAAATCTAACAATTGATTTAAGAAAGGTTTGATTCCCTATCTGGAATGGCAATGGAGTAAGGCGTAAATCCAGATCTGGGAGCTTTATATTTGGTACAGATATTGTCCAAAGATTCAAAATCTGATTTATTCATATCTCTTCTTCCAAATAAGGAATTTTCTTAAGAAAATTAAATTAGTTGAAGTGGATAGGGGTGTCGAAAAATGACTATGGACATTTTGCTGCCTGTATTGCCCCCCCCCCTTCCTTTTTTGACCAAGTTTAGGCCTTTTGGCCTTATTATGGTCACCGCTACCCTGCCTATCCTGGTCTGCTGAGTCACTCCTACTTCCCCCAGTTTCATCAAGCCCTCTCTGAAATCCCATCGCTGCAAGATTTCTCCCCATACTAAATCCTTCTCATGAGCTGGGCTCCCTGGCTTTTCTTCTACCCGTATGGGGAACTAGATCTGGGTACACAAGTCTGGAGGGAACTGGTGTATGACTGTTCTCACTACCGGTTTTCCATCAATCCATTTGGATTATTTAAACTGGATCGGCCTCGTGAGAGGATGGCTGGTCCAAGAAATTACCGGCAGTCGAATAACATGTATTCCTCCCCCCCCCATTGCTATGAGAGGGCAATGGAGTCAGATTGTTTGCACCTGGATTGGAACTTTCCCTTGTGGACTATAATACCTCAGTGGTCTCCCGACCATGGACTATTTCACCCTAATGAACGGATGTATTCAGTGCTTGAGCTCCTTGCCCTGCGAGATTCCCCCCTCTCGCAGGTTTGGCCCTCCACTCTATCGAGGGCCTATCTCGATGACGAACTTTGGAGTCCTGAGAGATGGCATGCTGCAAAAAGAGGGCTGTGGGGTTTTTTAGGGAAGTTTTTGAACAAGATTTTAAAGGATTCTGGGAGGGGGGGTGGCCTGTGTGGGTCTGGGGGAGAACCCGCAGGGGAGGGTGCCTAGTCCAGCTGAGGAGCGCGGCATGGGGAGTGCGGGTCCTGGGGTCAAGGAGGGGGTTAAAGCTTGTGGTGTGGATGGCTATGACATCGATACTGTAGGTGGGAGGGGCAGATATGGTGGGAGTAGGAGGCCACATCATGTTGTGGGAGTGCGTGCTCGCTGTCTTCAAGCGGTGGCGCACTCCGGCCTCCAATGCTCCTCTCGTTCCCCAGGTTGCACAGATCCTCGGGCCCTGGGCCTTCGGCTGATGCTGTGCAATGCCAGGTCCGTGGCAAATAAAGCCCCCCTCATTTGCGAGCTTATTCAAGAGGGGGGCGTGGACCTGGCGGGTATTACGGAGACCTGGTTGGGCCAGGAGGGGGGAGCCCCTCTTGTTGATATGTGCCCACCCGGTTTCCATGCATTTCATCAGCCAAGGTCACAGGGGAGGGGTGGGGGGTGGGGGTTGTTTTTAACAAGGGTCTTAGTCCGAGGGAGGCCACTGTTCCTCAGACGACCGGATGTGAGTTGCTCCTTGTGAAGTGGGATCATGGAGTGCAGATGGGCCTGCTAGTCACATACCTGGCTCCCTGCCATATGGCAGCGGCCCTGCCTGAGCTGCTCAATGTTATAGCCGCGGTAGTGGTTCATACCCCCAGGCTTATGGTCATGGGGGATTTTAACCTGCCATCCATCGGAGAGGCGTCTGAGGCGGCCTGGGAGTTCATGGCTTCCATGACGGCCATGGACCTGACCCAATTAATTCATGGCCCTACTCACATGGGGGGGAACACGCTGGACCTGGTTTTTGTCTCTGGCCAGTGGTTGAGTGATCTTGAGATAGGGGATATAGTGACTGAACCCTTGTCATGGTCTGATCACTCCCTCCTTTGCTTAGACCTTCGAACCACCACACCCTGCCGCAGGGAGGCGGAACCGATGAGGTGGTTCCGCTCCAGGCACCTGATGGATCCAGATAGGTTCCAGACGGAGCTTGGGCCACTTCCTGAGACTCTGGCACACAGCTCGGCTGAAGAGCTAGTGGCCGCCTGGGATAGGGCGGCCACTGGAGCTTTGGACCGGGTCATGCCTTTGCGGCCTCTGACCTGGCGCTGGTCTCACCTGGCTCCTTGGTTCACCGAGGAGCTGAGGGAGATGAAGCACCAGAAAAGACACCTAGAGAGCAGTTGGAGGGCTAGTCGTTCTGAATCCGACCGAACACTGGTAAGGTCTTATATTAAGACCTACCTGGTGGCGATAAAAGCGGAGAAGAGTAATTATTTTTCTGCTCTTATTGCATCATCAGATAATCGCCCAGCTGCCCTGTTTAGGGTGACCTGCTCCCTACTCCTTCAGGGGGCGCGGGAGGACCCCTTGGAGGGTAGGGCTGAGGACTTTATACAATATCTGTATGACAAAATCACTCAGATTCGGGAACACCTAGACTCTGACTGGGTAGATCCAGGTGGGATGATGGAGGCAGGTCTTGGGAATACTATTTGGGAAGAGTTTGATCCTGTGACTCCCGAAGGCGTGGACAGGATACTGGGCAGACTGAGTGCGGCGACATGTTTATTGGATCCATGTCCCTCCTGGTTGGTGCTGGACTCTCGGGAGGTTACACGAGGCTGGCTCCAGGGGATTATAAATGCTTCTTTGAGTGAGGGTGTTTTCCCCGCCGCCTTGAAAGAGGCGGTGGTGAGGCCTCTCCTCAAGAAGCCTTCCCTGGACCTGGCAGTGCTGGCTAATTATTGTCCAGTCTCCAACCTTCGCTTTGTTGCGAAGGTTGTTGAGAGTGTGGTCGCGCAACAGCTGCCTCAGTACCTGGATGAATCGGCTTATCTAGATCTGTTCCAGTCGGGCTTCAGGCCTGGGTACAGCACGGAAACAGCATTGGTCGCATTGATTGATGATCTCTGGAGGGCTCAGGATAGGGGTTGCTCCTCGGTCCTGGTCCTGTTAGACCTCTCAGCGGCTTTTGATACCATCGACCATGGTATCATGCTGAACCGGTTGGTAGGGTTGGGGGTGAGAGGCACCGTGTTGCAGTGGTTCTCCTCCTATCTCTCTGACCGGTCGCAGTCTGTGTTGACAGGGGGGCAGAGGTCGACCCCGAGGCCCCTTGTATGTGGGGTGCCACAAGGATCGGTCCTCTCACCCCTTCTGTTCAACATTTATGTGAAGCAGCTGGGCGAGATCATCTGTGGTTTTGGGGTGAAGTACCACCAGTACGCTGATGACACTCAGCTGTACATCTCCACCCCGGATCACCCCAATGATGCCCTTGAAGTGATGTCCTGGTGCCTGGAGGCCGTGCGGATCTGGATGGGGAGAAACAGACTCAGGCTCAACCCATCCAAGACCGAGTGGCTGTGGTTTCCGACGTCCCGATATAGTCAGTTGGTGCCATCACTGACTATTGGGGGTGAGTCGTTGGCCCCCACGGATAGGGCTCGCAATTTGGGTGTCCTCCTGGACTCACGGCTGTCTTTAGAAGAGCATTTGACAGCTATGGCCGGGAGCACTTTTTATCAGGTCCGCCTGATTCGCCAGTTGCGTCCCTTTCTGGATCGGGACTCATTATGTACGGTCACTCATGCCCTCATCACCTCACGCCTGGACTACTGTAATACTCTCTACATGGGGCTCCCCTTGAGGAGCATCCGGAGGCTCCAGCTGGTCCAGAATGCAGCCGCACGGGTGGTTATGGGAGCAACGTGGCGCTCCCATGTGACTCCCCTCCTGCGCGAGCTGCACTGGCTCCCAGTGGTCTTCCGGGTGCACTTCAAGGTTTTGGTTACCACCTTTAGAGTGCTCCATGGCTTAGGACCAGGATACTTACGAGACCGCCTTCTACCACCAGTAACCTCTCACCGACCAGTACACTCCCATAGAGAGGGGCTCCTCAGAGTGCCATCGGCCAAACAGTGTCGACTGGCGGCTCCCAGGGGGAGAGCCTTCTCTGTGGGGGCACCTGCCATCTGGAATGAGCTCCCCCCAGAGATACGGAGGATCCCAGATTTACGCACTTTCTGCCGCGCCCTCAAAACATTTTTATTCCAGCAGGCTGGACTGGCTTGACTCTCCCTTTTAATTTGCTTTTAAGTTTTATACAAATTGAGTGTTTTTAAATTCTTTTTTTGGGCCAAAATTATTTAATGTACTTTTAAATGGTTTTTAACTTTTGTATGATGTATTTTTATCTTGTGGCTGTTCACCGCCCTGAGTCCTTTGGGAGTAGGGCGGTATATAAATTGAATAAAATAAATAAATAAAATAAATAAAATGGAAACATGCATGTATTTCTCTTTAAAATGCAGGCCTCATTGTAGATCTTTTCTGCATTTTTATGCCGAGCAGGTATTCTCAAACTAACCATTTGGGGGAAATGTGGGAAATTTGGTTTACAATGACTTTAACCTTTTGTGGAAGTCTCCTCCCTGTTTTTTCTTCTAGAATGAATCCTTGCTGGCTTGGCAGCATGATGGGTTCAGGAATTGAATATTTCAGACTTAATCCTCCTGCTGGCAGTCACTCCCCCCGCCCCCCGCCCCCATCTGCCATCATCTCACAACTGGGCAAGCTGTGGCTTCACAAATGAGAACTTCAGCATGGCTTCTAATGTTAAATTACAGTTACCAAGCCAGGAATGGGGCAGATCAGTTGAACTAAAATGTAAAACTGAATAAGTATCTGGTTAGAGATTTTTCTTTTCTAAATTGAATGTTTTAAAGTATCTTGTGACACTGAAAGAAGTAAAGCTACAATCTTTGGCCCACATGCTCAAAGCAGGACCACTGTTTTATTAGCTTCATGACACATTCCACTTGGCCTCAGTTTTGTCAACCTCTTTTTTATATAAAGGAAATATATGCTGAGATTGAAGACATGCTGCAAGATTTATATGGGAAGTCAACTCCAGGGCACACAGAAGTGAACATTTTCCATACTCTGTGGATGTATTTTGTAAGTATCTATATACTCTCCTGCTTACAGGTAGTCCTTGAATTATGATCACAGTTGGGACCAGAACTTCCATTGCTAAGTGATGCAATTGTTGAATTGCACCCAATTTTACAAACTCTTTAGCTGCAATTGCTAAGCAAATCATGGGTTTGTTAAGTGAATCATGCAGTTGTTAAGGTATACTCCATTGACTTTGCATGTCAAAAGGTCTCTGGGAAAGTGACCCCAGGATGCTGCAATTGTCATAAATATATGCTTTTTACAAAGCACTCGAATTTTGACCAACTGACTAATGGCTGTAAATCACTTTTTTCAGTGCTGTCGTAACTTCAAGTGGTCCCTAAGCAAATGGTTGTAACACTAGGGCTATCTGTAGTGCATTTTTAAAAAGTATACAGTAGAACCTGATTTGTTAATAAACTGCTTGAAGTTTAGCCACTGAAGTAACTCTTTTTACATTGGAGTATGTTGTGGAGTATATAATACATTTCCTCAAATATTAATCGAAATGGAAGCCACAATCCTGAACGTGCAAGGACTTTCATGAATAGAACAGCCCAACCCTTTAGCTGCCTGTTTCAGTTTCTGTCTAGTAATAGTCAAAAGTGAGACAATGGCAATGATAGGCTTGTCCCCCATGTGAAACGTTTGCAGTTATGTTTAATAATGAAACCACCAGCCTCTCTTATCTACTGAAGTGAGCAATGATGTGAAATGAGGGAACAACACTGTGCATAAAACTTAATCTTTCTCTTGATGAGTGTTTCTTAGCCTTGACAAGTTCAGTTCCCAGAATTGGCTGGCTGGGGAATTCTGGGAGTTGAAGTTAAAATATTTTCCTGTTGCCAAGGTTGAGAAACAACTACCAGTAGCTAAGGAGAAGTTGGATTTTTAAAGTGTTCTGTAAGTGCCTTGTGTCTACAAGATTTGTTTTTCCAAAGAACACCCCCAAATAAACAATAAATGGGTCAAAATCTTCAGCCCTGACTACTCTGGATGAAAATGAATAGTGGTAACAGATTTTGTAATCTGTTGGGCCATGTGCCACTCAATCAGGGGTGAAATGCAGCAAGTTCTGACAGGTTCTGGAGAACCGGTAGCGGAAATTTTGAGCAGTTTGGAGAACCAGCAAATACCACCTCTGGCTGGCCCCAGAGTGGGGTGGGAATGGAGATTTTGCAATATCCTTCCCCCAGGTGTAGGGAGGGAATGCGGATTTTGCAGTATCCTTCCCCTGCCATGCCCACCAAGCCACACCACGCCCACCAAGCCATGCCCACAGAACCGGTAGTAAAAAAATTTGGATTTCACCATTGTACTCAATCCTAGGAATTCCAGGCAAACAGAGAGAAGTATAAGGGTAAAAATTATTGACTTATTCCCACCTCGTTGTGTGAAACATGATGAAGTTCTTGTTATATCCATCACCTTGCAAAGCCATCCTCTTTGTTTGAAAAGGAAGGTCTCTGAAAAGAGAATACAGAGAGTAACAAAGGTTAAGAGCAACATAGAAATAACTTATCATTTAATAACTCATCATTATCAAGATGCATCCTGGAAAGATGTCAAATAAGATAAATGTACAGCCATGTTTCCTTATTAAATAGTCCTTTTTACCATTAAGCTCTGTCTTCCCCTTACGGAGTTGTGTGGGGATGTGTATGTTTGTGTGTGCTTTACAAATGAATCGGAACACCGATTCATAAATAGCCTATAAAGTCTATTTATAATGGTAACGCTCTGAGCCTTCTTCCCCCCACCCCCCAAGTTTTTATGGCAAATGTTGCTTTGATTTATTCTATGTATATTTTCACAATTCACTTGTGATACTATCTTTCATGATTAAACATACCCACACCCCCCGCAGTGAAGTATCAGGAGGACACAGAGCTGCTGGATGCCATCCAGCAGTGGCACTAAATAACTTATGAAAATGGTTCGTTATGTTTTTGCTGCAACTGAAACTAAATCTGGAGGTGAAAAGACAATCAACAAAGCCACAATGTTAAGGCTCTTGAAATAGAAAACAGCTGTCTCCAGAGAAAGCGGTGGATAGATCACTTTGGGGAGTAGATAGAGGCAACAGAAGCAGCTTGACTCCAGCTATGATTCTCCAGCCCAAAGAACCTTCAACTAACTTGAGGCAATTCTCACCTGAAGTGTCTTCAAGAAAACAACCAAGCTCAGAGGGCACCAAGGACCCTCTGAGATGAAAGACAGTTCATCTCTACAAATATTCTATTCTACTGGTACATATTACCAGTAAACAAAAGCACTAAATTCTTTTTAAAAAATATTCTTAGAAATACCACTACTAAAATGAAATGATATGAGGGGAAAAAAATCTCTTTATACACTACCTTTAAATACTTAATTAAAATAGAATTAGTTTTAATATAATTAATTTGAATTCATGTTTGTATGATAAATATTACTGAAGAATAATATTCTTAGGTACTTCTCAGTACTTGAGTACCTCAGGTACTCAAGTACCAGTTCTTATTTTTGCCAATAGATACTTTCCTAATCAAAATTCTACATTCTCAACCAAGCAAGCTCATCTAACATATTATATGCACCAAGACCCGTGATTAGTTGCACCAATGGTGATTAGTTGCACCAATAACTGCTAAGGCCAGTCTACAAATATGTTTTTTAAAAAAATCAGTCCAAGTCAAAGCCAAAAAGGATGACAATATTGATCCACTTGTGAAGTAAGATGGCAAAACACAGTAAGAAATGCATGCATCTCCTCAGAGAATGAGGATTGAAAAGTTAAAGTGATGACTACAACCAAAGCTGTTAATTTAACAACAATAGCTAAATTAACAGCTCTTGTGAGAGAAATATCACTGAAGAAATTTATCTACAACTGGAAGCCTTTTGTGGACATTTTGCAAGAGATGAGGAAAATCAAATTATGACATATGAATTTGATGATTCTTTAAACTATTTTATTTTTATTTTTTGGCAAATGACCACTATATTGTAGTGCTGAATTAAGATCTGAATATAAGTGTTTCTTATATCCTTGCAAGAAGGCAGAAGTCATTCGTTGTATATATTTATGTTTTCCTTTCTTTTTTCTTTATATCTTTCTGCACTTCTATTTCTATTTTCTTTACCCTTATCTCTCTTCTAGATTTTTAGTTTGTGTTTGTTTTTATTTGTACATTTTGTAAAAATTTAATAACATTGTTATAACAAAGCTCCCCCCTTTTGTAATCAGCTGCTTGTGGAGACCCTATCTCCCTATCACTGTTGGTTGTCTGTTTGTATTCTGTTAATCAGCATGCAGGAGAAGGTTGATAGTTTTAAATTTCTGGGCATTTATATCTCGAAGGACCTCTCATGGACTATGAATGTTAACATGCTTGTGGAGAAGGCACAGAAGAGGCTGTACTTCCTGAGAATGCTCAGGAAGATAAATCTATCTCAGCATCTACTTCTGTCCTACTATCGCAGCACCACTGAGTGTCCTGACATACGGCATTCTTGCATGGTATAGAAAAACCTTTTGGGCATTAGGGACCAGTTCTGTGGAGAGAGATTTTTCCGTGGACTGGAGGGTGTTATGTTCGTGGGAAGGCAGGCAAAATTGAGGCGACTCTGTATAACATCAACTAACAATTTATTAACAACATATCCAAACAGTACCTTACTATAACAGCTGACACGGCAGGAAGATAGATAGAGAGGGAGCGTTCCCTCACAACTGACAGCTCTTATATATCCCCCACTTGACATCGTCTTAACCAATGAAACTACACCTTATTTCCCGCCAGTACAGCGCCCTCGTCTGGTGGCTCTACTTGCCATGCGCCGATGACTCAGTGGTCGCCGTGCCCTTAATTGGTCCACATGCCGATGCCAGGTGCACCCATCAGTTAGCAGAATTGTATAGGAGCGTGGTCCCGTCACCCCCAAAACTGTTCCAGCTAGCCATCTGGGGTCCCCTCCATAATTCCTGGCATACACACAGTCTCCCTCGCGGAAAACTCGAACCCCTCCCATGGAATCCGGGGGCACCTCGGGGAAAAATCTAGGATGCAGACGATCCAGGTCAATACGTAAGCGGAGGCTCATAAGCAACTCAGCTGGGCTACGGTTAGTGAGCGGGCAAGGCGTAGCGTGTTGAGTCAAAAGGTAGGTGGCAATCCTGTCTTGCCAATCCCCCACCCCTAACCTTAGTAAGGCCTCTTTGGCAGATCTAACAGCCCGTTCAGCCCAGCCATTACTGGCCGGATGAAACGGGGCCACAGGGGCATGACGAATGCCATGCCTCACCAAGTAAAGCTGGAAGGCGGCAGATGTAAATTGAGGGCCATTATCGGACACGACAACATCTAGCAGCCCATGGGTCATGAACAAAAGTCGCAGAGCCCGAATGACGGCATCCAAAGTGGTCGAGGACATTAGGATCACATCGACCCACTTTGAGTAAGCGTCGACCACAACCAAAAAGGTTCTACCCTTGACAGGTCCCGCAAAGTCAAGATGCAAACAGGACCAGGGAGTCCGGGGGCATTCCCACTCATGGGAAGGGGCAGCTGGCAGGGCAGCCCTAGATTCCTGGCACTGTGGGCACCCTGAAACCCATTGAGTAATTTCCTGGTCAAGGTGTGGCCACCAGATATAACTGCGGCCCAATGCTTTCATCCGGGCAATGCCCGCATGCCCTTCATGCAATGCAGCCAATATAGTCCTCAACATGGATGGTATAATGACCCGGGAGCCCCATAACAAACACCCTGTAGCGAGGTCAGTTCATGCTGCCGAGCTTTGTACGGCTGGAACTCCATCAAAGACGTTCCGAGAGGCCACCCCCTGCGGACCCAGTCCAGGACCTGTGCCAAAGTCTTATCCTTCACGGTGAGCCTGGCAATGTCCACGGCTGTAACAGGAAGATGGTGATCATCGATTAACAGGACATAACAGAGGGGATATGGTTTCGTGTGCTGCCTGCATCCCACAGATGGGGCTTCACTTGTTTTCATGGTCCAATTTCTGTCATATCGCAGACAGGTGCAAGTCCACAGACCTGGGGTTGGAGATCCCTATTTTAGCAAATGCAGTTGTGATCCTTTACCACATGTAATCTGGGATTGTGTGGTGGGAGAGACATTGCTATCAGTGGATGAAATCAGACAATGCCTTAGTATGTTTCACAGGAAAACCTGGTAGGCTTCTGTTTATTTTATTTTGTTTATTTGTTGACATTGTGATGGTTCTGAAAGGCTTGGGATGAATCAGTAGGGATCCTACTCAGAAAATGCTCTACAATAAAGGCCTCCTCAGTATAGTATAGCAATCTGGGGAAATTGTTCGGTTCAGGGGCCTGGTGAACATTGCATAACATCCAAATCTTAAAACAGAAAATGCATTAAAAGGCAAAGAAAGCTGGATTATTTTATATACAATAAATACAATCAGAGAAAAATACGTTTTCTTTCTATTTATACAATGATGCAGGGTAAAAGTCTCTCTTTTCATGCTAAAAGTTAATATGAAGTCTGTATAATTCATGAAATCCTTGTTGTCTTCTATTCTGTCTTCCGAATTAGAAAGGTTTGCTAAAACGATTCTAAAAGTGCCATAAAGTAATGGAACAGTTATAAGTGTTGCTTAGTGATACAAGCCACCAAATCGGAGAACTAATTTTACAACCAATAATGGTCCAGCTCATTATAACTCTTTTATTCTCTTTTTTATTACTTATTTTAAAAAGCCATTACCGTCTATGCATCCCCTACTTAGGATATATTTCTGAACAAGCATGCAAAAAATTAGACTGCAGAACAGTTATCAAATTCAAACAAAGCAGGGAATTAATGCTATAAATATTATTGGAAGGCTAATATTAAAGTCTTGGTTTATTTATTTATTTTATTTATTATTCATATTTCTATGCCACCCACTCTCCGAGGACTCTGGGCAACTTATACCAAAGACAGTATACTAAATAGCATATTGCCCCCAACAATCTGGGTCCTCATTTTACCCACCTCAGAAGGATGAGTCAACCTTGAGCCGGTGAGATTTGATCCACTGATCTGCTGAACTAGCAGTCAGCTGAAGTAGCTGCAGTACTACACTCTAACCACTGCACCACCTCAGCTTGGTTATAGTTATCTCATTTTTTTCCAGTAGGATTCTGGAGCAATTGTTCCAGGAAAAATACAATGAATTTGTTTGATTCTATTTCATACTTCTGTCTTTAAAATTCAAACACTGAATTATTGTTCTTTTTAGAGACTATGAAGGATGTGGTTATCTGACAAATGGTAGACCCCTTTAATAATGTCTATAATTTAGAAATAAGATTTTAGCTCCAAAATTGCCAGAGACTAGCAAGATTAGAGAGGATCATCCCAAATCTGAGAGTATGAATTGAAAGTACAAAACATCTTTGCGTTTTTGAAATGAATTAGATCTTGAAATGATCAATGATGAATGTTTGGATTGGATTGGACCATGATCAATGGTTGGCTAGGTGATTCAATCTCATAATGGAAAAAATAGAAGTAAACATAAGAAACAAAGAACATGATATATGTAACATGATAGAACAAAAGAAGATTATTTTCCATGTTTTTTAACACATTAATTAAACCAGTTGGATATCTGTTTTTTTTTTAATGCTTCTTTCACATCTGCCTCTCAGTACCTTTGTGCTATAGTTCAATTTATTTTCATTTTATTATTATAATTTGTTTTAACCATTTATGAGATACTTTGAAAGAACAGACTATCAGGAAGGTGGAGCTGAGGTCTACCTAAAAATTAACAAAAGTCAGCACTGCTCCAAAAATGAAGAGCACATACAAAACATTGGAGCCAGTTCATTTTTCCTTGTTATGTTAAAGTCCTATATATATATACTCTTCTTTTTGTGATGATTTTGCAATATGAATTGAGAGAATCTATTGAAATAGTTGTGGTAGTTCTCAGCCACATCAACACTAAAGTTTCCCCAAGCTTGGAACATCTTTCCCAAGCTGGCATCTTCCAAACATCTTTCCCAAGCTGGCATCTTCCAAATGTGTTGAGTTACGTGTCCCATCATCCCCAGCCAAATGAAGATATCTAAAAGATACGGGGTTAGGGAAGGTGGGCCGAACCTAAGACATCCTCCTGGCTCATTGCTATTCACTTAGGCAAGACTTAACTTCAAAGCTGCGCATAGAAAATGAAACCACAGGAAGTAATCTTGGAATAAAAATAGGTTTGTTCTATGAAACAATGCCTGTTTCCAATGGTTTTCATAAAATTATGCCAAATAAGATGCATTTGCTTCGTTAGACCAAAAGGTTGAGGAAACCATAGGAAGGGAGGGAAATGCAGGGAGATTATATGTTGTTCAAAGGCTCAAGATGAACATTCAAAGGGGGGTGGGATGAATATAGCTCAAGAATGTCTAAATTACTCTTGGCTAAAATGTTTGGTTTACCACTAAAATAGTATAATTACAAAGCTAGCATGAAGCAGACTGTGGATCTAGTTACTAGTTCCTTACTAACAATAAAAGCAACTTCTTTTTCTTGTTTTCATTTCTCCCCCCCCCCACACCCCCATTATTTTATTTTATTTTTTTGTCAGTAGCAAGACTCTTGACAAAAACCTTGTGTCTTATACATGATGTGACTTACAGCAAACTGTTTTTAATCAGGCAAATCTCGGACTGGTATGCAGTTGTGGTCTCTACTCAGATGTCAAGCGGAACTAAGAAAGGGAGGGGAAGGAAAGCAGGGGCATGCATTCTGTTTCAAAATTTGCCTTCCAATGCCCCTTTATATCAGAGCAATTGAGGCAAGGATAGTTTGATTAGGCAATAATATCATCTTGAATATACACCCATGGATGGAATGTTTTTTTTTTTAACTTCTTGGTTTTCCCTAAGTCTACATCCTTTGCTTTCTTTTCTTCTTTCATGATCCAACGACAAACATAAAAAACATGGATTTTTGGGTCTACATGGTAGGATTTTCATGGTTCCCATCCTGACTATTTTGACACCTTCAACAAGAAGATTTGATATTTACCTGGTTCTCACTAATTAATCCTATTTGTCTAAAGCTCTTTGGAAGAGCTTTATAGCTCCCGCTGCCTTAAGAAAGTTCAAAACATTCTTAAAGATCCATCTCATCCTGGGCACCCTTTTTTTTTTGAACTATTACCATCTGGGAGATGGTGCAGGATAATAAAAACAAGGACAAATAGGCTGAAAAACAGCTTCTATCCCAGGGCAATAACCATATTGAATTCTACAGTATAGTGCAATATCGGGTTTTCAATTTCAATTATATAGAATGTAAAGGATGTATGTTTGTGTTTTTATTTTTATAGTTATAATGTACATGGAAGACAGCATTTAATTTCATTGTACCATGTGCAATGACAATAAAGTAAACTAACTAACTGAACTGTGGCAGTATAGATGGACAAAATATGTTTTTAGAAAGGATGGATCAGGAGTGTCTTCTATTATTGGATATTTTTGAAACAAAACACAATTTTTAAACCAGTACAGAAATCTCAGGGGGAAAAAATAGAAATGGATGTACAGACCAAAATCAACACTTATCAGTGTTGGTGATGGTATCTTTAGAAGGCTGCAAGCAACAGTTTTTTAGTTTGTCAGGTGTATGGAACAGCATTATTTTATAGAAAGCCATGTGAAAGTATCATGTCCACAAATCCAAGATGGAAAAGAATTAGCCTGCATCCATATCACAAATTCCCCCCATGTAAAAAGTGTGGGTTTTTCCCCTAATCCCATTCTGTTGTGGTTTCTACATTTTTATATCAGTGGATGGCAAAATGGCGCCACAGAAGATCCATCCAATTCCAGTTGTGTTCTTTCACTTGGTCAAAGAGAAATGAGGTATTATAATTTGTGTGTGTGTGTGCTTTAATTTATATGCCGCCCTTCTCCGGAGACTCAGGGCGGCTTACAATGCGTTAAGCAATAGCCTTCATATTTTTGTATATTTTATACAAAGTCAGCTTATTGCCCCCACAATCTGGGTCCTCCTTTTACCTACCTTTGAAAAGATGGAAGGCTGAGTCAACCTTGAGCCTGGTGAGATTTGAACTTGCAGTAATTGCAAGCAGCAGATGTTAATCTGTAAATAACAGTGCTTTAGTCCACTGTACTACAGGCTCTTATAATCCATAAAATTATTATCCATATAATCCCCAAATATATTGGCTCTCTTAACATTTACGGTGTAATATTCCCTATCTTTTAATGTTGACACATACATTGACAGGGAAATGTTTGTTTTCTTTATTTTTTTTTCTTGCGAGATCCTCAACGTTGAGTTGTTTCTGATCACTAATCACACCAATTGTAGAATTCTCAAAGCCTTATTACTTTGATTTCCTAATTTATACTGTGCTTTCACAGTTTAACAAAAAATCATTCTTCTCCTTCTTGTGCCATATCCTCCTGTCATCGGACATTGGCGATCATGTTGGCGATCCTATTTTTATCAGCAGCTGCACGAAAAAGTGCTGTTGAGTTTTGTTCAAACCAGTCCCTTAGATTTTGAAGCCTGATGATGTTCTTCTTCTGCCTGGACCTCGGTTGCCTTCAATCTTTCCTTGGAAGATTAATGCTTAATGCTTAATTAATGCTTAATTAATTAATTAAGAAAATCATTACGACTCTATATAATGCAAATATTATTTAATTACATTTCTAATACACTTATATAATTATTATCTTTTAACACTGTATTTTGTCTAAATATACTGTGTTTAATGAGTATATTTACACATGCTTAGTATTATTAAAAAAGAGCCTTGGTGGTGCAGCAGACTAAAGTGCTGTTAAGTAGCATCAGCTGCCTGCAATTACTGCAAGTTCAAATCTCACCAGGCTCAAGGTGGACTCAGCCTTCCATCCTTTTGAGGTAGGTAAAATGAGGACCCAGATTGTGGGGGCAATAAGCTGACTTTGTATAAAAAAGTACACCGCTTAGAGGGGGGCCGAAAGCCCTACTAAGCAGGTATCAACCCTTCCAAGACTGAATGGCTGTGGCTCCCGGCATCCCAATATAGTCAGTTGACTCCATCACTGACTATTGGGGGCGAGTCTTTGGCCCCCACAGAAAGGGCTCGCAATCTGGGAGTCCTCCTGGATATGCAGCTGTCCTTGGAGGAACATCTGACAGCTGTAACCAGGGGGACCTTTTGTCAGGTTCGCCTGATTCGCCAGTTGTGGCCCTTTCTTGATCAGGATTCCCTGTGCACAGTCACTCACGCCCTTGTCACCTCTCGCCTTGACTACTGCAACGCTCTCTACATGGGGCTCCCCTTGAAGAGCACCCGGAGGCTCCAACTGGTCCAGAACGCAGCAGCGCAGGTAGTGACGGGAGCAGCATGGCGCTCCCATGTAACACCGCTCCTGCGCGAGCTGCACTGGCTCCCGGTGGTCTTCCAGGTGTGCTACAAGGTGTTGGTCATCACCTTTAAAGCGCTCCATGGCATAGGGCCTAGCTATCTTCGAGACCACCTGCTGCTACCGATGACCTCCCATCAACCTGTGCGCTCCCACAGAGAGGGCCTCCTCAGGGTGCCATCAGCCAAACAATGTAGGCTGGTGATCCCCAGGGGGAGAGCCTTCTCTGTGGGGGCACCTACCCTCTGGAATCAGTTGCCCCCAGAGATAAGGAGAATCCAAGACCTCAGTGCCTTCCGCCGTGCCCTTAAAACCCACTTTTTCTAGAAAGCCGGGCTGGCTTAAGAAGAAATTTGTAAAAGTTTTAAATTGGTTTGTGATTTTTAATTTTTGGGCCAAATTTATATATATTTTAATTGTTTTTTAATATTTGTATTTCATGTTCTTAATTTTGGCTGTACACTGCCCTGAGTCCTCAGGGAGAAGGGCGGTATATAAATTGGGGGAAAAAAAGTATATACAAAAGTATGAAGGCTATTGCTTAACGCACTGTAAGCTGCCCTGAGTCTCTGGAGAAGGGCGGCATATAAATCGAACCAATAAATAAATAGATAAATATTGTATTAGTTGATAACATAATCTTTTATGAATAAGCTAAACATTTTCTATAATGTTTAAATAATTATTACGCTTAATTTTCAGTAGGGCAGAAGTATGAGTTTCTTAAAAACTAAATTACTACACTGCATTTATTTATCTTTTCTTTTTTTAAAAAAAAATGCACTGTTGAAACATCCCCAGTTATATTAAATAATTTTGTCATGAATTCCTTTGCCATTTATCTGGTAGAACTGCATACCTTTCAAATCATGAAAAGCTGCTTTCTTGAACAAATTAAGCACACTATAGACTATATGAAATTAAACCTTTATCTCCCTCTATTAATTAAATAATAGAATGCAAGAGAGATGATTGCTTGACAAAAGAAATTATGGTAGATCCATTGATCCAAACAAGAAAGTTAAACAAAAACTTCAGAATTTTTCCTCCTACACATTCTGAAACAAAGTGATTATTCATTGCGGCAATATAAAGGATTCCTTCTGGAAAAAAAGGGCCAAGCAAAGAATAAAACAAACGATACCTCTGAAAAAGACAATGAGTAGTCAAAGAAATTAAAGTGAGAACCTTCCTCTCCTTCCACATCCAACATCCACATTCAATAACATCTTCCAAGTTGTTCCAAAGGTGCTTTTTCAAGAGGCAGCTGTATTTTCTTTGTTCTTCCTTGAAGACATTTCATTTCTCATCCAAGAATCTTCTTCAGTTCTTGGAATCCTTGGATGAGAAGCAAAACATCTTGAGGAAAAACAAAGAAAGCCTAGTTGTCCGTTGAAAAAGCAACTTTAGAACAACCATTATATGGCTATTTCTTGAGTGTTTTCCAATCTGTGTTTTTCCCTACCAGTGTTTGAGTCCCTTGATTATTATCAGCAAGAATGAAATGGAAAAGAAAGTTGAACTCAAGAAAATATCCAAAATGTTAGTAAAGCACCCACAGAATATTTTTATCTCATGTTTTTGTAATGTGGAATATGATAAGATTTGTGTATGGCCAGGACAAAATAAGAATCTGTAGGAGTTCCTTTGCTTTTAACTCACTTGGAATTCTATCAACACTCCATCCATTATATGATGGTGGAAATCTGGACTATGCCACGGTCAGATTTGAAGTGGGAGAAAGGTTCATATACATTTAGGGAAGGAAAATAAATATCAGTCTCTCCATGTAGAAATTAATAAGAAGTTTATGATTTTAAAAAATGGGAGAGGCCTTCCCACATTCCTCACATAAACTTATCTCTATAAACATTTTTCTACCATGTCCTCACAACTTTGCCTGTCTTATCCTGGGCCCATACATAGCTAGTTTCAGTTACAAAAAACAATGATCTCTTGTTGTATAACAGGGCTGTCAAACTCCGGCCCGCACGCCAGATGTGTCATGTGCTGGCCTCGCCCATAACCAGCTTAGCGAAGGGGGGTAAATCCCAATATGTCATGTGATGCCACCATGACACCATGAGTTTGACACCCCTGTTCTATAAGAACAACTTATCCATGGTGTATTATGAAGCAACAATCTTCAGAATGGGAGTTTCCCTAGATAAGATTTGTTCATCTCAAGAAAAAAAATAGTTATGTCAGTTAGAGTAAGGCTGGATATCATTCTTCCAAGTAGGTTGGACTTTAGGTCTTGTATTGTTTGGAAGGGAAGACTGTACTAGATTATATTTATTCATATAAACAAACTCTACTTCTCTAGACAACACATTTAAAAGGGCAAACACATACTTATATATAGGTTGCTATTCAAGGACCAGATTAAAATCTCATACTATAGTACCACTTGTAGGTCCTAATTTTAAGACTAATGAAGTTATTTGTTCCCACGGCTAGTTTGTAAACAAGCAAACCCTATTTGCTCATGTGTTGTAGATACAAATCTGACCAGCAAAGAAATTAATTAACATTTCCAAAGTTGCAGAGATAGAATCTTTTTAAAATTGTTGGGAACAGATAGTCTTATTGGGCTGTTGTGGGCAGGTGAGTTTAGCAGGGTAATATATGCTTTTCCTTTGTAACAATGGGCTTGCTCCAACCACATCCAGTGCATCCTTATGAACATTAGGCAACCTCATAAAAACCCAATTCCTTAATTTGGTGCTTCTCCAACATTGTGATACCACGTACTCCTAAAATGCTAAACATTCCCCTCCAATAAGCAAAGCTACATGATAAATTATAAAAATTGTTCTGGCAGATGACTGGTCCTACAGAAGGAACTATCTCTATTTACGAGACCGCCTTCTGCCACCAATAGCCTCCCACCGGCCAGTATGCTCGCACAGAGTGGGCCTCCTCAGGGTGCCGTCCGCCAGACAATGTCGGCTGGCGACCCCCAGGGGGAGAGCCTTCTCTGTGGCGGCGCCCACCCTTTGGAACAACCTCCCCCCAGAGTTACGTACAATAACAGACCTCCGGATTTTTCGTCGGGCCCTGAAAACCCATTTATTCCAACTAGCTGGGCTGGCTTGAGTCAAATTTTTAAACTATTTTAAATTGGAATTGTTTTTAATTATGGCCAAATTATCTAATTATTTTAATCAGTTTTTAATTTTTCTATGTCTGGTTTTTTACTTTGGCTGTGCACCGCCCTGAGTCCTATATTGGAGAAGGGCGGTATAGAAATTAAAACAAATAAATAAATAAATAAAATCTCCTCCAAAGCATTTGGGGTGTTGTTCTCTGCTTTAACATGGGTGGAATTCAGCTCCCAGAATTCCCCAGCTAGTATGGGAATTGAAGTCCACTCATTCTAAAGTTGTCAAGTTTGGAAAATATTGTTCTATAGAGTTATGATCAATCAATCAATCAATTGTTATGTAACCCAAGATTTGAGAATTTTATCCTAAATTGTCTTCTTGCTATTTTTTATTTATCATGCTCACTTACAAACCCTGGCTTGTAGCCGGGTGCACACAGTATTGTTAAAGTTGACAAGATAGACTATCTTTATGCCAAGTCCTGCTCTTTTACAAACCAGTTTCAAAGGGACTTTCATTCTAATGATTCATTTGCCAATTTTGACGTAATACTGTGGATGCTGCTGAAGAATTGCTTCACACACCCATTAAATTGGAATGTTGATACGGTTTTGCTTAGCATGTTGTGCGAACATGGCCACTGAATTCTGCAAAGGAATCTTTCAGCATAATGAACTATTATTTGAACTCAATCATTTGTAATTTAGACATTAAACCATGTTCAAACTAAGTTTATCATTATGTGTATGAATGGTTGCCTCTCTTACATTGACTTTTCCTTCTTCCTGCATTGGAGGATCCTGAGATTTGCAAATATGAGATGCCCATGTCCTTTCTCTAGAGGGCTGGTGGGATTCAAATAATTTAACAACCGGTTCTCTGCCCTAATAATTTCTTCCAACAACCAGTTTGCCAAACTGCTTAGAAAGTTAACAATCGGTTCTCCCAAAGTGGTGCGAACTGGCTGAATCCACCACTGGCTATACCTGCATTTACTCCGAATTACAATTGTGGTTTGTTTTAACTTCAAATTGGTAGCACATTTACATCTTCTGAAATACAATAAGAGAAGCACCTGCCTTTTAAATCAATAAAGGCCATGCTGGAAAGGTGTAATTACAAAAATGTGTGTCCTATATCTGCTGGTAAACATTTCTCAAATGTTTTGCAAGATGACCAATAAAAATCCATTTTATTTCCCTTTGCTAGAGGCTGTGCAAGAGAAGCAAAACAGATTTTCCACTAAGGACACAGGGATTCCTTCATCTATCTCTCCCAGTTTTTAATTAATTGATTTATATTAAAATATGAATGAATTTCCTTGAGCCTAAAAGAGGCCTTAGAGACAACAGACAACTTAAAAACTATTCTGGAATAAAATGTAGACCAGTCATCTATAAGAAGCCAAAAAGCAGAACGAAATATTAAACATTCATTTAAAGCCTAAAGCTGATTCCAGTCAGATCTTTGTAAAGCAAAAGTATCAAAATGGAGATGCTACCACTAAAAAGGCCCTGTCTTATGGCATTACTGCATTAACATTAATTCTTCTGAGTAATCATGAGTTGCATAACATGGATTCTGGAGAAGATTGTAATTTAAAGAAAGGAAGATGTGACTTCCAGATTCCTTAGATTTATTTCCAGATAGTCTCAAGACAAATATCCATCCACAGTGGTAAACAGATGCTTCAATCTTTATCTAGGATCTGGATATGTGGTAGTGGAACATCTGTGAGCAATCCAAATGACCATTTCATCCTGGCTTATTAATGATGGTTCATATGATTTTATAGGAAAGCCAAATTAGCCTATAACAGCCAAAAATAAGGAGTCTTGTAGCACCTTGTCAAACTTACAAATGCTATTAAGTTTTCATTTCACCTGAAAAGTAATACCAATAACAATAAGTACCTTGGATGTAATTCAGTGGTGGGTTTCAAAATTTTTTACTACTAGTTCTGTGGGCTTGGTGGGTGTGGCATAGCTTGGTGGGCATGGCTTGGTGGGCGTGGCAGGGGAAGGATACTGTAAAATCTCCATTCCTTCCCCACTCCAGGGAAAGGTTACTGCAAAATCCCCATTTCCTCCTGATCAGATGGGACTTGGGAGGCAGAGAATTGATGGGGGTGGGGCCAGTCAGAATTTTTACTATCGGTTCTCTGAACTACTCAAAATTTCTGCTACTGGTTCTCCAGAACTGGTCAGAACCTGCTGAAACCCACCTCTGATGTAATCTCAAAATAACTGGAGTATCACTTGAAAAACACCATCAGACAATTGCAAAAGGCAGTTTTACTTGGAACAACTTGTATCTTGGGACAATACTTTTAATATTATTAAACAACATCTCCCTAGCCCATAATCTTAAGAAGGACTAGATAGGTGGATAAAAATGCCAAATGCAGACTGAACCTCTGGCTGATTGTGCGATCAACAATAAGTTAGTATGATTACTCCTTGTGTTTTAAATAACTGTCTCCTATTACATTTAGAATTCCCATTTGGCATTAATGTTAATTTTATTTAATTAAATATGATTAACACGGCTACCCCTCCTTCGTGTATTATTAATAATTTTCTTCTTGCATCACATTCTAAATTATAATTTGGCAGTAATTTTTGGAAAGGCTCTTTTTGTAGAGGAAGGTGAGTACAATCCTAAACATGTATTTGTGTGCCTCTGCCTTAAGGTTATTCCTGTAATTGCCTCTTCCCCCCCCACCCCCACCCCCCAAAAATCCAACAAATCTTGGAATCAATGTTAAGAATAGCTGTGGGGCATCTAATTCTAAGTACATGACTTGTGTGTCGGGATAAATGATGCACTGATGGTCACCACTTAAAAGGGACTAACTCTATACATTACTTGTCGTGCTGAAAGGGAAAAGGGGGACCAGGATTCTCCGATAAAATGGTCACATTTAGCAGATATCATATATGATTGGGTAGAAAGGAAGAACCCAGGAAAAACATCTGCTTCAAGCACAGATAGTAGATTCCTTGGAAAGAGAAAGCTTCCTTTGATTTAAGACTTGTTGATGGACTATGAAGGCGCAGTGATTAGAATGCAGTGTTACAGGCTAATTCTGCTGACTGCTGACTGCCGGCAGTTTGGCAGTTTGAGTCTCACTTGCTCAAGGTTAACTCAGCCTTCCATCCTTCAGAGGTCAGTAAAATGAGGACACAGATTGTTTGGGGCAATATAAAGCACTGTGAAGCAGTATAAGTCTACCTTATATATTATATATTATATTATATATATTATATATTATATGTATCCTATAGCAGTATGTAATACACTACCTGACTCTGGTTTCTTCCCCAAACCCCCAAACCTTTAACCTTAGACTGTCTACTATTGACCTCACCCCATTCCTAAGAGGTCTGTAAGGGGCGTGCATAAGTGCACCAGCATGCCTACCGTCCCTGTCCTAATATCCCTTTTTATTTGTATCCATTTCATGTATTAATAACCATGTTTATACCTATATCTGTTATCTAATGCATGCTTGACAAGATAAATAAATAAAATAAAAGTGCTATTGCTATTGCTATGATATAGATTCATAGAATCATAGGAAGGAAGAAACCTTGGAGAATTTTTTGCACCAACCCATGGCAGGAGACTGTGTCATCCCAAATGGTTGTCTAATCTTTTCATGAAAATTTCTTGAAAAAAAGTTTTTTATTTTATTTCTTATAAACATATTGTAAACGTACATTCTCTTATTCATAATTAATCACACATATATTTTCTAAAGAAAAAAAAGATTTTTTTAATTATATTCGGGGTTGCTGTTCTACCCTTTCTTCTCCCTTATTTTACAACAATCCTTCTTCTCCTTCTTCTCTCTTTCCCTTCCCTGCCTTCTTCTATTCTATTCTTTTCTACTTTCTTCTTTCCTCCTCTCCTTCCTCTTCTCTCCTTCCCCTTCCTTTCCCCCTTTTCTTGAAAACTTCTAGCAATAGTTCACCCACAACTTCAGGAAGCAAGCTATCCCATTAATTAATTCTCACTGTCGGGAAATTTACCTTAGTTGTATCTCTCTTTAATAGGATTCCACCCATTGCTGATTGTCCTACCCTCAAGAGTTTTGGAAAATAAGTCCCTTCCTATTTCACTGTGGCAGTCCCTCGTGTACTAGAAGACAGCTGATTCTTCTATTCATTAGGCTAGACATATATAGTTCCCTTAACTGTTCCTTGTACAATTTATCCTGGACACACCCTAATCATCTTAGTTGCTCTTCTCTGCATTCTTTCTAGGAACTCAGCATCTTTTTTGTGACCAGAACTGGGTGTGGTATTCCAAGTGTAGCCTCACTAGTGCAGTATAAAGCAGTAGTATCATTCCTCATGATCCTCATGGTATTCCTCTGCTGATGCAGCCTAGGACTGCATTAGTAGTTTTTGGCAGCTACAGCACACTGCTGGCTCATATTTAAAGTCAGTAGTGGGTTTCAATTTCGGCCTCTACCGGTTTGCTCGCATGCACGATGCTTCTCTGCATGCACAGAGATGTCTGGGCAGGTGGGCGGAGCCTCCCGCCACCACCACTACCAGTTTGCCCAATCCGGGGCGAACCGGTAGCAACCCACCACTGCTTAAGGTGTATCTAGGTGTTCACTAGTTCCTCTCACAGTTATTATTGTTGAGCCAGGTAGTGTCTATTCTATACCTGTGCATTTGATTTTTCCTGCCTAGGTGCATCATCTATTTCTCATCACTCATCACCTGTTTCTCATCACTGTATCTAGCTAGCTTGGGCCAAATGCTCAAGTCTGTCAAAATCCTTCTGAAATCTGAGTCTATCCTCTAAAGTGTGAGCAATTATCCCCAACTTGATGTTGTCTGCAAATTTGATGAGCTCTCCTTTTATCCTCTCAACTAGATCATTTATGAAGATGTTGAGAGAACTGGTCCCAAAAGATACTTGACGTATGCCAGTGCATGCCACTATCAACTGTGAATCCATATGTCTATCCCATATAGTTCCATCCGGAAGAAGTAGATTCAGCAAGGCATCTATTTTGTCAAATCCCTTACTGAAGACTTTATACCCACTATATCAAGAGTGTTTCCCTGATCCACTAATTTAGCCAATTTATCAAAGAAGGCAATAGGGTTTGTCTGGCATGATCTATTTTCAACAAAACCATGCTGACTTCTAGTAATTGCTTTGTTCATTTCTATATGTTCATAAATCTGTTGCTTGATTATATTTTTCCAGAATTTTCCCAAATATTGATGCACAGCTGATTGGTCTGTAGTTTCCTGGATCCACTTTTTCCTCTTGTTTGTAGATTGGAACCACATTAGCTCTTTTCTAGTCTTCAGACAGTTCCTCTGTGTTCCAGAAACTGTGAAAGATTTTGTTCAATAGTTCTGAGATCACATCTCCCAGCTCCTTCAGAATCTTGGGATGTAAACCATCTGCTCCTGGTGATTTGAATTGTCTAGACTGGATAGGTGTTTTCTCAACATTTTCTTGACTATTTTGACCTGCATTCCTGTTATCCCCTAGCTTTTGGTAGTTTAGATTATTTTTTTTCCTTTTGCATGAAGACAGTTCTCCTTTCTCCCTACTATTTGTCAGCTTCTTGCCATCTTCTTCCAGTAATGGACTAATCATTTCCTTGACTTTTTGCTCATTCCTTACATTTTGGGGGGTTATTTTTTTATATTTTTGTAAGCCTTACTTCATTCAGAGCCTTAGCCCTCTTGACTCTGTCTTTGTAGATTCGAGCTATTTGCTGGTATTCTGATTTGGCTATGTGTCTCTCTCTTTCCATTTTTTATACTTGTCCTTTTTTCTGTCTCTCAATTTGCTAGAGAATTCTTCCTGCACCCATGCTGGTTTTGTCTGGAATCTCTTATTTCTGTTTCTCTTGTATGTTATAGATCCATTAGTTAATTGGTCTCTCAGACTCATCCTCCAATGAGTTGCAGGTTACAAATGCATTTCTTAACTTCTATTCCCATTCAAGTCTTCTTTAGGATTCTTTTTTATTCTGCCTTAAAACAACAATAATGAAACCACTCTGGAGCTTTTGATAGTTAATGATTTCCTCTTTTTGCTCTACTCACCCTTCATGATATCACGAAGTATATATTTTCCCATCATTCATCATTTCAAGTGTTCAAAGAGTCAAGATCTCCACATATTTCCAAACTTAGGCCTAATGTTCTCTTTTCACCTATAAGCATTTTTTCCATTGTTTGTTTGTTGTTGGGATTTATTTATTTAACTTTTGGGATCATATTACTTTGGCTTCTGGGACATATATAATAGATGGCAAGACTAATGGCTAGGACTTTGGACCAGGAATACAGGCCATGAAATGAGTGAAGCGTGGGGGTATGTAGTTCAGAAATCCTGAGCTCAGCATGACCAGGATCTTAAGACTGAATGTAAAACAGGAGATGCTTAACTACATTTGGTGCTTCTTGGTGCTAAGCTACTTCCATCTTGACAGATGAGAAAAAGTAGGATCTAAGGCAGGGGTGTCAAACTCAATTTCATTGAGGGCCGCATCAGGTTTGTGTTTGATCTTGGGGGGGGGAGCATGGCCAGGGTGGACATGGCCAGCTCAATATCATTCATTAAGGCTCCATTTTCGGCCACAATGGCTTCCTGCAACCCTCTGCCAGTGAAAACGTAGCATGGGAGGGCCACACACATGGCCCTCATGAGCGGGCCAGTACTTTGTTGTTTCCAGGGCGACTCTGCGGGCTAGATCTAAGCACCCCACAGGCCAGTTCTGACCCACAGCCTTGAGTTTGACACCCCTGATCTAGGGTAATGGTGATGACAGCACCATAGGTGTATAAGAAAAATAGTATTATACCAGGAAATTACAGGTAGTCCTCAACTTATGATCATAATTATGACTAGAATTTCCATTGCTAGGCTAGGTGGTTGTTAAGTGAGTTATGCCTGATTTTACTACCTTTTTTGCCACAGTTGTCAAAGGAACCATTGCAGTTGTTAGGTGAATAACATGGTTGTTAAGCAAATCTGTCTACCCCCATTTACTTTGCTTGCTGGAAGCTAACTGGGAAGATCACAAATGGCAATCACATGAATGTGAGGTTGCTGCAACCATCATAAATACATAATGGTTGCCATGTAGCCAAATTTTGATCACTTAGCTAAGGGGAATGCTATGGAAGTCGTAAGTGCAAGGACTAGTCATAAACTTTTTTCAGTGCCATTTTAACTTCAGCCACTAAATGAATGTTTGTAAATCAAGGAGTACCTGTATTCAAGAGAACAATCAAGGAAATCATTATAAATTATTATGTATCAAATTCAGTCTTGATTTTGTTCCTTTTTGAACAATGATATTGCTGATAGCATGCACAGTCAATCAACAAATATAAAAAGCAATTCCCTATTTTCTAGGGAATATTTTCTAGAGTATAGTATTTCTAGAATATTTTCTAGAAGATAATACACCCCAAAACTACTTTATGACCCGGTTCACTCCATAGCAAATAATGGGTTTGCTTAATGACTGTAGCATTTGTTTAATGACCACTGCAAAAAAAAGGGGAGGTCATAAAATTGGGTCAGACATGTGATGTCCTGTTTTATGACTATTATGACTTATGACCATAATTGGCAGGCTCCATTGCAGTTGTCAAGAGTTACTTGTAGTATTCAATACTCAATACATTCAATACTCTTCTTGCTTGAAGTGTTAGAACAGCTTATTATCTGCAATTATCTCCCATCTGCCTCAAAGCCTATCCCCAATTGTCTGTATAAGTGTGCATCTCCAGAGGTTTTGCAAAGACAGAGGTTGTCTCTGAAGCAGACATGTGAACCTTGCAAAGGCTGCACTTCTTTTACATTTCAAAGAGGGAAGTTTCAAACTGGCACACTTTTTTCAGAGCCTCTTTTTGGGGCACTTTGCACCACACACTTGTTTTCTGTTTCACATCGTCCCATCCTTTCCCCTGAGCTTTAGGTGAAATGTGGGAAGCCAAGGAAGCTAAGACTGCTGAGATGATGATTGAACAAGAAAGACAGAAAACTCACGTACACACCCTATAATGAAATCTGGGCATGAACTCCACCTATAAGCATTTCATCAACATTCTCTTCCTTTGGAAAGAATTTTTCAGAACAAGTTCTTTTTCAGAAGAGAAGGGCAAAAATGTGGAGAATTCATGCATCGTATCAAAGATCACAAATTCACAATATTAATAACACAATTCACTTTTCTCTCTGTTAAAAAACACATTGACAACACGTTTACAGCCTTGTTGTTTTATTCAAGATTTCTGACACATAGCCTTTAACACTGTTATAGCTAGGATCTTGCTATTGTTTATAGCTAAGAGAGTGGAATTGGGACACCAGTGATATGATGGCATTCTAATTCCTTGAAGACTCATAGCTCTTTCTGAATTGGCAGCTTGTGGCACTAAGGAAAGTTGCAATGGGGTTGGAGGCAAGAATCCCCAACTTGACCAGAGGCTCTTTTAACAAATAGCAATCTGGTCTAACTAAGCTGAACCCATCCAACATTTGGCTTTCATGTATTTCATTAATAATATGTGAATAATACCTGGTTTCTTGAGAGAAGAATGTGTATTTGTGCAAGGCATGGGCTGCTGAGGTTAGTGGTGCAAATATTTCCTCAGTAAGTGAGCAGTGAAGCCAGATAGTCCTCCAGCTGGGCTGTTGCCATCTGTTCATTCATCCAGCTCAACCCCTGAGATTACATCATGCAGCTACTCTAGTATTTCAAAGCAAGCAGAGTTCAAAAATCAGATCTGGTTTGCCAGAAGGCACATTCGTGTTCAAAAGTGGGGATTGGTTTTTGTCTCTTTCTTTTCAGAAGTTCTGTTGAAGAAGAGGACTTTATGCAGGATAACACATCAGGTCAACACCTGAAAAACTGATTTAGATGGCTTTTTGACCCAGGAAGCTCTTTTGCCATTAGCTTGCAGATCAAAGCAAAAGGGACTTTCTGTACTTTGTTCCATGTAGGATTATTGAATGAAAAAGGGTTAGAAAATGAGCATGTGAATTCTTGACTTGGAGAAATTTTGGCAAAGGGAGTTGTTCTCAGAAGCAAAACAAAAGACATTTATTTATTGTATTTATTTAAAAGGTACACCAAAGAAACACAATAGCTACCCAGATTTTAGCATTTAAATTCACCATTCTGAATACCAGAAAAAAAAGGGAGAGAGGGAGGCAGGGAGGGAGGAGGGATAGATGGAGGAGAAGGAAGGGAGGGAGGGAGGGAGGGATATACCATTTTTAGCACTTCTTATCAATTGGTCAATTACTGCCAAAGCCATGGTATAAGGATAAGGATTTGATGCATCTGTTCAGATCATTAAAACCAGTATCATGTTCAAAACACTAATAAATGGAAATGTGGTTGCCAACTTCTAAACAACAAAACCCATAGAATGGATTGAATTCCAAGTTCAGATGCCATTACTACAGATATTGAAAAGTTTTGCTATAAATTTGAAAGTCTGCAAATTGTACAGGTTCATTTGAGAAGATCCCTTTTATCAACCATCGTGGAAGAAAGGCCAGGATATTAGTCCTTTCAGGTAGTCCAGACAAGAAGCATGACCACGAGTACTAACTCTAACTTTATTGTAAAGTTACATTAATAGAATCTTGCAAGCCTGAAAGTACCCCTCCTCTCCCTTATTTGTACTCTCCTTAAAACTAGGAAGGGTCTCTTTTTTGACATTTTCTTCACATCACCCCTCCATCAGGCTCAGGTTTCATTTATCAGGCCTTTATCTAGACTACAGTGTTTCCTCCTATCTCCCAATGTCATTTCCACATGCCATTACAAAGGGTCAAGCAAGTCAAACCCAATAATTTTTCTACTTTATTGAAATAGGGTGTCTGCCAATTTTTTGGACATCCCACTTTGAGAGAGAGTCAAACTGCAGGAAAAGACGGCTGAAAGACCTATGGATTTATTTTATTATTCAGATTTATTTCACATCATTCATCTGAGAACTCACCTTAATATACATAGCAGTCCAATTTCATCCTCACAACAATCCTTTCAGGTATGTATGCTGGATAAAGAGATAGCAACTGTCCCATGGTCATCGAGTGAAGTTCCATGGGACAGTTGCAATCCCATACAGTTCCATGATAGTGAATTGGGTTGTAGATCTCCCAGTGCTAGTTCATTAATTTAACTTCTAAGCCAAAGAGAAGACAACTGCCATGGCTATAAAGCGAATAGTCACATTAAGTAACAGATCTAGGGCAGGTTATGGTAGATCAGCATTTAAGGATAAAACAATTGTTATGCATCCTATGGAGGAGGAAAGTTGTGTTGCATGGAAAGCAGGCTGTGTTAAATGAAGATTTACGTGCCTGTCTAGTAGGAGAGATAGTTTGTCCTTCGCCTCGGGCAGCAAACTGTCTTCTCCAGCTTAACCAGGAACATGAATGACAGGACTAGTGAACAGACATAAGTTACGTAAGTCTAGATTTCTGGTAAACATTAGGAAGAACATTTTAAGAGTAAGAGCAATTCAACCTCAGGAAGTTAGAAGTTGTCCCTCCTGGGAGACCTTCAAGCAGAGCCTGGGAAATCATCTCCTGTAGAACAAACCTACATGAGAATTTGTAGCAAAATTTGTAGCCAATTTGGTTGGTTGGAAGGAAGGAAGGAAGGAAGGAAGGAAGGAAGGAAGGAAGGAAGGAAGGAAGGAAGGAAGATGGAGGTGATGGAAGAAAGGAAGAAAGGAAAAACAATACCATGTTAAGCACCTCTTATGGAAGTATCTGCAGTGTTACTGCCAAGAGGTAAGAATTGTAAAGCATCTGCTCAGATCACTAAAACTAACATCCTATTCAAAAACTCATAAATTGTCAAGCTAGAAAAATGTTGGAATCGCTTAGCAAGAGAAAACATTTCCAAATGTTATGCCACATCCCCAAATCCTGGACACTTTGTATTTTGGCAAGAGCATTTCTCGTTCATGCTTTTTGTAAAAATGTATTTTTGCATATTGTAAGATGGAAATGACTTCTAAAAAACACATCCACATTTTTAAAAGTATGTTATTAGTAGTTCCCTCATTTATGCTTCCAGTAAGTGGTTGAAATGGCATTACAGCCAAGACAGCTTCATGCTGTAAGCAGTTGCTAATTGCTTGTTGCAAAGGAAGAAAAGGAAAAATCACTGCTATTAAATCCAAGCATGCAAGGAAGAAGAAATTCATATGCTATGGAAATGATGCACTAGTGAACTAAAAACATTTTCTCAAATGGATCACTTTGCAAAGAAACAAAATCAACAATTAGACCATCAAAACTTTTCAACAGATAGATTCCAGACATAGCAAATGTGCAGGTTTTCATGTAAGTCTAACATTATTTAAATTAGACATTTTTCTTTCTCTTCACACCCTGCAGCCCAACACATACATCTCCCCAAAGTTTCTCCAAACTATGGAAGGTCTTCTGAATGGGATATCGGTGTTTCTGAGTTTTGGAAAACAAGCGATGTTTGTGAGAAAGCAGTGGTGTCCACAGGATGAGACTCCAAAAGTCATGATGGCAACCACACAACGGTGCAATCAAAATATTCCATCTGTATTTTATGTGTATCATATCAAAGAGATTCTTGTTTTTGTTTTACTATAGCCCATGGATGCCCTGGTAGATATACTAGATATATGTTGCAGCATCCAGATTTGATAGCCCAGTGCCAAAGGATCTTTTTTTATATGCAAGAGGAAGGAAGGAAGAAAGGAAGGAAGGAAGGAAGGAAGGAAGGAAGGAAGGAAGGAAGGAGTTATTACCATATACATTGGCATCTTCAAATTATATATAGATCAGTGGTGGGTATCTACTGGTTCACCCCGGTTCGGGCAAACCTGTAGTGGTGGCAGCGGGAGGCTCTGCCCAACTGCCCAGACGCCATCACGGACACTCTGCACATTCATAGAAGGTTCTGCGCATGCACAGAAACATCGCACATGAGTGAAGCGAGCGCATGCATGCGTGCACTCGCAGTTCCAAATCGGTAGCGAAGGTAAGTGGAACCCACCAGTGATATAGATTGTCTGTCTGTCTGTCTGTCTGTCTGTCATCAGCTCCTTCTATCCAAGCTGTAAGTACTTGGGTGCTTGACATCTGCAAATCTTATGTAAGTAGAAAGAGGAAGGAAATAGGAAAGCTGTAGAGAAAGATTGAAAAATTGAAATTATCATTACACATCTATCAGCATCTGCAAATTATCTACACACACATACATACACAGAAATGCACCTTTAAATACATCCTCCAACCAATGTTTGTGTTTGTATTTTGACCTGATACAATCCGCTCTGTATCTAAAACTAGCAAAAGTTCTTATTTTCCCTAGAAGCAAATCTTTAAAGTCCAGAGGATCATTGAAAGTCAGATGAAATCGCTCTGGGGGATCAGGCCAATTAAAACAACTTTTGCCTATGCCAGAGATGGGATTTAATGGGATTTAATGCTGGTACAGTTTGAAACACAGCAATTGTTGCTCTGGGGAGGGGGAACTTTCATTCTGCATTTCAGGAACTTGACAGGAGTCTTTGAAGTCTTAAAATTAAAATAGTGAATGCGGGGGGAAAAATAGTTTATGCCATTCCTCCCTTTTCATTTACCTCTCTGGCCTTTTCTTTTTTTTTTCTTTTTTAAATTAAGAACCAGTACTTCTTTCTACAGGTTTTCACAAGGAAGATTCTACATTAATTAACTGTAATCTTCAGAGATTGCGTTTTCCTTAGAGATTTAAAAGCTAGCAGGGGGTTGTGTCTAGGCAGAAAGGAGATTATTAAAACTTTAATAATGTGTGTCTTTGAACCTTCCCAAATTCTTTACAGTTTTTCCTCACATCTCTGCCCTAGATGTCTGCATTAAAAAAAATAAAATACCAATGCCAGCAAATTAAAACTATTTGTTTATGCTTTTGTAGATCTTTCAGCGAAGATTCTATTTTAAAAGTGGTTGGAAAAAGAGTGTCTGGAGTTCACGAGGATCTTGGCAACACTAAGGGCTACTTCAGACAGCCATATTACACAAAGTTATGCCCTTGAGCTGGCAGGAAAAATATGTCAACATAAATTGTGCTGCCCCATTGCCTTTCTTTATGGCAGAACAGCTACACAGCTGTCCTTACAAGCTGATTGGACACCAGGTTAAAGGAAAGGGTGGGTGGGAAGCTTTATTTTTTGTACCATCAAACATGAACAGAATGCGGCCGCGCGGGGGATTATGGGAGCGACGGGGCGCTCACATATAACACCTCTCCTGCGCGAGCTGCACTGCCTTCCTGTGGTCTTCCAGGTGCGCTTCAAGGTGTTGGTGACCACCTTTAAAGCGCTCCATGGCTTAGGGCCGGGGTATCTGCGAGACCGCCTTCTGCTGCCAATAGCCTCCCACCGACTGGTTTGCTCGCACAGAGAGGGCCTCCTCAGGGTGCCGACGGCCAGACAGTGCTGGCTGGCGACCTCCAGGGGGAGACCCTTCTCTGTGGCAGCACCTGCCCTCTGGAATGACCTGCCCCCTGAGATACGCACGATATCAGACCTCCGGACTTTTCGTCGTGCCCTGAAGACACACTTGTTCCATCTAGCTGGGCTGGCTTGATCCCATCTTCTCAGTTTTTAATCGAACTTGGTTTTAATTCGGTTGTTTTAAATTCGGGCCAAAATTATTTAATTGTTTTTTAAAATGTTTTTAAATTTTATATACTATGTTTTATCCCGGGTGTACACCGCCCTGAGTCCCGCAGGAGAAGGGCGGTATAGAAATAAAATAAAATAAAATAAAATAAATAAATAAATAAATAAATAAACAAGTAGCAAGAAAACAACCACAGATCTCAGTTACAAGGGAAGAGTTATCCAGAGCAAGCTCATTAGGTGAACTCCATCCTATCTCAACCTATGACCTTCCCTTCTGTGGCTTCTGTTCAAAATAATCCAGGTGACAAATGCAGGGGATGGCACAGAGTGATGTGGGTGGAACAAATGGAATATGAGCAAGTAATAATCACAGACAGACAGATGCTGGGGTAGACTTTCACAGCTGATATCTGTTGAGCAGTATTGGGCTTCAAGATTTAGTGACCATCAGGAAAACCTCCGTCTAGACCGGGTGTCAGCAACTTGCTGCTCCAGAGCCTCATGTGGCTCTTTGGGTCCTCTACTGTGGCTCCTTGTTGGGTGATCCCACCATTGGCTGGCCCCGCCCCTCGCCCTCCCCTTCCAGTCACTCCTCACCTGGCCTGAGAAGGTAAGGGCGACAGCAGGGGATGGAGAAGTGGCCAGGGCAGATACAGGGAGGAGGGGAGAGATGGAGAGAGATGGAGGGAGAGAGATGTCAAAAGGGTTTTGTGATTCCTGATGTTCTTTAACAACCGGTTCTCTGCCCTCATGACCAGCTGGGTACACGTGACTAGGGGGTCATGTGAGTGGTAGAAGTGAGTGACATCAAGTTGGCCGTGCCAGGTTTTGTGGCTCCCAGTGTTTTCTTTTCTGTGGGAAACAGATCCAAATGGCTCTTTGAGTGTTTAAGGTTGCAGACCCTTGTGTTGAGGGTAAAACTGCCCTCTGCAAAGTGGTGCAACGGACCAGACAGCGAATAGATACGTTGCTTAGGAAAACACACAGATACTCACAGACTCTGAACGTTTAAAGAAAAATAAACAGTCTTTACTTGTAGTAAAAAAACAAACAAACTTGGCTTTTCAAAACAAAGATAACACTTCTTCAAATCACGGTTCAACACAAAAACATAGTTTGCTTACAATTCCGGGTCTCTTCAGTAATACAGACACAGTTCCTTTCAGCAGTTCAACCTTCTAATAGCAGGAGCAGAAGTGAATGAACTTCCTGCCTTCTTTTATGTCTGCTTTGCACAGCCAATTAGTTATCTTTGTAGCAGTTAAAGTTACAGAACATAGTTTTCTATATATTACCTACCCAACCATAGGATAAGCATCCAACACCTTGGTCTAGACTATGACAAAACCCTGAAGTCCAACACTGCCCCAAATAAATAAGCAATGGGAGTCAGCCCTATGGTATATAATGTTGCTAAACTAGCATCCCTCCAAAGTGAGCCAAGTAACTGTAGTGCCTTGTACAGATAGTCATGTGAAGTATAGTGGTGAGAGGGTGGTCCTGGGAGTGTTAGCCAGTAAAGATGGCAATTGTATTGTTTGTGCACAAGTATTTCAAAAATAAAATTCAAAAACAGAATGAACGGAATTATATATATATATATATATATATATATATATATATATATATATATCCACGTAAAACTTCTCAGCATAAGTAGAAAAAACCTTTATTGCAACCAGTGAGACAGGACTGTCAACATACAGTTGGCAGAACCTGGCTTTTTTCCAAGCTTATATTGACCTTTGGTGCAGCACAGGGCTAGCACCCTTTTGAAAGGACTAGATCTGTGTTTTAAATGTGGCTTTAGCATTATTTTATGTTTAGAAAACATGTTTGCAAGGTGTCCATCTAGGACCGTGATAGCAAACCTAAGTCACGCATGCCGGAAGTGGCATGCAGAGCCATCTCTCCAGGCACACGAGCTGTCGCCTGCTGGATTTCTGGGTTCCAGCACATGCGCACTGGCCAGTTAGTCTTCATATGCGCGCACCAGGAACCAGAAGATCACTTTCCCGGTGCACACATGCGCACCAAGCAACTGCTCTTCCAGTTTCTGGCGTGCGCTTGAACACTGGCCAGCTGGTCTTTGCACATGCATGCATGCTAAAAACCAGAGGACCAGGTGGCCGGTGCACATGTGTGTGCCAGAAACTGGAAGATCATCTTCCCAGCGTGCGCATGCACATCAGGCAGCTGCTCTTCCGGTTTCCGGCACATGTGCACCAAAGGTGGGTTTCAGCAGGTTCTGACGAGTTCTGGAGAACCAGTAGCTGAAATTTTGAGTAGTTTGGAGAACCGGTAAATACAACCTCTGACTGGCCCCGCCCCCATCTATTCTCTGCCTCCTGAGTCCCAGCTGATTGGGAGGAAATGGGAATTTTGCAGTATCCTTCCCCCTGCCATGCCCACCAAGCCACACCCACCAAGCCACACCCACAGAACCGGTAGTAAAAAATTTGAAACCCACCACTGATGTGTGCACGTATGTGGCACGCTCCCATTTTGGCATTTGGTGCAGGAAAGGTTCACCAGCACTGATCTAGGACTTTGGAAAGAAATAGTCAAGTATTATGTATGCAGAAATTTTTTCAGCCAAAATGGTGCTGAACATCTGCAGTCCAAAACTGCCTCTTTTTTTTCCAAAAGGCAGCTGGATTTTTTTGGGTAGTTATTATTTTTATAATATATATTATATATTATATATATTATAACAAGAAAATGTTTTGCTTTTTGGTTCAGAACTAAAGAAGCTTCCTGGATGAAAAGCAAAATGTTTTAAAGAAAAAAACTCAAGAAACTCCACTTGCTTTTTTTTTTTTTTTAAGCATCTTTCGGACAACCATGACCTGGATGATTGAGAATTTTCAGACAACATCTGTGATCCAACAGATCTGGAAGACAGGAGGAGAGAGAGAAACAGTAAAACAGAATTAGGAAACTCCCAAGTAAATTTACAATGGTAGTTTCAAAAGTGCTTTTCCAAAAGGCAACTGGAATTTCTTGTTTTTTCTCCTTAAAAACAAAAGTGAAATGTTGCCTTTTGGAAAAGCACCTTTGGAACAACCATGAATTGGATAATTAGGAATATCCATAGACATTGAGGGTCTTTGTACTGTAAGTTCCTTTTCACTTCAAGTAGAGTCAAGAGTTTTCCTTCCCTAAGGTATCAGACTGGGGCAGGTCTGATACTCACTGAGATTGGAAACATCCAAATTTCCATGTGAAATTTCAAGGTTATTTCATGAAAATGTATGGGGGGGGGGCGGGGTTCCCAAGTATTATTTAACATCACAATTAGTTTGGGAATGTGTCCTAATTCCTACCAAGATTATGTTTTATGCTCCTATACTGGAAAGATTGAGTTTAAATCTGCTAGCCATGGCCAACTAGCAAAAGGAATCTCATTTAGACTTATATACCACTTTACAATTCTTTCCAGCCTTCTCTAAGCAGTTTACAGAGTCAGCATATTGCCCCCAACAATCTGGGTCCTCATTTTACCCACCTCGAAAGGATGGAAGGCTGAATCAACCTTGAGCCTGGTGGGATTTGAACTGCCAAATTGCAGCCAGCCGGCAACCAGCAGAAGCAGCCTGCAGTACTGCACTCTAACCACTGCGCCACCAAGGCTCATAATACATTTAATTGGCATCTCCTGATTTCCAAAAGAGACAACTTCTCACAAGACATCTAGATCAGGGGTCCCCAACCTTGGCAACTTTAAGACTTACGGACTTCAACTCCCAGAATTCTTCAGCCAGCTATGCTGCAGGTTGGATAACGTGCTGGCTGGCTGGGGAATTATGGGAGTTGAAGTCTATAAATCTTAATGTTAGGAAAGTTGGCGATTGCTGATCTAGATCATATGTGTGGTTGCAGAAGGTCTGTTTGAGGTCCTCCCCTTTTTTATTTTAAAAAAGAAATCTTTAAAGAATCATTAAAATATCCTGGTGTCTGTGGCACCATCGAAAACTGTGCAAAAGATTGCTGAACCGGATTTCAGGCACAAAGGATTTAGAGTACGCTACTTCCTTACTTATTTCATGGTTGTGAAAAACTGAAGCTAGGAAAAGAGAAGGCAAGTCACTACAGTTCCCTGAAATATCTCAGCCCCTAAAACAGCCCATCACAGACATGTGAGACCCTGTTCACATTCAGACAAGGGTGGGGGAGAATGATTGACAGCAGGCATTCTGTGTCTCATCAGATTTTGAGGGAACTAAACACCATTATGCACAAACCATGAAGCCAAACTCCCATAACAGCAAACTTGGGAAAATAATCAGGAGATTTAAAATGCTGGTTCTGGAATGTAATTATAGGGTTGGGTTACCACCCATTCATAATTTTTATGCACAGTTCATATTTTGGGAACTCTGCCCAAAGTAAGTAGAAAACTTCATTATAAACAGAGTTTGTTCTCCTCCCCTCATTCCCCTTTTTTGTAAGTTTTATAGACCGACAACCATTTTTTTGAGAGCTGGAAGTGGTTTGAGAAACATTTCACTTCCTATGGATTAAGATGCATTTCTTTTAGCTGACTGTGGTCTTTGACCAAATAGGGTTGGCAGGGATCTCAAGCAATATCTGCAAAATCTATTTACCCGAGCAAAAATGAGATGAGTAAATATTTTACTGTATGAGCTGTGATCTCTCTTTCATACCATCTTCAGTTCAAAATCTGGAGAGGAAAAAAAGCATTTTCTCTTGCCTTCCAAGCAGTAATCAGCAGAAAAAAAGGGGAAGAGGACAATAGAATTCTCCTTTATCAGAAGAGGAAAATGGAAGGAAAAATTGTCTGTAAATTTATAAAGGGTTATCACATGTGACACATAAGACAATGATGATGTTAGACAGACTTCTCTCTTCTAGATTTCCACCAGATCTGCCGACTATTAACTTCCATAATTCCTAGCCAACCTGGAGAAATTATGACAATTTAAATCCATAGTCCAACACATAAAACACATAGGTTATGAGAAACTGCATGAAACTTTAACAGCTAGTCTTCTAGTACCAGTTACATAATCACTGCAATAATATTTGGCATTAATATAGCATTCAACAGTGTATGCATTATCATACAACACTCCTTGCAACAGCCCAGGAAAGAGCAAAGTTACTTTCCCTGTGTTGCTGCTGTATGAATCATCCATAGTGAGTAGATTACCTTAGGTTACAAATAAGTTCTTTAAAATGTAACTGGGGATGTCTTACTATATAATTTAGATGACATTTCAGTTTTTTCTCCCTTTATTCAATACATACCTGAGATGTACATCATCTACTCGCTACAGCTGACTCATACCTATTAAAAAATATAGGTACTTTTCATTAATATCCCACCTTTTCTATTTATCCTAAAACCTGTTCATCAGTATTTGTGTTGTCTCAGCCCTGAATAAATTTAACAAGCATATTGCCAAAATGTTGATTTGCATTGCTAATGCATTTCTTCCTGCATCTCTTCTAAGTCTTATAGAAGACTTATGTAATTGCTTGATAAAATATAAATAAGCTCAAAAAACAGTCATATCGAAATCACACAGATAGATAAACATAGCCAGCAGTCTTTTCCTATAATAACCACAATGACTATGGGAATACTGTATACCAGCAGGATAAGATTCAATACAATGTCTTCCCTCACTCATCTTGTCCAGCAAGCATTACTCAGGGATATTTTGCTTCTGATTCTGGATGTTATCTTTAGCCATCATTATTAGCATAGATAGATAGATAGATAGATAGATAGATAGATAGATAGATAGATAGATAGATAGATAGATAGATAAGATGGATGAATGGATGGATGGATGGATGGATGGGGGGGGGTAGACAGAAAGATGGACAGACAGACAGACAGGATAAATAGATGCCCAGATTCACTTTGGATAGTGAGATGGGTAGCATATAAATTAAATAAATAGTTATTAAATTTTCTATTCATTTTTAATAACATCCAAAATTGGTGGCCATCATTATATTTGGAATAGCTACTTCCATGATTTAGGCAGCATACTGAAGTGAGAATTTCCCACCATTCCTGATTTTCAGTGCAATTTCATGGGGGGAGGGGGTGTTGGGAGTTCAAAGTAGTCCCATCAAACACAGAAACAAATTCCAAATTGATTGCCAAATCAATTGAAAAGCTAAGGAACTTAAGGTCACCTGTATTGAGAATAAAACAAGCTGAAATGAGTATTTTGTGTTAAAAAAACAAAAACAGAAGGTAGAGAAAACAAAAGATTTAGGACAAAAGATTGCCTTGACTTTAATTTTCCTCCAACTGCCTTCTAAGATACATGTGTCATTCAGAGAGAAGAGTTCTTTAATAAAAGAAATTCTATAGACAACTTTTCTTTGGTCTAGTTGCCAGCAATCTCCTGGAGGGAGTAAATAGGAAGGAAATTAAGACTGATTTCACACTGTTGGAGTGGAATGATCAAACACAGTAGTGCTTCATTGGTGTGAGCATTGCTTCCTAAAGAATTCTTTTGATCCAAATGTCTCCAAAGAAATGGGAGGGTTATTTGGGACTCTCACATGTAGAAGAATCCATCCAAATATGGTTCTATATTTCAAGTGATCGGATAGATCAATAATTGTAACCTAAGACCAAAAAAGATCCCTCCTAACTAATTCAGACATAATCCCAACAGTTGTTCCAAATATAATATAAGGGGTTATGTGGATTAGAGATTTTTAATGTTGTAGGCTGTCCAGATACCTTGTGTGAGAGCCAGCCATTTAAATTTGATTCATAAATAAATAAGAGGTTTCCTACATGAGTGTTTACTGAGTCACTGATTTCAAGGGGCAATAAAATGGAAGCGAAAACACCAAAATAAATTGCAGAAAGAAAAAAGAAGAGGGAGGTTTAAATTATTATTCCACAGACCCCCAAAATCTGTTAGGATGTCTTAGGGCACAGGGATGTTCAACTGGCAGCCCGCGGGTCAGATGCAGGGAATTAGTTCTATCCTTAATAGCAGCACCAATTCCCATGGGTGATTTTGCCCATTTTAAAAATGCAAGATGAAAGCGATGCTCATGTCCTTTATAACTCAGTCAAAGCTCTTCTGTCATCCTTTTACTGGAGAAAACTTGGGATCTTGATTTTGTAAACATGCAGAATGCAAGGGTACCACACAGATTCCAATTCTTAAGCGCTTTCTAACTCTTCCTTTCATGTTAATTCACAATTGGTTAGGGGAGAAAAAAACCCCCAAATTGACTGCTGTAATTAAAGGGGAAAATACAACAAACCCAGCTCAAAGATATCAATAAAAGCAGTACATTTTCATTCTAATTGGTGCCCATAGAGGCTTCTAGACCCCTCCTATAAAACACTCTGCTGGTGTGTGATTTCATTAAATGAATAGCTGACTTGCACAATAATTACAACCTTTCTCTTGTTTAAATTTTCTTTCAAGTTTACCACCTCCCCAAGATGATAGGTTTGTAACCTCTCTTCCACTCAGCCACTCGTCTCTACATTTCCAATCAAAGGATGCCATGGAGTCATTAAAAACATAGTTTGATATTATCATGCTCTGAATGGGGGTAATTTGGTACAGAATTAGTAGCTGTGCCTGTCAATTTAAGCTTTATTTCATCTCCCAGTCCAGGTGGCAATCTTGATTTCTTAATTTTATGGAAGAAACACCAAAGGATGAGATGTGAAGTTTCTAATGAATTTTGTTTAGGGAAGAGAAATTAAGCCATCTAAGAAAACTACAATTAATGGCATAGCAAATGCAAAACACTATATTTACCTAAGGTCTGTAGACATCATTGCTAAGGATGCCTTTGGAGGATTAACCTCCCAGCCAATTTGAAAGAAACAGGTACATTTACTGCTAGTAAATGTTAACAATTTTCAAAGGCATAAATCTTGGTTGTTGTTGGGATTTATTTTTTTTTATTTTTTATTTTATTTTTTGCTGTTGTTGTTGTTGTTTTGGCCTTCTCTGGCTATTGACCTCTTCACTTGGCTTCTTCTCCACCCAGTGTTGTTTCCCTTTTCTCTTTTTCTCCTTCTAGTGAAGCCTCCCTTATCCATTTAAGCATTTCGCTATATCTGTTTTTCTTTCTTTCTGCCATTTCTACTGGAAGAATGAATGCAGAAAGAGGAAATGCCAAACCAAAAACAATATCAATTGTGTTTCAGGAATGAGATTATCCATTTTATTTTCACCTGCTGAAGGAAGAGAAGAAGATGCTGAAAGATACTGACACCCCTCAAATCAAGTTGATGGAACATTTACAGCAGGTAAGTCATGGGTATATGTAATGTACTCCACAGCACGCATGAGAAGAAGTGCAATAAATGAAGATTGATAAAAAGCATCATGAGGCAAGTCACATCACAGTCCACATATAAAAGTCAAAACTTGCAGCCCAATGCCACAGGACCTTTTTTTTTTCCTCCTTCAGATGAAAGCAACAGTTTTGTGCATGAGGTCAACATGTGCCTGGCTGCAAGTTCTGTCCCCTTCCTATATAGGTTCCTAAGGCAGTGTTTCCAACCTTGGCAACATTAAAACCTTGGTAGTACAGTGGTCTAAGGCACCCTGTTAGTAAGCTGGTTATTAAGACCAGCTGCCCGCAATTACTGCAGGTTCGAATCTCGCCAAGGCTCAAGGTTGACTCAGCCTTCCATCCTTTCTAAGGTAGGTAAATTGAGGACCCAGTTGTGAGGGCAATAAGCTGATTTTGTATAAATATACAAAAGGATGAAGGCTATTGCTGAGCACATTGTAAGCCACCCTGAGTCTCCGGAGAAGGGCGGCATATAAATCAAATTTAAAAAAAAACACAAAACGTATGAACTTCAACTCCCAGAAATCTCCAAATTGCCTTGCTGGCTGGAGAATTCTGGAAGATGGGACCCACACATCTTAAAGTTGCCAAGGTTGAAAAATACTGCAACAGGGACTCATCTAATCTGTTTCTGACTGTAACATCATAAACAGAAAATCCCAAAAAACCTAGCTGGGGCTATAGCCGCCATTCCTGAAATGTTACCTTTCAACAAGTAGGGTGGGTTTTCTTAGTATTAAGAAAAATCTATCTGATTGATTGATTGTTTGATTGATTGATTTTTTTGCCGAGAATATTTGTATGTGCATTCCAAAGTCTGTAAAATATCAATAGCACATGATTCTCTGACATTTTTGAGATTCACTGTCAAGCTGTGTTTTTAGTCTGGATCCAATGGCTTCTGAATCTGAATCTGATTCTGTTAATATTGCACAGAAAGAGAAGAGAAATATTTTGCAATGGAATGAGCTTTTGAGGCAAAGTAGTAGGTTAATGCAATTTACAGATGCAGGAAATACCAAACCAATACACACACACTCACATGTCTATATATATCACATTGTTTCAGAAATGGAAAAGTCTGTTTTATTTTCTAGCACCAAAGCAACAGAAGGAGATGCTGAAACACACATACGCACCAGCTCAAGGTGATGCAACAATTGTAGCAAAAGTAAAGGAGAGTGCTGGGAAAATTTTAAACCCAAATTAATTTCTTTCTGCTTGAACTAACCACTTACTTCTCTCTAAAACAGTTTCACTTCTGCTGTCATCACTCCCCGCCACTAATTAACTTGCATCTGTTTTGCATTTGAAATTTACAACGCCTGCTCTAGCTATAGTAGTTTGCATCTAGCACTAAACATGTGTTTGTGTTTACTATAGACAAGGTCTGAATCCTTTTGACTTCCAACAGCCTGCCTTTCATGTCCCCAGCAAGAGAATATTTGTGAGAAAAACCTTGGGTTTGTTAAAAATGGCGGAAAGTGGATCCATTTGGATGCCAACACATGGCTACATGTGTACAACTAATAGCAATATCTGACAGTTTTGGTGCCACTGGAAAACAAGTCTGTAGGATATTCTGCAAAATATCTTCTGGAAAAATTACAAGAACAAATGATCTAAGTGAGATATTAAATTCTGAATCAACACTAGATAAAATAGCCATGCTCCAATGGGAATTTTCTTCACCAGGCCAGTATTGCTGGAAATGAAGGAATTATGGTCTGGAAGGCACATGGTTGGGGAATGATAATGTAAGAAAATACAGCCCAATTTTTTCTGGACAGCTATTGTTATCAATGTTGCTGGCATTAATATTGTGTGTCTATGGCAAATGATTGTTTTGCTTTACCAATTTCTTAGGTCACCTGACAGAAATGCGAATCTAAAATCTCAAGGCCAGATTTGTATGGGGAGATTTTCCAGTCTTAATCACATGAATGACAAAATTTTGGGTGGGTGGGCACAAATCTTTCCCTCAGTTTCCCATTTGTAAATAAAATGATATTCATCTTATATAATTTTGTTAAACTAAATTAACATTAAATTAAAATTAACATATTTAGAGCTCAGGTTAGCATGCTATATGTAATCCATGCCTTGTTAATCATTGTTTAAAACAACCATCAATCTTTTAATGAGCTCTAGTGTTTTTTAAGGGATGCACATGTAAATGCAAGGCTTCTTCAAGTAAAACCAGACTCCTAGTAATCTCATGGACATATTCATGTTATTTTCTTATTTAGCAATGCCTTCTTCTAGAAATTGGATGTCTTGGTCTAACCCACAATCTTGGGATTCCTGGTAATTTCCCACCCAGGTGCTCATCTACCCCAATCCTATTTAGCTTTTCAAGATCAGCAAGGAAGACTATGGGCCTTCTCATAACAAAGAAAAATCATAATCTGTCTCTGTTTGTACCTAAGTCCTTGAGTTCCAACACATTTCAGGATAACTGAGTAATAGCTTTTGCTTTTTTAAAAAATGTTATTTCTACAAAGGCAGGCTGCTTCTACATTTTAGATTTTGGAAGCAGGATAATTTCTCCAAATCCATCTCCAGATTTCAGGAGATTCAGCAATCAGTAGGAAAGTGAGAAGGCTATTTGTCCTGGGTTGGGCACTTGCTCTCTTTCTGTTCCTTGTGGAGATGCCCCCATCAAGTTCACAGTCAAAATATACATATGCTAGATATGTTGTGAAAGATGCCATAGTGTTACTTCATTGTGTCTGAATGAGAGCCTATTTGGTCTGGTGGTTAAGGCACCAGGTTAAAAAGCAGAAGATTGTCAGTTCAAGTTCCATCTTAGCCATGAAAAGACATTGGACCATTAATGTTCTAAGATCTAAGGGGCTGCCATAAAGAAGAGGGAGTCAACCTATTTTCCAAAGCACCTGAAGGCAGGATAGGAAGCAATGGATGTAAACTAATCAAGGAGAGAAGCAACCTGGAACTACGGAAAAAATTCCTGTCAATTTGAACACTTAATCAGTGGGCGCTTCAACACAGGAAGTTTTTAAAATGAGCTTGGACAGCTACTTGTCTGAAATGGTGTAGGCAGGGTTTCCTGCTTGAACAGAAGGTTGGACTAGAAGACCTCCAAAGTCTCTTCTAACTCTGTTATTCTGTTATTTATTCTGTTATTCAGCCCAACTCACCTCACAGGATTATTGTGAGAAAATAGGAGGAAGGTGTGTTGAATATGTTCATCACGTTATCTGTAAAAATAATAAAGACAGGATACAAACAAACAAACAAAATGTCTTCTCTTACCAGCCCAGAGAAGAGAATCTGCAACAGGTTGTCCCTGCAAGAAATCACTCCAAGGAGACCAAAGGCTCATTTAACTAAGAATATCTGCTGTGGACAGAAGCTCTTGGAACTAAGATATATGTGAATAATTTATTTCATGCAACAAAACCATTTGCCCTTCATTTTCGAACTGGGTTTGGTCTTCTTTTGCTTGGTTTTATTTTCAATTGCTCCCCCCCCCTCACCTTTAATGAGTGAATGCATGGATCCCCAATTTTTTTTTTTACTTGTAGACAAAGAACAGAAATACTCTCAGCAAGAATTGCTGATGTGTCTCTTCAGCTTCCTGTTCTCTCTCTCATTATCCTGTATTTACTTTTTCCATGTTGCTTTATAGAAGCATATTCATTTTCATAATTGCCTTACCATGCCATTTTTCTCCTGTTTTCCTTAAATAAACATGCAATATTTCATTTTCCTGAAATGATGCTTAACATTTTTAGGAATCTACTTCCAAATTTACTTATGACACAAGTTTGGCCAGATACAGAGCAGGGTGGATATGCTTTTGGATTATATAATAGTATTATTTAATCTTCTTGAACATCTTACTTCTTCATATGAATTTAATGGATTGGTTGATTAAATGTGCATGTTTTGTTTATAAATAAAGCCGGAAATAATTTTTCTTGGGAAATTTTAAAGGAGACATTCTCTTCCTTTAAAGTTTCTGCTAGTAGATGAGGGCATCCATGAGAGCCGGTTAAAATCTGCAAGATGACAGTTGTGATGTTGTGGTTGAAGCCCTGTCCCTATAGACCAGTGTTTCTCAATCTTGAAAGTTTGAAGATGGGTGGACTTCAACTCCCAGAATCCCCCAGCCAACAGCGCTGGCTGGGGGATTCTGGGAGTTGAAGTCCACCCATCTTCAAGCTACCAAGGTTGAGAAACACTGCTATAGACCATTCAGAACTTCTATCCACGTAGAACTTGATTCAACATGCTGCACCTGCCATCTTGTAAATTTTGGACATCTCTATAGAAGATACTAGATCTATTAAAATTTTAATTTGCAAAATGTTAGTTAATTATTCAGGAATATATTCTCATTGGTCAAAAATATTTATATAGGAAAAAATATGGGAAGTTGACATGAACTAGACTAAACTCATCTACTTGCTGACTAAGTATATATTTGCTATATAAATGCACATTATTGGAAGTGATCTCTAGTTAATGAAGCATGCTGTGATATATTCTTTACAACCAGCATGAAGCAATTTCATCTGGCCCAACTAAATTCTTCCATCCACTCTAAGGTATCTCCATTCTTGAAAAGTTCAATACTGCACTGAATTTACTTTTAAAGGCTAAAGTTATGCCCATTCAGGGATTTCCCATTCCAAGAAATATAGGAAACCAAACGCTTCTGATTTCCAAAGCTTGTGTTTGAACCCTACTTGGCTAGTCTATGGATCACTCCAAATCAGATTAGGTTGAGCTCCAAATTATCAAATCATGATCCAAACAATTTTCTAGATACAGTAGACATCTCTCTTATCTTTCCTGATTCACAAAAGTGCAGCACAACTGCAATAGGACATTTGCTACCAGTCCCCTTTAAATGTTAACGTTATATAGATTTCATTGTGGAAAGTGCCTTTACGTCAATCTTGACTCCTGACAGTTTAACAGATTAACAGAGTTTGTAGGGAATTTGTAGGTCATCTAATCCAACCCCCTGCCCAAGCAGGAGACCCTACACTATTTCTGACAGATAGCAGTCCAGTCTCTTCTTGAAAGCTTCCAGTGATAAAGCTCCCACAACTTTTGAAGGCAATTTCTGTTCCATTGGTTGATTGCTCTCACTGTCAAATAAATTCTCCTTATTTCCAGGTTGAATCTCTCCTTGTTCAGTTTCCATCCATTATTCCTTGTCTGGCCTTCAGGTGCCTTGGAAAATAGCTTGATCCCTTCCTCTTTGTGACAGGCCCTCAAATATTGGAACACTGCTATCATGTCTCCCCTGGTCTTTCTCTTCACTAAGCTAGCCATACCCAGTTCCTGCAATCATTCATTATATTCAATTGTTTTTCGGTGATTCTCTTGGAAGGTTACCCCTTTTGCCTGTCTGTGTTCTGTGTATGCATTGTATCTACTTTTCCTCAAATTATCTTCAGCTATTAACTTATTTGACAGACTTTCTATGGATAAGTATCCTAGATTGATTGAGTCTAAGTGTGATATGTAGTTATCCCATGATGAATCTAATGAGTTAAGGATAACGCTTTTCATTGTCTGTTCTGATATTATTTCTCCTCTTAGATGTAATTCTGCTCTGGTTTTGTTTAAGGATATTAAATGTTCACTTATGGTGGTTCCAGATCTTAATTTGGCTGAAAAGAAATCTTTAGACATTCTAGTGGTTGTTGCTACACTTTCACTATGAAACAATTTAAACATGCATTGAATTATTTCTGAAACAGTAAGATTATGCTTAATACTGTAGTACATGGCAGGTGATATGCTAGAAATTATTAAATAGAATGCTCTGTGATGCAGGCAGTCTATTTTTAGAGTCCAAGGTCTTTTGGGAGGATTGGTTATAAAAAATAATAAATTTTCTTTCATAAAGACAACCTGAATTTGTTGACACCATTCCTGTAAATTGATGCCATCAATTCTAAGTTTTGGGAAATCACTAGGTAGATTCCCAATATTACTATTCCCACTACTTACAACTGTGGGTAGTCCATGGTCCTGTAGATGTTGAAAATTGCAGAATGGTGTGGGTATTCTGCTGATGAGCTTGAAAGGTTCTCCTTCTTCATAAAGTTCATTGTAGTTCTCTGTGTTCATCTGCGCATGCGCGTTGGTCATTTCTTTGCTGAAGCCGCTGGGAGAGGTTCTCTTTGCTGTAGCTCCCTCGTAGTGCTCTCCTTCTGATGATTCGGTCTCCGGTTCGATCTTGGGTGTTCTGCTGGCAGCTGTGGTTCGTCTCTTTTCTTTGGAGCTTTCTTGCTTGGAGTATTTTGTTCTTTGGATCGTTTGTGGTGTGGGGGAAATTTTGCAGGGCCCTCTGGGTTCAGGCGTCGTCATCATCGTTGTCCGGATCGAGTCGTGCAGGCTTTGAGGTGTCTGTTTATTTCTTCGTCTCTTTTGTATTTTTGCATTATTGGCTTTTATCGATTCTTTTGAAATTGTTAGACTTGTGCCAAACGTTTTAAATAGTTTTCTCATGGGTGTTTCGATTTCTTGTTCGGTGGATGATTCTTCTGTATCTGTTTCTGACTCTTCAGAAGAATAAATATATTTTTTGCTATTTTTTGTGTTTTTTCGCGCCAGAGTTTTTGAATGGTGCATTCTGATTGGTTCAGCCGTGTTCATTTCTGTGGCCGGTTGAAGAAAAGATGGCTGCCTTTCAAAATTTTGAGCGGGACCTCTGGTCTTGCTTCTGGTTATTTTTTCTTTCGTTGTAGGTTCGCTCACCATTTTTGTATTTTCGGGTTTGGCTTTTTCAATGTCTTTTTCTCTCGCTGCTCCGTTTTCTTCCAAGAAGCCTCGGAGTTCCGCGATGAGTTTGTGGTCATCTTTTTGACTTTTTATTAGCCTCAGTATCTCCGATCTGAGGTCTTTGTCTTTTATTTTGTTCTCTTCTTGGTTGTCGGTTTCATCTGCTGTTTCTTCGATGTCTGTGGTGTTATCTTCAGATTCTTTGATTGTTGTATTTATTGGTTCGTTGATCATTTCTTGATCTGTTTTTGTTTCTTTATCATTTGCCCTGGTATTGGGTCTTTCTTTTTTATTCTTGAGGTTTTCTTTCTTAGGCATGTTGGATTTTATTGAGTCAGTTCAACCATCGACTGCTACCAATCTGGACTGGACTGCCTCCAGTCCCCTAATCATCGTGGTTGCTCTTCTCTGCACTCTTTGTAAAGTCTGGATAAGTCTCTGCAGTTTTCTTGGCAATATTTTCAGAATTATCTGCTTTTGTATTTGTGTTCTGATGACTGAAAAAAGGGGCTGGCCCAAGGTTACCACCATTTGGTTTTGATTCAAAGGCAAGATCAGCACTTGCGGCCTCCCAGTTTCTAGCGTCGAGCCCTTAACCCAGTGATTCTTAAACTGGCCGTAATTACCCCCAAGAAGTAATGCAGGCTTATCATGGGGTTAATGGAACAGGTTGTAATTACTTGTCTGTGAGCACACCAACTAGTGTGAGACTTTAGCTGCTCTGTATAACAACAGAAAGTGGGGTAATTGTTATGTCCTTATAAGGACATCCGCCCGGATTGGCTGCCAGCCATCGGGCGGGAAAGTTTGAATCACTGTCAGGGGCGGTGCGACTGCCGGAGCGAATATAAGGAGAGCTCCGGTAGCGCACAGTCAGTCTTGTTTCCTATTCTAAATAAAGTTACATTGTAATGAGCTGGTCACGTCTTCCATTCCTGCACCGATCTAACACTGGCGACGAAGGACTAGGACCAAGAGACGAACCTCGTGGCGCCAAAGCCAACAAGACCAAGACTCTGGCACCCGAACCACAGTAGGCATTTCCGAAGGCATGGCATCCACTGAAGTCACTTTGCCAGCCCTTGCTCCATTCCGCCCAGGGAAGGACAAGTGGAAATCCTACGTGGTCAAATTTCGGCAATACCTGAGAGACAACAACATCAGGGATGCCGATGATGACCGAAAAAAGGGCATCTTCCTGGCCAACTGCGGCTCCGGAGTCCTCGACATGGCAATCGATCTCGTAGCACCACGAGACATCGAAGAAGTGCCATGGACGGACCTGCTGCAGATCCTGGAAGACCATTATGCCCCAACGGGAACACCAGTGGCGAACCGTTTCACCTTCCATCAGAGGGACCAGAAGGAAGGTGAGACCATCAAAGAATTTGTGGCCGCCCTGCGCCAAATCGCAGCCAGCTGTGAGTTTGACCACATGGACAACGCCATCGCTGACCGCGTGGTTTTCGGCATGAGGGACAGAGGCCTGCAAAAGAAATTCCTGAGCAGCAAGAAACTCGTGCTCAAGGATGTGGTGGAGGAAGCCACCGCATCCGAAATCTCGGAGAAAGCGGCTGCCGCAGTAAGCAGAGCAAAGGGAATCCACAAGATTCGCTCAACAGCGCAATCATCAACCGAGGATTCCACAGCTGGATCAGAGTCGGAGGAGGAATCCACCATCCACAAGGTATCCAGACCCCCAAGGCGGGAAACCGCCCAAAGAAGCTACAAGGGGGAGCGCTATGCCAGCTGCAGAGGGGACCATGCCAGGGCAACCTGCAAGTGGAGAGATGCGACCTGCAGATGCTACAACAGAAGGGGTCACATCGCTGAAGCTTGCAGAGCCGAGGAACCAGCCCCAGAGCCCTCCAGCCACCATCCCCGCGAAAACCGTAAAGATTACCAGAGATCATCCAAACGGTCCTCTGGCCAATCTAGACGCAGGGACGACGAATTTCCCCGGAGCGGAGCGGTCCACCAGACGACCATCGCCCACACAAACTCGGACAATGCCACCAAGTTCCACGTGACCATCCACATGGAAGGTTCACCCTGCTCAATGGAGGTAGACTCAGGCTCAGTCTACTCCATTATGGATTGGCACCAGCTGAAGCGCCTGCAACCCAACATCAGCAAGCGAGACCTGAAGCCACTACACTCCAAGCTCGTCGACTTTGGGGGAAACCCCATCGGAGTCTTAGGAAGAGCCAACATCCGAGTCTCCTACAACGAGTTCCAAGGCAAGCTTCCCATCACAGTCGTGGAGAACAGCTGACCGAACCTGCTAGGAATGGAGTGGTTTAAGCCGCTGGGGCTATCCATCGGAGGCATCCACCAAATTCGCAGGGATGAACTTGACAACCTCATCGAAGAGTTCAAAGAAGTCTTCAATGGTAAGCTTGGGAAATTTGTGGGGAGGCCAATCTCATTTAATCTGGACAAGGGAATCACCCCGATTAGGCTGAAGCCCCACCGGGTTCCATTTGCCCTGCGGCCTAAAGTAGATGAACAGCTGGATAAGCTGATCGCCCAGGGCATCCTGGAATCGATCGATCATGCCTCATGGGAGACCCCCATTGTGACCCCACTGAAGCATGATGGGTCTGTGCGCATCTGCGCCGACTATCGTTGTACCATCAACAAGGCGTTGGCACAGAGCGCATACCCAGTCCCAGTGGTGCAACATCTGCTGCATTCCCTGAGAACTGGCTCAATTTTTGCAAAACTGGACCTGGCCCAGGCTTACCAGCAACTGCCAGTGGACGAAAAAACAGCGGAGGCACAAACAAGTGTCACGCACAGGGGGGCATTCAAATGCAACCGCCTCCAATTTGGAGTCAGCGCTGCCCCTGGCATCTTCCAATCTATGATGGAACGCCTTCTCCAAGGCATTCCAGGGGTGGTGCCATACTTTGACGATGTACTAATCTTCGGAGAGTCACAGGCACAACTCCTTGAAAGGCTCAGGCTTGTCCTGCAGCGCTTCAAGGCCAAGGGCTTGAGAGTCAGGAGAGATAAATGCATCCTAGGAGTACAGGAAGTCGAGTTCCTGGGCTATCTCATAGATAGCACTGGCATCCACCCCACCAAATCAAAAGTGAAAGCAATCCATGAAGCTCCGAGCCCAAAAAACAAAACGGAACTTCAGGCATTCCTTGGGTTGCTTAACTTCTATGCCATGTTTCTCAAACAGAAAGCCACAGTTGCTGAGCCACTCCACCGCCTGCTGGGGAAAGCAGCTTCCTGGAAGTGGGGCCAAGAAGAGGAAGCAGCATTCTGAGCCGTAAAGGGACTTTTGACTTCCAAAAGCGTCCTCATCCAGTACAATGAGACGCTCCCATCAAGCTAACCTGCGATGCGTCGCCATACGGGGTGGGGCAGTCCTCAGCCACGAACTACCCAACAGCTCCGAAGCCCCAATAGCATACTTCTCTAAAACCATGTCCGGCGCGGAACGCAACTACAGCCAGCTGGACAAAGAAGCCCTGGCCATCGTTGCAGGAGTGAAACGATTCCACGAGTATCTCTACGGGAGGAGTTTCACCATAGTCACCGACCACAAGCCACTCCTGGGGCTCCTCGCAGGCGACCAACCCACCCCGACCTTCATGTCCCCATGGATGACAAGATGGGCCATCTTCCTAACCGGCTACTCCTACAGGCTCGTGCACCAGCCAGGCACAGCCATAGGAAACGCCGACGCACTGAGCAGATGCCATTGAAGGATCCTGTAGAAGACCCAGCCCCCACGCTCCACCTTTTCCATATAGATGACGACGCCAGCTGTCCAGTCTCGTCCGCAGATGTGGCCGTCCACACCCAAAAGGACTCCACACTCCGCCAAGTGAAGTCCTGGATCCTCAGGGGGTGGCCATCTGAGAAGACGGAGGAAAAGTTCAGCCCATTCGCCAGGAAGCAGAAGGAGCTGTCCACCATGAAGGGCTGTTTACTATGGGGAGACAGGGTGCTGATTCTAAGCACTCTGCAAAGGCGGATGCTAGAGACTTTGCATAAAGGGCACCCAGGCATCGTCCGCATGAAGGCCCTGGCACGGAGTTACGTCTGGTAGCCCTCACTGGACAGAGACATCGAAGAATGGGTCTCCAGATGTGACCCATGCCAAGAAGTACGCCCAGCGCCGCCACAAGCCGAAACAGCGAAATGGGAGACCCCCAGCAACCCCTGGTCGAGGATCCATATCGACTTCACGGGTCCAATGCAAGGGCGCCACCTCCTCATCATCGTAGATGCCTTCTCCAAGTGGCTCGAGGTGGTACCCATGGCATCTACCACAACGGAAGCGACGATCCGGGCCCTGCGCCGCCTTTTCGCCACCCATGGACTACTGGATGTGCTGGTCTCCGACAACGGCCCCCAACTCACATCCCTGGCCATGGAGGCATTCCTGGCAGGACTGGGCATCCGCCATGCCCTGTCCGCCCTGTACAGGCCGACTGGGAACGGACAAGCGGAACAAATGGTGAGACTCACCAAGGAGGCACTCACCAAGATGGGCACGGGCGACTGGCAGGAAAGAATAGACAACTTCCTCCTCACCCAGCACATCACGCCGCATGCCACCACCCACAAAAGCCCGGCCGAGCTGTTGATGGGCAGAAGGTTGAGGTCACCATTGGACCGGCTGCACCCCCAATACAGCCCAGAAGTGACCGCAACGGCCAGCCGCCCGCTTCGCGCCTTCAGCAAGGGGGATTCGGTTTTCGCACTGAATTTCAGCGGCACTCCTAAGTGGCTGAAGGGGAAGATAGACAACACAACCGGCCCGAAATCCTACACCCTGGAGCTGGAAGATGGACAGGTCTGTAGACGTCACATCGACCAGCTCCAGAAAAGGTGGGGGGGGAGCGCAAGAAAACCAGCCTGACGAGGGAGGCCTACAAGACCCCGAAGAGGTAGGCCTGCAACACCCCGACAAGGTAGGCCTGCAACACCCCGACGAGGTAGGCCTACAACACCCCTGCGAGGTAGGCCTACGACACCCCAATGAGATAGGCCTACCACACCCCGGCGAGGCAGATCACCGCCACCCCGACGAGGCCGGCCAAGCACACTACCAGGCGCTATCACACCGACAATCCAGAGCGGTAGACTGGGGCCAGCCGCATGGGGGATGGCAACACCAACCCAGTGAGGTGGGCACCCGGCACGACAGGGCAAGGGACTACCAAACCAGCCCACGAGTAGACCGGGACCTGCCCAGGGTGGAAGCATCACACCCCGCCAGCGAAGGCAACCCACGACAGCCCTGCCAGGGAGACCTCCACTCCAGGCGAGTAGACCAGGGACCATCCGAGATGGGCACACCGCAGCACATGGGTGAGGGTGGCACACAACACCCCGGCGAGGGGGACCCCCACCCAGCACAGAAGACAACCCGGCAACAACAACCCAGCCCAGATGACCCCAGCCACCAACCTGCGGTAGACCAGGGACTAGGGCGAAGGGAAAACCGACAACAACCCGGCCAGGGAGGCCTGCACCACCCCGGCAGGGGAGACCTCCACCGACCCGGGGAGGTAGTCCCACAACGACATCCTGACCAGGTCGACCACCACCGACACGACGGGGTAGACCAACGCCAGCCCGACCAAAGAGACCTGCACCACCCCTGCGAGGTCGGACAGCATGACCCAAGCCAACACCATCCACCACTGGCAGACCGGACCCGAGGGCACCGATCCGAACCACTGCCCAGACGACAACGTGCCGAACCGCAGCCAAACCGCAGCGCCCGGGAGACCGGGGAGGAGCAAGTGACAGCCTGGGACTTACCGAGACTCAGACGCTCTTCCCGGGTCAGAACCGAGCAGCCCCGACGAGGCGAGAGATCCACAGGCCAGGAGGAAGACCACCAGAACCAGCCATCCAAGGTCTGCGGTCCGGCTGGAGGCGCTGAGGGTGACCCCGCACACTCGCCAGCCAAACCGAGCCCGGTTCCGGGGAGGGAACCAGGAGACACAGGAGCCCCATCCGTCCAGGTCGGGGACGAGGAAGAAGTGAGACTGTGCAGGTCAGCTAGGGTGCCGAGGCGTCCTACGTACCTGCGTGATTACGTGACTTTGATTAACAAACATTGACTGTTTTCGGACTAAGAGGGGAAGAGTGTTATGTCCTTATAAGGACATCTGCCCAGATTGGCTGCCAGCCATTGGGCGGGAAAGTTTGAATCACTGTCAGGGGCGGTGCAACTGCCGGAGCGAATATAAGGAGAGCTCTGGCAGCGCGCAGTCAGTCTTGTTTCCTATTCTAAATAAAGTTACATTGTAACGAGCTGGTCGCGTCTTCCATTCCTGCGCCGATCTAACAGTAATGATGTTATTCAAGACTGGGGAAAGGTATAATTGTGGTAAATAGTTGAAGTACCACTGTTTTTAACCATTGCATTTTATTTCTCCAGATGTTTACATAGATTTCTATTCTAAAATCATGGGTCCAGGTCTATGAAACAGAGGTCTTCATTTCCAGCTTTGAAAGCTACCAAATACATGTGGTCATTCATATGTAAGCAGTTATGTTTTGATCCTGAATCACATAAGAAATTAACACTGTGGAATAACCTAATTCTGAAAGTAGCAGGAAGTAAGGCTTTCCTGAAATGGTTGGACTAAACAAGGAGCCAATGCTTTTGATCGTTGGTTTTTAATGATCGTTTTAAGGTCTTTGAGAAATTGCACACTGAAGTTACCTGCCTACAGTTTGCATTTTGCAACATACATCACTGAAATATGTACTAATGAATCGATATGGCATGAAGGCTTTTGCATCCACAGAGGGTCTTGTAATTCTAGGGTCCTTAAGACCTGTGGTGCTTGAACTAGTAACAATAATTCAATTTTACATCATCATCATCATCATCATCATCATCATCAACATCATCATTATTATTATTATTATTATTATTATTATTATTATTATTATTATTATTGATTATGTGCCACCAAGGAATGCTTCTAGCAATCACATAGCTTTTCCCCCATATGACCTTTTCCTAATCTGTTCCTTCAGGTCCTCCAATGTTGCACCCTGAGTCCGTACCTGAATCCATTCACCTGGTTGTCCTCTTCTTCTCTTTCCTTCTACCTTTTACAACATTAGAGCTTGGATTTCATATGGTAGTATAAAGTTAAATGATGGTTAAAATTAGTTACATCTCTGTGAGTTCCAGAATGAAAAATTGGAGTATCCAGACATGGAGAAACAATGAGTCAGGCATTAAGAACTCTGAAATAACTTATAATTTTAAAATGAAATTATTTCACCTGGAAATATTAGTTTGTGTTTACATGACACCTCCTCCCCCAAAGATTGTTTAAAAAGGAATGGAGATTACATTTTATTTTTCTGTGTGTTGGCATTGTGTGGCCTAAAAAGTGTGACGTTTCTGCCATTCATATGATCTGGTCTTGTTACAGGTTCCTTGGTCATGTCATAGAGCAGGGTCCTCAAACTTTTTAAACAGGGGGCCAATTTACAGTTCCCCAGACTGTTGCGGGGCTGGACCGGCTGGGTGGGTGTGGCTAGGTGGTTATGTGATTGGGTGGGCATGGCTAATTTAGCAGTCCATTAAACAATACACACAAATTAAACTTTAATTTGTTATGCTCCTGGGGGTGGAAAGCAGGTTAGTGAAGGGATGTGGCTGCCTTGGGGGGGGTGTCTCTCCCTCTCTCTCTCATTCCCTCTCCCTCTCCCTCTCTCCCTCTCCCTCCCTCTCTCCCTTATCTCTCTCTCTCTCTCTCTCTCCCTCCCTCCCTCCCTCCCTCTCTCTCTCTCCCTGGAGACTGGGGAGGCCAAAATCGGGTCCATTTTTGGCCCCCTCGGCCTCTAGAACCACTCTGCCGCCCCATTTTTGGCCTCCTGAGGTCTCCTTTTGTTCTGTTTTTTGTCTCCTAGGTCTCCAGAAGGCAGGTGGGGGCCAGCAGTAGATGGGGCGATGTGTGTGGGGCAGCCTCCTGGTCCCTGGCTGGATTAATGGCTTCAGTGGGCCATATCTGGCCCTCGGGCTGTAATTTGAGGACCCCTGTCATAGAGAATGCTGGCATGCCAAACAAATTCATCAGCACAATAAAGTTTTGCATATCTGTATTGGAAAGCCCATACATTAATCATGAGTGTCACAAGGGGTGATTCAAAAAAAAAAAAAAAAGTCAAGATGGCAGTGAAAATTCATTAATTGAAACTCTGCCTGTTTTTTATCTTTATGGCACTAATGGTGCTCCATTGAACCGCTCTGAATTCTTGTCATCGATTTGATTATCTGTGAAGTCCTTGGTGCTCTCTGAGCTTGGCTGTTTTCTTGCAGACATTTCATTACCCAACAAGCGTTGATATTACCTAGTTAGGTAGTGAAATGTCTGTAAGAAAATAACCAAGCATAGAAAGGACCCACAGTTTAACTCCTTAGCTACCAATATTCTCTTCTATTGGCAATTGTTTGCTTACCTCAGAGTAATTCAGTACTAGAGGTACTCATTTATTTATTATCAAATGTATACATCTCCTATATATTAAAGGTGTTTAAATTAATCAAATTTGTACACCTTTAATCAAATTTAATTGCATTTACATTTAATTGCAATTTACAATTAAAAATCTATAAAATCCACCTCAAAGTCCACACAAAAATAAAGTTAAAAAGACAGAGAAATTCCCCCCCAATTCAGTTGTGCCGGCATATTACAATCTTTGTGCACCAATGGGAAATATATACTGGCTAGTCCAATGGGCACAGAGTAATTCACTTTGAAAGATTGAGGCAGCAACTGGACTCTAGCTTTATACACTTCTACTTGTGAAACATGCTTTGGTTCATTAAAAATCTAAGGAGCCTGTTGAGTGACAATAATTCACTGCTGATAGCCATGGAAAATAGCCAGTAAATCAAAGTTGCATAAATCTTGGGAAGGGCTCTGAGGGAACATATACTATTCCACAGAGGGTACTAAGCAACATAGCCATTTCAGAGAAAGTTTCTTGCATTGTGTAAAATACATTCAGAAGGAAAAAAGACAACTGACAAGATAGCTGAGCTATTAGCTGCATTGGGTTTCTCTTGTTATTCCAGCTGATATGAGAAAGAGGGTTCCACATGCTTACTGGGGCCACATTTAGAGAAAGCTGTTAGAATAAGTATCCCAATAGCATATCTGTTATGTATGTAGATTTGGGTGGGCAGTTTGAATTAACTGACCGTCAGCTGATTGGCGGACCACCACAGCTGCAAGGTATATAAAGGGAGATGTTTCCCCTGGTCAGTTGCTGGGTTCTCACCCTACAATAAAGAGTTGTTGTCACTCACTGCCTGGCTTGCTGCGTCCTCATTCACCCAACTTAACAATATCTGTTCTTATTTAGTACATATAAACATCCACATGCAGCTTCTATCATTTCATAAGAGAAGACAAATATAGGCAATCCTATAACTGGGAACAGCGACTTGGTCATTAAGTGAAGCAACCTCTAAATTAAATTGTAGCAGTGCATACTTTAATTTTTGTTTTGTTTTGTTTTACAAGGCTGAATCCTGAAATCCAATTCAGGACGTGAATGTTGGATTTGGACTATTTTATCAAAAACAATTCTAATTATCGCCTAATTCCGAGATGGGTAAAATGAGGACCCAGATTGTTGGGGGCAATATGCTATTTAGTATACTGTCTTTGGTGTAAGCTGCCCAGAGTCCTCGGAGAGTGGGCAGCATAGAAATACGAATAATAAATAAAAATAAATAAATAAATTGTTCTGATCTTGAGTTTGGTTTTCCAAATCGACAGATTTACCCACTTCTCCTAAAAAGTACTTATTTCCAAATGTTTATATATAAAATGATTGTAAGGTTTTCGGAGGGGTTTTTTAAACCAATTTTTATTGGTCACACTACACAGGTGACACTTCAACTGCTCTTATACCTCTATCCTCTCTTTAATTTGTCCTGTGGAGGACATTGGATTTGTCCTGTCCTGGCTCCTTCCTTCCTTCCTTCCTTCCTTCCTTCCTTTCTCTCTCTCTTCCTTCCTTCCTTTCTCTTCCTTCCTTTCTTTCCTTCCTTCTTTCCATCCACCCACTCAGCTGGTTTACAGCAGATAGTTAAATATGTACATCACATTGTCTCTCTTTACAGTGCCTACACTACTCTAGCATGAGATTCTGTAAACATTCTGTTCTTTTTTTTCCTATATGTGTGCTTGTACTCATATTTTGATCATAAGTTACCTTGCAATGTTTTATTTTGAATAGCAACCATAAATACTTAAAACAAAATTATACCACTAATAATAATAATCCTGGAAGATTTATCTAACAAAATGCCTCTCGGTTTATGTTTTGAAGAACAAAGGTTTTGTGTTCAATAGCCTGCAAGAAGGGAAGAAAAAAACTTGAGCTGGGGTGGGGGCAGCTCTCACTCCTCTTTGTCCTAAAACAAGGAAAAGCAGAAACTCCACCTTGAAGTTTTCATGCACTGATGCTGATCCTTTACAAGAGAATTAATCTGGATTGAATTTATTGGCTTTGGCAGCTGTAAACACTGGAATACCAAGAGCCAGCAAGCCCCAGATTCGCCACCCAGATAAGTCTACCCAGCGCCCCAGCTACCAATGGAGGCTGGTTATTTTCAAGCTCCCTGTTCAGCTTGTAATCACTCAGTGTTGTATTGAAACCAGATTTACTGGCCCTTTTGAGGAGGGGAACTTTGTGATTTCCACAGCAGACACAGTTGGAATTTCAGAAGAAGGTCAACCCACCCCCACCTCATCCCACAACACACACACAAGGTAGGCGCTTTTTAGCAGAACCAGTTAGGCAGGAGTGAAGAAGAGAGACACAACTGCTGAAGAACCTGGAATTAGCAGACACAAGTATTGTTGCCTTGGGAAGAAAAACACAAAAATGAAGACAGAGGTAGAATTGATAAAAGGGACACTAAGAAGACATGAAGTTATGTTCGTTTGCAAGCAAGTCCCAAGTAAGGGCAGTAAAAATATATTTCAAGCCCTGGAAAGTTAGTTTTTTTGCTGAGATACCCAGTTCGTGGGTACAAAAACTCACTCCTTGCATGCGATGTCTAGCACTATTATCAATTCAGCTTGTTTTAACTTTTGAGGAAATTATATAAGAGGACTATCCACCTAATTAATAATTAGATTGAACTCATGATTATGTCCCATTTTATGCCTTGCATTCAGGTTAGTGAGAGTCTGTGTTTAAGAAAATATTTTCTCTATATTATGGTTTTTTAAACTATTGTACATCTTGCTTGATCCTTTAGCTTTCCTATGGTAGATTTTTAAATCAGTTTCCATGCCTGCTGTGGGTCTGTGGAACCCATGGATACAATTGTTATCCAAACCACACAATTGGCTGTTTTTTAAGGCCAATGAAAAGCCAGGGAAGCACACGGAAACCTCTTTCCCACTAACTTTTCATATTGTGTGATGCAGTTCTTGTGCGTAACAGCATAACTTTTTCAAGCTTCTCTTGATTTGTGCAGAAATAGGCACAATAGAAATAGATAGACTACTAGCCCGTGAGAGATCTTGGAAGGACTCAGGCAAAAATCTGATGATGGGAACAACTGTCCAAGATCTGTAAATCTGTGACACTAATAATGTAAACTTCTTGGTACCATTTCTTTTTTTAATTTTCCAAAATATTTAAAGTGACTAATGTTGCCTCTATGTACTCTGGGATTTTAGTAGGTTGATTTGCCTCATTTTAATAATTATTTGTGTTGATTTTCCTCATGCCTTTGTATACCCCCTTTTTCCTTGCAATGAAAGATATTTTAGGCATATCCTATTAAGATAAAATAAAAAAATAAAATTCTACCTCCAGTTCCAAAGTTTAATTATTTGCTCTGCTGCTGGCAGTTCTGCTCCAGAGGAGGAATAGTAGCAAAGCAAAATGATGAAGGCAAAGACATCACTATGCAAACTTCTGCCATGACCCGTCTGGGACATCTAAGTATGCAAGCCATGGTATTTGAATTGTGAATATTGTCGTACACATTCGAGGATTCTCCACCCCTTCACTTTCCCATGCACTCTTAACGGAGATGGGGAATCTGCAGCCCTCCAACTCTTGCTAAAGTGGGACTCCCAACAGCTTTCCTTAGCTCAGTCAAGGAAAGTTCTTCAGGATTATCCATTCTCGTGGCTGAAAACAGAGCCCCCAGCTAATTCTAGAGTTTTCTCTATATGTTCAAAATGAGCAAAATTGTTTGCGTTTCTAGATTAGTCACACGATGTTCCGAAAGGCATCCTATTCGGTACTGTTTTCTACAGATATTGTTGCTAATGACGAAACTACATAGAAAGAATAGCAAGTTTGCAGGCCTATCTAAAAGGAGAAGCCGCTGAAATAGATGGCAAGGCCTGCTCTATTTAGGGCAAAAGAGATTCACCTCAGGCCATGCAGCTCAGATAATTTGTCCTGTTCTGCCAAAAGCAAAGCAGTTTTTTTGATCCACTTCTACCTATAAACATAGTCAGGCCATAAAAACCTGGTTGTATTGTGTGTCATAAAACCAAGCAATAAAGCTGTTCCAAGATACAATTGGGAGCAATTACCTCTTGTTCTAGTGGTACAAAAAATCCATGAACAACAAGGCTAATTTTCTTCCCGACTTACTTACTTTTTATATACCGGAATAAGTCTTGAGTGATGAGTTGCAGGCCAGGTCCTGCCATAGCAATGCATTTAATTAGTGTTCTTGCATTACAGTTAATTGTGTCATTGTAGTCTGGAAAGAAGGAATCCTGTTCATCTGTCTCTGAAAAATCCTTATTTCAGTTTTGGCCCATCATTCATCCAAGAAAGATTATTTTTAGTCTCACATCATGCAGCAGCTAGCTTCACACAACCATTTTAATGTAAAATGGAGTTATGCGGGTTTTGGTTCAGCATGCTATGCAAACTAGGTTATATTATTTATTTAGGCAGTTGAAAAGAGCAGTTGAAGTCTGTGTCACTGTACATGCATGTATGTGTGTGTGTATGTATATATGGGGATGGGGAGAAGTTGCACTGCCTTAGTCTTGGTCTTACCACACAAGTTACTCTTTAACCATAGTTATATGTAAATTCATACTAACCACAAGCATTTCCCCCCCAATATCCATTAACCTTTTCGGACAAGCAATGCCAAAGGTCCAAGAGTGTTCAATAGCCTGGATTCTCTTTTTCTTTTTGGAAAGTAAGAGTCTATCCAGTTTAATCAAAATATTCTGTCCTAGAAATCTAGGAATGATATCTCTTCGACATTAGAATGTACATTCAGTATGATGCAGAAATTGTAATATTTATCTTCCAAACTATATCCCCTTCTATACATAGAATGAATTTGTCCATCTTTATAGCCAGAAAATCAGTGACTGACAAAAGAAAACTCTTCTGATTGGTCGAAAATAAGAGGATGCACGTTAATTTATATGGGCTTAACAAGTCAAACCGTTGAGAGTGGAAAATCTATAAAGAAACTGTACAATCGAGGGACTGTTCCCTAGAGTAATAGTTCATCCACAATACTACAAAATAAGTTTCAGGCAAAATAGATATCTATATATTTGTGTGTTTTTTTAAAAAAATCTTTACATCAGAATGTGCATACCATTTAATAGTATAATTACTCCACCCATTTCCCTACAGTTCAGACAACTGTGGTAACAGCATGTACAACTTCTCAAATTGGCTTTCATAATTTTAAAACAAACAATACATCAAGTGTATTTACTCTGTGCAAATAAGAGATCTCTTTTGGAATCCTTCAGAAGACAAATCCAATGTTTCATCTGCAGAGGTCCCTTTTATTTATTTATTTTTTGTACTAATGACTGTAGGCTTCTCTCCCACTCCCATATAAAGTGCTCCTGTCCAGCAGAACCCAACAGCCTTCGAAAAAAAATCCTAGTAATTTTAGGGACAAAATTTTATATATATATATATATATATATATATATATATATATATATATATATATATATGTATATATACTGATATTTTAAAAAATCAGAAAAGAAGTGATCACACAAATTCCAGCTTTCCATGCCCTCCATACATGCCCCAGTGGACAAGTGAAAGTATTCTGTCATTACTGAAGTCTGGCTGTCGCATCTTCTCACAGGTCATGCAACAGTTCTCAAGACCTGTGACAGGCACCATGCATTCCAAGTCTAGCTTCGCCATTTGTCCTTTTTTGGAATGATGTCCATGGAAGCTGTAGTGCAACCGCGAGAGCATCTGTTGCCGCTGGTCCTGAAGTTGTTTGTTTTCACTTCTGAGCATACGCAATGCTAGCATGATGAGAAGCACCAAGATCAGTCCACCTGCGATGGGGACAGCGATGACAGCAGCCCTGAACCACAATTCCTTTGAGGAGGTAAGTTCCTGAACTTTAGTGAGGAGGTTTCGGCTATTGTCATGTTGGTATCTGCTCCCTTGTCCTGCAAAGAAGGAAGGCGGGGGGGGGGGGGGGGGGCAGGGAAGAAGGACAGGAGATTTAAAAACTAGTAAGCCACATTGTTCAATGAATATACTAGAAAAACTTCATTATTACTCCCCATCATTTGAAATCACAGGTATTACAGGAAATCCTTGATTTATGACAGCAATGGAGCCTACTCACTACCAGCCGCAAAAGTCATAAAGCAAATCATTCCATTTTAGTACCCTGTTTTTTTGCAGCCATTGTTAAATGAATCACATTAGGCAAATGTTGTGGTCATTAAGTGAACCCAATGTTCTCAAACCAGAAGTAAGTCATAGAAAAAAATCATAAAACTGTGGTTTGTTGTTATAGTTTATATTATTATGGAAAAGTAAAAAGTTTTCCATAAACTTGGAACTTGCAACGGAGGGAGTTGAGTCAACTTTTTTTTTCTTTTCTCCCTCCCGACTTCACTTTTCCACTTCCTTTTCCTCCTCAGTGTCCTCCTATTTGCTTTTGTATTTTATTCTATAATCTAATAAAATCTTTAAAGATGGGGGGGGGGGGGGTATTATAAACTGCAATCCCATGACCAAATGTGGGCAAGATATCAAGCATTTGAAATGTGACCATAGGGATTTCATAACTTTGGAATGTGTAAATATATTTTGGACAAGGTGGTCCATGACTGGTCATAACTCAAGGACTACTTGTAAAGGTTTCCCTTTATAATTTGAGTACTTATTGTATGGCTCCAGAAACACTAGATAAGGATGCTGCATCCCAGGTTGTCCTATTTGAACAATGCACCCCTGTAAGTAGAAGTATAGCAATTGGAAGGAGAGGGAATTTCAGTTCCATCTTCTCAATAAATTATATACACCTTGCTGAAATGCAAACAAATTATGTATCTAAAACAAAAGTACCCATTAGAGATGCAATAACTAGCTGAAGCAACTTGCTCTCTTTCTGTACAAGCAAGAAACCCAACATAATTTAGGGAGTCTGCACAAGTTACTGTCTCAGCCTGATTTGATTAGAATGATAAATTAAATATGTGAAATGGTTTGCAAATTAAGAAAGCTTTAGATCACATTTTAGAAGAACTCGAACATGACACTACAAAGTATTTTAGCAATGATTCTTTAACTATAAATAATTACATATAGCATAAAAGCTCAAAAGGAATTGAAAATCCCTAAAGTGTTATAGTAGGTTATTAAATTTTATCTTCTGTAAGCCAGCACAAATGCAGATTTGTGCCTCTTCAGAATTAAAAGGTTCAGCATTGTCCTAATTAAATTAAGCTTTTGCTTTATCAGCCCAAAGACAACCAATTATGATTTTTAAGATTTTTTTAAGACAAAAATGACAGTTTCTACATGATTTATAGGGTTCAGGATTGAAATAAAATTAATGTAGATCTAATCGTCACAGAGAATATCTACAGCATGTGGTTCCTAAATTGACACCAACTTGATAATAGATGATCAAAATAATTAAAAAATCTAACTAAAAAAATTTAGCTATCAAGAAACAAAAAGTCTCTACATTTTGCTGAACTCAACAGCTTTTAACATAGCTGCAATGTTCAATTCAATAATATGAAGAACACAGTTTCACCCTCTTTAACCAACCAGATATATTTTAGTTTGTAACTTCCTTCATGATATTAAGTAAAACAACATAATTTGACCCACATGAAAATCCAGACATTTAGAGAAGAGAATATGCAATTGAGGAAAATAATCACTAAATTTGAAACAATTAAAAGGCATCCTTGAGGACTGCAGTTCAAGTAATGGATATTCTTCCATTTATCAAAACATCAATGATGTTGCTGGGGATACAGCATCAATTTAAATGGATATCCCAGTAACTATGAGACACTGCACTTCTTCAATCTGCAAAGCAACAACAGAGTTGCACCAGAAGTTTTGTTGGGTCAAATTAATTATTTCTGTATTGTTAAATTTCTTCAGTTACCTTTTCCTATCTCTGATCTGTTTTAGCACTGATTAATACAAGAAGCTGAGCTCGATCGTTAGAAAATTAAAATTTTGGTTATTTCCTTTTCATTCACATTTAACATACTGTAATTAATTTTAGTCTAATAGTTTATTTTATCCAGTCTAGAATGCACTACATTGTGATGAAAGCAAGCACTCCACCCAAGACATGGATCCTCTGGCAAAACGCCAAGTGAGATACAAATAAAAAAGTGCAAGCTTTGTGTCTGATGCAAATGCAGATGTAAAAGCTTTTTGGCAAAGGTTTCCCTGCCACATGCTTCCTTCTCCGCTTTGCTTAAGCCTAAAATCATTAGTAGGCTAATAAGATCTTCTCTGTTGCCAATACAGAATAAGAATGTGACTTACCCAATGGGTCACCTCTGGAAGTAGACAGAACATCATAGAGGCCTCTGTAATTGCACATATCCTCATGACAACACTCCAACGTGGGTATGGCAATGCCAGAGTGGTTTTGGGCTATGTTAACTTGACAAATATCCAGGGTGCTTGCAAAGGAGTCCAAGCAGCCGTGAGTCAGTGGAGAATGGCTGTTTTGTGGGTCAAGCAGTCTAGAGAAGCAAGCACTCAGCTCTGATTTGCACATATAGCCTGTTGCAACACAATGTGCAGCATCACAATAGCATCTGATTTCACCTGTTACAAAATAAAAAGGGAAGCTCCCCGTTAGCCAGCAGGTATTCAGAAGTGCTTGCTTTTATAAAAGTCTTTGCCAAGGACTGAGGTATTTATTGCATTCAATACAGAAATGTTAAGGAAAGTGTACGGCAATAGAATAGCATAATTTCACTGATAGATTATTATGAGCCATCAATCCTAGGATCACATAGATAATGACGGATTTATCCCTAACCAGTTGTTTCAAGTCTGCCAAGGTGAAAGTACAGTAACTATCCTCTTTGAAACAGTTCTGGGTCAATTTACACCAGCGTGGTACTTTCATGATGCATTGACCTAGAGTTCTCAGAATTCTTGGTCAACAAAATTAATAGTTCTGAGAGTTTTAATCCCAGAGCAACTGAGGGGATGGTTTGACTTATGTGGTATGAGCAGGACTTATGTGGTATGAGCAGGACTTCAAGATACTATAATTGGAATATCAGATTTCAGTTTTTCCACCATAAGCGATCTATTATTGGCACACAAGCATGGATTAATGATGATCAACAATTAAGACTATCTGCTAAAGTATTTGAGGCATTCTTAGGGAGCTCCATGGAAAACAAACTGATACTAGTGTGAAGTAAGTATGATGTACAAATACTAGACAAAGAAGAAGAAGCTGGTACATTGGCAATATTTGCTATTTCCAAACCATAGAATCTGTGACATACATATATAGGCCACCCAATCAAACAATGGAACAAAGAATTATATACAAATAGTGTCAGAATAATTAGGGGTTGTATGAAAAGGATTTAAGGGTTTCTAATAGCACTAGAAACATCCACATATACTTCAGGTGTTGAACCCCAGTAGCAGTTTAAGTTCTCACAGCTCAGTTGCATACAAATACCAAGTTACTTATATAATATGTCTTACAAAACAGATTCTCCTGGTCAAAATCTATTAAGCAGGCCACTTATTAACATTCAGTATTTCTGTCTGGGTGCATAGGATTGCACGCCCTACCTACTTATTATTTATATCATTTTTCTATAATGGCAGATGCATCATAGTATCCAGCATTAAATCTAAGATCCATTAGGTTAATTCCAAAGTTGATAAAATATGACAGGATTTACGTACTGAAGACACCATGCTAGAAGACCGTACTCCCACCTTAAGCATGAAAACCAGCTTGTGATTTTGGGTCAGTCACTTTTTCTTACCCCATCCCTCATCACAGGGTTGTTGTTGTGGGGAAAACAGGAAGACGAAAAAATATATTAGGTCTGTTCTCCACTTTGAGTTATTTATAAAACAATAAAGGTGGGATAAAAAAATTATATACACACAGTGGACATTGCATTCCTCACAACTATATATCACTGTATAACACATGAAAAAAAATCTAAACAGAGAAAAATCTACAGTCATCTTTCTGAACTTAACTGAGAACTTTGTCCCTAAAAAGATATTGAGAAATTCATCTATGAGACAAAAAAAGAGAAGCATTAGGTTCAACACAGAATCTTTTTTTCAAAAAGGAATTCCTCGTGTAGAAGTGCTTTTAACTCCATTTTAAAACAGGAAATTTTGTTTACAAGTGTAGTTTCTACTTGCCAAAATCAACTTCTTTCGATGGAAGGAAGGATGCAATGGTAAAATTAAACTTTCCTCTACCACTACCAGTTCCTCATTCACTCAGTCCATCATGTGGTCAAAAAAGGTAAACATTTAACCTGAAAACCCTCTGCTCTTGGACTAAAAGAAAAATGCACAGGAAACCACAAAGATTTATAAAGGAAGTTAAAAAAAGTTCCCTTCATAAAAACATCTTCATTTCATAGTCTTCAAAAATGAGATTCATTTTATTACACACAGAAATGTTACTCCTTTTAAAATATTTTGGTTTAAATCTGAAAAAAAGTATGAACAGAAGTGGGAAGAAAAGCTGGGCTATTCTCAACTTTCAGAAATTATCATTATTGAAAGAACTATATGTTTTGCTTAACCTTTTTTAAAATCAGCTATAAAGACATCCAATACATTTTTTTTTAAGAAAAAGGCTTTAGAATTCTATTTTACAAAGCAATTAAGAGATTACAATGCACATATCCATGCACATCTTACTAGAGAAAAAGAAAATACACCAGCAGCCTTTTTTTTTTTTTTTTTGAAAAGATGTAATATCAAGTCCATTGAGCCTTGTGTGTATCCTGTGTGTATCATGCTCTGAAGTCTTCCTGTTAAATTCACGGAAGTTCAAAAACTTACAACTAGCATTTGAAGAGCTATTTTGACAGAAAACATTTCACCTCTCCTTTGCCTGGAAATTGGTAAGCAAAACAAACATTAAGATTCTTCACCCAAATGGATAACTGTAATAAGAAAAAATAGAAAATAAAAATAGAAGGTTGTATACAATGTGGGTGATAAGTTAAAATTTATCAGATCTTATTCCTGATGTTAAAGCCCAGTTTCCCTTATTTTATCCCCTTATTCCCTTATACTTATCTAGATTTTTCTCTTTCTCTCAAAGTTTTGTTTTCCCAATTTTGCGTCCCCCTTTCTTAAAAAGGTAATTGAAGCAAATGTTATCTAGCAACTGAACATCTTACACTGACAATCCATGGATAAATATAAGATAATAATAAGAGGGAAATTGCACACGTGCCCTTTCCCCACACACTGTCTCGGGAAGTAACATGCAAAGGAAACAAACCATAAGACCCTGTTTCTGTTTTAATAGCTTATATGACCCTCTTTGAAAAACTTAACTTTTCTCTGACCCCAAGGCTGGCTCATAAACAAAACCTGATAGAGCAGTCATCAAGTTATTACAGTTCTGATTTAATTTGACTCAGGTTTTCACATTAGCCTTTTTTTTAAAAAAAAAATTGAATGGAAAAGAGCAGAGATTTTGTAATATTGTATTTTGGGGGGAGGCATAGTTATTTCTGTCAATTCATAAAGATTCTTTCTGAACTATGCAAAAGGCCAGAGAGGGTATTTGGTATTTTCAAGAGGTGAACAATGCCCTTTCTGTTCACCTCTTCTTTCTTGTTACTGTATGTAGCTATTAAAGAAAAATGTCTGCTTTTAGTCAAGGTGGCTTCAGGAGAGACTGCAGGCTTCTCTTAAAGCGTTTGATGTCGACAGCAGCCAGAAGTCTGTGATCCCCTAATTATATCATTATCAGGCACATAGTTTCAGTATCTGCAACTGTACATTATTCCCAGTCACTCCCTTCTTAGTCCCTCTTTGATGGGGCCAGAAAACTTCCCTCCGCTGGCTTCAAGGGCTGTTATTTGGGGTTAATTACACCCTTCTTTCCAAAATAAATAAATACTATAGCACATCAACCCTGTGCTTGCTTATCCTTTAACCTCCTCTCCATGAAACATGGCAATTATGGGAAACGTCAACTTTCCCATTCTCTCCCCTGCTTCAACAGTACCTTTTATTTCTAAAAAGGGAGGAGGAAAAAAAATGTTTTGTGCTGACTGTTGTAGGAACACCCCAAAAGTCTGAACTTTTGCTATTGTCTGAGAAAAATTTACCCTTAAATGCTGCCAGCCTCACAAAATCGCTGAGTGGTGTGGAGTTAATTTATTTCAAGCTAAGCCTCTGGCTAGCCAACATCAAGGAAACTGGTAAGGGATGTCAGTCTGGAAAAGACTGGATCTGCACATTACACTGCTTGGTGGTTGTGCCATAAACAACCATTTATGGCATAAATTCTTGGCAGGCAGGTTTCCCCCTAAGCCAAAACAAAGCAAATTATGTTTGACTACAAACTTGAATCTAAATGATTTTTAGATGGATCTGCCCTTCACTCTCCCCCTTCCAGGGAAGCCATGAAAGAGAAAAAGGTGCAGGATTCTGCCTTCTGGCCAGTTGCTCCTCAACGACAGGAATCTCCTGCTCAGCTTGATTTGGGAGGTTGAAATGGGTGAGAAAGAGAATTAACCTCTCAGCTCCAAAGAGCCCGGCTAAAAAGTTCCGAAGCACACTAAAGATGGCCTAAGCAAAACATTTTGACAACCGCTTGCCCCGAGGGTTGCTTCGCATCAATGAAGCCGGGGGCGAGGAGGGAGGAAGCCACGCGGGAGGCGGAGAGGGAGCGCAGGAAATCCAAGCCCCGTCACCACTTCCAAGAACAGGCGAGCTTGTTCTGGCCTGCGCGCCTCGGCCCGGGAAGAAACCCGACACCCTCACAAAGCCTTGGCAGCCCTCTTCAAAGGCCGCGCTGGGCCCAGCACATGCAGCTCGCCAGCCGGGGAGGGAGAGGCCGAATAAGAGAGGCCAGGCCGGCCAAGGGGAGGGGAACTGCCCCGGGGAAGTGGCGAGGCTGGACGGCTGGCGGGATGCTACTGGATTTACCCGCTGCGAGGGCGGCCGCCGTCACACTGGCAACCCCGCCTGGCCCGGCAGAAGCTACTGAAGGGCGGCGACGCACGACGCAGACCCTTTCCTAAGAAAGACCCTTGCTCCCAAAGTTTATGGTTTAAGGGGAGAGGAGGGAGACCGGCCCCTTCGGATCTTCTCTTCCTCGGAGCTTTCCAAGTAGCCTTACTCGTCCGCCCGCCACTTAACATGACTGCTCGCCAGGAAGTCCGGCTGGCTTCGCCGGGTCGACCTTGGAGGATCCCGAACTGTCGGCGGCGCTACAGGGTTGTGCGCTTCGTCTCATGCATCCTTGAGAGCAAGTCCTGCTGCGCACCCAGGATTGGAAGATAGGGCCGCAGCTTTGGAAGCCCTTGGATGGCATTAAGAGTCCCGACCCTCCCAAGGTTCGACAGGTTTACACAGGAGGCAAGACCTTCCCGGGCTTTAATCACAACCCAGATCCGGAGGTGCGGGTTGAGCCTGATTTCAGATCCTCGGGACTACACTCCCTCTGCTCCCAAGGCGCTCTACATCTTAGACTGGCCAGTTTCTTAGAGTCTTTGATCACGGGAGAAAGGCAAACCCGTACTCAAAACGCCCGCCACCTCCCCAGGCAACTCCCCAGTGATCTTCCCAGCCGTTTTTCAAAGTTCTCCTGTGGAAGCGACAATCGGGTTTAGAGTTGCAAAATCTCATCCTAAACCCCCGCTGACCATTTCATTTTCTTTTCAGGGGTTGTCCTAGGTCCGAGCGCCTTTTGCAGAACTGGCGCTTTTAAAGAGAAAGTACCTGTCATATGGGCGCGCGCAGAAGCATCGAAAACCCCCAATTTGGGACAGGTTGGTTGGACGAAGGCACCGCCACTGCTTTGGCACGCAGGACCGTGGTTACCTTCATTCTGCACAATTAATCCAATTCTCAGGTTTTCCACCGTGCAACAAAACTACATAAGAACCACACCGACTGCGTTCCAACCATGCACCGCGATGAAAGATGAAAAAGTCTTAAGTTTAAAAACAAGTTGGGCGCATGGTAGGGAACGCAGATTCTACCCTGGACACGATACACCCGCTGGTCAGCGCGTGACGGATCGCCCCTAAAGAGGGAACGGAGCATCGGCCTACAGCCACCCACTTCTCCTCTACTCAGCGCCCGCCCCGCAAGCGCGTTTCTTTCCCTTCCAGGTTTCCCTCGCTCTTTTCGCTCCAAGAACGCCCCCGCCACGGACCCTCCGCACTCCGAACCTTGACCCAGACTAGGAAAACAAGGCATCTCCAGCCCCTGGCGATCGGGGGAGCTTCCCTTGGATGCCTCGTCTTTTCGAAGCGCTCCGGCTCTGGAGCTCACCTTTGGTCAATAGGATGGCCATGGCGCACAGCTCCAGTTGTAGCCAGATGAAGAAGAAACTGGAGTGACGCTCCATTGAAGACTCCCCTGCTTGGCTTTTTTTGCCGCCGGACGTCCCGAGATCGCTTCACCTTGCGACACCGCAAGGAAAGGCTCCGATGGGGAAACGCATCGACTCTCCCGAAGAACGAACCGTCTGCCCGCGTCGGCCGTCCTCCAGTCCCAGATCCCAGCAGAGCCCGCCGGACCCTGCAAATGCCGGACTGGCGAGGAGGAACCCCCCTTCAGCGACAATCACAACGGGCGCGCGGAGAACTGATCCCACGGCCGCTTCAGCGCTCTGCCCCGCGCAGACCTTGTTCTTCGCCACTTTCTTAAAGCCAGTGCGCAGGGCAGACGGTACAGCGTCCCCACTCCCCCTTACGCTCCAATCTTGCTCTGTAAATAATGCAGCCGCCCCGCCGCCTGACCCCACCTCGGTCCGCCCCTCGGTCCGCCCACTGCCGTTGTCGTAGGCGGAGCCGAAGTGGCGCTCAAAGTAGCGGAGCTTAGCGATCGAAGGGGTGGAAGGCTGACCCTGGAAGAGGGACTGTTGCCACTCACTTTCTCCTGGGTTTTTAGGGTCGGAATTAGCCGTGCAAATGGGCAGCAACGTTTAGTTTAACCAACGGCCGGGATTGTGGGAAATGCACGCTCTGTCCTTTTTTAGTTTGCATTGTATTTAATCTTCCACTAGTTAACTTTCGGGGCGGGGGTCAGAATCCCCCTAGCGTGCCAAATTCTGTGCCAGGAACGTCTGCTTCCGGCGAAATAAAGCACGCGGACAGGTTGCTCCTAGGCTTTTATGGCCTAGAAATCCGTAAAATGATGTCCAAGATAAGTAAAGGATAGAGGGAGGTAGGGAGGATGAAAAGGGGGTTTGGAGGGGGAGGCGGGCGGCCACCTTGAGAAGTTCCACCGGTGCCTTCCCTTCCCTGGAAAGGCGACAGGAGCGCTCCCACTTCCCCTCCGTGCGTCCTTCCCCTAGGATCGATAAAGCCTCGTCGGATGGAGGGTTTGACCAGCAGGAGCCTGACCGCTCCTTCGGATATAGTTGCATTGGGAGTAGCAGGCAGAAAACAGTTACTGAAAATTAGCAAATGCAAAAGCAGCAGGCGCCAGCAGGGCGACGCAGACAGAGACTGACACTCAATTATGCCCCCAACAGTCCCAGCAAACAGGCAGCCTGAGCCTGATCAATATCAGCCCCAGAGCGATCTTCTTACTGAATTGCTAATTCATTTATTAGAGAACTCTCTCATGAAACAGGCAGTCCAGGCGGGATTTTGGTTCTTCCTTTGTGCAATTGTTGCACTAACAATTTTGAATTTACAGTTTTGCAGTGTCCTCCCCTAATTATGTATAGGTGAGCAAAGGCTCAATCCAAGCATACATATATCTGATTTTTTTAAAAAAACCGAAACAAAATTCTATACCTCTTTGGCGAGGGAGACTCCCTCACTTCATTCAGCTTCGCATTTTTTTATCTTTACGTTTTGTTGATTTATTTGGAATTTCTTTCATTATCGTGAACTCGGCAGAATCATTTGGGCAGGGTAAAACTTTAAATGATTATTCTTAATTTACATCTATTGCAGTTCTCATATTTCCTTGCAGAAATGTGTTTACCAAGCCTTGGGGATCTCATGCGGGGGATACTGTGTGATGGTTATGTTTTTATTTATCAAATTTATATACTGCCTGTCTATCAAAGTAATTGGGTGGCCTACAACACAATAAAAACAAAAATGCAGAAACATTAAAAACATTAAAGTTAACAGAGAGAAGCTAAAACTAAGAACTGGTTCATGAGCAGTATGGAGATAGGATCTCGTTTCATCAAAAGAAGACCCTTCTGTCTTGCAATTACAATAATGGAAGGATCTGTGATCCCATTAGTAGAGCATGACGCAGCTATGTATGTGCCTCCCAGTTGGTTTTTGACTCTTGGTGATTGCCTGGAGTAGCCCCTGCAGTTTCCTTGGCAAGTGATTTGCCATTGCCTCCTTCAGTAGAGTTGAGAGGGAGTGACTGGCCCACATTCATTCAACTGTTTTGTTTCCTGTTGTCCAACCTAGTGCCTTAATCCAAAAGGTGCTTTTTCAGAAGGCAACTGGACTTTCTTGTTTTTTCTTTTGGAGATACTTTGCTTCTCATCCAAGAAGCTTCTTCAGCTGGGAATTGGCCATGGAACTTCCCTTTACTGAAATTTCAAGTCTACAATATTCTCTTGTATTAGAAGCTCATATCAGCTTCAAAGGGAAAACGGATAACTGTCCTTGAAACGGGTAGAAGAGACGTGATGGTGCAGTGGTTAGAATGCAGTACTGCAAGCTACTTTGGACTGCCAGCTGCCTGCAGTTTGGCAGTTCAAATCTCACCAGGCTCCAAGTTGACTCAGCCTTCCATCTTTCCAAGGTGGGTAAAATGAGGACCCAGATTGTTGGGGGCAATTTGCTGATTTTGTAAACCACTTAGAGTGGGCTGTAAAGCACGGCAAAGGGGTATATAAGTCTTAAATCCTATTAGTATTACATTCCTGTCAATGCCAATAGGACCTTTCCTTTGTGTTAACCTCGCTGTACCTTGTATTGCATCTTGTATCGCTCAAGATTATATCAACTATTGTATCTAGCTGATTCAAGTTAGATTGTGAAAAGAATCACTCAACAAATGATATCCCTTCCACTCTCGGTTCTGAAATTACATTTCTAGAATTCTGGCCTGTGAGAATAAACTTAAAATTTACTCCTCTTAAAGTCTCTGCAAGCAGGATAGATGTGTAGGTGCATATACCAATGCATATACTGTAACCTCCCGGGTACTGGCCTCCCAGGAGGTTACACGAGGCTGGCTCCAGGGGATTATAAATGCTTCTCTGAGTGAGGGTGCCTTTCCTGCCGCCTTGAAAGAGGTGGTAGTGAGGCCCCTCAAGAAGCCTTCCCTGGACCCGGCTGAATTAGCGAACTATCGTCCAGTCTCCAACCTTCGTTTTGTGGCGAAGGTTGTTGAGAGCGTGGTGGCACAACAACTTCCCCGGCACCTGGATGAAGCTATCTATCTAGACCCGTACCAGTTGGGCTTCAGGCAGGGTACAGCACAGAAATGGCATTGGTCGCGTTGGTCGATGATCTCTGGAGGGCTCGGGACAGGGGTTGCTCCTCTGTCCTAGTCCTATTAGATCTCTCAGCTGCTTTTGATACCATTGACCATGGTATCATGCTGCAGCGGTTGAGGGGGTTAGGAGTAGGGGGCACCATTCTGCGGTGGTTCTCCTCCTTCCTCTCCGACCGCTCGCAGTTTGTGTTGGCAGGGGGACAGAGGTTGACCTTGAGGCGTCTCACATGGGGAATGCCGCAAGAGTCGGTCCTCTCGCCCCTCCTATTCAACGTTTATGTGAAGCCGCTGGGTGGGATCATCCGTGGTTTTGGGGTGAAGTGTCATCTGTACGCTGATGATACTCAGCTGTACATCTCCACCCCAGACCATGCCAATGATGCCCTTGATGTGATGTCTCGCTGCCTGGAGGCCGTGCGGGTCTGGATGGGGAGGAACAGGCTCAGACTCAACCCCTCCAAGACCGAGTGGCTGTGGCTTCCGGCGCCCCGATATAGTCAGCAGGTGCCATCACTGACTATTGGGGGTGAATCTTTGCCCCCCACAGAGAGGGCTCGCAATCTGGGTGTCCTCCTGGACGCATGGCTGTCTTTAGAAGAGCATATGACGGCCGTGGCCACGGGGGCCTTTTATCAGGTTCGCCTGATTCACCAGTTGCAGCCCTTTCTGGACCAGGATGCCCTGCGCACAGTCACTCACGCCCTTGTTACCTCCCGATTGGACTATTGTAATGCTCTCTACATGGGGCTCCCCTTGAAGAGCACTCGGAGGCTCCAACTGGTCCAGAATGCGGCCGCGCGGGTGGTTATGGGCTCAACTCGTGCCCACATGACACCCCTCCTGCGCGAGCTGCACTGGTTCCCAGTGGTCTTCCGGGTGCGATTCAAGGTGTTGGTTACCACCTTTAAAGCGCTCCATGGCATAGGACCCGGGTACCTTCGAGACCGTCTTCTGCCACCAATAGCCTCCCACCGACCAGTCTGCTCCCATAGAGAGGGTCTCCTCAGGGTGCCATCGGCCAAGTTATGTCGGCTGGCAACACCCAGGGGGAGGGCCTTCTTTGTGGGAGCCCCAGCCCTGTGGAATGAACTGCCCCCGGAAATACGTAAGATCTCCAACCTCCGGATGTTTCGCTGCGCACTGAAGACCCTGTTGTTCCGCCAGGCCGGGCTATCAACATAATAATTTTAAATTGGGGTATTTTAAATTTCTGGGGTTTTAAATTGAGCCAAATTTATTTAATCATTTTAAATTTTAATCGTTGTTTTGTCTTGTGTTTTTAAATAGGCTGTACACCGCCCTGAGTCCTTCGGGAGAAGGGCGGTATAGAAATAAAAATTATTATTATTATTATTATTATTATTATTATTATTATTATTATTATTATTATTATTATTATTTATCACATCTATGCCCCCTATAATTGAACAGATACAGATCTATAAGTTGGTGACAAAACATTTTGGCCCTCCCAAACTATGCCCATCTCCATTCTGCTTTGGTGGAGCATCTAATTATGGGTTAGGTAGTACTTCCCACTGCCACAAGCCCTTCACCATGGCTTCTCCTTCTTTACCATAGTGGGAAGAGACATGGACTCTTCCAGCTTGAACAATTTATTTAGCAATAAACAGAGCCTTATGATAAGATCAGCAATAGATCCACTCATCTGCATGTTGCCTGAAGATATTCCTTTCTATGACTCCTCCCAGCAATTTAGCCTTTTTTTCTTTTTATTCCCAGGCCTATAAAAGTGTTGCCTTAACATTGATGTGATCCAGGCAAATTCCTGGCTTAGGTTGCCTGGAGCAGTGCTTATCAACTTTGGCAATTTTAAATGGGGTGGATTTTCAACTCCTAGAATTCCCCAGCCAGAGTGCTATGGAATTCTGGGAGTTGAAGTGCACAAATCTTAAAAGTTTCCAGCGTTGAGAAACTTCAAGGCTATGTCTAATCTTTAGATCCTTATGACTATAGCAGTGTCCCCAACTTTTCAGGCTCGGGACCGGTGGCAGAGGCAGCAGCAGGAGGGAGGGGATGGTTTCACTTGCCCACGGTTCTTACGCAAATGCGGCTTCACATGGCCATGTGCTCGCCTGCCGCTTAGGTAACATAATTCCCAACAAGCCGTGTCCCAAGCAGGGTGTGGCCTGAGGGTTGGGAACCCCTGAATATAGGATCCATTTGTAGAAATGAAATGAAACAAATTAACTTTTTTTCTTGCTAATTGTTTTTCTGATAATTTAATTTAATTTAATTTAATTAATTAAATTTATATGCCGCCCCTCTACAAAGACTCAGGGCGGCTCACAATACATTTTAAAAAATAATTATTAAAAAAATCGAAAAATTAAAAACATTAAAAACTCATTCACGCCATTCATGGCCGGATCTCGCCAGATCACAAGAGTGAGATCAATGGCCCCAGGCCTGCCAGAAAAGTCAGGTCTTCACCGCTTTTCGGAAGGCCAATAGGGTGGGGATGGTCCGGACCTCAGGAAGTAACTTGTTCCAGAGAGCTGGGGCCGCCACAGAGAAGGCCCTCCCCGCGGGCCCGCCAGCCAGCATTGTTTAGCAGATGAGACCCGGAGGAGACCAACTCTGTGGGATATTTATTTATTTATTTATTTATTTATGGTTGAATTTCTATACTGCCCTTCTCCCTGAGGACTCACGGCAGTGTACAGCCAAAATTAAAAAACATGCAGTACAGATATTAAAAAACAATTAAAAGATATATAAATTTGGCCCAATTAAAACTCACTACCAATTAAAACATTTAAAACATTTAAAAACAGTTAAAAATTTCTTCTTAAGCCAGCCAGGCTTGCTTGAAAAAATGGGTTTTAAGGGCACGACGGAAGGCACTGAGGTCTTGGATTCTCCTTATCTCTGGGGGCAGCTGATTCCAGAGGGTAGGTGCCCCCACAGAGAAGGCCCTCCCCCTGGGTGTCACCAGCCTACACTGTTTGGCTGATGGCACCCTGAGGAGGCCCTCTCTGTGGGAGTGCACGGGTCGATGGGAGGTCGTCGGTAGCAGCAGGCGGTCTCGAAGATAGCTAGGCCCTATGCCATGGAGCGCTTTGAAGATGATAACCAGCACCTTGAAGTGCACCCGGAAGACCACCGGGAGCCAGTGCAGCTTGCGCAGGAGCAGTGTTACATGGGAGTGCCATGCTGCTCCCGTCACTACCAGCGCTGCTGCGTTCTGGACCAGCTGGAGCCTCCGGGTGCTCCTCAAGGGGAGCCCCATGTAGAGAGCATTGCAGTAGTCAAGGCAAGACAAGAAAGGGCCGCAACTGGCGAATCAGGCGAACCTGACAAAAGGTCCCCCTGGTTACAGCCATCAGATGTTCCTCCAAAGACAGCTGCACATCCAGGAGGACTCCCAGATTGCGAGCCCTCTCTGTGGGGGCCAACGACTCGCCCCCAATAGTCAGTGATGGAGTCAACTGACTATATCGGGATCCCGGGAGCCACAGCCACTCAGTCTTGGAAGGGTTGAGCTTGAGCCTGTTCCTCCCCATCCAGACCCGCACAGCCTCCAGGCACTGGGACATCACTTCAAGGGCATCGTTGGGGTGTTTTACGTTTTAAATCGTTTTACATTGGGAGCTATGCGGCAGAAGGCGGACTCGAAGTTAAGGATCTCCAAGCCTAAGAAATACACTGAGCTGCTTCATATATGAGAACTAATGCTAGAATAATCTACACTTCTTGCTGGAAATAACATTCAGTCTTTTCATTAGAGATTTGGCAAGGTATTGCTTAGGAAATATGCATTAGTGTCAAAATTAACTCCCTATCTGAAAAAATAAGTCTGATACTAACTTTCACTTAATTTGGACTTCATAGACTATATTTCTGTACATAAATATCTTTTTCAAAGATGCTTTTTCAAAAGGCAGCTGGACTACACACTCCAGCTGCCTTTTGAAAAAGCACCATTGAGACAACAGTGATCTGGATGACTGAGAATCTCCCTAGACAACCATCTGTCACACCCAACATCCACGTTTCTTTCAGTATAAGACCTTAAATTCCAAATTCTGTCTGATTGGTCATATATAGAGTTAAGGAGGAATATTTCAAATTAAAGGGACATTCTTGTTAATTCCTATAATTTTGACTGATAGTTCTCTTCATTGTGCATGTTTCTGTGTTCTGACTTAACAATATTAGCATTAATTCATAAAGTGCCAAACAGAAATATGATTGTATCTCTTCCCATTTAACACTGCTAGTAACAATAACAGAAGAATGTTTTCCCTTCTTTTAACATTATGTAAATGATTGCACAATTTTGTACATCTTTAATATATTCCCTTTTTATTTCCACACACACCCCTTTCCCTTCCACTTCTTTTTCCCTCTTTTTCCCTTTTATTCTTTTATTTTAGGTAGTTTTAAAGAGCAAACATTAAAAAAGTGCTCAAAAGGCAATATTCGATACAGCGATTCAGAAAGGCACAAATACAGAATAACATGGGCATATATGTGTAATTATCCCAGACACATCACCAGCACCAAGCTGGAGATGGGAGTAAAGACAGAGATAATGAGCAGCTCCGTCCCTGTTCATCATCACTCAAAGAAGGCAGATTTCAAGAAGATCCCTGAGCGAGCAAGCTTCACCTGCCTCCTCCATTCTTCCAGATGAGCTGAGTATACCCAGAGGCTAATTGTAGCCACCTGTGCAGCCAGTCTCAAAGCAACAAAGCCCTCATGTCTAAGTAGGAGAACACTTTTTGTTTTTGTTCTTTGAAATCTATTGCAGGGAGGATTTGCAGACTGTTTTATTGCAACTGCTATTATGGACTGCCATTCTGAAGCCAGTCCGTGGGTGTTTCTTGTTCTTGTAGGGGATAGCAACCACGTTTATAAACTAGTATCAGGACGCTTATTCAGTATTCATTGGCTGGTAGGACATTTAAATAGATGATTTTATGTATTATGCTCAGGTCAGACCGAAGACGGCGAAGTTCTAAATTGTCTAAGCCCAAAATTTCGAATCTGGTGGCATGAGGTATTTTGTTGTGAGCAGAGGAGTGGAGGACTCTTCTTGTGAAATATCTCTGGACTTGTTCGATTGTATTAATGTCCGATATGCAGTGCGGCTTCCACGCAGATGAGCTGTATTCAAGAACTGGTCTGGCAAAGGTTTTGTATGCCCTAGTTTGCAGTTCAATATTACTGGAGAAGAAACTATGCAAGATTAGGTTAACAACTCTTAATGCTTCAAATCAAATCAAAAAGAATCAAATGATTCTTGCTGGCCCCATCCAATTCAGCATTCTCTGGCACACCAAGGCCAGAGAGAGGCATTTGGTTCCCCAGTTGGTATTTAAGACATGCTGCCCACAATTCAGTGAGTAACAGATAACCATCAAGACTAGTTTACTATTGATAGTCTTCCCTCGTGTTTGTCTAATCCTCTTCTAAAACTTTCACAGTGTCTGGTGGCAGCAAATCCCGTAGTTAAATATGCATTGTGTAAAGAGGTTTTATCAGATCATTTCTGTCTACATGCTGAAAAAGGCCATTCAGACTTCCCCTGCAGCGAGGACAGATGCCAATAATCGATTAAACTTCTCTGCAGTTTCTTTGTCTTTCCTGAGTACATGTTTAATGTCCTGTACTTCAACAATCCAAACCCTGCCTAGCCGGTTTCCTGGTTGGAATATTTCTAAAGGTCTTTCCCCCTTTCCCCCCCCCCCTTTTTTTTTGGCCAAATGCTCCTAAAGTCTTTCTACATATTTTACTGTACGCTCTTACTTCTTTTGTCAGTTTCTGTATGCTCTTTTTTATTTTCTGGTTTGTGCAAAACTTTGAGGGAAGCTGCCCTACCTCTAATTCAGGTAGTCTTTGACTTACAACCACATTTGGGACTAAAATTTCCATGACTAAGCAAGCCAGTTGTTAACTGAGTTGCTTCTGATTTTAAGACCCTTTATGCTATGGTTTGTAAGTGAATCATTCTGGATGTTAAGTGAATACAGGTAGTCCTCGACTTACAACAGTTCATTGAGTGACCACTCAACGTTACAAAGACACTAAAAAAGGGGACTTATGATCATTTTTCACAGTTAAGACCTTTGTAGGTCCCCCATGATCATGTGATCCAAATTCAGATGCTTGGCAATTGGTTCATACTTATGACCGTTGCACCGTCCCAGGGGTCACATGATCCCCTTTTGCAGCCTTCTGACAATCAAAGTCAATGGGGAAGCCAGATTTACTTAACAACTGGATTACTAACTTATCAACTGCAGTGATTCATGTAACAACTCAATTAACAAATATCTCACTTAATAACAGAAATTTTGGGCTCAGTTGTAGTCATATGTCGAGGACTACCTGTCCATGATTGTTAAACAAGCCCAACTTCCCTCATTGACTTTACTTGTCAGAAACTGACAGGTAAGATTGCAAATGATGATCCAGTCCACTGCAAGTGAATATCATGAATATATGTTGGTTGCTAAATGCCTGAATTTTTATCCTGTGATGGTGGAGATGCTAGAATGGCCAGAAGTACAAGTGACTGGCCACGTTACTTTTTAAAGAACTTTTATAACTTTAAACAGTCACTAAACAAATGGTTGTAAATTGAGGGTTACCTGTGCAGTGTTTCTTAACATTGACAGCTTGAAGATGTGTGGCCTTCAACTCCCAGAATTCTCCAGCCAACCTAATTTCTGGGAAAAAGTCCATGCACTTTTAAGTTGCCACAGTTGAGAGACACTGCTCTCTAATAGTTTCCCTCTGACTCTTTTCTCTTTTTTTAGCAAGAAAATTATACAAAGACATAAAAATGGAAAGGGGCTGATAAGTCCACAGCCAGAGCCAATAATCTATTTAAAGACAGTTGGGCAAAACTTTACAAATGGACACATTTGTTTGATATTGTGTGCTTTTAAATGTACATATAGTCTCAGACAAGACAAAGCCTGTAAATCATCTTCTCCATATATTCATCGAAACACATATCCATAGTTGTCTTGTTATTCCACATTGATTAGGGAAGGGGGAGAAATAATGTTAACGCGATCAAAGTCCACCCTTTGTATGCGCAGGTGACAAGACCCGTACAAAACAGGCAGGGCTTCAATTTGCTGGCCTTTGCCATTTTTAGAATTTTAGTCTCCACCTGACAGAAATGCACACCCAAATCCTACAGTTTCTCCCTAAAGAGCATCTCTTCATTTGCGATCATTGTTGTCATCAGAATCTCTTATTTTATCTTTGTTCCCAAGACAGTAGCTTTATCTCCTCCTAGATCAGTGATGGCTAACCTTTTTGCCATCGCGTGCCGGGAGTGCGGGAAGGTCGGGAAGGTCGCGGTCGTGTGTGCCCACACCCATAATTCTATGTGCCCCGCCCCTGCGCTTCTCCCATTTTTGGCACATGATGGTACGGTGGGCCCCAGTAGGCCCATTTTTCACCCTCCCCAGACTCCAGAGCCTTTCTAGGAGCCTGGGGAGGGTGAAAACGGCCTTCCCCACTCCTCCGGAGGCCAGAAATGGCCTGTTTGCCAACTTCCAGTGGGCCCAGAAGGCCCTAAAATCAGCTGGAGCTGAGCTCACGGGCCCATCGATATGGCTCCACGTGCCGCCTGTGGCACCCGTGCCATAGGTTCGCCATCACGGTCCCAGATCTTATTTTTAATTTGCTGCTTTTTGTACTGCAAAACACCAATGGGTTGAAAAACATAGAATAACAACTAAAAAAAAACATAGGACACCCCACAGTTATTCTTTCTATCATGACCCAAGTCAGGACACTAAGATGGACTGAACCAGGACTAGAGGCTGGATTGGGGAGAAGAAAAAATGTCTTGGAAAAAGACAATAGCCAACTATCTCCATCTTTGTTAAGATCATAAGAACACCTTATGACAATTTGTTCACTTGGTACTTCTGAATGCTGCCTATCACCATGTCAAAACTGCAGTCCCTGGTCATCTACTGTGAACACTGATATTTCCTTGTAGTGTTGGTCAAGATGGGGCTTACTTGTTATTTTATTATTTATTTATTTTAATTTAGAAGCCATTCATCTCCACTGTTTTATTATTCATAAATCTCTCCAGCTTCACTCTATCCCACCACCAATCTACTAACAGGGCTACTTCTAGGGCACTTTTCGGAGAACCCTAAACTTTCCGAAAATGAAAGACCATGTCCTGATTGGCCCACTGGCACAGAGCATCTCAATTAGTGAAAAAATTCAGTGAGTGGAGTAGCCCAGTCTAAGACGCCAGTCAGGCCTAAACAAAAAACCTAACTTCAAGGTTTGACTTGGGCATGTACCAACTAACACAATTCTAGTGCAATGTTACCAAATTGCTCAGTGCACCCAGAAATCCAGTTTGGGGGGGGGTGTTCTTATTTAGTTAGTTAGTTAGTTAGTTAGTTAGTTAGTTAGTTAGTTAGTTAGTTAGTTAGTTAAACGTACAAGATAACAGGGTATAAGTATAAACATAGACATGAACAATAACTCATCCCATAACTGGAAGAAAATATTAGGACTTTTTAAGCCTCTGGAGAAAAAACAAAGGAGAATAAGCTTCCAGAAAACTTTTTTAAGGGACTGGGAAGATCTTATTCAACAGATAAACAGATAAAATATGTATCTAAATGGGAATCTGACTGAAGGACTGAATCAGGGCTGGGTTTCAGCAGGTTCTGACCAGTTCTGGAGAACTGGTAGCAGAAATTTTGAGTAGTTCGGAGAACCGGTAGTAAAAATTCTGACTGGCCCTGTCCCCATCTATTTTCTGCCTCCCGAGTTCCAGGTGATCGGGAGGAAATGGGGATTTTGCAGTAACCTTCTCCTGAATTGGGGACAGAATGGAGATTTTACAGTATCCTTCCACTGGAGTGGGGTGGGAATGAAGATTTTTCAATATCCTTCCCCTGCCACGCCCACCAAGCCGAGCCACAGAACCAGTAGTAAAAAAAATCACTGGACTGAATATACAATACATAAGCAGAATGACTAAAATATATGAATATAAGTAATATGATTCTCCGTGGGGAATCTGCCTCATACAGTAAAGCAATGGCTTTGATTTATATCTTAAATTGGAAGCAACACTCTGCTATTTGGGAAGATCTTTTGGAAAACCCTGGAAAGGAAGGAATAAATGTCCGTGAAGTCAAAAAAAGGAAAACTTATAGTTCTCCAAGAAGAGAAAATTGAAATCTCTGGTGCATTACCGCCATCTAGTGGATTCTGGAAAAATGGCAACGAGACAGCAACTGCAATAAAGAGTTTCTCCTCATATCTCTTGCTTTAAATTCTAACCCATTTTCCACACACCCACAGTTTTATTTCTAATGTGACAGCCTTCTGCTACCTGGTTAGAGCCTTCAAAGTATAGAAAGATTAAGAAAATTTCTGGGAAATCACTGATCACCATTGTCCACACTGCACTCAGGCCAGGGGTGGGTTTAAATTTTTTTACTACCGGTTCTGTGGGCATGGCTTATTTTGTGGGTGTGGCTTGGAGGTCATGTGACTAGGTGGGCGTGGCTAGCTGGTCAGAGTCATTTCTGGAAGGTCCTCGCACTTACAACCAGTCCTCGCACTTACGACCCAACTCATTTTGTTTGCTTTTAACACTGATCAGCTGTAGGATGGCCCTTTGAAGCCCCTCCGCAAGAGTTTAAACAGTTTTTTTTCCCTCTAGTCATCAGCTGGGACTCAGGAGGCAGCAATAGATTGGGGGTGGGACCAAATAAAAGGTAAGAATAAGTGGGGGGGAGAACCGGTTCTGTGACGTCATATCGTCACTACTGGCTCGGCGGAACCGGACCAAATCGGGAGGAACCCACCACTGATTCAGGCCCATGAAAAAACCAAAAGTTAATAGGCATGAATTCACTTCTAAAAATCTTGGCCTATCAGTGTAACCTGCTTTCAGCCAAGGCAATGCAGGTAGTTCCTGACTGACAACAGTTTGCTTAGTGACTGTTCGAAGTTATAACGACACTGAAAAAAGTGATGGCCATTTTTCACACTTACAACTGTTGCAGCATCCCCATGATCATGTGATTTACATTCGAATGCTTGACAACTGACATTGCAACTTGACGGTTGCAATGTCCCAAGGTCATGTTACCACCTTTTGTAGCCTTCTGACAAGCAAACTCAATAGGGAAACCAGATTCACTTAAACGCCATGTTAATAACTTAATAACTGCAGTGATTCACTTCTTAACAAATGTGGTAAGAAAAGTCATAAAAGGGGGCAAAACTCACCTAACAAATTTCTAACTTAGCAATATCTATTTTGGGCTCAGTTGTGGTCGTAAGTTAAGGACTACTTGTATTTAAAGAAAGAGCTTTGGCCATTAAGGTCTAAACCAACATTGAGTGTCTTGCAAACATCAGGTTGTTGAAATGGCTGGGCAAGAATATTTTTAAACAGAAAAACACCTGACAATAAGTGTGACTCAGGACCATTGAATAGCCTTTACCAGAGCAAAATTTGAGCAGCTGTGTTTTATGGTTAAATATGAATGATTCAACAAGTGCCATACCTTGAGACAATGTATGGATGTAGAACACTTGGTATAGAAGATACACACCTGATTCAACTCCCAATTATGTCCCAACAAGAGCCCAGTATTTATAGACACTTTATTTTATTGCATCTGATGCTTATTGTTTCTTCATATTGTCAGCTAAATAATCAATAAAACTATATTAAATGATAGCAATACTTTTAACAAACAGCTTCTGATGAATTGATTCATTGTGACCATTGATAAAACAGACATATGAATTAATTAGATTTATAGCTTATCTTTCATTCAGGAACTCCAAGTAATAAACTCTTCCTTGTTGTCATCCCCTCGCAATCATATACTTAGATGTTATGAATATCCATACTATTACCTTGAAATCTCCATCTTTTGAGCCACTAAAAATGTGATCTCGGTTTGATTGAAAACTACACGCCCATCTCCCTCTGTTACGTTACATGCAAAATCATGCCATCAGATATAATCCAATCAATTATTCACCTTTTAGAGGAAAATGACTTGTTATCCAAATTTACAACTTTTGCATAGTAAAAAAATATTTAGGTCACATAAACTGATTATGTAAAATTGTTTCATATTACTGAAATGCTTTGCAACATGATATTGATGGTGTCTTCAAATGGTCATCCATTTGGCAACTCCAGATTTCAGTTAAGAAATGTTCAGTTTTGCATATTGGAAAACAATATCAGAATGTAAAGGATAAATTAGGCGGTATTGATCTAGTACGGGGGTCCCCAACACCTGCTCCATGGACTGGTACCAGTCCACAGCCCATTGGGAACCAGGCCACACAAGTGGCATGCATGCATAAAACCACCACCACTCCTGCCGCCAGTCCGTACAGCCAGAAAGGTTGGGGACGTCTGTTCTAATAGATAACCCTTATTTTGTTAAGGATCTGGGCGCGCTCATTTCCAACGATTTATGTTCTAAAGTTCATTGTAACAGAATTGCTAAAAAGCACTAAAATTGTGAACTTAATTCTATGAAGTTTTTTTCCCCTTGGAAATATTGTATTGCTCATTAGAGTGTACAAAATATGTTAGGCCAATCCTAAAATAGTGTTCAACTGTCTGGAATCCTTACCATATATTGGACATTTAATACCATCAAGTGAGTCCAGAAGTACTTTGCAAGAAAAGTCTTGGATTCTTCTGTCCATAATAGAATACCTTATGCTACTAGGCTTCAAATTCTAAGTTTGGATAATTTAGAACTACGACACTTGCAGTCACTTAGGGATTGTGTACAAATTGTGCATAATAATGCTTTTTACCTGTAAATGACTTTTTTAGCTTTAATCACTATGTTAACACATGCAAACTGCTTTAAATGTTGATTTTTGCAACAGAATTGTCATAAGTCTACCTGATTCAGTTGTATCAGCTATTAATTTTCAGATTTAATTCCAACTTAACTTCTGTGCACCTTTCGATATTTAAGAGGTCCCCAAGGGAGCATGTGTAAGTGCACTGGCATGATTACCATCCCTGTCATTTTGATTTTATTTTGTTTGAATTTGTAATTTTTGCTTGATGAATAATGTGGCGATTCCTGGGATTGGGATTTGCAGGTGGCATCAGTCTTCCTTTGGCTAGGTTACAACTCTCCACCTAGTATAGATAGGCTAGGCAGGAATGATTAGAAAGGCAGGTCATGTTTCCTTTGATAGGAAGCTGGTACTGTATATCATTAGGGGTTAATTTTAGTGATAATTAATATAGTGGTATGTAGAAATGATCTTGGGGGACAGGAAGCAGCCCTTAGGGGTAGCTGCTGAGCTTGCGAAAGAAATTGAGGCATGACAGAATTGGAAGGGACCTTGGAGGTCTTCTAGTACAAGCTCCTTCTCAAGCACTCAGAAGATCCCGTCTCTGGTTTCTTGGATTATAACGAAGGGGAAAGAGATGCACTTTCAGACTTTGAAGACTCAATGTAATTTTACAATAAAGATAAAGCTAGTAATTTTGGGTGTGCTTCTTGTCTAGATTACTTTACTGACATTAAAGTAATAAAATAAGAACAAATGGAGTGAAGCACTACATAACAAAGGACAAAAGGCTGTCCCACAGAAACTGGTGCAACTGGGAAGCTAATTTTAGCTTACAGAGCAGTTGGACGAAAATTCAATTCTCCATTTTTAAAAGCTATCTGAAACTTGTCAATTCAAGACAGAAGGTCTTCAGCATGTCTTTGTAGAGGACTCAGAAAATTGAAACAGAATTTAATCTTGCCTTCAAAAATTAATGCTTTCAGCATGTGACATTTTACTGCTTATAAAATGATGATCATGTGCTGTCAAGTTGTTGACTATTGGCAACTACATAAATTCTCATAGATGACAATCTGTCCCTAGCCTGGTTCTTTAGGTCTTCCAGTGGTGCATCCATTGCCACTATAACTCAGTCCATTTAGTTTAGGTTGTCATCTTCTCTCTTTTTCCATTCCCAGCATTAGAGCCTTCCCCAGGGAGCTAGGCATTGAAAGGTAAAGGGTTACTCCTGTCCAAAGGGGATGAGTGCTCAACTCAGGGTGCGTGGGTGCTCAACTCAGTTTCTTAGCTGAGGGAGCCAGTATTTTCCAAAGACAATTTCCATAGTCATGTGGCCAGCATGGCTGTATGCCAAGACACATGGATCACTGCTAGGTATTTACAAAATATATAAGTATAATAAGATAGTAGAGAGGCAAACTTGATTGGGCAAGTTTGATATCTGAAGGACAATTGAGGGACCCAGAAATGTTGGGCTAGTTAAATAGGAATTTGTCAAATATCACTGACTTTTCAAACTTGACAAAGACACATTTTAAATCTAAAATGGCATCCACAAGGCCAACATTAAATTAAAAAGCAAATTATTATAACATGAGGTTGCCAATTATCAGGAAGTTTTGCCACCACCTGAAATTATATGAGATTTTGGATAGGAACACAAATTTGTGATATTAAGTGTTTGCCTGAGATTTTGAACATTTTTAAGTATTAAAAAGGTATTTGTACTACTAGATAATGCAAGACATGCAATCTCAATCAGTTTGAGAGCTACACTAGTTTTTGTTTGGCAGTTCACTGAGCAAAAATCACAATCGCAATACAACACTAAAATTTAAGGAAATAAAGAGTGCTGAGAGGCACTCTCTGGAAATTTCCAATTTGTGGTTGTAGAGATCTAAAGGGATTTTAAAAATCTACCATTTTCCCCCTTAAAATATTTTAAATTAGTATCTTTTGAAAAGAAAAATGAAATAGAGCTGTTGTTCCTGAACATATATTCCTACCTCTTGCTGGACTGCCTTTTTCAGAATGAAAAACTAATTAACGTTTTTCTGGTTAACATCAACTACATGAAATTTTGACTGCCCTTCTTGTTCAAGAGAACAGAACAAATCAACAGAACTTTAGAATGGGAAAACTCCTCTTTGCCCTGTGAATCTACTCAAGATCCACAAAGAACAGAACAGCACAAAGAAGCTGACCCATAAACACTGTCTTTATTGAAACACCAGAATTCAGTGTATTAAACTCTATTTTAACTACATTAATATATTTCCATAACTTATATAAATTATTATTTTTTTTACTAATCTGTTATACTGTTGCATTATCACCCACCTAGATGCACTTTTAATTGTATAAATCAACCACTTTCAATTTTCATAAAGCAAACATGATTTTATGATATCAGGTAATACATAATACATTTTATGCTTTAAAATAAGAAAGTGATTGTAAATTAGTAAACAGTGCTATAATAAGTTTGTTTGTTTTACAAAAATAGCTTTTTTTCCTTTTCTGGATTTAAAACTTTTGGAAATATTACATCTTCTTTGAGGTCTCTTATCAAGCGAAATCATTTTATAGAGTGTTTTCATTTTACAGTGTGTTATCAAGAAGACAAAAAGATAAGAACAGATTTACAAGCAAATGAGGAAGCATACATAAATAAGCAGGACTCTGTTTTTCTGAGGCAGTTGCATCTCTGAATGAATTTAAGTCAATAAATCAACAGTGCCACAGCTGGTTTGCAAGTTGGCCATTTTTCCGCATGACCTAAATTTCTAATCAGACTTTAAGAATGTATAAAGACTTAAACAAAGATTATCATTATTTTTTTTGGAAAAAAAACCCAAATTTATTTTGTAGTAGCAATAGTTTCTTTTTTATTTTTTAATATACTTTAGGAAACAATATACAAAGCTGAGCTTTCCCACCATTTTCAAACAGTGAGACACTCCAATTACACAAAGTCAGCATTTTGTGATGGCTAAGAACAGCAGTCAGCACCAGACTTGAACAGTTAGCTACAACACAAACATCCTTTCAAATGAAAAGTCATAATAGCAAGACAGGTAAAAACCAGGAGTTAACATATGACAACTGTTGGGAGGTGTCACTGATCCTTGTTGAATGTCATTAAATATTTTATACACAATTACAATTTTTTTTAAACAAAACTTTCCAGAAGGACTTATTTTTAATTAAGTAAAAAAGTATTCAACAAGAATAGCTTTGATGAAGAATCCCCAAACAGTCTAAATTGTAATATGTTATCGACAAAGGAAAAGAGAACCAGTGGTTTTTTGTTTGTTTCTTTGTTTGAAAACATGTTTATTACAACAGATACAATTCACATCTGACTAGCTTTTTCCTTCCTTCCCTCCCACAACCATGTTGACATGTTCATTGGGCTATTTCCTTATAATCTGAGAAAGCGATGTACTTTCAAGCACATATGCCCAGTAGTAGTATCAGTCCATTCTTTCAGGGTGCAAATGGAAATACATTTCAATAATTTATACAAACAAGTGGGTTATGCTCAATCACTGCAATTTTAAGCTACTGTACACAGGAATGAAAAGATTATAGAAAAGTGCCATAGCAACAGTGCCTTATGAAATGAAGAAATTAGAAGAATTAAAAAAAACCCTATTAAAATCAGATCTAGGAATTTAAAAAGAAAATGAACACAGAAAATTAAGAACACTGCTCTGTAAAACAGAAATGGAAAAGCACTGCTGTTGATTAGGTGCAAGTGTGGAAACAGTTGTTTCATGATATTTTGTACATTACCCTAACTGTTTCAAACTGTTGCAGCTTTGAGACACAGATCACCTGGCGCTTGCATTGTATTTCAGGAAATGCAAGATTTTTTGAACGATAAATTAACTAAAAAAAGAGAGCTAATTTTGCAGACAGGTTTACATGTAAAAGGCTAGGTATTTAGCCATCTCAGCATTGATTAGTTTTGGATGTCTAAGCTGATACACATGGCTTCCCATGGCTTCACTCTACAAAACATATTTACAACGTGAAGAATACATCTACAAGAAATCTACATTTCAAGGGTTTTACAAATCATTCTTGTATTTTTCCCCCGAATGACTTCCTTCCTTTCCCCTTTCCCCTTTTATTTTGTATTGCCCAACTCAACGGTCCAAAGTCTACTCAAATGCAGCTGAAAAAAAAGTTAAGACTGGGCAACTAGTTTTACAGTCTTGTACTTAAAACCCATGTGCAATTATTCAATATTTCACACCATGAAGGAATTCTGATTCTTTAGTTTTTCAAGTTCTTTAATTTGTTGTCTCAAAAAGAGTATCCTATAAAAGAAAATAATATAATTAGCATCTAAGATACCGAACTGATTCTTCAGTAAGAAGTTATACTGTGATAAACATAACTAATTTATATGATTTATTAAACTTTTTTAAAAAGGATAAAATTCTTGGGCCTGGAAATGGTTGACCTACCTTAATGGTACACATAATGGACTAAATTATTGTTCAAGATCCGGAGCACACAAGGGTACCTTCAGTAGTTCAATGGCTGTGGAGGGAGGTATTATGCCTGTTTCAGTCAGCATCATCCTGGTATTAAATTCTAACACTTCCTAGCCCTTGACTGTGCACTAGGGAATCCTCCTACATTTATATAAAAGTTGTACAAACAAATATAACCGGAAATTTAGCAAATCAAAAAAATGCACCCAAAATAAATAATTACCTTTGCTCACGCAAAGTTGCTTGAATTTCACATACTCGAACTAATGATCTTAAGTTTTTTAATTCAGTACAAGTTTCAGACATATGGACACTTCCTGTATTATGAGCTTCTTCACGCAACCTTGATGCCTAAAAAATTAAAAGCAACTATTCAAAAATGTATTTCATTTATTAGACAATTTAGACAAAAACGAATACCTACTATAAAAGCTTACAGTATTAGTGAAAAGATGTCTATGTTTAATAACATGAAGAGAAATTGGGAGAAAACCCAATTTCCTGGCACCCATAATATAACATTTTTCAATTTTACCATATGACAGCAATCTAGACTTCAGCCTATTTTTTTCACTAAATTTTACATATCACTGAAAAAGTTTGCCTTTTTTTCCAGCCAAACCACTTAATTTTCAGTCATAACAAAACTATAGTGGAATAGCATTGGTTGTAATAATGGAAAACAGTTTCAATATTTTGATTCATTATTGATAATTATATGAATAATTCTCAGAGACTAATCATGAAAATCATCACTTAAAAGTATTTTGCATTCTTAATTTCTTACAAGAAAACATGAAAATCTAATAATTCTAACAATTATAAGGTTTCATATATTAAAATAAAAATCCTTCCCTTAAAATCTGAGTATGTAAACTCTCTTTCCATACTTATTACATCTGCAATGCTGAATGAGAACTAGAATCCTAAAAATAAACAAGAGCATACGAAGCCCTAAACTGTTGTTTTAAAGTTAATTATCCTACTGCATTGTGATACTTCTCTGATCTGCCAACTGGGGTAGACTATTAAAAAACAGATTAATTTACTAACATAAAGCAATCACAATTATTCTCCTATCACCCAAGATGTTCTTGAATGCTAATAAATAAATAAAATATAAGTTTGCTGCAATCATTGTTTGTTTTATTACATTTACTTGGCTGACATGAAGTAATCTTAAATTCTCAAACTCTGAACTGAACAGGCAGAGCCAAGGCAAGGCACTGTAGGGAAGACTGCAAAGTAAGACAATGAAAAGATAGCATTATATTATTGAAATGAAGCCAATTGTGTAATTTTGGGCCAGGCATTCTATCTCAGTCCAACCCACCTCATCAGGCTGTTGTGGGGAAGAAAGAACTTCACTTGTACAAAATAAAAGGAGATTCAAATAAAAAGAAAATATGCAGAAAAAGTCAAGTATTATGGTTGGAAATCAAGAATATATAGAATATAAGCAGAAGCCTAGCAAATGTCACAATTACTATTACTCAAATCCATATGACTAATGATAGGACAACTATATATGGGTAAAGAAAGGTTTAAGACCAATAACCTACCTTGCTCTTTTCCAAGTGAACCACCTTCCTAACTGCCAGAAAGACTAGAATCTCTCTTCCCATCTTCTTCTGAATTCAAGCAACCTTCTCATGACATACATTTTTCAATTTTTGTAATTTTGGGATTATCAGAGAAAATTTACTCCATTCAATCCAATTCCTTGATCAGTTAATAAATCCAAATTAAAGAATTAGTAACTGATCATTGTCCATCCTCTCAGTATATTCAGGAATGGAACCTTACCTCCTTCCTGAGTAATTGGATCTATTGTTAAAATACTCTTAAAGAAGAAAGCTTAGATAGGAAGTTCTTAGGAAATGAGAAACTAAAAGTTGAGATAAAATCACATATGTCCCCATAATCTATTTTCCTTTAGAACAGGGGTCTGCAACCTTAAACCTCAAAGAGCCCTTTGGACCCGTTTCCCACAGAAAAGAAAACACCAGGAGCCACAAAACCTTTCCTGTGCCTGACTATTTCTTGAGCGGCCACAAAACTAGCATATGTCGTTGTATTAAATATTCTGTTTTCTTCTGAAACTTTTCTTTTCTTGGATTTATCCATGGTTGGCCTACCCGGGGTTGAAAATCTCAATAAATCGCATGCTGGCGGGTGTCATACTTTGGCGGTTGTGACACATATTTTGAATGACGGAGCCGCAGCAGAGGGATGAAAGAGCCAGATGGGGCTCTAGAGTTGCAGGTTGCTGACCCCTGCTCTAAAAGATAGCAATTTGTGCCTTCCAAATGTAGTCCACATTTTTCCAAAAGTAAACTTTTCAGAATAGTAAGTAATTTGCTATGATCCAAGAATGTTCTGTTTTCATGGTATAACAAATTAATCTCAGAGCTTCCAAATCAATGTTTCCTGAAATATTCTGGGATATTTATACACATCTAAGTAAAAAGCACAGATGTAAATAATTCTAGCTGAAAAAAGAAGAAAAAAGAAAGAAAAAGAACGGTGCTTATTGAAAAACCTAAAAGCTTACTAAACATCTAAAAACAAAACAAGTTAATATTCATGCAGTAAGGAAAAGGAGGTTAAACCAGGTCAGCAAAAAAAGAGCACATGCAAATAGCCCAGAATTATAAAGAGGGCATCTGGCTAAAGCTTAAAATGAAAGAAAACTTGGCTATTTTTTCTAACAACCGTATTAAAACTTTCTCGGGTACATTTGAAATAAACCTAAGAATCAGTATATTAACTGCTCAAATGTGAATGCAAAATGCAGAGGTAGGAAAGAGAAGGCAGAACTATTCAAATTATCACAAAGAGAAAGGACAGACCAATTTAGGACAAGTATCTGAAAGTGGGACCTTTAGTACAAATGTTGGTAAATGTCACAATCCTGTTCAGTGTTTGAGAAATGCTAAAAATAAATGGTTAAGATTCAGCTGATAATACTTATATTAAGCTATGAAATATACTGACTGGATTCACATTACACTAAATCAAAATATTGTTTGTTTCAATAATCATAGCTCAGGGTTAAAATGAGGGATTGTTGGTGCTCTCAGAGCTTTGTTCTTTTCTGGCATATGTTTTATTATCCAAACTAGATAACATCATCAGTTGATTAGTTTGTTTCTGTCTTATAGAAGTTCAGCCAATTATTATTATTTAATTAATCTTAATTAACTAAATTATATTATATAGCATTACAAATGAACCCAGAAATTATATGATCCTGTTATCAGTGGCCCAGTGTGGGCCTAAAGATTAATCAGATTTTATTTTATATCTGGATTATTCCGAACTACTGTGCTGACATACGCTGCTCATTCAATTCTGCTTGGTTTCTCCTGCCAGCAAAAAATATTCCCAAACCATACATGGAGTGCTTAGTATTAATTAAGTCCATGTGAAATTACAGACTGGTTATCAAGATCAATCTTTCCCACAGCTTCATAATGTGAATCAGAAGTCCATCGACAGAAGACCTGAAAATATACTACAATGTTACCTGGATCATAAGCATAGGACTCTTACCACTATTTCTGCTTTAAAGAGCTAGAATATTTCTCAAGCTACAGACAAAGTTAACTAAATTTCCAGGTCATACAAATCTGAGGATATATCAAGTAAATTATATAGCTATTTTAACATATATATTAAATTATATATTTAATATAACACTATGTAAACATCTATGTAAACAGAGCTAGAATGAAAACAACAGTTAACTGCTCGAGGTTATATAATACTTTTAAAAAAAACTACTTCTGCTGTTTCTACAGCCTGTTTCTTCCCACCCAAAAACATGATTCTAATCTCTCTCCATTTCCAAAATGGAGAATGGAAAGTTATAAAAAATATTAACAAAGAATGCTTACTAAATATTATCAGATACAGGCAGTCCTTGACTTATAACCGTTCTTTTAGTGACCGTTCAAAGTTACTACTACATTGAAAAAAAGTTAACGTATGACCATTTTTCGTACTTATGACTATTGCAGCATCCCCATGGGATCAAAATTCAGATGCTTGGCAATTGACTCGTATTTATGACATTTGCAATGTCCCAGGATCACCTTTTGTGACCGTCTGAAAACCATAGTCAATAGGGAAGCCAGATTCACTCAACAACCATATTAGTAACTTAACTTTGGTGATTCACTTAATAACCATGGCAAGAAAGATCTTAAAATGGAGCAAAACATTTAAAAATTGTTTTGCTTAATAACAGAAATTTTGGTCTCAGTTGTGGTCGTTAAGTCAAGAACTACTTGTACACAAATTTCTAATAGAACTTATCTATAACATACAAGAAAACCACTGAATGTATAATCACCTGCTTTTCTGCATGATCTGCAGGCCATCCTTGGACATGCTTTATAAGATTCTCATTGAAATGGCCTGCTAGTGTAGGAGTTAATGAACATGTAGGCCGTCCAGATGCATTCTGTGGTGCTGTTGTGTTTGAAGCACTTGTATTGGAGGTATGATTTGGACCAGGAGATGGACTACTAAGAAAAAGAATGAAGTGTGTCACTGTCACATTAATTCATATAATTTTTAAATCTTCTATCTACCATATTTTTCGGAGTATAAGACGCACCTTAATTTTGGGGGAGGAAAACGAGAAAAAAAGAATTCTGCCTCTGCCTACCAGCATCAGGATCAGCGGTGACCTCACTTCCATTTGGATTTTGATAACACGTAGCACAGATCTTTTTATCAGTTTAAAACAAATCCTATCTATTTAACTGGAGTGGGTAGGATGGGGTGGGGGATGATTCTCATGGGGGCAGTTATCTCAGGAGGTTAAGGAGAAGTCTGCTGCTGTAGGGAGTGGGGATCTCCAGTCCTCGCACAAGTTGCGAAGGCAGCTGTCAGCACTGCTGGAGCTGCTTCCAGGCAGACCCTGGGAGAACTCAGAGCTCTCAATGGCTAAAGGGGAAGAAGAAAACTATGGGCACGTTGAGAACACACACACTCCTGTTGCTGGAAGAAGGGGAAAAGGGCTGCTTCTCCTGCAGTCTCCCCCACCACCCGTCCTTGCACCTTGTGCCTACACTCCTCCCTCCTCAGCCACCTTCTCCTCCCAAACAGTCTTCATGCCCAGAGGGGCTCCATCCGCAGTCTAAGTTCCCCACCCCCGCTCTCTTAAACTGAACTGCACTGAGCAGATGGGTGTGTGTGTGTGAAGGAGAAATGTCTCAGCTCCCCACAGCCACTTGGCATTTTGACCACCCAGAATGGATCAACACCTTCTTGGAGAATGTGCTTTCTCAACGTGCCCAGCCACCAAGGAGGAGGAGGGCGCTCAGCTCTGCAAATTGCACTGGAGAATCGGGGAGGAAAACGCCAGAAAATGCGATGCACAGAGGCCGACAGCCGCCCAAGGGTGGGGGCCAGCGGGTAGGTGGGCTTCATTCGGAGTATAAAATGCATCCAGATTTTCACCCCCTTTTGGGGGGTAAAAAGGTGCGTCTTATACTCCGAAAAATATGATATATTTCTTTTTCCTACTACTTTGCCAGCTATTAATGAATATGGATTTATAATTTATTTATATATATATATATTACACAAATCTTTTCTTAAATTTATGCAGGTTATGCTGAATTATTTCAATAATCACTGACATAATTTTAGTAATAAAATGTTGATTTTAAACACCGACTATCCTTAAAGAATCACCAAAGGAATAAAAGAATTATTAGATTACATGTGTATTTTATACTCTGCTTTCCATAAATGTTTAATCTGAATATTTGAAGAATAGTTTTTTTAATTTATTCCATTTGGAGCTTTTGTAGTTGAGTGGCATAGCAATAGCAATCACAATAGTGCTTAGACTTTATTTATTTATTTATTTATTTATTTATTTATTTATTTATTTAATTAATTAATTAATTTTCATGCCACCCTTCTCCTGAAGGACTCAGGGCGGTGAACAGATAAAATAACATACATATAAAATGTGAATATAAGATGATTAAGCCAATTTGGTTCATCGGTTAAGAATCTTCAGCATAAAGATTTAGAACAATTAGAAGAGATTTATGCCAGCCCGGCTTGGTGAAACAGAAAGGTCTTAAGTGCACGACGAAAAGAACGAAGATCTGGGATCATTCGTATCCCTGGGGGTAACCTGTTCCAAAGGGTAGGTGCCCCCACAGAAAAGGCTCTTTCTCTGGGAACCACCAGTCGACATTGCTTTAATGACGGCACCCTGAGCAGGCGCACCCTGTGGGAGCGTGCTGGTTGGTGGGAGGTTATTGGTTGCAGAAGGTGGTCTCTTAGGTCCTAAGCCATGGAGCACTTTAAAGGTAAGAACCAACACCTTGAAGCGCACTCGGAAGACCACCGGGAGCCAGTGCAGCTCGCGTAGGAGAGGTGTTACATGTGAGCACCATGTTGCTCCCAATATCACCCGCACAGCTGCATTCTGGACCAGTTGGAGCCTCCGCGTGCACCTCAAGGGGAGCCCCATGTAGAGAGGATTACAGTAGTCCAGACGGGAAGTGATGAGGGCATGAGTGACTGTGCATAAGGAGTCCCGATCTAGAAAGGGTCGCAACTGGCGAATCAGGCGAACCTGATAGAAAGCTCCCCTGGTCACGGCTGTCATATGCTCTTCTAAAGACAGCCGCAGGAGGACACCCAAGTTGCGAGCCCTCTCCGTGGAGGCCAATGACTCGCCCCCAATAGTCAGCGATGGTATCAGCTGGCTATATCGTGACGCCGGCAGCCACAGCCACTTGGTCTTGGAAGGGTTGAGTTGGAGCCTGTTTCTCCCCATCCAGATCAGCACAGCTTGGAGGCACCGGGACATCACTGCAAGGGCATCATTGGGGTGGTCTGGAGTGGAGATGTACAGCTGAGTATCATCAGTGTAAAGATGGCACTGCACCCCAAAACCACGGATGAGCTCACCCAGCGGCTTCACATAAATGTTGAACAGAAGAGGTGAGAGGACCGACCCCTGCGGCACCCCACAAATAAGGTGTCTTGAAGTCGATCTCTGCCCTCCTGCCAACACAGACTGCGACCGCCCAGAGAGATAGGAAGAGAACCACCGTAGAACAGTGCCTCCCACTCCTAGCCCCTCCAGCCGGCGCAGCAAGATACCATGGTCAATGGTGTCAAAAGCCGCTGAGAGATCTAATAGAACCAGGATAGAGGAGCAACCCCTATCTCGAGCTCTCCAGAGATCATCAACCAATGCAACCAATGCCGTTTCAGTGCTGTAACCAGGCCTGAAACCGGACTGGAATGGATCTAAGTAGACAGTTTCACCCAGGTACCGCAGGAGTTGCTGTGCCACCAAACTCTCAACAACGTTTGCCACAAAGCGAAGGTTGGAGACAGGACGGTAGTTTGCTAGAATAGCCGGGTCCAGAGAGGGCTTCTTGAGGAGAAGAATTATAAGAAGAATATAAGTATATTCTTCTTATATACCACTCCATAGTGCTTTTCAGCTCTCTCTAAGCAATTTACAGTGTCAGCATATTGTCCCCAACAATCTGGGTCCTCATTTTACTGACTCTGGAAGGATGGAAGGTTTGAGCCACTCAGGATCAAATTCTTGGCAGTGAGCAGAGGTAGCCTGCCATACTGCATTCTAACCACTGCGCCACCATGACATAGAAATATTGATAATAAAACAGAAACAGCAGCCAAAAAAAGCAGTTTTAAAAAACTATCTGGACTTACATATAAGAAAAAAATATTACCATCTATCAAATTGCTGTTTCTCTGAAGAGTACATATTTACTATTGTTAACTCCAGCATCCACCTTCTTCCTCTGAGAAAGAGTTGGGAGAAGGTAAAACACGTGGCTTAGTAAGACATGTGTAGTTTCTTTGAAATGTTTTGAAGTTAAATTGTTTCTTAGGTTGTACAACAAAGTTTGCGTTCATGAGGTGATGGGAATTATTTTCATAAAAATCAAGGGAAATTGGGCAGGGGGATCTTCCCCTCGTTTTAAAAATCTTACATAGCTCTCTGATATTTCCAACTATGTAGTTGTTCAAATAAAAATGGAATCTGAACATTTTCTATTGTTTGGAAACAAATGAAATAGTTCTTATAAATTTGATAATTTAGTATATTTCATTCTGTATTTTACAATTAGCAATATTTGGGTTCAAAGCTGAAAATGTTTCTGATTCAAAAGAATCCAAATGTTTAATATAAGACTATGCGCAAAGCACTTAGACAAATTCCTTTGTTTAGGTCCCGCTGAATGGATCCCCTAGTGTTCTTCAAGCCAACTTGTGAGATGTAAGAAAAACATTAACATATATTGGTGGTTAAATTGAAAATTTAGCAATATGATTAGTAGTCTGCAGGAGATATATTTCTTATAAGAAACAGAATGTTCCAATAAGAAAATATAACATCTACAATTATTATTTTTGGGGTGCATAATCCAAACTTTAATTTAAAAACCCTGAGTAAGATGCGTAGATGAGAAAGCATGCCATCAAAATGAGTATACAATATAATCAACATTTCTATTACAATGCATGATGAAATCAATTATTTCACTAATGTAAATTTACCTTGAACGCTGAAGACTTCGAGGAGAAGCAGGTTCATGACCTTGTGGTTTGTCAGCAGCCACAGGCTGTTGAGACGTTGACTGTAAAACTGGTCCTTGCTTAATACCTGAAGTAGTAACCTGAAGTTCAAAACTTGATTAGCTATCTACATTTGTTCAACAGAATGTCCTTCATCAATACTTATGCCAGAATAAAATAAACCCTACTGTTATATGACACTGGGACTATTAGCTAAATCAATAACAAAATAAAACTTGTCCTGAGATGTTGTGGCTCATTCTGATAAAAGCAACCTAAATGCAGCAACAGTTGTTTAATACTATGACTTCTTGGTTTGCTGTAGCGAGGCATCTATTTAGCACCCTTTGGCAGTATAATGGAAATACAAGAGCCTAAGGAACTTGTGAATATTCAATTGCCAATTAAGACCTATTTGGTCTGAATAATTACTGATTCAATATCAGCTAGAGAAGCTACATGAACACAAAAAGCAATCAGCTGGAGTCTTTGCTGTAATGGTTTATCATCTTGCTTTAGCCATCGTTAAAGGTTATCAACTGAATGTTGTTGAGAATGTTTAAAATCTGCAGATGACATTGTGCTGAAACTTTTAAGAGAGACAGGTTTCAAAATCTAGACATAATGCACTGAAATTAATAGGATGAAATTGAATAGAGAGAAATGTAAAGTCCTGCACTGGGGTAAGAAAAATTAAAGGATATTCATAGTATGTGGAAGACCAAGTTGGCAACTTTTTTGAAAAGGTTTTGGGTGTCCTTATCAACTACAAGTATAAACCAGCATGTGATGGTTTATGATTCTATGAACCTACTGCAGACTAACAATAATAGAGTTATATTCTTACAACAAACTTACCTTTGGCTGTGATGATACAGGAGGTGTACTAATCAAAGGTTTCAAAGGAACTGTGTTAGTCTGAGGCGTGCTTATTCTTGGTGATACATATGATCTTGGTGATGAAGCATCAGATGTTAAAGACATTGGGGACTGATTAGATGGCTGAGCTGTGAATAAAATCATAACAGTGATTTATTATTATCGATTGAGTATTTGTAAAGAAACAGTATTTTATGAGTTAAGTCAGACAACCCTATAAATAAATTTGCTGCTGTCATTAACATAAATAAAGTCAACGCAGGTACTACTGCATCAATCAATAAATCTTATGGTCACAGACCAGCAAATTTACTGCATCAAAGAATGAAAGTCTTACATTGACAAGGTACATACAGCTATTTGTGCCACAACAATCAATGGGATCTAGGAAAAACTAGACAACCCATGCCCTGTTTAGTCACTGTTTCAATATTTTCTTAATTAAGCAAAGAAACAGAATGCTTAGGGCAAAAAAGCAGTGGGAGCAGGAGAGTTTTTCTATCAAGTTCCCTTGTGTGGAAGTTGGCATGGAGCATCAGAAACCTTCCTTTTTTTCCCTTTCTAATCTCCTTTCCCTTTAATTCCTGCTGGTTTTTCCTTTTACTTTGCTTGTGGAAAGCTTGCAGGGAGAAAGTCAGTGGGGAAACCAGCATGAAGTTGCAAGCCCAAGGCTGCTACTGGGTGGGAAGAAATTACTGTGAGACTGGGAAACTGTCTCAGAATATTGAAAATGAAGATCACATGATCAGCAGCCAATAGCACTGAAGCAGCCACAACTTCCCCAAATTTCATTCCCTCAGAATCCATGTATCCCAGATTTTTTATTTATTTTTTATTTTATTTTATTAGTTCCGATTTATTTGCCGCCCTTCTCCGGAGACTCAGGGCGGATTACAATGCATTAAGCAATAGCCTTCATACTTTTGTATATACCTGCTTAGTAGGGCTTTTTGCTGCCCCCGCCCCCTTGAGCAGTGTTCTATTTTATACAAAGTCAGCTTATTGCCCTACAAACCGGGTTCTCATTTTACCTACATCGAAAGGATGGAAGGCTGAGTCAACCTTGAGCCTGGTGACAATTGAACTCGCAGTAATTGCAGGCAGCTGACAGCTAAGTGCTACTTTTAACAGTAGTTTAGTCAGCTGCACCACCAAGGCTCTATTATAAATTAAGTTAGTCCATTTGGGATATCTCAGCTGAAAAAATTATTATCCTATAACGCATTGTTTCAACCAGTTTAAAAGTCATGACAAAGAATGCTTTTGTAGTATATAGGTAATCTGTTTTCAACAGACTGTTTGGAATCAAGAAGTACATAAATTGCAACAAATAAGTAAATAAGCAGACAAATGCATGCACTATGGCTAGCTTTTTATGAGAGCAATCTCCATATCTTTAACCTAAAAAACTAAGGACACAATATATAAATATCAAATTTATTCTTGCATACATAAGTGTACTAATTTATTTAGAAAATACTGATAAATAAGACATCCTGTACCCAAAACACTGAGCCATAGCAGTTTGTACCAAGATTGAAAATCTAAACACAAACCTGAAGTACAGGTAATCCTTGATTTATGATGACAATTGAGCCCAAAATTTCTGTTGTTAAGCAAGACAGTTGTTAGATGAGTTTTGCCCCATTTTACAACTTTCCTTGCCACAGTTGCTAAGTAAATTACTACAGTTGATAAGTTAATAACCCAGTTGTTAAGTGAATCTGGCTTTTTCATTGATTTTTCTTGTCAGAAAGTCAGAAAAGGTGATCACATGAACAAGGGACACCACAACTGTCATAAATATCAGCTAATTACCTAGAATCCAAATTTTGATCATATGGCTGCTTATCTTGATCTAAGACCTTTTTCAACTCCTAAATTTGAATTTCTCTCTAGTTTTGCTGCAAATGGAGCATTACAATTGAATATTTGGGGTAAGATAAACATGACTTGGCTTGATTTCAGTTATTATTTGGCCTACTGAAATCCTGGCAAATACTGAGATTCCTGTATTAATGATACAAGATATGTATGTTTATAGGTAGGTAGGTAGGTAGGTAGGTAAAATAATGACTCAATTATTTATGAAAATCTTAATAATATTGTATAATCCTGGTTTAATTTTAGTGGATACTTTTAATGGGGGCATTAAGATGGATCTTCTATATTATTATTGCTAGGCATCAGCTCAGCCCCATGGAAGCTATTTTAACACTCTTTTCAAACTGAACAACAAAACAAATTTGACATATTTCTCAAATGCTTCTTGCAATTTTGTTGAGCTAAAGTATTAATTATTTAGTTGAGTTGCTACATACGTTATTATTGCTACTTCTGTTTCACAATAGCTTTAATTTTGAAGAATTTCTAAAGTGAAATCTTTTAAAGAAAATTTATGAATCCGATAGTAATTATAAGATCTGTGGAATAATGAGCTTACATTTTCTGATAAACCTGTGGAGAAAGCACTTTAATAATTACTTCTCTATTATTTTAAAATGAGACTGATACAAAGAATATTTCTTAACATAACACAAATACACAGATACAATCTTATATATAAGATGGTGTAATTGCCTAAAAAAATGGACATCTACATAGAAACAGTAATTCACATGGCTGAACCAGCTATAACTGCAATTTAGGATTGAAATAAATAGGATAGACAAGGCTTTCAATCAATTTTTCCTATTAAGGATAGCTATATTGCTAGTATTTGATATCTATGAAAATACACAGAAATGTGGGTTTTTAGGGCATAAAGATTGACTAGTATAATGGTCGTACAAACTTGAAAGAATTAATCTACAACTGATTTTCAGCAATAGATCATTTTTATGTCCACATTTAAATTAGATTTTAGGGCGGGATGGTGTGCAATGTGCATGTGGGGTTTTTTTGGTTTTTTTTTTTTTATTTATTTTATTTTATTTTATTTTTTTTGCCAAAGTGGCAAGGAGAAAACCTTTCAATGGTAAAGTCAAAATATGTTCAAATTATGTTTACAATGTGACTTTCTAGGATTCTTTATTTTTTAATATCATGATGATTAATCTTGAAGCTATAGTTATATATATATATATAGTGTGTGTACACACACACACACACACACACACTCCTCAGTTAATAACTTCTCATTCATGACCATTCAAAGTTGTGATTGTGCTGAATAAGTGGTATCTATTACTGGTCTTCCATGTTCTAACTGTTGCTGTACCCCGAAAATCATTTGATCATGATCTAGGCACTTGGCAACCAGTTTATACTTAGAATGGTCACAATATCCCAGTGTCACATCATCACCATTGTGACCTTCCATGCCAACTTCCCACAAGCAGTCAGGAAATTGGCAAGGAAGGTTGTAAGTCATTCCTGTTTTTTCTCCTGAGGAGCCCCACTATAGAGTATGACATCCCAGAGATCTCTTTCTTCATAGCACACACTCATTCTGCAGCACCCCAGTGCTTACTCAGCACAGCAGCAACCCCTCCTCAAATATACTCACCAATCCCGCAATCCTGCATCTCACTCTATAGTACTCACCTACCAATGAGCCTCCTTGCCACTCCCTAGAACTTGCAACTTTCTGTCAACTTTTCCATTAACTTTGTTTTTGGGAAGGCAGCAGGAGTCACAAATTATGGTCACATAAGGTTCCCAATTAACGACTCACAATCCTCACTTAAGTATTGACAACAGGAATGGCTATGATTGCCATTGCTAGGCATGATATAGCATTTTACAACTGCATCAGTTAAAACAAAATTCCAATCCCAATTACTGCTATTAAGCAAATACTACCTACATGTTAATTAGAGTAATATAATAAAAATTACCCAATCCTAGGTACTAGAAGCATCTGAAAATATATATGTATTTTCTCTACTGCATAAACAGTAACTTTATTTTAAACTGAATCATCAGGGTGCATATAGCTCTGAACAGATATACCATATTTTTCGCTCCATAAGACAACACTTTTTCCCCAAAAAAGTGGGTGGCCACAGTGGCGGGGGGAGGGGCAGCAACAGGCAGCAGCGGTGAACGGCTTGTCGCCGCTGCCGCTGCCACCTATTAGTGTTGGATTGACCTCCCGGAATGCCGCCAATCAGCTGTTCCAAGCGTCGGGGATTGCCGCCACCGGTGAGTGGCTCCGGGCAGTGGCAATAGCTGGGGAACACTGGTGAAGGCTCCAGCATTCCCCGGCAGAGGCAGCAGACACAGAGGAGGCAGCAATGGTGCCGCTTCCGGTTGACCAGCCGGTGACTGGCGGGGCTACGGGAGGCTGAGATCCAGTTGTCGCTCAGCTGACTGGTGGTGTGGGCAATGGAGCGGAGCCCTGACGAGCCATATGCTGGGGCTGTAAAACAGAGGCAGATTTTTTATTTTCTTGTTTTCCTCCTCTAAAGCTAGGTACGTCTTATGGTCCGGGGCGTCTTACGAAGTGAAAAGTATGGTACTTTTCACATATCATTAGCCCTTTGAGATAGACTAGACCAAAACTCAAAAAATATGAATATTAGTATCATTCGCAATGTTAGAGTAATAGAATCTTGCAAAAGCCTTTCTCCTTTTACATTTCAGAGAATTTGTGAAGGCCAACTCTGAGATGTTTACTCAAATTACATTTCCACTTTGGACTCAGATTTTGCTTATCTGACCGTTGTCTAGGCTGCACTCTTCTTCTTGTCTCTCAAGATTACTCACACAGCCCATTACACATACAGAGCAAGTCTTGATTTCAATATTAAAGAGGATTTCTAATGATAACCAAGAATTCACCTATGACACAGATCCAAGATAGGATATGCATCTTCACAAGCAGGATGTGGCTGTTGGATACATAGTGATTACCCAATGATTCCTTCTTAGAAAAAACCTGGTACTTTTAAAACAACAGACAGAACTTCAGAAGTTATGAATGGAGGCTGAGAAAAGCAGATGCCAGTAGTCCACAGACTCCAATTAACATTTGGAAATTCCAGTTAACTGAAGCAAAGGAAACCTGTTTCCAGAGTATATTCCATTTCTGGTAGAAATGAGTATAACAAAGAACTGGGAAATTGCATGAAGATTAATTTTGTTTCCATATTGCACCAAGTCAAACTTTTAAGTCTAATATTCTTATTCCTATCTTAAATTATAAAAGTTTTGATTATTTGTGAATAAAGTACACTGAACACGTCTTCTCTAGACACTTGGTATCGTTAATTTGAAATACCTAGTAACTCCTTGGTAGTTAGTTACCAAGAGCCTTGGTAGTACAGTGATCTAAGGCACCCTGTTATTAAGCTGGTTATTAAGACCAGATGCCTGCAATTACTGCAGGTTCGAATCTCGCCAAGGCTCAAGGTTGACTCAGCCTTCCATCCTTTCTAAGATAGGTAAATTGAGGACCCAGTTTGTGGGGGAAATAAGCTGACTTTGTATAAATATACAAAAGGATGAAGGCTATTGGTGAGCACATTGTAAGCCGCCCTAAGTCTCCGGAGAAGGGCAGCATATAAATCAAACAAACAAACAAACAAAAAAAACTCTAAGGTTGCATGGGGCACAAAGTATGAGGCATTTATAACAAACTAGGCCCCTCTGGTCACCTGCTCTGTTCTTTGAATTTATTTTACCCCTAATTGTTAATCATTCAACAAAATTAATAGGACGTTACATGAAATTCAAAGTACTTTAGTAAAAAGCAGAAATCTAATCTTTTAAAAAAAACTTTATGTGCGCTTTTGAGTCAGTCTTGATTTTTGATAACTGCTTGAAAAGTCCATGAAGTTTTCTTGACACATTTTCGGAAGTGATTTGCCGAAAATCACTTTGTACTTTTTTCCTAGGCTGAGAACATTTGACTAGTTCAAAATCACCAAACTGGCTTTGTACATAAGGCAGAATCAGAATTCACAATCTCCTGGTTTCTAGCCTTGGCCTTTATATCAAACTGACTCTCTGCTCATTATTAGTTTTAAGTGTTCCCTGTCAAAATGCTATATGAAACAAGACAAAACAAAAAGTAATAAATAATATAATTGCAAATGCAAATGAAGCCAAACAATTTGGAAAATGGGAATTTAGTTGTCAGTAGATAATCAGCAGGACAATCATTGGATAAAATTATTGCAAAAAAATGTATACTGTTATCCTTTCCATTACTGAATATATTTATTCTGGATGCTATAAGAGCATTGATCACTTCCCACAATTTACCTCAGATAAACTTAGATACAAACAGCGCTTCTCTAGAAAGTAACTTTTCATTATTTTGGTAATTATAGTTCATCGGTCAAGCTCACATGAAATACAAAACAACATCACAAAGATAGCAACAAGAAGCGTCCAAATTACCTTGTGTAGAAAGCTGTGTTGCTTGAGTAATCAGGGAACTTATATTAAAAGATGGTCCGGCAGTGAGTATTTTATGCAAAATTGACTGCAGAGAAGCTTGTGTCACAGCAGCTGTAAGAACTAATACAAATAAAGATTGTGAAAGTGTTGTTCCCTAAACCGAAGTAAGTTAAAGCTATTTTATACATTTATGATAAATTTAGCAATTGTATATATAGACACAATAGTTTCTCGTTTCCGAAAGCTTTAGTATAGATGTCACTAGTAGTTTCTTCTTGAAAATATCCAATTGCTCTCTCAAGTCAAGAACTTGTTCTTGAGAGAGATCAATATCATTCAATTGTTATTAGGATTCATTAATTTCCAGAAAGATGCAAACACAGGAAGTCTTTGGTTAATGATTGCTTGTTCAGCAACTGTTCAAAGATTCAGTGCCAAGTGGCACTGAACAAGTGGTATTTATCACCAGTTCTCAAAGTTGTGGCCATCGCAGCACCCCTGTAGTTATGTGATTGTAATTCAGCTATTTGGCAACTGGTGTACAATTTTGTTGATTGCAGCATCCCAGTCACGTGATACATGAATGTCTATAACAGTCATATGATTGCCAATTGTGACCTTAATTGATAGTTTCCAACAAGCAAAATAAATGGGGAAGCTGGCAGGAAATTGCAAGTTGCGACCATATGACTACTCCATATGACTTAACTACTGCAACTGGAACTGCCATTGTTAATTTAGAGCAGTCATATGATTTATTTATTTATTTATTATTTGCTTTTTGATCACATTACTTAACAACACAATTCCCAGTTCAAATGACTGTAAACTGAAGACTATCTGTTTCTATATTTAGAAATAAGCCCTACTGAATTCAATGGGGATTACTTCCAGGTAAATAACTCCAATCTCTTAATTTATGAAATGAAAATATTGGAATAAAATATTCCTTGTCTAAAATGCTATTTCATGACCTGGTTTTCGATTAAACTGATGTTAAACAATTTACTATACAAAGAAAATGTATAGAACATTCTACAACTCAAATTTAAAAAAAACCTGACCTAGTTTTAGCAGTGATTGCAGATACACACATTAGAGACACAAGATTCCTACCTTAGCATCAGTGATATAATAGAATGTTTGTAAAGAGAGCAAATAATATATAGGTAATATTTGCATACTTCCTGATCCTCAGTTGCAAATGCTTCTCTCTCAACTATTTTAAAGTCATATGCTCTCAGTCATTCTCTGAATGAAAAAGTCAATTAACAAAATGAGCCCAACACCTTCCCAATGAGGAAAACTATTTAGGAATATTTTTAGTTTGGAAGAAAGGTGATTAAGAGAATAGAGTAAGAACAGACTTGGAGATCTTCTAATCTAATCTTTTGCTTGAGCAGGAGACCCTATATCTTTTCAGACAAATGGTTGTCCAAATGGTTGTGGGAACACCAACTTCTGGAAACAAATCATCTCACAGATTGTTTTAATTGTCAGGAAAAAATCCTTAGTTCTAGGTTGGTTCTGTCCTTGATTAGTTTCAGTCTATTGCTTCTTATTCTGCCTTCAGGTGCTTTGGAGAATAGGTTGACCCCCTTTGTGGCAACCCCTTAGATATTGGAACACTGCTATCGTGGTATTCTGTAGTCTTTCTTTTCACTAGACTAGACATAACCAATTCCTGCAACTGTTCTTTGTATGTTTTAACCTCCGGTCCTCTAATCATCTTTATTGCTCTTCTGTACACTTTTTTAGAGTCTCAACATCTTTTTTATATTATGGCGACCAAAACTGGATGCAATATTCCAAGTATGGCCTTACCAAGGCATTATAACGTGATATTAACACTTCATGTGATCTTGATTCTATCTCTGTTAATGGAGTCTAGGATTGTATTGCTTTTTTGGCAGCTGCAGCATAATGCTGGCTCATACTTAAATGGTTGTCCACTAGGATTCCAAAATCCCCTTTTGCAGTTACTAGTATTGAGCTAGATACCACCTATTCTATACCTGTGCGTTTGATTTTTCTAGCCAAAAGATAAAACCTTACTTTTCTCACCACTGAATTTCATTTTGTTAGATAGGGCCCAGTGTTCAAGACTATCAAGATCCTTCTTCTAGAGGAGGTATGTCAAACTTGATTTCATTGAGGGCCACATCAGGTTATGTTTGACCTCAGAGGGCCAGGGTGGGTGTGGCCAGCTCATCAACGTCATTCATGTTGTGGACACCTATGGTGGCCTAAGCGTTCTGCCAGAGAAAATGGACTCCTGAGCTCCGTTTTCAGCTGCAACAGATTCCTGCAACCCTCTGCCAGCGAAAATGGAGTTCATGAGGCTGCCCCCGGCCCTCCTAAGCTTTGGCTGCAACAGCCTCCTGCAACCCTCTGCCAGAAAAAAGGGAGCTCAGGAGGATCATTCAAACTCCGTTTTTGCTGGCAGAGGCACCACAGGCCAGTCCATTGCTGTTTCCCACAAGCCAGATCTTAGCATCCTGCGGGCCGCATTCAGCCCGCAGGCCTTGAGTTTGACACCACCATTCTAGAGTGCTGTTGTGACTCCGACCCCCGAGCCAGTCTTATCAGAGGGAGAAGACTCCGAAAGTGAAGGAGAGGAGTTGGCAAGGCCTCCCTCTCCAGGACCCTCCTCTCTGGAAATGCCTCAGGTGTCCTCTGAAGGCCAAGAGATAGGTCAGGAGCCAGGCACTTCCGAGCAGCCGCAGTTAGACACCGACGGAGATGAGTCTTGGCTGGATCCCCGACAGCGTCGGAAAGACAAGCACGCGCAGCAGAGAAGGAGGCATGCCAGAGATTAAGCTGAGTCACTGAACCACACCCCACAGGGGATAAAAGGGGGTGTGGTGGCCATTCAGGCCTTGTGATGGACAAAACTGAAAAGCTAGCAAAAGCTGCATTTCTGGAACTTCGTTATATGCCCTCTTTCGATTTATTATGGACTGGACTTGACAATTCTTTGGCTTTGTGGATTTATTTGGGTGTATCGGACGGAGGAGAAAAACCTCCCTTTGTGAGTAAAGTCTTTGGCAGGCAGCTACTGGGTTGCTGCCAATTCTGTTATCGCAAAGGAATTCCTGACTGCTGGTTTTATTAACTCCTGGCTGACTGTTTGTGTGCGTGTGTGAGACGGGAACAGAACAAGTGCTGGCTATTCCTGCCAGCTTGGTGTCGTTTGCAAATTTGATGAATTCTCCTTCTATCCCCTTGTTTAAATCACTGATGAAGATATTGAAGAGTACTAAGGGTCTAAGACAGAGCTTTGGGGTACCTTACTGCATACTTCCTTCCATGTAGGTGCAGTTCCATTAAGAACTACATGTGGAGTGTGGTTGGTCAGCCAGTTATGAATCAACAGGGGTAATGCTGTCTAACCCACATTTTTCTATCTTATCAAGGAGTAGGTTGTGATCTATTTTATCAAATGACTTACAGAAGACCAAATAAATCATATCCACAGTATTTCACTGGTCCACTAATTTTGTCATTTTGTCAAAGAATGCAATAAAATTTGTCTGACATGATCTGTTTTTCACAAACCCCCATTGCTTCTGGTTATCACTTTGATTGCTTCTAGTGTTCACAGATTCATTGCTTAATTATCTTTTACAGAATCTTCCCAGGTATTGAGGTCAGGCTGATAAATCTGTAGTTTCCTGGATCCATTTTTTTTCCTTTTTTCAAGTTTGGAATTACATCAACCCTTTTCCAGTCATCTGGCAGTTCCCCAGCACTCCATAATCTTTTGAAAGATATGGTCCATTGGTTCCAAGATCATGTCTACCAATTTGAACATCTAGAGTAGATAGTTATTCTCCTACCATTTTCTTGATTTGACTTCTTATGCATTCTTAATCTGCATTTTGCAGAGGGTTTTTTTGATAGGTTGCACTATATTTTTCCTTTTATGTAAAGACAAATGCAAAAAATGAGTTAAGCAGTTCTGCTTTCTCCCTGCTGCTTGTTACCTTCTCCCTCATAGACCAATTGTTTCCTTGACGTTTCCTTTTTTACATGTTGAAAGAAGGGTGGGTTGATTTGGTTTTTTTGGTTATTTTTGACTTTATTGCAAGCCTTAGTTCATTTTTAGCCTTAGCTTTCCTGACTTCATATTTGCAGGTTCAGGCTATTTGCTGATATTCTACCTTAGTCATGTGCCCCTCTTTCCATTTCTTTCCATGTCTTTTTGTCTTTCAATTTATCAGAGTTCTTTGTGCTGACTTCTTTTGAGATCCCTTTATTTTTCTTCTTCGTTGGAATATTACTAGATTAGAATAGGATCAAAATGTATAGGAACAATTTTTTTCTCATAAAAAAAGTAGGCCAAAATTCATCCAATGGCACTGACAAAAGGACATGCAAAACAAGCAAAATTAATGTGCAGAACATTAAGTGCACAATGTATTTGTTAATCTTCTGAATTCATCAATTTATATGGTAAGTTACTAGCTTTGATGGCTTTAAAAAGATATTGGATAATTCATGGACAACAGACTTATCAAAGAGCTACTAATCTTGATGATACAGTGAGCAAATGTGAAAAGTAAAATAATAGCTGTATATAGACCCTTGGCTGTTTCTAATGTTTCTAGACACTAGGTTTTTAAAAAAGAAAGAATAGGAAGAAGTGTTGTCTATAAGATAATCAAAAGTAGGATTCAACTTTGAGTTCTACTCCCTTTCACGCAATTCCTCTGCAAATATTGGATTCAAAATCTGTTTTCAGGTATTATAGAGCACCATCTCAAGTAATACACAGTATAATTAACCAGAAATACCCTTCACAAATTTCTAACAATATACTAATCTTATTCTATTTCTAACACTGTATCTTCTTATAAAAGTAGAACTCCCCAATCAATACATTTGGATAATTTTAAAAAATTATAAAACCAACCTACCTTCATTTATTTTGGATATATCTACGCTAGAATTATTAAGCTGCAAGGTAGCTTGAAGAGCAGGCAGTAACTGTCGAAGGAGATTGGGATCCTGGAGTAATGAAGGAATTGGTGATTGCGAGACAGGTGAAACAGGGACAGTAGAAGCAGATGAAGTTGGTGCAGAAGGTAGATTTAATCCAGAAGCAGATGATGTAGAAGGAGTTGTACAGGTGTGGGATAGAGACTTGTCCAAAGATTCTGAAAATAAAGTGAAAAAAGTTGCTTTTTCCCAAAAAACTCGTCACCTACCATGTATCAGTTACAGGAAATTGAATCACCACCCCTTTGTAAGATGTCATCACGAGATATGTTTTAAGTACATAAAGTTGCATGCCCCGAAATATGACCTCTTGTCATCAGTTGTGCCTCTTCTACTCCCTAAGTTGTCCAGGAAGAGGTGTATAAAATAGTTTGACACATTATCAAATTTGTCAATTATTATTCTAAAATAATAGGAGCCTTGGTAGTACAGTGGTCTAAAGCACCCTGTTATTAAGATCAGCTGCCTGCAATTACTGCAGGTTCGAATCTCACCAGGTTCAAGGTTGACTCAGCCTTCCATCCTTTCTAAGGTAGGTAAATTGAGAACCCAGTTGTGGGGGCAATAAGCTGACTTTGTATAAATATACAAAAGGATGAAGGCTATTGCTTAGCACATTGTAAGCCGCCTCCGGAGAAGGGCGGCATATAAATTAATTTTTTTTAAAAAAATTATCATATGACCAAACTTTAATTTCCCAAAGTAGTTGACCAAAGAAAATAATGCTGTTGAATAAAGTTCAAAATAAAACACCCATTGGATGATAGTGAATTTATATAAGCAGAAAGTAGTAACTATCTAATTTGAATATATAAATCGATTGTATCAAAACAGAAGCTCATCTGATCAGATAGTACCAAATTTTAGAATACATAAAATATGAGCAAATATTTTGCTCTTTTGCCTTTTGAAAGTTTATAAATCTCTTGGTTTCACTAAGATGAGTGGTGGCCCAGTGGTGAAGATGCTTGCCTCTCACTTGGAAAGTCAAGAGTTCAATCCTAGGAAGAGGCAGATGTTTCTCTCCTAGGGCAGAAAGAAATGTCTTTCTTTCAAGGTCTGCGAGTCAAAACATATCAGGAAAAATTGGAGGAACTGTATATGTACAGCCTGAAGGACAGAAGGGAAAGGGGAACATGATTTAAACCTTTAAATATATTAAGGGTGTGAATAAGGCAGTATTTTCAATGTTAAATAAAAATCCAAGAACACAGGGACACAGCTTCAAACTAATAGAAATTAAAGTTAGATAGTTTTACATCACAGACAGAGTACTGGAAGTTTGGAACCAACTCCCAGTGTAGGTAGTGAGTCAATCATCAGTAGATATCCTAATATGATTAGGATAAGCACATGCCAATCATCCAACAAAAATTAAAAAATAAATTTTAAAAAATGAATAAATTAAAATTTGAAGGGGCAGACTTGGTGGACAATTAGGTATTGTCTGCCACCAATTTTCCATGTTTCTAAGGTTAATGAAATATTTCATAGTACTTGCTTCATTTTCTCCAGAACCATATGGACTTATTTCAATCACACTTTAATGTGCAATACTCTATCAAATCTAATGAATGGCCAAGGCAAATTTATCATTAGTATCAGTGCTATTAGAGCCGCACTTCTGATCACCAAATCTTACTACATATTACATTATGTTCCTTTGGCCCAATAGGTAAATTTCAGTGGTTTCAAACTAACCTATTTTACAAAACATGTAGAAGAGTTTCATTTCTTCAGCTTTCCCACTGTTGATAGGAGTTTCTCCAGATTCAGTGTGGGGGTCCCTTATTTGTTTTCTTTATATTCTTTTCCTTTATGATGATTTTGTATTGTAATTCCAACCACCATGCATATACTGACAACTTTCAAATTTATTCACCTGTCCCTACCTGTTTGGCACAGTATAGGGTGGGTGTCAGCAACGTGCGGCTCCCAAGCCACATGCAGCTCTTTCGTCCCCCTGCTGTGGCTCTGTCGGCTGGCTGGCACCGCCCCTCGCCCTCCCCTCCCAGTCACTCTTCACATGGCCCAAGAAGATAAGGGCAACAGCGAGGATGGAGACTCGCTCCATATTCCAGAGAGGGAGGGAAGTGCCCCTGTACTTGGCTATCATCTCACGGGCACTTCTGGCTGCTGCATGCACCTTGGTCACTTGGGGAGACGCAGGACTTGATTTCCACTCCGAGACACAACTGGCCCGGTTGTGCCCGATGCACAGGAGGACGGGACACCGTCTCCCCCATTGTGAAGCATGCTAAATTTAAGTGTGCTGCGCAAGGCCCAGCGAGAGCAGCGAGCAGGCCATGGAGGTGGCAAGAGCAGCAGAGTGACATGCGAGGAGTGACTGGGAGGGGAGGGCAAGGGAGCTTCGTTTATCTGGGAACCTGAAATGACTCTTGATTTAAATCATATGGTAAAAAGCACCCAAAGAAGAAGGAAGAACATCAGGGGGGAAAAACCCAACCCTGTTTTTGGAAATGGTTCAAGAGGGAGCACATACAAACACACAAGAGAGTGGGGAAAGAGACAAGGGAGGAGAGAGAGATGAGAGAAAGAAAAGAGAAAAAGAGAGAAAAATGAGGGAGAGAATGAGAGAGGAAAAAGAGAAACAAACAAGAGAAAATGAGAGGGAGAGAGAAATGAGCTGGAGGGAGAGAATGAGATAGAGGGAAAAGAGGGAGAGAAGGGGAGAGAGAGAGAGAGAGAGAAAGGAGGAAAGAAAGGAAGGAAGGAAGGAAGGAAGGAAGGAAGGAAGGAAGGAAGGAAGGAAGGAAGGAAGGAAGGAGAGGGGGGGGAGGGAGAGGGAAAAGAAATAAATAGAAGAGAGAGACCCATTTCCCACAGAAAACATCCAGAGCTACAAAACCCGGGTAGGTGTGGCTGGGGCATGTCATGTGACTGGGTGGGAGTGACATTGAGTTGGCCATGCCCACCCAGGTTTTGTGGCTCCCAGTGTTTTCTTTTCTGTGGGAAACGGGTCCAAATGGCTCTGAGTGTTTATGGTTGCAGACCCCTGGTATTTCTAATTGACCAGGCACAATTTCAGATTAGGTGTGAAATTGTTCCCTTGTGCTCCCCATTTTAAACTGACCAATGGATAAAACTTAATACAATGCTCTACTCTGATCATCCCTTTCTGTAACTCACATTGAGTTCAAGGTTGTCAGTCTAAAACTGTTCATTAAAAATTGTTAAAATATGCTATTTCCATTTAAGTAAATGTTTTCTCACAATTGAGAAGGCTTGGCTCATCTTACTTGTGTCATACTTGGGATTGCTAGCTGAATTATACAAGAATCCACTATGCTTTCTGATGTGGTCCAGAATTTGTATACATTATACTAGACGTTGCATATTTTGTCACTATCGCTTTATCACCAGCCCTTCCACGATTTAGAAAAAGATACTATTATTAATTTATAGTGTTAACACAACATGCTTTACTTATGAGCATATCCAATATTTGATTGACTTGCTGGTGTCTGATGTATTTCTGTGTGTAACCTGACTATCAAGTCAGAGTTATTTAGTTTTACTGACATTTGAATCACTATATCACAGTTTAATTCTGGGTCTTTGGAACAGATACGTAACTTGGAATCAAAGCACTACAAACAATTTAATAACCACTAAAATGCTAATTTTTCATGGGGGGATTATGAACTTGCTTTAAAATAAATTCTCACCTATAACTTTGAATGTGTAGAGCTTAGTATCATTATAGGGCAGCGGCCCCCAACCTTTTGGACGCCATGGACCAGTTCCATGGAAGGCAGTTTTCCCGCAGACTGGGGGGTGCATGGTTTTGCATGCTGCCTTGATCCTATGTGTAAGTGGATGGGGCTTCGCTTGCTTGTGCACCCCAGTTCCTGGTGGGCTGTGAACCAGTACCAGTCTGAGGCCCAGGGGTTGAAGACTCGTGTTATAGGACACGGACCTCTTATTACAGAAGCACTTTATTATATAAGACTATAACTGGCTGTAACATACTGTTCTATCAGCTGATTTAAGCAATGTTTCAACGACAGTTAGTTTTAAGCACAGAATAAATAAATTACTACCACCACAGGCTGTTCACACTTCATCACATACAATTATGTGTGAGCTGGGTGGTAAATAACTATGTAGAAGAGTGCTCACCAATGGTGGTCAAAATAAAAATGGGAGATCCAGTAGGGCTTCACATACTCCATTATCGGGCCCTGTACTCTTTTACATGTTACTAATGGCTAAGTGAAATAAACACTTAACAAATATGTTGACAACATAAAATAGAGTGAAGGAGGAGGATTGAAATAAATGAGTACAATAAAACCATAGGAGGTTATCTCAATAGGTGATAGTGAAACAAAACTAAAATCTAACAGAAATAAATGAAATATTATGCACTTAGGAAACAGAAAACCAATACATAGGCGGGGGCTCTCTGTCATGAGAATATTACTTCTGAAAAACATTTTAGAAACTGATTACTAATATGGTTCCTTAAGCAGAAAATGCAATTTTAAGTTGCATCAATAGAAACATAGTTCACAAATCTCAAAAGCTAATACAGGTATTCCTTGTTTTATGACAATTGAGTCCAAAATTTCTGTTGCTAAGTGAGACATTTGTAATTGAATTTTGCCCCATTTTACGACCTTTCTTGCCACAGTTGCTGTGAATCACTGCAGTTATTAAATTAGTATAACAGCTGTTGAGTGAATCTGGTGTCCACATTGACTTTGCTTGTAAGAAGGTCGCAAAAGGAAATCTTGTGATTCCGGAACACTGCAACCGTCAAAAATATGAGTCAAGTTATCAAGTATCCAAATTTTGATCATGTGACCATAGGGTTGCTGTACTGGTTATAAGTGTGAAAAATGGCCAAAAGTCACTTTTTTCAGTGCCGTTATAACTTTAAATAGTCATTAACAAACTATTTTAAGTCAATTAATTCCTGTAATTATGTATTGTTTTGCATTGGTCTGAGCACCTTAAGTACTATATCCAATTTTGGGCACATAACTGCCCACCTAGTACTGAGCTTCAAAGAATAATAGTGATCAGTAAGTAGTTGACTAGTACACATCTTCAACTACAAAACACTTACATTATAAACTATAGTATAGACAAAAAATGTGACATATGAATGAACATCCCTCTGCATTTAGCTACCTCATTTCCATTACAAGACCAACTCATTGATCAATGAAGACTTTGTTAACTAGTTTCCTGCTACAAAGATAAAAGTAAATTAATGGCTTCTGAACAAGGCAAGATATAAAGCCAATCATTAACAATTGCTTTGTATCTTGATATATTCAAGAGCCAGTAAATCTAAACTCCTTGTTTTCAGATTTTATCTACTGGAAAACAACCTGCTATTTGTATGCTAATGTAAAAGTATTATCATTATTAGAAATGACTGAAAATTCAGCACATTTACAGATTTTTCCATAAACTAAAATCATGTAACACATTTAAAAACAAGTTTTCAAAATAGAACAAAGATGATACATAAGACAAATTTCTCAATTATGAACATAAAAAAGATATAAAGTAAAAGCAAAATACTCTTGGCTTTGAAGATAGGAATGTACTGTTTTCTACAAAGTCAAAGACAAAGACTATTAAATCTATTTATCTCTGGACTAAACAGAAAATAAAGCTGGGGAGAACAGCTTTGAACTTTCTGTCCCCTCCCCCAAATTAAGTCCTGAAACTAAATTCTCCATCTCTGCCCTCCAATCTTGATCCATTTTAACCACCTCATTTGCTAAATTTACTACACATCTTACCATGATGAGTGACTGCCAGGCTGAAGAGTAGAGGAAATGAAGGAAGCAAGCAAAGAAATTTTTTCTCTGATCAGCTAGAGCACATTTCCTTTAAACTGCCAGCAGGAACAGAAGGTGGGTCTCAAGGACTCAACTGCTGCGGTAGGCCATTTGCTGCACGTGTTGTTCTCTAGCTAGCTGAACTTTTTTTTTTTTATTATTACTTTTCAGCAGAGGCTAAGTCCTTAGAAAGCTTTTTGTTGCTGACTGACTCCCTTTAGGATCCAGTAGGGAGTCAGACAAATAACAAAAAGCTTCCCAAGGACCTAGCTTTCCAAGGACTCAGCCCCTGTCTCAGTTGGCATTTATTGCAAATGTTGAACTCCAGCTGACCAGAGATTCCTTGCTTCCTTTCCTCTACTCTTCAGCCTGACAGTCACTCATCGAGGTAAGTAACTCACAGATTTTGTCACCCACTTTCCAGGGTGGTTAAAAGAGATCAAGATTGGAGGGTAAAGATGAAAAATTTACTTTCCATATCTAATTGAGGGGGGTGGGGGGGAGAAAAATCAACAAGTTTGTTCTCCCCAGCTTTTTTCTGTTTTCTTTATTAAGAAATGTGGGTTTCTTGGGGAAGGAAGGGATTAAACAAAGAAAATGTTTTGGGAAGATCGTCCTGAAGCTTTACATGCAAGCAGCTGGCTTACCGAAAGCTAGCAAGAATCAGACATTTCTCTTCAGAGGCAGTCTCCGAAGAGATCAAGGCAGAGGCCCAGCCCACAAGCATGGCTTCATCATTGACCAAGCACAGAGGCTTGTTTGGAAGCCTCTCTGGCATTGGAACATAGCGCTAGGCCCTAAGCTAGCAGGTCTCTTCCTCCCTGCTGGGCTGCTTTTGGCTTTGCAAAGCTTTTTGCTGCTTGTTTGCCTCCTTTACGGTCCCAGTTGGGTATTTGGCCTCAGAGAGCTCCCACCCACCCATGAGGAACCCCATGCTTTTCTTAACAACCCACATGTTTGTTTAACAGGGGCATTTGGAAGAACGAAGAGTGGAAATTGTTAAATGAGGCTATCTCACTTAATGGCCATCCACACTTGTGACCATAATGAGGTGGTTCCAGAATATACAGAGAGCATACTCTATTACTGAGCTATTGCACTTTTCCACAATAGTTCAGAATTACAGTTCAGAATTAGGGATAAATATCCAGAAATTTTGAAATCAAAGAGAATGAAAAAAAGGCAAAAATTGTAATAGGTGCAATACCAGCCTAAACCTATTTCATTATTTTAGTAACATTAAAATTGTAATAACTTGACCAGTAAATCAATGGAGAAAATAAAATTCATAATAGCAAACTCAAAATATCATTATCTACAGACAGAGATCCACTCATGTGGATTTTTCCTAGCCACCCTGCCACAAAACTCTGTTATATTTAAAAATGTGTCTTGAAAATGAAGAGACTTTGACACTTATCACATGATCAGTATATCACATCACATCACATGCACACGAGCAGACTGAAGAAATGAGGAATGCTAAGAAGTCTTTCTCATACAGAATACTTCTATATTGAAATTCCTAGAAATTAATGAATTCAACAATAGGGCAAATGAGATTTACTACTTTGTACTAAAATGCACACATGGAAGTACAGAGTTTGTAGTTAATAGAAACTTCAGGTTTCCTATTAAGATAGAGCAGACTATTATTTTTAAAGATACATGTTTCAGTCCCAACATTCAACACAAAATAGATTAATACACACCTGACAAGCTTTTTCTCTCTGTTTTTTGTGAAGGGATGGAAGAAGTGGGTGTAGGCAGTTTTGATAAAGAAGATGCCCCATTTGCATCAAATGATTTCTTTGGCTGATGATCTGACTGTAGAGAAAATGGACTAGGAGGAACAGAACTTGGAGCAGTAGAAGGGTGAACCACTGTTTTGATGGGATGTTGTACTGGGGTAGAACTACTGTGAGTTTCTGTCCTTGGCAGTCTGTAGTCTCTATCATTGTGTCTACTTGTCTGAGACAAAATATTCTGTGGAAGCATGTTAGCGGCATCACTGGAATGCTTCTCTTCCACTTTATCATTCAGAAAGTTGAAAAGAGAAATAGAAAACACCAAGTTAGTGCTTTATTAATATACTGCATTTACTATTTCTTTCTATTTCAACATCAACAGAAATTAGTATACAATTTTTTTTAAAAAAGTACTTAAAACATTGCTTAAACCAAACTGAAGTTTTGTAACATCCCCATGATCAAAAAACAGTAAAAAAAAGTTTGAATGTTTCAGCAGAAGAGTAGGTATCTATGAATACTTCTGAGAACTTGAAATTCAATAGGCTGACATTTTAAAATCTACAAGTAGTCAACATACAATCACAATTGGGACTAGAATTTCTGCCCCTAAGTCATTGCGGTTTTAAAGGTTATACAGCCAGTTGTTAGGTGACTGCATCTATTGATGATGGCTATCCCTCTTCTCCCTGTTGTGGTCAGTAACTGCAGGTTCTTAAGTGAATTCCAAACCCAATCCAAGCCATTCTGGCCTTAGTCCTTCCCAGTCTCAAGCCTTAGTAAGGCAAGGGGCTATCCCAACTCCGAAGTTTTCAAAGACAGCACAACTTTAGTCACCTTGGAAGGTGGGGAGGGAGAGATGTTTGTGAACACACACAGTTTTAGCCACTTTGGAAAGCTGTTCTGTCTATAGAAGCCTCCCTCTGCAATATCCAAACTGATTTAAAGCTGTGTTCTCTTTGCGGGCCTTCCCTACCCTCCATTTCCAGAGTGGCTAAAGCTGGGTTACCTTTGCACATCTTTCTGAAAACAGTTCAGTCTTAGCCAACTGTAGGAAATGTTTGCCAGAAAATCTGGGTCCAAAAAGTAGACAGCAAAAGCAGAGAAATTCTGGGTGCAAAAGGCAAAAGATTGATGTAGGGAACTGGGAAAGAAGGAAGTTGGGCAAATGAATACTTGTTGGCACTTGCAGAGAGTGAAGGAATGCTTGCTAGTTTGTTTGCTGGGATGTATCATGTGGGGATGGGAAGAGCTGGGCAAATGAATACTTGCTTGTGATTGCTGAGGCTTCCTAGGCTACGGTAAGCAGTGCAGAGCCATGTGTTTTAAGGCTCCTTGCTGCCTTGAATTGCAGGATCCAGGCCAACCAAAAGGGCAAAGATTGGCAGTGGAGGGGAGATAAGTAAGGGAGACCTGAAATACCCCTGTAGTCAAAAGTGCAGCATTTTGATTAAGTGAGTGCAGGGCCGTGCAAAGACTGTAACTTCATGATCCATTTTTTTCAGCACCATTGTAATTTTGAACAGTTGCTGAATAAATGGTCATAAGTATATGTATATACGAATGTATATAATTTGTATTTTCATTGCTATCACAGCATAGTACAGGGGTGTCAAACTCAAGGGCAAGGGCCAAATCCGACCCGCGGGGTGCTTAGATCTGGCCCGTGGGCCCACCCTGGAAACAGTGAAGGACTGGTCCACAGTGCCTCTGCCAGCAAAAAGGGAGCTTGGGGAAACCGGGGCACGGCTCTCATGAGCTCCCTTTTGGCTGGCAGAGGGCTGCAGGAGGCCATTGCAGCCAGAAATGGAGCCCAGGAGGGCCGACGTGGTCGAAAATGGAGCCTTGATGAGTGACATTGAGCTGGCCACTTCCAGGGGATCGGGACCTGGCCCCGATCCCCCGAGGTCAAACACAACCCTGATGCGGCCTTCAATGAAATCAAGTTTGACACCTCTACAGTAGTACAAACGAAAGAAAAAAAGCTTAATTTTCTTCTGTTGATATACAATGTATAGTTTTCAGTGAACATATTAAATAACTAAATGTTAAGGGAAAGAAATACATATATTTCTGACACATATACATGACATATTTATAAAATGTGGTCGACTGAAGAAAAATAATTTCAAAAAGAACATGTGCAGGAATATTATTGCATAAAATAGACATACTTCCACTAGCAAACCCACTAGCAGCAGTCGCTTGCATCACCTCTCTTCTGTAATCTCTATCTTTTGGAAAACTGTTGACAGACATTTTGCTTGCTTCTTTTTGTCTCTGCTCTCTGGTGTAAAAAGAAATTAATTAATTAATTAATTAAAATGAAACAATTTGGTAAGTTTACTATTCTACAATTTATATCTATATTAATTATTTACCTTTCAAGCCATTCTTTTGGTTTTTCCCACTGTGAAACTTCCGTTCGGCAGTTGTAGTAATATTTTTTGCCAGAAGAACTAATGTGCTCAGACCAGTCATCTGCAGAATCATAAGACTAAAAAAAAAAAAATTCAAATTAACCTGATGAGATTTTAGAAATATCAACTTCTCAGTTAACACATATTTCATTGAAAATATTCCTTTCAGAAAAATATCATAACAGGAGCTGTAGTGGCACAGTGGTTAGAATGAAGTATTGCAGATTTATTCTGCCATCTGCCAACAGTTCAGGTTCGATTCTCACCAGGTTCAAGGTTGTATCAGCCTTCCATCCCTTCGAGGTAGGTAAAATGAGGACCCAGATTATTGGGGGCAATATGCTGACTCTGTAAACCGCTTAGAGAGGGATGTAAAGCATTGTGAAGTGTTGTAAGTCTAAGTGCTATTGCTATTGCTATTTTATAGTATAATTTCTAATAGGCCTCAGATGGAGTCACTTTGGTTATTTGAATTTTCCAGTATGGGTAATCTTCCATTTGTTGACCTTGAACGAAGTGGCACTGCCTTAGACAGACCCAAAACATACACTGAGCCTTAAACAGACCCAGTGTATGATTTGGGAGTCATAGTTCCTGATCGAAGAACAGGTAGCAACTGTAGCTAGGAGGGCCTTTGCATACCTGCAGGTTATATGCCAGCTGCACTCATTCCTGGAATTGGGGGGGGGGGGGAAATGCCCTCATTACCTCTCACCTAGATTATCGCAATGCACTCTGCTGTTCAATCTCAGTGCTTCTGGGTGCAATTCAAGGTACTGGATGTCATCCATAAAGCCCTGCCTGGCTTAGGACTGGTTACTGGAAGAATTGTCTTTCACAAATTATTTTACCTGTACAATTCAATCAGGCAAGATGGGTATGCTTCAGATTTCATTGGCCAAAGAATGTAAGTTTGCAGGGCCTAAAAACCTTTTCTGCCTTAGCATCCAGTTTATGGAACATCCCACCTCTGAAGATGAAGATAGCCCTGACACTGTTGGGCTTTCATAAGACCCTGAAGACTTCTGTATCCAGGCCTGAGGTGCTGAAGATTTGCAGGGATTAGGTTCTTGGTTGGCTAATAATTTCAGTTGATGCTGCTTGGCAGCTATGCATTTTTTGGTGGGCAGCCATATAAAGTGGACGGGTGGGTTGATAAGCAGATTAATTTAGAAATCGTAACTGGTTTAAGAACATAACTCAACAGCTTTTAAATGGTAACAGAGAATTTAGTTTCATTAATCAATTCTCTTAATTAAACTAGTGCTGATACAATGACATCCAAACTGCTATTTTTAAACTTTGCATGTGTTTTGAACTGAAATGTGAATTTATCTCAAACTTAAATTACGTAGAACACAGTATATGCAATTTTGTTTGTTTGATTTCTATTAACTGTAATTATCAAGAATTTCTTGAAAAGGGAAGCAAACTGTATGCAAAATATAATAAAACAACTTGATTGGGCAAATTCAATGTAAGTACTTACTGTATCAGATGTTTTGCTTGGATTATTGCTAGGATTAGAAGTATGTGAATTTGAGCTATGAAGAGCACTGTGGTTATGAGAGTTTTCTTGTGGAGAATAACTGGTCCCTAGAAAACAATGATTTATGTTATTTCTCAATTATTTAAATTCAACATTTTAATTTATTTTGGTGCAGAAAGGTCAACCATCATGTATTTCACACACATACAGATACAAACAAACAAACATACATACATACACTTTGTTCTGTACCAATTTGCCACTGCAAAAAAATGGCTTCTAATATTTTCTAAAGAAAGAAACAGTTTTTGAATTGAAATATAAAATAAACAATAAAATATTATGTATGTAAAAATCATTAATAAAACTGCCTCAGAAAAAAGTTCAATCAGAACAGAATTCAAAATTTCCACAACCAGAATTAAACAAGCTTTCTAAAACATTACTTGAAAAATATGCTAAAGTATAACAGCCATGAAATTAACAACAAAAGTTTCTACCATCCTACAATCCATCCATATATCCATCTATCCATCCATGCTAACAATACCTCCAACTCCCAGCCCACAAGAGGCAATCCAGGAAGGTACCATGTTCAATGGTATCAGTAACTGCAGAGATGATCAATTAAGATTAGGAGATGGCTATTCCACCCATGCAAAGTCCTGTGAACAATAATCCACTAGAGTGACCAATGCCATTTCAACCTATATGATTTTAATTTAAATCTTGACTAGCAGAGATCTAGATAATCTGTATGTTCTGGCAGTCTCTGAAATTGAATCACAATCCCTTTCTCAACAATGCAGGTAGTCCTTGATTTACAACAATTGGTCACTTAATGAATGGTTGAGGTTACAATAGATACCTCAAAAAGTACTTACAACCCAGTCCTGAAGTTACCATATTTTTTGAACTATAAAACACACATTAGCTTTAGAGGAGGAAAACAAGAAAAAAAAATCTGCCACGAGTCATTGGTAAGATAGAATTTAGAGGTAAGCAAGTTTACCAACAGAATATGATCAAAAAGGCTTTTTTAGAATTTTATAGTTATATGCTAGTGACTCAATACAAGGTATAGATATAGATAGATACTTAAAGGAAGGGAATATTCCTGAATTAACTTTGGAACAGAGGGAAGGATTGAATCAACCAATAACTTCTGATGAGATTACTGATGCAATTAAGCAATTAAAAGTAGGGAAAGCTCTGGGAACAGATGGATTAACAGCTGTTTATTATAAGAATTTACAGCTTGAAATGGTAGAACCGCTTAGAGTTCTATTTTGTAAAATTCAATTAGAGGGAAGAGTCCCACCCTCTTGGCGAACAGCTTTTGTTTCACTGATCCCGAAGGAAGATCAAAATTGTACTAAACCTGAAAATTTTAGGCCAATTTCACTTTTGAACACGGATTATAAAATTTTTGCTAAGATATTAGCGAACAGACTAATGCCAGTTATGCAACAAACAATTCATAATGATCAATCAGGCTTTATAAAAGGGAGGCAAATGAAAAATAATGTTAGACAAATTATAAAGCTATTGGAATATTTGGAAAAAAATAACCAGGTCCCTGCAACGTTCATATTTTTGGATGCAGAGAAAGCATTTGATCGATTGAACTGGCAATTCCTGTTTAAGATAATAGAAAAAATGCATTTTGGGGAGTATTTTATACATTCAATTAGAGCAATATATCAGGAACAAACAGCACAAATAATAGTTAATGGAGGTTTAACAGATGCGTTTAAAATTGAGAAAGGTACTAGGCAGGGTTGTCCCTTATCGCCATTGTTGTTTATTTTAACTTTAGAAGTTTTGTTGAATAAGTTACGTGACTCTGATAAAATAAAAGGAATTGTAATTAGACAGCAGGATTATAGATTAAGAGCGTTTGCAGATGACCTGGTTCTTACTTTATCTCAACCTACAGAAGCAGCTCCCTATATATTGGACATAGTAGCTCAATATGGCAAAGTATCTGGATTTAAAGTAAATCTTCATAAGACAAAGATGATAACTAAAAATATGTCCGTAACTCAAAGAGAAGATTTAGGGAGAATAATGGGGTTTGAAGTAGTTAAAAAGGTTAAGTATCTAGGAGTATACATTGCAGCCTCAAACACGAAATTGTTTAAAAATAATTATGAAATTCTTTGGCAAAAAGTACAGAAAGAAATGAAAAATTGGAAAAAGTTACAACTATCATTACTGGGAAGGATAGCAGCAATAAAAATGAATGTACTACCTAGGTTTTTATTTTTGTTTCAAATGATACCAGTGCTTAAGAAAGATGGAAATTTGATGGAATGGCAGAAAGGGATTAATACTTTCATCTGGGCTGGGAAGAAACCAAGAGTGAAACTGAAAATTACACAGAATATACGTGAGAGAGGAGGTCTTAAAATGCCTAATTTAAGATTGTATTATGAAGCAGCTGCTTTATCACAAATTAGTGATTGGTTTAACTTAACTGAAGAAAGAATGTTAAACATAGGAGGTTATGATTTGTTATATGGATGGCATGCTTGTTATATGAAAAAAAAGTGGATAAAGTGTTTAAGTCATATACTCAGAAATGCGTTGTTGAGGGTTTGGAAAAAGTACCAATATAAGCTAACTATAAGATACCCATATGGGCAAATCCCAGACATGCAATAGGAAATATAAATATAGAGCAAAAAACAGAGGTGATTACTTATAAAGAGCTTCTTTTTTTGGAAAGGGGTAAGCTGCAACTGAAATCTTTAGATGTATTAAAAGAAGAAGGGATAATTTATACTTGGTTTCAGTATGGTCAGCTTCAAGCTAGATGGAGGGAAGATCAAAAATTTGGTGTTATGCAAAATGAGGAAAATCTGGTGAAACAGATTAGAGATTAAAGCCAGATGCATATTAAAAGGTTGTATAATGCATTATTGGAAATAGATTCAGAAACGGAATTGGTTAAGGATTGTATGATAAAATGGGCACAAAACTTTCAGGAACCAGTGATGATGGAAACGTGGGAAAAGATTTGGTTCAGAAATGTTAAATTTACGCAAGCACAAAATTTGAGAGAGAATTTTTATAAAATGTTTTATAGATGGCACTTAGATCCTAAAAAATTATCATGTATGTATTCTAATTTGCAAGCTAAATGTTGGAGATGTGAATGTAATGATGCAACCTATTATCATATATGGTGGACCTGTAAGAAAATCAAGGCATTTTGGATAAAAATTTGGTGGGTGATGCAGAATATTCTGAAAAGAAGGTTGAAATTTACTCCTCAATTGTTCCTATTGAGTATAACTACAGACTGTACAGTATCAGAGACTAAATTGATTTTGAATCTAATATCAGCAGCTAGGCTGTTGGTAGCGCAATATTGGAAGGACTCTTTGCCTACTATTGAAGAGTGGATACTGAAAGTAACGAACTTAGCAGAAATGGCGAAAATCTCAGCGTACTTGAAGGACTATACACAAGAAAGATATGTATCGGAATGGAGAAGATGGATTGACTATATTCAAAATAAGTATCAGACAAGAAAATATCAAATAGCTTATGAATGAATGTTAAGTATTAGAAGTATTATGTTATCTATAGTGGAGTTAAGGTTTCAGGGGGGGAGTTAGTAGTCTGAGGATAAGTAGATTAATCTATTTTATGATTGTTAAATGAAACACATTGTATTTTGCTCTGTGAAGTCTGGGGGGTGGGGTGGGATGAGGGGAGGGAAGGGGTGGGGGGAATATGGGGGGAAGAAAATTTTTGTTTTTTGTAAAACTTTTCAATTAAAAAAAAAATCTGCCTCCGCCTCCATGGCCCATTTGCCACAGCCGCAGTCCATTCGCCAGACACCACCTATTCACCACCGTTCACCACGAATGGGTGGCGGCAATAGGCAGTGGCGATCCTCGCCACCTAGAACAGCTGATTGGCATCGCACCAACCCCCCTCTCCCCCGCCACAATATTCGCTCTATAAGATGAACAGACATTTCCACCCACTTTTTTTTGGGGGGGGGGGAGTGTGTTTTATAATCTGAAAAATATGGTATGTCTGCTGCAACACTATTGTGGTGGTTTTCCCTTATGATCGACCATAGAGATGCTGCAGCACCTCCACACCTATCCCCCCAGGTCTCCACAGGCAATGAGCCTACTTTGTCTCCCCACTGGGTTCCATACTCCACCCCACCCTTGGTTACTGATTGCTCAGTTACCTTTTGAATATCTTCAGAGATCAGGTTGGAAGGAGGGCAGGCCACTCTATTACTTGCCAGATGGCACACTCCCACAAGTGAATGTCTTTTTCTGAGTGAAAAATAATTCGGGAGAAGATGTTTTCCTTTCCTCGCTAGATGGCAAGGAATCTAGTGAGGATTCCTTACTGTCTAGTGAAGAAGGAAAAACTGACATGATTTCTTCTCACTTCTAGCACTTGCTTTAATTCTACCAGCATTAACAAAGCTCTCAGTTTTCCTTTTCTTGCTAGACATAATGGAGCAATCCACCCTCCTTCCCTACCCTGACCTCCTGAGCTCTGAAGACTTTGAAAAGGTAAATGTGCTAAGGTGACCAGGTAGAGTGGGGTGAAGGCCTAAATGACTATGGGGATCTCAAGGGGCAGAAAGTGTATCTCAGAGGGTGAAGGCCGCCTTGGGAGGCCCAATTCAGGTAGGCTTGTGCCTGCACTTAACTCCCCGCTCAAGATACCTCATGCTGCACTTAATGATCTGCATGTTCATTTAATGAATGTGTTGGGGTCAGCAGGGATGGAGATGGTTTACTTAATGGCCCTCCCAATTATCAGGCTCCATTACAGTCATAACTCAAGGACTACTTTAATTCCATGAAAGGAAAGGTTGGAGAAAGTTATTAAAAATGTATAGATGCAGAGAAAGTTTCTTCAAGGGGGAACACAACTATCTATTTTAAAATTATTTTATCCTTCAGAAAAGAAGTGATAATTTTATTGATCCAAAAAGTCATAATGTGTCTGGCTCCTGAATGTGTTGGAAAGGACGTGGGTTCATGACAAAAACTGTAAATAATCCTGTCCATTTCCTCAGGCAAAATAACCTCAAAAGTCTTGCTTATTGCATTGGTTTCTATCCAGTTGGCAGGCTTTCCAGGATAAATGAAAAATGCTTTAGCCACCAAGATACCCATATAATTATACAATGGTCACCAGAATTTTTAACAATAGAGGAAGATTGGAGGTAGGTAAATTACATATTATTCTTTTGCTCCACTGACATTCCCAATCATCTATAACAGTGATGGCTAACCTTTTTATCATCGCGTGCCCACACCAATTCTATACGCCTCACGCATGCACGTGTGACCCCACAGCTCCCCCCCCCGCACTCCTGGCACGTGATGGCCCGGTGGGCCCGGTAGGCCCGTTTTTCTCTTTCCTCAGGCTCCAGAGCCTTTCTAGGAGCTTGGGGAGGGTGAAAACGCCCTTCCCCACCCCCCCGGAGGCCCTCCGAAGGCCAGAAACGGCCCATTTGACAACTTCCGGTGGGATCAGAAGGCCCGTTTTTTGCTCTTCCCCAGGCTCCAGAGCCTCTCTAGGAGCCTGGGGAGGGCGAAAACGGCCTTCCACACACACCCCCGGAGGCCCTCCAGAGGACAAAAACGGCCCGTTTGCTGACTTCCAGTCCCACCGGAGCTGAGCTCACATGCCCACCAATATGGCTTCGTGTGCCACCTGTGGCACACGTGCCATAGGTTCGCCATCACTTATCTATAACATGGATGTCAAACTCACTGTGTCATGTTGCCGTGATGTGACATTTTGCAACATTGTCCCATTCGCAGAGCTGGGGTGGACATGACCTGCACATGACGTATCCAGCCCACGGGCCACCAGTTTGACCCCTGACCTATAAAGTGCTATAACTACATCCAGTCTTAAATGAAGAAAAATTCTGAACTTTTAAGTTTAACTTTTTTAATAACACAAAACCAAGCAGGTTTTTTTTTTTAACTTTAAGGCAGGTACTTCCATAACCATGCTGCTATAGCAGTTGATATCAGTTCAAGCTCAATTCTAAGGCAGTACCAACCTTGTTTTCTTTACATATTTTCAGAGATCTGTTTATCCAATTTCATTATAGAATTTTCAACACATTCATTCTGTCCCAATTTAGCTTTGTAACATTCAACATTGAATTTATTAGGTCAGATATTTACTGTTATTATTTAAATACGTTATAAATATAAATTGCTCGTTTTAAAAACTTTTCCTCAAAATACAAGCTGCTTTTGTTTCTGCAGCACAAAGGAAATATCTACATTCTTTTCCTGAATAGGTGTAGTTATTTAGGTTGTTAGAGGTCACTGTGGAAGTTTTACTTATTCACAAAATGGCTGACGCAATATTGATTTAGGAAAAAAATGGGAGGATAAAGAAGAGACAAAAAGAAACAAAAAAACCAAAAAGACACTCTCTCAAAAAAGGTTGGAGAGCCATATATGACTCCATAGTTTTCAGCTTCAGCATCCTATTCACAGAAATCAAATGGATAAAATTTAGTCATTAGAAACTTGGCTAAGAACTGAATAAAAAGCATAGGTAGGACAAATCCCCAAATGTCACAGAGAAATAATCATTTGGCAGTAACATTTGGCAGGAATGTTAAGAGGGATGTCCCTACTAAATATTTCTGGTAAGTAGATAAAGTATAGTCAGCTAACTAGAGAAATAAATTCCATCCTATTGCTGGTGCTTTAAAAAACAAAATGAAGATGTATGGACATAACTGAGTTGTGTTTGCAATGTTTGTACTGCATTGGTATTCATCCTTGTATGTGTCTGTAGCAAGTGAAAGCTCATAACAGTGCTTGAAGAAACAACTCAAGATATCTAGAAGAGCAAGGAAAAACACTTCAATGATGAATGAAGTGATGAAAAATTATCAAATACGATCTACAATATGAATGATGTGTAAATGTGACCAATAGATGAAAAGGCCAAAATCAAGTAATACAAAAGATGTTTTGTTCTGTTTGACATCAGAAAGTTTTTAAAATCGGGGGGGGGGGGGGGGAATCAATCAAACATCAAAGGTTTCACAGAAAAGAAAAAGAACCTGAGAACTCAGTACAATAACTAGCATTCCATAATAGAAAAAAAGCTAACTTCAAGATAGAAGGGAATTCCTAAATAAGAGAAAACGAAAGCACAATTTAGACTAATCCAACGTAGAAAAAACAAAGAATGATAGAATCTACCAATGTGGTTTTACACAAAGATAATGGAGATCTTAAAACATAATCACTATTACACATAAACCACTAAGAAACACTAAATATATAAATGCACAGATGATATATTAGTTTAATAAATTATTATGATTACCCAGCAAAGGGAAGCAGGTATCTGGACTGAGAGAGAAAAATGTTTAAACATTATATAAAGGCTTAAAATTAACCTACAAAAGGGAGGAACTCATGCCTCCTGATGTTAACCATCAAAGGCATGTTCAAAAATGTCTGCAACCTCTATTTGTTTTTGATAGCATCAGATATTCCTCTTGGTCTGTTGTGTGGATGTTTGGGTGGTTTAGGGGTGGGGAATTTGTGGTGGGTGGGGGGTTGTTTGGGGATTGTTACGTGTGTTGGACCTGGTCTTCAGGTGTTAAGTGAATTTCGTTGTATGGGTATACTCTGTATACACGTATAATGACAATAAATTTATTATTATCATTTTTTATAAAACTAATTTAGTGAAAGGAACACCTCTCAGTGATATAAATGCAGGAATTATGACATGAAGCTCATAAAATCATTCAAAGAGATTGGGCTCTTGCATTTGTGTAAAAAAAAAGTATAACCAATTTATATATAGTCAGCATTTTGTTTGAGTTTCTTTCCCATTATTATTTAGTTTTCATGGGAAGAAAGTGGTTCAAATTGGCTGTTTATTAATTAAATTTGTTTGCTGCCCATGTAATTGCATGATAACTGGGCAGTATACCAATCCAAATAAAACTAGATAGATTAAATTAGATAAAATTGGTAGATGATATATAGGTAAGTAGGTAGATAGACTCACTCACTCACAGATGGGGAAGGAGGGAGCAGAATGTATGGGGGAGGGGAACTGCTACTAATTAATAAACCACATCCAGTGTAGTACTTTCCCATTGAGGCCCCATTGGGGCAGTACCACACCGGGAGCGGTTGATTAACCTTAAGTCAACTGGCAGAGCCAGGTCCTCAGTCTCTCGTGGAAAGTCCGGAGAGTGGAAGCCGTTCTCACCTCTGGGGGCATCAACTTTTTTTTGAACAGGTATATTAAGGAAGACTTAATATTCTGCTTAACAGCAACATTCAATTTAAACATGTTGAATATAATTTAATATATTTTAGTAATCATTATACTGAACATAATTTGTTATTAATATGGATTATGCCCATCATTATTTTAATCTCACAATGGCATTACTCTCCATTAAGTACATTGTTCTCTAGCATTGTTATTACTTATGTACATACATACTTTGTACATATATACAAAATTGTATTATGTGATACAATTTTTGTAGCTGTCCATCTCATGGCAATGAATCTGGGTAGTACACAAGGATTAAAAGCAACAATCAAAATCAACAATCCAAACAACGAACATCTAAGGTAAAAAAAAGTAACGATAGGAAAAAAATGAAGAGCAATTAAGTAGCAGTCTAAATGCCTTGAGGAGCAACAGCACTGCTAAAGCCTTACAAACATCTAACACAGGCCCATTCAGATCTGGCAAGATGACATTGCTTGAAAGAAGGGCCCAGAGAATCCCCTCCCTGCTAGTTCTGGTGAGGAAGCAGAGGCAAGCAGTCCTCAAAATACCTTGTTCCTATCCTACATATGGGCTTTATAGGTGAAAACCAGCACTTTGAATTGTACCCAGAAGCCTAGTGGAGATAGGGCAACTCAACAGAGCTTCAGTGTTACACGAGCATAGCTTGGAATCCATGTCACTGTTTTCCAAATCAGATGCAGCTCCTAAATGTTCTTCAAGGGCAGTCTCATGTAAAATGGATTACAGTAATCCAGACAGGGGGTGACTAAAGCATAAGTCACTATGAGAAAAGCCTCTTGGCCCAGGAATAGATACAAGTACTACATAAGACAAATCTATGCAAAAGAGCCAAGGCCTCTACTTGTTCTTTCAGCAGGAGTTGAGAATCCAGAGAACCCCCCAGTCTGCACTGTCTGTCTGGGAAGCGTAACCCCATGCTGAGTGGAAGAGATTCCTCAGGTCTTTTATTTTTTAATTGGGGGGGGGTTTCAATGTTTCAAAACCCACAACCACTTAGTTTTGCAGGGTTGAACTAAACCCTATTATCTATCTCCCATTGAAACCTCATAGCTTACAGACATTAAGAATTTTGTTAGTCCTATTCATTTAAATATTCAAAAACCACTACCTACAGAATACTGCTTCTCCTGCATTAAATTTGCTTTGTAAAATTTCATCAAGTATCAACATTTTCCATTTAACCTCTTCTTTGGAGCATAAAATCTAGTAGTCGAAATCTTAGAAAAGAACAGCCTTTATGTAAATAGTTACCACAATTTTACTTGAAAAGTATACAGGTAGTTCTCGACTTATGACAATTGAACCCAAAATTTCTGTTGCTAACTGAGACAGTTAAGTGAATTTTACCCCATTTTAAGACCTTTTTCCACAATTGTTAAATGATTCACTACAGTGAATCTGGCATCCCCATTGACTTTGCTTGTCAGAAGGTTGCAAAAAGGGGGACCCAGGGAGTCATGCAACTGTCAGAAATATGAACCAGTTGCCAATCATCTGAATTTTGATCATGTGGCCATAGGGATACTGTCATAAGTGTGAAAAATGATAATAAGTCACTTTTTGTGCACTTGTAGCTTTGAATGGTCACTAAACAAATGGTTGTAAGTTGAGGACTCTCTGTACTGTATGTTGAAATTGCCAGTATTCAGGAAAAAACAATATAACCTCAAAATGTGGTATCTATAAATCCTCAAACAACATACTTCAGAATAACTAACATGCAGACATAAAAACGTGATTACAAGCAGGCTTAATCTCAAACTTCTCTACTAATATAACTTGCTCTAAAAACTTCCAAGAATGAATCTGTATGATCTATCACCTTTTTTTAAAAATTGCATTATTTTATTCACAAGGCAATTCTGTTCGCATCAATCCTAAAATATAAGCAAAATCTTACATTAACCACTAACAGTTTTTAACTTAAAAAAACAACAACTATATCATAAACATTGTAACTATTATTAATACTGAAAAACACTACCCACTTTCTTAGCCAATGGGTGACTCTACTGGAGCAACAGAGAGCAATGTCATTAATATGTCACTAACACCTCACTATAAAAGTCCTGATGGCTCAACCCAATGATTACATATAATATTAAGAGACAGGATAGATACAGGTAAAAGATGACTGCCTGAATGTATTGGTTAATGCTCAGCTGGATGAACTTCTCACGTTGAGAATATAAACTGGATTTAGTAATCATTTTTTTTATCTTATTATATCTGCTTATTGGTGCAATCCACCAGGACAATACATCTGCCCTATCCCTACAAGGCAGTGGTGGGTTGCCCCCAGTTCAGACTGGTTGTACAGAACCAGTAGTAAAACCAGAGGGAGGCTCCACCCACCAACCCTGACATCATCAGAACGCTTCTGCACAGAAGAATGTACGCACGAGTTTCACTCATGCGCGCAGCCCTATTGCGAACCAGTAGTAAAGGTAAGTAGAACCCACCTCTGCTACAAGGTAGGCCAAATAAATACCATAGTTAATGTTTTCAAAAGCAGTCAAGTGATCCAAACAGCTACAATATCATCACTCAATTTTGAATGATTAGCTAATACAATTCTGGCTCATATTTGTTATGGATATTTACATTTATAGGCATACAATATATATTGTGCTTCTTTTAACAATGCTCTCCATCACCAAAAAATTACACTTCAATGAAGCTCATATGATTATTAGCATTTTTTAGCCATAGTTTTTTTTAATTAAGGCTTATACATTACCTTTCTTAGATGTAATAGTGGAAACATAACTTCTACACACACTGAGAAACATTAATGTGACCTATTGCAATACTTGTTTTCTGTGGTGTTCTGGAACTGAGACCGCAATATTTAGTTATCATATTTCTATATAAATAAAATATAAATATCTCAAAGGTGTACCTATATTTGTCTGTATTTTTTACTCCTACAGAGCTTCCATCTCATATTAAGAGTATTTTGGATATGTTATATATATATATATATATATATATATATATATATATATATATATATATATATATATATATATATATATATTTTAATTATTAAATGGCAGCAGTAAAAGTAAAATATGAGCCTTATCCCATAAAATATGCATATTATTCATATTTTAATTGTGTTTCTATCTCATAATTTAAACTGCATAAGCTTTGACATTCCAGAAGTGATACAAGATAGTAGAAACTCCTTCCTTCTCTCCTTTTCCCCCACAACTATCAGCCTGTGAGGTGAATGGCCTGAAAAAATGACTGGCCAAAAGTCACCCAGCTGGCTTTCATGCCTAAAGTGTGGCTATAATTCAACTCTCCTGGTTTCTACACTGTTGCCTTAACCATTAGATCAAATTGGCTCTAAACCAGTTTTAAAATAATAAAATGAAAGATGAAAATCTGAAGGATTGCCTTTCTTTTTTGCTTAGATGAACAAGAACCGACTAAAGATAACCATAATATTATTTAGATACAAGTACCTTCTATTGAAAAGCGTGCAAGCTCAATATTGGTGTGTTTCATTTAATATTATGGCTGCTATCTCTCTCAGAGATTAAGCTCCATGAGAGGGAATTCAGGCCTAAACTGTATGATCCAAAAAATGGATCATCATACAAATCAACCCAGAGTTCTGAATCAAGGCACAAGTTCAAATTATCCTAATTCAAACACATCATGCAAAGATCTGGCTCTCTAGAGAAGGCTCTAATGTGGGGAGGGACAGGTGAAGAAAATGTAACTAGGGAAGTTGAAGAAAAGAGGATGATCAACAGGCAAGTAGATGGACTCAGTTACACTGATAATAAGTGTTCCATTCAAAGATCTGAAAGATGTTATCCCATTTTCCCCAAAATAAGACATCCCCTGATAATAAGCCCAATTGGGCTTTTGAGTGCATATCAATAAGGGAAAGTGCTTATTTCAGGGTTCAAAAAAAGCTAAGACGGGGTCTTATTTTCAGGAAAACATGGTAGGGACAGATCATAACGGAGAAAATCTACCTAAGTGATTATCAAGAGTCAACAATTACTTGATGACATATAATCAATCAAACTGCACTTTTATTACTTATGCAGTAACAGAAGCACTATCTCTTCTTCTAGTGTTATTAATACCTCAATGTCTAGATTTTTAATTCCCCCACCTACCCTTAATCATGTGTCTAAATGAGCTGATACCAAAGTGATGAACAAATGTGGGAGGAGCTATACTATAATGTAATAATACAACCTGGTATCATTCAGATGCATATACCACATGAAGCTCAAAACACCATAGCTCAGTATTATTTGCAATCAGGACAACAATGATTACTATGGATTTTTCTCTCTCTTTTGACTGTTACTGTCATAAACATATCAACAAGTTCAGGGCTATGAGAGTATCTATCCTAAATTCTCCATCATTTGCATTTCAGCTACCAACCTTCTCATTCCATCAATTTCAAATTCCAAGAATTTAAAGAGATTTTATCATATAAAAATACCCAGGAACCCTCATATGGATAGTCAAAGCCATTTCCTTATCTCACATAGATCAGATTTCTAATATATATTTATTTAAATCTTCACAGATTTGAAAATGAACAAATGTTTTTCCATTTTTGACTGAATTTTAATTAGTGGTTAATCACATCCATATGAAACACATTTATTAAAAAAAAGCCAAGGAACATGTTTTTTAAGTATTCATATAGTTTTATGCTCCTTGTATTCCAGCACTGGAATTATAAGGCACACATATATGTTGCAATATAGTTCTTTTCATATATTTCAGATCAATCACTTCTGCAATTAAATGAATCAAGATACCATTTTCTGCTATTTTATTATAGGTCAATCTCCATTTTATTTGTTAAATTTATTTGCCTCTATCTCACAGTGGGAATACTCTAGTTGGCTTACAACAATAAAAATGGAGAAAAGAAAAGAAGTGAATAAACTTAACAGTGAATAAGAATAAACAATGAAACAAACAATAGAATAAACAATGAAAAAAAACCATGAGAATACAGTGATTATGAGAATAAAAGATGGGCAGGTGGGGAAGCAGGGAGGAGGGAAAGGTGCTATCAATCTAACAGCCACCTCTAGTGTGATATTGTCCCATTGGGTCTCCAGGCCAACTCAGAGCAAGGCATTCAGCCTTTTACATAATGATACAAGGATGGAAGCAGATCTCATATTGGAGGGTAGGATGTTCCAAAGAACAAATGCTACAGCAGAAAAGGCTCTTCTTCTGGATCCCAGTAGTTGGGATTCTTTGACCAACAGAATCACAGTAGGCCTTTTCTCTGTCAACCATTTATATTTGCCATTTCTTTTTCACATTGCCCTAAAGGATTTTTTTACTGCCAATCAGAACTGAGCAGTCCACTTATTCTTCTCAATTATTAACACATTAATAGGAGATCTCCCAATCTAGTTGCCACTATAAATTCTGGCTAGCTTAAATCAGTGTTACAGACATGCAAAAGAAATCCATCAATCTGAGAGATATTTTCTCTTTACGTAATTTTTTATCTGTATCTGTCATGAGCCAAAAATATGTCAGCGATCAAAGATGTTGTATTTACAGTCCAAAAGTAGTGGGGAATATTTATTTAATGCCACATTTAAAACAGAAGTTCTGCTACCTATATAATTGTCCCATTCCCTGATCCCAGCACTAAAATCTAATACATGGGAATTGGAAGACTCCCAAGGCCCCTTCCAGAATATTGTATTATATGATTCCAAAAAAATCCAAGATAAAAAAAAATTTAAGCACTAAAACCAGTAATGATGATTTTAAAGAAACTCTCCAAACCACAAACCCAGTATTTCAAGGGAAATGTAATTTCACTGAGGACCAAAGGACTCATCTTGATCAGCTAGCTTTACAGTCCAAAACATCATTGCATGATCTTAATTTGGAGCTCTGGACACCTATTTAAAAATTCAAAACTTGAATGGCCTGGAGCATGGGTCCGAAACCCCCAGGCCACAGTCTGTTCGAAACTGGGCCGTGTGAGCAGTGGGCAAGCTTGCAAGTGCAAAGTTCTACTCATGCACGAAGCTTCACTTGCACGAAGAAAAGGTGCTTGAGTGAAGCGCGCTTGTGCGCGAAGCTACACTTGTGAGAACAGAGGACACTCACACATGAAGCTCCATTCACGCGAATGGAGCTTCGCGAGCAAGCACAAGTACCCTCCACTCATGCAAATTTTGTGCACAAGCACAAGCGCCCTCTTTTTCTTCAAGTGGAACTTTACACATGAGCACAAGGGCCCACCACTCATTTGCAAAGCTCCATTTGTATGAGCAGATGGCATGCATGCTTGCTACTCGCAACAAAGGAGCTGTGTGCGCACATGCACCTGTCAGTCACATGCCCTCCCATGTACCGGGCCACCTTGTCTCAAGCATTCACTATGGTAACACTATGATATAAATCTCCACATAACTTTCCCCAGTGTTTTCAGTAATTGCTAAACAATATTGGAGAGAAACTGATACCAAAAAGCATATTTTAAACACCAAAATGTGAAATGGAAAGTGATCAACACTTGTGAACCAATCCTGCAAAACCTACAATGGCCATGCCTGATTAAGGGGTCCAGAATTACACTAATGCACTATTTCAATGATAGTACAAAAGTTGGCTTGAAACTTGAAAAGTTAGCTCAAAAAAACTAAGATCATAGTATGATTATTTCCTGATAAAGAGAATGAAAAGAAATGGAAGCAGTAACAATTTTATTTTCTTGGGCACCAAGATAACTGCACACAGTGACTGCAGCCATGAAATTAAAAGAAACTTGCTCCTTGGCAGGAAAGATATTGCAAACTTAAAAAGAATATTAAAAAGTAGAGATATCACCTTGCTGACAAAGGTCCACATAGTCAAAGCTATGGTTTTCCCAGTAGTAATGTATGGCTATGAGAGCTGGACCATAACAAAGGCTAAGCATCGAAGACTTGATGCTTTCAAATTGTGGTGCTGGAAAAGACTCATGAAGGTCCCCTGGACTGCAAGATCAAATCAGTCGATCCTAAAGGATATAAATACTAACTGTTCCTTGAAAGGATATCTACTGAAACTAAAGCATAAACACTATGGCCACCTAATAAGAGGGGACTCGTTAGAAAAGACCCTGATGTTAGGAACAATTGAAAGCAAAAGGAGAAGAAGACAGCGAAGAATGAGGTGGTTAGATAGTGTCATCTATGTAATGAACATGAATTTGGGCAAACTCCAAGAGACAATGGGGAGCCTGGGATCCTATGGTTTATGGGATTGCAAAGAATTGGACACGACTGAAAAATTGAATGAAATTATTTCAATGAAATCTAGCAGAGTTCAACTCAAGGACAAATGCTTGTCATCCCATCTTCCTCTAGTAACAATACATAACTTTTCCAAGAACAGTACATATGCGAGTTTCTCCTTGCTGATCATCAACCTCAAGAGATCAGTCAGTCATTTTGAAGGTGTATATTTTCTTTTTACTTTTCTCAATATCCAGCTTTCACAACTATATATTACCACTGGGAAAACTATTTTTTTTTTCTTGTAATTTAATGTCACATTGTTTTTCATATTGCTTTTCATATTCTGTCTGAATTGCCTTCCTCTATTTTAACAATTTTATTTTTGTAGCCCATTGTCCACCTCTATTCATAAAGCCCTGAAAGCACAGCATGTCCATTAGGACTATACTCCCACAATCTCCTCTCCAATTTCAGTTATCTACTACAATATTCCAAAGCATTTATTTCCTGAAGCCAGATCAAAATGTGAATTGTAATGTATCAAAATAATAATTTCTTAAACTATAGTCTAAAATTGGAATAGCTTACTTAGAATGTTTTTCCAAAGAAAAATTATAGTAAATTGACTGACATTTTAAGTATGGGACTACGTATTGTCTAAATACGTTTGCAGGATTGTAGTACTGACCTTTAAAATCCTCAATGACTTGCTCAAGCAAAAGTTAGTACTGGGAAAATATGCATTAGAACTTATCCCAGCAATTAAGAGCATTTTAATATAGTATTGAATTCTAGTATAGCTGGAGAGTCCCAATTTTTAAATAAGCCATTTAGAGGATATAATTTATTTTTTAAAATTACCAAGCATTTACTTCTATTTTAATTGAATATATACTGTACATTAATGACTACAATTTTATGTTGAATATATTCAATTCTGTAAATTAAATCGTTTAACTTCAAAACAGAGTAGCAACTCCTTATTGTAGAAAGTTATAAAAGGGTTGAGGTATAAATAAATAAACAAATTTATTTATTAAATTTTCATGCTACCCTACAAGATGACTTTAGGTAGTTTAAAAATACAGAAACAAATGAAAAAGTTAAAAATACTAAAATGAACCAACATTTAAATATTAAAAACTGCGCTAAAAACACGTCCACAAGAGCCAAGAAACAGATGGGACGGGGTTGAGATCTTATCCCATCGGTCACCTCCTGTGTTTTGATACCATTTCAAAAAGCCAAAAGGGAGGGGGCAGTTCTCACCTCCAGTGGAATAATGTTCCACAATATCAGTATCATTTGGACTAAATTCATTTCCCATCCAATTAGATTTCTATACATATATGTCCCTATCCTGTACAGTGCTGACTAGGAAAGACTGAAGAGGATTCCAAAGACAGAAAAAATAAGAACAATTCAACTCCCTGGTATCTCTGGTCCAATCCACTGAATCAGCTATGCCCACTATATAGCCCCCCAAAGCTATCTGAGAGAATGTCATTTTAACAGCTAAAACTTTAAGAGAAACTTTACCTTACCCATTAAGGTAAATGGTAAAGGAAACAGAAATATTCTTATGATTAGTTGAACTGACAAGTTAGTCATTTCATTTTTTTAAAGTCTCACTGTGAACATTAATAAAAGTTTAGACTTATTGGCAAATAAATTGTATGATTTTCTTCTGAAAATCTGTACCTTGATGGTACAGTGGTCTACGCACCCTGTTATTAACACAGCTGCCTGCAATTTACTGCTGGTTCGAATCTCTCCAAGGCTCAAGGTTGACTCAGCCTTCCATCCTTTCTAAGGTAGTTGAAATGAGGACCCAGTTTGTGGGGGCAATAAGCTGACTTTGTATAAATATACAAAAGTATGAAGGCTATTGCTTAACACATTGTAAGCCGCCCTGAGTCTCCGGAGAAGGGCAGCATATAAATCAAATTTAAAAAAAAATAACTCTTATTGATTCACAAATTAGAAGCAAAGTATAAATGATATGCCCACAATATTGACATAAACAAAATATAAACAGCATTAACTTTGATAATATAATTACATATATTATATTATCATATTACATTATAATACTATCTGCAACCTAGCTGCTACATTTGTAAATACCCAACTATCTTCTTATCCTGGCTCTGATGAGCAAATGAAAAGACTCATAACAATGAATTAAGCTACACTTGTATCTGAACAAATATATTGGTTCCCATAAGAGATTTACAGAAAATCAGTAAAATAAATGAAATTAAAGTAGTGCTCGGAGGGAGATAATTCGACTTTGCTTATTTTAGTCTCTTTCACAAGATTTTGGGTACTTTAAAAATTATTGTCTTTAAATCGAGCTGCATTGTAAATATACAAAATATATTATTAGCTTAGAAATTGAATTTCAAATATGAAAAGCTAATTTAAAAATTCAGTCCTAAATAATTTAAATTTCCTTTAATATTCGATTATACGTTAGATTAAATCCTAGTGTTACTTACTGTAAAGTATAAGATTACAACTGTAATTCATAACTATACTTAGAATCATTACAAAGTTTCTGCTACCCAGCTAAAAGACATTATCAATTAAAAATATTCTGGTTTATCTTATTAAAACAATTATATTTAAAATATTAAAACTGCTGCTGTCTACTAGTGAAAAAAAAATTAGAACTTAGAACCCTGGGATGCTTTTATTAAAGTAATTAAGCCATGAAAAGTTATATAAAAATCATTAAAAAATTTTCCCCTGGTAGCACTTTACCATATATTTGATGATACTCATGGTCTAAAGGCAGTATCAACACATTTGTTTATTTATTTATTTTTCTTTATAGATAGCCAGTATGGTTAAGTCATCTTCAGAAAAAAGTGGGCAAAATTACTTGCCAGGTTGCTTTTACCCAATTCATATAACAAACTATTGATGTATTCAAATCTTAAGGATTATGTTCAAAATATATATTTTTAGGATAGAAAAAGTAATAAAATTGACAGATAGCAAAATTGCTTTAAATTTTGAAGGAAAGAATGAATCCTTATCTTTCCCTATCCCTTTATGATCTTGTATTTTGTATTTTACACTATAATAACCTTTAATCAAAATGTATTTTTAAATCAGATTACAATCTTTGCAAATTATTTTAAATACAAATAATCTGAAATATCCCTTACCTGCATACATGTAGAATATATTCATCAAACCCAATTGTAAAATACTATTAAATTACATCTAAAATCTTATATAAACAAAGCAATTATGAAAATATTTCTGAATTTGTAAAGCACAAATAACTATGCCAACAAGCCAATATGTAAGACTGTTTTAATGTATAACACTAATTTAATTTATCCAATTTATAAAAACCCACTATACAGTATGTGACAATATAACCCAATTCTTAATTTTTCTACAACCCTGAATATTTGAATGTAGATGAGAAAAAAATCCTTCAGGGTTGAATGGTGGATTTGATGCCAAAATTTACAAGTTACAATATTCAGTCAACTACACTACTGAATGTCTAGATCCATATGAAGACAGAGTTTCCTGAAAGCTATGAAATAGCATGTTAACGTTTACCTGTTTTCAATGTTTCTAAACTGCCCAGAGTTGTCTCTAGACAAGATGGGCAGCACACAATTGAAATAAATAAATGAAATCTCCAGGTAGGAATATTTCACAAGTCTGGTTTTATTTATACTTCTAAGGTAAACAAAAATAAATTAATATTTTCAAGGACAACTGCAATAGCAAAATATCTAGTGTTTTGCCACGGAAAGCATATTCAAGTTTCTAATCCTAAAATCTTTTAAACTTCTAACATATAATGTTTAAACGCCTTTATGTTCCTTTCCTGTTTATTTTTTTCACTCTTGTTTTCCTGATTTCCATAAGCACCCATACATCTCTACTCTAGGAGAAAAAAACCAGTAGTTTACACAAACAAGGAAAATTGTGTAAGTTACTTGAGTAAATTCACCTTAACTTAAGTGAGCCATTAATTTACAGAATCCCAAACTAAACCTACCCTCTTATTTAACTCAGAATAGCTGGTTTTACATTATATTTTACAATAATCTTAAATAGGAACTGAGATATATTTGAAAATATTTCAGATTTAATCATTTCTAAGAATAAATTAACAAAAGCTTAGATCACCAATAAGAATTATATCATAAATATATATCATATCATAATTATATCATAAATATAATACAATGTGTCCTATTTTCAGATTAACAGTAATAAGATGCCTTTTTTGACATACATATAAACTTGAGTTGAAAATTGCTTAAACATAAACACCATGGATGCTTTAATGAAGCAATAAGATTTAAAAATAGCAATTAAAAGTTCTGAAGAATTCAAGAAAATCTAGTAAGAACAAAAACCCCTATCTAGATCACGGCATACAATATAGAATGCTGCCATGTATCTACACACTAAACCAAGCCAAATGATTAAAAGGGCTCTGCAAAGTTATCTTTATTTCTAAAGAGTTAAAGCAGCTAAGAACCTATGTAATGGATTTACCATATTTATCTCAGATAGCACGCCTTCATATATAAAGCAGTCAGCAACTTTGTAGCATGCCGTCATATTAAAAAATATGGGGTGCTTTGTACTAAGCTTGTTTGTTTTCTTGTAGACATTTGCTAGTACTGAAATTATCTAGTTTGTTAATGAAACATCTGCAAGAAAACAGTGAAGCTCAGAAAGCACCAAGAACCACAGTTCAACCCTGTGTTACAAATTCTCTTCTATTGATAGTAAAAAAATATCAGAAGTGTCTCCCCAAATAATGGCTAGTTAGCATGCTTTTTGAACTTTTTATATTTGTAAAAAGCTTTTCAGACAGCCGATGCTATTTTTATGTATTGGCTAGTATTAGATGTAATGTGCTAATATATCTTGTTACTGGATTTAGCTAATTGTCAAAGGAATTCTATCAATAGTAGTAACTTAAACATACTTAACATATATACCACAAAGTAAGATGGAGATTTCAAAGAAAATATTTCAACTTGCCAGATCATGTTTCTTAAATATAAAAAGCCAATAATCTGCTTATGATAAAGATAAAAAAAAAATAAAAGTACCATGAAAAGAACTATTAAAAGCCTATTTCGTTGTTATGCAGTGTATATGTATTTTATGTACAGTAGTGTTGTGCCAAGCTGTAATAATGATGAGGCAAAATTATTTAAATATTAAAATCAGAGTTGAATCAAAGGTTAAAGAAAACTCACCACCATCCCTCTCTCTAAGTCTATGAGTATGAATGGTTTTAGCTTTATTGTGTCCACTATTGTCACTGTATTTGTTTTCAGGACTATCGGATCGCCGCAACATTTTATTTGGCGGTGAAGGGTCTGTGGCGTCTCGCATCTTGTCATGCCGATGATCACCACCACTGGGGTGACTCTTTGATGTGTACTTAAGAGCCTGTAAGAAAGTAAAAAAAAAAAAATTAAGGGAGGCATTATACCTAGAATTTACAATGGATGCTTTTATTATCCAGATTTTTAAGGTAGTATCTGACATTTAAAGTATATACGTAGGCATATTCTAGATTAGTATTATTTTTGGACACAATCTCTATGCTATATTACCAACAGTTTTTCAAGCAACTCAATTCAGCTGAACTGTGTTGCAGCTGTCCAAAGCAAACCACAGATCTACTTAAGAAGTTATCCAGAATGTGACCCAATGATTCTGGATGTTTGATTTTTATTTTCTATTAATGAACTCTACCACTTAATCAAAACAGACAGTGATCTGTACATAATCATTGTAATTGTAATATTGTAACATATTATAGAACATTTTCTTACTTCTATTTAAGACAGCAAACTTTTCAAACATGGATGTAATATAGTCATGATCTTCTCCTTAAAACACAAACCAGTTTAATAAATAACTCTTCATTTTATCACTCCTAGATGGATACTGTGTTAAGAGGCATTTCATAATGATACTTTGTATCTATCAAAAGCTTATTTTTATAGTTTATCCAAGTATGTAATTTTAAGTATTTCTACTTAAAAAATTAAGCAGAAATACTTAAAATTAAATACTTGGATAAATCAAGTATTTGATTTATTTGATTTACCAAGTAAATCAATAAGATGTTATTTGTGAAGACAGCAATTATGTATTTTGCAGAAACAGGTTCTTCAGAGACTACAGATTCAATAAATTCTTAAAGACAAGTGCTGTACCTGTACTTTCATGGCAAAATCACTTTGTGCTGTATTGAGTGCAACCTAGAAAGCAGCTTTAGTTAGGAGCTCTTCATCTGAATTGTTTTGGAGTGTATACCTTTTGCCTAGTGGATGTTTAGGCAGGTTAGGTTGTTACCTACTACGGCCTGCAAATATTAAGCTCCTCTTGATACCGGACAGTACTTTTAAGGGCCATGTAATTATTTTCATCCCATATTCTCCCCATTGTTTGGTGAAACAAAAATGCGGGGCAGAAAAAGCAAAGTACAAACCAAAGTTGTGGCCCACTCGCCCAGGAGTTTCCAACATTTGCCCGAATTCCTCCAACAACAACACCACTCCCCAATTTGCAAGGCCTTTTATGAATAGGAGGATTGAAGAAGTAGAATTCCCCACGGCCTTTTTTTTTCCCCTACAGGTCAGGGGCCCAGGGTCCTTTATTGTCTTAGGGAAGCGTTCCTATAAACAGCTGCCCTCTAAATTAAGACTCCAGCGGAGCTGCCATAGCGCCATCCCACCGGTTTCCTACGGAGGGGGAAGGAAGGGGGGGGGGGAAACAAAGCCGTCCTCCCGCCCCGCATTGGGCCTAGGCTCCGTTTCCTTGCCCCGCCAGGCCTTTGCCGCTGACTCCCTCAGACGCGCCGCGCTTGGCGAAGGAAATTCAGCTTCAGCCGCCCCCTCCTCCTTTTGCCACCCGCTCCCCCCCACTCCCCGTCACTCGGGCCGGCCGGCAGGCCGGCCGCGCGCGGAGCGAAGGGAAAGGGAAGGGGCGGCTCGCGTGCGGCCTTGCAGCGGCGGCCGAGGCCTGCGCTCGAGTACTTTAGCTCGCCCTCCCACACTTTAGTTGTTGCCGCCGCAGGGCCTCTCAATGTGGGGACTGCGGCGGGCGAAGAAGACGGTACCTGATAGGGCTGCGAGTCCCCCTTGCGGTCGTGACAGCTGGAAGAGAAAAAAAAGAGAGAGAGAGGGACAGAAACGCAACATTAGCGAGCGACCGTTACTGGCGGTTGGCATCGGGGGGGGAGGGGGGGAGACCGACATAGGCGCAGTCAGGGAGGGCGGGACGCGAAAGGGGTATTTACCCATCATTGAGTCTTTGCTGTTTCCTCGCATACATTACCATCAATGCCCGGCCTGTGTGAGAGAGACTGAGGGGACCAGGAGGGCGCGGCCGGGCCACGGGCGCCGCCGAGGGGGGAAGGGGAAGCAGCGCTCCGACCGGGGACGGGGAAGAGGAGGGGAAGGGAGGGAGGAGGGGCGGCTCAGGCAGCTCGGCTGTGAGAGGAAGCGGCGCTCACGGGCCCATCTCCTCTCCACACCCGCGAGGAGGAGAGGCGCCGCCGCAGTTCACGCACACACAGAGGAGCGCGGAAGACGACGACGTCCCCGCCGCCCCCGCGGTCCGCCTTCGCTCGCCCGCCGCTGCCGCCGCCTCCCCCCCCTCCCTCAGCCACTGCTCCCAACACTACCGCCGTCCGATTACATCCGGGAAACTGGGACGCCACCGCCTTCGCTTACCGTCGGCTGTGGTCGGCTCTTTCCGACCAAACTCCTCCCCCCTCCTATGGCTTTTTTTTTATTTATTTATTTTTTTAATATCAACCTTCCTCTTTCTTAGGCCTAAGCCCCGCCTACCTCCCCTCACAGATTCTGAGAGCCTCTCTTCCGAGAGGCATCGGCTGTTTCCGCTCAATGCCGGAAATCCCTTGCTGTGCTCCCTCTCTCGGCTCACAATTCAGAGTCGGCGCCTTCGGAAAATATCGGAGATCTCCGTCAAGCCGACGGCCAGCTTGGATGCGATCTCGGGTTTTTCCGACGCCAGTGTTTTCCCCCTCGGCCTCCATATCGGCTGTTCTTTCGGCCATTTCCGTAAACGAAGCGACGAACGCGTCCGATCGGCACTTTCCGTGATTCTTGTAAGAGCGACTCCCGAGAACGCTCCAAGTGCCGCGAGCAATCCCTGGCCACTGATTGGCTGAGCGCTTTCCCTTCGTTTGCTCCTTTGACTTTAAATGCGTTGCCTGCGGGAAAGAGATGCTGCGAGGCGGAAGTTCGCGAGGTCGGACTTAGTTGCAGTTTGGCTGAGGACGGTAAAGCGGTAACGCCTTTGGGTAAGAGTTTGGCTTTATTTTCTCATTCTAACCCAGGACTTTTCTCTGCGGTTCTGTCCTCACTAAAAGTCTTCTTGTTCTTTTGTTGTTGTTAGTTGCGAAGTGTTTTTCCTCTGCGGGACGAGATTAAACCGGAGCCTGAAAGGATACAGCGCAGCCCCATTCGAAAAGTAAGTCCTGTGGGTTTGCAGCAATATTTGTTTGTGGGGCGTAACTTGGCGAGCTTTCCGTACATTGGAGTGCAACTCTCGTCATCCTGTGGAGTTTTTGATGCACAGGATATTTCAAGCACCGGAGCTCCTGGATTTTAGCGGGGTTGCTGGCGAAACGCCCACAAAGAAGCGCTGGAAGCCGGCAGCCGCGCACACAAGCCATGGGGAGAGGATGAACGAACTCCTGTGCACCTGGCTGGGTCCCCCCATTTGTTGGGGGTTTGCTTTGGGAAAGGGCGGTGGGGTGAGAGAAGAAGCAGAAACGCGGCGTCCTTAATTTTGAGCAGCGCGGAGGTGAAGTTTCTCAGCTGCGCCCGGCGCCGGAGCTCGTTCGAAGTTTTCTCCCGGCTCCTCCGAGATGCTCGGGGGCCATTTCGAGAGAGCCCCTGCAGCGCCCGAGACTGGCAACCAAGCTATTCTGGATGCGGGGTTTTTTGGGTCCAAGAGTAGGGAGGCTCGGCAAGAGCGCTCTGGTTTTTTCTGCTCTCACATTAAACCATATGTGTACAATGTAGGATTGCTAAGGTAGCAGTTTTTCTTTCTTCCCTAAATGAATTTAGGAAATTGGTGAGGATATAACCAGCAGAAGAAAGGACCCTTATCTCCCAAGGAGGGTAAAGTCAGCAGGATGACTCAACAAGGAGCTATTCTCCAGGGCTACAATAATGAACTTGTGAAGTATATGGAAACATTGTTCCTTCAGAAAAAAGACATAGACCAGCAAATTGGAAAACTGATAGAAGACAAGACTGAGATTCAGAATGAAATTGAGATCTTAACCAAACAACTGGAAAGTGTATGTGAAAGTTTACTTTGGAAAAATACCGTACAACAGAAGCTTGATAACATTCTTGTTGAAGGAATATTCGCATATGATAAGATTTTGGATAGTTCAAAAACGTTGCTAATTGCTTTGAAAACAGAAATGGAGAATTTAGACAAATTGTTAGAATTGAGAAGGCTACTCAATGAATCATCATGATGTACTCAGACTAAGCCAATGCTAACACTGGGAAACGAATTATTTAAGAAATGCCATCTTTTGTTTTTCTATTTGCTTTACTAAGTGATCTTTATTAATGGGCAGGGAAAGTAGTTCTCAAATAATTAGAAATAAATCATCTGAAAACTTGCTAAAGACAAGCTATTGAAAATGAAAGGTGGGGACCAAATGTTTTTATTTTAGTTAAAATAAGATGTAATTCAGATGATAAGGCAGTAGATTGAGGGATGATATCACTGCCAGAAGTTTTCCTTTGTTATTCCTCTAGAAAAGGCTAGGCATTTAACCATAACTCCTTAATGATTTTCCTATAAATCTTATAGGCCTGTTCCCAGTAAATATGTAGAGGTGTAAATCTGAGAATGTAAAGGGGGAGAGTAGTCCATTTTTCTCTTTCCACATTTAATTTATCTTATCCCTGGTGGATCACTACCGACTTTTTGTTCTGTAAAGAAGGATATGCCCAAATGCTGACTAGTTTGCTAGAGAAAGTGAAAGTAACTTTGTTTGGATAATGTGTTTAGTGTGTGGTCTGAATGTGACCAATTTGGTTTTGTTCGGTATGAAGTGTGACCTAAGTTGTTAAAATTTGTAAGCCATGGATAATGGTTTACTGTAATATGGAAATATAGCCAATGCCTGGATGTGCAACAGTTTAATAAATAAACTATTTTGTTTATTATATTTATATCTTTATTTTGTACAACTCCTACTCCGCCTGCTTTCGTGTCTACTGGAGGACTAAAACTCTAAAACAATCACTCTGTTTCTAGTCCAGTATCTTAACCTCCCACACCAAAGTGATCTTTTTCCCTTCAAAACATTAACTTACTACATACATCAAATGAAGCAGTTAGATAATTGTTGATTTTATTTTCAATTTCTAGAACTTTCCTAACAATAAAATGCTAATAACACATAAGTGAAAAACCCCTGATGCCAATCTGAAAATCCTTGGTTGAACTGAGTTTTAGGGTAATATTAAAGCACTGAGTTTTTAGGATTTAAATTTGTTCACTCATTGTGTTTTATAACACTAATATGATAATTCTTAGTAGTATTTGAAAAAAGGTACAAAAATTTGGTATTTATTCACTCTGTAAACACACACTCAGAATACACAGCTTACATAAATAAGTGTAGGAATAAAATGTCCTTATTCATCAGTATTCTGGAATTCTCTCCTGGAAGTTTGAAAAATTGGGTTAACAATTTTATTAACAAAACAAGGTTATGCAGAAGTTGCTGTATTTGATTATGGCAGCTGTTAAACATCCCTTGAACATCCAGAGAGGAAAGTTTGCATACAACTCCAGGTTATCCAAGATGGCGCTGCCGAAGGCTGCCTCGGTGAAATGCTCTCTAATGGTTTCTTTATTTTTAATTATTCTCTGCGACTCACTATAGATTTCTTACTCACGAGACCATCTGCTAAAAATTAAGCAATCTTTCTTTAAGGAGCAGCTTTCTGTGATCTCACCCCCCCACACACACCCCTCTCTTTACAAACACAGAGGAGATTCTAACAAAGGAAGAAGCAATTTCCCTGGTGCCATGGATTACCAAAAAAAAACCAAACTGAGGAAATGGCAAAAGAGAGGTAAAAGGACGGGAATTTGAATCAACCAAAGAAAAAGGAGAAATAAAACTCCTCTGCCTTCAATTGTCCTAACCAACGTATGTTCACTTGCTAATAAGATGGATGAAATACTCCTTTTAAGTATACAATTCTGATTTTACAATTCAGCAGTCCTATGCTTCTCTGAAACCTGGTTAAATGAATCAATTGAAAAGGCAGCCTGCATATCCCAGGGTTTCAGATTCAACAATCAGACAGAATTGCAGAAACATATGGTAAAAAAGGGAGGAGGCTTATGCTTATATATCAACAACAGCTGATCTCAGGCTATAACTATAATATACAAATTATTGACAAAAACCTAGAGACATTAATTATCAACTGCAAACCATACTATTCACCTCGTGAATTTTCATTTCTTCTAATTGCTGTTTATGTCCCACCACAAGCATCTGTAAACAAGACATTACGAACTCTAGCTGACCAAATTATGGACGCTGAAGCCAAATATCCCATTCACTGGTCATTATTCTGGGAGAGCTAAACAAGGCAAACTTAAAGAAAGAGCTACCAAAATACTTTCAGCATGTCAATTGTCCCACTAGAGACAAGAATACTTTAGACCAGTGGTTCCCAAAGTGGGTGGTACTGTCCCCTGGGGGGCGGTGGGATGACTTAGGGGGGGCGCTAAGAGGCAAGTGGGGTGGCAGGGGGCATTAAGAGGCAAGGGGGGTTGCAGAGAAGTCCTGAAGGTGGGCTTGCGCGGCGTCAGCCATTCCTCTTCCAGGTTCCCAACCCGAAGCTCAGATCATCAGACTAGCTGGCCAGTGTGCACGCATGCACCAGAAACTGAAAGTTTGTTTTCCGCCGCACACATGCCCACTGGGCAGCTCCTCTTACCATACGTGTGAGGCCTAACTGTTGGATGGTTTTTTATTGCTCTCCTTGCTTGCTATCAGTTGCTGCTTGCCCGAACCACCCAGCCCAGGCCCAGCTGCTCTGCTCCTCACTCACTTGACTGCCGTCACCTTCCTAATTTTTGGCAAATTGCAGGTGGACTGCCACAGGGGGGGGGACTGGGAAGGGCCTGGGGGTGGCATGGCTGTCTGGCTGCTGCTGGTGGTGCTGTGCCGTGCCACTCAGGAAGGAGGAGGGCTGTGGTGGGGAGAGGCCTGGGGAGGGTGGCAGGCCTGGCTGGCCGCCGCTGGTGCCGTGCTGCCCAGAATCAAGGTAGGCTGCCATGGGGAGCGGCGGACAGACCTGGCTAGTTGGCTGGACACATACTAGCCATCCTTGGAAGGTCTCTGGTGACATCAGGGTCAGCGGCAAAGCTGATTTCACCGAATGCCTCTTTCTTACTATGGTAAGGGGACAGGCTGCAGTGCAAAATGTCAGTAGCTGTTGTGCTGCTGCCTGCACTGCTTACTTGGAGCTGGTTTGGAAAGGGAAAAAATGCAGCCAAATTAGGTGGGACACGCCCCACCCAGATCCCTCCAAACAGGTCTCCCTATGGTAGCCTCCCCGCTGAAAAGTGCTTCACACTTCTCCTCTACCTTCATGCTGTTATAGGCTCTGCATCCAGGTAGCAGCTGGTGGCCCTGGGTAGTGTTGTCTTGTTGGTCTTGGAAGGTGCAACAGCATGCAGGTAATGAAGCGGGAAGCACTTTTCGCACCCCCAGCTCATTCGCTGCAAGAAAGAGCGGGCGCTCGGAAGAGCAGGCTGTGTTTGGATGGGCGGTCACTTTTGGGTCACGTAGTTCAGTGGGGAGGCTACTGAAGGGAGACCTGTTTGGAGGAATCTGGGTGGGGTGTGTCTCGCCTAATTCGGCTGCATTTTTTGCCTTTCCAAACCAGCTCCAAGCAAGCGGTGCAGGCGGCGGCACAAGAGCTGTTGAAGTTTGTGCACCACTTGCTTGGAAGGAAGGAATATGGTTGATTATGGAACTTCAAGGAGGCCTTTTAAAAAAATACTAGCCTCAATCTCTGCATTATTAAATTTGCTAGGATATGAAAGGAAAGTGTAGCAGAGGGAAGTACAATGTGCTGAAATACATAAGACCTTAGAACATGAAACATGTTCTACAGAACATGAATACATGTTTAGCTTCAATAATGAGTGTCCAACAGAAAGATGATAAATCAAATTATCTTCCTATCTAATATCAACTATTTTCTGAAAAAATGCAGAATGATTAAGAATTTTGGTGGATGAACAGTTCCAGTTGTACAGATTTTAATGTCCCCGCATTGTTTCAATGTTTGTATTTATGCTATGAAACAGAAAAAGATCAGTCCTATTTAGGGTGAAAAATGGAAGGGTTCTGTAGGGTACAAGTTAATCCAATACTCCTGCCAGAAGAGGAGATGGAAGGTCCTAAATTTATTCCCAGTAAAAGAAAACAGCCAGGCTGAAATGTAGGTTAAGTTATGGCAGTTCTTTGCTAATCTTCAAAAAAATTGGTTAGTACTTGGATGGGAGACCATCAGGAAATCCCTTGATTTTAGCCACATGGGAAGTTATCAGAAAAAGGCAGTATTACAACATTTTGCACGCACGGCTTGCTTCTGCGCATGTGCAGATTGCTGATGATGACATCCGGAGCGGTGGGAGGGCCTCCTGCCAGTTTTACTACCGGTTCTTGCGAACCAGTCAGAACCAGGGGCAACCCACCATTGATGTGGACTTCAACTTCCAGAATTCCCCAACCATATGCTAGGCCTTTGGCTATCCACTGGAATGCCCTGCTTTGCTCTCCAATGTTAATGGGACATGTACCAAGGCTATAGCCCCTTGATGGTGAATCTATGGTGCACGTGCTGGAAGTGGTATGCAGAGCCATTTTTCCAGACACACGAGCTGTTGCCCAGCTCACCTGCAGCTGCGCATGTGAGCGTGCGCCCCAGCTGGTGTTTGGGCCTCCGGTGCACATGCACGCAATTCAGGGAACCCAGAGGAGCTCTCCTGTGCATGTGGATGTGTCTGCGCATGCACACATGAGTACTGGTATGGTGCGCAGTGTGCACATGCACAGACTGCATTCATGCACATGCATTGCGCATGCAAAAACCATGTGCATGCGCAGATGGTGCAATTGCACACAGAGTGCATGGGGAGCTGCGCAAAACCTGCACACATGCACAGATGGTGTGATTGTGTGCACAGTACGCAGTGGGCATGTGCAAAAGCTGTGCGCATGTGGAGATGGTGTGGTTGTACACACAGCACATGGTGGGGGCGCGCGAAAGCTGTGCGCTTGTGCAGATGGTGCAGTTGCGCGCACAGCGCATGGGGAGGAGCCACACGATAGCATGGACAGCACACGCAAAGCACGCAAAGCACATACCTGTTCAGCACTCGGTGAGTAAAAAAGTCTCACCACCATTGCTATAGCCTGTATAGAGCCGAGAACAAGGTTATTCTTTCAGTGTATCATTTCCTCAATTGAAGAAGGAAGCAGTGACGCTATGGAGATAGATAGTAGGATCAAGAAGGCAAGGTGCCCACAAACAAGAAATGTATGAATCTGGCATCCAGGATGTCCCAGCTTAACCCAGTTAGCCTCTGGAGATTAAAAGTGCCAGCTAATGATTGCATAATGTTGGCTGGGAATTATAGCAATTGCAATCTTGAGATCTATGTTAGAATATTGATTTATAAAAATGGAACATCTGTGGCACTGATGCCCTGTATACATCTGTCTCAGTCATTGATAATGACATGCTCAGGACCAGTCCTTTTCGGGCGTGTTGAACCTCAAAGCCCTGTTTATTTACTTATATTCTGCTTTGATTATTTTCATAAATAACTCAAAGTGATGAACATAATAGTCCATCTTCCTCCTATTTTTAATATTATGGGATACAGTTAACAAGCAATAAGCAATATTGATTTAGGATAAGAGCAGTGACTATTCAATACTAATGGCTTCTTACGCAAAAATGAAAGAAGAGACAAGGGAGATGTTCTTTTCTCATTTAAACAATGTCCTTAAGATGTTCCCAATGAAATGAATGAATGCTTAGTTAGACAGGGATGATACCTCCAGCATTTTGCATATTGTACTGGTGCCTCAGAATCAACAGAAAGCAAAGTTCATTATGAAATCCCGGTCTGTCTCCTCAAAGATGAACTTGTGTGAGGTCAGCTCATAGGCTCCAATGCTCCACACTGCTGAAGTGTCCTGTTTCTTTTTCTCCTCTCATATACCAAATTAAATCCTTTGGCGGTTGCTGCAGTTCAGATCTTACTGGCTCACAGACAAGGATCTGAAGGAAGGAAACAGAATCACTGGAATTCCTTCTCTGAAAAAGAGAAGAGGCAGAGAAAAATCGAATATTAGGGTTCTGTCTGATGCCCTAATTCAGTGATGGCTAACCTTTTTGCCATCACATGCCAGGAGGGGGCACGGGGGGGAGGTCACACATGAGTGTGCCCACACCCATAATTCTATGCACACTGACCCCGCGCATGTGTGCGTGACCCCCGCCCCCCCCCCCCACCGTCCTTCCCAGGTCCTGGCATGCGATGGCCCGGTAGTCCCGTTTGTCTTTCTCACCTAGCTCCAGGGCCTCTCTAGGAGTCTGGGGAGAGCAAAAACGACCTTCCCCATCTCCCTGGAGGTCCTCTGGAGGCCGAAAATGGCCCATTTGACAACTTCCGGTGGGACCGGAAGGCCCATTTTTTGCTGTCCCCAGCCTCCAGGGCCTCTCTAGGAGTCTGGGGAGAGCGAAAACAGCCTTCCCCCTCACCCCCAGAGATCCTCCAGAAGCTGAAAATGGCCCGTTTGACAACTTCCAGTGGGGCCGGAATGGCAAATAGGTTGTAAAAAAAAATGTGTTTAAAAGTTAAAAAAAAAAAAAGGCTCTAACAATCCTAGCTGAGCCGCACGATCATCAGAGCCTTTTTTTTTTTACCTATTTGGGGAAAAATTGCTTTCAAAAGTTAAAAAAAAGGCTCTGACGATCACGTGGCTCAGCTGTGAGCCTCGCCATGGAGGACTCCCTCCCTCACCACCAGCCTTATCTTCTAGATCTTCCACGCACCTCTGAAGAAAAGGCAATGGCGATGGCAGGAGACGATAGCGGCAGCCTCAGCAGGAGAGGGCAGTAGTGGTAGGGGGAGGGGGCAAAGCCAGGAACCTCAGTGGCAGATTTGGGAGCTGCTGGCAGGTGGGAGGGGGCCTTCCAGCCCAGCAAGCTTCGCAGCCATGAAAAAAGCTGCTGCCATCGTCGCCATGTTCTTCGTGCATGCGCATCCCATTGGACTTGCAAGGCAATGGGATGCGCGTGCATGAAGAACATGGCGGCGATGAACATGGCAGCTGGGGTGAGCAAGCGGCAACCGGGGGACCAGTTCAGGGGCGTGGCCAGCCAACCATTACTACCGGTTCCGCGACTGACAGCAAATTTTTACTATCAGTTCTCCCGAACCGGTCCGAACCGGGAGCAACCCACCACTGGGGCCCTACCATTATGAGGTGCAATGCATCCTCAACTCGAGGTGGCACAGGAGACAGCTCCAATATCTAATCAAATGGAAGGGCTACTCCTTATCAGAAGTGTCTTGGGTAAAAAGCAGAAACATCAAAGCTGACAACCTCATAGCTAAATTCCATGAAGACAATCCAACAAAACCTGGACGGGGGTCGCACCCCTAAAATCTATACCTGTACTCAAACTGTTTTTGCTTTCCACAGATCACCTTCAGGAAATGGCAGAAGCCGAATGTCAACTCGTGAAGCATTCTTGACCTGCTCTCAAGTTGCTATAGACAGAAGGATGGGGAATCAAGCCTTGCAGTTGCATTGAGGAACTTGCATTTCAGTCAAAACAAAGCACATTCCAGCTGGCAACATAAAGATCATCTTCAGGGTGACCCACAATGACCAGAGGGAGTGACTTCCACAACCCGAGAAATTGCTTCATAGGGGAATGTGACTGATGGCGAATAGGTTGTTAAAAAAATGCTTTTAAAAGTTAAAAAAAGAGGCTCTGATGATCCCAGCTAAGTTACCTGATCGTCAGAGCCTTTTTTTTTACTTTTAAAAGCATTTTTTACAACCTATTCACCCAAATATGTTGTAAAAATGTCCCTGTTCCCCTCCCCAAGGTGATGGCAAGAATTTAATACTACTTGTAATATTTATAATATAAAATCCTAACAATAACAATAAGATTATTCAAAGCCAAAGTATTAAGACTTCTGCTGAATGGCACATAATATACTGCAATAGGGAATGGGAGGGGCGGGGAGGGGAGGAAGGGAGGGAGGGAGGAATGAGATGAAAGGATGGAAGGAAGGAAGGAGATGGGAATGAGAGGGGAGGGGAGGAAGGAAGGAAGGATTGTATGTGGCCCCAAATAACTTTTAGGAAGGGAGGGAGGGAGGGAGAAAGGAAATATTATAATGCATTATTACTAGTATGTTTATTAAGAAGATACATTCAAATATTAAGAACTGAACACCTTTCTTTCTTTCTTTCTTCTTCCTTCCTTCCTTTCTTCTTCCTTCCTTCCTTCCTTCCTTTCTTTCTTACTCTACTATATTGTTTTGCTCATTTCCACATTCTTAAAAAAAAAACCTAAATTCTCTAAGCCTTGGGCAGCTTAGAGCCACTGGCAGCAGCCTCAGGCTCATTCTCCTTCTGGTGGGTAGAGAAGGGAGGCTGCATTCCCTTCTGCATCTCCTCACTTCAAAGGGCTCGGTTGCAACCCCCCTTTTTTTGGGCGGCACAACGGCCCCTCATCACAAAGGGTGATTCAGTCAAATTTCTCCCCCAAAGGTTCCATCAGAGATTTTGGGAGTCTGGCCTGCTCCCAGTCCCTCATCCATTCTACTCTTCCTAGCTCGCTCAGGGTTTTCCCCCAGTCCCATGCACTAGGGTGGGGGAGCTCAACCTCAGACATTTTAGGGACTTTTTCCCACCAATACTTACTCCTTTTCATTTCGGTCACTGGGATAGGCATCTCGGCTGTCTTGGCTTTGATGTCCAGAGAGGGCTGCAATTTGGTTCCAATTGGGCTGCTGGTTCCTAGAGTTCCCTGGGTGGAGGCAAGTTCTGCCCCACTCTGGGTCACCAGGAGCAGGCTCTCTTCGGATAATTGTCCTCTGCAATGGTAGCCTGAATTTCTCTCTACAACCCCAGGTGTCGGGGAGCGAATGGAGAGCCTGGGACTCAGGAATCTGGATCATTTTGATTAGTTTTGAGACAATTGGCTTGCTGTCTGATGCCCTAATGAAATCATGAGCCTCAATCCAAGCTTCAAAAGAAATCCAGTTATTTATTAGGAGCTTCATGTCGGCACGAACCAAGTGAAGCCAACTCTGACCTCATTTAATTCGCGCCTTGGCTCTGACCCTGTTTCCCCCTCCCCCCAAGGTGTGTCATCAGCCACATTCCCCAAGGAAGCAATTTCGTGGGTTGTAGAAGTCACTCCTTGTGGTCACTGTGGGTCACCCTGGAGATGACCTTGATGTTGCCAGTTGGAATGTGCTCGATGCAGCTGCGAGGCTCGATTCCCCTTCCCCTTGCCTATGGCAACTCAAGAGAAGGTCCGGAATGCTTTGCGAATGGACATTAAATCTATATCATAGTATTGGAGTTTCACATTTTAAGTGATTGTGATTAGGCCCTGAGATATTGTTCAATTAACTTATCAATGTTAAAATATGGAAGACAATTTTTATTGTTGTTAGAAGACATGTGAGACCAGGTTAGGGAGCAATTGCCATGGAGAAAAGCTAGCTATGGGCTCACTAAATATCAACAGAATACATATAGTCCTCGACTTATAACACTTTGTATAACCATTCGAAATTACAACAGCATTGAAAAAAGTGATTTAAGACCATTTTTCACTCTTATGACCCTTGCACTATCCCCATGGTCACATGATCAAAATTCAGATGCTTGGCAACTGACTCATATTTATGACGGTTGCAGTGACCTAGAGTCATGTAGTCATCTTTTATGACCTTCTGATAAAGTCAATGGGGAATCCAACAATTGTGACACTAACTTAACAACTGCAGTGATTCACTTAACAATTGTAGCATGAAATATCTTAAAATGGGGCAAAATTCACTTAACAAATGTCTCACTTAGCAACAGAAATGTTGGGCTCAATTGTGGTTGTAAGTCAAGGACTACTTGTATTTCTCTCCATTCTAGCCTCTTCCAGAAATGTTGGTCTACAATTCTCAGCCATTCCTGAGAATTACATTTTGTAATTCTCAGGAATGGCTAATTTGTCCCAAGCAATTTGTCCCAAACAATTTTTAACTTGTATGCACATAACATGCTAAGCCAAAAGGAACATAGATAGCCTCCATTTTGCAAAAACAAGAGATAAAATCTATATCAAGAGCAGGTTTGTACACATCCAAAATTGTCACCACCTTAGTTTTCAGAGGAACTTCCAACACTGATTAACAGGCTGGAGGTTATGAGCAAAAAAGATATTGGTGCCTGCATTCTCCTTAATATTTTTCTGTGGTTTAATCTTCTCATGTAATGTTGAACCTACATGAATATTATAGGGTAGTCTATTAAAAGATAAGGCAGACCAAAATGTAAGGGAACACACCTACTGTGCAAGAAACAATTAAAGATTAACACTGTAATATACTCTACTGGAGTCAGTAAGTGGAAAGCTGAAGGGATCTGGAAGCAGATGAGTCTCTTATCTTAGCCCTCAGAAATCCAGATCCTTGAGGCTTAACAAAGATTGCTCTGCATCGCATTTCATTATTTCTGTTTGTGTGTTGGATGGTTTGGGTGACCTCTGTGGCTTATCCCATTTAAAGAGCTTATAAATGGCACATGAGATAATTAGGTTTAGTTCTTGGATGATAATATTCTTATTTTCATTCTCTGCTTGCAGGTGTCTATCAAAAATGTTGTTTATAACCAAACAACATTTCTAAACAAACATTGTGATATATGCCAACTGTGTATATGTTGAAGATTCATATGACCCATTCAAATGCCTCTGGGTTTACATTGTTTGCAAAGCCATGGTTTACATAACCATGGTATATTTAACAAACCATGATTTATTAAATACACCATAATAGCTTACACTGTGATTTGCCACAAATTGTAAGTCCTACCACATATTAAGCTGTCAACTTTGGTTTACAAAACACAAAGCCTAGGCATACACATGTTTATTAGGGAATTCTGGGAACTGACGTTCATAAAATTTAATTGTTAAGTTTGAAAAATGTGACTTTAGAGCAATTGGTGAAATCACACATAAAATAGAATGGGGGGAGGGGTGGAATCTAAATTTGGATGTGCAGTGGCAAGACCAAAACTAATTTCCTCCTCAACTTGATCTCACTATGCTTTGCAAATCTGAATATTTTATCCTCTTCTGAAAACAGATTCAAACTGAGAATGAAATTGCCAAAGATTAGGGATTACAATCAAGTGCTTTGCTCCTCTTCTCTAAAGGATCCATTTTTGCAAAGAATCAAAAGTGATTTGAAAAAAAAAAGGATAATAGCTATTTTGTACCTTATTATTTTTAATAGAAAGTGATGTCACATCACAGATTTGCCCATGAAAAACTTAATCATGGTTTTCTCAATGAGCTTAATTTTCTGAGCTTACAAAACCAGTGGTGGTATTCAGCCAGTTTGCACTAGTTGGGGCAAACCAGTAGTGGTGACCTGCGGGCCATGGCGGGTGGGCCCAGCCCGGCCCTGCCCACCTGCCCCAGAGCTATGCCATCCTATTCAGCCTCGTTTTCTAATCTGCATGCATGCGTACAAGCTGCATGTGCGAGCAAAGGGCATGCACGGAAGGCCGCACACATGCACGGAAGGCGCACATGCATATTTTCGGTGCGCAGTGAATAGGTGGTAAAATTATGGGAAACCCACCTCTGTGCAAGACACATTGGGCCGTCATCTAACTACATGCTTTATTTGACCGTATTGAAACAATTGGTTTTGTAGTTCAGTGTGGCATGAAATCATAGCTAGACTGAGACAATTTCATGGATTCTCCTGTTACATACAGAAGCATTTCCCATTATTAGCCCCAAACAGCCACACATTTAGTTTCAGTCAGCTATCCTGATTTTTAAGGTTAAGGATATTTCCAGACTGAAACTGGTTTTGTCCATCTTCATCCATGCAACAACAGCTTCAACCTAGAACCATTATTTAAAAAACGCAACAAAGAATGTCCTGCCTTGGTCAACTCTGGAAGTTCAGACAGCCCCGGGAGCTATTGATACAGTTTTACAGAGGAATTATGGAGTCTATCAGAATCAGAAAGTTTTAGGATCTCTTAAATATTGTATTTATACCATTTCCACTAGAGCAGCAGCAGCAGCAAGTTAACTGCCTCAGCTTGGGAAAACCTCCAGAAGCCTCATAACATCATAGGGAAATGATGGTAATCCCAGATTGATGCACCTGTTATGCATGGGTGGCACCTTAGGGAGACGGAAGAAAACTTCATTCTATCCATTTTTTCCATTCCATGCATAATTACACACACACACTCACACAGAGTGATGATATGCCCCACCCTTGATTTATGATGGGAACAGCAAGACTAACAGTTGCACCACTTCTACTAAGTAGCATAAATGTTTATAAAAATTCATAGTCAAATTTGCTCTCTACATGAGGATGTTTTGTTTCCCCTTAAAAAAATCATCTACCTGTGCTCATTCTGTGCGGTTGCAAGCTTGACCTCAAATCTTTCTGTGAGACCTTTGATTTCCCACACATTTCTTTCAATACTCCTTGTTCAATGCCAGTTCCCTGAGCTGGTCTAATTTATAAGCAACCATTTTCTTTGGGCTAAAAAGAGACAGGCTTTTGAACAGTAACAATAGTACAGATGATTCATGCTGTGCTTGCTTCAAATTGGTAGACAGTTTTGTTTTTCCTTACTTAACTTCCCCACCACCACCTTCTGAACAACAGGTACAAAATAAATAGCTGCAGCTGCCTTCCAAAAACTTTCTTGAGACCTGACCTTTTCAATCAGGGTCACAGCCACACTTCATTTTTTACATTTGACTTTCTACAAAATCAAAGCCAGGTTTCCTCCTGAAAGCTTAACTCTTCTCTCTCCGGATTCTTCGCCATCTCTTAACTACAGTACATGGCTCCACAGTTTGGTATTCCTTCTCTCCTGGCAGTGAATAAGCTATTAAGAAATGCCAGTGAATAAAGAATGCTGATATAAATAAAGAGAGGTGATTATCATTTTAAGGAAGATAGTGGAAGTGGTATGGTAGAGTCTTCCTTCTCTGCAGGGTATTTGCCCATTTCTTTTGTTATTCCATTGTTGTCAAGTCCAAAAGACATGGTAATTCTTCCCAGCAGAGTTATTTATTGTTTCACACCTTTAGATAAAATCTTTCCATCCACCCTGTTGCACTGTATGGCACTGAATGCTGGGCAGCAACAACAGGGACCAAAAGCTATCTCCATGGCATGGAAATGCGAATGCTCCGTTGGATATCGGGCATCTCCCTTCTTGACCATATCACAAATGACACTATTTGACAACATTTTGGTGTGGCATCAAAGATGAGAGAAGACCAGCTCCGTTGGTATGGACATGTCCAGAGAGCAGCACCTTCCACCATAGTCAAGACTGCTTACTAACTAGAACTCAATGGCCGGCAACCTCGCTGGCATCCAAAACAGAGATGGGAAGACACCATCAACAAAGATATGCAAGCCCAGGGCCTGCACCCTGGAGATGCAGCTGACCATACAAGGTGGATTTCAATGATCCGAAAAGTGGACCCTGTGCCTGCAGGAACATGCAAAGAAAGAGAAGGAAAAGGGGAAGTGGGGAGGAGGAGAAGGAGAAGGAGAAGAGAAAAAGGAAGAGGAAGAGGAAGAGGAAGAAGAAGAAGAAGAGGAAGAAGAAGAAGAAGAAGAAGAAGAAGAAGAAGAAGAAGAAGAAGAAGAAGAAGAAGAAGAAGAAGAAGAAGAAGAAGATCTTCCCATACTGAAGACTCTACTACCTGCATCCACAATATACTCTGAACTGTTAGTGAAGGACTGTCTTCACCCCTTTCTCTCACACTTAATATCCTGGTTGAATTGCATCTTATTCCTCTGGAATGCCCCCCACCTTCCAGGAGATCCATCTCCTCACCACATTCCATCACATCTCTTCTATTGTTTCTGGAGACAAAATTGAGGCAAAATGGGTTTCATCTGGAATCACTGAAGGATTCAGGTTCTTATTGACCTGTAATCATAGACTGGTAATAAGTGGGATAATGGAAGAGGCTGTGTGAAACAGAGAGGGGCCTAAAGGCTTATGTATAACCACCAGATATGTTGTTCTCAAAACTATAGTTTTTAAATGGAAAGAAAACAAGAAGGACTACATACACGACTGAAAAGTAATTACTTTAACAGTTTTAATGAAGTGCAGTTAATTGGCCCACCACTCAACGGCCAAATACTTGACTTTGCAAATCTGCCCACCCCTGTATACAATATACAGCCTTCTTATTCTGTAGTAGCCCAAAATTAGAAGGAGCTATTAGCTGAGAAAGGTGCTTCCTGATTGCTTCTGATTTTTGACATCCCTGCATTAAATTGAACGAGTAAAAAGTGACAGGCTGGTAACATCATTTCTAAGAGCTGTGCCGCTAAAAGCCACAGGAATGCTGGTAACGCTATTTCTAAGAGCGGTCCCGCTTTTCAATGGGATTAATTGCTGCAATCACTGCTGTTCCTGAGCACTCTTCCTTCCCTCAGCCTCCCTGCACTCATAACACACTGGAGCACCCCACTCTGCCAAGCCTGCATTGGGCCTCCCCTTTACCCCCTGTGGTACCCATGTTTTCCTAACTCAGAACTCCTGCTTAATAACCTGTGCATTTCGGGTTTATAGTAACAATGGGGAATCCCTGGATTACCATCGTTAAGCCATACGTTCATGTGACATTCATTCGCTAAGTCATACATTCATATGTTTTACAACTGCATTTCTTAGTGACTGCAATCCTAACTGTGGTTGTAACCCAAGGACTTCCTGTGCAGAGAATGACTTAGAACAGGGGTATCAATCTGGCAGCCCACGGGCCGGATGTGTCTCATGCAGGCCACGCCCACCCCAGCATCATGAAGGGGAAAAAAGTCATGAAATGTCATGTGACCGCAATGTGTACGCCATGAGTTTGACACCCATGACTGAGAAGATGCCATCTTAGGGACCCTTTTAGATACAAAGAATGTCAAAGTTAAGAAAAACATGGATAGTTCTCATCCATTAAACTTGAGGCAATCCTTGCTTTGGTCTCCTTGCACACGTAGCATATCCAAACCTCATCTGGAGATAGGTGAGGCTTTCCGCCACCCTTTTTCACTGAGAAACCCTACCACCCATGAAGCAGTGGTAAAATGTAAAATTTGTTACTACCGGTTCTGTGGGCATGGCTTGGTGGGGGGTGTAATGTGACTGGGTGGGCATGGCCAACTTTTTTTTTTTACTTTTTTAAAGCATTTTTTTACTTGGGCGAATAGGTTGTAAAAAATGCTTTTAAGGTTGACTCAGCCTTCCATCCTTTCAAGGTAGGTAAAATGAGGACCCGGTTTGTGGGGGCAATAAGCTGACTTAGTATAAAAAAAGAACACCGCTTGGGCGAAAGCCCTACTAAGCAGGTATATACAAAAGTATGAAGGCTATTGCTTAGCGCATTGTAAGCTGCCCTGAGTCTCCGGAGAGGGGCGGCATATAAATTGAACCAATAAATAAATAAATAAATAAAAAGGCTCTGATGATCACTTGGCACAGCTGTGATCATCAGAGCCTTTTTTTAACCTTTTAAAATTATTTTTTTACAACCTATTCACCCAAATAGGTGGTAAAAAATGCTTTTAATAGTAAAAAAAAAAAGACTCTGACTATCACCGTTGTGCTGCGCAATCATCAGAGCCTTTTTTTTTACCTTTTAAAAGGAGGAAGTAATGACACCTGGGCAGGTGGGCAGAGCTTCGTGCCGCCATCACTACCAGTTTGGCGAACCACCTGCCACAATTGCTACCAGATCGCCCGATCTGGTCTGAACCAGGAGCATTTCACCCGTGCCATGAAGCACTTCCAGTGTCACTTCATCCTCATAGATAAAACATTGGGATAGAGGACCTACTGAATCAGGAGAAGAGACTCCCCTTTTGGTTTTCTGGATTTTTCTCTACCCCTTCCGAATGCTGATCTGCTAAACAGAGGAGGTGATAATGCAGTGGTAAAATGTAAAATTTGTTACTACCAGTTCTGTGGGCATGGTTTGTTGGGGGTGGGGAGTAATGTGACTGGGTAGGCGTGGCCAACTTTTTTAAAAAAAAAAAATTTAAAACCATTTTTTCTACAACCTCTTCAGCCAAAGAGTTGCTCTTCAGCGGAGTTGCTTGATTGGCAGAGGCTTTTTTTTTTAAGGCTCTGACCATCCCAGCTGAGCCGTGAGATCATCAGAGGCTTTTTTTTTTACTTTTAAAAGCATTTCTTGGCCGAAGAGGTTATAGAAAAAATGCTTTTAAAAGTTAAAAAAAAGCCTCTGATGATTGCGTGGCTCAGCTGGGCATGGGTGGGTGGGTGGAGGCAGGGATTTTTGCTACCGGTTCTCCAAACCACCCGCCATCACTACTGGATCGGGCGATCTGGTCCGAACCACGAGCATTTCACCCCTGTGACAATGGTTGGAGATGTGGTAGTGTGTCACTTCAGCTAGCACCATTCCTAATGTGGTGTGTCAGCAGCCATGTGGGCAGATGGCTCCTGGGATGGAGGTCCTGACACCTCAACCAGTGTTTACTGCTGCCTCTTCCCCTGCCTGCCAACAAAGTGTGCCATCCTGCAAGTGAACCCTCTCAGAGCATATGTGAATGGAGGGAAATATGATGACTCCGTGCAGCTGTAACATGAAAGTCAGTCAGCTATTACTTCACAGAGTCAGAGGTGCTATTCAGCTGGTTCAGACCAGTTTGGGCAAACCGGTAGTGGAAATTGTGGGTGGGTCTGCCCACCCACCCTGGCTCTATGCCGTTCTATTTAGGCACATTTTTGAGGTTTGGCACATGCGCAGAAGGCATGTGTGTGAGCAAAGCGCTTGCATGAAAGGCCAGGCATATGCGTTGAAGGCCCACACAGCGAACCAGTGGTAACAAAATGTGAAACCCATCGCTACACAGAGTAATACCATAATACTTTGATCGTCAAAAGCCATTCTCAAATTCTATTCGCAGCAGTACTATACTTACACTATAAAAGAATTTAGAATTTTAGAATAACAGAGTTGGAAGGGACCTTGGAGATTTTTTAGTCCAACCCCCTGATCAGGCAGGAAACCCTACACCACTTCAGACAAATGGTTATCCCACATCTTAAAAACTTCCAGTGTGTGAGCATTCACAACTTCGAGAGGCAAGTTGTTCCATTGATTAATTGTTCTAACTGTCAGGAAATTTCTCTTTAGTTCTAAATTGCTTCTCTCCTTGATTAGTTTCCACTCATTGCTTCTTGTTCTTCTTGTTCTCAGGTGCCTTGAAGAATAGCTTGAATCCCTCTTCTTTGTGCAGCCCCTGAGATATTGGAACACTGCTATCATGTCTCCCCTAGTCCTTCCTTTCATTAAACTAGACATACCCAGTTCCTGCAATCGTTCTTCATATGTTTTAGCCTCCAGTCCCCTAATCATCTTTGTTGCTCTTCTGTGCACTATTTCTAGAGTTTCCACATCTTTTTTGGCGACCAAAAAAGTTACTACTATTGAGCAATCTATTCTATATAGTAAAATCATCCTTAATCGTCAAACCTTTAAGTAGTTCAGATCTTTTGTCTTAACTCTTATTTGGGTAACCAATGTGATCTAGTGCTTAAGATATTGGAACAAGAGCTGGAAACTCCCAGTCCTGCCTCAAGGTATGGAAGCCACCTTGGTGACCTTGGGTTGGTCACACTTTCTTATCCCTCAGAAGACAAAGGCAAAGGCAAACCACTTCCGAAGATTTTGTCAAGAAAACTGTAGGGTCCGGTGAAGTTATTTCCCAGGTGCACACAAACCCATACACACATACGCACATACACACATACAGATGGGTATTCAAAATCAGTATATGTGATTAGGTTGAATAGTCAATTTGAGTGAAATGACTATCCTGTATTTCTTTGTCAACACAGCCAGTCTTCAATTTAAAACAATTCATTTAGCAACTGTTTGAAGTTACAATGACCCTGAAAAAGTGATTTACAGCCAATCTTCACACTTTCAACCATAATAGCATCTTCACAGTCATGTGATCAAAATTCAAGTGTATGTATTATGAAAATTGCAGAATCCTGAGGTCAAGTGATCATCCTTTGTGACCTTCCCGGGTAGCTTTTCATGAGCAAAGTCAATGGGGGAAGCCAGATTCACTTAACAACCATGTGATTCACTTAATACCTGTAGCGTTTTGCTTAACCGCAATGTTCAAAAAAGTTGTAAAATCAGGCAGGCCTTCCTTAACACCTGCCTTGCTTTGCAATGGAAATTTCCAGTTGTGGTCATTTAGTCAAGGACTACTTTATATATATATGTCTATTTAAAATGTAGTGGTAGTGGTGCCATTATTATTTTTTATTATTGATCAGTTCAGTGAGCAGAACATCTATTTCTTAAACAGGATATTTTCAAGCAACCATCTGTGTTAAATCTAATTAGACCAGAGGGATAATTTCTTTTTCACTGCAATGTATTGTTTTCTGTAGCAAAATATGTCTAATTACAGTAAATACAATAATGTCTGCAGTAAATTAAGTTCCACGTTTGGAAGCACAGATGGAATTGTTTGCACTTCTCCCTTCAACAAAAATTGCTGAATTTTCCATAGTGAAAGCAGAGAAATTGAACACTTGGCTTATTTTGAGGCATTCATTCAGCCAGCAGCATTGCTAATTTGCAAGCAAAGGAACTTTGATTGGAGAGTTCACGTGCAATCAGGGGAGTAGGAACCAAGATTTGTTTGCAATGATTCTACTAATTCACCTTATAAATCTATACTTCTGCAGTAGAATTTATAGAAACACTTTTTGAGGCAATGTACAAGTAGTACTAGACTCATAAGTGGTGGCTTACAGGAGATAGTATAGTTCAGGGTATGGGTGAAATGCTCCCGGTTCGGACTGGATTGCCCAATCCGGTAGCAATGGCAGCGCGTGGTTCGGAAAACCAGTAGCAAAAATCTCTGCCCTCCCCCACCCCCATGCCCAGCTGAGCCGCGCGATCATCAGAGGCTTTTTTTTTTTACTTTTAAAAGCATTTTTCTCTACAACCTCTTTGACTGAAAAAAAATGCTTTTAAAAGTTTTTTAAAAAGCCTCTGACAATCACACGGCTCAGCTGTGATCATCAGAGGCTTCTAAAAGCATTTTTTCTGCAACCTATTCAGCCAAAAAGGTTGTAGGAAAAAAAAATCCTTTAAAAGCCTCTGGCAATCCCAGCTGAGTTGCCTGATTGTCAGAGGCTTCTAAAAGCATTTTTTTCTGCAACCTCTTAAGGTTGTAGAAAAAATGCTTTTAAAAGTAAAAAAAAAAAAAGTTGGCCATGCCCACCCAGTCACATTACCCCCCCCCACCAAGCCACACCCACAGAACTGGTAGTAACAAATTTTACATTTTGCCACTGGTTCAGGGGTGTCAAATTTCATTGAGGGCCGCATCAGGCTTGTGTTTGACCTGGGTGTGTGTGTGTGTAGTGGGCATGGCCAGGTTGGCTGTGGCCAGTTCAACATCACTTGTGTTGGGGGCACCTGTGGTGGTCCGAGCGCTCTGCCAGCGAAAACAGGCTCCCGAGCTGATTTTTCAGCTGCAACAGCCTCCTGCAACTCTCTGACACTGAAAACAGAGCTCAGGAGGGCCATGTGCAGTCCTCCCAAGCTTCATTTTCACTGGCAGACTCACCACAGGTCACTCCTTCACTGTTTCCAGGGCAGCCCCATGAGATGCCAGATCTAAGCACCCTGTGGGCCATCTCCGGCTCCCGGTCCTTGAGTTTGACACCCCAGTATAGTTGAATAGATATTTTTTTAATTGGATACAGGATTTTTTTTGTTGGTCTATTATTGGATTGTCTTATTGTTGTGTTATTATTATTGCCATTAGCCATCCAGAATTGTGTTTCACAAGATGGGCGGCCATGTAAACATTTAAAATTAATAAGGTTAATATTGTAATTTATTCATTCATTTATTAGAAGTCTTCTATCCCATTCTATATTTCTGCACAGCTATGCGGACTTTCGCTTTCTCAGACTAAAGCAGGCTTTGAATGTGGAACTATTGGTTGTAGGTTCTTCAGCCCAAAGTTATAGAAAAGTCCTACACTCTCCAAAGCCTCTTTCATTGCTTAAACTACACACATTCCAAAAAGAAAAGTAGAGGAGAATTCTACAGACTGTCTCTATCTGCATAATACCCATCCTTAACACCACAATCTCTGACTAACTGAAGAAAAACTGCACTCTTCTCTAGGTGCATCATGGAAGAGTGAACATTCGGTGGCTTGATGGCCCAATTTTGGTGGCTGAGATATGCAGGAGGTAAGAGACTGATGCAATATAGTCATGGCCATAGATGCATATATATAAACCTACTGTTATTCAGCCAAACATAGTCACTTGCTTCATCCATTCTTCTAACCCGAGGGTCATTATCTATGGGTTATTGAATAAAACAAAATTGGGGCTGTATAATGCCCAAACCAACCATGTATCCATTTAATGTACTGCATGAGACTTTCCATTCAGATTTCACCTTGAGACCTTCTACATCAGCCCCCAACCTTTGCAGCTTGGTGGCTGGGCAGAGGTGGGTGGAGAGGGGAACCAGGCCACAGGAGTGGCAGGCCAGCACACACATGTGTGTGCACGCAGCTTGACTTGTGCAAGTTGAACTACATATATGTGTGCACATGCGCCAACTTGCCGCTCACACAAATCAAGGTGCGCACACACATGCGCTACACATGCGACCCGGTTGCAAATAGGCCATGGCCAGGATGTTGGGGACGCCTGTTCTATATCATGGAGTTTGGGAATGGATCCAAGAGGAAGAAAGATGTGCATCAACTACATGTTTCCCCACTCTGTGTCTTATTTTACTTCTAGAGGAATTTTCTGTTCTCTACAGATCTGACCTTTTGTATTCTTAAAAAGGAAATGCCAAGTCGGCTGCAGCCCAGGGATTAGACACCCCTGGCCTAAGGAACAGTCAGATAGGAGATAGCATAGTCTGCAGCTGAATAATGGATGGGATAAGAAACCCAAAAAAGACCCTCCCTAATTTCCTGGTGTGTTTAGGAGACAGAGGGAGAATTGTACTTTTAGCCTTGAAAGACTCTGTTAATATAACCTTACAATAAGTAGAATTAGCTAACCTGACTCTGTTTTCTATTTAGTCCACCTGGTGACACTGACAATGATAGACCCTTGTGTGATTCAGCTAGTTGCAGTCTTAACCAAATTGCTCTGAAAAGACGTCTCCTTTGCCTGTAATGCAAAGCATGCACATTCAGGGTTATAAAAAAATATATATAGAAGATGCAAATTCTGTTTCAAGCATGCTCTGTTTACATCTTTCCCTGACAAATTGAATTATTAATCCCCCTCTTCTCCAGTGCAAACTCCTTTTAATGAGTGTAGTTATGGAATGAAATGTGCCTAACAATAATCCTGTAAGGATACAGCCAGTGGAAACCCCAAAGAGCAAATGTTCTATCAGCTGGAATTGCATTTTGCTCTGTTTGTGAGGAAAGACTGGGCTGGGTTTACCTAACTGTAAAACACTAAGGGTACTTAATGTTAACCTTGATTTGTGTTTATTTGCTTCTTTAGTTTTTCACGGCTGAACTTACTGCACATTTCATTAGCTTGTTAGACAACATATTGTCTACACATGGATTAACTAGATAACAAGACTTAAGTGAAAACAGCCAACATACAGGGGAAAAAGGCATGGCAATTTTTAACTTTTAACAATGTAGTAGAACAGCAGGTGGCGCTAAAATATCTGTAGCTATTTCTTAGGATGCTCAAAAGAGTTACACTTCTTCAAGACCAATAGGGAACATAACAAAGATGTGTGACTAAAAGTGAAAATGCACTCCTTTCCCCACCAAATTTCTTGGAGCATTCCACCAAAATTTGGGGGAATTCAGGGAAATGAAGTGAATACGTCTTAAAGTTGCTTATTGCTTAGCGCATTGTAAGCCGCCCTGAGTCTCCGGAGAAGGGCGGCATATAAATAAAATTAAAAAAAAAAAGTTGCCAAAGTTGAGAAACACTTTTTCTAGGATGTCAGACTGTTTGCTCCTGTTTTAAAATCCAGTTCCGGGTGTTCTCATTATGTTTCTGGAGGAGACCATGCTGATGAAACCTGCTGAGTGGGTCAAATTGTGCAAGCAAAGCAGGTTTAAACCAGTAGGTTTTAGAAACAGATGTGCCACAGGAAACCACTTGCTTTCTTAAGTAAATGTAACACTGTGCCATCATGTGCTACCCTGATGGAATAGAAGGAATACTGCTCCTTTCCTTTAAAGAAATATTTTATTGGTAGTCCTTACTTAATGACCAGTTACTTAGTGACTGTTCAAAAGTAACAGATCTCTCCAGAGCTATTTATGACATAGTCTTAAAAGTTCCAATGGCTGCCCTTGGTAGTCATGTAATTGTATTTTGGGAGCCTGACAAAAGATCCCCATTTACAACAATTTGTAGTGACTCGCAATCAGGTGAATGCAATTCATGTTTTTTTGCTGGAAACCTGCATTTACTTCCAGTTTTTGGCAAAAAACCAACAATATCCATTAAATTAAACGGGTACACTGAATGATTGCCATATCCACTTAACAGAAGTGGCATTGGTTTAACTGCAGGATTTGCTTAACAATCATTGCAAAAAGATTGTAAAATTCGCTAGTGCCCTGCTTAATGACTACCATGATTTACAACCATAATTTCGGATTCAATTAGTCATAAATTGAGAATTACCGGTAAAAAGAAAAAGATAGCTTTCAATGCAGAACGAAATTTGAAATATAGTTTAAATTGAAATATAATGGTTTCTAGTATTCTAATATTGAAGTCTTAATATTATAGTAACTTTAGTTATAACAATTAAGAGCATTTTCTATTTGCCAATGCCTATCATTAAATAAAATTCTTATATTGTTCCAGATAAGCTTTTAAAATGTTTTCTGGAGCTAATGGAATTAGTAGTTCCTTGTTATTATCCAATTTGGAGGTATAATGAGTAAAATTGGTAAGCAATGGAATTTTTCAGTGCCTATAATAACTTAAATTCAAGTATAATCTATATATGTTGTAATGTGTACAATACTATGTTATGTGATCTATTAATTTCAGTAGATAACATTTAAATATTTAGTTCATTGGTTCACTACAATTCAAACATTTAAAACTCTAACTAGCTGAATCACATTCTTGTTAGTCAAGGGATAGCAAATCAATATATAAAATGAAAACATTATTCACGTACATTTTTAAACAATCTTTGTAGATAGTCATATCTTCCAAGGCCAGGGTATTTTATCAAACACAATTAAGTAATGATATCTGAACATCCCAGTGAAATTGTCAAACATTGGGGAAATTAGGAGATTCAGGCAGTTCAAATGAGTATAATGATATATTTGCAAGCTTAAGTTCTCTACAAGAATCTGAGCTACTACAGTAATGATCAAGGGGAATTTGTGGAAGTTAAGAATAGAAACAAATTCAAGGCGGGCTGGATTTAGATCTCTTGTGGGCGTATAGAGACTCATGACAGATGACGCATTTGACTTCTCTCTCGGGCTCATCCTGGTCATCTCTTACAGAACTAGTTTCAGCCACTTTTTAAAAAGATTTTTTTCAATTCAAAAGGAAATACAAATATAGTTGTCCAACATATTAAGGCTTTTACTTAAACACCCAGAATGACCTTGGAACCTTCATCCTCCAGCAGAATGCAGATAAAGTTCAGTGTCACAATCAACACTTTGTACTCATGAAGTTAAAATATATGTTGAGGAGTCTTGCACTGAATTCTGGACCAGTTGCAGCTTCTAGATAGTCTTAAAGGATAGCCCCACATGGTGCATGTTGCAATATTTTCAGGATCAGACTCAATAATTAAAGTAAGAATAGTATGTTTAAATAAAGCTCTGTTTAATCACAGATGGCATTCTATATTCACTGAATATTCACAAATAGAAGCACTGAAAAATGGCATACAGCTCCTTATATATACAAGGGGAGGAGCTAGATATGGGAGTGGTTAGACATACATACATTAAGCAATGGAAATAAGTTAACTCTTGATATACTGTACAGATACTATTTACATGATGGAGAATAAAGCATTTACTTGTGACACTGCACATTGCAGTAATCCAAAAAAGCATCTGGTTAGCATAACGATTGCAAACTGAATATGATTCACCTGCAAAACAAAACAAAAAAGGAGTTTCCTTTTTGCCTGCATCAGCAGAAATATAGTTTCCGTAACATAAAAATTCTTACAGGAGAGATCTATGGAGACTGTAGGATTTTGGATTTATCAGGATCAGAGACCTTAAAGATTTTGAATTATCAGAATCTAAGGTTTGCTGACACTTCTGCCCTGGTTTGGACAAAACAAAGCAAGACACAGATCAGGGTGGTAGTCATAGTACAGTATCAAAATACACACTTCAAAGCCTTTGCTTCCTTTGCTCCAGTTAAGAGTGCATAGAAATTAAGAATCCTTCAGATGGAAAGGACCTAACAGAATGACACTAGTAGTAGTATGCTATGTCTTGAAATAACTATTCCAATCATACTGTCATTCAGCTACATTTATCCAGTTAATCCTCAAAGACATTTCCCCTTGAGGATGACTGAAAAGGATCATATAATTCTATTCTTGCAGTTAATACATCTTAAGATGATCATGGAATCCTCTGACAAAATATAGCTAGAAATCTAGCCTTTTGTCCTTGCTTAGTCAACACAGCTGAATATTCTGCCAACTCAGTTTCTCAGTGTGTATCTATTGGCTTGTGATCCTGGCCTAATTTATCTTATGATTTGCTTTGCTCTCAGTCATCCTGAGCCCCGACAAACAGAAATTAATTTTGTACACAGTACCTGCAGTCTTAAATTAATCATCAGTTAATATCATTCACCTTCAACTACACAGCAGATGCATGTTTAATTAATTATGACCATGCTTTTCATCACCCTTAGTAATCAATATGAGGTGAAATTCTCCATAAAAGTACAATATCAAAGTGGGTTGAACTATAATGGTGATGGAGCCTCAAGTTCTAATCTCATGACTAGTTATGTTCTCATTATTTTCTTATTTGCTTAGATCAGGGGTGTCAAACTCGATTTCATTGAGGACCACATCAGGGTTGTATTTGACCTGGGGGGCCGAATGGGTATGGCTGTGGTGGGCATGGCCAAGGTGGGCATGGCCAGCTCAACATCCTGCAGCCCTCTGCCAGTGAAAATGGAGCCTGGGAGAGCTACGTGTGGTCCTCCTGGGCTTCGTTTTCGCTGGCAGAGAGCTGCAGGAGGCCAATGCAGCTGAAAACAGAGCCTAGTGGGTGGGCCGCACATGGGCCTCATGAACTCCATTTTCACTGGCAGAGGCACTGCAGCAGAGGTGGGTTTCAACAGGTTCTGACCAGTTCTGGAGAACCAGTAGCGGAAATTTTGAATAGTTCGGAGAACCGGTAGTAAAAATTCTGACTGGCCCCGCCCTCATCTATTCTCTGCCTCCCAAGTCCCAGCTGATTGGGAAGAAATGGGGATTTTGCAGTAACCTTCCCCTGGATTAGGGTGGGAATTTACAGTATCCTTCCCCTGCCATACCCACCAAGCCATGCCCACCAAGCCATGCCACGCTCACCAAGCCACACCCACAGAACTGGTAGTAAAAAAAATTGAAACCCACCACTGCACTTTGGGCTGGTCCTTCACTGTTTCCAGGGTGGCCCTGTGGGCCAGATCTAAGCATCCTACGGGCTGGATCTGGCCCACCGGCCTTAAGTTTGACACTCCTGGTTTAGACAAACAGCTTAGCTAGTCATTTTATTTTTACATTATTTCATTTAACAAACAAATTCTCTGCAAGATTTCTCCCCAGAAAAAAAGATCTACTTGGCACCATTTATGATCATTGCATGGTTGTGGCAGCTAGAAAGACCACAAACTGTCACTTTCAGTGATCTCTCAGTGATAAGGCAACATGGACCAAAAATAATTAATTGCTGATAATGTTAGACTAAAGATCTGCTGGGATACGGTGGCTCATTGGCTAAGACGCTAAGTTTGTTGATCAGAAGGTTGGCAGTTCAGCAGTTCAAATCCCTAGTGCCGTGTAATGGAGTGAGCTCCTGTTATTTTTCCCAGCTTCTGCCAACCTAGCAATTCGAAAGCACTTGTCAGGTGTGCTTCCTTCAAAGTCCAGGAAAGAATGACCCAAACTCCATGTTTTATAGAGAAAGATACTTTTACTAGAAATGAAGTGAACGCAACCACGGCTAAGCTGAAATTAAAGCAATAGGCACGAAAAGTGCATATAGAAAGCATCCCCTTCCACTGTCCATCGTAAATCATCCAATCCAAAGGTCTCCCAGGGTCAGGTGGAAGCACGTCTGGCAGCGTCATCAATCAGGAATGCCACAACGGTTGACCCAATAGCCACTTCAAGGATTCAGTTTCGTTTCTTCCAAAGCCTCGCCCCTCTTCCTGCTCGCTTCCCCTCCAAGCTCCCCCCCTCCCGGTTCCTATGGCAGCCAAAGCAGCAAAAGCGGAGGCTGACAGCACTTAAAAAATGCAAGTAGAAAAATAGGGACCACTTTCGTGGGAAGGTAATAGCACTCTGTGCGCCTTTGGCATTTAGTCATGTTGGCCACATGACCACAGATACGCCTTCGGACAGCATTGGCTCTTCGGTTTAGAAACGGAGATGAACACCGCCCTTAAAGCTGGAAACAACTAGCACACATGTGCGGTGGAACTTTTACCTCTGAAAGGCCCTATTTCACTTTTTTTTTAGTAAGGCTGGCTGATTTTATGATCCTTAACTGAGGACAGCAGAAGTTCAAGTTTAACAGTACACGGTTTCACTGCAAGAGACCAACATCTCCAGGTGTTTCTCATCAAAGATCATGGACCCAGAAACCCCAGCACTGCTTGCTGCCTTTGAAAGTCTTAAGGACTTTAGAGACCTCTAAAAATTATTACCAAATTGTAATTTTTAATGTGACAGAAAAGGAAAAATACACATTACATGGATGGAGAATTGAATCATAAATCATAAATTTGGTGGAGACAATTAGACATTCAAGCTCAATCTGCTATTATGTGCAGGAACCCAAGTTAAATTAAATCTAAGTTAAGGAGTTATCCCAGACATTGCCTAGTTTCCATCTGAACTTATGCAATTTAGCGAGCCCACATACCTAATAATGGTTTCAACAATGAGGTGTTCTTATTGCAAGGAAGCTTTTTTCTAATATTCTGTCAGAATCTATCTTCTTAAATAACACAGAAGATATTTTCTCTTTCTTCTGTATTTATATTTCTTCAGATATGTGAAAAATGTTGCCAGGTATCTCAGCATTCTCTTCTGTAAGGCAAAATATTGTTCCCTTCCCTAATTTATCTTCAGAGGACAATTTGTGATGCTGCCATCAGCCTGCTGGCATTTTCTGAACATGTTCCAATTCGAATCCATTTTCAAATGCACTGCCCCAAACTTGAGGTAGAGTCTGAAAAATGTGGAATAAAGAGTCAGCACAGTTGTCATCCATAAGGAAGAATGTTAGAACATGAACCCAACTCTTCATATATTTACTTTGCTGATAACAAAGGACAAAGTTTGCATCCCAACATTCCACCCCCACCCCACTTCTCAATGGAAGGATTATCCTCAGAAAGAACAAATTGTGGTGAGTATGTAAACCATTAAAGGGTATTCCAAAAAAGCAATTTACTGAGATTTTTTTTGTTATTTTTTACAAAGGGGAAAGAGAAAAAGCTTTGAACATAAGTTGATGTTGCATCCTGGAAAGGATAAACAATTCTGGTGTTAAAGAAGCACTCCATGTTACTCAATGATGGGTTTCAAAAAATTTTATTGCCAGTTCTGTGGGTGTGGCTTGATGGGCGTGGCATGGCTTGGTGGGTGTGGCTTGGTGGGCATGGCAGGGGATTGGTGGGTGTGGCTTGGTGGGCATTCTCTCCCAATCCAGGGGAAGGGTACTGCAAAAACCCCATTTCCTCCAGATCAGCTAGGACTTGGGAGGCAGAAAATAGATGGGGGCGGGGCCGGTCAGAGGTGGTATTCTCTGAACAACTCAAAATTTCCACTACCGGTTCTCCAGAACTGGTCAAAATCTGCTGAAACCCATCTCTGATGTCACTTTAACCAACTTGGATGGTAGCCTAATGATGACAGAAGTCCATCTAGGAAGCAAGGAAAATGCAGACAAGAGGGATGTTCTGAGTCATATTTCAGAAAACAACAAATTGCCTGCCTCTCTTCTTATAGCTGTTTTTTTTAAACTTATCATCTTTCAGATGTATTGTCCTCCCAGCCACCACCTATAACCCTGCTAATAAGAATGCTGTGGGTAGCAGTTCAAGGCACATGGTGAGTACCACACTGGGAAGCTATAACTATTCTCATCCACTCTTCATCCTCCACCAAAAACACTTGAATGCTTTCATTGAAAGCTTCTGTATTTTTTAATTAACAACCCAAGAGAGCTAAGGAAAATGGATTTAGAACTACATTCCCACTGATCTCAATGGATTTTGTGTTACTATTGGCATTTACAGAGGTTCCTCTGAAATTGACACAACATTTTTCAATGACTAGTAATTCTCAGGCATTTCAGATAATAATAATAATCTTAATAATAATAATCTTGGGAAAATGAATTAGAGTCAGTGGCATATTAAATTTCTAAAAGTTGTTTGGGTAATATGAATTAGGAACAACTCACTTACATTTGCCTTCATTCATGAGAAACAACACTTCTTGAATTTGTGAGATATTCTTGCAATGAACAGGAAAAATTATCCACTAAATCCTAATTCAACTCATTTGCATAATGGATTTTGTCAAAAGGGCTCATGGAAATACAATCAGATTCCTAATCTTTTAAATTGTGTTGCCTGTTGAACTTTGGGGATGGAATTTAAAACTGGTTTAGGTATCTCAAGTTTATTTATTTTATTTATTTATTTATTAGTCATATTTCTATGCTGCCTACTCTCTGAGGACTCTAGGCAGCTTACACCAAAGACAGTATACTAAATAGCATATTGCCCCCAACAATCTGGGTCCTCATTTTACCCACCTCAGAAGGATGGAAGGCTGAGTCAACCTTGAGCCGGTGAGATTTGATCCGCTGATCTGCTGAACTAGCAATCAGCTGAAGTAGCTGCAGTACTGCACTCTAACCTCTGTGCCACCTCAGCTCTTATCTAAGTTACACATAGATGTCCAGCATATCTCTCACCACCAGTCTGTAGCAAACATTCTCTGAAATCATGGAATGAGAAGCAAGATATGGTGCTCGTTTGCTTGGTTAAAACTCAACCAGCAAGATCCAATCCTTTAACATAGGAGATATGGTGTATGCCCATAACTACACCAGGGGTGCTCTCTGGGTTATTACCTGCCATACAGAGTGGAGTTAGAGGATGGTTGATTATGGCGAAGGCATATTGACCAGCTCTGAGGCTGATTAGGCAAACCACTTCACCGGCAATTGGACTTGACACCAAGTAAAAACAACGTCCCGAAAATAACAAAAGTCCCAAATTCCCAACAGCAGACTCAAACCCGAACAACCAATGACTAAACGCACCTGGAGAACTGGGAATCCAGCAAAGAACCATCCGCGAACCGGTTTCAGGAGAGATGACCATGCCCAGGGCTGGATTCCAGAAGGCTCCATTGGCTGAGCAAAGAGCAGCATCAGATCCAACTGATCATCAGGTCACCACCACTGCTCCAATTGAACTGCACAGGTCGGAGCAAGTCCATCGATGCCCCACATACCTGCGTGACTGCATCACCTAACCAACTCCCAATTGGTCAATGACCTATGTAGGTGGGGCAGGGTGTTAAATACTCAATTAAGGGAGTGAAGCCAAAGAATAGGCTTCACTCAAGTCCATCATCTATGCGGGAAAAATACTTCAAGCCTAGATGGCTAAGCCGTTTGACAGCCCCTATAAAAGGGCAAGCTGTCAGACAGAGAGTTGCTAGGTTTTACTTGTATAATAAAGAGTTGAAGTCGAAAATCTGCCTCTGACTTTTCAATCTCCAACAATCTAACAATAACAATAAGCTATTATTGTTATTTTCGATCTTTTGTGGGAATCAATCCATAATGGCATTTTCAACAAAGTTTTCTTTCAGTCAAGTTTGACTTCTGAGGACATGTCTAGGTCATTTTCTTGGCAACAATACAGAAAGAGTTGGCTTTGCTGTCGTGATCATGATTTAACATATCTAGTGAGTCTGAATATAAATACAAGTTGTACAGGAAAAGATATTAAAACAGTTCTCATTTAAGACAGAAGAACTTTCAGAAAAGTTATAGGAAAGTTACTCTTAGCATTGTCATGTCTATTAACGCCTTCAGAATAAATCTCGCTGAAGTCAAGACAACAGTTCTGCAGGTCCAATATTTCTGCAGAAAGGAAAACATGTTAAGTCAATGTTTTTATAACTTCACAATTATAAGATACGTGCACTTCAGCCAGCTGGGGGATTCAGGGAGTTGAAATCCACATATCTTAAAGTTGCCAGGTTTGAAAAACTCTGTGTTACGTTACTCACCATAAAACCAAAGAGTTTTGATTTAGGGAGAAAATCAATAAACAGGCTGAAATTCGTCCCAAGGTCTAGGAGAACAAGTAGAGTTTTAGTCATTTCCTAAATATTATAACAGTGAGAACTGCACAGATCTTGGGAGGGATATTGTTCTGGGGTAGATACTGAATCAGAATTAAGGTCCTGTAAAATGACACTGTTTATTTGTCAGGACCTGAAGTGCACCTGCCTTGTCTGAACATACCAGATGGACAGAGTTTGTGGGAGACAATTAGAGTCACATATCAGGCTATGGAAAAATGAATCAACGGTTGGTCATAAATGGAAATTAGCTGTTCCCTCCCACCCCCAGCCTTGGAAGCTTCATGTGCTTTCAGTATTGTGGGTGGGAGTTTACAATGGAGCATTTCATTGCCCTTCTAAGGGTGAACTTCATAAAACTCTGGTTCTTTTGAGCCACTACTAAAAGCTCTTCATTGGGGGAAATCTCTGTGCTCAGCATTTGAAGACATCACAGCCCGGTCTTTCAATTTGAGTTCTTTGAGACTCAAAGATTTAATCACAGTGGGCAATGATAAAAAAAAAAATCTAATTTCAGCAACTTTCTCAGAAATGGGAGAGTTGCTACATGTTCATAGGTGGCCACAAAGTACAGTGTTTAAGTGCAGCAATTCTTTACATGGCTTTTTATAATGTTGTTTTAAGTTGTTATTTTTTAGGCATCCAGATATAGTTGGTGTGATAGGATGCCATAATAGTCATTGCTCTATAAAGAAAAGTTATGGTAGGGGAAGATATTGACATAATTCACAATGTGCTTTATTGGGTATAACTGTAGGACTCTATCAAACTCACAATAAATTGTATTCTGTCAATACTGTCTTAAATTATAACTTGTTCAGTGATGCAAGAACTCATGAAAGGAAGATAAAATAAAATAAATCTAAAGTCAGAATGATTCACATTTACCTGTAAACATAAAGAAATAACGCGTCAATATGAAGCTCATTTGCTCCATTCAGACAGGAAATAAATACCATCTTATCACAATAACATGTGAGAGGATTTGACTCGCTGTTAGGAAACTCATTAACCTTGAGGAAATAAAGCCATGGAGTGAGGGAGGGGGGAATTGGGTGGGTACTCTCTTTGTTCTTGGCAATTCAAGGGGAGCCATTGTCTGTTTAAAGAGGAAAGCTGCTTTGGTGTTTAAAGGGAACATTGATGTAAAAAAAAAAAAGTTTATTCAGGGTGTTCCGTCTCAATCATCAGAACGTGTTGAATTCCAAGCTGTTTTCCAGAGAATCCACTCTTTAGATAGGTTGCTTTAGATGTGACTGTGTGAAACAGATATACATTAAATCAAATTGAACTGTTCCCCGTTCTTTTTGCAACACACAACATGCATAGAAAGCCTGACGTGGCCTGTTTCTCAATTTATGAACTTTTCAGATGAAGGACTCCAACTCCCAGAATTCCCCAGCCAACTTGAAGTCCACCCATCTTCAAGAGGTTGAGAAACACTGCCTTAAGTTTATGAAATTATACCTCTGTATGCTAACTATCATTTATAGAATGATAAAAAACAATTGCCAAGTTACATGTAAATCAAGCAAGCCGGATTATGGTTTGGCATGATATGCAAATCAGTGGTGGGTTTCAAATTTTTTTACTACTGGTTCTGTGGGTGTGGCTTGGTGGGCATGGCATGGCTTGGTGGGCGTGGCAGGGAAAGGATACTGTAAAATCTCCATTCCGTCCCCAATCCAAGGGAAGGTTACTGCAAAATCCCCATTTCCTCCCGATCAGCTGGGACTTGGGAGGCAGAATAGATGGAGGCAGAGCCAGCCAGAATTTTTACTACCGGTTCTCCGAACTACTCAAAATTTCCACTACCGGTTCTCCAGAACTGGTCAGAACCTGCTGAAACCCACCTCTGATGCAAATGTAATGGCCTGCTCAACAATAGTTTCCCCTCACTGAAGGATTCTGCTTCTCCCTTTGACTATCTAATTTTTGAGGAACTAATACTTTAATTGAGCAGCCTTATTTATTTATAATTTACCCTCATAAAGCTGCCCAACCCAGCATGGACTCTGGATGGCATATAAATTAAAATTTTACAATTCCTAAAAATGAACAAAAGTAAACACAATGATAAATCTAATTACAACAGGGAAACCTGCCTACTTTAGCCAAAACAAACATCACCTATCAGATGGGTACACCCTGACCTATCCCAGAGCTTGGGCAAAGGCCAAGTTTTTCAGGATAATCTGTCAGAGACAAAATGATCTGAACCTCTGAAGATAAACTATTGCAGAAAACAAATGCCTTGATAGAAAAGGTACGCTTCTTAGGTCCAATCAGATGAATTTGGGTGACAGAGGGGACCCAAAGTGTGCCTGCTATGTCAGCTCTTACACAATGGGCACAAATGATGGAAGAGAGGCAGTCCTCATATATAAGGTGACCAATCGTCCTCCTTTAGGGAGGACAGTCCTTTTGTAAGTTCTGTCTTCTCTCGAAAAGTGTCCTCCTACATGTCCTCCTTTTCGAAATTTGAAGACTAACATGTAAATCTCCGTATTTGATTGATGCCGATCCAATCTGTTGCATATGATGTGACGTATTTGTATCTGACATGACAATTTGTCAAGGCTCGGTACAGTGCAGCGAGACGCGATTATGAGACACATGTGCTCCGCACAGGAGAATTATTTTGAGAGAGTGTGCCATGCACAAGAGTGCGCCACGCGCAAATGGCTTTGTTTACTTCTTACCGAAACAGGACATGTCACACACACATGTATTAGACTCCAAATTTATTTGTGTCCTCCTTCTCATTGTAAAAAAGTTAGTCACCTTATTATATAGCCAATCCTTTCGCTATGATGCACTTTATATATGAGAACCTTGAACTATATCCAGAAATGCAGTGGTGATCGATGCAGTGTTCAATGTGCAAATTGAAGTGTGCCTATAACTGCTTATGATGTTGCCTTCAGGATCAGTTGTAGCTTTCAAGTAATCTTCAAAGAAAACCCCATGTACAATCCTATAATTCACACCGAGAGTAATTCAATGCATGAGTTACTATGATAAGTGATTGTCGGTCCATAAATGGGTACTGTTGTGACCTAGACTTACTGAGTTATTAAAACACATGAGTAATCCCCAAAACCTCTTTTATTGCAACAGCTGTGAATCACTTTCATTCACAGCTGAGTCCCAATTAGTTGCAAAAAGTTCTTCGGGAGAAATCCTTCGGGATAGTTGTTATGTATTGATACTTTTAAGCGGGAGATTCAAACCTGCATACGTTTCTGATTGGCTGACAGTCCCTCCTGGATTGTATATAAGGAGGACTGCAGCCCCTGAGTTTTTGCTGAAGTCTCACTGTATATTAAAGAGCTGTTGTCACTTGCTTGCTTGTACCTCTCGTTATTCCCGAACCACTTCATTGGTGACGAAGGTGGGATAGAGGCTACAAGAAGCCAACCAGTGAGACCACGAGCTTCAGCTAGGCGACGAGGCGAACCACAGGAGGCATACCAAACATGTCTGCCTACGTTCCGCCCAAGCCTTTCGATCCGACCCGTGAAAAATGGGTCTCGTACCTAACGAGGTTTGAATGCTCGCTAGAAGCCAGCGACATGCAGGGCCTCTCGGCTAATCGAAAGAGAGCCCTATTCCTAAGCCACTGCGGACCGGACGTGTTCGAGATGGCCGAGTCACTGTGTGAGCCAACGCCGGTTCAAACAGTCTCCTGGGACACCCTGATGGCAACTCTCCGGGCTCACTACGCTCCCGTCCCCTCCAAGTTCGTGCAGCGATACCAACTGAGGCAGCGTGTTCAACGAGAGGGAGAGCCGGTCAGCGCGTACATGGCCAGCCTGAGAAAAGCCGCAACCCATTGCGACTACAGAGACTTGGATGATGCGTTGCTTGAGCAACTGATCTGTGGTGTTCGGGACATTAGGCTGCAACGGCGTCTGCTCGCCAAGCCTGATTTGACGCTTGCCGGAGCCCTAGACGAGGCCAGGGCTCACGAAGCCTCCACAAAGGCCGCTGAAACGCTGCAGCGTCCGCTGACCAGCAAAGACAGCCCCAAGTCTGCCCCGGTGCACAGAGAAGACGCCGGATCCAGCTCGGAGTCCGAGTCGGATGAGGACGTCTTCCGAACGGAGCACCAGAGAAAAGACACTGGCAGCCCCCGGCGAAGCTGTCCCAGCTGTGGCGGGCACCATGATAGACTGTCCTGCAAATACAGAGAGGCTATTTGCAGGCGCTGCGAGAAGAAAGGGCACTTGGCGCGAGTCTGCAGAGCCATTCTGCCCAGAAGACACAAACCACGTGAGCGCCGCAGCCAACCGGAATCAGCGCGCCAGAAGCAGCCAACGAGAGAAGGCGGCGCGAAAAAACAGCGCGAATTTGAACCGCGAGATGGCCGCAGCATACACATCGACCAGGCCAGCACGGCAATCGAAGATAAGGTCAGCACGGTGGTCGAGATCAACGGAAAGCCGTGCTCAATGGAGATCGACACCAGATCAGCTCTCTCCATAATGTCGTGGACGACCCTAAAGACCCTCCTGCCGTCGTTCCGGAAGGATCAACTCTCCAAGCAGAGACTACGCATCCTAGACTACCAGGGGAACCGAGTCCCCCTCGAAGGCGTGGGCACGTTCCGGGTCACCTACGGAGACTACGAAAGAGACCTGCCGCTGACCATTGTCACGAAGCAGCTTCCTAGTCTCCTGGGCATGGGGTGGTTCCGAGCCCTTGGCATGGGCTTCACCGGCGTCCACCTGATGTCCAGATCAACCCTGAAAGACAGCCTCCTGTCCGAGTTCCAAGACGTCTTCGGGGACACGTTGGGCAAGTATGTGGGGACCCCTATTTCACTAAACTTAGACCCCAACGTAGCCCAAGTAAGACTGAAGGCCAGACGAGTACCGTTCGCATTGAAACCGAAGATCGATGCGGAACTAGACAAGTTGATTAAGCAAGGGGTGTTGGTTCCCGTTGACCATGCTAAGTGGGAGACCCCCATAGTGACCCCAGTTAAATCCGACGGCTCAATAAGAATTTGCGCCGACTACAAGTGCACGATCAACAAGGCTTTGCAGCCGAGCGCCTATCCGGTGCCGATCGTGCACCATCTACTACACTCCCTGGGGCCCGGAAAAATTTTTGCCAAATTAGACCTGGCCCAAGCCTACCAACAGTTACCAGTCGACGACGCCACGGCAGAGGCACAAACGATCGTAACTCATAGAGGTGCATTTAAATGCACCAGGCTCCAGTTTGGGGTGAGCGTCGCACCCGGTTTATTTCAAAGCACCATGGAGCGCCTATTGCAAGGACTCCCGGGAATGGTGCCCTATTTCGATGACGTCTTAGTCAGCGCTCAGGACGAAAACCAGCTGGGGGACAGGGTACGGAACGTCCTGTCTAGGTTTAGAGAAGCGGGACTAAGACTCAAAAGGAACAAGTGTAGGATAGCTGTTCCCTCTGTGGAATTCTTGGGGTACAGGGTGGACGGCACAGGCATCCACCCTACCGAGAGCAAGGTGAGAGCTATTAAGACCGCACCAGCCCCCAAATCCAAAGCAGAGCTCCAAGCCTTCCTTGGACTGCTCAATTTTTACTCCATGTTCCTAAAAGATAAAGCCACAGTTGCAGATCCCCTTCACAAGCTTTTGGGAAAGAACATACCATGGGTCTGGGGGAAACCGCAAGCAGCCGCTTTTGAGGCAGTGAAAAGACTCCTATCCGAGGACAGCTTCCTGATACAATACAATGCAGAGCTGCCGCTCGTCTTAGTCTGTGACGCCTCCCCCGTAGGAGTTGGTGCCGTCCTAGGCCATAGACTGCCGAACGGCCTAGAGGCGCCCATTGCTTTCTATTCCCGAACTCTGTCCAGCACAGAACGAAACTATAGCCAACTGGACAGAGAGGCTCTGGCTGCGATTGCGGGGGTTAAGAAGTTCCACGAATACCTTTATGGCCGAAAATTCGAACTTGTGACTGACCATAGACCGTTGCTAGGACTGCTAGCAGGCGACAGGCCAACCCCCGCTGCCCTCTCCCCCCGTTTGACTAGATGGGCAATTTTTTTGTCGGCCTACTCGTACCAGCTCGTCCATCGACCTGGGCGGACCCTGGGTCATGCGGATGCCCTTAGCCGTTGCCCCCTTCCCGACCTGCTGGACAACCCAACGCCGGAAGCCTCCGTCCTTTTGTTGGACACGTTAACTTTGGGGCCCATCTCCTCCGGCGAGGTGGCGAAAGCATCAAATAGAGACCCAGTTATCCGGACTGTTATGGGTTGGGTTTTGAAAGGGTGGCCGGACAAGGTGGTCGGGGAGGAGTACCAAGGGTTTGCCAACAAACGAAATGAACTGTTTATGCAAGGGGGGTGCTTACTGTGGGGTGACAGAGTGGTAATTCCTACGAAACTACGGGATAGGGTTTTGGAGTTACTGCACGAAGGGCATCCGGGCATCGTTAGGATGAAGTGTTTAGCCCGCAGCTATGTCTGGTGGCCCAACATGGACCAGGTCATTTCCGAGTGGGTGGGGAAGTGCAGACCCTGCCAGGAGTCTCGCCCCGATCCCCCAGTAGCGCCCATCCGAGAGTGGGAGAAACCAAAAGGCCCATGGGGGAGGATCCACATTGATTTTGCCGGCCCGTTCCATGGCCAAACGTTTTTAATAGTTGTGGATGCCTACTCAAAATGGCTAGAAATTATATTGATGCCATCTACAACGGCCGAAGCCGTTATCAAGGTCCTAAGGAAGTTGTTTGCTACCCACGGCCTGCCGGATACCTTGGTATCGGACAACGGGCCTCAATTTACAGCAACCCTTTTTGAAAGTTACTTGGCCGGCCTGGGAATCCGCCATGCCCTATCAGCTCCATTTCACCCGGCTTCCAACGGATTGGCTGAACGTTTTGTCAGGACAGCTAAGGAAGCACTGTCCAGATTAGACAATGGGGACTGGCAGGCCAGGATAGATCAATTCCTAGCGGTTCAGCATGCATCACCATGCACAACAACAGGGAGAAGCCCAGCAGAGCTCCTCATGGGAAGGAAGCTCCGGTGCATGTTAGACAGGCTTCACCCTAACTACTCGCACGAAAACTTTAAGGGAGAGACCTGTGGTCTAAGGCAGTTTCAGGTCGGGTCCCCGGTGTTCGCGCGCAATTATGCCAGCGGTCCTCTATGGGTTGCAGGAACCATAGTGGGAATAACTGGCCCAAAATCGTACACGGTGGACGTTGGGGTAGATAGACTCTGGAAGCGCCACATAGACCAGCTTAGGAAAAGGGTGGTAGGCGAGGCGAATATTAACTTAGACATCTCCGAGCCTAACTCTGACCACTTCTCCAAAACAGCTAACTCAAGCCCGGGGTCGCGGGAATACTTAGCTGACAAGCCCTGGTTCCAGCGCTGCCCCAGCGAGTCGCCACTCCCAGCCGGGGATAACCACGCCCCGGACAAAATCCAGGAGGTTCCATTGGCGGAGCCGGGAGAGACAAAGAGTCCCTCCGACCAGCTCGACGCCCCACCAGACTCTGAACTGCGCAGGTCAACTAGGGCGAGAACTCGTCCTAAGCACCTGCGAGATTTTGTCTGTACCTATGTTAATTTTTGAGTATTAGTGCCTTCTGGGAAGGGAGGGGTGTTATGTATTGATACTTTTAAGCGGGAGATTCAAACCTGCATACGTTTCTGATTGGCTGACAGTCCCTCCTGGATTGTATATAAGGAGGACTGCAGCCCCTGAGTTTTTGCTGAAGTCTCACTGTATATTAAAGAGCTGTTGTCACTTGCTTGCTTGTACCTCTCGTTATTCCCGAACCACTTCAATAGTCACCAACTTTATCTCCCTTGACACGCTGCCAAAGATCTACTTGGCAAAGTCACACGGAGTCCAGAATCATAGATGCCGACTGGGAACAGAATTAATAATGTTGCTTTCCTGTAAAGGTCCCACGTGCCTTTGCTTCTCTTTTAAGCCTCATGGGAGGGGCCAATCATCTCCAGGCCTTACTCCCAAGTTGTCCCTCATGCCTTCTGGCAGCTCTGCACATGTGCGCACTAGGAACAGGCTCCTCTTGTTCCTCTGCCTCTCTGCTGTCCAACTCTGGAGGCTCCAGAGTCCGCGCATCACTCCCAGATAGCCCTGGCCTCATCACTGCCTCTGATGCAGAGCCCTCATCCAGACCTTCTCCAGACTCCAGGACTGGCCCATGTTCCTCCCCAGCCTCTCATTGTCCAACTCCACTGTCAGCTCTGCAGGCTGATGGCGGACCACAACAGGTACAACTGGTGCACCAGATGAAACTGGAAAGCTTTCCTAGTGATAGATACCATTTGCTCTTGGAGCAGGAGCTGTGACATCCAGAAATGACATACCAATTCTAAACAGGGGCATGCAATTCCACTCAAAACCAAAGATGGAATAAAGATGGAACTCCACAAAAACTATACTCCCATAGGCAAGACTTGTCAAGACTGAGTTTCAGCTTGTTCTCCCTACCACCACCACCACCAATACAGATGCAACAGCCTCCAAGCACTGGGGCATGGCCTCCACATTATTACCTGATCACCATGAATTGAAATATGCAGCTGATGATACTTGACCTCACATAAATGGACATCTTCATTGAGAAGTTTCATGTAGCTGTTAAATGGGAAAAGCAAAATTGTTGAGTTGTGAGGCACCTGGCTGCACTGTACCTCTTGTCACCTGGAATCAGCCAGGGGCAAAGAAGGAGAACCACTACATGCCTTGTCTTCCACCTTGCAAACACTCCAGGACTATACCAAGCTCAGTGCTATTAAAAGCTGCTGAGAGATCCAGAATCAGCATCACTGTATCACCCCTGCCTAGTTTTCCAAAGGTCATCAAAAAGTGTAATCAAATCCATTTCGATATATGCCCTTTTCTGAAACTCAGTTGAAACTGGTCCGGGTAATCCATTTCCTCCTGGGTCCTCTGGAGCTACAGCCCGATCAACAGGCCAAAAAGTAGCCAGGGAGTGATCTGACCAGGATAAAGAGTGATGAAAATCTCTTCCACCTTAAGATCATGATGCAACTGTCCTGAGCTAAAAACTAGATTAAGCATTTGTCCACCTTTATGTATTAGATCCTTGATAACTTGGGTCAGATTTATGGATCAGTGGCCAGGAGTTTGCATCGCATGAAGCAAGTTACATTTTTCCAGAACTATCAGTCTTGGAGACTTCACCACCAACTCAGCAATGGAGTCAAGCAGCTCAGGCAAGAATGGGTAGGGCAGCTCCTAAAACCCAACCTTTGACTATAGGTTCTCAAGTCCATTTAACTGCTATAGCAGTGATGGTTAACCTTTTTGGTGCTGAGTGCCCAAAGCATGCAAACAAATGCAGGAGTGTGTGCGCGAACCCCCAAAATGCAATGCAAGTGCCCCCTGCGCATGCAACCCATCCCCCGTGCATGCACATGTGTTCCCCATTCATGTGCCCCGCCCCCCCATGCCCCATTTTGGCTTCCAGGTTGGTCCAGGAGGCCTTCCAAGGCCAAAATTGGGTGTGTGGGGCACGCACAAACCCCCAAAATGCAATGCGATGGCCCCCCATGCATATACCCCACCCCCCGCCAGAAATTAGGCCACCACCATCTCACTAGTATTCTTGCTGGATTTCATCTTTTCCCTACAGTTCTAAAGTTTGTTCTTCTATCCATCAACTGGCAGAAAACTCTACCAGTGCAGTGTTTGCTATGCCATTCACCAACCTGGTCCTGCTTTTGTGTTTCACTTGTCACTGGATGGTGGTGGTCTAATTTCCGGTGCACATGGCATGTTAAGAAAGACCATCAGTTCAAATCTTCTGCCTTTGCTTTCCTTTCCTTTTCTCAATAGCAGCACACAGCTGAGAAACAGAGTTGTGAGCGATAGATGCTTTTGTCAGATAGTGAGATCTTTCAAAACTCACTGGTTCCTGAAACCACCAAGCAGTGTCATTTCCTCACAAAAAAAATGTTTTTAAATAATATGCTGTATTGTACTGCCTAGCATATGATGATATATATATGGGGTGAGATTAGAATATAAATATTATTACTATACAACATTTTCAAATGTTTCAAATTCCGCCGCGAATTAAAAACATGGCTGTTCACGGCGCCTAGCCTGAACTGAGGGGGTTTTCAATTATTTTAATGGGTTTTAATATTTGTTTATCTATGTATTTTATGTTTTTATTGGTTTGTTTTAATTGTTGTGAGCCGCCCTATGGAGATAGGGTGGCATATAAGTTATATTAAATAAATAAATAAATAAATAAATAAATAAATAAATAAATAAATAAATATTTTGAAAGATATATATCGATACTCCTCAACTTACAACCATTTGATTGGTGACTATTTGGAGTTAAAACAGCACTGAAAAAAGGGATTTATGACGGATTTTCACATGACCGTTGCAGCATCTTGTGATCACGTAATCAAAATTCGGATACTTGGCATGTATTTATGCCACATCCCAGGGTCATATGTTCAACTTTTATAACCTTCTGACAAACAAAGTCAATGGGAAGCCAGATTCACTTAACAATAATGTTACTAACTTAACAACTGCAACGATTCACTTAACAATTGTGGCAAGAAAGGTCACAAAACAGGGTGAAATTCTTAACAGCTGTTTTGCTTAGCAACAAAAAATGTTGGATTCAGTGGCCATAAATCAAGGACTACTATCCTTTCATTTAAATTCAAATGAAGTTAAATGGTAGGGTTAAAAGGTCAGTGTTTATTCAGGCTATCACTCACAGATTTCTAATCCATTTATTCTCCACAGGACATGTGTAATAGGAAGGAAGATGAAGGTGGAGTAGAACAGATATGCTGACAGGCTGAGGAAGTATGGAACATCTGTGGCCATATTAAAATAATAGTAGTTATCAGTGAGCATAGGATATTCTCCAAGGGGGAATGGCAGGTGCTTGACTTAAAACATAATTTGAAAAGCATTTTTGGAACATATTTCAGAATATTGTGCAAGAATCAAACTTGATCAAGAAATATTGTAAAATTGTGGAATATATTAGCCTACATTAGCTACTCTTAAAGTAGACAGAAATCAGAATTCTAAGAACAAATATAAAATCCAAAGTTGTTTAAGTTGCAGGGGAGCCTTTTAGGTCTTTACAGCAATCTATATAAGATCCTTTTAAAAAATTGACATAGAATGTTGTTTTGTGACTAATAGTGTCTGTAGGCTTTTTCTGATTCTATCAGAATGGCAAAAGCAGTATTTCTTGGCTTCATGTACAGTGCTTTTGCCTGGATTTTATTTAGCACACGGTGTAATGCAAATGTATTATGCAAATTGTGATGTGTTATTTATTTTAGTTGTTCGTTTCAATATGCCTGCTTGGTTAGATAATCATTAAATAAACTATAGTTTTGTGAGATTTATGAACTGGCCATTGACCAGAAAAACATACCTGTTTCTGAGAACAGATGCTTAGAGAAAGAGGCTGTTGACATCTAAACATGAAACAGCATTTATTTAAATACAGGTTTATAATTATTTTCCCATTATTCCAAGAGCCATTGCTGAATGAAGGTATTCAATTATCTATTTATTTATTTTTTTCATTTAAGAAGATCTTAGGCAAATGGTGTGGCTTTAAACAGCTGTTACCAATCAGAGGACACAATGGTGTGGCCATTGCTTTTTCCCAGATGCTTTAAAGCAGGGGTGTCAAACTCACGTCGTCATGGCAGCATAACATTAGGTATTGTGATTTTTTTTCCCCCTTCGCTAAAGCATCCGGCCCGTGGGCCGTGAGTTTGAAAGCCCTGCTTTAAAGGAAATAATATGGTTGTCAATGGCATTTGGTTTTAACCAAGGTGGGAGCTTGTTACTAGCCTGGATAGCTCTGCAGACTAAGCACTGTAATTTAACACCAGCTGTCTGCAATTACTGCAAGTTCAAATCTCACCAGGCCTTCCATCCTTTCTAAGGTAGGTAAATTGAGGACCCAGTTTGTGGGGGCAATAAGCTGACTTTGTATAAAATATACAAAAGTATGAAGGCTATTGCTTAACGCATTGTAAGCCGCCCTGAGTCTCCAGAGAAGGGCAGCATATAAATAAATTTTTTTTTGAAAAAAATTAAATAAATTCAGTCTCCACTGATTTACCCTTTTCTGTCTCTCTCCTGTTCTTTGCCTCTGGTTACAGACTTTTTTCCTACCAAGAATACAGCTGTGCAACAATATCTTAGACTGCATCTCTACCCCTAAATCCTCCTCCAACACCACCAATGCCAGGCCTTCTACTTTACTAACTTAGTTCAGGTTTCAGCATCAGTTCCTAAGAAAAACAGTATTCGATACCTCCTGTCTGCCATAACCATCCCCTGTCTGCCATCCCTCTTTCTGCTCATGTGAAAGAGTGAGTGACATTGTCTCGGCCACCATATGCTGTTTGCGTGCTAACACTGTCCCCTCTACTGTGTTTACTATGTAGTGCCCGTAACCTTAGTATAACATTGAACAGGATCACAGAATAACAGAGAATGAACTTTTCACCTGAAATAGGACTGACTCCCAATACATCAACTTAAATAAATCAGAAAATGAACTATACTGGATGCTCGTATTTCTGAGGAACTGTTGTGTCAGAGGGGTGGAGTTTTTTTCCACCTAAAAGGAACTGCTGCTTGGTTGCCATGATTTAATGAAAGCAACAGATTGTTTCCTGTGTGATCAACTCTTAGTGTCTCAAAAGAGAAAGAGAAACATGCGGAGTTGAACAATCGCAATCATTTTTTCCATAATCCATAACTCTGGACCAGGAATTATAAAATACAACTGCTCCATTTGGATAACCTGCACCAAAATGTTGTGACTTTTTTAAATCATAATTTTATTAGAAATTTTTTAAACATTTAAAAGGCAACAATGAGAAATAGAAAGAAAGTTAACAGAAAAGGAAAGAGAAAATACAGTAGACAAAGAAAAATGTTTAAAGAAGTGACTTCTGATCTTCCTTAAAGCGATTACATAGATATTGTATACAGTTATAAACAGGAGATGCAGGAACAGCCATAAAGGACTCAGATGTCTATACAATAATGCTTGAAGTTTGAGAAACGAACAGGGTGAACTTGATTGAAGCAAGTGACTAAATTAATGGATAAGGGAAACGCTGTGGACGTATTTTTCTTAGACTTCAGTAAGGCATTTGAATAGTAAACCACAGCTTACTTCTTGGCAGTATAGAACAATGTGGGATAGACAGTAGAAACCACCAGATTGATTCACAATTGGCTGATCAACCACACTTAGCAAGTAGTTCTCAATGGAATTACATCTATGTCAGGGTGGCATTCACTTACCTTCGCTACCAGTTCGCAAATATGAGCGCGTGCCTCCTCCACACTCTGCACCAATGCCAATTTTGTCATTTCTGCTAATTCTATCATATTTACAATACAATCCTCCATTCTGAGTAGTTCTATATTTTTCTTTCTTTTGCATGTAGTTCCTTAATTGCAATTACCATATATAAAACCAGTCTTCTGTGCATCTTCTGTTCTGATCCAACCTTTGCCAAAGCAAGAAACAGACTCCTTGTCATGAAAAACCCCTCTTAATTTACCTCTTGTGAATTAATTGCATTCACGCACAGAAAAGTCCCGACAAGAATCCTTCAAGGAGTTAACTGAAGTACAGACCTTATCAGTTCCTTGAGATAATTGCAAAGCCATGAGCTCTCAGATAATTGCAAGGTCATGAGCTCCCAGCCGAAAGGCTGCAAATTAACTTCTGGCAAGCAGTCTTTGTGGCACGAAACACAATGAGCAAAATCTTCAGAAATACAAACTGTTGTCTCCTATGACAACCACTCCCCTTTCCTTCTATTTATTCCCCAGCAAGGGAGGAGCCATTCAGTGTCTAAGTGTGCTTTGCTTCCCAAGACGACTCCTTGTCCTCCGTTGTTCACCTCTCCTAACTGCTCTGCATATGTGTGCATCTGGAACAGGCCCCAGCTGTTCTTCCTACTCTCTTATATCAGCCTCCAAAGGCAGCTGCCTCTCCAGTGGCTGGGAAATGTTGGATGGTCCTGGCTCTATCTCTGCATCCGATGCAAAGCATCCATCAGAGCCTTCCCCAGACTGGCTCAAGTTCCTCCCCAACCTCCTCATCATCTGAGACTGCCGCCAGCACCACTGGCTGATGGCAGGCTACAACATCTTCTTCAATTGGCTATCCATACATACTAGTAGGGAAAAAATCTGGTTTCATATGAATGTTAATTTTTAAATTTCTCTGCATCATTATATCTATTTGTGTTCTTTTTTCCCCCTTTTTCATAAGTCCACCATGCATGGTAAAATGTTACTTCATTCTTTTCACATTTCCAAAAACTAGAAATATTTTTGTATATTTTAGATAACTTTTCTGCTGACACATACCAGCAATATTTAATTTTTCTCTTATAAGACCATGTGAACCTAATCATATTCTTTTGTTCAATTTCTTCAGACATTTATTTTATAGATTTGTTAAATTTTTGTTTATCTTTTTCCCCAAAGTTGCAAATCTCTCTTCCATTCATCTTTAGTCAAGTCTCTCTTGACAGATTCAGTAACTGAAGCACACTGAATCTGTAACATTTTTTCCCAGCTCTTCAAACATCCTTTGTAAAATGTCTGATACCTTCTTCTGCTGCTTTAGACATTTTTATCTTTAAAATTCTAATTCAAAGGGTAAAGCAACAAAAAGAACTTTGTTTGCTTGTTTGTTTCCTCTTAGTCCTTAATTCTTTTTCAGTTATTCCTTATCTGGAACAATCTCCACTCCAATGTCATCTCCAATCAGTGGAGACACATCAGCTTGTCATTTTCCCCCCACCGAGAACTCCATATTATGGCTTAATTTGGTGGCCATGCTACGACCCCAACAGTGGTGGGTTGCTACCAGTTCGCCCTGGATCGGGCAAACTGGTAGTAGTGGCGGCTGGAGGCTCCACCCACCCACCTGGATGCTTTTGTTCATGTACAGAAGTGTCACATGTGCGCTTGAGCGCGCATGCAAAAGCAAACCAGTAGCAAAATTGAAACCCATTACTGGATCACACATTATGTTGAACCATAAAACAGTAAACTATATTTTAACCTAGTTAATCCTGATGTGTGAACTCACCCATATATGTTTTATTAATAATGGTTCTAGCATGCCCTGTTGCACTGTTTTTCAAAAATCTGGCGTAGGATCCTTGATGCTCATCATCAGTGCTAGGTGATGTTAGTTAGTTGGGAAATGAAACATCTGCAAGGAAAGCAAAGTCAGAGAATACAAAGGGCTCCACAATTCAACCCTGAGCTACAAATACCTTTGCTATTGAAAAGCTGGTGCGTGCGGCTTTATAGCTAGGCATGAATGCAAATTTACAGCCACATTATTATGTAAGTATACAGTCAAGCAGAAATAACACCCCTCCCACCAATACATGGACTTGCAAATCTCTGTCCTCTGCCAATAACCAAAGGAGAAGACAGGAAGAAATGTCACCATTTTTTTTTACAGCTTTAATACTACTCCCCATTGATAGAACTTGTAATATTATTAACTTAGGCTGCATAATGATGGGAGTCTTCATTATAGTTGGAAGGAAAACAAATTTAGTAAACAAGATAGCTTGAAGAATAGCTTGGAAATGGGGTTGTGTGCCACATGAATAAGCCAGACATTACAATATGAACTGCTAATGTAGAGGCATGATCCTCTGGAAGTTAATAAAGCTCTGGGCTTTTTAGCCAAGAGATGGCTTCACTGGTTGAATGAACTATCCTGCGTGGGGGTGGGGAGGTACACGTACAACACAGGGATAGAACAAACAATTTTGAAATTGCTTGGAAGGAGGAGTTAAAAGCAGAATAAATGCAAGACTATAAAGCTACAATAATTCTGGGGCATGAATGCCTTGTTCATAGTTGAAAGACCAACTGAATGTGCTTTTAACCTTAGGATATGAATATACAAAACTGCAAAGCCAGGTGTGACACTTTGAAGGCTCCAGGGGGAATACCTAGGCAGAAGCAGGTGTGCAGATGAAAGACTTTGTTTTCCTACTCAAGGGCAGAAAGAGAATAGAGCAGTGAACAGGAAAATGCTTAGAGTTAAATTTAGGATCGAGAGTCTGACTAAGGAATTAACATTATCTTCCACAATTGGAAACCATGGTTGTTTATGCAGATTTTTTTAAAAAAAATGCTGTAACTTTAGAACATTTAATCATTATATTTAGAGCCAATCTAGTGTAGTAGTTAAGATATCAGGCTATATACTAGGAGATTGAGTTCTCATCTCATAGGGTTATTGTTGATAATAGGAGGAAAAAGGAGCATTAGATATGTTTGCTTGGTTATTTATAAAAATCATAAAGGCAGGATATACATAACCTTTTTTAAAAAAAACCTTTCCATTTATTCTTTTTTAAACTCATCATATTCAGGCTGGTGTCTTCAGCTTCGTGCTTGTGCGAGCAAAGCGTGATCAGAGATGCCGTCTCTCTATATATACTGGTGGGGAGGTGTGAAGTGCTGGCTTTGTTGTTGTAAGTGGGTTGGTTGGCTGTGCTGTTACATCGTGATTAGTTGATGGAGTTGATGTTTGCAGATTAGTCGGCTGTTTGGTAACATCCTGTGTGGGCGAGGTCCTAGCTGTGTGCCCATTAGTCTTTTGTGTTGTAACGACTTGGATAATGGGTTGTGTGGTAACAACCTGAGCTCTAGTGTTGTGACATCCTGAGTCCTGTGCTGCAACATCCTGGGTTGTTGGCTGTGCTGTAACATCCTGAGCTTTAGCATTGCAACATCCTGAGTTCTGTGATGCATTGTCCTGAGCAGATGGCTGTGATGCAACATCCCGGGCTTTGGTATGGCTCCAAATCTGAGGTCTTGTTATGTGCTCATGGAGTGTGTTGGTCTGCTTTGTGTAGGGATCGAGGGGGGTGCAGCAGCTGGCGATGCCGCTGTGGTCCAGCTCCTGGACAGTGGTTGCATTTCGTCTATGGGATGGGATTCGGTTTGAATCTGGTGAGGATGATTGGTGGTGGCGTCATGTGTTATCCTGGGTCTGGTGTGAATGTTTGTGGCTGGGGCTCGTTTGTTGACTAGGGCTAGTTCCAGATGTCTGGTAGGCGGGAGGTATCATCACGTTTATTCATGTTATGGGGGTGTTTCTCTATTTCGATGGCTTCCATAATTATTCTCTTGTTGAAGTGTTCAGTTTTGGAGATTAATTTGGTTCCTTCAAAATCAATTTCATGTCCTATTGTTTTAAGGTGCTGGAAAAGGGAGGAAGTTTTTTCTTCTTTTCTGACTGCGTTCTTTTTTTTTTTTTTTTTTTGGTGGAGTCAGATACATAATAGTTATAGTATCAGCATTTTAATTATATCAAATAATGACTACTAGCTATTTCTATATCAGTATGCTGCTTAATTGTCAAAACCCAAAGTCAAAATTTCATATTTTTCTCTTTCATGCAGAAAGCCCAGGAGTAGCTTCCAAGTAACCACAAAACTGTTTACATTTTTGTCCCTAATTAGTGTGGTCCATTTCAAATCTCCATCAATTCCATCATCTTTTCAATCCATTCTTCCATTGTGGAAGTTAATGCTTCTTTCCATTTCTGGGCATATAGAATTCTTGCAGCTGTCAATATGTACAGCAACTAAATTCTAATTTCCCACCCACCCCCTCCATTTTTTGATCCAATAGTCCTAGTAAAAACCATTCTGGTTTGCGTTGTAAAACCTTTTTAAAAATTTCCTGAATTAAACCGTGGATTTTTATCCAACATTTCTTTGCCTTGTCACGTGATAGAAAGTACCTTCCTTATCCTTGCATTTCCAACAAACATTTGAAACACCCTTATACATCTTTCACAGTTTATTTGGCATTAAATACCACCAGTACATCATTTTGTAGAAATTCTCATTAAGATTATAATTCAACATGAAGTTCAGTCCTTTAGTCCACATGGTTTCTCATCCTCTAACATTATAACCAAAATTTCTTGCCCACTGAATCATACAATGTTTAACATATCCACTTTCTAGGTTTAATAGTTACATCACTTATCAGCCATAACTATCAGATGTTCAACATTAGCACTAATGTTGAATTTCCAATACATTTTTAGTAGCTTCAAAATTAGACTTTTTTTTCCAAAGTAAAAATAATAATAATAATAGATAGATAAACCAGTGACATATGACCTTCTAGCTTCAAATCAAATTCTTTTGATTTGAGAATGGGTTCATCTTGAACAAAGGATACTATTTCACTATAAACCCAATAATTAGGGCTCAGTGTCACTTCTTTTTAAAAAAGGGGTACACCCAAAGAGGTGTTTTGGGGGTGAGGACCTTTTCTTTGTATTTATTCCAAACTCTATAAATTAGTTTTTTTACATTTCTTAATTGCAGATAAAAGTCTTTCGGATTTTTAAACGATGTATGCAATCTAATAGATTTTGTATATCCTTTTGAAATATATTGTCAGCCTTCCAATTTAAGTGAGGTCAAGAGAAAGAGACTTATAACGCTTTATTATAAAACATAACAGAAACTTGAAAGTCTGTTTCCCTCTGTCCTCTTTTATGCTATCAAAATTAAGGTGAATTTTTTGCTCTTCTCTGCTTTCCCATAAACGAGGGGATTGCAGCATAGCCCTGATGCTCCATTCAAATGACACTGTAGTGCAAGGATGTCAAATTCGGGTTGTTACGACGGCATCACGTGATGTATTGCGACTTTTTTCCCCTTCACTAAACAGCGCATGATGCATCTGGCCTGAGGGCCATGAGTTTGAGATCCCTGCTGTAGTTCTTTCCAGAATATCAATAGACATTAAAAGAGAAAACCAAGATTATGGGCTTTTGCCAAAGGTCCAAAACTCTATTTATGGAGCGCTAATAGCCATAAAATAGAACAATAAAATAAAGTAGAATAGAATAAAATAGAACAAGTGACTAGCTTTAAGTACTCAGGAGTAGTCATGCTTTCCACTGGCTCAAGGAAAGCTACTGTGAATATCTTCCCGTTATTGGGTAAAATATCCGCCAAAGCCACCCTTAGGTTTTTCTGATCCAAGGGAAGATATTAAGTTTCAGCCACACTTAAACTATTTCAGGCTAAGCCACTAGGCCAGTTTCTTTATGAGACTTAAGCTGCCACCCCACCCCACTTCATTTTTCAACTCCCTGAAGAAGGTATAATCGAAATTCATAAGAGCAGTTTTCCAGATACTGGCTGTGTCTCAAGCGCACATCTACTGTATGACTGGAGACAAGAATAATAAAAGTTGATTCAAGAGTGTGGGTGACTTCTATGAACCTTTGGCTGAAGCTTAACTTCTATCCTCAAAGCTTAGCACCATTAATTCTTCAGGGCAATTTTCAATCCACCTGAATCAAAGCTGTTACATCTGATCTTTTAAATCAAGGCTATCCTCAATCCTCAGTTCTTAATATGGAATATGATCAGGTGACACTAACCCTGAAACAAAGAATAAAAGATATAGAGATGTAAGCAAATTTCTGGAAGGCTGCACCTGTCATGTCATCAGTACATCACAGATATTTTGTCATTGCTCCCAGTACCTTACACAGCTAGAAATAACCAGCTATTAGAAAGCTTTCTCTCTTGCCCAATGCCATGCTCTCCCTTGCCCATCCATTATTGAATGGTAATCATAAATAGATGCCATTGGCTAAAAGGTTTTGACAGAGCCTTGGTGGTGCAGTGGTAAGAATGCAGTACTTCAGGCTACTTGTGCTGACTGCCGGCTGCCAGCAGTTAGGCAGTTCGATTCTTATCGGCTCAAGGTGGACTCAGACTTCCATCCTTTCGAGGTCGGTAAAATGAAGACCAGATTGTTGGGGGCAAGAAGCTGACTGCTTAGAGAGAGGGTAGTGAAGCGGTATATAAATCTAAGTGCTATTGCTCTAAGCGATTCTACTCTTCTTTGTGTTCTTTTTATGAAGGCATCCGAAGCAGATTCATACTACCTCTGATTAGTACATATCCTAATGTTTCTGATCACCATGCTCAGATGCTGTTTGTAGGTGAAGTACCTCTTGTTGCAGAACATGTATGGGCATCCATGATATCCCACAAGGCATTTTTTGTAACTACAATTTACTTAAATTTAAATACTGTATTACTTTGCTGATACTAATAGTCTTAGATAGTATTACTTTGTTGTAATTTGGTATATCATAATATTTAATACAGTTTTAATGCTTATATTTTAATTAATATAGTCTACATCCTAAACCTCACTTATCAATGTTAGTTAGGTTATTTTACAAATGTGTGTTAACTCTGTCCTAAACTTCATTTTGCTTATCAGCTGTAGTGGTGTAGGGCTGCATTTCATTCAGTTGAATTGAGTTGCTCTTGTGCGCTTCAAGATGTGGATTATAATATGTCAGAGCTTCTTTAAGTCCTCCCATAATGGTTCTTTTATACTCATCTCTAAATTCCTTAACAAGGAACAACATCGAGTGTTGATGATGATGACAGGATCATTCTTGATTTAAAAGACAGAATGTGCTCCTTTTTATGATGAGCATAAGCTTTGATCAATTTATTTATTGATTTGATTTGATTTCTATACCACCCTACTCCCGAAGGACTCAGGGCGGTGCACAGCCAAACAATAAAATACATACATACAAAATTTAAAAGTGGAATTAAAATCAAATTAAATAGTTTTGGCCCAGACAAATTAAAACCCCAATCAATTTAAAACCAATTTTAAAATTTGAATATATAAAATACTAAAAAATATTAAAAATTAAAAATCTTTTATAAAAGAGGGAGAAAATTAGGCCAGGCCCACCTGATGAAATAAAAAGGTCTTTAAAGTGCGGCGGAAGGTGCGCAGATCCGGGATCCTCCGTATCTCCGGGGGGAGCTTGTTCCAGATAGTAGGTGCCCCCACAGAGATGTTATCATTGCATTGCATGGAGCCAATGCTCCATGAAAGTACAGTAGTAACTCTGAAGAATATAGGTTCACCTATATGGTTACTCCTGAATACATTTATTTATAATTTAAATGGGTAAGACTGTCCAATTTATAGCAATTCTGGAAGTGTCTTAACTAGAGCTCCAAAAATACAGAGACACTACAGGTACTTACTGTAGCATTCCTGTGACTGCAAACTGCACAACACACAAATAGGTGTGTACTTATTTAATGGAAGTTTTTCTAGGCAAAGCAAGAATATAGGGTAAAAGCCAATTGGAATCAGGCTTATCCTGATATGCTAGTTTATAAAAGCAATTACGGAACACACACCCTGAAAATAAAAACCAGTGAGTCAATAATCTTGTTTTATTAATTTCACTCTGGCTGTGATTGGATCCCAATCTATTCTATGACTTTTTTCAGAATCCCCCCCCCCCATTTTAATAACTTCTTCCTGTACATTTTAGAGGAATCACTGACATTCCATAAATTCTAAGGCAAACACATTACCCTTTGAAAACCAAAACTCCTTGAAAATTTAATAATTGGTTTACAGCAGGGAGGCTTATAATGACAAAAATTGTTCACAGTGTTGTTCACTAAAAGAGGCACGGTTTCACGCTAATTAGAAGTTCTAATGAGAAAAAATATGAAGTACTTTCATTTACAATGTACCCAAAGCATTGTTTTCCTCTACACAATCTAGAACATTATTTTTTCAGCCATGGCAACTTTTTGCGAACTTCAGCAATCAGAATTCCCTAGCTAGCTTGCACTTTAGCTGCACTATCTTGTCAATTTTCAAACAGCTTTGCTAGTATTTAATCGTCCTGCAGCTATTAATAACATTTTCAATCTTGACAACTTTAAGATGTGTAGACTTCAACAACCACAATTCCCTAGCTAGCACATATTTTAACTGCACTATCTTGTCAGCTTTTAAACAGTTCTGCTAGTATCTCATTGTCCTGCAGCTTAGTTATTTCATTTCCCTTTCCAGAATGTCTGGCCCTAACTCAGTATCATCAATTTTGAATATTTTTTATTTTAATATATTTATGTAAATCTTAAGTAAATTTTCTTTGTGTCTTTTTACTCCTTTGTCTTTTCTTGTACGCATCTTTGCATAAAAGGTTCCCCTGATTTCTGATTTTTTTTTAAAAAAAAATCTCTTGTCATCTTCAATTTTTGTAGGCTACTGACCTACAAAGAAACCTCATTAACTCAGCTGTTTGCAAAATGAAAAGAGACAATTCTCCCAGGCTACAGCTTGACTCACAAACTTAATTAAGACATAATCTAGTTTCTTTGGATTTGATTCAGCTTCTTTCGTGAACTTTTAGTTGTAAGACAGCATATAACATTTCACAAACTGTGTGAACACAGCTAGTTGTGATTAATAGGCAATCATGTTTGAACAAAATATAGCTTTTGGAAATAGGGAGAAATGGGAATAAAGATTATAATAGTAATACCTGAAGCTGTTTCGTTTCACAAAATGATTCTCAGCACACATTATTTTTCCCTTTTGAACCTTAAATGCAAAATTATTCCCTGCTGCAAGTTCATAATTCTCAAAAGCAGATTTTTTCATCCTTGCAATGTTAATATATGTGCGCTAGAATATATGTCCCAGAATTCTCTGGCCAGCATGGCCAAGGTCCTTAGTTCTTAAAGACCAAGGTCGAGAAACATGGCTCAAAAAGAGCAGCTTTTTTCCCACGTACTTGTTATGTTATTTGAGGTGTGCATGTAGTATCATGTCTAATTCATGGATAATATTATGCTATAATTTAACATGAAGCAACGTAATGAGCCAGGGTTGGTCTTTTAAATATTTTGCAAAGCAAACAAGCTTGTTCCATTCATATCTCAGCATAGCAGTCCCCAATTGCTGGTGTGGAAATGAAATCCTCTTCTAATGTTAAGCGAAAAACCAATTTCTAGTTTTTAAAATAATTTTTACAATACTTAAAACATAGATTTCACTTTTCAGGAGTGAAATACGAGGGATTCGTGGTGTGCCGAAAATAAATAAGGAAAAATATCCCTAGATGGTCAGTTCTTGTGATGGGAAATGGGTATCAAATGATATGAGGCTAAATTAGTGGCTACTAATTATTATAATATCAAAAAAATTATACTATGGGGTGGGAATGGAAAGAGCGAACATGGTGATTGTAACTGAGCACATGGAATTCTGCTGTAAAATAAAACAGAATTTTGGTGCACATGAAAAAGGAACAGAATTTTGCTATTCTGACTTTTTTTTTTTAGTTTTGCCCTTGCTGATATTTCTATGCAGTATCATTCCCAGTTGTTGTTAAATGGGGTGTGAGGATGCTTCTCAATGCCCATCTTGCTTTGGAAATTGCCAGAAGCATAGGATTGCCTGCTGTAGACTTAGAGCCAGTTTAGGCTCATGGAATTATTTTAATCCACATAAACAAAATTATGCTTTTGGCTTTTGCTACAGGATGAAGACCAGGGGTGAAATTCACTTACCTTCCCTACCGTTTCACAAATGTGCGTGCACATGCGCATGTGCAGAAGCTTAAAATCATTGCAAAAAAGCAACGTCAGGACGTCCAGGCGGGTGAATGGAGCCTCCCACAGCCGCTGCTACTGGTTCACTCGAGCTGGATAGAACCAGCTGAATTTCACCCCTGGTAAAGACCCTGATTTGTGGAGGCAGCCATGTCTCTGAAACCTGGCCTTTCATTCATTAATTGGGACATTGACCTTCAGGATGAACACTGTACAGGTAGTCCTCGACTTACAACAGTTCATTTTAGTGACTGTACAACGATATAGCAGCACTGAAAAAAAAGACTTATAACAGTTTTTCACACTTATGACCATTACAGCATCCCCAAGGTCCCGTGATAAAAATTTCGGTGCTTGGCAACTGACTCAGATTTATGATGGTTGCAATTTTCGGGGTCATGTGATCAACTTTTGCGACCTTCTTACAAGCAAAGCCAGATTCGCTTAAAAACTGTGTTACTAGCTTAATAACTGCAGTGATTCACTTAACAACTCTGGCAAGAAAGTTTGTAAAATGGGGCAAAATTCACTTAACAAATGTTTCACATAGCAACAGAAATTTTGGGCTTAATTGTGATGGTAAATACAGGACTGCGTGTATGTATTTGGTTATAGTACATCAGACTAAATTAGAACCCCAGGGGTACCCTGTTCATTCTTTTATAAAAACTTTATTAGATGATGCCTGAAAAGTGTTTTTATTTATACATGTTTCATGCCTCACAGGGGATGGAGGAACCAGGGACAATAATTTCTTGCTGGCAAATTTGAGTATTGGTTGTCCTTGACTTAACTGAGGATTAAGTTGAATTATGGATGTACGTTGTGATAGTTGCTATAAGTCACTGCGTGGCCATGCCTGATTTTATGACCTTTTATGTGGCAGTCATTAAGTAAACATGGCAGCCACTAAGCAAAAGTGGGGTTCATTCATTAATATTGTGGTCATTAAGCAAACCCCTTTGTTTACTATGGACATTTTTTGAAGGAAATCGGAAGTACATGCCTGTTTCCAGCTCAATTGGAATTTGTGTCATGTGACTGCAGATGCTGCAAATGGCCATAACCAGGGGTGGGTTCTACTTACCTTTACTACCGGTTTGGAACGGGATCGCGCGTGCACCAAGCTTCTGCACATGCACAGAAGTTGCTGCACATGCACAGATCGCAATGACATCTGGGGCGGTGGGCGGAGCCTCCTGCTGGTTTTACTACTGGTTCTTGCAAACTGGTCCGAACGGAGGACAACACACAACTGGCCATAACTGTAGGCCAATTGCTGAGTATCCAAAATGCATGTAACCATGGAGGAACAGCCATTGGAACTTTGAATCTGGGTCATAAGGACCTGTTGGGGAGTCCATTTTAACTTCAAACAGTTGCTAAAAGACCATTGTAGGTTGAGGGCTGCCTGTAAGATAATGGAGATGGATGTGAAGAATATTCCTCCAGGCCAGTAGAAGGCACCTTGTTTCAGATTCAGAGTTTCACCTTGTCTTTGGGTCCTATCCAGAGGTGGTATTCAGCAGGTTCTGACCAGTTCTGGAGAACCGGTAACGGAAATTTTGAGTACTTCGGAGAACCGGTAAATACCACCTCTGAGTGGCCCTGCCCCCATCTATTCTCTGCCTCCCAAGTCCCAGCTGATCGGGAGGAGATGGGGATTTTGCAGTAACCTTCCCCTGGAGTGGGGTGGGAATGGATATTTTACAGTATCCTTCCCCTGGCATGCCCACCAAGCCACGCCCACAGAACCGGTAGTAAAAAAGTTTGAATCCCACCACTGGTCCTACCTAGAGAAATAGAGAGTTACAACGATGGGTTGAGAATAGCCTGCAGACAATCCCCTCCTACTTCAGGCAAAGGTGGCTGAAAAATTCAGGTCTATAGTATGGGTCAGGAAAAGAAGAGGATCAGCCTGAGGTGAACCGAAGGAAGGAAAGGGAAAAGATACAGGTAGCCATTGGGAAGATGGAGTGACCACACAAAGTTGCCTGAGGAACAAGGGCTGTATTAGCACAATGCCCAAAGCTGGATTCTGGTTTTTCAACTGCCTTTGAAACATGTTGTATGAATTCATCCAATGGAGGTTGTAAACCATTGGTGAAATGTAAAATTTGTTGCTACTGGTTCTGTGGGCGTGGCTTGGTGGGCGTGGCTTGGTTGGGGGGGTCATGTGACTGGGTGGGCATGGCCAACTTTTTTTTAAAAAAAATTAAAGCATTTTTTTATTACCAGTTCGGGCAAATAGGTAGTAAAAAATGCTTTAAAAAAGTTTTTAAAAGGTTCCGACGATTGTGTGGCACAACTGATTGACAATCAGCTATGCCACACAATCCTCTGAACCTTTTTTTTTTTTTTTTACTTTTTTAAAGCATTTTTTAACTACTGGTTCACCCGAACCGATAGTTTTTAACACTACCGATAAGCCCGAACTGGAGTGAACTGGTAGCATTTCACCCCTATTGTAAACCCTGTGTATGGTTTTATGTTCTGTATGAAGCTAGCTTCATTGTTTGTTTGTTTTTTTCAATAAATCAGGATAGATACAAGCTACAGCTAATGGCTATATATGAACTCAGCCAATATGAAGTCCTATCCCCAAAGAACTAGGCATAAAGAATTATTTTTTAAAACCTCTATTTGAATAGAAAGAGTCATTCGGGAAAATACATTATGTTGAGGAACAAAATCTTGCTACCCATTTTAGGAAGGAGGTAATTTTTCTATATGACCATTTAAATTGCCTTTATTGGACCTTTTTCTCTTTTCAATCTAATGGTTGTGGGGATTGTTCCAAAAAAATATGCTTCTTGATCTGATTTGAACAGGCAGCCTAAACTGTACAGTACTGCATCTCTTTGGTTACAGACTGAAAATCACAACAAACAAACAGATGAACTCTTAAACTCAAAATATAATCATCCACGTTTTCCATTTCTCTTACTAATTCACTTGTTTTGGTATATTTTTTATTAAAATTTTTTAAAAAGAAGGCACAAACTGGCACAAACTAATAGACACTAGAAAGGAAGAAAAAATATTAAGTTTCCAATATTCTTCACAGCGGTTATAAGTACAAATATATTTTGACCTTCATATTACTCTTCTCTCTACGATCTATCCCATGTAATCAACAAAATCATGTTAGAAGACCTGAAGGACCAGGTTGGGACAGACTGTCATGGAAAAAATATGTACAGTTATTAACAATTAATATCCCTTCAATAGGATATAATAATTTCTAAATCAGGGGTAGAGTTGATGATCCTTTTGATCTCACAATAACAGTAATAGCTATTAGAAGTATGGAAGTGGAAAACAGGATGCACAACTTAGGCACAACCACACATCATGATAGTAAACGCATGAGTGAGAGCAGAATTGGATCTTGGTGGGAAGAATTTTTGGTTTGTTTTCAGATCTTTGGTGCAAATTGACTATGACCCCAATGATGCCCTTGATATGATGTCCCGCTGCCTGGAGGCCGTGTGGGTCTGGATGGGGAGAAATAGGCTCAAGCTCAACCCGTCCAAGACTGAATGGTTGTGGCTTCCGGCGTCCCGGTATAGTCAGCTGGTGCCATCGCTGACTATTGGGGGTGAATCTCTGCCCCCCACAGAGAGGGCTCGTAATCTGGGCGTCCTCCTGGACTCACGGCTGTCTTTAGAAGAGCACATGATGGCCGTAGCCAGGGGGGCTTTTTATCAGGTTCGCCTGATCCACCAGTTGCGTCCCTTTCTGGATCGGGATGCCTTGCGCACAGTCACTCATGCCCTCGTCACCTCCCGTCTGGACTATGGTAATGCTCTCTACATGGGGCTCCCCTTGAAGAGCACTCGGAGGCTTCAACTGGTCCAGAATGCAGCCGCGCGGGAGGTTATTGGCACACCTCATTATGCCCATGTAACATCTCTCCTGCGCAAGCTGCACTGGCTCCCAGTGGTCTTCCGAGTGCAATTCAAGGTGTTGGTTACCACCTTTAAAGCGCTTTATGGCATAGGACCAGGATATCTACGGGACCACCTTCTGCCACCAACAGCCTCCCACCAACCAGTTCGCTCCCACAGAGAGGGACTCCTCAGGGTGCCGTCGGCCAAGTTATGCCGGCTGGCGACACCCAGGAGGAGAGCCTTCTCTGTCGGAGCCCCTGCCCTTTGGAATGAATTGCCCCCGGATATTCGTAACATCTCTGATCTCCCGGTCTTTCACTGTGCCCTCAAGACCCTACTGTTCCAACAGATGGGGCTGTCTAATTGAATGATTTTAAATTGGATTTTAACTTTGGGTTTTAAAATTTGGCCAAAACTATTTAATGATTTTAATTAATTTTAACTCTGATATTGTATATTTATGTTTTAATTTTGGCTTTACACCGCCCCGAGTCCTTCAGGAGGAGGACAGTATATAAATAAAATTATTATTATTATTATTATTATTATTATTATTATTATTATTATTATTATTATTTAATCTTTAGTGAGATTCACAGCTTTTGAGGCTGGTTAATAGCTCAGCAGCTTGAGTCCTAACCAAGGACCTAGGAACTGTTAAGGTATCGTCGGAGGATGTAAGCTGTTCCGAGTAAGGTGGTTTTTTGTAGAGTCAAAATGTTCAAGTCCGGCAAATTTAGAATTTCTAAATAGCGGGGTAGTCTTTGGGTATTGCTCCAAGGGCTCCAATTACAATCGGGACAACACATTATTATTATTATTATTATTATTATTATTATTATTATTATTATTATTATTATTATTATGCTAGTACAAACTTCTCCCTCCCCTCAATGAAGTGAATTTTGGAATGAAAATGATCAATTGCAGAATAGCAAATTCATTCTGTCATGATAAATGCCTAACTACTATATCTCTCTGGTCACCCAGACCTGCAAGGGTTAACTGACCACATATCCCATAATCCCTGTAACCACTCCTTACCTCTTTGCCCCTCCTTCTGGGTACAAAAGGTCCAACCACATGGTCCACAGATTATTCCAGATGTATACCTGAAAGAGAAAGGTACAAGGTCAGTGACCTCCAGTACCATCAGATCTACAATAAAGCTACAGAAAAGAATTGGAGTTTGTCTCTGAGTTATTGGGCCAGATCCAGCTTTTAACAAAATGGTAGCAGAGGATGGTTGCCCATAACTCCAGACAATGACTGAACCAAACACCTACCCTGAAGAAGCAAACAGAGCACAGACCAGAGCTCTTACCAAGAAGATGGCTGAGAGACTTGCAACCAAAGCCACAGCCATGGAGGAGACAGAAGCTGGAAGCGAGCAGGACTCCAGCCTGGACTCACAATCAGATGAAGAGGGGCCATCCAAGGAGATCGCCGCCCCGGAAAAAGAAACAGCACAGAAAATGAATAAATTCAAACTCTCCATCCTGAAGCTGATGGAGGCAAGCAGCGACAAAGAAAACCTCATCGCGGACCTTCAAAGCCTCTTCGAGCAACAAGAAGCAGCGATTGAGGCCCCAAAGACCACCGAGAAAGAAAAGCCAGCAAAAAAGGGTAAGACACCCCAACCCGATAATCCTGAGCTGGCAGAATCCATTTTTGCGCCCCCTTCCCGGCGGCCATCTTGGGACAAACACCAGCCAATGGGAAGCCAGGATTTGAATCCCTTGGCGTGAAAATGCCCGAACCCCGAAACAGACGAGGGGGACTCAGAAAGTGACTACGAAGAGCCCGAATTAGAAAGCGACCACGAAGAAACCACAATCACTCAGAAAAAGACACCTACCGATCTCGAGTTGCAAAAGGCAATCGAGACCATCACCGCTGCCCTAGGCTCCGCTTTCAAACCTCCTGCGGCTATCAATAAATTGAAGAAAAATCCTGGAAAGCACAAGAAGGCCAGGACAACCAACAAAGACCAGGCAACCGAGTCACAGCCAACTAAAAACACCGAACACACCTACAACCGGCACAAAAGACCGCCCACCTGCAGGAAGAATCAACCGCAGGACTCGAACTCGCCACCCGCTACACCAACTATGCGAGGCCCGAGGGAGAAGAGAAGAACCGGCTACTCACCAACACCATGACATCCACCAGGCCGATCCACACGACCAGGGACCAGCGACCATGAGGGAGGATCCGCCGCCACCGCCGCCATTACCGCCGAGCCGCTGGGTGCAGGGAATCCTCAACCTACGACCTCCGCTGCTTCCGCGCCGCCGACCCGCGAAAGTCCTCGACTTACGACTGCGTCGCCTCCTCACCTTCTGCCCTTCTTCGCCGGGGATCCGGCCATCCAACAGTGGTGTCCACCCCCAGGAGGAATCTTCGGACCCACTGGGGGCGGGTCCAGCCTCCCACCGACAGGCCTAGGCCTAGGCCTGGGAGCTCCAGCAACAGGAACCTCCCCCGATGGACTCCAGCGCGGAATGAGTTTTGCGCATGCCCAGTACCTGCCTGTAACAAGAGAAGCAAGTTACATAGATCCAAGCAAGTACAGAATGGCCACAGACATCCCAAAACCTTATTGTGAGTTCAATCACATTTTGGACCATGGACAGCTTCCCCCAGTAAGTAACCTTACTAACATTTCTGGGGCAAATCATGCCAATTTGCCAAAATTGCAGTTAGATGGGGGTAATGTTATAGAATGGAGTCGACAATTAAGGGTTGCTCTCATGAGAGAGAATGCACTGTTCCTAGCTAACAGACCCCCCCAAAAGCCCTGGTCACTGGAAATTGACTGCATTCATCACAGGGCATTTTGTATCATGTTAACCTCCATTCCATCTGCTATGTATCCATCTATTGAGGACAACCTAACTGTTTATGATGTTATGCAAAAACTATGTAACCTGTTTTATAGCCAGAGCAGAGCCACTACCACTAGACTATCTAGGGAGTTCCACTCCACCAAGCACAAGGCAGGGGTCCCCATGAGTGAGCACATTTTAAAGATGAATGCTGCAAGGGCAGAGCTCATGCAGAGGGGGGAAATCATCACTGAAGAGAGCATGATAAGTATAATCATAAACTCTCTTGATAGCAGTTGGGACAGCTTCATAACCCAACTAAATAGCCTCAGCTTGCACTACCTAACACTAGGCGCACTGACCAGTCAGCTCGTTGCTGAGGACACTCTGAGGAGGAACGCCAACTATCCAAAAGGGATCCTAGACCCATGAAGAGGGTGGATTTCCAGGATAGGGCCAGGGATACCTCAGAATGTTATTCTTGTGGGTCAAGGAACCACTTAAAAAGGGATTAACCCAGGAACCATAGGGACAGGGGACAGCACGACAGTAGAGGGGGGAGGTCACCTGAACGCAGGTACCCAAAGGAAAGAGGGCGAGGGTGGTCACCCAACCCCAGGAAACACCACGAGCGCAGAGACCACTCCAGGGACAGTAACTCTGGCTCCATGTACGGGATCAGGCAAGATGACCCAAATGACAAACATAAGATAGAGAGAAACACATGGCTTCTGGACTCAGGGGCCACGAGCCACACTACTTGTAACCCAGAGCTGCTAGACTCACTCACAGAAGTAGACTCAGAAATAAAGGTGGCAAACCAAAGCAAGGTCAAAGTAGTGGGAAAAGGAAACGTACACATCACACAGATAGGGGATTTAAAAGAGGTACTGTACATGCCAGAGATACCCCACAACGTGCTAGCCATCACAAAGCTGACACGGGACACGAACATAGAGATAAAATTTAAAGATGGAAAGGCATACTTGATCAAGCAAGGCAAAGAGATAGGAAAGGTAACCATACACGAGGGACTTCCCTATTTCACACCCAACGCAAGGGAGGAAGAAGGCATTGATACCAACATGAACCACAAAGTAGATGAGTATCCAGAAATAGAGGGGGTGCAGCAAGAGGCAGGAAGTGGCCATGAGAAGGCAAACAAGTCTGTATCTATCAGCAAGCCATTGCATGATAACTGCGCCCACCTCCTACACAGGAGGCTGGGACACATAAGCTTCCCCATTGTAAAGAAAATGACGGAATGTACCGAGGGTCTCAAAGTAAAGAACTGTGAAAACTACTTGGAGTGTTCAGTCTGTAAGCGTTCTAAGATCAAGGTTAAGGCCATCCCCAGGGGATCCAAACGAACCACAGAGTTCCCCTTCCAATTGGTGCATATGGACTTAGTAGGGCCAATGAAACCCTCTGTAGGGCATAGGAAGCGATTCTTCCTCACGATTGTGGATGACTACACCACATATGGGTATGTCTACTCCCTCAAACGCAAAAACGAAGTGTTCCAAAGGTTTAAAGAATTCCACAGAGGAGTAGATATGCAACATAACATGAGAATAAGGCAGATAATGACAGATAGGGGCTCAGAATTCATGGCCAAAGAGTTCACAAGGTGGCTAAGGGAACAGGGCATAACGCATTACACCTCTTCACCTTTCTCCCCCTTTCAAAATGGAGTCTCAGAGAGAAAGAACGGAATATTGCAAACCATGATGAGATGCGCCCTGGAGGATGCTGGGATGGGGCAACACTTCTGGTCAGAGGCATTACACTACGCTAATTACACTCTGAATAGACTGTGGTCAAGCTCTATTAATAAGACACCATACGAGATGCTATTCAACAGAAAGCCCAACATCGCACACTTACACATATTCGGCGCCCCTGCTGATGTCCACATTCCCAGACAATTAAGAAAGAAAGGGGAGAATTTATCAAAAAGACTGAGATTCGTGGGTTACGAACCGGGCACAAAGGGCTACAGATTTGTCAACAACAATAACCGTTTTGTGGTTTCCAGATCAGCCAGTTTCCACGAAAATGCAAACTGGTCGAGGGTACACTCCAACGACATCCCAACCAATAGGGTCACGTTCGAGCATGGCCAAGGGGAAAGGGAGGTCAGAGAGGTCGCAGGGCACAAAGACAACCATCGCATGGCAAGCGCCAAAGAGTGGAAAGAAGGGCATCCTTCCCTGAAGATAGATGACCTGACAGACAAGGAGGCAGACAACATGCAGGAGACCGAGCCAACCCCCAGCAGGCCAATCAGAGAAACCAGAAACAAGCTACCAAAGAAGCTAGAGGACTATGTTATGGCCATCCACAACACCCATTCCACACCCAGCTCATATGAGGACATCCTCGGGCTCCCCCAGGAAGAGAAAGAAAAATGGATGGCTGCCATGGAGAAGGAAATGGAAAGTCTAAGGAACCTCCAGGTATACTCACCTGCCCAAATTCCAGAGAACAAAAAACCAATAGGAACCAAATGGGTGTTCAGAGTTAAGACATTAGAGGACAACAAGGTCCTATACAAAGCAAGACTAGTCGCGCAGGGTTTCGCCCAAAGATACCCCGAAGACTATACAGACACCTACTCGCCAACCGTCAGGGCGGAGAGCGTCAAAAGCGCCCTGGTGGTGGCCACCATCCTGGGCTTGGAGGTTTTCCAATTCGACGTACAAACAGCGTACCTGCACGCCGAGTTGGATAAAGAGATATACGTTAAAGCACCGCCTGGGTACAACGAGGCGAGAACCAAACCTGGCTGCTGAACAAAAGCCTGTACGGGCTCAAGCAGTCAGGCAAAAGGTGGTATGACTGCCTAGCCAAGGCTCTTAGATCCATGGGCTTTGAGGCCACCTCAGCTGACAAATGCTTCTTTACGAAGAGAGAAAACAACACATTCGAAGGTGTGCTCGTTTACGTGGACGACATCTTGTACATCAGCAAACACAAGGATAGATGTGACAAATTCGCCACTGAACTGGGTAGCCACTTCTCCTTAAAGTCACTTGGAAAGATCGATAGATACCTAGGGGTCCAGGTGATAAAAACCAACAAGGGTTTCCGCCTCTCCCAAAGAGAAAAGATCATCGAGCTGCTGTCCAAATGCAACATGTCTGAAGCAAAACCCAGCGAGACCCCCATGCAACCTGAATTCCTGAAGACTATGTACGAGGAATCTGAACCTTTCACAGACAATAAGTTGTATAGATCAACGATAGGATCACTGCTGTATATATCCAACTGGACCAGGCCCGACATCGCCCTAGCCGTCAATCTGCTGTCCAGGCATGTAAGCAAACCCACGGTAACACACTGGAACGCCATCAAAAGACTACTTAGATACTTAAAATTCAGTGCGAATGCCCTACTCTGCCTAGAGCCAGAAACATCCGAAAAACCAAAGCTAACCTGCTATGCTGACGCTGACTGGGCTGGGGACATAGAGTGCAGAAAAAGCACCTCCGGCTACGTGCTACTACTCAACAATTGCCCCATCCATTGGTACACTGGAAAGCAAAAACTGGTGGCCACATCAACTACGGAAGCAGAATTTGTTTGCCTGTCAAATGCCGCAAACAATTTAGTATGGTTCGATGACCTGCTCTGCAACATCTGGGCTGAACCCTCATATCCAATAGTTATCCACAAAGACAACAAGGCAGAGATAGAGATCTCAAGGGCCGATGCCATAGGTTAGCGGTCTAGGCACATTGACATTAAATACAAACATGTCAGGCAGTTTTCAGAGATAGGCTTCATTAAGGCAGTACACTGTGACACAGAGGAGCAAACAGCAGACATTCTTACTAAACCCTTACCACAAAAACAGCATGCGTACCTCATGTCCAAAATGCGTGTTTATTTGTAATTCGTACCTATGTCTGTGTATTCTCTGTATGTATACAATCACTTCCCCAGGTACCCAGTTAGGCATTTAGAGGGGGTTTTGTCATGATAAATGCCTAACTACTATATCTCCCTGGTCACCCAGACCTGCAAGGGTTAACAGACCACATATCCCATAATCCCTGTAACCACTCCTTACCTCTTTGCCCCTCCTCCTGGGTACAAAAGGTCCAACCACATGGTCCACAGATTATTCCAGATGTATACCTGAAAAAGAAAGGTACAAGGTCAGTGACCTCCAGTACCATCAGATCTACAATAAAGCTACAGAAAAGAATTGGAGTTTGTCTCTGAGTTATTGGGCCAGATCCAGCTTTTAACACATTCAAAGAAGGGAAACCTGCATATAACTAGGGTCCACTCCAAGTGCTTCATATTTCCTTAGCATTGACCTCACATCTGGAGTCTGAACTGCAGCTGTATTGAGTGTCTGGTTAAGCATTTTCTTTTTCAAGGATTTTGCTTTTCCTTGTGACCTTAGAAAACCCACTTCTCAGCAACCTTTCAAATGTAAACTGATCCAAGCTGCAAGCAGAAAGCCCAGAGAATGCATTTAAATAGTGTGAGTGTCACCTGAGAGTTGACTGTTTAATTATGCAAGAATCTCAGTTATGCTCTGCCAAAGCATCAGAGTTGGAAGGTTATGAGGTCTAGAACATTATCTCCATTGAAAAAGAAAAAAGACATTTCAGAGCCAAGTATACACTTGCAAACAAAAGTTTCAGGCTTCATTCTGAAATCAGGAAATTCTTACTGACAAAGAAAAAAAGAAACCCAAATATTTATTTACAGCACTGACTGCAGATTTAGAGTCACACATTCTTAAGCTCTACTGCCTTCAGTAGAATATAAACATGCATAGACTGTAAAATGATACTGGAATAAGTTAACCAATCACCTGCTGACAAACTTAATCTCTCCTCTCCAAAAGGCCTTCCCTCAACTGCTAGTGTCCTGCAAAACGCACATGATATAAGGTGCTTAGGTATGTGTATATGTATTAGATCACTAAATATAGATGGTTGGTTTGGTTTGACTTAATGTGTTTTGCAAATCCACTGTGATTTGCAAGCCATGGTTTATGGCTTAGTTTGTTGTAGTTTAATCAGTAAATCACGCTTAAATAAATCATAGTTTAACACAATCTGTGAATTTAGGCATAGTTCTGTTCTATTCTCCAGTAATACATTATAAACACAGGACAATGTTTGGACTATTTTTCATTAGAATGCCAAGGTAGTGAAGAGAACAACAATTTTAAGCTCCCATGCTTCTTAGCAGCTTATTGAAGACAGTCCAGAATTTCATTCAGAAACTCATCTGAGTTCTAGAGTAAGATCTGTGTTTTTCCCTAACTTCCTCACTAATACAAGTCACCCATAACTTCCTGATTGCAGGAATGAAGGATATTTTCCTCTTCCCCCTCCCAGTCCATTGTTTTCCTGCTTTGCTTCAAAACTGCTGTTTTCCCATTTAAACTGTCTTCAGCTCTTCAGAGTAGATAACTTCCAATGCTTTGTTCCGTTCTAGTAGCATCCTCAGCTCTGATTAGCTCCAACGCTTCCAGTGGGTTTAATCAACACCTGGGCATCCATTTTGTGCTGGGCTGGATGTTTCCTACAGTTAAAATAAACTTGCAGTTTTCAAGGATGCACTATTGAGACAATAACCTGTTCTGACTTAGAAGGCCATACGTCATTCACTTATTATTTCCCTGTGTTTAACAGTGGTGGGTTTCAAAAATTTTTACTACTGGTTCTGTGAGTATGGCTTGGTGGGTGTGGAAGGGGAAGGATACTGTAAAATCTCCATTCCCACCCCACTCCAGGGGAAGAATACTGTAAAATCTCCATTCCATCCCCAATCCAAGGGAAGGTTACTGCAAAATCCCCATTTCCTCCCGATCAGCTGGGACTTGGGAGGCAGAAAATAGATGGGGGAGGGGCCAGTCAGAATTTTTACTACTGGTTCTCCGAACTACTCAAAATTTCCGCTACCGGTTCTCCAGAACTGGTCAGAAGTTGCTGAAACCCACCACTGGTGCTCATGCTTTCTGTTTCTGCTCAGGTAGCATGAAATATCTTGCTCTCCCATGCCACACTCACAGTACCACAAAGCTTCCCTTTATCTTCTTAAAAACATCTTTAGGTCTCAACAAACTTGCTTTGTTTCTGTGAAGTTTTTCCTTGCTCGAAAATTTTCATGAACTTACAGAGGCACCAAAGAACAAGGTGTTCCCTAATGCTTTGATTATTGTATCAACTAGGATGATATATTAGGAAAAAGGAGAGGGAGTCTGTGTTGGTGTCAAATGAGATAAATGTTGGAAAGGGCAGTGAATGCATCCATGTGTGCAAATAACTGGGAAAGCAAAGTAAACAACAGGGACTAGTCAGAAAAGAACAATCCCTAAAATGGAAAAGACGCACACTGGTAGAGCAGTCTACACAAAAGCCAGTCAATTAGGGTTGCTTTCCTGAATGAATAAGTGAGGCCAAAAGCAGAGGGAACAGCGAATCCTATGCAGTATTGTGGTGCTTGGATTCAACATCACTCCACTGCAAGCTGCACTGCAAATTCGAATTTCTGAAGTAGGTTTAAGATGCAGCAGTACAGAATTGTCCTTAAAACAAGGGTGTCCTCCTGAGTCATCTGTTGGCCCTTAACTGTGGCTCTGTCCTTGGGGGCTAGCCAAACGTTTTCTATGTTAAGATTGCCAAACCTGGATCCACCAAAGTGTATGTGGGTTTCAAATGCTGCTGAATGGAAGCTTTTAAATTAAATCAGAGAAAATAATCCAGTTATCTGTAATTAATGGAACACTTTTTATCATTTTTGTCCTGGCATAGTCCCCTTTCTTGGAATGTATTCACCAGCATGTGATGTGATTCACAATCCAAGGGCAATCTTTAGTCTGACAAGGTTTACGCAGCCCTCGCCATTCATACATTAAATGCAGAATGCTTGAGCATCAAAGTCCCTCAACTCCTATGATCATTATTTTAGGGCTTTATATCTCTCCATTGTTCTTCCTAGATAATAGGCCATTAAGTTTGCATGCTTAATTTATTGAGGGCATGTGATAGGCATGTACCAACTGATAATATGTCATGTAATCACAACATTTAGGAAGTTTGTTATTTATTTATTAAATTTATATGGCTTCCCATTCATTTGCATAATTAGGCAAGTAACACTTAAAAACAAAATAAGTTAATAAAAAACAGCCAAATTTAAAAACATAGAAACAATATAATACAGCAGCTGAAAAACTCAGTTAACGCAACCAAAATCAAGAAATAAGTTCACGTATACTATCATAGCGTCAGGCTTTATGGCAAATCCCAGGTTTTTAATATCTTGTGAAAGGACAGGTCAGGAAAAGTCTAATTTCTAGGGGAATAATGTCATAAAAGGACAGGTCCCAGGGCAGAAAGCTGTCTTCCTAGACCCTGCCAGATAGCACTCTCTTGTAGAAGGGATCTAGAGCATGACTTTCCTGCCAGATCTGATAGGATAGGTAGGCATTATTGGGGAAAGACAATCCCATAGATAGCCAGGCCCCAAGTCATGATGGCTTTAAAGGTATCCACCAGCAACCTTCAACCTGATGAAGTGTTTTGCAGGATTGATAGAATTTATAGAATAAACTCCTGGTTGGCAAAGCAAAGGCAATTGCCTAGAGATGTGGTGATTTATTTTACAGATAAAGAAATTAGGAATAATATTGTGCAGAACTCTTTTAATTCTACTTTGCAATTTCATGGAAGAAAGATTTGGATTTTTAAGGAGCTCCCGCCTAAGATGCTAATGGAGAGGAAGAAATTTGGCTTTCTAGTGACTGAGTTAAAAAAAAGAAATATCCTATTTAGGTGGGATGCCCCAGTTGGTTTAATATTGAGACACCAAGGAGTAAGATACCAACTGAACACTGTTGAAAAAGCGGAAGAATTTTATCAAAAAATTTTAAAAATGAATTTAATATCTTTAGGCACAATACAGGACAAGCAAAAGGAGTTGGAAACAAAAGGAAAATATCAAATTACAGAGGCTGTGGTAGATAAATTGTCTTTGGACTCCCTGGATACCCCAGCTGGACTGTCTATAAATATGAGAGCAGTGTCATCCGACTCCAATGTGATGAACCATCAAGTTACAGACAAGTGCGTAAATCAACCAGTTGATATACAAGTGATGGAGAAGAAAGATGAGATGACAAAACAAAACCAACAAGATCAACTCATAAAGCAGAATGAAAATCGATCAGCCGACACACAACTGGTAGGAAGGAAACGAGGATGGAAATTCAACCCGCAAAAGAAAAAGAAAAGAAATTGATCTCATAGAAACAGCAGTTTCTAAACCAAGCAACAGTGAAGCCAGGGACTTTAAAAATGAATGAATATGTGAAAAGATAGTGGAGGTGAACAATTGTTTAATACTATCTTGAGGATAGTGGCAGATCTCTGCAATGCCGTGATTTTGGGATGTGAAAAGAGCCTTACATTGTTGGATTTGAATTATCTACTCTGGATTTCTTTTACTGGTAAATATATTATAATTATTTTGAGTTACAAGGCAAGAGAGTCACGCTGGGGCATGCAGAAGATCTGGATGTTACCCATTAGGATGATGGGAATCAACAATCCTGATGAAAACCACAATGACAACTATATGGATATAATTATAATGTCACTCGGGTGGTTGTTTTTACTTTTATATATATATGAGAATATCTACTACTGATGGGGGCAGAAGATGATTGAAGATTTTGAACAAACTGTTGCACCAGCATGTTATTTTACCCTATTATGGATGATGGATTTAACAATCCAGTGGAAAGACATCAAAGAAGATATTATATGGATTATAAATTTAAAGTTATTGTCTTTTTTTTTTTACAAAATGGAATGCATATATAGATATGTGTATATTTTAGTAGAGTGGGCAGTGGATTATATTTAGAATTGTATTGCATGATTTTGTAGGAATTTGGGTTGAAATAGGTTAGTTTACTGATTGATTAGTTTAAGAAAAAGGATCTTTAAATCATATATTTAGGGGAGTGGAGGAATTGGATAGAACTGAATAAATGTTAAATTTTGATGTAGGGAGAAGGCCGCTTTAAAATGTTATATTAATATATATAAAAGACTAAATGTTAAATTGTTGTAATAATACACTATAAGTTTAGGGAAGGAGAAAAAGGGTAGATTATCGCAAAAATGGGAGTTATAAGAATATTATGCTAAGGGTCAGTATTTTGAGGAGGGAGTAAGGGAAAGGTAAGATATTATGTAATTAGTTATGAAATAGCCTATTGTTGTGAAGAAGTCACAGGTGGGGATGGGTGGTGAGGGGGGGTTAGGGAAGGGGGGGGAAGGGGGAAAAACTTGTATTTGAAAACTTTTTCAATTAAAAAAAAAAAAGGTATCCACCAGCACCATTAGTTGTACCTGGAAATATATTGTAGCAGTGGTGAAATCCAATTTTTTTTACTACCAGTTTTGTGGGTGTGGCTTGATGGGTATGGTGTGGTGTGGTGTGGCTTGGTGGGCATGGTAGGGGAAGGATATTGCAAAATCTCCATTCTCACCCCACTCCAGGGAAAGGATACTGCAAAATCTCCATTCCCACCCCACTCCAGGAGAAAGATATTGCAAAATCTCCATTCCCACCTAACTCCGGGGCCAGCCAGAGGTGGTATTTGCTGGTTCTCCAAACTACTCAAAATTTCTGCTACCGGTTCTCCAGAACCTGACAGAACCTGCTGGATTTCACCCCTGTACTGTAGCCAATTCAGCTTAAGCAGTCACATGTGCTAAGCAACTGGGGCAACATTTTATACCGCTAAAGTTTTCAAATGTAGGGCACATTGCAGGAATCCAAATAGTGCCATATTGTGGCCTGAATTCACTAATGTGGTATAATTGATATGATCTTGGGCTAGAATTGAAGTTTACTTCAAGTCTACTCTTAGCCATCAAAACTCACTGTTCTCATTCGGTTATTGTGGTGGGGAATGATGCCAAATGCCACCTTGAGTCTTAGTCATAAAAGTAATTCAATACAACATACAGTAATTGAATTACAGTTGTACCCCGTCTCTAAATGCCCTTGATTCTATAATAGTACATGATGTTATTACAGATTGGATTTATCCACATAAATCAATATTTATTATTTCATTTTATTGATTTTACTTGGAACCACGCATTATTGACTCTTTATGTATTGTAAGATGGCTTACAAATAGGCTGAAGTAAAGTTCAATTTCAACATGTACATGTGCTTAAGACCATTAATTGACTCTTTTATTGTAATTCATTTAAAATAGTCTGACATAGTAAAGTCAAAGACATGACATTTAAGATTTGTTATGCACAAGAATATTTCTACTGCATTGTAGGAGTTCATTGTTTTGCCAGTTACTTGCTTATCTGTATATTAGTAAATAAAATACTTGGGTGGGCAAATGTGTGGCATCTGAGGGGATATCACTAATATATTTCACATATAACCACTTCTCTTCTCTCTGTATACCAATGACTTCATCTCTAACGATCCATCTGTTAAACTACTGAAGTTCGCAGATGACAACAATGATCGGTCTCATTTGATCGGTCTCATTTGAATCCGCATACAGACGGGAGGTGGAACAACTAGCCTCATGGTGCGACCGGAACAATCTGGAACTGAACACACTCAAAACCATAAAATTAGTGGTAGACTTTATGAGAAACCCTTTCATACTTCCACCTCTCACAATACTAGACAACACAGTATCAACAGTAGAGACCTTCGTATATGGAGATGGAGTAAGTGGATGGTAAAGTATGATATAATCTGTTATGAATTTGGGTTTTATTATGAAGAAGTCACGGGAAGGGGAGGGTGAGGGGGGGTTAGGGAGGAGGGGGGATAAAAAAAGGGGGAAAAATCTGTATTTGAAAAACTTTTTCAATAAAAAAAAACAAAAAAAAACAGTAGAGACCTTCAAACTTCTAGGTTCCACCATATCGCAAGATCTAAAATGGACAGCTAACATCAAAAACGTCATCAAAAAAGCTCAACAAAGAATGTTCTTTCTGTGCCAACTCAGAAAGCTCAAACTGCCCAAGGAGCTGCTGATACAGTTCTACAGAGGAATTATTGAGTCTGTCATCTGCATCTCTATAACTGTCTGGTTTGGTTCTCAACTCAACAAGACAGACACAGACTTCAGAGGGTAATTAGAGCTGCAGAAAAAACCATTGTTACCAACCTGCCTTCCATTGTGGACATGTATACTGCATGAGTCAAAAAGAGGGCTGTGAAAATATTTACGGACCCCTCACTTCCTGGACATAAACTGTTTCAACTCCTACCCTCAAAACGATGCTATAGAGCACTGCACACCAGAACAACTAGACACAAGAACATTTTTTTCCTGAACACCATCACTCTGCTAAACAAATAATTCCCTCAACACTGTCAAACTATTTACTAAGTCTGCACTACTATTAATCTTCTCATCGTTCCCACCACCCATCTCCTCCTACTTATGACTGTATGACTGTAACCTTGTTGTTTGGATCCTTACGATTTATATTGATATTGTTTCCTGATTGCTTATTTGTACCCTATGACTATCATTAAGTGTGGTACCTTATGATTCTTGATGAACGTATCTTTTCTTTTATGTACACTCAGAGCATATGGCCAATAAAAAAAATCTATTCTGTTCTATTCTATTCTATTCTGGGCAGCAGCAGCTCATTTAGCTGTTTCTATCTTTCTTAGTCTTCGTGTTAGTTTTAACAATGCTTATAACCACCTGAAAAATTGCAATCCAGTTTTGGGCATTGCACCAATGCAGCCTTGTTCCTCAGGCAACTCTCTAGTCATTCCCCAAATTTCAGTTGGAATTACACAACTTGAAAAAGTTGAATGGAATTTATCCAAGCCAAAAGCTTTTATTCTTGCAGCTTCTCACTAAAGCAAGTAGCCACGCTGAATGACTAAAGAGAATGCTACACATTTACTAAATTGGCTTGATATCTTAATACACTGGGCTAAACCACACTTGTAATCGTGGCTGGATTTACAAAACATGCTGAGGCAAAATCCACATTTTGACATGTAATTTTTGTTGTAGTCAAATCCAATCCTTTCCTCATGAACAAACAGTTGCTTAAAGTTTTCCTTAATCCAGCTGTGTTGCTTCTTGGCTGGTGATAATCCAGATTTTGGTAGTGCACATCTGCTCCCCCATAACCCTAGATTTGTCTAGTTTCCATAGACTATGTTTCATACATAATTTATTCTACCAACTGTGAGAGACTACTGGATTTGTGAAAATAGTTCAGCTTCAGGCATCTCAGGCTTATTTATGAGGCTGATGCCCCACCTTAAAGAGAAATTCAACAAAGTTGAACAAATTTCCTCTTCCTCCTTTTTTACGGCAGCCATTGTTTTCATAGTATTTTAAGGTAAGTTTATTCAATTGGTGGTCCATCGCATGGACATTTAGCAGTTCAAAAAAAATCTTATTAATGTTACAATCCTCAAGAACAGCAACCTGTTACAACATTTAGAACTAGGGGCAGGGTTAGAAATCGATTGTTCTAACTTAACACGTGTTTCTCTTTATGCTTTCGCGTCTACAAGTTAGTAAAAGAAGGAAGTGTCCCAAATATTTTTTTTTTTTTTTAAAAATCAGTCTACACTCAGACCATGGAGTAACCCAACATCTCCACAAGTCTACGCGCAACATTCCACCCGCGCGCTACCGCGAGTGGTAAAACGCCCTTCGGACCGTCAATCACTCCCCAGATTGACATTCTCCTCCTCCAATCAAGCAGATTTCCAGCTGGCGGGAGGCGGAGTGAGCTTCGATTTCCCCACTCCCGGCAGGCAAGGGCCAATCAGGGCAGAGGCTACAAAAAAAAATGGGGGCGAGTAATTCGCCGCTCCCGCTCTCTCGGCTTTAGAGCTCCGCCCCGGTTGAATGGGGAGGAGGCGAATGGATCTCGCGCGGTAGGCGAGCGCAGCCTGTCGCTACGTGCGGTGCCCGGGGCAGGTGGAAGGAGGGACTGCGGGGCCGCTGCGGCTTCCCCCCACGCGCTGTCTCGGAAGGGTCGGTGTTCGGCCGGTGGCTGCGGTAAAAGCGCCGGAGAGAAAGGAGATTGTGCGGGATTCGCCCTGCCCGGCTGCAGCCTCCCAGAAGTGTGGACCGACGGAGGTCTCGAGGGTCGTTCTTCTGCTGCGACAGCGGCTGGCGGTGGAGCCCAGCAGCAGGTGAGGTCGGAGCCGACCGAAAAGCGATTGTGCCGCGTTCTTGCACTGGGCTTTACAGGAGACGGCGGAGTTTAGTGGTGGCCCGGCTATAGCAAAGGCGGACTTGGGTTCCCACGACCCACCGAACCTCTCCCGACCTGATCCGCATTTTTGGAATTCCAAAAAGATACAGGCTTAGTTTGACTCGATGTGTGTGCTATGTTAACTTCCTGGGTTGATTTGGCGCGCCATAGTGGTGGCTAAGTTAGCCACGGGTATAAACGTGTAAGCGTGGTGTCAAATTGGTCGTGAGAATGAGGTGTAGATGTAGATGGTGAAGGGTTTAAAGGTGTGAGAAAATGTCTGGTTTCTTCAGCTAGTGACACCGTTACATAAAGGAAGAGGCTCTGAAATAAAAGGAGGCAGTAATGGGAGTTGTGAGTGGGGTGTCTCTCCTCTTCTTACACCAGGCACATGCAATTTGGTCTTCTGGGTGATTCTGGCAAGCCTTGAATAAACGATGCAAGATATGTTTTAACCCCTAAAATATACCTTTAGCAACAGGAGATCTAGTAAATATATCCTGTTTTAAATTAATACCAGCCTGTTCATAAGACATTTATTCAGTGCTAGAGGTATAGAATGGGACTGAAATTCTTACTGCCCAAATTCTTACCCTATTGCTTTCTATAGTGTATTAAGTATGATTTTTATACTTTTTAGCATGCTTTTACATTTAAAGATGAAAATACAAGATAATAAAATTTAATAGTCAGACAGAATATAATACTTGGCCTAGTTTCCCAACTAGAGTTGGATTTGCAAACATACTAAAACTAAGGGTGATTTTTTAATTTATGGCTCAGTTATTGTGCAAATCAAGCCATATGATATGTTTGATTCTTTTGTGTTGATCAATTTACCATACCCATGTCTTAGTTCATTTATGGCTTAGCATCTCCATACTACCACAGTAGCTAGACTACTGTGACTTGTTCAGGACCACATAATTCTAAGAAATCATGCATTTATGGGAAATAGCTGTTTATTCCTGCAATACCCAAGAAGCAACATGATAAGTGGAACAGTATTATTCCATATGGTTTCTTTCTTGGGTAGCTTTTGTGATGTTTTTATATGGAGGTACTCCCACAATTATTATGTTTATAGTGGTTTAATATGATGGCATTGTTTTAATTATTGGTTATACACTGACCAGAGATATGTTCAGTGGGATGAGTGGCCATATACATATAAATAAAGCAAATGAGGACAAGAGTGGAATTAACAGCTTTCATGATGGTGATCACTGTAATGGTATTTTTTCACCTGAAAAATGTCCCTAACACTGATACAGACAGTAATTATATCTTTATTTTGTAAGTATAGCAGTGCTTTGCACTACTAAAACCAAACACATTTTAGGCACAAGATTATATAACTCCTGACAGACCAGACATGTTTTCTCTCATAGGTGCCTGAATGATGGAGAGGAAATTGTTTCCAAGAGCATAGGACATTTTCAGATTTAATATTGATATTGCATCCTATATTTCTCAAACAACTATGTTTATAATGTTTAGTTACAGGGTCAAATTCTGTTCTCATTGTTTAATCTGTAGCACAGAAAGCAGATGAAGCAAAATAGTCACAAATCTATATGTGGCAAAAGGTTTCTCTCTCACCTGGAAAGGTTCTAAGAGTGCCTGCTATGATGCGTAAGCTTAAGACCCTATCCCCTTTTTTTCCTGCATTATTTTAATGACAACAGATTTATGCATATTTAATTAGATAAAGGCCGAGAATGTTTAGTACTTAAGGTACACTTTAGTACTAAAGGAATTAATTTTTCAAATGTCTACTGTCCATAACTGTCCTATTTTAATTTTAGTATTTTGTTTAATACAGTACAGTGTTATCTTTCTTTCAAAAAGAAATTATCTTTAGCTTGCTGATTGTAATGTTTTGTTTATCGATATGAAGGATCCAAACCTACATTTTTATATAGTTGAATATTCATTTTAATAATCCATCACATCATTTAGCAGTGAAAGGTTTTTCTTGTAAAATTAAACAGGCAATACTGGAAAACATTCAGCATAGTTCAGGAGCTATATATTTTAAAAGTTAAGAAGAACAGGAGGAAAAACCTGTTTTAAGATCTGACAAAACATTACACATTTTGAATCATAAAACTAAAAATAACAGCAGAGAAACTGTTCTTTTTTCACTTGCATTCAAAAAGGGGCAAGGAAAAGAGTAATTTTAAGTTGTGTAAGACAAAACTGGAGATTTATAAACGTAGAATTTGAAATAGATTTCATTATTTAGCAACGGATACAAATATTGTCTGAGGTCACCTTGTACTTAATGTATTTAGGGCAGGATTGTGCATCCAAATTCATCTCAAGAGCCAGGTTATTGCTTCAACACATACACACTTTGTGGCTCAATATTGGAATTTTTGAAATATCTTTTGATATTCCATTTTCCATTAAGACAGACCAAAGGGATTGTTGCTTTCTTTTGCAGTAAGGATCTTTACACTTTTTGGTATTGATTGGATCATTTAGGTAACAGTTCCTTATACAGGTATTCCTCGAGTTGTTATCACTTGTTTAGCAACCATTCAAAATGAACACTGAATGAGAGGGGCTTGTGACTGATTTGTGAAATTGTAGCTATTGCAGGGTCCCCATGTTCATATATATGACCTTGTTCTGGGTGCTCTGGCACCTAGATTACGATTACGAAGTTACAGTAAACTGCAGTCATGGGATTGCCATTTGCAACCTTTCTTGCCTGCTTCACACAAGCAGAGATTTTCCCATAAGTCTTCTTTTTTCTTTCATAAATTGTGACATTTCAAGGAGTTCCACTGTGGAGTACAAGATCCATAGCACCCTGCTTCTGGCCCTCACTGACCTACTTACACTTCTCATCACCCACCAATCGTCTTTTCTCTTCATTGGCCCACCTGCACTGCCAGTGCCTGCCTGTGGCATCCCACCATGCTCCTTATTTAGGACTCCAACCTCTTCCCACTTAATGACCTGAACATCCTGGGGTTACGATAGCAACAGAGGCGGCCTGAATTGCCGTTGCTAAGCAGTGTGGTCATGTGACATCATGCTTTATGACCACATTGCTTAACGATGGCAATTGCAATTCCAATTTTTGTGATTTCCATGGGATATATTGTGGCTTCTCCAGTGTGGATTTAGATAAGATTACACGGCAGGTTAGCACTGCATCTGTTATCTGGCAAGAGTAGAGAATCAATCAATGTGATCTGTTGTGATCTCTGCCCTTTCATGGATTCTGTCCTTGTCTTTTAAAACTTTGCTGTATCTAGTTCAGTTTAAAAGGGGGAGGGAGCCAGTGACTGACTTGTTCCCTGTTGCATCTGACATATTAATTCTTCAAGGAATTTTTTCGTGTATTGCCTAAAGCCTTATGAGGTGACAGCGTGTACACATTGTAAAATAAGTTATGACATTAGAAGAAAGCCAGAGAATTGTCTGTCAAAGAAATTGCACATTCACTCTTTTCTTCCCTGTGACCTATTATATATTTCCCATTGTGCTTTCCATTCAATGCTGTTGCAGTGTTTTTCCTGCCAAGGAGCTACAAGAAATGTGGGAACTGGTTATGGAGGTAACTTTATTTATCGTGATTGTAACAAGATGGAAAGTCTGAGTAACTTCTTGGTGTATTGAAATATAAACAGGTGGTCCTTGCTTAACAATCACACATTCAGCGCCCTTTCAAACTTAATAACAACACTGAAGGAGTGATATTTAAGACTGGTCCTTGTACTTAGGATGGTCATGTAGTTGCCATTTGCAACCTTCTTTTCTGGCTTCCTACAAGAAAAATCAATGGGGAATCTGGAAGATGCGATTCCAAGAAGGATTCTCTTAATGGCAACTAGAATGTTGGATTTTCTCTCACTGTGACCACACAATGTGGTCATGTCAATTCGCACTTTACAATTGTGTCACTTAGTTATGGAAATTCCGGTCACAATTACTGCTGTTAAGTGAGGACTAGCTGCATGGAGAAGTAGTATTTCTTTTCTTTTTTTAACCCCTTCCTCACATTTAGTTTGTTTGATCCAAATGCTCTCTCCTTACCTGAGCAATTTGAACTCTGATTCAGTGGTGAAATCCAATTTTTTTTTTACTACCAGTTCTTGGTTCTTGGCTTGGTGGACGTGGCAGGGAAAGGATACTGCAAAATCTCCATTCCCACCCCACTCCAGAGGAAGGATATTGCAAAATCACCATTCCCTCCCCACTCTGGGGCCAGCTAGAGGTGGTATTTGCCAGTTCTCCGAACTGCTCAAAATTTCCGCTACCGGTTCTCCAGAACCTGTCAGAACCTGCTGGATTTCATCCCTGCTCTGATTGTCTTCCTTTTATTTCAAGGCATCCAAGCCATTCTATTTTCCCATGTAATCACTGCCATTCCCATTTATTTTTTCCTCTGTTGAAATAATCACTGGCATTGATTATGGGTAACAGGGATGAAGTTATGGAAAATTGCTAGAGATGAAATCAAAGGCTGTGATCTTATATATGTATTCCTGGAAATAGTTCATGGGGCAAAAATGTAGAACTTTATTCTCCTCAGATGCAAAATAGTATTTGTCACTTACATTTTGACATAACCCATGTTACGGGGTGGGTAAAAAAGATTGCTACCTTAACTCAGTTAAAAGAAAAAAGAATGACACAATAGATGAACTTGTAGATGTTCATCTACAAGTATTATTGATAGTCTTTCATTGAACAGGGCAGAAGAACCAGTTTTCTTAGACACTGGCCTTTGCCAGCCCAATTACCTAAGATCTTTTAATTAGAAATGGGTATGTGAGATTAAATTTTACTTTTACGCACAACCAACAGGTGTATTGCCATTCATCTTTAGGTTTTCCTGAATATTCTTTGTGGGCAGATTTAATTCACATCCTTTTAAAACGTAGCTGACATCTTCATGTGTGATATTGAATAGCTTTGTGTCAGGTCAAGTCTAATGATTCACATTGTTACAAAGCTATTGTGTTGGGTATAAAGTAAAATTCTCTATCCATTTGCATTGTTCATCTTAATAATTAATGGATATTGTCTCTGGCAATTTGTACACTGTATTTCGACCTTTGTTTGCCACGGTTGTTAAGCAAATCACATAATCACAAAGTGAATCTAACCTTCCTCATTGATTTTGTTTGTTGAGAACTGGCAGGGAAGGTAGCAATGGTGATTAACTGACTCTGGGATATGGGAACTGGCACAAATCGTGACTATGGAGATACTGTGAGAACTGGCCATAAGTAACTTTTTTCAGTGTCGTAACTTCAAATGGTCACTAAACAAATGGTGGTAAGTCAAAGACTATCTTTTTCTTTTGTTTTATCCACCATTGCTGTTTCTGCCAGGGAAAAGATAGATTTCATTTTAGAATGGTTTATGGTGAGTTTTTCTTACCTTCAGTACTTGAAAAAAATCTGTAAAATTAGGAAGAGGATAGCCAGCTAATTGGTAAGAGGAGAGGCAGTCAGCTATCTATTGTTAAGTGGGATTCTGCTTTGGTGAAGTGGTAATTGATGAGCTTTTATAGCTACTGAAAAGAGGATGAGCCGAGAATACAGCACTATTTCATTTATTTATGAGCTGAAATATTTGCAAGGAGAAGACTGCTATTACCTTGTAATTTACAGAACTGTGTTTTTCTGCACCATCCAAATTACGCAAAGTAACCCTTTATCTATAAATGAATGAAACAGCTTCTACCAGACTCTAGGAATGGAATCAATGACTGATTTTAAATCAATGAAAGCAACATTTAAGGAGTAGGAGTATGGGTGCATGTATTCCTCTAGTAAAACAGCAAGGTAACATATTGATCTATAGTCAACTTGTCTTCCCTAAAGCTGACTTGTTTTTATCGGTAGCTAGAAATGTATTTCATTTTTATTTTATTTATTAATTATTTGTAACCAATCCAGAAGCTTTTGGAACAAAATGCATGCATATATTTTACGGGAACGCTTGGAGATAGATCCAACAATATTTGGAAAGGTCTTTAAAAAATGAAACAGTAAAAGAATAATTCCTGTTTTTAGGAATTTGGAATGTGTAATTAATATACGTGAATAAAAAGATTGTAAAGGGAGCCCATCAGTTTCCCTTACTTTTTAGTACTTCAGAAGTTATCAAGTTAGTACTAGAAACTTTTCCCATCTTTAATGGTTTAATTTAACAATTCCCAGATAGGAAACGGATAGCCAAGGACGAATAGTGTTTCAAGGATGCAGTTAGATAGTTATTGGGGAAGAACCTATATTGTACAGCTTGGCTTGCTGTAAATCTCTTCCATGTTTTGAACAGAAACTCAATTTCAGGCTAAACCATCCTATTAGGGGAACAGCTTACAATTACTATATTTTTGAAAAAAATAACTGACTTGATATAGCATTTTTCTGTCACTCTTGCACTTTAACTGCTATTGCATTTTCCTTGCTGATCAACCCACTAAAATATAAAAGCAAAACATGATAATTTTATGTTGCCAAAACCAGAGGTTAACTTTAGATAACAGTAATCATTTTTTAAAAAGAGTTAAGATTTAGTCTCATGTTCTTAAAGTCCTTCAGATAGGTTTTTTTAATAATCATCTTGTTATAGATCTTATTCCTGAATGGTCATATTAGCTATTTAAAGCTTTAACCAGTTACCCTTATTTAAGAGTACAGAACAGGTATGCTATCTTTTCTGTCTCCTTTGGAATGCATAGCATCATTGGGCAACAGTTTTTGAATCAAGATACCTCAAATGGGAAAACTTGCAAAATGGATCCAAAATCTGATATCCATGACTCCTGTGGGATTGAAATTTATCGAATTTGTGGAAACTTCAGTGCTGCTATATTGCCATGTAGTGGTTCAATAGTCCTGCCCTAGCCTTTTGGAGGCCAGATTGATTGGCCCCTCCTTTGGCTGGTGGAGATAATTAGACTGATCCTGCCCTAGCCCTCCAGAAGACCAGTAGATTGGCCCATTATTAGCTGCTAGAGGCACTGTCAGCTATGGTCAAGCTGGTAGGAAATCAGAAGTTGCTGCTACTCACACTGGTTTTTTTGCCCTTGGCCATTCGGTTTCACTGTTTAGTTAAGGAAATATCTCTGAAACAATAACCCAATTGAGCCACAGGTTGCCCATAAAAAAATAAGAGCTGACAAGAATTGGTTTGAAAAAAAGAAATAAATAAATCCACATAACCCAACAGGATATGACTCACAGTCACCAAAAATCTGGGTAAAGAACCATTTTCAAGGCCCTTGGAAGTATCTGCAGCATAGGGCCATCTGGAACTCGGGTGGACCTCATTCTAGAGCCATGATGGCAAACCTATCACACATGAGTCACAGCTGGCACACAGCTGGCCCTCTCTGTGGGCATGTGAGCCATCGCCCAGTTCAGCTCCACCACGCATGCGTGCACTGCTACAGAGAAAGCTTGTTTAATTGAACTCTGGACTCCACCAACCCTGTTAGATGGAGTTGGTCAGACAAATAATAGGCAAACCCTCAAGTAACCATTATCTATGCCATGTAGGGCTTCATAGGTAATAATCAGCACTTTGAATCATTTTGGGAGCAAACTAGCAACCAGTGCAACTAAGCAGTGCAGCTTGTGAAGCAGAGATGTTACATGGGCACATCACTGCTACATTATTGTATCCTGGAGCATTTGAAGCTTCCCAGTGGACTTCAAGGGCAGTTCCATATATAATTCGTCTCCAAAGTCAACTTGTAAAGTGACCAGGGTGTGACATGGTTGCATTTTGGATACTTGACAATCTGTTCACATTTACGAGTGGTGTCCTACTATCATGTGATCACCATTTGCAATCTTCTCTGCTAATTTATCCGGTAAATGGGGATACAAGCGGGTAAGACTGCAAGTGGAGGACAAGTTTTATTTGAAATCTGTTCCCCAAATGCACTGAGGGATTTCTCTTCTCTTCTGTGAAGGAAGGGGAAATCCTTCTAGCAAATATGCTAGTGAACTATATAGTAGCATTCTGAGCCTTTCAGAGTGCTGGCATATATTAATATTTTCCCCTCTGGAGGGGAGGAGAAAAGGCTAGTGAAGCCAGCATTCTTAGTCTTCCAGAATGATGACATTTGTTAGTGTTTTCACTGGATTTGAGATGAGGTCCTCCAACGCAGAAGGATTTCCAGAAATCACTCAACACACTGGAGGGACAAACCTCAAATTCAGTAAAAAAATAACTAGAGAACACCATTGTTCTTATAATCGTTCTCCTTGATGGATAATCCCCAGCCCCTTGGTTAACAACCTCTGTGGTCATTTAACTGGGAGAGTTGGGGTTACAGTCGTTGAGCAAAATGATCACATTTTATCTTGTTTAACAATCGCTTCAACAACGAAGATTATGGACCCAGTTGTGGTCATTAGTAAATACCTGTATTTGAATATCCCCACAAAAGATGAGCTGCGAGATCAATCTCTCTCTAACCCAACCAATATTGATTGGAATCAGATGTGGACCACCTTTGAATGGTGGAGCCAGTCCTCAACCACACAGAGCTTGTTCAGAAGCGTACCATACTAGTGTATCAAAAACTGCGAAGAGATCAAGGAGCCGAAGGATGGATGTATCATCTACCCCACTTTAGGTCATATACAAGTGTGACCAAAGCTATCACAAGAGTACGCCCTGGCATGAAATCTGACTGAAAAGGCTCTAGATCAGGGGTGGGCAAATGTGGCCCTTTTACAACCTGTGGACTTCAACTGCCAGAATTCCTGAGAGCTGTCTCAGGAATTCTGGGAGTTGAAGTCCACAGGTTGTAAAAGGGCCACATTTGCCCACCCCTGATCTAGATAATTGGTTTTCTCCACAATTTTTATCAAATGCACACCAATCACCTATCAACAATCTGCCCCAGAAAGGAAAGGTTGGACATAGTTTCAATATAGTTATTGAAACCATTGGGTCCAAGGACCCAATGTCCTCTTGAGGAGGGATACATCACCATGATGTTCAAGGTAGGAGGCATCATCCTCTCCATTAAGATTATACTGAACTGTGGGTCACTCCTGCAGTCATTTTTATGGGAAGGATCTGCATCCAATAGACAGATTGCTGAACTACCAACACAGGTAGTCCATAGTTCATTTTGTACTGTTCAAAATTACAGTGGCGCTGAAAAAAGTGACTTATCGTTTTTCACACGACTGCTATAGCATCCCCATGGTCACATGACTGAAATTCAGATGCTTGGCATCTGACTCATATTTATGATGGTTGCAATGTCCTGAAGTCATGTGATCCCCTTTGGCGATCTTCTGACAAACAAAGACAATGGGGAAGCCAGATTCACTTAACAACCATGTGACTAACTTAACAACTGCACTGATTTGCTTAACAACCATGGCAACAAAATGAAAATGAAATGAAGCAAAATTCACTTAACAAATGATTCACTTTGAAACAGAAGTTTTGGGCTCAATTATGGTTGTAAGTCAAAGACTACCTGTATTTCCTTAGGAAGTACTGGTTTAAGCTCATCCCACCTCATACTACCAGATTGTGTTGTCAGTCCTTTGAGGTAGACCAGCAGGAAACACAGATAAGCTAATTCTACTTTATTGTAAAGAGAATTTTGCAAGTCTGAAAATATATCCCCCTACTTTTCCCTTTGCAACACAGCCCTAGAAACTATGGAGGGTCCCTTCTGAATTATTTGTCCTGCTTGCATTCTTGTTGCAAGTTAAGTAGCCTTTTATCTGATCATTCTCTTAGGTGCATTTCTTTGACCTCTCTTCTGAAGATCATTCCCACATACCATTATAGCAACCTGGAAACCTCCTCCTGTGTTCTACAGTCATAGTTCAAGTCGGAATGAATTTGAATGACCAGATAATCTAGCTAATCCTTACAGCGGTCCTGGGATTAGGTCATCCGGAGCAGAGCTGCAGATGTAATAAGTATGAAGAAATATTGACATGTTGGTTTCTTTAGCCTTCTTCAGATGGTATTCTGAGCATCTGTCCTGGTATTTCATCTCCCAGTAAACCAGGGAGTAACCCAAGATAGGTGCACATGCAGAATTTGCCTAGGGGTGAACCAGTCCTTGTCCTTGATTCCATTCTAGGCAGTGCCTAGAAACTTGGCCAAGTCACCTACCAGATCCTCAAGAAAAATTCCAACCTCTTTTTTGGAAACCCCTTGGGTCACTTGGGAGCAGACTAATCAAACAGGTCCGCTCTCCCTGCAGGAAGGAACGACATCGGTGAATTAAAAGGCAACCAGAAAATGATCTGCCCATAATAACGGATTGTTCTCAATATTTCTCCACTGCTAGACTTCTCAATTGCCCTCAGACTAAAACCATATCCAAGGTGTAGCCAATGGTATGCATTGGGCCATCAGTTACTTGAAAGAAGGGCATGGTTGCCATGGATGCCACATTCTCTTTGCATGGCTTGGACTCAGCAATACCAGACAGACTAAAATCTTGAAGCACCAACCTCCTTGGGGATTCTGTTGCCAACTGAAACTAGGGGCTTAGTTGATGGGATTCAACCAGTGTAACAACTGGTTTGCTGAGCACGTGTGCTTCACGCGTTTGCGGTGCATTTGAATTAAGCTCTATAAGTTACCTTCTACTGCAGCCCCGGTGAGTAAAACAGCTGAAGCGTGGCAATCCGCTCTGCCGCTGATCAGCTGGGCTTCAAACAAAAGAAATAAAGGTAAGTAAAGCAGGGGCAGGTGGGTGGGCCAGCTGATTGTCGAAGCTACCTGTTTACCTGAACCGGTCCGAACAGGTAGAATCCCACCCCTGGGCTTAGTAAAATTGAAGGGAAGTTAAACATGGAATGAATATGTAGCACAATTATATTATTGATAGTGAACATTTACCAAACAGTTTTTTCACAGATCATTTGAATGAATGAATGACCCCATGAAACATACATACTAAGACAGAATTATCTGTATCTTCTTATGCTGTAGGAAATTATTGAGCCTTTTGATTAATTGCAGCGTATGCCTTCCCACTCACTGCCAGTGACTCTGCATAGCTTACAAAAAGAAAAACCCACTAAAAACAATAAACAATAACACACACACAGAGACACACTGATCCCTTGCTGGTGAATAGACCCCTTCTCTTTTTTTTTTTTTTTTTTTTTGCTGCCATAATTGTGGAATTGTTTTATTGTTTGATAATCTGTAAAAAAATTTCTGAATTGAATTGCAAATTTACAGTATTCTAGTATTGAAGTAAAAAATAAAATTAGAATTCAGCTGCAGTACAGTTTTAACGTTAGGCATTATGTACAAATACAACAATATTGCAGTCAGAGTTATTAGCTTCTACAGCAACCATTATGTGTGTATGTGTGCATTGGACCAAAACTTATTTATATAATTTATATTGTACATTGTAAATAAGGATGTCATTATATATTTGTAATAGGATAATAAATTTAATGTATCAAAAATAGGGTTGAGAAATATTTCGTCAGTACATTGGGAAATGCACTTAGGAAATTGTGCAGTTTATGAACTACGAGCTCCCTCTCCTGGTAAAAACTGATATTCTTTCTGTAACCATATGTGTAATATGGAAAGAACTTTCAAAGTTAATAAAATGGGTTTGAATTAAAGGCTACGTTAATTATGTTGACATTGTTTCCCTAGTTATTCAAAATTTCTAGCAGTGAATAGCTTTATATTTTCTATGTATAACAATTCATTAATAGTCCGTAGACATGTGAGCAAAATCTTAAGGCTTAACTACTTTGAAGATTCTTAAAAATTAAGTTGATTTTATGAAATAATGCTTTCTAGCTTTTGGATTTTGAAAATGAATGTTGGAATACCCTTGATCTTATTTTTAGCACAGGCTGGCAACAGTCCTATGTACTACAAACGTGCATTTGTTGAAGGGTGGCACCTCTCCAAATTGCATTTGGTTATTAATTTGAATTTCCTTCCATAAACAAGCATCAATGCTGTCTAAAGTAGGTAAAAATATTAATAGCAGTTTGTGGAGCAGGATGAGGTAGTTGGGCTACTGAGCACTCCATTACACGATTTCGAGGGCTCAGGGTTTTTTTTCTCTAGTTGTCTCTAACATGACAAGACCCCAATCTGACCACTCTGCTAAATATGTTAAATATGACTAGGTAGGTGTCATTCAGATGACACTTACCTAGGTATTTGCAACTTGGGTCAAATGATATAATGGTGACCTCACTTGGAATAAGGAAACCTGAGGACCATTCTCATGGCCTCCCACTCTACAGAACCAGAGGTCACTTATAAAATGTGCCTGGCTATAATTAAATACAATGAGAAGGGATACAGGACTGGGCATTACCTGTGGGGCACCCCTCTCTAGGACTGTTCAGTACTGTATATTGGACGAATACTTTCAATATCTCTTTTAAGTATTGTAAAATTGATGTTTTATTCCTTTTTGTAAATAAGATATGCATTCATGTTAGAGGAAAGCCATCTCTCCAGAATTTGGTAAGATGGTAGAAAAGGGGAAAAATAGAGAGAATGGGTAATTTAAGTTAATAATTTAAGTTAATCACATGAATATGTAAAAAACCAGACCATTCAAACAAACAATCAGCAAGAGAACCAATCAGCTGCTCATAATTTAAATATAGGTCCAAATGAACAACCAATCAAACGACCAACTGACCACACTGGCACAAAGGACCTACGTAAACTAAAGAGGAATAGGACAAGAAAATCCTGCTGATAATGTTACCTAGTCTGGTAACGAAATGTTCAGAAACTAAATTGAAACAAGCTTGGAGCGCATTTTCTATTATTTCAAATATAATTTAAGTTTCTGCTATTAATAGAAGTAGCTGTAATGGTTCCTTTGTTTAATGAAAATGGAAGTTTGGATTTAAAGTTCATTTTAATCTGGTGGTGATAGTGGTGGTAAGGGAACCTGAACATTTAAATGCTCTCACTGTAATGTTTTCACTGAGGTAAAATTTGTGCTATTTATTTTATTTAATCCATTTATATATTCACCCAACTTACAAGGTAGTAGATATATGCTTACTTATGGAGTAAAGCCATGGTGTGCCCTGTGATATTTTATTGAAGCAAAGTTGAGCTTTGAAGAAGCAGGAAGAATATTGATGCCTTTTTACATCAGTTGTTGGACAATATACCTTAGAACACCCTGGACAGATAAGAAAACAAACCTATGAATCAAATAAATCAACCCAGACGTCTCACTCAAATTATCCTGCTGAAGACACATTATGCGAAGACCTGGCTCTCTGGAGAAGGCTGTAATATTTGGAAACATGGAAGGCAAGAGGAGAAAAAGGTGGATTACAATAGCAAGGAATCCACCATTGGAAGACCTGAAAGGCCAAGTTAAGAATAGATTGTCTTTCAGAAAAATCTATATATCATTAGAAGTTAGAATAATTTAATGATAACATAATCCAAAAATTAAAAATGGAATATCATTAATAAAGTTGACTGAGGGAAGAGATGATGGCACTTTTTGACCTTTCTTGCCACAATTGTTAAGTGGATCAATGCAGTTGTTAAATTAATAACATGGTTAAAAAGTGAATCTGGCTTCCCCATTGATTTTACTTAGCAGAAGGTCACATAAACCGGGGACCTTCATAAATATGAGCCAGTTGGCAAAGATTAAATTTTGATCATGTGACCATGGGTGTACTGTATTTTTCAGACTATAGGATACACCGGTGTATAAAATGCATGAAGATTTTGAAGAGGTAAGCAAGACAAAAAAGATTTTTGCCCTCCCCGGCCCCCAGGCAGGCCTCCCAAACCATCTGCGCACCCTGTTTTTGTGAAATATGGGCCCATTTTTCGCAAAAATGGGACAAGCGGGGCGGGGCTTCAGGAGTCCAAAAATGGCTGTATTCAGTGTATAAGATGCACTAACATTTCCACCCTCTTTTAGGAGGGAAAAAATCCTCCGAAAAATACGGTAAGTGAAAAACCGTTACAAGTCACTTTTTTCAGTGCTGTTGTAACTGTAAATGTTGTTGTTGCTTTTTGCGAAGTCATGTCCGACCCATCGCAACCCCATGAACAACATTCCTCCAGGCCTTCCTGTCCTCTACCATCCTCTGGAGTCCATTTAAGCTCACGCTGACTGCTTCAGTGACTCCATCCAGCCACCTCATTCTCTGTCGTCCCATTCTTCTTTTGCCCTCAATCTTTCCCAGCATGAGGCTCTTCTCCAGTGAATCCTTCCTTCTCATTAGGTGGCCAAAGTATTTGAATTTCATCTTCAGGACCTGACCTTCTAAAGAGCAGTCAGGATTGATCTCTAGGACTGACCGGTTTGATCGCCTTGCAGTCCAAGGGACTCGTAGGAGTCTTCTCCAGCACCAGAGTTCAAAGGCCTCAATTCTTTGGCGCTCAGCCTTTCTTATAGTCCAACTTTCACATCCATACATTGCAACTGGGAAAACCATAGCCTTGACTATACGTGCTTTTGATGGCAGGGTGATGTCTCTGCTTTTTAGAATGCTGTCTAGATTTGCCATAGCTTTCCTCCCCAGGAGCAAGTGTCTTTTAATTTCTTGGCTGCAGTCCCATCAGTGGTGATCTTGGAGCCCAGGAAAATAAAATCTGTCACTACCTCCATTTCTTCCCCATCTATTTGCCAGGAATTGAGAAGGCTGGATGCCATGATCTTAGTTTTCTTAATATTGAGTTTCAAGCCAACTTTTACACTCTCCTTCTTCACCTGCATCAAGAGGCTCTTTAGTTCCTCTTCTCTTTCTGCCCTTAGAGTGGTATCATCTACATATCTGAGGTTATTGATATTTCTCTGTAAATATTCACACATAAAAAATTGTAAGTCAAAGACTCCTATATGCAGCATTTAGAGCTGATCAACTGTTGTATCATATATTAAAGGTGGCAATCAACTGTTTATCTGGATGTTTTCAGATAGTATTCGAATCATCTGGATGCTTTAATTTGGATTCCTTCATTGAGCAGCAGGTAGCAGACATTGCCCTGAAAAAGCCCCTTCCAATTATGGTTTTATTAGAAGATGTTGCACAAGCCCACTTAACCACTAGATGGCATAGGTACTACAGGAGCCTGAGAGGTTACTAAGGGCCTGGTGGAAATTCAACATTCTGTTGAACTACACATATTTCACTGTTTCCACATGGTAGCTGCCAGAAGAATCTGATACAGTGTGATATAGAAACAAGATATAACTGGAATAATGAGATTTTTCTGGTTTTTTTAAAAGCCCTTTAAATGTCTGGTTTTAACAGTCCTATTGGGCACTGTAAATGCCTCAGGCGCAGTTGATATTCCTTTTACATTCCTGGCTTTTGGCTTTGTTTTTATGGAAACACATATTGAACTTCAGTTGAAGAATATTTGATAATCCCTCTTAGAACATACTATAACAGCTGGTATTTCTGTGTTGTAGCAAATCCGTTTTGCGGAGTAGTTAGCAACACCATAAACTGTATTCTGCTGCAAAATAAAGTATTTTTAAACCAGTTCCACCAAAGGAAACTTCAGTAAAAAAAAAAAAAGAGTAACTTGTTATGTGTTTTGTGGGCGGAAAATATTTATTTAATTTTAAGCTTTTTACTGGTAATGATTTCGGCAGGTTGTTTACTTTTACTATTCTGCTTATACATTGCTAAACCACACAACTCTTTAAAATAATAGATTTTGAAAGTAACTATTACAGATTTTAACCAAAATAAAAATAGCAAATAGTATCTATTCTTAATACTAGTTATTTTCTAAATTCATAGAACTTTCATTTTTAAAACAATTTTTATTAACTTTGAGGGGGGGAACCCAACAACAGCTAACAAGCTAATGAACAATCCAGTGAGAAATAATGAAAAGTTGATTGGATTCAATTAACATTTTGATTCCTTAATAACTCTATAACTTTGGGTCCAAGTTTTAAATTTTATTTTTTTGGCTTTGCTATGTGCATGTTACATTTATACCAGGAAAAGTGAATTGATGCTTTGCAACGCTTGTACGCTCTGTCCTTGGCCTGATTTCAGGTAACTTTTAAAAACTTAATCTGTAGAGATATTTATACAAGGTTAATGGAGTTGTACATAACCGCTATAACTCAGTGCAGAATTATGCACACACAAGCAAACATGCATAACAGCCATATTCAGTGCAGAATTAAGGACACATAAGAAAACATACTTAATAATCCATAACATGGGGCATCTGCCTCTTGAATGTTCTGTATTCCGTTTTTTAAAAATCTCAAGTTGAAAATGTTTTAACTTCTGTTTTATAAACGGTTGCAAGGTTGCATATGAAATAAGTCCTAACTATTTTAGAAGCTATTAGAAAAGAGTATTCAGATACTGAAAATAATTATTTAGGAAAACCCAAAATTACATATTTGCACTTGTTTGGAAACAGTATACAACAAGTAAGGTGCATCATTTACAATGCATTAATGCTAATAATTTAAGTAATACAATATGAATGTGGCTAAAATCTCCCAGCTGAGAACATATAATGCTCAAGTTAGCCTGGGGATATATATTCTTAGTTTTTGTTGACATGCCAAAAAAAGTTTATACTTTTGGCTTCATTCTTAACTCAGTGATTATTCTACTTAGAAGATTTCAATCTGTATAAACTACATTTTGGAAGTATATTAATATTTTAGTCTGATGGAAGTAGTTGTAGTAATTACTTCTGACTTGGCCCACCAATATGTTCCTTGGTGCTTTCCAATGTCCATGCTAATCTACATAACTGAGAATGGAACAACGTGATTGTGCCATTTTTTCCCCTAAGAGCCCTTTTAGAAAGTGAAAAAAACTAATTATATTGAATTCAAGGGACTTTTTCTTAAATCACTTGCCAAAAAACAAGCTGATTTTGAAAATGTACAGATCATAACAGGCGGTTGTTTATGGTGATATTGGGATATTGTCTTATTAAATCAAGATTTAATGAGGACCCAAATTGTGGGGGCAATAAGATGACTTTGTATAAATATACAAAAGGATGACGGCTATTGCTTAGCGCATTGTAAACCGCCCTGAGTCTCCGGAGAAGGGCGGCATATAAATCCAAAAAAAAAAAAAAAAAAAAAAAGATTTCCTTGCATGTCCCTAAACACACCGCATCCATATAGAGACTTGAATAAATGAAACATTGTAAGAATAATGCATATTCTATTTTAGGGTCCTATAATGATATTTCGTAATGGTTTAAAGAAATGTATTTCAAATTGCTACCATTTAGTCACTTGCAGTTTTTAGTAATCTTATTTATCCATATTTGTATTCTTTTCAGGGCACTTTGAAATTGCCTAAACCTTATTGAGGAAGGTGTCTGCCAACAATTGAAGGGAAGTTACTGCCTTCTAGCCGAAATTCTTAACAATGCCAGCTTTATCAACTGGATCTAGTGGAGATGCAGGTAGGGTTGTTGGTTTTCTATACATAATTAGCTTTTATTAAATAGTTTGGTAATGTTTAACTTACTAGTTATTAAGTCCTGTGTAGCTATCTGAATATCCAGTATCTCATGGTAAACATAAATATGGGTAAGCATTTGCATCCATACCTAGATACATTCAACTGTATATCACACTCCTGTAGAAATAACGTCCCATATGTGGTTCTCTTTTGCTTTATTGCATTAAGTTTATGTATAAGAAACCAATTCTTGTAAATGAAACAAATTTAATGTGACTTTTTTCTACCAATGAGATCAACTAATTTAAAATTAACTAAAATTTTAAGGAAAATTGGCTGGTTATAACGTTATATAAGACTAACTCATGCTATACTTGAACTTGACTAAATCAAATAAATTGTTTTTAAATCCTGTATTTTTAGAGATTGTTAAAAAAAAGAAATCTGAAGCAACATTTTTGAGTGGTTTCATGAATATGCTCATTAAGCATGTATGATGTATTTGAATTTTGAACTATTTGGAACTCAGGTTTTTTTTTTTTTTTTTTGGAATGGTGAAATCAATGTTCAGAGCAGCTGTTTTTACGTTCAAATTGGGCATTTCAGATTTGAAGTACTTTGAATTCAAAATTTATTGGATGCTTCTGTAGTTTCCTTATTGTTCTGCTAGGAACAATATAGAGATGGCTTGCTACCGCTTCTTCCTTAACGGGTGCTTGTTTTGTAATTAAAGCAACTTAATAGTAGAGCTCAACATTTTTAAAACACATATCAATTTTAGAAAATAAAATTATAGCCTCTAAACAAAAGAAGTATAAGTCAATTGACACAAATCTCCTAAAAATAGGAGTCATCTGAAAACTTTATGAAATAATAATAATAATAATAATTATTATTATTATTATTTATTGAATTTGTATACCGCCCTACTCCCAAAGGACTCAGGGCAGTGAACAGCCAAAAGATAAAATACAAATAATACAAATGTTAAAAAACCATTAAAATACAATTAAATAATTTGGCCCAGAAAACAAAATTTAAAACACCCCAAATTTATAAGACAAATATAAAATTTAAAAAATTTAAAACAGTTTAAAAAGAGGTTAGGCCAGGCCGGCCTGCTGGAATAGGAATGTTTTGAGGGCACGGCGGAAAGCGCTCAGATCCGGGATCCTCCATATCTCCAGGGGGAGCTCGTTCCAGATGGCGGGTGCCCCCACAAAGAAGGCTCTCCCCCTGGGGGCTGCCAGTCGACACTGTTTGACCAACGGCACCCTAAGAAGCCCCTCTCTATGGAAGCGTACTGGTCGGTGAGAGGCTACTGGTGGCAGAAGGCGGTCTCGTAGATACCCCGGTCCTAAGCCATGGAGCGCTCTAAAGGTGGTAACCAAAACCTTGAAGCGCACCCGGAAGACCACCGGGAGCCAGTGCAGCTCGCGCAGGAGGGGGGTCACATGGGAGCGCCACGTCGCTCCCATAACCATCTGCGCGGCTGCATTCTGGACCAGCTGGAGCCTCCGGGTGCTCCTCAAGGGGAGCCCCATGTAGAGAGCATTGCAGTAGTCCAGGCGGGAAGTGACGAGGGCATGAGTGACCGTATTTAACGAGTCCCGATCCAGAAAGGGACGCAATTTTATATTAATAAATATTGTTAATTGAATTTTAGTTAATCTATGTGAAAGTAGCAAATTTACAAGTTAATACATTTTGATCTATTCATTAAAAATTCAGTGGGCTTAGTGATATGTTCTTTGAGTTCATTACCACAAGTTACAATAACATTGAAGCATTAGCTTGGCATGGTTCAAAAATCTGATAAGGTAATTAACAAATAAAGGGAGATAACCACTTGTCATTGTATTGATTTAAAATCTCCCAGACATGATTGTAATACATAAAAGTGATGGAACAAAATGACCATATTTTTTTATCGTTTAGGTCTATTTTATAGCTTCCACAGACTTGTTCTAATAATGAAGCTATGAAGGATATGACAAAAATGGTGATATTAAATTTCTCTAGACTAATAGTAAAATTTTCCATTCTGATGTCAAGAATGTTGAGCATCTGGACTCTTGAGTAGTTTACCACGTGAGCACTTCCCCTGTTTTGTTTTGTTTTTTGGTTTTTTTTTTAGCCTTTTTTAAAGAACTTTCAGACTTAGGTAGAAAATTGCAGTAACAGAAACTAGTTTCTAAAATTGGAAAATATATTTTGTGTTGATCATTTTCCAGTATTTGTAAAAACTATTTTATTATACATCTCAAAATATGCAAAGGTGTCCATGTATTCAGTGAAAATATCATTCAAGAAATTGGTAGTTTAAATGTAATAAAGGTAATGTTTACCATTCTATCTGGTACTATTGTTTTGTTCTCTGAGCCCTCATCCTGTCCCCAGCAAGTTCCTGTATTAAACTATTTCCAAAAGCTACATGTTTTGTTGAGGCAAACTTCTTCAGGCTTATAAAAGTAGTATTATAGTGAATATTGAGTGCAGATTACATACGTTTTCAATAGCAGAAGAAGTATGTAACTTCTTTTGCTGTTATATTTCTATCAATGGACTGGATTTTGTGGCTAAAATTGCTGAATCAGTTCTAAAAAAATTCAAAGATCCTATAATTCACTTCTTAAATAAACAGTAATTCTAGATGCTTATGTTTATTTAATGATTAAATATATATATAAAGATATAGACTGTTACCATTCCATTGTAAGTGTAATAGACAAAGCATTTTCCTTGTCCTCTCAAATTTCCTTTAGCCTTTCCAAGACTGTATGAAAACCTCTAATGTAGAAGTTAGATTTGAGATATCGTAAATGTTAAGTTCTCTAAATGTTTTATATGAACCACTCGGTATGTGTTCAAATGGACAGCATAAATTGCTGTTAATAACCAATCAAATATTTGTTTTGGTTTCAGATGTAATTAATAAAGCATATAAAAGACATATAGGGTCTTTTCTGTGACAAAGTTAGAATATATTTCTAACTAAATAGAGTACTATCAAACTTCAAAAGTTCCATTGCTGGATTATAATCCTTAAATAAGCTGTCAAACTGTGTCTCAATGGTATAATTATAAGTAACTATGAAATGTGGTTTTGTTCAATAGTTTATATATTGAAGACTTGATAAAATATATAATCAAGAGCAGGCTTAATATTACTTAAAGCAGGATTCAAATAATTCAAAATAATATCCATCATACATATTGGGTGCTAATCCAAAAAGTTCATTTTGTTTATTTTTAGTTCAACTTAATAAAAGCTAATATATCTATATAAAAGCAGCTGCCTCACTAAGAATGTATAGACTGTGGATAAGCTCTGATTTATGGCCTGATGACTGAGAGTATTTCAGGTAGTTGATTATTTAGATTTCTAAAACCAAAAATGGACATTTAAAATTTTAAATATGCTTTCCAGCTTTGGGTAGCTACATTTTGATGGAATACATAAACTAGCTACTGGACCATAAATGAATTAAAAATTGAGAAAATCCTAAGAGTACTGTGAATACGAGTCTCATTTTTCCAAGTCAACCAAATGTTGAGAAATGTGTTAAAGGATTTAGGATTAACAGTCCAATATCAGGGAAGATGTCATTTCCACATCAGAGCCTGAATCTGCGGAGGAAGATGAGCTGGAGCTAGAGCTGACAGAGATTGAGTGGGCGGCTTCATTGGCTTCAGAGGAATTGAGGAGGAGCAGGCCAAGGCAGCTCAGGGACCTTCAGGATGGAGACAGCTTGTTAGCAGAGAGGAACGGGGGCAAGATGACAAAGAGAGGGCAAGCAGTGGACATGAAGAGCGACGGAGCTTAGGCAATGAATAAGGACTTCCCCCTCCTGATCCCTGAGCACGGAGAGTGGAGAGAAGGCAGAAACAGCACAGGCCAACCCAATGATTCAGGAGGAGAGCGCCCTCCTCCTCGTCACAAGGCACACCTGGGGATTGAAATTTAAGGAGACTGTGGGGAGGGGCATTTGTCAGGAACAAATGCTGAATTGGTAGAATTTGGTGTGCTGGTACAGACATTTGGAGTTTGCAGGACTGCTTTCTTCTTCCTGACTTCATGGACTCAGTACCTTGTTCCTTACTTTATGGGCTCATTGTTTGTTGGTTCGTGGACTCATTTCCCTGTTCCTTTGTTTTCCTGGATTGGGTGCAGCCAGAGGCTGGTGTGTGTGTGTGTGTGTGTGTGTGTGCGCGCGCGCGCGCGCGCACGCACTTTGCTCTGGGACTTGCCAAGAATGTGGGCCAGATCTTATTAGGGCTGTGGATTAAAAAATATTACCCCTATGGGAGAGGCAATTGAGCGGCAGCTCAGAATGTGCTCATCCCCACTCTAAGATAAATTCTCTGACCATGTGAGCCAGAGCTAACATATAATGCCACTTCGTACTTCCTGTTGCACACAGATTCACATACCCTTAGAGGCTACCTGAGCAATATATGCATGCATGCTACTTCATTACACAACAACTTTCTACCACCATTACTGATAGAAAGATTGGAAGAAATTCCAGAAGCCAGTTCTTACATGTCTTTCCTACCTTGTTGATTCTGAATCATGTTGAATTATAACACAAATAACCCTACTCCCTGATTTTCACAGATATATGTATGTGTGTGTGTCTTTGAATGTGAAGGTGTTAAATGCCTGCGAAAAAGCTTCATGTCCTTGAAAATGGAAATTTTGATTCTACATTATTCATGATTTTTATAAAGAATATGAAATGAATGGAATACTTGTAACATTAGTGAATTATGTCAAATCCAGGACTGATCTGAACATTGGGTCAGTTCTAGCAAGATGTTCAGTTGCAATAAATGTGAAGTCTTGCAGATTTAATGTCTAGGATTTGAGGAACTTCATGTGAAAAGGATATAGGAAAAATAGCGAAGCACCTGCTGAACGTGAGCAAGCAAGCAAGCAAATTCACCTGTGGTCTGCATTAAAAGCAATGTTTTGGTATCATGAAAGATACTTGTTCTTTGATAATGTGAATTGATTGCACCAAACATGGCATAGTTTCCAGGTGGTAAAAGCTGTTGAACAGTGGAACCGTCTGTCCATAACAACGGTAGACTCCCCTGCAGGAGATCTTCAAATGGGGTTGGATGGCAGTCATATAGGGCTTAGTTGACTTGTCCATTGAATGTAGGCTGAATTAGATGACCTATGATAATTCTTCCAACTCTAATATTCTATGATTCTTTAAGTAATCATAATTTCTTGTTTAATCCATTTTAGATAGTTCAGGGCAGAAATCTTCAAACTGGAGTGAACACTTGAAACCAGGTTTCATAATACAAAATATGCCATAGGCTTGTCTTCCGTGTAACAACCCATTCTCAAACATTTTGGTGGATTTTTATTACCAGTGTTCTGAAAAAGATTCTGTGATGTTACTAACATGATCGGTTCGCCAGGGAAAGAACAATGCTAGAGAGGAAGTTACACCAGAAACTTAAATTACTTTAACAGGTTCTACTACTCCTTAGAGAACTTTAAAACTCTAGACCTATAAACGAGACTAGGAATTTCTAACTTTACCAAACTAGAAATTCACAACAGTTAAATTAATTTCAAGCAAATACAAATTTACAGAACACAGCAGTGGACTTCATAGCTTCCCTTTTTCCCCTCCTGTGGCGAGCCTCTTATTTCCTCACTGAAGACATCAGTAATGATGGGCAAGTTTTACTACATTATTTGTGCAGTGCTAACCACAGGACATTGGATGTGCTCTAAAATGTATTGTTTATTCATTCTGCTTCTGAACAATGGCAGTATGTTTGAAAAGCTTTGAAAAAGAATCTCCTGTTTTCTGGTTCTAACAGCATGCAGTATGCTCTCTTGATACTTACCTATTTTAATCTTTTATTGTTTTCTTTCAAAGAACTGAGAAGACTTGATCTTGCACAAATGACTGTCATGACAAATATGGCCTGATACAAGCAACAGTTAACAAAATAGTTCCTGCCGTCCCATCTCGCAGGATGCTTCTTATTATTTCTGGGTTTTTTTTTTCTTCTTTCTTTCATGCTTTTCATGGGGAGATGGGTGTCATGCCAACAAACCCTGGGCTGCAGCTGTCATTCATTTTTATTTTCTAACATTTGGGTCCCGAAACTTCTGATTTAAACTTCTGATTCTGAAGTTTTGTCCTTTGCTTTGCTGATTATAAGCTTCTTTTTAAAAATAGAACGACCTTTTAAAAAGTAAAATGTCAAGTAGGTAAAGAAGGAAACAAGGGAAGGTCATAAGTAAGTTGGCGCCACTTTAGATTTAATACCTATCTGAAAATCCTTTTAAACTGATGAGGTAGGAAGAATTCTTTGTCTGCAGGGATTATTTACTGTTGTAAAAAAGCAATCCAATACTATATTTCCTTTTGCTGAGTTCTTGCTGTGTTAGAAACTGTTGCAGGAAGTGCAAGCCGCAGCATATACTTCAGACAAATATGATTCCCTCTCACTTTGAAATATTTAAGTAGCATCCATGTGCAAGATGTAGGTTTAGCCATCTAGTACTTCCCAGTACTTTTCAATTGCCATGCTAAGTAAGCCTTACAAAAAGTCTTACAAAAACTATAATGTGAAACAGATGGAAGGCACTTCGTTGCCTATCGCTCTTACATAAACTTTGCACTTAGTGCTTTGCTTCTGTAAGTGACTTGGCTGACCTGAAGTCTGAACCTGTAATCTTTTAGTGCAGCGAATGCTGTTGGAAGAGCTTCATAGTGTAGATTCAGTGCTTTTTATATTCAGGAAAAGCTACAGCGATGTGGACATTCTATTTTTATGCTTAAAAGTTACTATAAAGAAGATTAGCTTTAAAATAAATCAAAGTTTGAAATATGAGCATTGCCTCACAAAAGACCATAGAAAATTATGTCTGGAAGGATTTTTTTTCCTAGCATTTTTTATTAAATAACAACAGGAAGACAGGAAAACAGGAAAACAGTTCATTGCTTCCAAAAAATTCTGCATTTAATTTTAGAACCATCATCCAGTGCCTCAGAAAATTGTTCAGTGGTGTTGACTCATTGAGTTTAAGCTATAGTCTTCAAGGGGAAATGATCCCATTTATAGATCATTCACTATAACTTAGTAGGCAATATAATTTAATAAAATCAATGTAATGTAATACAATATAATTTAATAAGCAATCATTTTGGAAAGGTATTTCTTTGGTGGTTACTTTGGAAAGCTATTACTGTAGTGGATAGTGCTTAGTCTGATCATAAAAGTCACACTTGTTTAATAGACATAATATTTTAATAAATTCAGGATTGCCACAATGAAAGAAAAACAATTTTTGATCATCTATATTGGATTAGCCAAAAAGGCATCAATGCTTGCCATCTAAAAGATACAGTATTGTATCTTTTAGCCATAAAAATTCCCCACTGGATAAACATGCTATTAATAGGCCAAGTCTTGGTGGGAAAGTTCTGCAAATCACATTATTATATTTTTTGGACAGCTTTTTGAAGGATAATATTATGCTACCTGGTATTGAACCTATATGCTACTGCATGTCTCAAGAAATTGTCATGGGACGTGACCTAAACAAACTGGGGCAGCCACTGCTTTAATCTCTGTGAAGGAGTTTTTAGAAATGCTCCGCAGGTGCACTCTTTTTAACAACAGCAACAATAAAAAAACGTACAAGGGTTTTTTTCAGGAGCTTATTTATCCATGCATCTGTTATACCCAAGATGATTTTAAAAAGCAATGTATCAGAAATATTTAAGAGAAACCGCAAACTCTTTTTAAGGAACCACCCTATCCATTTTCTATACTTACAAGGATGTTTTTTCTGTTCGTGATTCATTTCACTCCAACATCAAGGGAGCTGGAATAACGATTAAGCTAAGGAATGCATGTGTTTCTGGGTTTTGTCCCAAAAAGCTTTATGAATTCTTGATTCAGTGTTAAATAAATATATCGCCCATAAATACTTTAGCCACTGTTAATAAAGTGAAAGAATACTACACCACTACTGCAGCTTCTTTCTCTTTTAATCCGAATCTCTCTCACACACACACACTAATGAAGCAATTTTCTTCATTGCTTTATTAGATATATCCATACTCTATATTGTCTTCGTATAAAGTGGTATAAAGCAGAAACATAACAGTGTGCTAAATGAAATCAATTTTAATTTTCACTTTGTGTTCTATTTACTCTTTATAGGTCTGTATGAGCTGCTGGCTTCATTGCCAGCCCAGCTGCAGCCACATGTGGACAACCAAGACGACATGACCTTCCTCTGGGATATGTTTGGTGAAAAAAGCCTTCATTCTCTGGTAAAGGTAAACCACACTAAATGCTCATTCTTTCTGAGAAACATGCATGGAAAAACGTTTTGAACAACCTCTAGTATACCAAGAATCAGTTACTCTGTGGAAACAAAACAGCCTTGTTTCGCTTCTGTGCTTCTGTGAGGGATGGAAGTTGTTACAGGTTTCTACCAAAAATATTGCAATGATTTCATTTAATAGTGATGTTTTGGCAGAATGCATTAATGTAACAAACATATGATGTTTGCCCTTGTTTAGAACGAGGCAGCATAAATTAGTAGCAGGAAATCTGAGACTCCTTCATGGTCAACATTCATGGCCTGGAGTTTAGCTTACATAAACAAATGTTCACAGCAGAAATTAGATGGCATATATTTTTGAGGTAAAGTATGGCAACTATTCAGTAGCCACATTAATTTAAAATAATTTCCTTTAACAAAATCAACTGAAATTATAGTTGGTTCTTTAATTGGCTTGTATCCATCAAAGATTGTGTTTTGTATATAAATATACTAAAGTTGCATGGCTAAAATAAGCTTAGTGAAGCAATTGAAGTGAAGTAATTAATGGACATTGTGTCATCAAAACAGGTAACTGTTCATGTATATTGTACTTTATCATTTACAAAATTATTTGCACTTTTGATTTCATAATTCTCATGAAATTGGAAATTAGACTTGTAAAGAAATGTGTAAAACAAGCCTGCTACTTGGATTTTTACTAAATTTGTGGTCCCTAGCTGCTTGAAGAAATCTGCATTTATATAGCAGAAAACGGGAGAGTGGGGAATATTCGTTTAGACTGTGACGATTCTTTATATGCTGATTTATATATTTATAAATTATTTGTATGTTGTTGGACTCTAATGAATTTATAGTTGTAAAAATACAGTAACAAATAACATCTCACAAAGCTGCTAATTGGCTTAACTGAAATTTTTATCGTGGTGTTCATGCCTTCATGAATATTAGCTTAGGGTGAGGGATGTCAAATTGTTCTACAGCGAGGGGATTACTGCTAAGAACACCATCCTCTGGGTCTCCTAATTTTTCGTGATGCGAGGATTCCATAGAGCTCTCTGCTGGCTAGCATGTATTGCAGTGGTTCTCAACCTTCCTAATGCCGTGACCATTAATTCAGTTCCTCATGTTGTGGTGACCCCCAGCCAGGGGTGGGTTCTAATTGTTTTTACTATCGGTTCTGTGGGCATGGCTTATTTTGTGGGCATGGCTTGGAGGTCATGTGACAGTGGGCATGGCTGGCTGGTCATGTGACTGGGTGGCCATGGCTATGTGCATAGGGACTACTCAGAGGGCTAAAAAAAGTCATTTCTGACAGATCCTCGCACTTTTGACTAGTCCTCACACTTATGACCATCCTCACATTTATGCCCGTGCAGCATTCTTAACAACCATGTCACTCATTTCACAACTGCTTCTCTTCACCATGGTGATAAAATAGGGCAAAAAACGTAAAATGTGAGGACAGTCGTAAATTTGAGGACTGGTCAAAAGTGCGAGGACCAGTCAAAAATAACTTTTTCAGCCCTCTGAGTAGTCCATGTGCACAAAAGGACTACCCAGAGGGCTGAAAAAAGTGATTTCTGACAGGTCCTCACACTTTTGACCGGTCTTCGGACTTATGACTGGTCATCATGCCCATTGTAGCATTCTTAACAACCGTGTCACTCATTTCACAACTGCTTCTCTTCACCATGGGCAAAAATGTAAAATGTGAGGACAGTCGTAAGTTCGAGGACTGGTCAAAAGTGCGAAGACCAGTCAAAAATAACTTTTTCAATCCTCTGAATAGTCCATATGCATTAAAGAATACAGCAATAGAAAGGGATGAAGGAAGGGAAGGGAAATTAGAGTAGGAGTGAGGGTAAGAGAGGGAGGAAGAGAGGAGGAGAAGGAGAAAGGGAGGAGAAGAAAGAGGGGGAGGGAAAGAGAAAGTAAGAAGGAAAGAAAAGAGAGAGGTGGTAGGTTTGAGGAGAAATATTGCTGTACAATAAAAAAGATGAAAGGGAAGAAAACCAACCCCAAACAAATATAAAGATATTAAGATAAAGAATGAATTGTTAAACTTTAAAGAATAAAAGAGAACAAATATGAATAAATAGCAATAATTAGAAACACACATACAAACATACAATGTATTTTCTTTGAACAGAGTATTTGGCCGGTTCACAAATTTAACCAGTGTTTAGTCATTTCAATTAAATTTACAATTTCTATATTTCCTTTTTGCCATATTTATTCCTCATCTATTTTTGTAAAAAACCAATATTACCCTTCATCCTCATCTCTAATCTTAATCAAATTCCATTTTCCCTTCTATTCTATATTATACCCCTTCCCATTGTCATCTATTTTTATATCCATCCTCACATTGGTTAATTATGTAATATTACAGTTGTTTAATATAAATTCAACATTTTAATATAACTCAATTAGTTATATAACTACCTTTTTTGTATATTAATATGAACATGAATATTCCAATTATTTCCATGCAATCCAATTTCTTACAAATCAATTAATTATATTTACCAGTAATAATAAACCAAATAATTTCCCCCATATATTCCTCCAAACCACAACTTAACCATTTCTGCTTTCAACATAATATACAATTAATAGTATCTCAATTATTACAATTCCCTAGTTAAATAGAGCTTTTTTTCTTTTGTATTTTAAAATCTTGAACCTCCTCTTTTGCCCTAAATTTCCCATTGTTTGCAGTTTTGCACCTACCTTTTTTGATGAGGAAAAAGAAAAAGAAATTTCTCTCTGCCTCATTTTGTCACGTTGCAACAAAGACCCTGCTTTACTTTCAGTTTCGTTTTTTCAGCATAGCTGGGGGGGGGGGGAAATCTGCTCCTCTCTTTGCAGCTAGCAACAGAGCCCTCTGCAAAACAGCTGAGAGCAAATCAGCTGAGAGTCCTGAGGCTGATCAAATCAATTTATGGTAATTAACCTATGCTGAAGCTGAAAGGGGCTGTTTTTTTCTATTTTTGCAGGCACCGGTCTTCTCATTTGTTTTCTTTTAACACTGATCAGCTGTAGGGTGGCCCTTTGAAGCCCCGCGGCAAGAATTTAAACGGTTTGTTTCCCTCTAGCCATCAGCTGGGGCTCAGGAAGCAACAATAGATTGGGAGTGGGCGGGGTAAGCGAACGGCAATCCAACAGAGGCAGAGGGTGAGGGTGAGTGAAGGTGTGGGGGGGGCGAGAGAGGGCTTTGGCGACCCCTGTGAAATGGCCGTTCGACCCCCAAAGGGGTCGCGACCCCCAGGTTGAGAACCGCTGATGTATTGGCTGGCGATGATCCTGGAAGTAACAAGGCAATATTTATGGCTGCATTTCTGCCAGAAGACAATTAAAAAAAAATATGAATCAGTAACTTTAGGATGTTCTGAGTTGATAAATCTTTTCTTAGTTTGCAATAAAGGAGTGCTTTGGGATACATTACTGCATCAGAAAGATGCTTAAACATCTTTAACTCCACTTGGCCAGATGGTTTACTCGTTATATGATAATGACAATCATTAAAGCACTTAAAATGTTTCTTAAAGGTTAACATTGTATTCAATAGAAGGCTAATCTGGAAGAACCACTTCTGATTTTTTTAAAAAAGGGAAATTTAGCTAATTGTTGGAGATTTATTCAAAATGGAACATTTCAGATGATACAGTCATGTACTATAATGACTCTTTCAGGCAAATTATTTCACCCCAATTTTGTTCTGGCAGATTCACTGGTATTGAGATATTTATCTTCTTCTTCTTTTTTTAAATTATATATCAATGATTTGGAAATTAACAGGGATGAGAGCCAATGTGGTACAGTAGTTAAAGGTTTGACTGAGAGTGTGTGAGGCTCAAGTCCATAGTCAATGACGGAAGCTTACTGGTTAATTTTAGGCTTGGTAACTTTTCCTTAGTTCATCATAATCTCGGGGTTGCTTTGTGGGAAAAAAGAGGAAATGTTATCTCCATATACATCATTTTGTGCTTCAAGGTATAAACCCAGATACAAATATAATAAAAGGAAAGATAACAGAGGTGGCTGTTGCAGTTTTTAGGGTTGTAAAGTATTAGACATCTTTCCCAATCAATACAGAAGAATATTTATAGCTCAGGGTTGAAATGAGGGGTCCTTAGTGCTTTCTGAGCTTGCAGTTTGGGTTTCAATACCCAAACTAGGTAACATCATCAGTTTCTGGTCAGGAGTGGGCCTTCTGACAAATTAGCCATCAAGAAACTGCCAAAGAAGCCAACAGTAAACAGCCCAACAAAAGATCTTAGCCCAGCTAAGATCAACCCCGCCAACAGTGACAGGGCAAGATGCTATAATATAAACTGAGAGCAAACCCCACTCCTTGCCAGCAATGATGGTGTTACCTAGTTTAGGTAATGAAAGATCTGCAAGAAAACAAACAATATGCTTTGTCTGACATGGATGTTTTTTATTGATTGATTGATTGATTGATTGGATTTATATGCCGCCCTTTCTCCACGAGGACTCAGGGCGGCTCACAGCAATAAAGCAACAAGTCCAGATTAAAATTCAAACGATAAAAGAATCTAAAATTCCCATTAAAACCCCTTCAGTCTAGGCCAGCCTGGCGAACAATCATGTTTTAAGGTCACGACGGAAAGAGCGAAGGTTGGGGGCCACAGGTGATCTGCCAGATACCCCGGGCCTAAGCCATGTAGGGCTTTATAGGTAATTTTTATTTGTTCTAAGAATAAAATGCATGGTTTGCGCTGTTAAAAAGAGACCCTGCCTTGAACCAATTCCTGATACTGTAAGATGCTCCTGTTCCCTAATACTAATACTCAATTCCCCTTCTCTACATGTCACACCGTCTGAGGTGAGGCAGTTAACAAAAAATAGAGGTAATATTCTATTCGTATCATATTATAGGCTTTTGTCCTAGTTACCATTTACATAGTTATTTAATTTGTAATCTTTGAAAAAATAATTAAAGACATGGCCTTAGTTCACCGAGAACTATTGTTATTCAATAGTTCTCTGCCAAACAAATATATTATGTAAAGGTCCACTATGGCCATTTAAATTATTCAGGAGCCTCAAAGGAATGTAGCTCCTGAATAAGCAAGTGGTATTTCAGGTGTGCTCTCTATGATCAGAGAGATAGAAAACATCTTGATCATCATTGGATTTGTCTGGTACACTTTAAAATAGCCTAAATTATTGATACTCATCCAATGACAAAAAATTTCACAATTTAAACAGGTACACAGAATTATTTATTTTCACAGCTTGTATGGTAATCTCGTTCTTCTTTAAAGCCCTTCTGCAGGATGTGTTTAGAATTTTTCCTCCCACTTCCTGAAGTTGTTCCTCTGAATCTCAATATTTTTTTTGTTACTGTCCTAGCTAATATGCTGTGATAGATCTTTCCCACATGAATGTCTCTTAATTGCATGATAGAGGCCCCTAAGGCTCAAAATAGACATTAATTTAAATAGTACCATTTTCTATTTAGCATGCTTGTTTTAAAATATAAAAACAATCATTCCTCAGAGAAAGTCATGGTAAGTTCAGTATTCCAGTTGCATTCAGTGCCAATTGACAGTCATAAATATCTTCTTTAGAACTGTTGAAAATACAGGGAATATATTTTGTGGAAGAACACGTTTTGAGCACTCATATTTTCTTCTTAATATGTTTGTCAACTAAATTTCAATTCCTGTATTTGAATTTATTTGATGCTATTTGTGTAAAGGTGCTTTTATCTCATTCTATTCTGCTATCATATTTTATTATTTACGTGTATCGAATGTACTACATTATCTTTAGCTCTCAGTCTTTCAATCTGGAGTGTGAGGAAGAGTTGTAAAGCAAATATTTGTCAGGCTTTTGTTCTCTTAGTTTGTAGTTAACATTCTTATTAAGAAATGTCTGAACTGCAATATTAAAATATCTTTCCAATTTTGCTTAAGATATTTGCTGTGTAGATGACATGATGCACAAAAATCACCTTCACACTTTCATTTTATTTGCCAATTGTGACATGGGGTATTTATTTTTATTAAGGCATATAGTCCCCATTCATCCTAACAAGAAGCTAAGTAATTGTTGTTAGTTGCGAACAACATGGACAATGTTCTTCCAGGCCTTCCTGTCCTCTACTATCTCCCGGAGTCCATTTAAGCTCATGCCGACTGGTTCAGTGACTCCATCCAGCCATCTCATTCTCTGTTGTCCCTTTCTTCTTTTGCCCTCAATCTTTCCCAGCATTAGGCTCTTTTCCAGTGAGGCCTTCCTTCTCATTAGGTGAAATTGCAAAAAGGAATTGTAAACTATAATATCTATGTTGCACTTCTAGCAGTTCTATGGTCCTTCTGAAAGGCATCGAAACACTTGTAATTTGAGTTGCATATCTCTTTTTTTAAAATCTGTTTTGTCTTAGTTTTGTATTTTGGATGTTTCTACTATTGTCACATCTCAGATTAAGATCCACCATACTTTTCTTTGCATTGTCTATTATGAAAATAGAGCCTTGGTAGTACAGTGGTCTAAAGCACCCTGCTATTAAGACCAGCTGCCTGCAATTACTGCAGGTTCGAATCTCGCCAGGCTCAAGGTTGACTCAGCCTTCCATCCTTTCTAAGGTAGGTAAATTGAGGACCCAGTTGTGGGGGCAATAAGCTGACTTTGTATAAATATACAAAAGGATGAAGGCTATTGCTTAGCACATTGTAAGCCGCCCTGAGTCTCCGGAAAAGGGCGGCATATAAATCAAATTAAAAAAATAAAAATAAAAAAATATATCCATACATTAATTGTCAAGGCCAAAAATATCACGACCTAGGAAAAATAGTTCTAGATGCCCATCATGTTAACAGCATATGAATTATTTGTTACTTATGTAGGTTAGTAACAATGATGTCATTTCTTTTTGCCTTCACAATTTTTCCTATAACACTTATGATACTAGATCACATTAGATCTTCTTTTTGAGTTGCTAACAAAATTATGTTCTAAAATGAATATCTGGCTCTGAATTTTATGTAACAGTTGGCAATTAAATTGAATTTTGAAGGTGATGTGAGTCATCAAAAAACAGTTTTTTAACTTATTTGAATTATTATATTTTAACAGAAGATATTCTGAGCGATTGTCATTTCTATAATCTGACTTTCTTTTTTGCTTGGCAGTCCCCTGTAATGGGGGAGATATCCCTCCCTGGCTAATCTTTGAGGCTTCATAGTATAGGCTTTCCTGTCATAGCATTACTTCTTGAATAATTTTTTATGCAAACAATTGTTTACGCAATTCTTTCTAAAAACATAATTCTCCTAGTGGAGAACTTTGTTTCTCTCTATGAAATTATGCTAGTTGTGCTAAGCCATACATGTTGGAAATATTACTGTACATTTTTTTTAAACATAGCAATTTCATATTTAGTTGTAAGGTCTCCATGCCACATCTATTTACTTATTTTCATGAATGGAACTACAAAACAAGATTGTACCACTAGCTTCCCCTCTTCAATTATATCCAACTTTCAGAGACTTTATGTATTTAAATCTCTCTTGATAATTTTCCAGTATTTTTCAACTTTGTTTAAAGTTTCTAGATTTAAATCAGCATATCACTTGATTATATCTTTTAACATGTTCTGTCCTGCACCTCCAACCATTCATGATCCAATTTCTCCAAGGAATCAAATAAGGCATTCATAGTTTGGTAATCTTAATCCCAATGATATATCCAGTTTGTAATTTCATTGTTTGTTACATTTGCTGCCTGAAGAGCTTGAAGTGTCATAATCTGAAGAAGTCTAGTTTCCTTCTATCTGCTTTTTAAATTATTATTATTGTCCAGATCTTCTTAAAGTTAGTCATTGCAATGTGCACAAATAATATTCTGCATTTAATTTGGGTCCAGTGACTCATGTTAGGTAAATTTTGGAATAATTAAAAAAAAAAGAAATTCTGGAGTGATTCAATTTTTCATTGTTCATATCATGATTTCTATGGTTGTGGAAACTTTAGTCTTCTTGACATTTAAATGCAATCCAGCTTTTTTACTTTCTTCCTTGAGTTCTAGGATAAATTATTTTATACACTCTTTGTTTTCTGCCAGTAGAATGGTGCTGTCTGTATATCTTAAAATATCAAAATTTCTGCTACCAAATTTGATTGCAGTCTATGATTCTTTTAAATTAAAGTTACCTCAAAATTGTCCCAAAGGTGCTTTTCAAAAGGCAATTTGACTTTGCTTTTTTCCTTGAAGAAATGTTGCTTCTCATCCAAGAAACTTCTTCAATTCTTGCTGAATGATACAGAATAAAAAGATTTATATTCTGTGTAATCATCATTAGCACTCTGAAGGTCAATCCTTATCTTTCTGAGAGTTGTTGAGGCCATTTGGGGTTTATCTGTTTCTTCAGAGTCCCCTGAATCAGAATGCAAATGGATGTGGAACCTTCTTGGAAGAACATGGAGAATTACATCCTAAGAATCATTTTCTAAATGCCTCTGGAGCTTTTCTCCCTTCTGGCCATACAAATAATGCATTTCTGAAGATTTTTCACAACTTGCCTTCTGCTTCTACCACATTAGAGAAGATTGGAGCAGCAATCCAACACACCTTTATACAACCAGATATTGGACACAATGCAAAATAGGTCTGTTGAAGAGGGATAAGAAATGTTTCATTTTTCTATGAAAGTTTTTCCTGCAAGATCTGTACAGCCCAAGGACATGGAATAGTTTTGTTGTTGTTGTTGCTCTTTGTCTTCAGCAATGAACATCTGGCAATGGGTGCTTTTGAGAAATAGGGAGTGGAACAGGTGCCTCAAAATTGCTTCTGTGTATTAATTAAATAGATCTACGTACCAATGCAACCTTGTTACAGTCCTTTTCCAGTCTTGAAGCAGTTTCTGTTCAAGTTATTATGGCCCTGGGTTGCATATGCAGTAATTAATAAACAAGCCTATGAATATGTATTTTGAAAGATGTATTTTAATATATTTACCGTATTTTCCAGCATATAAGACGACTGGGCATATAAGACGACCCCCTACTTTTCCTGTTAAAATATAGGGTTTGGGCTATACTCGCCGTATAAGACTATCCCTCTTCCAACACACACCAAATAAAAATTAAAAAACATCAGATTTGATTTCAATATGGTAATTTTAATTCAAATGCTTATGACATGCAGGTACTTAGCAGGAAAACTGTCACTTATAAACATAAGGCTGTTTGTCATCAAACATGTAAACATAAAACAGTGCAATTGGATTAAACTTTTCCTAATTCACTCTAAAGCTGAAAGGAAGGATAAGACAATAAACCCATGGGAGCTGCCATGTTGTTTGTTTTCTAAGCTGTCAACCAAACTGGAACTGATGATGATAGGAGGAAGATAACAAACAATAGAGACAGATCTGCCGTTCCAACATTAGAATTGGCTGAAGTGCAGATGCTCCTGATTCCCCCTGTCTTCCCTCAGAATCGCCAATCCAATCCAGTATACAATACCAGCCAATCACGGCAAGCAATGTATTTTCTGTGCACACTGCATACAAAGCCTGCTTGGATTGGGTGGGTCAGCTCTCCCTGCCTGCCAAGCCCTCCCTGTCTCCAAGACGATCCAAGCGGTAGTACGCAATGTGATACTGCCGGCATGAGAAAACCACTGAGAGCAGGGAGAGGGGGCTGCTCCAGGAGCGGCTGGCCGGGATGCAGTGCACGGCTCAGCTAGAGGGCACCTGTCCCTGAAGCTGGAGAAGGACAGCTTCTCCAGTCCGGCTCAGAAGTAAGTTTCAGCATGCCGTATACCAGCTTATAAGACGACACCCGGCATATAAGACGACCCCCGACTTTTGAGAAGATTTTCATGTGTTAAAAAGTCATCTTAAAAGATTGTTCACAAGAGACTTATGAATGGGAATGGAAAAAGTGGATAGATTATGTTCAGAACAAATATCAAACAAGGAAGTATCAAATAGCCTTTATTTGAAAATGTTATATTAAGATAGAAATATTTTAATGTAATGAAGATGAAAATTTATAAGGGGGAGGGAGGGGTTCAAGTTTTATATAAGTTTTATACAAAGGAGGGTTTTTCCTTTTACCTGATATGAGTATACTGTGCGGAAGTCCGGGGGGAGGGGAGGGTTAGGGTGGGTTAGGGAGGTTGGGAAGTTTGGGGTGGGTTGAGGGGGGGGAAAGGGGTGAAAATGTAATTGTAAAACTTTTGCAATAAAAAAAAAGTCGTCTTATATGCCGGAAAATATGGTAAAGTAAGAAAGCATGGTATCACTATATAACTGTTCAAAGACTTCAGGTTTTAGTATGTGGACTGCATTTATAAAACAGAATTGTTGCTAGAACCTCATGTTTCCATGTCAAAAAAGACAAGATAAGAGTTTCTCTTCCAACTTTTGAATACTCTGAAAAGTGTCCAAGTTATATAAAAAAAAAACCTTGAGATTAAAGTACACACAAAAACTCATCCAATTTTGAAAATAGTTTTTTCAGCAGCTGAGCAGGGAGTTTGGCTGTAAAAGCATAGAGAAATTTATCTTGGAGGAAGGGTAATTTGTTTGGCTTTAATCTGAATTTCCTCTATCCACCATGGGGACCTCTTCCTATAAGCAGAGTCATCAAAACACTTTCTCCTTATTGACCAAAAAAGTTCATTTGAATGAAGTCTCTGAAATCTCAAATAATAGCTGCTTTATTTTGTTATATGAGGAACAAAGAAGTCAGTTTCTTTCAGAAAGACCAACATTTGGTTTTTAATGAGACTGTCCAAGGAGCGAGGGGTTTATAATAGTATTTAGATTATACATTTGCAAAAATAAAATAGTTTGAATAGCTTAACTATTAATTCAGAAGATGTCTAGATTTTTCAGTTATATTTAAAAACTGGAAATTGAAAGGGGAAGGCAAAATAAGATTGCAGGTAAAGCAAATACATTGAATTAGAAGGGAATTCCAACATTAATTTTAATGAATTGAACAGAGTACCATTTTGCATATAAAACTATAGTCCTAATATTAATAGTTTATAGTTTAAAACAAAATATTTAGTATAATCATTTTTACGATTATAACTTCATAAATAAAGCTAATCAAAATTTTGAAAAGAGCTTTAAATTCTGAATTCCTGATATAGTTAAATCAGGATTAACACAGTGGTTAAAATTAATGAGAATTTTAACTACTGTTAAGTTTAGGGAAATTTTTAGAAAAAGTAACAATTTCTTAAGGGTTCCCCAATCTCCCTGAACTTGTTGACATATTGTGCAATTTTATAATTTGTTCTGAGAATTATACACATTTAGAAAATGGTGGTTTACAAGAGTTATTGTATAATATTTTACTATTTTATAGTAACTCTCCTAAACCACCATTTTATGAAAGGAAAGATGGATCGTGTAAACAGTTTCTCCTTTAGAATAAAGGAAGTGCTTTTTGAAATAACTTGCAAATTTGGTTTCTGGGTATGGAAATATAATAAATAATAAACTTACAAATTTTATTGCCTTAATATAAATGTACCAAGATAAATCAAATCCATCTTTTTCAGATGGCTTCAAAATTGGTTTGGGCAAATCATGCAGAATTAATCACATCTGTGATAAGTAAATAGAAATCATATTTAATAGCAGTATGTTTTGGGAAGTGGAGGAAAACATGAAGGTGCATTCTTGCAGGTTTTCCAAACATGTTATTAAGTCCATTTTTGGCAGAGAAAATGTTAAATTATATTGACTTGGTGCAGTCCAACAAAAAGTTATGTAAATAAGCAATTTGCTTATTGAAATGTTAGCAATCTATCGCTTTCTTCTCTTGGTTATTTTTTTAAAAATGTTGCAAAATGTTCTAGCATGGAAGAAACATTTTATGCAAAATGGAATGCTTGCAAATCATTGTGACAGAATGTCTAGATTTTATAATCAGACTGTAAACAGTCATTACTTGATTGTGTTGAAATATGAGGAAATACTAATGTTAGTTTGTTTAAATGCAGGAATATGTTGTATGTTTAAATGACTTGATATTGTATATGTTTTAAAAGACTTGAAGAAACGACCTGTTTACATCTTCTTACAAATGTATTTTATTCCATAGCTTGTCGAAAAACGTGTAATTGTATATAAAGGGGATAAAAACAGATGGTTGTGACATGGCTATTAAAATCTAAGAAACATGATATCTAAGTATATTTTGCTGAATAAATATTAGGAAAATGATGTAGCTCGTTGCTTGTTTATATTGCTAACTTCAGAGGTTTTGGTGGTAAAGTATAGCATGTTATGTATTTTTGTTTTGAGAAAAATTATAATATCTAAATCATAAGTAAGGTGTAAGAAAATATGTGAGGAGAGATAAAGAACAGATAAAGACGTAAAAAACAAGGGAAAGAAAAGTGAATAGGTTAACTATATTAATCTACAATATTCAGTATACAATATACAATATATTAATTTACAAATTAATATTAATTTTACAATATATACAATAATACAATATATTAATGTAGATTAATATATATACATATATATTAATTTGTAGATTAATAGAATTATTAATAAATTAATTATTTTCCCCCATTTGACCTCATAATTTTATCACTTCACCAAAAGGTGATGATGAATTATATCTACATGTTCACTACTAAATGCTTCCGTAAAATGGGAAGGGTTTTATAAAACTTTTTTTAACAGTTGTTTAACTAGCCAGCATACCATGTTTCCTCAAAAATAAGACCCTGTCTTATATTTTCTTGCCATCAAAAAAGGCACAAGGTCTTAATTTCGGGCGGACTGTCATCCACTGACTCACCTAGTTTGCCTGCGTCACCCTGGCCTCCTTTTCGCTGTCAGAGGCCTTCAAGAACTTCTTTGGCTTCAGATAGTTGCAGCCAGGCCTCACACATCTTGGCCTATTTCTTTTGCAGCCAGCAAGTGTTTCCTCTCTAGCCGATAACAGAGCTCTGGATCAATCTGGAGCTCCGTTATTGGCTACAGAAGCCTTCAGGAAAGCCTTGCCAGATGCAGCAAAAGAAATGGGCAGAAGTGTGCGAGGTCTGGCTACAACTATCCAAAGGTAAATAGTAGGGAAGCTCCACTTCCCCATCCCCACCCTAGCTTAATTTCTACCCGTGTACCCTGGAGTGGGCGGGATCTTAATTAGGGCTTATTTTGGGGGGCACGGCTTATATTGGGCACACATGTAAAAATCAAGCTAGGATTTTCTGAGTAGGTCGTATTTTCAGGGAAACACGGTATATCTCCAAAATATATTTCTGTTGCTAACTCTGCTAACTAAACCTTTTTGTTCCATTATTTCCTAGATTCATGAGAAATTGCATCACTATGAAAAACACAGCCCTGTGCCCATGTTACACGGTGCATCAGCTTTGGCAGATGATGTAAGTGTGTACAAAATGTCTATTAACATCACAGATTTTAAAGACTGAAAGCAGTGGATATGAATAAATGTATGAAGTAATCATCTGAGAAGAATAGAGAAAACTTTCCAAAGAACTATGATCATAATATTTATCGTCTTGTTTTGAATTGTATTAAGTTTTTAATTCTAGAAACATATAATTTAGAATGGTCCTCATTCTGGCTTGATAACTGAGATAAATTGTAGGCAGCTACATTTTATCTATCTTGAAATTTTTTTTTGTTACCATCTAATATGCTAAGTGAAGAGTGTTGTTATTCGAAAATACATATAGATGAAGTAGCTAATAAACTGAGAGAATAAGAGAAAATACTAATAATAATTAAAGAAATGAGACATCTTTACTAATTGCTTTTATAATTAAAAATGAAATTATGTCAAATGGCATGTTATTTAATTTATTGTTACTATAACTTTATTGTAATTTATCAAAAATTACAATTAAGAAAATAAAAACTAGTACAAACTAAAAAATAAAGGAATTAGAATACAGAATGGTGCAGAAAATAAAAATAGAAAAATAGAAAAAATACAAAAATAGTAAAGAAAAAGAAATGAAATATATATATAAATACTTTCCCTTCATCAATTTTAGTAATTTTATCTCCTTTTCTTAAAATGCAACAAATGATCTCTTCTTTCCATATCCCATCTCTTATCTATAAACAAATCCTTAAAACCTCATTGTTCAGTCCATATCAATTAAAGTCCATTAAGGTTTAGCAGATATAACAACATACGAGTTTTAACCTTGAGCAATTAAATCAACTTTATATTCCTTCCTTTTGCTTTTAACAATCTTGATCTTTAATCCTTCCAAATAATGTCCTAGAACTTGATTTCTTTTCATTTTTTTTGGTCCCTTCTTATAAAATTCTTAAAAGTTTTATGTCTCTTTGTGAATCCAATATAATAATATAATATATTGGACAATATAAAAATGTTGTCCAGGTCACTCTCTTGGTTTGTTATTTGTGTACCCATTTTAACTACTAAAACATCAACTGATTTTATTTGTATATCCTTGTAGCATCTTTTTCCATATCATTCTTGTAGCCTGTCATTTTTAAATCCATTTTCAGATCAATTTCAGTCTTATCCAGTAAAAATTGTTTCTCTTCAATAACATATTTAAATAGCGGACGCCGTAAAATTAACTCCTTGGTCGATTGTTGAAAAATATCTTTCAGTATGCCTATTGTAAAATATTTTGCTCCACCCTGAACTAGCAAGTCAAATTTAAGGAGCCTGATTGGCGTAGGAGGCTAATGCCTCCTACTGAGGCAGCATTTAACATCCAGCTGCCTGCAATTACTGCGAGTTCAATTCTCGCCAGGCTCAAGGTCGACTCAGCCTTCCATCCTTTCTAAGGTAGGTAAATTGAGGACCCAGTTTGTGGGGGCAATAAGCTGACTTTGTAAAAATATACAAAAGTATGAAGGCTATTGCTTAACGCACTGTAATGTGCCCTGAGTCTCCGGAGAAGGGCGGCATATAAATCAAAATAAAAAAATAAATAAAAAAATTGTTCTTCTATTTTAATTATAATCTTTAGTTCCTTCTGGTTCTGTATTGTATCCAATTTTCAAAGCTCCATTCTATAATTTTTTAAAAAAGAATTCAAAATAAAAGTATTTTTCATGTGAAAGATCCTGAAAAATAATTCAAAAATCTTTTTTCAAATCCATCTGGACCCTTAGTCCATTTATAATTTTTCAAAAGCAAAGATCTAATCACTCTTTTGCTGTTGATCCAAAAGGGTTTTTTTTAGTTCTTGTATTTAACTTCTTTCGTGAAGGATTGAAGGAAAGTCACTTAGTATTATAAACCTTATCAATCCTACGGTTCCTAATAGCTGAAAAGCAGTAGACAATCAATTTTTGAAAATTATCTGAGAATTAAGTATCGGTAGTCCTTGCCTAAGGATTGGCTGTTTAATGACTGTTCGAACTTAACAAAGGCTCATAAAGGGTACTTTATAGTCCATAAAGCATTTCCAGCTATTATAAAATGTCAGGCCTCTCCCCATGGTTGTCATGTGCTTGACAACCTATTCACACAACCAGTTGCCAAGTGCCTTATGATCATGTGTTCACAATTTGCAGTCTTCTTTGCTGACTTCTTTAAAAAGTCAGTGGGAAAACTGTCAGGGAAAGTTTCAGGGTTTCAAAGTGTTATTCCCTGCCTCCCTTCCCCTGCACAGAGGGTATGGAAATCCTTCATCTGACTCCAGAAATGAAGTTCAGAACTTCAAGAGTGAAGGAATTGAGTTTGACCCTGTGACTCCCGAGGACGTGGACAGGATGCTGGGGAGGTTGAACGCAACCACATGTTTATTGGACCCGTGTCCCTCCTGGTTGGTGCTGGCTACCCGGGAGGTTGCACGAGGCTGGCTCCAGAGGATTATAAATGCTTCTTTGAGTGAGGGGTTCTTGCCTCCCGCCTTGAAAGAGGCGGTGGTGAGGCCCCTCCTCAAGAAGCCCTCTCTGGACCCCGCTGTTTTAGCAAACTATCGTCCAGTTTCCAACCTTCGCTTCTTGGCGAAGGTTGTTGAGAGAGTGGTTGCGCGACAGCTCCCGCAGTACCTGGATGAAACTGTCTATCTAGATCCGTTCAGGTCCGGCTTCAGGCCCGGGTACAGCATGGAAACGGCATTGGTCGCGTTGGTTGATGATCTCTGGAGGGCTCGGGACAGAGGTTGCTCCTCTGTTCTGGTCCTATTAGACCTCTCAGTGGCTTTTGATACCATCGACCATGGTATCATGCTGCGCCGGTTGGAGGGGTTGGGAGAGGGAGGCACTGTTTTATGGTGGTTCTCCTCCTATCTCTCCGACCAGTCGAAGTCTGTGTTGGCTGGAGGGCAGAGGTCGACCTCAAGGCACTTGGTTTGTGGGGTGCCACAAGGGTCGGTCCTCTCGCCTCTCCTGTTCAACATTTATGTGAAGCCGCTGGGCGAGATCATCCGTGGTTTTGGGGTGCAGTGCCATCTGTACGCTGATGACACCCAGCTGTATATCTCCACCCCAGACCACCCCAACGATGCCCTTGAAGTGATGTCCCGGTGCCTGGAGGCCGTGCGGGTCTGGATGGGGAGGAACAGGCTCCGACTCAATCCCTCCAAGACTGAGTGGCTGTGGCTGCCGGCGTCCCGATATAGTCAGCTGGTGCCATCACTGACTATTGGGGGCGAGACATTGGCCCCCACGGAGAGGGCGCGTAACTTGGGTGTCCTCCTGGACGCACGGCTGTCTTTAGAAGAGCATATGACGGCCGTGGCCAGGGGGGCTTTCTATCAGGTTCGCCTGATACGCCAGTTGTGCCCCTTTCTGGATCGGGACTCCCTATGCATGGTCACTCATGCCCTCGTTACTTCCCGCCTCGACTACTGCAACGCTCTCTACATGGGGCTCCCCTTGAGGAGCACTCGGAGGCTCCAACTGGTGCAGAATGCGGTCGTGCAGGTACTTATGGGGGCGACATGGCGCTCCCACGTGACACCTCTCCTGCGCGAGCTGCATTGGCTCCCAGTGGTCTTCCGAGTGTGCTTCAAGGTGTTGGTTCTCATCTTCAAAGCACTCCATGGCTTAGGACCCGGTTATTTACGAGACCACCTTCTGCCTCCGATAACCTCCCACCGGCCAACACGCTCCCACAGAGAGGGTCTCCTCAGGGTGCCGTCTGTCAGGCAGTGTCGCCTGGCGACCCCCCGGGGAAAAGCCTTCTCTGTGGGGGCACCCGCCCTCTGGAATGAGCTACCCCCAGGGATACAACTAATCCCAGACCTCCGTACCTTCCGCCAGGCCCTGAAGACTTTTTTATTTCAGCAAGCCGGGCTGGGTTAAAAAAATTTAATTGGGTGAATTTTATGGGTAAGGGGTTTTAAATTGGAGAAGCCTAAGATAATTTAATTTTGTTTTAATGTATCTTAATATTTGTATTGTGTGTTTTTAATTCTGGCTGTTCACCGCCCCGAGTCCTTCGGGAGAGGGGGCGGTATAAAAATTAAATAAATAAATAATAAATAAATAAATAAATAAGTAATAATTAATTAATTAATTAATTAATAAAGCGTGGAAGAGAACTCCCGGGCTGAACTGGAAAAATGAAGTAGGAATCATGAAAATCCAAGCTTCATTTCTGTGCCACACCACAAGAGTTCCTTCTGCTCACCGAGGGAACTTCCTGATCTCTTTTGCTTCATGCACTTAACCTATGAGGTTGCTTTATGATTGGGAGAGCCAGGATTTTAGCTATGGAGCAAAAAAATCACATGGCATCTCTCTGAAACAACCGCCTTGCCACTGATGGAGATGCCAATCCTAGCTGTGATCATAAATTGAGGATTACCTATATGCGAACCAATGTCATTTTAGATATGCCAACCATGGTTTGAGCAAGATTGCTGTTTCTTCATCTCTCAGTGAGTAAATCCATCAGAGACTACTCTCTGGAAGTCTTTGTGAAGATCTACTGTCTGGAGCACTTGTGGGTGACCTCCTTGTCTGGGGACGAATTATAAAGAGCTAGTTTGCTTTCCAATTCTTCATACCAATCTGTTTATTAGCTCTGCTTTTAGCAGGATTTTCTTCCATTTACCATTTCTTCTCTGGTGTTTCCTAGAATTTTTATTGATAGAAATCAATCCTGTATTTTCTGACTGTGTGCATAGTTATGTAAATTATGACAAAACACGAGGTGCTGAGAGAAAAATTAAATTGATTTAAAGGAAAAATGGTGATGCATATCTAATCACAATTCTTGTTCTAGTGCTGTATTTTTATTGTAGGCCGACACTTTCATGTATTTTTTTAAAAACATGTCTAAATAGAAATGAGTGGAGAAGGTGTGAAAATTACCTTTTTGTTTTTACAGATTCATAATCGTTGGACTGGATGATTCCAGAATACTAGCTCCTATTATAATGAATTTGCAAAAATAAGTTCTTTTCTATAGCATCTGTATTGCTGTATAACAAGAATGCAGTCATTGCTCTATGAAGTTAGAACTTCTTGCTGTATTATCTAGAACATTGCTTTGGATTATACTCTGACATAGTTGAGTTCACTTTCAACTATCTGAAAGACCGTTCAGGCTTTAGAATGCTGGTGATTTGACTCTTAGCTACATTTCTGTGATTCACTTGTCATACGCTAAACAAGACATTTGCTTCTTGTATGCAAACATCATAAAATCTGGAGTAGTAACACAACAGAAGCACCATGATTCTGCATTACAGCTCTAAACAAAAAAGCTACTGTGGGTTTTTTGGAACCAGTATATATTTCATCTCTTCACTCACAAGCTAGTTTTTATAGACCGCTATAAGTTTGATCCAGCCATTTTTACAAGCAGTGCTTTGTTTGCATGCAAAAGACCATTCACTTAGATGACTATTCTGGGATTTGCTCTTATTGCTATAAATCAGAATGTGATCTGGGTGCTGCTGCCAGAAATGGTCAGCTTAAGTCAAATTCAGTTGAAAGCCTTGCCCAGAATATAGTGCAAAGGACAGAAAATGAAGAGCAGTGATTGATTATCTGTTTTCCTTCATGCTAAAGCTACTTGAAAGTAATAAATTTGAACAAAACTGATGTTGGGTTGTCATCAACACATTGAATAAAACAATGTATTGGCTAATGTTCTTTGGGTCGTTTTAATTTCCTTCACAGCTGGCTGAAGAGTTGCAGAATAAACCACTAAACAATGAGATCAGAGAACTCTTGCAGCTGCTGTCCAAACCCAGTCTCAAGGTAAGGGTTTGTGGTTTGTACCTGTTAACCTGCAGAATTGCTCACTTCTCAGTTTTCAAAATATGGTGAAATTTTATTAACATTCTTTATCCATGTGTACATGCAGAATTGCTAGAATAAAATGCTGAAGGCAATTAGAGAAAAATATATATAGCACATTGTTTGATTGTAGTTTAATGATATATTTTATATCTTATACCATACAGAAAGATTAAAAAGCAATAAAGTATTAAACATAAATATAAATATTTTTAGCTAAAAATTCATTTCATTGGTACCATACAAAATCCTTATACAAAAGACTGTCGTTATTGCTATTAAGCCAAATCTTGCTACATTCTTAAGAGTGATATCAATTTTGGACAGGATCTCAGGGGTCATCTACTTCAAGCAGTTATTCAATGTAAGATCTGCTAAAGTAGTTTGGACAAATGGCCGTCCATTTGTGCAGATCTTACTGTGGTGCAAGACACATCCAAAGGATTTACCAAAACAACTGGAGAGAATCCAGTCAGTTTATTCAATCCTGTAAGTCATTCAACTGTGTCTTGTAGCAAGAAACCTCAGAGTCAAGTTAACATAAGTATGTATACATGTAAATGTGTTACACACATAAATGCTTTCCGTGTATCTGCATTTCTTCCTTCACCTTCGTTTGTAAATGTGAAAATGACCATTGCAGTTATTGCAGTTCACATTCGGATACTGGGCTCTCACATTCATTGCATAAGCCACAATGTAATTTGTTTTGGCATAGCAGTTTGTGTAGATCTGCCCAAATGAAAAGTAAACAGTATATGAACCTTACCAATTGTAATATATTAAATAAAGCAAGGATAAATAAACCATGGTTTATGATGTGTTAATCCAATTATTGTGTTGGATCTCAATTCGCTCTTACTACCTTCTCACTGGTTTTCATTTCAACAAGAGCTAAGTTCAGTTTGTAATAAACTAACTTTGTCTGCATTAAACTATGCTATCACTCTCACAGGTATACAAATTTATCTGGGCTTACTGTAAAAGCTAGGCAGGGTAGGAGCAGTCTAATAGGAGACCTCTAGGAATTACAAGGATTGTTGGCTGCACTTGGAAATGACAAAGTCATATTTCCGTATTTAATATTGCTGCCAAGAAAACTGTCGGAATATGTCCATTTTGTGGTCCTGAATCAAGTTCATTTCGAAAAAGATTTCACCTTTTCACCTTTTTCAAATTTATCTGGTAAGTTCTTCCTTGCTAAACCCCATCATGTGGTGGTGATTGTGCCTGGTTTAGAGTGACCTACTTTGTGGGAATTCTTAGCTAATTGGCTTTTGCAGTTTCTGCTGAAGTAGAAGTTTCTGCTTCCAAAATATGTGGATTAAAATAAAAGTTGTGAAAAACGGTAGAAACAGTATGCTTCCTAAATGCAATTTGGTGATGTACATAGGCCAAAAGCATAGCATTCAGATGAATCTTTTGAGGCATTACAATGATAATGGGATTGGTATGTATCCAAAGGAAAATTGGCTTGCGTGTAGCTAATGTAGAAGACTCATCATGCTTTCCTGCATCAGTGTTAATAACAACTGAAGCATTGCTGCCTCGTGCGATTAGCAGTACACTGAATTAATTTTATGTTTGAGGAAAAAGAAAGAGATCTATTTATCAGGGCGAAATGTTCCAATTTGGTTCCACTTGGTGTGCTAGGGGAGTAATTCAGGAAAAGCATAAACTTCTTATATCACAATTGTTAGATAATTGGCAGTCAGGTTGCTCTAAATAAATTTGAAAATCAGTACAAATAGATCAAGCAACAAATATTCAATTTTGAGAATGGCAAAAAGCTAAAAAAAATGAATCAAGCAGGCTTCTTGAAGTTGTTCAGGGAAGAAAACCAGAGAAGTTCAATTCCTTAAAGTAAGTAAGAAAAAGAAAATTATTTTTTTTATAGAGAGCAATGGAAAAGTGGGTTTTGTTTTTTTTTTACTTTTATGCTATCTTGTTCTTTTCCCTGCTTCAGCAATGTAATTTGGTGTCCATGCAAGTTTATTATCTTACTGGTTATAGTTGCTTACCCATTTCCAGTAAGTGGTTTAATGAAATAAATTTGAACATAATATGGGTATATGCTGGACTACTGTCTTATCATGCCAAAACATATTATGAATCTTTATGTTTAAAAGTTTCTAAATGAATACTGTACAGGTAGCCTTCAACTTACTACCACAATTGAGCCCAGAATTTATGTTGCTAAGTGAGAAATTTGTTAAGTGAGTTTTGCCCAATTTTTTTACTTTTCTTGCCACATTTGTTCACTGAATCACTGCAGTTGTTAAATTAGTAAAAGGGTTGTTAAGTGAACTTTAACAGAATAACAGAGTTGGATGGGACCTTGTAGGTTATCTAGTCCAAGCAGGAGACCCTACAACTTTCTGACAGATGGCAGTCCAGTCTGTTCTTGCTTGTCAGAAGATAGCAAAAGAGGATTGCATGACTCCTGGACACCGCAGCCATCATAAATGTGAATCAGTTGTCAAGCATCTGAATGAAAATCACATGACCATGAGGATGCTACAATGGTCATAAGTGTGAAAAATGACCATAAGTCCCTGTTTTCAGTGCTGTTGTAACTTCAAATAGTCACTGTTGTCGAGAACTACCTGTAGTCAGCCTGCATGTATGTACCAAGACAAAAAAAAATCCTCCTTCTCTATCTATTCATCCATCCATCCATCCATCCGTCACACTACAGTACAAAGTTTATTTTGTTTTATTCCCAGCAATTATTCTTCCTGTTATCCCGTGTGGTTCTTCTGTTTTACTCTCTACTCAATTCTATTTTATTTACTATTCTATAGTCTGTCCAATTATTACAGTACTGTGTTCTAAATAAAAAATACTCTAACATTGTTTTGTACAATATTTAATTATTTAAATTATCCAAATCTGTTTTTCTTTTGGTCTAATTCTCCTAGTCCTTTCTGTCCGCACTGTCCCATAGTTGTGTGACAGGTAGTCCTCGATTTACGACCAAAATTTAGCTCAAAATTTCTGTTGTCAAGTGAGACATTTGCTAAGTGAGTTATGCCCCATTTTACAACCATTCTTACCTCAGTTGTTAAGTGAATCACTGCAGTTGCCAGTTGTTCAGTGAATCTGGCTTCCCCATTGACTTTGCTTGTCAGAAGGTTGTAAAAGGTGATCACATGACTTTGGGACACAGCAATAGTCATAAATATGAACCAGTTGTCAAGCATCTGAATTTTGATCACATGATCTTGGGGATGCTGCAAAGATTGTAATTGTAAACAACAGTCATGAGTCACTTTTTTCAGTGCTGTGGTAACTTTGAATGGTCACTAGATGAACTGTTGTAAGTTGAGAACTTCCTGTAGTCTGGATACTGGATGAAAAATGGTTCCTGGGGTCAGTTGCAACATCACCAATCTAATAACCCACTTGTCTGCTAGTCAGGAATGTTATCTGTTAGGGGCAGGGCCAACTCTCTCACACACACACAAAACTGTATTTTCTGATTTTGGCTGCCTTTTTGCTATTTATTTCTGTTGCATTTTACTTACCTGTCCTTCAGCTATCTTTCCTTCTGTGGACTTGTTGTCAACTTCAAACCGAACCTGGCAGAAGCCATTTTGTGGTTTCTCAGTTGCCACACACTATTGGGTGGCGGGGGGGCGGGCAAAGGAGGATGGAATGCATTGTCACAGAACCGTCTCGTGGGAACTAAGGTCATTTCCACAGGTGTCGGATGAAGTTGGAGAGGAGTGCCTAAGGAGCCTGCCAATTAACCTAATTGGACAATGTGACCTGTGACACTTGGAGAGGAGATCATTTACTATTTTAACTATACTGAAACTGCGGGGAATATTTAGAGTTGGTTTTACATTTAACTGTGCCAATATGATGTGCCAGTAAGTTCTTTGAAAGAGATCTCAGTCTCAGAGTTCTGATTTGCTTGGGGTTCATTAGTGGGAACTTTGACACATGTCTTTTCTTTGGATGTTCTTCACATAGTTCTTGTTTGTTTGCTGAACAGTGACTTCAACTGCTGCTCTTCCTTCTCACCCCATCTCTCCTGGAATCTTACTGACCTCTTGCAATTGGGGACCAAAAAAAGGGAGTGGGGAGGGAGGGAGTACAGTGGCTTGCCATTGGACCACTTTCTCTTTTTCATACTATGTATCCATTAGGTGGCTTATAATGGGCATCTGTTTCAAATTTGCTTCTGCTTTTTAGAATTTGTTTTCAGTTTTTCTCCTCTACCATTTGAAAGCTTTTTTGAGAACTTTAAAAATTGATTAACTAGATGTTGCTACAGCAGTATCATCTGTCACGGTTACTCTACTGTTGGAGAATTTTAAAGACTCCCTAATTTAATTGTTTTTATTCGAAAGACTTACTGATGACCTTGTGTGGGCTCAGAAATCAGAAGGATGAGGCACAGTTAGAACTTGGAAGGAAGACTTTTAGGGATTAACAGGACTGTAAACTAGACTGGAAAGCTGAAAAAAATGTGGCAGCCACCTTTGTATCATGTTTATGAATCATCAGGAGATTTTTCTGTTTGAAGCAAATGGATCTGATTAAATAATTTTAAAAATCCTTCTGAAAGTATGGATTGAATTAGGAAGGGAGGAAAAAGAGGTGCCATAGAAAAAAAAAATGAGTACTGTAACCAGATGGCATGAAGTAGCTGCTTCTTTGAGTGGATATTTAAAAATATGTAGACAGTCCAGTGTCTCCTGATAATAACAATCTCAAAGAAGAGGAAATGAGTTTAAAGAACGAAAAAAGCGCTTAACTTCGTATGTACTATATTTGTATTAGTAAGAGCTGCAGACCAGTTCCCTGGCTCAGAAGAATAGATATTCAGTGTTTAAAACTTTCAGTGCAGGAAATTATCTTTTTTTTTTAATATATATGTAAAATTAAAATTACCATGGTAAGGAAAAATCACTGTAATATTATTCCAATTAGCACTGTTTGAGCAGCAGTCGTTGTTTTAAAAGGATAAGAATATCATGTCATATGGATGGATATTATTGAGCTGGATTAGTATGTATCTTTTGTTCAAAAGAGAGAGGATGGTTAAAAAAGACTATATATTCATATCTTGGTTAGTTAATTGTAATACTTTTGGAACGATAATGATGATTGCATTTTTTTCTTGAGTTCCGAATTCAGTTTAAGAATAGATTTTAATATATTTTCTTATACATTGAAATGAGAACTAGTACCAGTTCATTTTGCGCAAAGAATATTGTACATCAACTATGTATGGTATGGGATTTTCAATGTTCCATTTTGATCAGGTATATAAATCCAATATCAATATTTATATTAGGTTACACATGAATCATACTAGCTTTAATATTATAAATGTGATGCAGGGTTATATTAATGAATATACCTAAAAACATTCTTCTGTTCATATGAATAATAGCTTTTAGATGGTGAATCTGGAAAAATAACAATCCTGTGAAGACAAGATCTCTAAAATACGCATAACCATTAAACATTTTCTTTCTTTTCATGAACAAAAAGAATCCAGTTTTCTGCTTCTCTTCACTGATGTCTTAGAAGTTTGTGTTTGTATTGCAGTTTTGTTAAATTGAACAAATACATCCTTTCAACAATACAGAATGCAGCTCCTTTGATTTTATTCTGGAACAAAGTACTGTTCCTAAGCTATGAGGGACACCGTGCCAAATCACTGCTGATGAGATGCAAACTCTATCTTGGTCTGCAACAGTAATGGTAAATTACCAATGCAGATATGTTTTATGCCTTTTAGTTGACAGTTGTTTTTAATCCCCCCCCCTTTTTTTTTGCAGGCTTTGCTTTCTGTGCACGATATTGTTGCTGAGAAAAGCTATGATCCTGTATTGCCTCCCATGCCTGACGATATTGATAATGAAGAAGACTCTGTGAAAATCATCAGGCTTGTAAAAAATAGAGAACCCCTGGTATGTTTTAGCACTTAAATAATAATAAGCAGCAGCAATACCAACAGCATTTGGCTAATATTCTAAAAATGAGTTGGTGGCATCACATGGTTTTGTACTAACCAACAGCTGGACTCCATCCAAACTTATATTATTTTCATTCCTTGCCATACAATTCAGTGTGAACAGTTAGTCACATTTAAGCCATGCTGATTCGTGCAGCTAGCTAAAGAAAAAAATAATGGAATCAGGATCCAGAATCTGATTGTATTCTGCATTTTTATTTTCAAAGAGAGCCAAGAAGACCAAAGAGACCATTATGTGTTATGTTGTTTTTATGATCTTCTTCACAAGCTGATCAGTCTGTTTGATCATCTTCACAAGCTGACTTTATGATCTATTGTTTCTTCTGCTTCTTGCGCAATCTATATTTTGAATCATTAGATGATTTTTCAGTTCCGGCCTTGATTGCATTAGTTCAGATGGCTTCAACTTGAATAGCCAAAATAAAGCTTTCAGTTTCTTTTTTTAATTCCAGTTATCAATCATTGCCAGATTTTATCTTTTATCTACTCCCTCCCCTTCATGATTGAACAGTTAAATCAAATACTTTTTATAATCAATCCATAAAAGCTATATTGGTTCGTTAGCTTTTGTAGTTCTCCAAAATCAAAACATCTATCAGAAGTTGATTGTTTGTGCCTCTATTGTCCTATTGTCCTTCTATTCCTGTTCTGTTCTTTAGAAGAAAATGTTATCATTTTCTTCTAAATAATCATGGATGTTGTCCACTATTATGCCAAGTTCAAGATAAAAATCAAATGGAAAAACTAATAATAACAGCAACAATAATTTTAAAAAATTCAAGTTTCCAAAAACAGCATCTAGAAAATTGTTTTATGTGGTTCAACTTTAATTTCATAGTAATTCTTAAATTTATTTTTAAAGGGAGCTACTATTAAAAGGGATGAAAACACAGGAGCTGTTGTTGTGGCTCGGATAATGCGTGGGGGAGCGGCAGACCGAAGTGGTAAGAATTTTTAAACTATGTTAACAGGTATTGAATGCAGAATTTAATTTCCAAATTTTTAAATGTTAAATCAAACAAAATCTATTAATTGGATCTTGCTGTCATGGAATATACCGTATTTTTCGGAGTATAAGACGCACTGGAGTTTAAGATGAACATACCTTTTTTGGTGAGGAAAAGAAGAAAAAGAAATCTCCCTCTGCCTCTGAGCATTTTTGCTGCACTGCAGCGAACAGCCTGCTTTACTTTCATTTTCGTTTTCAGCATAGCTTGATTAGCAGAAGGGGGAAAAAAATCTGCTCTAGCAATTTATCTTTTTGCAGCAAGCAGCAGAGCCCTGTGCAAAACAGCTGAGAGCAAATCAGCTGAGAGTCGGGAGGCCGATCCAATCAACTTGTGCTAATTAGGCTGTGCTGAAGCTGAAAGGAGCTGTTTTTTCTTACTGTTTGCTTGCAAGGAGGAAACTGCTGCGAGGCAGAGCCAAAGGGTGGGAGCCAGTGGGTGGGCAGGGCTACATTTGGTGTATAAGATGACCTAAATTTTCACCCCCTTTTAGGGGAAAAAAAGGTACGTCTTATACTCTGAAAAATACGTAATTCATCTTTTATATAGGTATAGATTATTGGAGCAGATGTACAACCATGATATTGTGTATATTATGTATGCAGTACTTTAAAAAAAGGAGGGAAAGGATGATGTTATTTTTTTTCATATTATGACAGTTTGTAAAATCAGTTTCTATATTTAAGTATCAAGATATTTCTGCCACTTTACAACAATACATCACACTTCATGTAGATTGTAGACCTAATATATTAATAATTAGAAATTCTGCTTGATAACAAACAAAAAGGTTTTTATAAACTTGCCAAAAGAATACAGTATACACAGTGTTGGAGAATGTTTATTGAAAAAGAATTTCACTATCTTTGGTTCTAGCTAATATCATTCCATTAATCAATGAAGTTTCTTCTTCTGTAGATGGAGCTCCATTCTGGAGATTTCTCAGTTTTCAACTCTGCCAAAAGCAATCACTTTCATAATTGCCTCCCAGCCCTTAAGAAAACTAGTGCAGAAAATTAGGGGCTGCCTGGTGATGAAGTGGTTAGGGAAGTTCATCAGCTTAATGTTGGATATAATTCATTGTTGATATAGACACACATGAGCACATATGCACACACATATATAAATCATCAGTACACAACTAGGCTTGTGAAGAAGTAAAGCTAAAGTTTAGTTGGAAAGAGAAAAAATGTTCAGGTTGCAGTGGTTCATTTAATATAAGAATTATTTGACTGGTACATAACCGTGTTTCGTAGGTCTCATTCATGTAGGTGATGAGCTGAAGGAAGTCAATGGAATTTCAGTGGAGGATAAAAAACCAGAAGAAATTATACAAATTCTGGTGGGTTGAAAACAGAATATTTAATTGAAAAACACAGAAGACTAATTTTTCAATATTGATGTTTTTGATGCTATTGTCTGAAGTTCCTAGTAGATGTTTATTAAAGAAAATAGTATAAAGAGAAAGAGTATAAAGCATACTCACATAAAAAAGTGAAGCAACTAAGTTACTTTTTGGCAAAAAAACAAACAATACAAAGCTAATGATATTCCTTTTACTTGCATAAAATATAAAATAGATATATTGAGACCAACACAAAAAGTACTAATTTAAAAGAAGTCTCCTCCCAATGTTGTTCCAGGTTAAATTTTGCTCTCTACAGTGTAAAAAAAAATGGCTCATATCACATGTGAAAAATCCATTATTGGCTTTTGGAAAAGTTGTACATTCTCAAGTAATAATTCCTTCTATGTTCAATGCAGACTTAAGATTCAAGGAAATAATTTATTGAGTAAATCTTTATAGCATATTTATTGTATATATCTGATAAACAGCTATCGTCTTCTAAATTATAAACAAATTGCATTATATTATATAAATATATAATTCCGTCTGATAGAAAATAGAATATTTAATTCATGTACAATAGTTCAAAATTGTTTGCTATTAAAGAATAGGAATTGGACTGGAATCAGATGCAGATTCAATTTATTATGTCTTTTTTTATTTTAAGTACATAATTTAGTAATTTATATTTACATATTTTAGTCTCTGTCCCAAGGAGCCATTACGTTTAAGATTATACCCAGTATCAAAGAAGAAAACTCATCAAAAGAAGGCAAGGTAAATACTTGTTGGATTCAACTAAGATTCTTCATGTGATGGCTATGTAAAATTTATTACTTACTCATTTAGGCTTAAATGCCAGCTCAATCCAGCATTCTTTTTCTATCTGTAAATGTTTTTATCATGATAGGTAAACTTATTTTATGCCAACAAGCAACAGTAATAGAATTTCTTAGATTTTAAATAATTTAGTGTGGTTTTAAATAATTTAAATAGTTGAGTGTATTCTTTTCTGCAGATCTTCATGAAAGCTCTTTTTGACTATAATCCCAATGAAGATAAAGCAATTCCCTGCAAAGAAGCTGGGCTTCCTTTCAGAAAAGGTGATATTCTTCAAATCATGACCCAAGATGATGCAACCTGGTGGCAAGCCAAGCTGGAAAGTGATGCCAATCCCAGAGCAGGCTTAGTTCCTTCAAAACACTTCCAGGAAAGGTATGTTATTGCTGATCCGATTCCCCAACCCTCACTCCCCAACACTTAAAAATGTGATCAGTATAACCATTAGAGCTGCACTGGAATGCAGTACAAAGCCTGAACTCGGTATGCTGGCTAGGGAATTCCGTGAGTTCTTAAAAGTAGCCAAGTTTGAAAAATAATGGTTTAAATTGGATGTTATTATTCAGCTGCTTATACTGATAATGACAAAACCTGACAGAACATTGATAATCTTTTTTTGCGGGAATAAAACAGATGGAAAAGAGGACACCAGTATTTACACCACTACTTGTAGAACGTGCTGATGTGTTAAGACAATGTTACCACTTCCTTAAAAAGAAGAAGACTCCGGAATTTATTTTAGGAGAGTTTAAATAAACTGCACTGTTTATTAAAATTCTGGGTGATTTAAAAAAAGCAAACAAACTCAAAACAGATATACAAATAGTCCTCGACTTACAACTATTTGTTTAGTGACAAATAGAAGAAAGTGACTTATGACTGCTTTACAACCATTGCAGCATTCCCATGGTCATATGATCAAAATTCGCTGACGATTGCAGTGTCCTTGTAGGGATCATGTAATCAACTTTTGCAGCCTACTGACAAGCAAAGTCAGTGAGAAAGCCAGATTCATTTAACAACTGTGTAACTAACTTAACAACTGCAGTGATTCAGTTAACAATTGTGGGAAGAAAGGTCATAAAACAAGGCAAAAGTCTCTTAACCATGGTCTTGCTTAGCAATAGAAATTTTCGGCTCAATTGTGATCATAAATTGAGAACTACCTGTACATATATATTGATACCAAAAAAACATTAAAAATAAAAGAGCTTAAGTTTTGTTTTCTTCCCCTCCTCAAATTACTTGATAGGAGACTTGCTTTAAGAAGATCAGATGTACAGTTTCAGCCCTTGAAGATTTCAAATAAGAAATCATGTAAGTCTGTTGCTACACAACTTGCTTTTTGCATTTACAAATTACTTAGGTCCATGCTTTAAGGAATGATGCTATTCATTCTTTAGGCCCAAACCTCTCTACTAGTATAAGGAAAAAATGTTGGTGTTGCTTCTGTTACCAGACCTTAAAGTATATGCTTTTACTATGGTAAAGAAAGTAAAATAGATGTAGGAAATAGATTGTTTAAACAGTTCTATTAATGTACCACTCTTTAAACTTCCAGGTTAGTTTTAGTTCCAAAAATAAATATTCTGTAATGTAATTACGCCAGGGACGTGTTAGCTCAGTGGCTAAGACGCTGAGCTTGTCACTGCCGAAAGGTCGGCAGTTCAGTGGTTCAAATCCCTAGTGCCGTATAATCGGGTGAGCTCCCGTTATTTGTCCCAGCTTCTGCCAACCTAGCAGTTCGAAAGCACATTAAAAAATGCAAGTAGAAAAATAGGGACCACCTTTGGTGGGAAGGTAACAGCGTTCCGTGCGCCTTTGGCGTTGAGTCATGCCGGCCACATGACACAGAGATGTCTTCGGTCAGTGCTGGCTCTTCGACTTTGAAATGGAGATGAGCACTGCCCCCTAAAGTTGGGAACGACTAGCACATATGTGTAAGGGGAACCTTTACCTTTACCTTTTTAATGTAATTATTACTAAATTGCAAATATGCACTATTTTTTAAAACAAAACTCTTGTTATGATAATATTTATCACACCTAGAATCATTTCATATTTGTGTATTAATTTTCCACTTCACTGACATGTGCTATTAAGAATATTGTAAATAAATGATGGTTTGTAGCCATATTTCCACTCTTCTTCTTTTCCATGCTGGAATTGGTAGAAATACTTCATCAAGCCTATTATTATTATTATTCCATTTTCCTAAAGCTTTTGTTCTATATTGTGAAAACATTTAATGTTTGAAATAATCTTTGGTTTATTATGTTCTCATTCTCATTATCTACCTCAGCACCATGCTTCATGCTTCAACAATTTTCATTCTGTCATCATCGAAATTTGATGGTAGGATATAAGAAAATAAGAGGTTTAAAACATGGGTGATTTGATGAAGCAAAGCAAGCCATGCTTAAGAACAGATTCTATAAATAAATAAACATTTTGAGATCAAGAGATATTTATTCTTATTTTCCTCACGCTACCAGAATTAAAAATAAGTAAATAAAAACTTCTATTAATTTATGTCATATTATCGCTAGCACTGATGATATTACCTCGTTTGGATAATGAAATGTCTACAAGAAAATGACAGCTCAGAGAGCACCAAGGACCCTTATATATGTTACACAGGAAAGAACAATAATGATACCAGCCTAACAAGTGGTCAAGACTCTATCATTTGTCCAACTGTTACTAATGTTTAATTGAAATTCTGGATTTGAAGAAATAAATCGTGTTGATTTTCAGATGAGGTCTGAAGAGTAACTAAGCCCAGGAATTGATTAATCACAAATTTCTGGAACAGTCAGCTTAAAAAAAAAAAAGGTTCAGAAACTTATCAGGCATAGTGGAACCAGTTGTAGATACTACCATATTTTCCAGCGTATAAGACGACCCCCGAATTTTCCTGTTAAAATATAGGGTTTGGGCTATACCTGCCGTATAAGACTACCCCCTCTTCCAACGCACACCAAATAAAAATTAAAAAACATCAACTGGCTCACCCACAATGTAAAAGCAGCTGTGCTAGACCCAAAATGGCTCCTGCAACAAGCAGGAACCTCACACAGCCACAAAAAGCCCAAAAAAACAACACCACACACACAACACAACACAACTGGCTCACCCACAATGTAAAAGCAGCTGTGCTAGACCCAAAATGGCTCCTGCAACAAGCAGGAACCTCAGACAGCCACAAAAAGCCCAAAAAAACAACTTTCATACTTTACACACACAAAATTCCACATACAGCTTTGTGAGATTTTGTGTGTTTGTGTAGTTAGAGGGAAACACTACAGAAACACACTAAATCTCAGAAAGCTGCACAAATATTATTTTATTTTATTTTTATTTTTATATGAAAACTAAATTTAAAACTTCCTAAACTTTAAATGGCTAGGTCTAAAAAAGAACAACTAAAGAAAACCTCAATTAACTATTTTTTTTAAAGCTCCCAAAGGGGAAAAAAACTTACCCAATAGAACAGGGGTCTCCAACCTTGGCAACTTTAAGACTTGTAGACTTCAACTCCCAGAATTCCTCAGCCAGCTTTGTTTTGCTGGCTGAGGAATTCTGGGAGTTGAAGTCCACAACTCCCTGCCTGCTTGATTGCAGGCAGGGAGTGGCTTGTGGATGGAATGGATTGAGACAAGCTAAGCAAGGCAAGCGTTGCGACTAGCATCTAAGGTAAGCAAGCTGGAGGGGGAAATTTTTTTTCCTTTTATATGGCTCTGGCGATCCCAGCTGCGTTGCCTGATTAGCAGGCAACTCAGCTGGGATCGTCAGAGCTTGGATCACCAGAGCCATGTAAAAGAAAAAAAGTTTTACATGGCTCTGGCGATCCCAGCTGAGTTGCCTGATTAGCAGGCAAAGCTGTGATCGTCAGAGCTTGGATCGCCAGAGCCATTTAAGGCTCGTCAGAGCCTTTCCGGCTGGTCTGCCTGGTTACAGGAGAACGACACCCGGCGTATAAGACGACCCCTGACTTTTGAGAAGATTTTCATGTGTTAAAAAGTTGTCTTATACGCCGGAAAATACGCTAACTCTTTGCTTTATATAGTAGCACCTAGATCCGTGATGGCGAATCTATGGCATGCATGCCACAGGTGGCACGTGGAGCCATATCTGTGGGCATGTGAGCATTGTCCTAGCTCAGCTCCAGTGCTCGTGCACGCAGGCCAGCTGATTTTTGGGCCTCCGGAGGGCCTCCTGGGAGGTGGGGAAGGCCATTTTCATTCTCCCCAGGGTCCAAGAAAGCCTCTGGAGCCTGGGGAGGGTGAAAAATGGGCTTACTGGGCCCACCGTGCCATTCTGTGCCAAAAGTGCGGGTCGCACGGGGGGTTGCACGTGCATGCGCAAGGGGCAGGGCGCATTGAATTATGGGTGTGGGCACATGTGCGCACGACCACCCTGCGCTCCCCCCGTTTTTGGCACATAATGGCAAAAAGGTCAGCCATCACTGACCTAGATTCATGTTTGTAAATATGTGGTGTCTCAATTGCATGTTATCCATTTGATGGTTTCTCCTGAGGACTTGGATCTATAGTTCTTACAGTCATTCAGCATAATGATTCTTTCTTTTTGTTATGATTATTTTAGATTTCATGTGCCCTTTAAAGAAATAAAAACAATTCATCATTTGGCTAGATCTTATTTCATGAGCAGATGTTAAATTCAAGGGGCAGTATTCAAACAAGAATTAAAATTACATATTTTATTAAATCTGAAAAAGTAACACCAAATTTATATGTTGGCATAACTGATAGTAATACGTCTATTAAATTTTAGAGTCTGTTAATTCATTTTTCTTAGTAAAATACTGTTTTGTTAGTTAGCAAAATATCCCTATTAACTCAAAAATGATATTTTCCTCCTATTATTGAATTGAGATTTTTTTTTCATGTTTACGATTATAGCAAAATAATTTCAGCCTGATTCCCCCCCTCCAATTTGATTAGCACTGTGCTAATCAATTAGCACTGTGCTAATCATAAGTGTTCTTTTAAAAAATATAGTATTCACCCTTTGATATTTTCTTGCACAAATCGTTTTTGTGACCAAATTGTAACATTTATGTTTTGAAAATGTTTTGTTGTTGTCACTAAATTGAATCATGTCTCTAAAGAATTTTAAACTTTGTCTAAGATCCTAAAATTGCACTACAGTCTGAAAGATATTTTGAATGCTTTGTGTACACATGTTCTAGATTGATTTATGACCCTTGTGGATTGATACTCAGTCATAAAATATATTATAAACTAGAAGACACTTTTACTTTTCCTAAAGTTTATTGGGAAGAGCTTATACATCGCCCATGTCTTCCAAGCAGTACATGTGAAGGAAATTCTTAGTCATTCAGAAAAACGAATTGATCTGGAAATGTTGTTTGTTCTACATACAGAATTATCTGTCTGATCCCTCAGAAGACATTCGTAGTTTAAAAATAAATTGTGTCAATGTCTTTTTAAATAATGCATGGGACATTTGTTTAATCGCATTCTTTTATTCATTTCATTTCCCACCCTACCCTCTTTTTTGGATATTAATTTTTCTTCTAATTCTGTAGAGATTCTTAGTCGTCCAGGTCATGATAGTCCCAAGGTATTTCTTCCAAAACAAGGACTTTCTTGGGTTTTTTTTTTCTTTGAAAACATTTCACTTCTCACCAAGAAGCTTCTTGATTCTAAATTAAACTAAAACTGAACTGAAAAAGCTTCTTGGATGAAAAATGAAACATATTCAAAGAAAAGAAGAAGAAAGTCCAGTTGTGTTTTGGAAAAACCATATTGGGACTTCTTTTCATTCATTCCAAAAAATGAGCTCTAGTATAGCCTATTGCCAAATATTAGTTGACAATTCATTGACAGCTCTAAATATAGAAACAATAAACATCTTACAGAAAACAAGTACCGAGTTAGTGATATAACTGTATGGCTCAAGTCCCTATTAGGAACTCTTTGTACAGCCTTGGCCTGAGAAATTTGAACATGTTATTTGAATTCCAGATCATAAGGGGGGCAGTATGGTAATGAATTAATCACACAATTATGTGATTGAAGTGCCATAATATCGGTATAATACTCTTGGTAATTCAACATCCTAGTTAAACAAAACAAATGACAATTTCCGCCAAAAGAATTAGCTACCTTCTCTTCTGTCTCAGCTGAATGCTTTGTTAACGAGAGAAAACAGATTCTGGCAAATTTAGCAGAGGCTAAACATTTCTCTAGTACCGGCTGTCCTACAACAGATGTTGCATCAATTAAAAAGAGCAAACTTTGGGAACCTACTTCCCAATGAAAACTACTTAGAATTATGTTCTTAATGCATTCTCAATGCTACTCAACTATATGTTTTCTTCCATCATTTTATTATTATTTGCTGAAAATATTATTTTAAATAAATCGTGTCTGCTTGTTTGTTTTTTGGCTCTCCTAAGCTGAGGAGACAGTTGAGTGTGGTAGGTGTCTTTCTTCCGAGTTTTAAATTTTTCATTCTTTTACTGTGTTCTCAGTCTGTATAATCTTGCCTCCTGTTTTTCCCCTCTTGCTTTTCAGAGAAAATTGAAGGTACACATGTAAGTTTCGCTGCTTGGTGGTAGAGATGGTCTGAAAGCTAGATTAATTAAGGCATCTCTACTTTAGAAGCAATTAGAAAAATAAATGTGGCTTGTAACCGCACATTTAGTGTTACAGACTAGCAATTTAGCTAGTGCAATACAGTTCCAAATCTGAGTTATCGTGTGCTGTGAAGGCTATAAGCAAGTTGGCCATGTGCGCAAGGTAACATGCATGCATGAGGATAACTGGGGTAAGGCATGGGGTATTACTCATTGCCGGATGTGCCTTTTCTATTTATTATTCCCTCCACATTTCTCTTCCTGCCCGCTCTGGAAAGAAAAAAAATCCTCCTGCAGAAATATGTTTTGGTGTATGGATTGAATTTGCAGGCTTTGACTAAATTTGTGGTAATTTATTTGAATGTTACTGGGAAAAAAACATAAGATAATAAGCAGGGTGCATTCATTCAAAACATTACAGTTGGCCTAAAGATAGAGTCAGTGCTGTTGCATGATTCTAAAAGAATTCATTTTTAAAAAAGTCTTTTTCCATTGCAGATTTCAGCAACTTAATTTTAGAACCTATTTTCTCAATTTACAGGGGTGTATTTTTTCCTTCTTAAACTGCTGTGATGCTGTCATTTGCAGAATACATAATGATTGCAGGTCATTAATTCACCAAATCAACCGTTTATTGTAACTAAAAAAACTATAACCTGTTTTGTCAAGAGAGCTCTGGCATATTTTGACAAGCATGAAAATATTTTGGATTGAGCAAATGGGCTATATGTTCATCAGAAACCCTTTCTGTCTGATCCATTGAGCCAAACATAAAACCTCTTTGATATTCTTTGTAAATAATTTCATCTTTGCTTCAGCTACTGTAATTTTTATCTTCCACTAAAGCTAAATAGAACACTTTTAATTTCTTTTATGAAAAGGCAATAAAGACACAGAATATGCATGTTGCTGTGTTGCAGAATCTTTTATTCAATTATAGAAAAATATGCTGATTTATTTTTAAACAATGGTTTATCGAAGGCTTTTCATGCTAAGCTTTATACGGTTGTCATTCTGAAGTAACTCTTCTTTTGCATTTATGGCTGGGCATCTAACTATTCTGCTTTATTTCTTGGCTTTTGTTCTGTATGCTTTTACACTTCATCCAGAGGAAGTTGAATGTGCTGGTCACAACAGTGGAGCCCTTATAGGTGAGCCGTTGCTTACATAAGACTCTTTTCTTTCTCAGCTTTTTCCTCGATGGGCTACAAATTTGCAGGTAACAAATTGGCATCACTGCATGTTGTAAAACTGTTAGAATAAACAAAAAATGGCTCACTGGATTGGACACAAAGGATCAATCTATTAAAAGTAATCTACTTTATTAATTTAGAAATAGGGAATTGAAATATTTTTTTAGTTTAATTTGTGAAGAAAGTGACTTACTTTTTTTTAGATTTATTTATTACAGCATTTCAATTACATTTGAAACTAGCATTGGTCTGACTCATCCTTGCCCCCCTGTTTCGGGAAATACTATCATTGGCAATTCTTTCAGCGTTAAGACCAATACCTTGTTTGTTTTTACACATGTATTAGGAAGAAGTTAGGCTTGGAAACAGTATAAGAATAATTTAATTAAAAGCATGAGAGGTCTCTTAAAGACATAAGAGAATATTATCTGGGACGAGTTTGATCCTGTGGCTCCCGAGGATGTGGACAGGGTTCTGGGTAAGATTAGTGCCGCCACGTGTTTATTGGACCCGTGTCCCTCCTGGTTGGTACTGGCCTCCCGGGAGGTTACACAAGGCTGGCTCCAGGGGATTATAACTGCTTCTCTGAGTGAGGGTGCCTTTCCTGCCGCCTTGAAAGAGGCGGTAGTGAGGCCCCTCCTCAAGAAGCCTTCCCTGGACCCGGCTGAATTACCAACTACCGTCCGGTCTCCAACCTTCGTTTTGTGGCGAAGGTTGTTGAGAGCGTGGTGGCACGACAGCTACCCCGACACCTGGATGAAGCTATCTATCTGGACCCGTGCCAGTCGGGCTTCAGGCAGGGGTACAGCACAGAAACGGCATTGGTCGCGTTGGTGGATGATCTCTGGAGGGCTCGGGACAGGGGCTGCTCCTCTGTCCTAGTCCTATTAGATCTCTCAGCAGCTTTTGATATCATCGACCATGGTATCATGCTGCAGTGGTTGACGGAGTTAGGAATAGGGGGCACCGTTTTGTGGTGGTTCTCCTCCTTCCTCTCCAACCACTCGCAGTTTGTGTTGGCAGGGGGGCAGAGGTCGACCTCGAGGCACCTCGCATGGGGAGTGCCGCAAGGGTCGGTCCTCTCGCTCCTTCTGTTCAACATTTATGTGAAGCCACTGGGTGAGATCATCCGTGGTTTTGGGGTGAAGTGTCATCTGTACGCTGATGATACTCAGTTGTACATCTCCACCCCAGACCACCCCAACGATGCCCTTGATGCCCTTGATGTGATGTCTCGCTGCCTGGAGGCCGTGCGGGTCTGGATGAGAACCGGCTCAGACTCAACCCCTCCAAGACTGAGTGGCTGTGGCTTCCGGCGTCCCGATATAGTCAGCAGGTGCCATCGCTGACTATTGGGGGTGAATCTTTGCCCCCCACAGAGAGGGCTCGCAATCTGGGTGTCCTCCTGGATGCACGGCTGTCTTTAGAGGAGCATATGATGGCCGTGGCCAGGGGGGCCTTTTATCAGGTTTGCCTGATTCGCCAGTTTCAGCCCTTTCTGGACCGGGACGCCTTGTGCACGGTCACTCACGCCCTTATCACCTCCTGGCTGGACTATTGTAATGCTCTCTACATGGGGCTCCCCTTGAAGAGCACTCGGAGGCTCCAACTGGTCCAGAATGCGGCCGCGCGGATGGTTATGGGCGCAACTCATGCCCATGTGACATCCCTCCTGCGTGAGCTGCACTGGTTCCCAGTGGTCTTCCGGGTGCGATTCAAGGTGCTGGTTACCACCTTTAAAGCGCTCCATGGCATAGGACCCGGGTACCTTCGAGACCGACCTCTGCCACCAATAGCTTCCCACTGGCCAGTTTGCTCCCACAGAGAGGGTCTCCTCAGGGTGCCATCGGCCAAGTTATGTCGGCTGGCGACACCCAGGGAGAGGGCCTTCTCTGTGGGAGCCCCAGCCCTGTGGAATGAACTGCCCCCGGAAATACGTAAGATCTCCGACCTCTGGGTATTTCGCTGTGCACTGAAGACCCTGTTGTTCCGCCAGGCCGGGCTATCAACATGATAATTTTAAATTGGGGTATTTTAAATTTCTGGGGTTTTAAATGGAGCCAAATTTATTTAATAATTTTAAATTTTAAATTGATGTTTGTCTTGTGTTTTTAAATAGGCTGTACACCGCCCTGAGTCCTTTGGGAGAAGGGCGGTATAGAAATAAAATTATTATTATTATTATTATTATTATTATTATTATTATTATTATTATTATTATTATTATTATTATTATTATTACTACTACTACTACTACTACTACTACTACTACTACTATTATTATAAGTTTTTAAAGCAATGGACCTTTGGAGGACCACAATGTCACAAGGGATCCGCTAAGGCATGAAGAAATGTTATGATTTAAATCTTAAATCTTGGTGGTCTGTGGAGTAAAATGTATTTAAAGGGCATCCGTGGTGAAGAATATTTTGAGAACTACTGATGTAACAGAAAATTTATGCAGAATTAGCTTGCTATAGCAAATGAAGCAGCTAACAGAAACTAGCACCAATATATGAAGAAGACCATTTAATGCAAAGGAACTTTTTTGTCATCATTGCCAACCTATTTTGTACTATCCTCCGTGAGTTGATACAACATTGTAGCATATAAGTACCATCCTCAGTGAGTTGACACAACATTGCTTCTAGCCCCTTTGTTTTATATCCTTGGCACAGTCAAACCTATCATACTATTGATGAATGAATTAAGGAACTGGAAATGTGCATCCAAAGTACACTTCATTTTTTCCAAATAATGTATTAAAATCTCAACCAGATTCTACAAGATGCCACAGCTTTATGACTGTCTCTGTATTTTATCATGATGCACGATGCAGTCAAACATCTGATAATAATATATTGTGTGAGTCTCTTATTTGTGAAATGGCAGAAAGTTCAGGATTCTCCCACCCTTTTTCTTCTGGGAACAAGCTTTCTAGACAGTTTAAAAATTAACTGGAGAATATGCTGAAGAAGGTGATGGTTCTTTTTTTTAAATTTTATTTATTTGTTTGTTTGTTTATTTGTTTGTTTATATACCGCCCTTCTCCCGAAGGACTCAGGGCGGTGAACAGTCAAGATCAAATACATAACATATAAAAATTAAAAACAATTTAAAACCAGATTAAATACTTTGGCCCATAATTAAAAACATCCCATTAAAATCCAATTTAAAATTTAAAACGGTTAAAATTAGGCTAGCCCGGCTTGCTGGAATAACAAAGTCTTCAGGGCACGGCGGAAGATGCACAAGTCCGGGATCCTCCGTACCTCCGGGGGAAGCTCGTTCTAAAGGGCAGGAGCCCCCACTGAGAAGGCTGTCTCCCAGGAGGTCGCCAGTCGATGGCACCCCAAGGAGCCCCGCCCTGTGGGAGCGTACTGGCCGGTGGGAGGCTGTCGGTAGCAGAAGACAGTCCCGTAAGTACCCCGGTCCTAAGCCATGGAGCGCTTTAAAGATGTTAATCAACACCAGCACCCGGAAGACCACTGGGAGCCAATGCAGCTCGCGCAGGAGAGAAGTTACATGGGAGCACCTCGCCACTCCCATAATCACCCACGCAGCCACATTTTGGACCAGCTGGAGCCTCCAGATGCTCTTCAAGGGAAGCCCTATGTAGAGAGCATTGCAGTAGTCCAGTTGGGAAGTGACGAGGGCATGAGTGACCGTGCGCAGGGAGTCCCGATCCAGAAAGGGACACAACTGGCAGATCAGGCGAACCTGAAAAAGCCCCCCTGGCCACGGCCGTCATATGCTCTTCTAAAGACAGCCGCGCGTCCAGGAGGACACACAAGTTGCGAGCCCTCTCCGTGGGGGCCAATGACTCGCCTCCAATAGCCAGCGATGGCACCAGCTTGCTATATCGGGACGCCGGAAGCCACAGCCACTCAGTCTTGGAGGGGTTGAGTCAGAGTCTGAAAGGAGAAAGGAGGAGAATCATCATAATACAGTGCCCCCAACCCCCAGCCAGCGCAGCATGATACCATGTTCTATGGTATCAAAAGCCGCTGAGAGATCTAAGAGAACCAGGAGAGAGGAACAACCCCTGTCCCGAACCCTCCAGAGATCAACCAATGCGACCAATGCCGTTTCTGTGCTGTACCCAGGCCTGAAACCAGACTGGAACGGTCTAGATAAGACAGCGTTATCCAGGTGCTGGGGAAGTTGTCGCGGAACCACACTCACAACAACCTTCAACACAAAGCGAAGGTTGGAGACTGGACAGTAGTTCGCCAAAACAGCCGGATCCAGAGAAGGCTTCTTGAGGAGGGGCTTCACCACCGCCTCTTTCAAGGCGGGAGGCAAGAAACCCTCACTCAACGAAGCATTAATGATCTTCTGGAGCCAGCCTCGTGTAACCTCCCAGGAAGCCAGCACCAACCAGGAGGGACACGGGTCCAATAAACGTGGCCGCGCTAAGCCTCCCCAGAATTCTGTCCACGTCCTCAGGTGATTTTTTATTTTTATTGTGATTTTTTATTTTCCAAAACATTAATAACAAAACATTTGCTGTCCTTTTTTGCTCATTTTGCTCGTTTTTGCGCCTCGCCTCATTTTAATTGCTGTATATTTAATTATGTGTTAGTCCTGTTTTAAGCAAAATGCAGGATCCCATTTGATCAGATGTGACAAAAGCAGATTGTGATTAAAAATTAATCTGAGGTTTTTAGTAAAAAAAAACAACAACAATCTATAACCATGGGTGTCCAATATTTTGATCTGCCTGGGCTGCATTGCATGAAAGAGGAATTGTCTTGGGTGACATATAAAATATAAAATATAATTAATGTATATAAACATCACTAAAAATCACAGTAATATTAAAAGTTTACTATTTTGTGAGGGGGCAGTATTACCATATTTCTCCAAAAAGAAGGCCAGGTCTTATTTTCTTTTGACCCCCGAAAAAACAGCTAGGACTTCTTTTTCTAGGGTTCTAATTATTGACTCACTTCACGGAGGTGGCACCGACAGCCCCGCTCAGCAGGCGCCCACTGCTGGCCCACTTCTGCAGCCACTTGCCACCACTCACACGATTGCCCTGGCCTCCATTTTGCCTTCCAATGCCTGCTAGAAGGCATCTGCAGCCGTTAACAGATTTCCGGATCAATCCGGAGCTCTGTTATCAGCTGCAGATGCCTTCCGGAAAGCCCTCTGCAGCTGATAATAGAGCTCCGCACTGATCTAGAGCTCTGTTATCGACTGCAGGTAACAGATGCTAGCAGGCGTCTGAAAATGAAACGGAGGCCAGGGCAATGTGTGCGAGTGGCAGCAAGCGGCCTCAGAAGAAGGCGAGGCACCCTAACTTATTTTTTACCTGTGTGCCTCGCTCCACCCCCTGCACCCCGGGGTGGACGGGGTCTTAATTAGGGCTAATTTTGTATGTGGGGTTAATTGGATCGCATCCGCTCAAAAACATGATGGGCTTCTTTTCAAAGTGGGTCGTTTTTTTGGAGAAACACGGTAGCTATCCAGGGCTGCATGCACCCATTGGCCGCAGATTGTACATTCCTGTTCTGTATCAATCAGTGGTAGAGCTTCATTGATGGGCTTCCATGATCCCTGTAATTGGTTAAAGATGTAAATGCCTATGCAGTTGTTCAGCTGTTTATCACTGTAAATCAAAATATTTCAAAAATAATGCATTTGAATAACAATGTTGCTATTTGTTTGCATCCTATCTTAATCATCCAATAGGAATGTTGTACATAGTGACTAGCCCCCCTTACTAGTCCATTTACCAATTCATTATATTTAGCCATACTTCATTGACTACAACACTATTGGTTCAACAATAGTGTTAAGTACTATTGACTGACTGACTGACTGACTGACTGACTGACTACAGTGGAAAAATATTCCACATTTGCCAATAAGGGGGGAAAATGGAATAGTTTATTCCTTTCCTCTTTATAATCTTTACAAGCTGAAGAGTCTGTCTTAGAGGGCATGATGATCATCTAGAACAGTGTTTGACCAATGCAAAATAGGGGGGAAATGGCTGCTTCCTTTGTGTACCTGGTGTTAAATTTCTGTTGGATAGTAATCCCATATATGGAAGAGACGTTCTTCCACTTATCAGGGGGATTGGGGGGGACCCTTCAAAATGAATATTTTCATAAGATAGGTGGGCAGGTTTGTTTCCATTTGAATTTATCCATCTAATAGATATATGCCACTGGTCATATAGCCATAGTCCTATTTAGGTATTAGAGATTGTTTCTTCTCCCATGTAATAGATATTTTCTTCCAAACAGAGATACCAGTACCCCATATTAATTCACAGTTTTTTTCTTATTAGGCTTTCTTAATATTCAAAGCAAAATGATTTTTCACTTGCATTATGTAATACTTTGTGTGTGTGCTTATATATAAAGCTGTGATTCAGTTTTCTATTATGAATATTTGCATACGTGTTGCATTTTGTGCATTTTTGATGCATTATTGTCTCAATGAGGGTAATATTTTTATACATAAAAATTATAAAGATTAAAACCTGTGCCCTATAATTTATTAGTAGATAGATGATCAGTTAAACCAAATATAAAGCAACAGTAAAATACATTATTACACATATCCTGTAATGAGGAACCCAGTTTTGTTTTATCATCATAAAACTTACATTCCTAGCATGAAATCTTAGAAGATAGTTTTTAAATTGGAGTGATTTTTGTTTATTCTCAAATTTGAAAGGTTTATTTATATATTTATTTCTGTATGGGATTCAGTGTTTAAATTTAACAGTTCTCCCATAATAAATCTTGCATTTTAGTAAGAGCTGAGCACGTTTAATATATTGTTTTGCTGTGTTTGGGTATATTGTTTGTCATGGAAGGCCAAAATGTCAAGTGTGCAAACTGCTATTGGTGATATATTATTTTAGATTTCTGTGCTCATGGGTGCCTATGTGTATTTATGCACACTTCAAAGGATTCTTGAGATTTAAGCTGCAAACCTAAATGTTATCCTTTCTGAAAACTGGAAAATGTTTAGTCTTGCTCCTGTTCTTAGTGTCTGAATTATTCATATAACATTTTTTTAAAAACCTCATTGGATGTATTGGCTGTGAACTGTTAGTTGAAAAGCAGACATAAACATTCTGTAAAACCTGTTGTGCTCTAGGCTGCTGGAGAAATGGGGGCCAAGGATGAGGTTTCTGCATATAGGAGCTGACTTTTCAGGGTCTCTCATTGACATTATGTGGGACAAAGCCCTTTAGGGAAGAGTTTGCTTTTCCTCAGCTATGCACTTTAGAACTGGCAATGAGCCTAAACTTGCAGGAATAGCTATACTTTCTGGAAAGTTGAGGCCAAATGAAAAAGAGAGAAGAATTTTCATGCTGGGACAGTGACTTATTGGATCAAATTGTAGCAATTTTCTTTTTTTCTCTAAGCATAATTGCTTTGCTGCTGAAATTTGGATGGGGTTGGCAACAGTACTCCTTGCCCCCCCCAACAGTGCGTCAGGAATTACAGTATATCATGAAGTAGCATTGTAACTAAGGCACTATAGAGAAGGGTTACTTAAGTAGGGCCTGGTGGCTCAGCAGACTGATAGCATTATGATTAACACCAGATGTCTGCAATTACTGTAAGTTCGAATCTCACCAGGCTCAAGGTTGACTCAGCCTTCCATCCTTTCTAAGGTAGATAAATTGAGGACCCAGTTTGTGGGGGCAATAAACTGACTTTGTATAAAATATACAAAAGTATGAAGGCTATTGCTTAACGCATTGTAAGCCGCCCTGAGTCTCCGGAGAAGGGCGGCATATAAATCAATTAAAAAAAAAAATACCATTTTGGTGGTTTTGGAATTTATTTCCTCTGTTGGATTGATTGATCATGTGCTATCAAGACAGAGTACCTACTCTTAGAAACCACACAGATTTTTTTTTACGACAATCTGTTCCCAACCTGGCCCTTTAGATTTTCTGGTGATGTGCTCTTTACCACTATAGTGAGTTCCATCCACTTTGTTGCTGACCATCCTCTTTTCCTTGTTTCTTAGACTAGCATTACAGTATATAAAACGGTTTTGACTTTCTACTACAATATGTGCTGTCCCCAACTGAAGTTCTTTTTTTTTTTATTTCTGTGTTCTCTGTTTAAGTGAATGATAGACTGATAATTCATTTCTGGGTATAAAAGAAAAGTATAACTCTTAGAAAACAGTTGAGTAGAGGGAATATTTGGCCATGTTCACTCACCCTCAATGATCTTAGCTTCTCAGAAGAGTGGTGTTCACTCTGTTTATGTAGAATAACATATTGGTTCCTCCCACACACATATACACAAATATCTTTCCTATGTTTAATAATAATAATAATAATAATAATAATAATAATAATAATAATAATAAGCCTTTTTCTAGCTTTAAGATGTGACATCATCATCAGATCTTGGTAGTAAGTTTCCATCAGCTTAAGCTTTCACCAATAAATACCTTGCCACTTGAACCTCTACAGCATTGATTTGGCAATAATAGATTATGCAGTTATTTTTATTGATTAAATATAGAGCATGGTTACAACTATCATGTAGATAAATGTCTACAAATTCTCGTGATTTCAGTGAACACAAATCCAGCAAAGAAAGAAATGCACAAATGAATATTAACATTTAGTAAGGGCCTAACTATATCTGTGGCTGCTACTTTTTTCTCCTGCTATGATTTATTAAACTGCAGACGTTTTCCCATGACTGATCAAATAGGAAATTATTTTATTCGAATTTCTCCAAACTGAGGCCTACCTTCAGGTAGTCTTCATGTAACAATTGAGACTGCAATTGTAATTGTAATTGAGACTGCAATTTCTGCCATTAAGCAAGATAATCGGAAAGTGTGGTGTCACATGACCACACTGCTTAACACGGAAATTCCAGGATTTCTGATTGCCGTCATTATCAAATTGTTCTGGAGTGGGGACATCATGTGAGTGCCATTTGCTACCTCCCGCCAACTTCCCCATCAACTTTGCTTATAGGAAACTGGCAAAGAAAATTGTAAATAGCAAGTTATGTGATCATGAGGATGCTGCAACTAACATAAATAAGAGGACTGGTCATGAATACCACTCACTTAGTGCTATTGTGAGTGGAAATGGTCACTGAACAAGTGTTGTTCAACAAGGCCATCTGTATTTCTAAAACCGATAATATTATTTGCATTCTGACTATTACCAGAATTAAATCATTCATATTCTTTGTAAACTCCATGTATCACCTTGAAAGTTTGTGCCTGTGCACATCCATTCTACAACAGCTGGTTCTGTAACATCCTTAAGCTAGGATGGAAACGCAATTCAGCCCAACTGCCAAAACCTCTTTAGTTTTTTCCACAACACTGAAAAGTGTTTGCAGTTCGCCTACTCCTGATCTTTTTTCCCCTCTCATTTCCTTTCTCTTCTGGATTTCTTAACATAATTCAGCGTTTTGTCCTTTCCCAAGTTTCTTTTGGAACTCCCTTAGTTGTGTTGTATCTTGCTTTTGAACTATTTTTTTTAAATGCTGCAACTTTTCCTTTTCACTGATGGTCACTATATATTCCTATTTCAGCTTTGTGGGACACTACATTGGAATGTATGCCAAAATTTCCTGCATTCGTGTTTCGTTAGAAAGGCAGCCTTTGAAACAGTCAATTAGGAAAGAACTTCCAATTCTTAATTAATTATTCTAATAAATAATATTCTAAACTTTATTCAAAGCCCTGTTCAAAATTAAAGTGACCTCTAGCAACCCTCTCAGCACCGTTATTATGGGTCTCCCAGAGAAGCACCATTCAAAATACATTCGGTACTTAGTGCTACAATACTATGGCTGTTCCATCTTCACAAAATTTCATCTCACTTAGGATTTCATTGGGTTCATTATGTTTCTGATAACAATGTGTTGGCAATATATGAGTCATCTTCTGATGTAGTCTGTTCAGCAATATGTATGCCACATGTTTCCTTATCAGATAAAATTACCATTATATGAAACAATGAATCCCAGTTGGGAAGTAAATAGTCTGTATATTTTGCAGATTTCCTACCTTTAAAGCAGGGGTGAAATCTAAAATTTTTGCTACCGGTTCTGTGGGCGGGGCTTAATTAGTGGGCGGGGCTTGGTGGTCAGGTGACTGGGTGGGTATGGCTTGTTGGTCAGGTGGGCATGGCCAAGTCGACGTCACTTCTTTGCCCTCTTTTAACCTACAAAACACAACACAACACAACTGGCTCACCCACAATGTAAAAGCAGCTGTGCTAGACCCATAATGGCCCCTGCAACAAGCAGGAACCTCACACAGCCACAAAAAGCCCAAAAAACCAACTTTCACACTTCACACACACACAACACAACACAACACAACTGGCTCACTCACAATGTAAAAGCAGCTGTACTAGACCCAAAATGGCCCCTGCAACAAGCAGGAATCTCACACAGGCACAAAAAGCCCAAAAAACCAACACACACAACACAACACAACATAACACAACTGGCTCACCCACAATGTAAAAGCAGCTGTACTAGACTCAAAATTGTTCCTGCAACAAGCAAGAACCTCACACAGGCACCAAAAAGCCCAAAAAACCAACACACACAACACAACATAACACAACTGGCTCACCCACAATGTAAAAGCAGCTGTGCTAGACCCAAAATGGCCCCTGCAACAAGCAGGAACCTCACACAGCCACAAAAAGCCCAAAAAAACAACTTTCACACTTTACACACACAAAATTCCACATACAGCTTTGTGAGATTTTGTGTGTTTGTGTAGTTAGAGTGAAACACTACAGAAGCACACAAAATCTCAAATATGCTGCACAAATGTTATTTTATTTTATTTTTATTTTTATATAAAAGCAGCTAAATTTAAAACCTCCTAAACCTTAAATGGCTAGGTCTAAAAAAAGAACAACTAAAAAAAAACCCAATTAACTATTTTTTTTAAAGCTCCCAAAGGGGGAAAAAACTTACGCAATTGAAGGGACAAGGCAGGCAGGCAGGCAGATAGAGCTGCTCACCGATGAGCTTGATTGCAGGCAGGGAGATTCAGTTGCTGCTTGCTGATGCAATGGATTGCAGGGATTACAGCAAGCGAAGCAAGGCAGGCGTTGTGACCAGCAGCTCAGGATTCGGTCCGAAGAGCGAAGGTAAGCAAGCTGGAGACGGGGGGGAAGGGATTTTTGCTACTGGTTCTCTGAACTGCCCGCCGCCATCGCTACCTACTTGCCCAAGCTGGTCCGAACCGGGAGCATTTCACCCCTGCTTTAAAGTAATATACAGATAGACATTGTTTAATTACTTGCCTCTTTAGCATTCAAAGTTAGAGCAGCACTGAAAAAGTAATTTTATGACTAATCCTCACACTTACAACCATAAGTGTCTCCATGGTCACGTGATCAAGAGTTAGTCACTTTGCAACCAATGGTTGTTTATGACATTCATACCGTCCTATGGTCATGTGATCTCCAGTAAAAGATTTGGACCATTCATTCTCTCATCCCAACTCATCTCAGCAAAATGTTATTGTAGGCAAAATAGGAGATGGAAAGAATATTAGGTGTGTTCAACCTCTTGAATTGAATATGAAAAATAATGGGATAAAAATACAAAAAAATTCTTTTGTACATAATTTACATTGACTATTCTAATTTTTTTACTCCTTTTAATTTCAAAACTGTATTACATGATAATTTCCTTAATTGTTCTTGGTCTTGTTTAATGAATACATTATGATTTTGTTGTTAAAACTTGCTTATTCTAACTGAAAAGATTATTTCTAATGGAACTAGGCCATGGCATTATTAATCCCTATCTATAAATATACAGTATGTCACCTTGAAGCAGGATGGATAATAACTACAAATTTTGCTGGTTCTAATAGGCAAGCCATGTTAAAGTATTCTATGCGTTCTATGGTTACTTATTTCAGTTCTGGGTTTCTTTCAGTTAGGGTGGGTTTTTTTTTAAGCAAATTCTGCAGATTTGAGGGCCAAAATATGTTCTCGGTTTGAGTGTCTGACAAATATGCCTCATATGTGAAACTGAACATTCTAAATTTTAGAAAATGTCTCTAATTTTAATCTATAATACATATTTATAGAATAAGCCTCAAGAAAAAATAACTGAGTATATCTCTTATACATATATAAGAGATATATTAAAATAAGAAAGAGAAATGTATAAATATAAATATAGATTACTGATGCGAAAATGTTGAAAGGAAAATGTAAAGATGGATTTTTGTTTATTTGTTTGTGTGTTTTGTTGTTTGTTCGTATTAAAAAAATGTTTAATAAAAATTATTTTTTAAAAAAGAAAAAAATAACTGAGTAATCCAAATGAACTGAAGTATCTTCGAAGTATTTTCTTATTAACAGATTTGTGTTTAAAAAAACATTTATTTCAGTGTCCTAATGTATGACTATGCATGAGCAAAATAATATGTGATATTTGGAGGATTAGAAGCATTTTGTATTATAGTCTATATACTTATATGAAGCAATAATGTTGAAAATGTTGAAAATACAAATAGTAAATATTTTGCTTGAAGGAACATTTGTTTTAGGTGGTTTGCTTTATTGGCTAGTAACATTTATATTCACTTCTTTTTTTAAATGTAACTACAGCTGGTTTTAGGAGAAGTTTTCGCCTAAGCAGAAAGGATAAAAAAACAAACAAGACAATGTATGAGTGCAAGAAGAGTGATCAATACGATACTGCAGATGTCCCTACCTATGAAGAAGTAGCAAAATATAGGAGGCAACCAAATGAAAAATACAGACTTATTGTCTTAGTTGGTAAGTGTTAACTCAGTTAAGTGGTTAAGTCAAATGATGGAACTTGGACTGTGTTGTTTTTAGTTTTATTATAATTGTTTTTCATTACCATGCTTGCTTTGTGTTTTTAAATTTGAAAAATTTAATCTTGAGAAAAAACTGTTGTATATGGATGTCAGAAATATTTTAAATTTCAACCTTCATCCATCTGTTATAATTACCTGCTTTTGAAAAAATTAAATGAATATTATAAATAATGCAGTAAATTAACAGGTCATGGTAACTGCTTGTTCTGTTCTTAAGCTTTAAGAGGCAGCTGAATATTAGAATTTTCACTGAAAGGGTTTTCATTGTTACAATTGCCAATATTTAAGGTCCCGCTCTATATTAAGCATTTCACTGTTTGAAAATTAGCGTTTCCAAGTTTTTCAGGAACTTACAGCTTTTTCATTACAGCCTATATGTATAGTTTACACAAAAGGAAAGAGCTGGATTTCTGCCTAAGAATTCTGAATTCTACTGTCCCAAGACTTCGAATAATTTCAATACCCCCAAAGAATCTCTCTACTTTTCCTTTCCCAAGTCAAGTTACCTTGTTGCTATATGCTTACTTATTATTGGTCATCTTCACTCTTGCTAGAGCAGACCTGTTCATATCTCTTCATCCCTTCACCAGTCCAGAGTGCCCATTTTTTTCTTGAACGCAATAATATATCATTCAACCTTTCAGTTCATCACAAATACATCCCTTGCCCAGGTTTTGAAGTTCCACTTGAACTGCTTTTTTTCCCCATCATAAGCCTTATTATAAGCCCTTCCAGGCAAATGGTCTACAGCCCTTCTTTCTATCCAGCTCCAATTAGCTACAGCACCTGGCTTACCCTCTCCTCTCATGTGGTTGGTTGGTCCTGCTCCCATGCAGCCATTTTTTTTATCCTGAGCTGTTACTCTGCATGTTCTTCACTGGTCATCCATTACATCTCCTCCTCTCTCATTATTTTCATTATCATCTTGTGGTTGATGCAATGATAGCAAGTTAAAATGAACCTTCTATGTTTTTCCACTTCCTCTCCTTACATCTCCTATTTCACAATGGGCAAATTTCTTTCAATTCCTGACTCTGCTGGGTAAATAATTTCCCCCTTGTTTTTGCAGACTGTATAGCTTCCCTTCTACCCAAATCTGCTTTAAGTTGCAGCATTGACACTTTAGAATAAAACTACAAAGATTCATTAAACTTACTTCTATAAAGCTGAAACATCAGTTCTTCCTTCCTAGACATTTATCTAGTCCCACAGTAGAACATAGAAACAAAGAACACTCTCCTTGCCTGGAATATTGTTGTACCAGACCACAATGATATATTAATGATTTGCATTTGTTTTATTGTAAGCTGACTAGAATCATATAAAAATGAGATAGACCAAGATATAAAATAGATGGATCGATGTAGGAAGTGACAGTGTGAAGTGATAGTGTTGAAGAAGAAAATGTGGGAAGGGGTATGAAGAGTCTGTGGATGCAAACCACAGCAAAGAAAGCAAAGAAAAAGCATGTCATTTAGTGAAGTGCAAATATTCCCTCAAAGGAAAAGGCAGACACTGGATGACCCATTCAAACATGGGCCTGTCAAGACAGACTTGCCTTTTCTCTGTAGATGGGAAGGGCAAAAAGCCATTGTGTGATTGCTCAGGACAGGTTAGTGGTGCCCGTAGTCTGACCACCAGCCCATTGCAGTCCAAATTGGAATTTCAAGCTGGTTTCAGGAACATCTGGTAACTTAATCTGCAATATGTAATTGCTTCTACTGTCTTAATTTGTTACTGTTCACTAAATGGGCCAATCAGCCATGTTATGTAGGATTCCAAATCTCCGCCCACCCCGCACCCCCACAAAAAAACTAAAATACTAAAAACTAAAACTAAAATAAAAGTGGCATAGAATAACTTTTGTGGTAGCTTTTATAACTTTCATCGGTTACTCTTTCCTTAGAATGTCATGTTCATATCATTTCTGTGACTCAAGGGTAAACTGCTAGAACTTTATTATGTGCTATTAATAATGCTCTCTATTCTTGCATAAATTCTGAAGCTCAGGAATGGTACTTTATAATAAACAACACACCAAATTCTAATACTATGCTATATAAATATATGGATCTGAAGATCAGGGGTGTCAAACTGGCGGCCCACAGGCCAGATGCGTCATGCATAGCCAGCTCTGCAAAGGTAAAAATGTCACGATACATCACGTGACGCGATCGAGTTTGACACCCGTGGTCTAGATATCCGGTGAATCTTTATTGCATTTTAAAATTACCCAAATTGCTCTCTCATAAGTAAGTGGGGATTGTTAGTTGCCTGTATAGGTAGAGGCTGTGTCCTATTGTGCTTGCTATTGCTATATTCTCCTTATAATTAAAACCATTTACTAAATGGTTCAAAATCAGCCATTGGAATTAACTGAGCTAAGTGTTCCAGAACATAGGTACTTGAATTTAATCAGTTACAAAGTGAAGTATAGTTTAGAAATCCTTAGTGTTTTCACACGAATAATAGCATTGTTCTTTAAGATATTTTCTTAATTTAATTCAAAATCCAACATTTTCTAGTATTTGTAGCGTTACATTTTTGCTGGCCAGTGTTTCATTGATAGAATTTTTCCATTTAAGAATCGCAAACCAGAAGAACATGACCCTCTATCAGGGACTATTACAAACTGTAGTGTTGCTGTTTTTATAAAGCTTATTTCCAAGGGAACACTTAAAATCAGTTTTAAAAACAGCTTTCCCATTTTCTAATACACAAATTCAGGCACCTACTCCTGTGAGCAAGAAATTGTGGGTTCTACACAGTAAGTAATAATATGGTTGAGTTGCTTTTACACCTATATCAACAGAACCCTGTGAAAAGGGTGATAAGTAGATATAACAAATCACATATGCTAACTCTAAGAAATATCTAGAAATTTTATTTTATTTTGGAAATAATAAATCAAGTGAAGAAAGTGTGCTTTTACAGTAACAAAAGCAGTTCATAAATTTATTGCAGTCCTCAGTCATTTTGATGTTTTTTTTTTCTCTTGGTATTAGAAACGGCATTAGTCTGGCCAAAATCATAAAAGTGTCTTAGGTAAAATGTGGAAAAACTGGCAATATTAATTGAAACATAGTACAAATTATGAGATTTTTAAAAGCTTTATGTGAGCTAGTAGTAGCATCCAATAATGACTTGTGAAATAAGTTTAATATTATTGTCAAGGAACAGAAGGTCAGATAATTATTTTTTTCATATAGTTGGTTGAGGCAAAACTGGATTAACATTTTTGTTGGAATCTGTTTAAAAATATTACCTAGCTGTTTTTAATTAAATTTAGTATCCTCACCGAGCATAACCTTTCTATAACAGGATTTCAACTTTATTTGGCCCTGTTTATTTAATAAGAATATTGTCATTTTTAAATTAAACCTGAGTAGCCTTACTAATTTCACTGTTGGTCTGCAGAAACTATGTGCTTGCTTTTTTGTCCACTTTCTGTTCGGAGTTACAGCAGCATTGAAAAAAGTGATCTACGATCATTTTTCACATAACCACTGCAACATCCCCATGGTCACGTGACCAAAATTTGGATGCTTGGCAACTGGTTCATATTAATGACGCTTTTGTGACCTTCTGACAAGCAAAGTCAATGGGGAAGCCAGATTCCCTGAACAACCATATTACTAATTTAACAACTGCAGTGATTCACTTAACAAATGTGTCAGGAAAGGTTGTAAAATGGAGCAAACTCACTTAACAATGATCTTGCTTAGCAGCAGACATTTTGGGCTCAATTGTGGCTGTAAATTGAGGATTATCTGTACACTATTTTGTCTTGGTTCTTGAAAATCTCACTAGTGCAGCCTTCTGTTTTGTTGGATTGCAACCCCCTCCCCCCTTATTCTTCGTTACTATGGGGATAGTAATAGCAGTGGAGAAAGGCCCTCCATGTCTTCTTCTCTGTTTTTATTTCCTTTTAGAGGTGTATTTCAATCTATTGAGGTGGAGTGGGATGAAAAAAGGTACATTCTTCTTTCTGTTTTATCATTCTTCCAATACATAACTCAGCTTTTAAAGTAGTGATGTGTGGAATGTAGATGGTTTTGAATTTGAAATGCCCTGTTGCTGCGTATGAAACAGACTGTTTCAGAAGTATTTTTGGCTTGAAACTCTGAAACATAGGGATGTTTGAGAGTTTTAAAATAGTTGAAACAGCCTCTTTTGCACTTAAAATATTTTTTGTGTCATCCTCGGAACAGTGCAAAGTTGAGACACCACAAATACGTTTATCCCATTCCATGCCAGGCTGTTTGTTTTTTGTTTGCTTGCTTGCTTAGTTGCTTTGGCTGATGACCTTGACATAGGCTTTAGTCATGTCTGGCCGGTGATTTTATTATATCAGGAAGATAACATCCTGATATATGGAGTAGTACGGGTCTAGGACCTCTTGCTGCAGCCAACTCACCATGGCCATCTCACCGTGGCCAAGTTGCTACGGGACAACTCGCCCCAGCCAATTTGCACAGGACAAACTCAACATGATAAATGTTATCCGCCACAAAATATTGTCCAGTTCCACAAAAATGAAAGTAATATCAAAAAAACAGTGACAGGTAATATTTATTGCATTGAGTTATCCTGTGTGGAATTGTCCCACAGTGAATTGACCACAGTGAGTTGTCCCTTGGCAAGTTGGCTGTGATGAGTTGTCCCTTTCTGGAGTAGTACTTAGACTAATGAAATAGAATTGCCTCAGCTATTATCATTAGGTCATTTCTCATGATGTTCCAAATAAAACTTCCTTCCTGTTAGTTGAGTCTGCACACACACCCATATTCCGATTGTTTAGTTGTTTGCAGGTTTAGGATTTTTGTTTGTTTGTTTGTTTGTTTGATAGCTTGTGCACATACCATGCAAGCTACTTATTCCCAGTGAATCAATTTTAGAAATAAAATGCCAGATCCTTAAGCAAAAAGCAAGTGGCGCTGAAAGAAGGAATTCACAGAGGGATCTCTTCCATAGATACAACAGTCTTTCTGCTTATATAATAAAAAGTTGAGATCCAAGCTAAAATGTTTATTGAATTCTATTTGAAATATTTGCCCAACCCCCAAATAAAATCACTTGTTATCTTCCTGAGTGATTTCTGACAGTCAGCAAAATACTTAACACAATTATCAAATATGCACTGATTGTCCTAAAACTTTCTCAGAAAAACTGGATATGTGGAAATCAAAATGTCAGCCCCAGCCCTGCATAAAATATATGCATTTCTGGGGAGAGCTTCAGCAGCACATGTATTTCTTTTTCTTGTCTAAATATATTTATATTTCATCCTTTAAATATAGCAGTAACTACTGAATGACCTGAAAAATAGATAATCAGTTTCATTTAGTTATTTGCTATCAGATAGAAAAGTAATAGTATGTGGTGCCATTTCGCAGAAACACATACAATAAAGACATAGCAATTGGACTTTTTGGGAAGAAAATTTAAAATTTCTTAAAAATTTAAGAATTTAAGATAAAATTTAAGAAGAAAATTTGTCTTTCTTCATATGTTTTATAAGCCATTCTGAAAGGATAATAGATCTCATCAGTTTTTAAAATTTTCTTACTCTCAAGGGGGATGCATTTCCTGATATTAGCAAAGTGCCCTATAACAAATCACAAGTAAAGTAAGAATTCATTGTCATTAATTCTTGGTTGATTAGTTTAATTGTATGAGGTATCTTCTTTGGTCATCAAGGAGGGCAGCATCTCCCTAGAATCCAGGTACAAATAGAGGGCAGGTGATTTTGGAGGAAAAAGTGAGAAGTTGCCCCTTTTCCTTTATATCTGTGGCTGGCTGGGGAATTCTGGGAGTTGAAGTCTATCCATCTTCAAGATGCCACGGTTGAGAAACACTGCTTTATACCACTAGAACTTTGTTCCAAATAGAGAAGGGGAAAATACAGCAGGAGCTAAAGAAAAGTTGGAGAGAGGGGAAAACCATTAAATACTATTTGTACCTTATATGTCAGTGTGCTTGAGGGCACCTTGAATAACTTATGGGGATCCATAGCTCTTCAGATAGCTATAGCTGAAATGTATCATCATCATTAGATTTTTATAATACATTTTAACTTGTCAGTATTCCTCAATAATGTGTTTCATGTGTTGATCTTGCCTAAAGGGACCGCCCTGAGTCCCTTCGGGGAAAAGGGCGGTATATAAATTCAATAAATAAATAAATAAATAAATAAATAAATAAATAAATAAATAATAATTAATTCTTGCATAATTTGGAGTTTTGTTTGAAAGTGTATTTCTTTCTGAACATTTTCATCTAAGCCCAACAAGTAGATGAACAAAATGCATTCCTGGATAGCGCACAACTTTTATTGAGGAAAACCAAAGATTTCTGAAACAGCTTCAGATATAATCATACATTGCTATTTTAAGTCAAAGTATGGTACATATTAAATATACTGAGAAAAAAGGAAGGATATAACATCATGAATTTTGAGATTAGTACCAGCTTAATCTTCATATTCCATCAGCATTCTTTTTTAACATTAGCCAATTGATCATTCAACGTTGTGTATCTTTGGCAGAATAAATGACAGGCTATCGATTTCAGAGATAGTGAAAAGCCAAAATTTGGGAAACCCATAGACTTTGGAAATCCTATCCGCCCAGTGAATACTGAAGACACTGGAGTTCTTCCAATAGAAAACCTTTGAGTAACATTTTGGATTTCTAAACAGAGCTACTGTAGTATGTTATAATATTAATAATCAGAACAATTAACTGGAACACATTTAAACTTTCAGGTCCTGTTGGTGTAGGACTCAATGAACTAAAACGGAAATTGTTAATCAGTGACACTCACCATTATGGTGTAACAGTTCCACGTAAGTGAAGAAGTCTGCTCTATAAATTACTGATGTATGATTCAGCTTCCTTTTAATTAGCATAAATATAATCTGCTTGGAATTGAATAGGGGATGAATATCTGAATTAAGTTTTTTTTTAAAGAGTCTTTCACTTTATGAGGAACGTAAATAAATTGGCTCTCTTTCTCTAGTATTTATAGGGATGCGGTGGCTCAGTAGCTAAGATGCTGAGCTTGTCGATCGAAAGGTCGGCAGTTCAGCGGTTCGAATCCCTAGTGCCGGGTAACAGACTGAGCTCCCATTACTTGTCCCAGCTTCTGCCAACCTAGCAGGTCGAAAGCATCGAAGTAAAAAATGCAAATAGAAAAATAGGGACCACCTTTGGTGGGAAGGTAACAGTGTTCTGTGTGCCTTTGGCATTTAGTCATGCCAGCCACATGACCACGGAGACGTCTTCGGACAGCGCTGGCTCTTTGACTTTAAAATGGAGATGAGCACCGCCCCCTAGAGTTGGGAACGAGGGGAACCTTTACCTTTACCTTCTCTAATATTGCATGGTGGAAACAGCAAAAAGTTTTTTTAAACATGGTGCTTGTCTTGTGCCTTCTTGTTTTGTCAGTCTTCTACCAACTATGGTAATCACTAGAAAGAGGATTTGACATCAGAGTTACAGTAGACTGAATAATCTAACATAATAGGATTATTGCTTTGATATAGAAGGTGCATGACAGCAAGGAGAAGATATGTACCAACCAAAACCCGTTCCAGATTAATATTTGAGAAGAGAGGCTAGATTTCTTGTATTTAAATTTTCACACGAGTTTCTGAGAGTTGAATTCTATCTACTTGAATTTCAACAGTTTGTTGGTAATTAAAACCAGTAAAATAGAACTGTTTGTTTTCATTTATTTTCAAAGTGGTTTTTAATGTTCTTTCAATAAAACCAGACACAACAAGACCTCGAAGAAGCCAAGAAAGTGATGGTGTTGAATACACTTTTATTTCCAAGCACTTGTTCGAGACAGATATACAGAATAACAAGTATGTGGGAAGCACAAAATCCATGTCTTATTTTTTGTGTGTGTGCCATTTTGCATTGCTAATGTGAGAATGGTCCTTCATCTCAGTGTTCTGCCAAATGCCAGAGTTAACTTGATGACAATTCTTGCCAAAAGCATAGTTTAATTTCAATTTCTATCACAAGCCATATGTATTGCACCTCAGTGGGCAACTTGAACACTGAGCAAAATACACATTACATGCCATCATTTGAAATTAAGTTTTGTCCAAAGACAAACACAAGATGAATCTATCAGAAGTTCCTGTATTTAAAGGGTATTTTGAAAATAGAAAAGAATTAATCATACTTGTTTTGTGTCCAACATACAGTGGGGCAAAAAAGTATTTAGTCAGCCACCAATTGTGCAAGTTCTCCCACTTAAAAAGATAAGAGAGGTCTGTAATTTACATCATAGGTAGACCTCAACTATGAGAGACAAAATGAAAAAACAAATCCAGACAATCACATTGTTTGATTTGGACAGAATTTATTTGCAAATTATGGTGGAAAATAAGTATTCGGTCAATATCAAATGTTCATCTCAATACTTTGTTATATATCCTTTGTTAGCAATGACAGAGGTCAAACGTTTTCTGTAAGTCTTCACAAGGTTGGCACACACTGTTGCTGGTATGTTGGCCCATTCTTCCATGCAGATCTTCTCTAGAGCAGTGATGTTTTGGGGCTGTTGCTGGGCAACACGGACTTCCAACTCCCTCCAAAGGTTTTCTATGGGGTTGAGATCTGGAGACTGGCTAGGCCACTCCAGGACCTTGAAATGCTTCTTACGAAGCCACTCCTTCGTTGCTCGGGTGGTGTGTTTGGGATCATTGTCATGCTGAAAGATCCAGCCATGTTTCATCTTCAATTCCCTTGCTGATGGAAGGAGGTTTGCACTCAAAATCTCACGATACATGGCCCCATTCATTCTTTCCTGTACACAGATCAGTCGTCCTGGTCCCTTTGCAGAGAAACAGCCCCAAAGCATGATGTTGCCACCCCCATCTTCACAGTAGGTATGGTGTTCTTTGGATGCAACTCAGCATTCTCTCTCCTCCAAACACGACGAGTTGTGTTTCTACCAGACAGTTCTACTTTGGTTTCATCTGACCATATGACATTCTCCCAATCCTCTTCTGGATCATCCAAATGCTCTCTAGCAAACTTCAGACGGGCCTGGACATGTACTGGCTTAAGCAGGGGGACACGTCTGGCACTGCAGGATCTGAGTCCCTGGCGGCGTAGTGTGTTACTGATGGTAGCCTTTGTTACGTTGGTCCCAGCTCTCTGCAGGTCATTCACTAGGTCCCCCCGTGTGGTTCTAGGATTTTTTCTCACCGTTCTTGTGATCATTTTGACCCCATGGGGTGAGATCTTGCGTGGAGCCCCAGATCGAGGGAGATTATCAGTGGTCTTTTATGTCTTCCATTTTCTAATTATTGCTCCCACAGTTGATTTCTTCACACCAAGCTGCTTGCCTTTTGCAGATTCAGTCTTCCCAGCCTGGTGCAGGTCTACAATTTTGTTTCTGGTGTCCTTCAACAGCTCTTTGGTCTTCACCATAGTGGAGTTTGGAGTGTGATTGTTTGAGGTTGTGGACAGGTGTCTTTTATACTGATCACAAGTTCAAACAGGTGCCATTAATACAGGTAATGAGTGGAGGACAGAGGAGCCTCTTAAAGAAGAAGTTACAGGTCTGTGAGAGCCAGAAATCTTGTTTGTTTGTAGGTGACCAAATACTTATTTTCCATCATAATTTGCAAATAAATTCTTTCCAAATCAGACCTTTCCAAATCCCAACCCAACCGAATGTGATTGTCTGGATTTGTTTTCTCATTTTGTCTCTCATAGTTGAGGTCTACCTATGATGTCAATTACAGGCCTCTCTCATCTTTTTAAGTGGGAGAACTTGCACAATTGGTGGCTGACTAAATACTTCTTTGCCCCACTGTATATATACTGTAAAAATTTACACTAATTGTTCTAGCATTGTTTAAGGTTTAGAAGCTGGAGAAATCAAGTTTTGAATTTGAAATAAGATATTTTGTAATAATTATGATTTTTCATCCAATTTTTAAACATCTGGATTTCTTTTAAAAATGTTGGTTGGCCCTTGATTCCTTAGGTCATCTTTGTCAATAGATAAAGTTATCAGATTACCTTTTTAAAAAAGACATGTGAAAATAAGATTTGTAACAAAAATATAAGATACTATTTTTTATTTCAGATTTATTGAATATGGGGAATATAAAAATAATTACTATGGTACCAGCATTGACTCAGTTAGAGCTGTTTTGGCAAAAAATAAAGTTTGTTTGTTAGATGTACAGCCTCATGTAAGTAAACAATAAGTATTTAATTTTCCTACTATTAAGCTGATATGTTCTGCACTCTCTATTAACAATTCAAAGGGGAAATCACTAGTGAAAGAGAATTATTAACTTCCTAGCAACTGTTAGCAAAATGAAAGTGTGGAACTGAATATTCAAATACACACTGTTTAGCCTAAAATCTTGTTCAGAATTTACAGCATCCCTTATTCACATTTCAATGTTAAAGGTACTACAATACAGGACCAAAAATGACTAGCATTTCAGCAAATTCTGCAAAGAATCATTTGAATGAAACATTGTATGTTATGCTGAACAATTAAAATGCTATATCATTCATATTTAATAACAGTATCTGTTATCAGAGAGGAATACCACATAAAAAGTAGAGAGGACTTGTCTTGTTTCAGAGTAAATAAATTTTAAAATAAACATGTTCACCTTAATATTTTCATCCCTCCAGACAGTGAAGCATCTAAGGACTTTGGAATTCAAACCATTTGTGATATTTATAAAACCTCCATCAATTGAGCGTTTAAGAGAGACACGAAAAAATGCCAAAATAATTTCAAGCAAGGATGAAAAAGGTGCTGCCAAGCCTTTTCAAGTGAGTAAATTTTGCTTTCCTAGAAATATGAAAATAAATCTTAATTTTTGTACCTTTAAGATTTGGTTATTTAAAAATACAGAACTTGGGCAATTTTAGTCCATTTCAGCCATGATTGCCCAATACAAATTTACTTGTCAAACTGGGTTTTTTTTCCAAATTAAGTATGTTTTTTAAGATTTCTGTCTTAATTTTACATGATTACATTCAGTTTTTCCAAAAACACTGACATAAACATATTGAATGAGCTGTAAAAAGAGACCTAGGAATCTAAAAAGAAGGATTCTTTGGATTCTTTTCAAAATTCCAAAAATAAATATAGTCTCTTACTGAATCTCTTCCTTACAGCAGACCTAATTTTAGGTCATATGCATCTGAAGGTATCATTCATATAAACAGTTTATATACATTTTTCTAGTTCTGTTTCTGCTATAATTATCTATCGATGTCTGATATGTATGACAATGGGGTTATTTGGATGTTGGGTAGAATAAAATTCAAAATAATTTGAGATAACATTTTGTGATAATTACAATAATTGCAATTGTTTATTAATTATAATTTTAATGAGCTATTAAATAATGTTAAATCTCCATCTTAAAATCAAATAGCAGTACTGAAAGATACAGTGAGAAGAGCCATTGATTCACCATCTCTGGCTACTGAAATCTAAATACTGGACTATTGACAGCAGGAGCAGTAGATTGTACATTGCCTTATACAGATATTCCTCGACTTACAACAGTTCCTTTAGTGAATGTTAAAAGTTACAATGGCACTGAAAAAAGTGACATGACCGTTTTTCACACTTAACAACCATTGCAGCATCCTCATAGTCACGTGGTCAAAATTCAATCACTTGGCATCTGATCCATATTTATGACAGTTGCAGAGTCCCTTTTGTGACCTTCTGACAAGCAAAGTCAATGGGGAAGCCTGATTCACCTAAAAACTGTGTAATTAATTTAACAATTGCAATGATTCACTTAACAACTATGGCAAGAAAGGTAATAAAATGGGGCAAAACTCACTTAACAAATGTCTCACTTAGCAACAGAAATTTTGGGCTCAGTTGCGGTCATAAGTCGAGAACTACCTGTGTAGATATTTCTATCCCTAGATATAAATTATAATTTCCTTAAATCTAATAGTACTGTAACTTGATTTGCTTTTATATTTGACTAATTGCTTCTCTTTATTTAGGAAGAAGATTTTCAAGAAATGATTAAATCTGCCCAGATCATGGAAAGTCAATATAGCCATCTTTTTGACAAAGTTGTAGTGAATGATGATCTTACCATAGCATACAATGAATTGAAAACAATTTTTGACAAACTGGAGAGAGAAACATTTTGGGTCCCAGTCAGTTGGGTGCATTCCTAATGCTGCACAAACGTCTTCGTGGTAGTTAGCTGTGTCTAAGTGGACATATTGTTGCTGGGTCTTTTTCTAGTTTTGACATGTTAGATGAACATTGCAGGAGACGGTTGATCTTATTTTTAATGGGTTGATAATACAGTTTTCTAGGCAGAAGAACAAAGTGAAGCCTTATTTTTATTTAATTGTTTTTTATTATTATTTTCTTGTTGTTTTTTAAAAAGCATCCTCAACTACTATAATACCATCTTTCATAAATAATTTGCACTATCCATGACATTTCCTTTAAGCTAAGATTTAATAGAAGATCTTAACATTCAAGAACTCTGTTAGTACTATATCTAATTTTGGTTAGCACTTGAGAATATATTATAACTGGAGCATTTATTTTTTAAGAATATAGGTGTCTATTTAGTACTGATCTATAATGTAAAATGCAAATTGCTCGTTTATATTCATCTTGACATTTAAGTTACTTTGGTGGAAAAATTAACTATTGAAATTTATTTTCAATAAGAAATATGTCATATTTTACATCTTAAGTATTTGTATATTGTCTTGTTGGATTTAAGGCAATGGGATTTTCATTTAAATCAAACTTGAAATTGTTTGAATAATTCTTACATAAGAATAAAATAATGTGGTGGAGGATCGTAGCCTTTGTAATTGAGTCAGTTGTATACATATATTTATATAAATACTTTATTAATTTAAATATGTATCTTTCTAAAACTGCCTTTGAGAAGAACCAACCAACTGTGTTTCAGAGTGAAAAACCTGTAAATCATTCCCATTTTACACGTCATGGGTAATTAATAAGTAAAGCTGTATTTTCTCAAATGAAGAAAGAAACTTTAAAATTTTCTGTTGACACCAAATGAATTACTGGATGAGGAGAAATATATGTTATGTGTTAGTGAATCTGTCTTACCAAAAGCATGTGATGATTATGCATCATAGCCTTAGCATGCAAAGAGGAAGCTCATTTATTTTATGCTAACATATAAAGTGTTAGCGTCTTATATAAAGGCAAAAGAATTTAGGAATGTATAGATATATATACATATTTATGACAAAAGATCTAAATAGATTTTTAAAATATTTCTTGATGCAATTTATTAAACAAATCCATTGGTCTTTGTGGTTAAAACACTGGCTTGACAGTTCAACATTCCATGTAAATATTTTAGTTTAGGTAGAGAAAACTCACCAAGCCTTTGCCAAAGTAATATAAATAGGCAGTTGCATTTATGTTTTCAAATTATATTACACAGGAAGTGCCAACAATTACAATGTAATCTTGGAAATATACAGTAGTTGACACATCTGTAACTTGGCACTGAACATATTCAATGTACTCTTCAGTGTCTCAGGCTTTCTCGTATTTGGTGAATTAAATATGGTTGTTTTCAGTACCATTTAATTTGCATGAAAATACTGATCAGGATTAAAGGTAGTCCTTGATTTAAGACCAAAATTTGGACCAGAATTTTGGTCCCTTAGCAATGCAGTTTTTAAGAAAGGCATCACATAACCAGATACGATTATATTGCCATTGTTACCTTGATTGTTAAGCAAATCATGTGGTTATTAAGTGAATTGTGCAGTCATTAGGCAAATCTGGCTTCTCCAATTGATATTGCTTAATTGGAAGCGTCAAAGGTCCCAAAACAGAATCATGTGACCGGAAGATACTGCAGCTGATGTAAATGCAAACCAGTGGCTTAGGGGCCAAATTTCAGTCACATAACTATGGCGGGTATGACAGTTGCAACTTCAAAGACAAAGCAAACTGAATTACTTTTCCTCTCTCACACCAACTCTCCTCACAAGGTGGTTTTTGGGAAAATAGGAAGATGAAGGTATAGTACATATATTTGCCACCTTCAATTATTTAAAAATAACAAAGGTGGGATATAAATAAAATAAATAAATTGTAAATCAGTTTTTCCAAGGCTGTTGTAACTTCAAGCTGTCATTAAATGAACATTTGTAAGTGGAGGACTACTTATCTTATTTCAGCTGAAATGTTCCATTTTAATTTACTTTATTACATCATTGTGGTTCTCCTAACTGTTATGTCCTAAGTGTCTTTGATTAGCAGTGGATACAACAATATCCAGAGTGCTGAAGTGCCTGGTATCTGACAATGTCTACATTTTGTATATAAAATAATCCAAAGTGGTTTTTTAGAAATAGATTTTTCTCATTGGATATAGCATGAAAGGCTATTCTTAAATTTTCTTTTGTTGAGAATAAGTATTTGGCCTATTACTACAAAATATTGTCATAGCCCAGAGAATGAATCTCTAGACACATAAACTATACCAACATTGTGTTCATACTAGTGATAGTGAAAATTATTAATCTGTACAAAGGGATTCCTTTGTTCTCTATTTTTTGGGAAAAATTAACATCTCGGTAGCTTGGATGGAGTGACCCAAGTTTGTTGATGGCTTTGATGTTTATTTTAATGAGAAAGTAATTGCCTGAGTCCAAGAGCACAGGTATCTGTGCAGCTTCTCATAAGTGAGTTGTGGGGTTTTTTTTAAGCACTGTGGAATCCTCTATGCATGCAAATATGGACAATGTGGTGCTTTGGATCATATACTTATAGCATCCAGAGGTTTGAATAAATGACAGACACAATAAAGTCAGTTTTGCTAACTATGAAATTGACTGTTTTACAAGCCTCAGCAAATTGTATTGCATGGTTCTTGATAATTGTTTTTTTATATACTAAGTACAAATACCTGTATTGTATTTTTGCTGTTTTATCATTGTAAAACAATGTTAAACTTTTTATACTGCTGGATTCAGAGCAATACTTGACGTTGTCATCGATTTCACTTAAACTGATAATGTGCCTGACATACAACTCTTTCACCAGAAAACAATAAATTATTGATACAAGTTTACTCAAGAAAGTTTTGGTTCTTAAAACACAACATCTTATTTTCCTGGTTTTCAAGTCATTTCACTTAATAAAACTATAAAAGTAAAATAAAATTTCTATTAGCTACTCCCCTATAAAATAATTATAAAAGATTAAATACCTAAATTTAAGCCACAGTTCTCTGGGAAGGAAAAGAAATGTATTAATCGACACCCACACGAGTCAATGTTACACTCATTAAAACTTCAATCTGTGATTTTATAATTAAAAGTTGAGACTAATTTTCTAAATAATGTATTGTTTTCCTATAATTCATATTCGAAGATGGGTCCAAAATTAAGAATCTAATTAGGAACAAGCAGTGTCTATTCCCACTGTGAATAAGTGCTTTTTCCTGCAGTTTCTAAGAATACTAATTGGTTTTGGTTGTGTTCTGTAAAAAGGGGTCACCTGCAAAGGCTTCTTGTCTAGTACTAGAGCAATGATGGCGAACCGAGTGTGTGCGCGTGCGTGCGCCAGAGTCACAACCTGAAAGAGGAGCTGCCCAGGGCACAGGCAGATGCATGAAAATGAACATATGGTTTCCAACGCACGCATGTGCACTGGGCAGCTAGTCTTCTAGGTTTCTATCGCGCATTTGCACGCACAGCCAGGTGGCTGGTGTGGATGCTCATGCAGGAAAATGGAAGACCAGCTCTTCCAGTTTCTGGCACTGCTGCATGCAAAGAGGCCACCTGATCGTCACACGCGCATGCGCGCCAGAAACCCGGAAGAGGAACGGGCGATGCCATGTATGCCAGACAACATAGCTCCGCATGCCACTTGGGCACACGTGCAATAGGTTTGCCATCACAATACTAGAGTATAGTATTTTTATGTGCTGCGCTACAATAAAATATGCCTTTACATCAGCCAGGTATCATGGCTTTCTACCTATTTTCTTTGAATAGGTAGAGTAATACCCCCAATTTGAGATTACCTTTATAGTTAACCAGCTAGGAAATTCAGGTCACACATATATTACTCCATTTCCCATTTAAGGTGCATGTCTTTTGTGGTAGATTGCCATTTAATCAAAGACTGATTTAACAATGTCCTTTGTTAATCAACCATTGCAAGAGATCAGATGAGAATTATTGTATTTCGCTGCTAGATGTATGGCCAAATTCTGTCCCATTTATGGTATGGTTCTTAAGAGGTTCTTGGTAGTGTTTTCAAATCTGAATTTTGTATACAGCAATATTTTTAGAAATCAGTTAATCTTGGGTACTTTTTAATTTTTGTACATTTGCTATAACTCTCCTACAGTACACACGCACAGCACAATGTGATTGCGGGGGCCCCCGACAGACTATCCAACATATAGTGAGGGAATGCTTTAACAAGGTATCCAGGAGATTTTAGGGACTTCCTCTGCGTAACAATGACAGCTACTGACTGGATCTCCAAACTCGACATTAAACTCTGAAATGTTATTTCTGTTTTCCTCTTAGCTTTTCTTACTGCTCTTTTTTTAATTGTTTTAATTGTTTTAACCTGTAAAAATGAAGTGTTTTAATATTTTGTGTGACCAGCCATACGCTAAATAAATAAATAAATAGTACACAAACACACAGTTTTTCCTATCATGTCCAACTCGAGGGCACTGTGCTCATCTCCGTTTCTTGGGCAAGGGAGCCAGTGTTGTCTGAAGACAATTTCTGTGGTCATGTGGCCCAACATGGCTATTTGCCAAAGGACACGGAAGGCTGTTACCTTCCAACCAAAGTGGTACCTATTAACCTATTTGCATTTGCATGCTTCATATTTTTGGTTCTTGACTTCAAATCAAGTTGAGTTAGCCTGGCAAAGATACATATTATTCACAAGTAAAACGTTTAACAGAGCTTGGGAAACATAATAATATTTCCAAAGACACTGCATTTTCTTATGTTATTAAAACTGATGGAATTTGACAGAACCCAGGCAAAATATTTCTACTCCAAACTCAAAATGAAATTTGGGCAGCCTTTAAGGCAAATGTTTTTATCTTTTTTCTTTTAACAGGGACCTTCTATTATATATAGCATTGGCCAAATACAATGAAATATAAACCTTTGAGGAATTGTATTAGAAATAGGCAAAACATCAGCGTGCTTAATTCTGCTTAGAGCTCATCTAAAGGAATCATACAATTTTAAGTTATTTTTTTGTAGCACTGAAGCGGAACAGTAAAGAAGGGCTGCCGAGTTAAATGTGCAGTCATGTGAAAGGAGTGTAGGAATGGAAGGATTTGGTTTAAGACTTAGAAATGCATTTAATTATATATTTCCAGTGATATCTGGGATAGAAGTAATTTGTTCTAGTGGTTAAGGTATCAGACTGGAAAGTAGAAGACCACGATTGTAGTCTTGCCTTAGCCATGAGAGCCAGTTGGATAACCTTGGACCATTTTCTTTCCTTGCAGATCAGTGGTTGTAGGAAAATTAAGAAGAAGGTGTGTTGGGATATGTTCGCAGCCTTGGGTTATTTGTAAAAATAATAAAGGCGGAATACAAAAATAAATAAATGTCCTGCCTGAACTATCTTGCAAATTTGATATGAGGTCATACTATCATGTGAAAAAGAAAGTGCATCCTCTTTGAATTCTATGGTTTTACGTATGAGGACATAGTAAAAATCATCTGGTCTCTAGCAGTTATTAAAAGTAGGTAAATACAATCTCAGATGAATGACAACACATGACATATTACACTATATCATTTGTTTTACAAAAAGAAAGCCAAAATGGAGAGGCCATTTTTTCCCCATATCACTCTTGCATCTTGTTATTTTAAATCCACTTTCAAATCAGTTCCACTCCTATCCAGAAAGATTGTATCTCTTCCTCTAACATCTTAAAAGCCACCTATCTTTAATGGTAGACACCTTTAAAATTAATTTCTGATCCATTGCTCACAAATATCCTCAAATATGTCCAATGTTAAAAGTATTTGGTTCCATTCTCTTAGTCAAATTTAAGTGTTCTTGTGCTTTAATTATAATCTTTAGTCCTTTAGGTTCCCTTTAGTGTCCAGTGTTCAAATTCCCTTGCTATTGTACTTTCTTCCAAGAATACAAAACAACAGAATTTTTCCATGGAAAGAATTCCCATGATAAATTTCAAAATCAAAATCTTATTTCAAATCCATTTGGACCTCTAGTCCATTTTTAATTTTCCAAAATCAATGCTGATCACCCTTTTGTTGCTTATTTTAAAAAATTATGTAATTCAACATTTATTTATTTTTTTGTTAAGGATTAGAGGAAGCTTACCATGTTCATTTTATAAATCTTGTTAATCAAGACATTCTTTATAGTTGAAAAGCAATTAATAAGCTATTTCCAAAAGTGATTAAGAAATGAGCTCAGCAGCACAGTGTATCCTCAAGGCTATTGTTATACTGAGTTTGGTGGATATCCCTTGACTTCCAGCCATTCAATTCACAAATTGGCTATAGAAACTTCAGATCCCACAGTTTACTCACAAGGAGAAGCTGTCTGGAATGCAAGTGGGGATTTCACAATCTCTCCTTTATCCAGAGAGATTTGGTTGGCCAGAAAATGACAAATGGCCATCAATCACCCCTACACCATCTCCACTCCCTCAGAGACATCTAATTTACCATGACTCCTCACCAAATGTCTAAAGTACAATAATATTTTAATTCAATGAACTAACATTTTTCTATTTGGGTTGCTTATACCTTACCCATCCAATTTTTTTCTTCACTTTTCATTTCACAGCCATGGATTTTTTCCCCAACCATTTTCATGCTTCTCAGAAACCATTCCAAATTGACTGATGGTTGATCTCTTTTTTTGTAAACTGCTATTTTCTGCCTGCCTTCCCACCTTCATCATGATGGTCTTCAATCTGCAAGAGCTAGTAGAAGATAAGCTCGTCCCTTAGCAAATAGATGCAACTCGCTTTGTGCATTTCAGTTTTAAAAGGAGAGGAGGAACATTACCTGTTGTGTCGTGACTTCATGCAATTTCTTCTTTAAAGAAAACACATCTGCTAATATCCAAAGTAATTAAAACATCAATGCATCCTACTCTGGTTGGAATCTCTGAACAGTAACCATATTTAATTTATTGTCCCAAATATTGTTTCTAATTTAGCAGTCATTCTGTATTTATTCATCCATATGCATGCATACATCCACATACCCTTTACAAATCTAATAAAACATATTGCCAGTTGACAGTATGTCCAAAACAGCCTAGCAGACACATGCTAACTAAATATACTGAGCAAAGCTGACAGAAGTTTGGCCCAAGGAATGCTCCAAGCTTTATTCCTGTAACTATTTAAAAATAAGTGTCTGTGTCAGACACGGCCCTGATGTCACCTGAAAGAACATTTTGAGCTTGCAAAACTGACACTGAAATCCTCTGCAGTTGGAAAAAATTCTCTGTGGCTAGATCAACATTGCTGTAAATCTCAAAAGCTGTTTTATGGAATGCAAGCAAGATGTAGTCAGAAAGGGAAAGTACACCTTATCCAGAGTGAGAATACAAATGTCCTGGTTTATTTGGAAAAGAACAGAGGAAAATATTAAAATAGCTGCTTCAACTGTACTTGGTAGGTTTGCTTTCTCTCCTTCCCTCACATAGAAGTTTATACTGCATTTTTTCTCAAAAGGTAAGCCTGGAATTCTTACATGAGTCTGCCTACTTTACAAAAATGTCCCATTTTTAGCTTGGCCATGCCTACTTTTGGCATATAACACTTTTCACTGCCGACTTGCAGAATCCAAAAAAGTGTTCATCTCTTACTTAACAAAACATGTCATTTGCCCTTCTGATCTTCACTTATTCTTGCCTTCCCTTTTTCATACCAAAACTAGATCAACCAAGTATGTTTTCATAATCTTGGCATACAATAAACAAAGTAGCTCCTTCGCGATCGTGTCTTGCGATGCAATCTTGTACCGCCAGCCTGTTGATCCATTGATCATTAATTCAGAAACCCAGTTTGGGGTTATGGTCAAGATGCTACACTAGAAACGAGGAGCCTGAGCTCGGAAGCTCATTAGTGACTTTGAGCCCGTTTTTCCCTCTCAGCCCAATCACAAGGCACCAATTGTGGGTGAAATAGGAAAAGCACTGTACATCATTGAGTTGTTCAAAATACAGGACATAAATATAATAAATTGGTGCTAATACTTTCAAAGTCCGGAAAGCCATATCTCTCGACTGAGAAACAGTTGAGGTGGAAGATGATTCTGGTAGAATCCCATGTTGGCCCAGGATTAAATGTAACTTTTCTATCTCCTTGTTTGGGAGCATCATGAAAAGAATTAAGAACCAAAGCATGGAATATCCCAGCTGGAGAGTAAAAACAATGGGCACTAAGTCCCAGGGATGTTCTCCAAATGCTTTAAACTATTCACTGTTTGCTTGTTTTTTTTTCCAGAAACTGAGCAAACTCCCAGTTACGTCCACCAGACTGTACTTAGTTGCTGTATGTGCTCTGATACCAACCAATGTCTTATTCTATTCTTGTTATTTGTGTGTGCTTTGCTGCCTTCAAGTTTTTTTGTTCTTGTTACTCTTGAACGATGGTAGTGATGGGAGTAAACATTTTAACCATTCATTAATGAGTAACATCTAAAATTTTGCAAAAATTAAACTTTTAAGGTGATGGGTACATTGTTGGAAGACCTAAAAGACCAGTTTTGTGAGACATCATCATGAAAAAAAAATTATATGTGGTTGCTAAAACGTTGATACCAAATTAATGGCACATAATCAGCAATTAATTTTTGCTGATTATGGATTTTTTTAATATGTTCTATTATTGCTTTTAAATAATGACAAAGAAGTGAAAACACTCTCCCATAAAGATGAAAAAAATGCATTGTCAAAGAAAAAAAATGTAGTGTTTTTATTTTTTAAAAAGTGAAAAAATGTAACAAAAGAAAAAAGATATATAATTTTAACTAAAATTATAGTAATATAAATAATATAGTAATATAGTAATTCTATATTACTTATTTAAGGCAATTATTCAAGTACTTGCATATTTCGATTTGTATAACACATATTTCTAACCTACTGTATTTTGTATAAATGAATCCCATATTTCATTATATTTACGCATACAAAGTCTATATCTCTAGATTGTCCAATCATAGGTCTTTAATCCACTGAGTGAAAAGAGGCATACCTCTATTTTTCCTGCTAGCCTCATCTTTTACCAATAGAAAGGGCACAGAACATTCATTTATAGTATCCAGTTTCAAATGCCAAGTACTAGGTATGTGGTTCATCTGAAACTTCTAGCATTTGTTGCACAATTATAGATATAGAATCCAATACTTTCTCCCAAAACTTGGTAAGCGTAAGACGTTGTAAAAATATATGTTTTAAAGAAGTATTAATTTTATTACACCTCCAATAAAATCCTTCTTTTGATGGTCCTTTTTTCTACATAAACATAAGAGTCCAATAAAGTCTAAATATTTTTGGTTCTATAAGTCATGGTTTTAGGTCCATTGATATTCTTGTTATAGAAGTTAAAATACTCTCCTATTGTCTAGGTAATATAAAAGGAAATTTTGATTCTTTATTGCATTCACTTCTTAACAGCTCCAGATAAAATTGATTTATTGATAATAAATATCTATAAAAACTAATAGTAGTTTTTTAGTTTTAATAATTTAACTAATTGTTCTAGTACCTCAGGTGCTAGAAAATGCTGCTGTTCCAAACAATGTTACTAACTAATGTTGTAACGGTAAATATTGCCATTTGTCTCCTAATGCATATCATGTTAAGAATTCATCTATTGATTGTGTTACTATCCCTACTTCCCTCCAATTTTTCCATATCACAATCGATTTGCCAATTTTTAAAGCTGGGTTTCCCTGTGCAGTCAATTAATATGGAGAAAGGGGTTGAATCTTTATTAGACATCCCATTGTTTTCTAATGATGTGATTGTTTCCAGAGATACTAGAGTTGTAGTATGTTATACTGTAATACTGTCCATTCAACCAAAGGTGCTATATGTATATTCCAAGGTTGCTCAAATCAGAAAATTAAGACCAACTGTTGGTTCCAGTTCAGTAATCAAGGTTTTTAATCATTTTGCTTATTAACTTTGGCAAAAAACTTTGTTACTTTTGGCACCCGAATTACTGCTTTGTAAAACAGGTCTAAAATTTCTGGATTAAAATAGTAGCCTGACATTAGAGGAACAAGTAGTTTTAAACAAAACATACTCTTTTTACTTTCTTCACTATGTGTGAAAGGAGAGGCACGTGTTTGTTTTCAGCAGTCTTCAGCTTAATTCCCTAAGACACTTATGAAAATCCCTTAAAACCAATGTTGATATGAACCTGCACTATAACCTCACACATTTGAAATGCAAGTAAAAACAGAATGAGTTTCTTGTAGAAATGTATGCAAAGTAAAATAAAATATACAGCATGTTGAGAGAGTTCTGTAAGAAAGGATGTTAATCAGGTTGTGCATGCTTCAGAAATGATTTAGCATGACTACAGCACATTTCTGCTATTAATTAAAGCACCTATATCTTATTTCTGCATGAGCCTGAAAGAAGAGGCACAGTTTTATTTAGAGTTGCATTAATTTTCCCAAGTTAATTCCTTAAAGTAGTAGCATTTTCCCCCAAGACTTATGCTGAAACCTAAGATAGATTGGGCTGCTTTAACTAAAAATAGAAAGATGCTGTGTGTCTATCAAAGCATTTTGAAGCAGTCCTAATCAGGGGTGGGTTTTAATTACCTTTACTACTGGTTGGCATCGTGCCCACACGTGCGTGCTCGTTTTGCTTGTGCGTGCACTCTCTCTTCTGTGCAGATCGTTTTTGATGACATCTTGGTCAGTGGGCAGAGCCTCCTCCTGGTTTTACTACCAGTTTTATAGAACCGGTCCAAACCAGTGGCAACCCATCACTGTCCTAATATTGATTATAAATAGTCCTATTGTTATGATTGCAATGAGACTACCCATCATGATCATTACTGATTTACTCATTTTACAAACTTTTTCATCAGATATTGCCCGAATCACCCTGGTGGTTGGGTGAATCTGCAGTCATTAAGGACCACTTCATAGGTGTATTCACATTATTTGATTTTCCTCCTCCTCCTCCTGTTGAGCAAGTTTTATGGAATTCCTTGAAACATCCCTCCATATCTAGCAATTGTAATTCAAACTCATAGTTTGAATTACCCAAATTCATAGTTTTATTATTTCATGTATGACAACTTGGATAAAAATTAAACAAACCATGGTTAACTTGATCATTTAAGCATGTCAGAAAAGCACGGTCTCAAATCATTTCCGTGTCCTAACATACCTTGTATTTTTAATACAATTAGGAACAAATGTCTATTTGCTCCACATCGAATACATTATTTATATGTGTTCCATTTTCTGTAAAGTACATTCTCCTTTCCATACCGATGAAAGCTTAATTTGATGTTCTTCATATAAAAAGGATAATTTTACTATCTGGCATAAATACATTAAACCAGTTTTACTATTAAACCTCCAATGCCATCATTTCAAGCAATTCAGAGTAAATAATTTTCTGGACCTGGTTATATGACTTCTCGGAACACCAGAAATAAACACTGAATAAATTCATATCCACGTCTTCACTGCATTGCTGAGCACCCAATGAAACAAGTCTAGGAGCAAATTACTAGGGCTCTGTAAACTCTTTAATTAAAAAAAACAACAACACACCATTAGATCTGGTTCTTTCAACAATAAAACAAGTAGCTGCCAAACCTGGAAGGCGTTGGCTCCTTCAGCATGGTAGCATGGCTCCAGTTTAAAAACTTGATTTATATGAGTTTTACCAGAAAAGGAAATGGGGGGGAGTAAATATACCCATATGGACAATTGGAATATCCATGGCAGAAACTTTAAAAAAAAATAACAGAAAGTTGGCTGAATGAGGAGTATCAGAATGTACACTATGCAGGGAGACACGTATTGTAACACTAAGTTCTGCTTTGGTTAAACAGTAAAAGAAACCATGTTGATAAAAGGATAACTTTTGTCCTGTAATTTGGCTAACTACTTGAGATAGATGTAAAGTAATGTGTAGCCTCATTTTTAATTTCCTTCTCTAACAGTGTACATCTGTCATCCAAAGCTGAGCGTGTTAGTATGGGGGCAGGGAGAATATGTATCCCTTTACTTTAAAATAATATTTCTTTCTGTTTTGCTTGACTGCTGACATAATATGATCAGGATGGTGATGGAAACCAGATACAACTGCAATAGATTTTTCCCCTCTCAGTAGCTGAACTTCATTTAACCAAGCTGCATTCAGTCCAATTTATTTTAGAACCTGTTTTCTTAGAGAAAATAAAGGTTGATTTTGTCATCACTGGCTGTGGTTGCACAACTATAGTTTCTGTTCCAGGTCAAGCGGTATTCAAAACATGCTCTTAAACCTCATCATATTTCTATTTATTACAAGTGGATCAGATATTTAGATTTAAAAGTCATTGGAGCTGGGGCTTTTTCCTCTTTCCCCCTTTTTTTATTAAGTAAAATTTCTTGCCTATTTTCCTTACATGAGATCTTCCCTCGCTTGCCATTTCTCAAGGAATACTTTGAACCATCTTTATCACATCACAGTGAAGTGATATAATGCATCACTTCATTATCATTATTGTTATATTGGCACAACAATCATTTATGTATTTGTTTGGTAAATTTGTGTAGCAGCCTATCTTACATATGGGATTCTGAGTCAGCTCCAAAGTTGTTGCTTTTTTTAAAAAAAGTCAAAAACAATGTAACAAAATAACCAAAAAGTAACCACACAAATCATTAAAAATATTAATCTGTGAGATAGCACACTCATAGGTGGCTCAGTGGCTAAGACGCTGAGCTTGTCGATCAGAAAGGTTGGCAGTTTGGCGGTTCGAATCCCTAGTACAGGTCTGTGTGAGAAGGGGGTAGGACTAGATGACCTCCAAGGTCCCTTCCGACTCTGTTACTTTTACTTATTTTTCCTAGTAATACAGCTGTTTTATAGGTGTCACATCCCTGTTCCCAAATCCCCAGGCAGATAGTTAAGCCACTGTTCAGCAAGATTGGGACCAATTTGACACCAAGGGGGAATCTTATTGTTTTATTAAATATATATGCCACCAGTCTCATTGTTGAAGCAACTCTGAGTGGCTGTATAATTATATTCTACAGAGTGAATGCAGTAGAAAGGCTTTCATCCTGGTCCCCACAAATGATATTTCTTCATGGACAGAATCCACAACATGTCCTTTCTTTCAGATCTGACTTTTCCAACTGATGAGTAGAAAGCGCTAAAAATTACAAGCGGGGAGAACAAGCCATGCATCCTTTTAATGACGTATGAGAATGATCTTGAGGGACAAAGGGAGGAGATGCTGCCTAGGAAACCATCAGACAAAAAAGAGAGGACTTAATGGCAGGAGGAAAAAATTCAGGAAGGACCACCCTAGTTGATTGGGTGGTTAAAAGGGATGATGATAAATTTGTAATTTCAACTTGCAAGATTCTGTTAATGTAGCCTTACAAATAAAGGAGAATTAGCTATAAAACAAATTGTGAATGCCCAGTTTGGTTAACTGATCTATTTAGCAAAAATCTCTGTGAACTTCTACTAGTTATACATTCTACATTTTAAGTTCTCCAAAAGAAACAATGTATTAAGAAGAGGACCAGACCATTGTAAGGTTTTTGAGTGGAGCTCAGAATCTGATAAATCCAATAAAACTCTGAACACGAGGCAACTGATAATCAGTTTTATTTTTGATCAGAAAGCAAAACTGGGTAGCCTTTAATTTCCCACCTTAAATAGCAAAGCAGAGAGAAAAGCAGGCATGCGCGCTAACTAAAACTTTTTTTCTTTTTATATTCTACACATATCGTTTGCATAGATCTGTGATGGCGAATCTATGGCACATGTGCCACAGGTGGCACGTGGAGCCATATCTGTGGGCACACAAGCATTGCCATTGTGTGCCAAAAGCGGGCGGAGCAGGGGGGGTGTCACGTATGCATGCGTAGGGGGCAGGGCGCATTGAATTATGGGTGTGGGCATGCGTGCACGACCCTTCCACACTTCCCCTGCTTTTGTCATGCAACGGCAAAAAGGTTAGCCATCACTGACATAGATCGTCATTGCTATAGAAACATTATTTCATATCCATGGTTCATGCAAACCTCATGATTTTCTTAGCGCTCTGAAAACAATGGACCTCAGAACGGGGAAGGATACATTTTCTCGCATATAGCCCAGAGCTTTGTTAGGGATTGCTATCTCACATTAGGTTGCTCACAATACACATTTTAAGTTACAAGCAATACCCCCCTATTTGGCAATTAGCCTTTATCTAAAAGGCTTTATCTTTGCAGGTAGTGCACTATGGAACTCAGCTCTGCAGGGAATCAAAAATTGAGTTAGGTACACTCTGTACATGCTCTAATCTTTTCACCATAATGCTGAAAAGAGATTCATAGATTGTTTTTACGAAGGTGACCATGCTGATTTTAACACAACCACTATAAGGCATGTTTCTATAGGTCATCATTCCATCAAGGATAGAAATGAATCTTCTTCAGCCATAATTTCCTCATTTGATCTTGTTTGTCACTCTCCTTTATAAAACAGTTGCTGAAGTGATCTGTTTTACGAAATCAATAGAGCCACAGAGCTGAGAAGCTGGAAAACAAGCACAAGATGCTCTTCTGATTTAATCTCCTTCTCTTTTACTGGTTAAGTTCTTCTAAATCACATTAAATCTTGGACACTGCATTGCCATGCATTCCCATCTGGAACCCATTTCTCCAAGTGTCCTGCAAAATCTCCTGCTCTGTCATGCAGAAGAGAAGCAACTGCCTGAGTATTAATAAATCCTTGATTTATTATCCCCCCAAAAGTATGTCTCACTTCAAGCAGGCCTTTTTTTCCCCTTGCAGATTGTTGAAGGCATCATCCCTTGGCTAGACAACTTGCTCAGAAAATCACATACTTTCCCCATGTCACACTAAATCCTACCCGAAAAAACTTTTTTTCCCCACTGCAACCAACTTAATTCACAACTGAGACCATTTGTGTTTTGGTGTTCTGTCTTTCAAACTGCCATCCCAAACTGACTGTTCTTGGATGAGGTGGGAGTTCAACTCCTAGAATTTCCATCCAACAGAAGCCAAAGAATTTTCAGCAGATCCAACAGGTCAGGAATCCCACAGATTGAGAAATAGAGCCTTAAAATATTTGGGTCTGTTTGGTTCTTTGCTTTATTAAGGACCACAATAGTAACATCTGTCTATTTCTGAGGCCTAATTTTATAAAGTTAAAATTAACTAAAGCTGACAAATGCATTCTTTTCTACCATATTTAGAAAATGTTTAGGATTAAATTAATTCAGCTTCCTAGTTAGTCAATTCCTGAGAATGGGCAGACCCAACTGATTCATTACTAAGTCTTCTCTGGTGTTTTTGAAACTAGCAAAGTGAGTGATTTCTAAAGAACTGCTGTGACTCTACACAGTTTGAGGGCAGCTTTCTTTCTTCTTGGAGGAGTCATTGCTTCAGTGTGCCTCTTAATGTCTTAATGTGTGATTTTAACTTTTTATGTTTAAACTTATATGTAACTGTAAGCTACCCAGAGTTACTCTATGGTAAAGTGGGCAGCCAATAAAATTTATAAATAAACAAACAAACAAACAAACAAACAAATAGTCCCAGTCACCATCTTGACTTTTTTTTTTGTCTCCTCGTGAATGCCCTGAGGAATTCAGAGTGATAGGATTTTTGTTAAACCAGGGCTGGCACTAGCTCAGACATCTTCCATCTTCTATTTATAAAAGCTACGAAACACAGATTTGTTCCTGGCAGTCATTTTGAAGTCAATAAAGCTAAAATTAATAACAGGTCAATTTTAAATGCTTTATGAGGGGCTGAGATGGGAAAGTCCGTCCAGGTGGTTTTGAAGCATCCCAAGTCTGATGATCCACCAAAATCAAATAATTGAACTTACTTCATGAGATGGTCATCCTGTGCATGTATAATACAATAAAATTCCTTCTGTGAAAGTAATTAATAACATTAAACCAGGCATGACATAATTCTTAATTAATTTAGGTAGTCGTCAACTTATTATTGGTCATTTTATCAAAGTTACAACACCTGCAGAAGAGATGCTTTACAGCACTCTTGCCATGGTAAATGGCTGTACTGATGATCATGGAATCGCATGTTGGGCAGGTGAGTGTTATGACTGGTTGCAGAGTTCCCCTGCCACGTGACTGTGATTTGTGATGCTTTTTGCTGGTTTCTGGCATTTTGTGTCAGTTTACAGCAAAAAAACTCATTCAAATGAATTGCTGCTCTCTTGACAATTGCAACATTTGCTTGACAGCCACCACTGAAAGTGTGAGAAAATTATTTCCAATCATGTGGGTTCCTTGATGTATGATCACGACTTAAGACTACATTTCCAGTCCCAATTCTGGTTGAAAGTTGAGGCCTACCTATTTGCATTTAGGCAATTGGCTGTTGCCAGATTTGGTTACAGCTACTGAATTAAAAAGTTAAAAAGATGAGAAGATAATAGTAATACAGTCCTGCTACATGCCTAAGGATATTTACCTATGTACTAGGGCTATATTACTATCATCCTTCTCATCTTTCCTATTACCTTCTCATATTGGTATCTTATGATTATATCACTTTGTTGTTTCTATATGTACACTGAGAGCTTATGCCCCTAGGAAAAATTCCTTGTGTGTTCAATCACATTTGTAAGCATCCAAGGTTATTTAGATACATGAACCTTTTTGTCCAATCTAACAGCTTCATTTCATAAATGTGCTCTGATACGATTCTTCCTTGAAACAGTGCTTTAAAAACAGCAACACTAAACCTAGTTTACTTATGGGTGTTACAGAATAAGCTTTAGGTGCATAATTATCTATATATGTACAGTTTTCCAAGAATGAAATATGTATGTAATACTACCACCTCATATATCAATTTAATTAAGATATTCTTTTATGACTGTTATTTTTGTAAGTGGGATTTAAATCTTTATATCAAATACAACTAGGATCTGAGCATCTTGTAGTTTGATTAATTGTCTTGGGATCACATTTTCCCCAAAGCAGATTTACAAGTGGTTGATCTCCAAGTTGAGAGAGCTAAGATGGAGGACAGGCAGCAACGGCTGTAAAGAGCTCTTTACAGAACAGGTCTCTGTTTTTCTTTTATATATATATATATATATACAAGTATTTTTATATTTTAAACAAATTTTTAATCTATACCGGACTTTTTACAAAAGCACATATATTGTGGCTACCTTTTGTTTTATAAACATTTTAACAATACTACAAGCCAGGATTTTTAAGAATGGGGAAAAGGAGAAAGAGACAGCAGAGAGTTCATCCAAGCCATTGAAGCAGCAGAAAATGGAAGGTTATACTGCAAACAGACAGTCTGTTCCAGTAAGTAACTCATCTGCAGTCACCTTATCAGATAAATTTAATTTATGTGACTCATTGGAATGGAACTTACAAAATGAACTTGAAAGCAAACAGCATATAGAATTATCTTCCTCTCTCTCAGAAAATGGTTCCCCTCCTTGGAACTCAGCAGCTGCTTTCCCTGCACAGGAGGGAGATGTAATAAATTTAAATGAGGGAAGTGTGACACATTTCCTCTCTAGACAATGTTTGTTTACAGCTCAAACTGTAAACTCAATCTATGAACTTTTATCACCTGTCATAAACAAGGTTGACTGCCTGAAAGAATCTTTTGCAAGTTTATTAAGAGCCACCCAAATACTGCAGGACTTAGGAGGACAACCAGGGATAGATATGGGATGGTTAATTCAGGAAATGAAACTGGAAAGGCCCTTGTCTTCCTTCCAAAAATGTGAACACTCATAAAGAAAACGCTCAATCAAGTAAAGGCCTAAGAAGTGACCAATATAACTACAGTCTGCAGACAACCAGGTTACCTTGCAAATTTACGACAACAAAATGAATAGAGGGCATTGGAGTGATAGAGAAGCTGTTAGGTTGTCCCTGAGCCAGCTGCTCCACTGTGAATTCACTCTGATAGATCTACTACACACAGAGTGGCTGCCAGTGAGAAGGCAATATATGAGAATTCTCCTATCGTTCAAGCAGCCCACAATTCCCTCTATGGTCTTTAGAATGAAGCCCTTTCTGAGCAGCTTTTCAATATTTCCAATATTGGTTAAAGCTATAAAGAATAAAAGCATTAAAAATTATAAAATACTAAACTTTGATTGGAATATATATGTATGTATGTATGTATGTATGTATGTAGGTCTTTGGTTATTCGGGTCTTCTCCCACGTAAAATTGGAAGTGTCTTGGCGACGTTTCGACAAAGTCTCATTCGTCCTTTGAGATCGCCAGCCCCGTCGCCCGTAAAGAGCCGCCTTTACAGCTGAAAGGCAGTTCGAAAAACTCCATTTCCTTAAGGAAATGTGAGATAGAACAGGCGAGGGCAGGTAGAGCCCTCTGCGAAGTCCCCAGAGTTCTTTTTTTACTCTTAGGGACAAAGCAGGATGAGGCTCCCTATTTTCCTCACTGCTGCTCCGGGCTTCGGGAGAACTCTGCTCTTTGCAGAGCTAGGCAACGGGACCAAGCCATTTACTGAAAACTAACAGATTGCTTAAACAATAGGGTGAAATCCGGATTTTGGACCCTAAATCGCAAATATTTCCAACAATTTTATAAGAGATTTTAAAAAGCGAAGAAAAGAGGGAAAAAAAAGTTTAAAATGGCGACTGACTGAGGCTTGAGAAGAAGAAAGCTGAAAGCGAAAGTCCTTCTGCCTGAATAGCTTAACAAGTTACAAAGTAGCAGAAATAATAGCGCTGGCTAGAATTGAAAAGAAAAATTTCTACTTTATGTTTCTTCCTTCTTGGAGACTTGATATTGATACTGTTTGGAGAGAAGTCTTTTTTTAAAAAAGAGTTTGTCTGTATGGCAGGATGGTGTTAAAAATGACAAAGCCAGACAAACAAGCAGTGGTGGGGGGGCCTCCCCCATTTACAAACCATATGAACAAGTTTTGAACTTGCAGAATCAGAAGAATGGTTTTAAAGAATTTGTTTTGGAGGAGATGGCAAGACATGATGATATTGTGAACCAGAATCTTGAAAAATTTAGGCAGGAAATTAAAGAGTTGGTACAACAAAAATATGCCAATTTGAAACAACAGTTTGTAACAGCTTTGAAAACTTTTTCAGAAATAGTTAAAAAGATGGACAAAGATATTAATTTAGAATTAGAGTCTAAAATGAAGGAAGCTGATCATAAGATTTATAATTTGGACAATAAAATACAAAGAATTGAAAATGACTTGATAAATATTCAAGACATGAGCTCAGAAGTAAAGTCTAAAAAGGAAGCTAACCACGAAACTTATAATGCAGATAATATAAAACAAAGGATTGAAAAAGAAATTACAATGATGCAATACAGGTCCATGGAATTTGCGGTCAGAATTAGGGGAATACAGGAAGATAAAAGAGAAGATTTGAGAAAGATGTCTGGCTGTGATTTTAAAGGTTAGTCCTGAAGAGGTATCCTGTAAGATTGATAAGGCCTACAGAGCAAATTCTTGGGTGGCAAAGCAAAGGCAGTTGCCTAGAGATGTGGTGATTTACTTTACTGATAAAGGAATAAGAAACGATATTGTGCAAAAGTCTTTTAACTCCACTCTTGAAATGCATGGAAGGAAGATTTGGATATATAAAGAGCTGCCGTCTAAGATGTTAAAAGACAGAAAGGAATTTGGATTTTTGGTGACTGAGCTAAAGAAACAAAACATCCCATTTAGGTGGGATGCTCCAGTTGGTATAATATTGAGATACCAAGGAGAAAGATATCAATTAAATACTGTTGGAAAAGCGGAAGAATTTTACTACAAGGTTCTTAAAAAGGATTCAACATCTCCATGTATGTCATCAGTGTTAGGACAGGGGGGGAATAAAGAAACGCAAAATGAACAAGAGAGATTGAAACCCAGGCTAAGCAGATGGAGATGGAGGTACTGGAAAAACAACAAGTCACAGAGGCCCTTTCAGATGAGCCGCTTTTGGATTCTCCTTCAGAGGTTATAGCTGGATTACCTATAAATACAAGAGAGGCAGCTTTGGATTTTAATGTGATGTCTTATCAAGTTACAGACCAGCATGGAAATCAACCAGCTGATATACAAGTCCTAGAAAGGCAACCAGGATGGACATCTAAACCACAAAAAGTTAAGAAAAGAAGAAGCAGGTTCTACAAAGCTAAAAAATTTTAGACTAAACAACAGTCTATTGCCAGTTACTTAAGAGACGATTAATATGAAAATATAGCTGCGGCAAATTATTGACTAATACTATTTTGAGAATAACAGATCTCTGCAGTGCTGTGCTTTTGGGATGTGGATGATGGCCTCTAACTGAGTGGATTGGAACTTTCTATTTTGGAGTCTTTGAAAAATGGATTACGTATATGTTGAGCTATAAGGCACGAGAACTATGGGACTGGGGCATGCAGAAGATCTGGTTGTTACCCTAACATGGTGGTTGGAATTAATAATCTAGATGAAAGACACTACAGAAGATACTATATGGAATATAAATATAAAGTCACTCGGGTGGTTTTTTATACACGAAAACATTTATTATTGATGGGGGCAGATGGTAATTGAAGATACTGAACATACTGTTGGAATCAGAACTTGATGTTACCCTTACATGGGCGATGGAATTAACAATCTAGTTGAAAGACATTACAGAAGATATCATATGGATTACAAATTTAAAGTCATTTGAGGATTCTGTCTATATATGGAAATATCTTTTAGTGGTGTGGGCAGAAGAACAAAGATATTAAAATATTGTGAAGGGTAGACCTGTAGGAAAAGGGGTGGAGATAGGTTAGGTTACTGATTGTTTAGCTTAGTAAAAGGGAGGTGATGTTTAGATATGAATATATGTAAAAGTTCTGAATTAAGAGATATATGTTTGGGGGTGGAGGATAAGGGTAGATTAAGAGTTGAATAAATGTCAAATTAGGAATTATTATAAAGTTTTATAGCTGAAGGTTGCTGTGAAATGTTTAGTATAAGGGGATATAATAACAATGTTAGAAAGAAATGGTTAGCATGTGGGGGGTGGTGTAAAAGGATGGTAAAGTATTATTCAACTTGATATTAATGATTTTATTTTGAAGAAGCCATGGGGGGGAGGGGGGAGGGGGGGAAAGGGGGAAAATTGTATTTGAAAAACTTTTTCAATAAAAAAAAAGAAAAGAAAATGTTTTGGACTGACCATTGTATACTAGTAGAAAATGTTTGTTTATTACATTTATTGTTGTTTCGTTGTTCACATTGATTCACATAGTACTGTATATTTTATATCTACCAGTATTGCATTTAGTTCTAAGCCCATACTAAATAACATTACTACTACTATGAACATGATTCTTCTGATATTAAATTCTATTGCTAATAATCTGATCTAATCCTATATTACTGTTATATCATGGATAAATGTTATGTTCTGATATTTATTTTTATTCTAGGGTGGGGAGATTGGCAAAGTTGCTCTATTTTGGAAAAGTTAGCTATTAAGGGATCAATGTTTATATTTAAAGTTTAATATTATACGCTGCCCAGAGATGTTCTGAATGGTGTCATAGAAATGTTACAACATAAATGTAATAGAAACATCTGAGCAACTGAAATTTCAGAAGCATCCCATGACCCATAAGCTCAGTAGCAGTCAAATAAATACTCAACAAGCCATAGAAATGTCAAGCAATGAAACAAATCTTAAATTTATCTTTAGATTTGGTGTTCCTTCTTTTATCAGTGTCACCTAATTGGGAACCAGTTAGCAAATCACAATCATCTGAGAAATCAAAAACTGCCTTCATCACTGGGTATTTTATTTCTTTGTCATTTTATCTTAAGCTAGCTGATAATGCAAAAATGTTTTAGATTTCAATAGTCATTGTTTAGAGTGCTGCTTATTTATTTATCTATTTTTAAGGCTGACAAATGCATAACATTATTTTCTAGCTACGGCTTTCACTATGTACAATGTGCAGGCTGAGAAAAAGAAATCTGACTAATTACAGAATGGCTGCTTTTCTGGCAGAATATAATTTTCTTCTGATTATTTTGTCTTGAGGATTCCTGGGAGTACAGGGTCAATCAGCCTTGCTAACTGAGCATATTTGGGTAAACACATTATAGGAGATCAGAATGAGGCAGAGAACTTAAATCTAGGCTGGTTTCAGGATGAGACTCCATGGAGCTCTTTGCTGTAGAGTGAGATGAAAAGCGATGAAGAGCAATATACTCGTATAAGGCTTTCAAGGTCATCATGAGTCAAGCAGTGATGAGCTTTATGCTGAGTGGCCCTTGTCTAGTTTTTTTGTGTCCTGATGTTTCAGTGGCATTTATGGCTGGCATCTTTTTATAAAGCAGAAACATATTATTTCAGACTTTTAAAATTGGAGTTAAAAAATTATAAATCTGAAGCACAATATTTTAAATTTTTTCTAAAGGAAATAAGCATATAAATATAGGCAGGCTGCTGTGTGAATTACATTTCTTCATCTTCATTCTATCTATCTATCTATCTATCTATCTATCTATCTATCTATCTATCTATCTTCTATCTCTCTCATCTATCTATCTATTTGTAAAATTTATTGGCTGCCCATCTTACCACAGGGTAACTGTGGGTAATTTACTATGTTAAACAAGCTTTTTCTAACAAGCTGGTTTATATACAGGCATTTGTAGCATTTGCTTCCCTAGATGGAGAAAGATTCAAAGAAAACTATAGCGGCCACCTCTGTTCTGAGTTTACAGCTTCCAAGAATTATTTTACTTACAAATAGATATAAATACTTGTACCTAATGAGGAATTTAAGAAATGTCATCTCTGCATTTTCATATAACATTAGGCTTCAATTCTTCTGAATTCAGCCGTCCTTTGTGCAAGTAAATTAAATGCCAATCACTATCTTATCAGAATGCAATAAGTCCTAAAACATATTTAAGTGGATTTCCATGCTTTTAAAGAAACTGGGAGGATTCATTTATTATCAGATGTAATGCAACAGTTATTCAGTTATACAGAATTGCACAAGATCTCCGACCTCCGTGTATTTTGCTGTGCCCTCAAGACCCTGCTGTTCCGCTAGGCTGGGCTATCAATGTAAATGATTTTAAATTGGGTGTTTTAAATTTTTGGGTTTTAATTTGGGCCGAAATTATTTAATAATTTTAATAATTTTTTATTTTATTTATTTATTTATTTATTTATCATATTTGTATACCGCCCTACTCCCGAAGGACTCAGGGCGGTGAATAGCCATAAATAAAATACAAAGACATACAAAAGTTAAAAACTATTAAAAAATAGATTAAATAATTTAGGCTCAAAGATTAAAACATCCAATTTATCTAAAAGAGATTTAAAACCCAATTTAAAACCCAATTTAAAAGTCAATTTAAAAGGGAGAGTTAGGCCAGACCAGCCTGTTGGAATAAAAACGTTTTTAGGGCGCGGCGGAAGATGCGTAAGTCTTGGATCCTCCGTATCTCCGGGGGGAGCTCGTTCCAGATGGCAGGTGCCCCCACAGAGAAGGCTCTCCCCCTGGGGCCCGCAGGTCGACATTGTTTGGCCGACGGCACCCCGAGGAGCCCCTCTCTATGGGAGCGAACTGGTCGGTGAGAGGCTACTGGTGGCAGGAGTATCAATTAAATTAAATTTTAATTGATGTCTGTATATTTTTGTGTTTTTAATAGGCTGTACACCGCCCTGAGTCCTTCGGGAGAAATAAAATAAAATAATAAAATAAAATAAAATAAAATAAAATAATAAAATAAAATAAAATAAAATAAAATAAAATAAATAAAATAAAATAAAATAAAATAATAAAATAAAATAAAATAAAATAAAAATAATAATAATATTCATAGGCAAAGCTTCCTTTTATGAAGCTCTACTAGGGAAGAAAAGTGGGTAGGGTAATATATTTATATAAAAGAATTGGCAGCCTAGGCTATTGAACAACTTTATATTGCTCTATTTTTTTGTTTAATTTTAGATCATATTCCAGTACACCTAAATATAAATTATTGTATTTAGAAATCTGGGAAAAGAATGTAGATGGATTTTTGGGACATAAATCTCCTTCTGATTCCACATCACTCTTCCATATAAAACTTAGCAATGTATATATATAGTCCTATATCAGCAGAAAGCTTCATTATTTTTATTTATTTATATATTTATATTTAGCTTAATTGTATTCATGTCAAAGTTCTATAAGGTTACTGTTATTTTGGCTGCAACAAACCTGGTATTATAGCTACTACTCTGAGGAACTAATTCTAATAATCATGGAAAGAATTTCCAAGGAAAAAAATAACTATGCTTATTTTTGGGTAATGCAAATATAAATTATATATATAATTTATGATCACACCTAAAATTTCTTTAAAAAGCTACTGCAAGATTTAGAGCATATGTAAATATAATAAAAGCTGTCATGTTATTGATTACTTTTAATTTAAACTAAATTTGTATATCAGTGATTGCGTGACCTCTGTAGATGCCATGAGCTAAATAAATAAATAAATGGTTAGTTTGAATGTATATGATACAAATATGAAATATAGCAAAATAAATTCAGTTTATTTTTTTCAATGAATATACTTTGAAGTTTGCTCATATTTTTTAAAACAGAAAACAGTCTTGACTAAGTTAGGCCCATTGTTGGGGACTCACAAAAGTGTTCATTTTAGAATTACACTGTATTTTGTTGGGTACAGTTTAAAAAAGAAAAAAATATGTTTAACTTGATAAGGATAATGAAATACAGAGAACTAACAAATATATGACAGAAAATGCTCTCATATAAATACTTCTTTCAGTAAAATTAATTTATAAGGCAGTATTAAATATAGCAGATTTGTAAAATAGTTAATTGGAAATCATATTCCTTTGGCAATCCTATAAACATATTTAAGATTTATTAGAAAAGTAGATAGGATTTAAAAAGTTATAAATTTCATCCTGCCCCACATTAATGTTAATTTAAAATTATAATTTAAGTAGCATGTGTAATTTACAGTTTGAAAACAATTATATAACAATTATATAATTGACTTATCTTGGGACATTAAAGACCATAGAAATATATCTTTTATTTTATCTTATTTTTTCCTATCTTTTTAAATTTAAAGCAGTTGTTTTCTAATTGGTTTGTATGTGTTTAGTCTGCTTTATTTTGTATGCCGCCCAGAGTTCCGAAGAGCCAAGCTCCTACTAATACTGTAGGACTGCCCGAATTAATCCTAGTTCTTTTTTCGACATGCTGCTTTTTTAAATATTTTGCATTGCAACACCCCTGGCTCTTGTCCATTTGATATGCTGACCGGGGATCATGGGAAGTGCATTCCGTCTCACGCAGCCTCTGGCTTGCTGGCAACCATGCCATTCGTTTGACGAAGTCACTGAAATAGAAGATAACAATAAATGTCAGGTAGGAAATCTGCAAAACAAGACAAAAGAAAAACCTGCGTGAGCGTGCATATAAAGGCGAGAGGGAGATGATTGACAGCTCAAACAGTCGGTTAAGGAAGAAAGGAAATATGATGGAGCCAGACAGTCCCGAAGGCGGCGGATCCTCGTCTGGGTAGAATCCAAAACAACCAATGAACGCCGGGGAAGAACTCCGGCACGAGACAAAGGGGACGGTCCAGCCTACCACGCGCGTTGTTTACTACAGGAGAAAGCTCCTAGCAACCGAAGAACTAACGTCCCCATGGCAACCAGCGGCGCTAGCTCTGCAACAGAAAGAGTGGCGGACTAGGCCGTATCTTCCTAGATTCTAACAATTACGGAGCGAACCGGCAATCGGCTCAGTCTGGTAAGCAGCTGCGAACAAGTAGGTGTACTGTATATTCAACATAACACACTTTGGTCTGCAATGTTTTTTTTTTCTTGTTTTTAGCATCTTTCTGCCAAGACTCTGGGATGCTCAAAAGCCATGGGAGTAGCCTTGACTAGAGCAGCTCAGTGGACTGCGGCTGGATCTGGAACGGGCACCTTAGAAATTACCCCCCTGAACGAATCTCTTTTGAATGAAATTATCAAGTTCACAGAAACATTTAGTAGCAAGCATCCCCAGGAAGCAGCTTTTGTCTTTAAAGAACCACTTGAATGGCAAACAAAACTAGAACCATCTGCATTTGAGGCAGGCTATGAAGTCAGGTAAGACTGTGGCCAGATCACTCTTCTCAGAATGTACAGTATAAGAACAAAATAAGTGTTCAAGATACCTATAAAGATTTTTTTTTATCGGTGCAGATTTTGTTTCCCCCATTTCCTAATGGAATTATTAGGATGCGATTTGGATCTATGTGCCCTGTGATGTCTTTATAGATGTGCCTAACTTTGCATCTGCAAATCTTCAGATTAGCAACCTGTTTTATTGGTCAAGATAATTTGAAGGGATGTAAGGAACATAATTATAATAATAGATGGAATTCGACAAAGAGACAGTTTGATATAATGACTAAAATGCTGAGCTAGAAATCAGAAAACAGCGAGTTCTAGTTCTCCTATAGACATGAAAGCTGACTGAATGGCTTTGAGCCAATCATGCACTCTCAGTCCAATCCATCGTAACAGGGTTGCTTCAGGAGATAGAAAGAGACAGGAGACAAGAGATAGAAACATTAAGTATGAACGCTACAGCTAGTCCTAATGTTACAATGGAAATTAACGTCAGGATTGCCATCACTAAGCAATGCATCATACAGTGTCACATCACATGACTGTGTTGCTTAGTAATAGTAATACTGGCAATCTCCATTGCGTTATAAGCCCAGGAGCATCCAAGTCAAATGGGAAGAGGTGAGTGGGTGGATGCCATGGATGGGAAGGCAACAGCAACAGACAGGTACAGGGAATTTTGTGTGTGTGTGTGTGTTGTGGGAGGGAAGAGTTTCGCAACAGAGGATAAGAACCCTGGGATCTTCTATTCCATAGTGGAAGAAAAAGCAGCAGGAGCAACTTGTGATCTTCCCTTCAGTTTCCCACTGACTTTGCTTGTGGGAAGCTTTACTTTAGAATGAATGAGCTGGAAGGGACCTTGGAGATCTTCTAGTCCAGCCCCCTGCTCAAGCAGGAGAACCTATATTATTTCAGATAAGTGACTGTCTAGACTCTTCTTAAAAAATCCAGTGATGGAGCGCCCACGATTTCTGGAGGCAAGGTGTTCCACTGTTTAATTGTCCTCACTGTTAAGAAGTTTCTCCTTGATTCCAAGTTGCTTCTCTCCTTGATTAGTTTCTAACCATTGTTTCTTGTCCTGCCCGCTGGTGCTTTGGAAAATAATTTGACCCCCTCTCCTTTGCAGCAGCCCCTCAAGTACTGGAATATTGCTATCATGTCCCCCCTTAATTCTTCTTTTCTTTAGACTAGCTAAACCCAAATCCTGCAGGTGTTCTTCATATGTTTTAGCCTCCAGGCCTTTGATCATCTTAGTTGCTCTTCTCTGAACTTTTTCCAAAGTCTCAACATTGTGAGCAAAATTGGTTGCAGTATTTCAGGGGTGGTCTTACTAGAGTTTTATAAAGTGGTACTAATACTTCACGTGATCTTGCTTCTATGACTCTGTTTATACAACCCAGGATTGTATTAGCTTTTTTGGCTGCTGCTGCACACTGCTGGCTCATATTCAAGTGATCATCCACTAAGACTCCAAGGTCCCTCTCACAGTTACTGTTTTTGAGCCAGGTCTCACCTAATCTATACTTAAACCTTGGATTTTTCCTGCCTAAATGTAAAACTTTGCTTTTCTCCACATTGAAATTCATATTGTTGGATAGGACCCACTGTTCAAATTTGTCAAGATCTTTTTGTATCTTGAGCTTGTCTTCTGGGGTGTTGGCTACTCCTGCCAGTTTAGTGTCATCTGCAAAGCTGGTAGGGAAGGTTGCGAATAGCAATTACATGGCCACAATGCATTGCAATGTTATAATCACAAGGTGGGCCCAGGCACCCTGATAGCAATTGTGACTGTGGAAACAATATGTTGTAATTTGTGGACCAATTACAAGCCCCCCTCATTCAGCATCATAGTGATTTTGAATTGTTGCTGAACAAATGGTCATAAGTCAAGGACTACCTGTAAAAATAAAGTGGGATAAAAATCCAAAAAGAAATAAATTTTAACTTTGGCTAGATATGCCTACGATGCATTTCTGTGTACCAAGTATACATATTGAAGAGTTCCTAAATTAAAAGAGACTTATTGCCTACAATGAACTGTTATAAAATATTGCCAAGAAATACTGATCAAGGATCATGAGAATTATCATCCAAAATTCTGAAGAACCCAGCATTAGAAAAGCTATATTCCTTTTGAAAAACCAATAAATGCTATGTAATTTCTAGATTCTGTATAAGAATTAATGGGATATTCAATGTTTTGTTTAATGAAGCTTGCAATATTTCCTGTTTAGATATAATCATCATTCAGGGCTGTTGACACTGACAATAATAAAAAATACAGAAATGCAAAATACAAAAAAGAGCAAATTGAGGCTATTTATGTTTTATTATTATAAAACATAATAATGAATAATCTCTTAGTTTAAGAATGCATAATTTTATTGCATAACCTATTCTTAACAAACTTGATAGCATTTAACATGATCAAAGCAAAGAAAATAAAAATCTAGTATGTAAAAAATAATGAATTAAAAAAGTTAACAATAAACATGATGGGTATTCATTCAAAACTAAGCAAACTAAATTAAGGGCCAATACACACACACTGGAATAAGATTGCTTTGATATATTTATGAAATGTTAGCAAAATCAAAGTCATCTGTACCTCTGTGTGGACCTTGTTTCACAAAGTGGAAGTAGCTACTAAAAAGAACTGTCAATCCTTGCCCCATGGACCACATGAGGAAATGAACCTACAGTAGGCCTATTTTTTGTTTTTCTCCTACAATAGGAGAGAATTCCATTCTGGCAAGTTGCTGCCTGATATATCCCATGATGTTTTTTAAAGATAATGACTAGTATTTTGAATTGAATATTCAAAATTTGAATATTCAAATTGAGTATATTGAGTATTTGAATCTCAGAAGCCAACTGGCAACTTAAGCAGTGACCTCAAATTAGATTTTATTCTAGCCTGATGAAATTGACCCCTAAGGAGTAAAGCTTATGTATTTTGTTCCTGCTGTAGTTTCCACGTTGTATTTTGGGGAAAATATTTCGACTTCAAACATGTATATTCCAATAAGTAAATAGGTACTAAGAATTTTCTTTGTGAAGAAATATTTGGAGAGAGAATGTAAAGGCAAAGGGTAACCAATTTAGAATATGCTGTAAAGAAATGTTACTTCCCCTGGAGTATATAAAATAAAGATGTTCAGATGTTGATTCTGGTTTAATTTGCTACAAAAATATTCCTTATTAAATTAATGTAATTCAAGCTATTAAAAGACAGCTCACAATATTTAATAGATTAATTCTGTTAAGTTAATAAAAGAATTAACATTCAAACCTAACACTATTTTATTGGAAGGCAAGATCCTACTGTTAGATGGATTAAAATCAGTTTGAGAAAATGATTTACAAATGGCCATTGAGAAAGAGGATTTGGATTTATGTTTCAGTTTCCAAGATTTCAGTTTTACATCCTCTGCCCAAATTAGAAAAAAATTACATCAAAAATACTATAATGTATATGACTGATGAAACTGGTATATATGGCTAAAAATTGGAATAACTGCAATGAAAAACAAGCTATGTTTATTTATTAAGAATCACTGCATTATAAATTATTACTTTATTCTTTCAGTGAAAAAACTGTTCAGTCTCAAGAAAAAGACAAAAATGGACAGCCACTTCTCCTCCTTAAAGGATCAACTATTAGTGTTCGCAGTTTTGGGCAGCTGTCTCATTTACTTTCTTTTGCTGGGAAAAACAGATTAAAAGAAGCACAGGCATGTCTTGAAGGTATTCTGTATACTCTTTCTCTGGATATTTCTGAATTACATGATAATTAAGATGCCTGTTCCCAGTTCTTGCCTTTTTTGGCCTTGTTCTATTTCAATAATTAGTTCAGAAGGAGAATTTGTTGCTACTCAAACGTAGGCGAGGTAATTTATCATGATTCAAAATCAGAAATAGGCTAAATAATGCTAAAATTAGATGTTTTACAACTAATGGGATAATGTTCCATTCAAATTCATATTTATTTGTAATTAACCAAGACCTTCAATAACTCAATCTGAGTTTCTTATGTAATGTGAATTACTTATAGCCAATAGAGATCCTATTGTGAAAATTCTTGGCCCTGGATATGGAACAATTGAAGGAGAGGATTTGTCCATGCTTCGTTTATTAGACAAAATTAAAAAGGATGATACATCAGACAATGAAATTAAAATGAAAATTTCCCTACTACTTCAGCAATTGGATATGCAGTTGCTCAACAGCTCGCTGAAACAGATATCACAGTGAGTCTATTTCAGATAGTATTTGTTTATCTAAAATGAATTATGCCCTCTCAGAGGGCAAATCTTATATTTTTACATTTTTAAAAATGAGATTTATTTTTGCATTTACAGTATTAACTGAAAATTCAAATAATTCCCAATAATTTGAAAAGGAAAAGTAATAGAAAGTAATTTTGAATTTGGAGCTTCTGCACTTTACTCTTCAAATATTGTCACATACAGGCTTTCATCTGAGAATAAATTAAGAAAGTACATATAAAGATTTCTGTCTTGCCCCTTTGCCTTCCTCACAAGTAATTTGGGGACATTGGGTGCTATCATAGACAATTAGTCAGAGGAAAAATGGAAGGTTGTCAGAAAACAGGAAATCGTTTTTCCAAAATGTCATATGTTAACCTGAAGTCTAAGCCTAATTTTTGGTAGTTTCCTCTTTGCCCAACAGCCTTGCCATATTCTTTCCCAAACCAAGTGGTCCAGTTTTATGTATGAGAATTTCTGCCTTAAAGCTAATTAGCCAAGCAGTTAATACTCTTTCTGTGGAATATGGAATTGCTTTGAAAAGGAAACCCAGCATATTCTTTGACTGAATCTTTAAATATTGTTAGAATGTAATTAATTTATTCTAATTACAGAGAAGTGAGATTAACACCAGCTGCTGTGAAAAATGAAGTAGAATTGCTTAAGCATTTCTGTGGGCCAATGGAAGATGCAGTCCTTGAATCACTAGACTATCTATCAGGTTCAAATTGTGTTTTTTTTATTCTTACCATTTTTTAAAAATTGTATATTAAATCTATATCTATATATATATATAAAAGCGAAACCCACTCATGCATTAATCACGAAATTTCCAGAACCGTAAAGCCTACAAACTTGAAATTTGCCACGTATGTTCCTCTTGGCTTCTAGGTGCTCACTAAGAAAGGATTTTTCGAAATGACCATCAGAGCATTAGTATTTCCTATATTATTATAACACACTCTGGTGCTAATTAGTTAGATGTTCTACTCCCCTTCCCAACTTGAAAATAACTCTGGAGAGAATAGGATAGCATAGGACAGGCTTCTGTGGAGAGAAGGGGTTAGAAAGCCTGAGGGAGAGAAGGGTATAGGAGAGGAGAGGATCTATGGGGCCAAGCCTGAGGGAAAGAAGGGGAGAGGCTTCTATGGCCAAGCCTGATGGAGAGAAAGGAAGAGGAGAGTATCTATGGGGCCAAGCCTGAGGGAGAGAAGGGGAGAGGAGAGGGTCTCTGGGGCCAGCCTGAGGGAGAGAAGGGGAGAGAAGAGGATCTATGGGGCCAGCCTAAGGAGAGAAGGGGTGAGATCGTGGGCCCAGCCTGAGGGAGAGAAGGGGATACGAGAGGGTCTATGGGGACAGCCTGAGGGAGAGAAGGGGAGAGGAGAGGATCTATGGGTTCAGCCTGAGAGAGAGAAGGGGAGAGGAGCAATGGTGGGTCCGCCCGGTTCCGCCGAGCCGGTAGCCGTGACGATATGATGTCACCGAACCGGTTCTGCCCCCCCCCCCGCCCTCCCCCCCCATGTTATTCTTACCTTTTATTTGGCCCCACACCCAGTCTGTTGCTGCCTCCTGAGTCCCAGCTGATGGGCTATAAGGAAAAAAACTGTTTAAATTCTTGCCACCGGACTTCAAAGGGCCGCCCTACAGCTGATCAATGGTAAAAGGCAGTTTGGTGGTAGACTGGTGCCTCCAAAAACAAATGAGTAGACGGGTGCCTGCAAAAATAAATGGGTAAACCACTGCCTGCAAAAATACATGAGTAGACCGGTGCCTGCAAAAATAAATGGATAGACCAGTGCCTGCAAAAATACATGAGTAGACCAGTGCCTGCAAAAATAAATGGGTAGACTGGTACAGCTCTGCAAGCAGTTAAAAGCCTGGTAGACTTCAAAACAGCTGCATTTTCCTTACCTCTGCTAAATCCTAAAGAATTGTCACATTACTATCAAGCCATGCCCACAAAATAAGCCATGCCCACAGAACCGGTAATAAAAAATTTTAGAACGAGTTTTAAATTTTAGCCCACTTAGAGAGGGCTGTAAAGCACTGTGAAGCAGTATGTAAATCTAAGTGCTGTTGTTATTGCTATAATCCATAATATAAACTAGGAAAATTTTACAGACAATGTAAATGTAAATTTAATGGGCTCTATATTTCCATGGATCCCCGGGCCTAACAACCTCACCCAGTATCTTTTATATGGTTAATGTTAAATAGGAGCAGACAGAATACCAAGCCTGGTGGCATGTCACATAGTAGGGGTAAGGGAATAATCTGTCATTGCCAATAAATACTGACTGGAACCTGCCTCAAAGGAAGAGAAGCAACTTAATATGGTGCTGCCCACTTCCAGCTCCCAAGGCTGCTTGAGATAGATACCATGATTGATATATCAAAAGCTGCTGAGAGGTCATCCTTGAGCAAGGATAGATGCATGACCTCTATCTTGTTCTCATTAGAGGTCATCAAAAAATACAATTGATACTGTCTCTGACCCATGCCCAGTTCTGAAACCTAATTGAAAGGGCTGAAATAATTAGCCTCATTCAGAATTCTCTGAAACTTTTGTGCCACCATCTTGTCAGCAACCTTCCCTAAAATAAGAACATTGGATACTGGACGAAGGTTGTTCAGTATGGTGGAATCTAATCATGGCTTCTTGAGGAGAGGGCGAGCTAACACCTCTTTGAGGGTCGGAGGAACAACTACCTGTCTTAAAGAAGAATTCACCATCTCCAACCACAATTCATTAGCTTAGCAGCCTTATCCAGTCAGGAAGTATATAGATCTAATGAGCAGGCAGTTGAGCTCACAACAAATGTAAATCTAATAAATAATTAGTTCTCCCTTTTTTACTTGTAAACTTAGTCTCATTTTTTTCATTCTTTTTTTTAACATCCTTGAAAAGAACTTGCAGATTCATTATATTTTCAGTTATCAATACAGTTTCATCAGCATAACACAGTTTATTAAATGTTTCTTCCTTCAGTATTAAAACCACCCTCATATCTTCCTTAATATGGCACCAGACATAGAGATAGCGCTGGCGTACCAACTGCCTCATTCAGCAACCATTTAAAGTTATAATAAAAATAACTTTATGATCATTACCCTCATTTATGACTTTTGCAGCATTTCTCAGGCACATGACCACCATTACAGTCAGTATGCACTGTTCTGTGCCTGATATATTGTTTTTCTTGTGATTCCCTCTTTGCAGAATAGAGAGATTGGAGAGGAAGGGATAACAAAAGAATAACACAATGGGGAATACACCAGTCTGTTTGAATAGAGTGTGCTGCTCATGGCTGCTGGTACCAGCACTTGATTTCATTGTGCATTCCCCATTGTATGCCTGCTTAATCTCTTGTAATCTCTTCCTCTCCAATGAATCCAAATGGTACAATCATTATTTCCTTTCTTGTTAATTTTCCCAGGGCCAGAGTGAGCATTCTAAAGGTTGGGGGAGTGGGGAAAAGAAAAGTACAATTACATTCACTGGATTTCCCCCTTAGTGACAATTTTGATCAACGATGAAGTTGCTGGTCCCAATTGTAGTTTCTAAGTGAGGATTATCTGTAGATGCTTCATACTCAGGCTTGGTATATTACCTATTTTACTTGATATTGTTAATTTTTATTCTGCAGGGTCTTAAATTGTTGATGACCTTTTTACCACTTTTTAATGTGTATCTTAGAATCAGTGTTAACTTTTGACAACTGCCTAGACAACTCACTGCAGTTGCAACTCACTCACTTGCAATTTTTTGCAAGATTTCAGAAGTGGTTTGCCATTGCTTCCTTCCTAGAGTTGACTGAGAGTGATTGGCCAAAGTCATCAAGTTGGTTTTGTGCCTAAGGTGGAACTGAATTCATAGTCTTATAGTTTCTATCCTACTGCCTTAACCACTACATCAAATTGGCTCTTTTTTACTACTCTGCACTGACTGAATATGAAATGTTTCATTTGCACTAACATCACAGTGGAAGTTGATTTACTACCTTTTTTCCCTCTGTCGGGTAAATTAAAGTGGACTAAAACATTGCTCTTGTTTTTTCAGACTATGAATTCTTCAATGGATGTCGTGCCCCACCTTGGAGACAAGTACATGGGGAAATTTGTTATTTGTCAATTAAACCACGTGACACAGATGTTATGTTTGTTACTTGTAGCACAGCAGGAATATTCTTAAATGGAGTAAGTAATTAAAGCAAAGCATCGTGGTATTTATTTCAGAGATTGGGTCTATGATCTAAATAAATGTTTGCTTGCTTACTGATTAAAACTGTTGGGCTAATTGGAAGTCAATAACATAAATACTTTTCTTTTAATAAGACATTCAAATGCATAATTATCTTAATCTTCAATTTTTGCACCCAAATAATTTTCTGGTGGTCCTGTGCACTTACATTCTATTCCTGCTGTTCTTTTATATACTGATTTATGCTATTTTTATTCTAATTATGAATTAGAATACAAATTGTTTTCTTTTATTGTAGAATAAAAGTCATTGTGAACTGGATCACCATTATGCATATAGAGAAATAACACAAGACATTTTTAATATAATGAGCTATAATGCTGCTGAGAGAAATAAGGATTATAATTGTATGATAGTATTGAAACACAAGAAAATAAATAATAAATAAATTTATTGAAATATAAATAAGATTGAAATCAATGTGATAGCTTCATTCACTCTAAATTTTAAGAGATGTTTCAAAATAGAATGGATTGAACCAATTTAAATCATGCCAGAGGTGAAGATTGCAATATGTAAACCACCTGGAAATAAATTCCATTAAACTCCGTATGACTTACCTAGAAATGAGTATAGCTCTGTGTTTCTGAGAAATGTGTGGAACAGTTGAAAATTATATAAAACTTGGTTTTCTTATAGGGAAGGAGCAATGAGAGAGATGAAATTGATTATGAGAGGAAGAGTGACATATATAAAGATCTTGTCACATTTTTAAGAGAACGATCAGCAGCATTTGTAGATAATATGGTTAAACAGGTATGCATTTCTTGTTATTATACTTCTAGTTCTCATCTATACTTGAAAGCTCACATATCTAAGTTATTTTTATGTGATTTTGTATCTTATTTTGGTTTGGTCTGTTTATGCAATATATATTTATACATGCACACATACTGTACAATCACACATTGGACAAGTTCACACATATTAAATCACAGTCTGTTGGTTTATTATGTTGTGTGAATGTTGGATTAAATGCAGGGAGACTTAGGTTATAGTCTATCCTCATCAGTGGAACTCACAGGTCAGTGATTCTTTCTCAGACCTCATATAAGATTGTGGGGAAAATATCTGTAGAGAGATTAGAATAGAATAGAATAGAATAGAATAGAATAGAATAGAATAGAATAGAATAGAATAGAATAGAATAGAATAGAATAACATAGTTGGAAGGGATCTTGGAAGTCTTCTAGTCCAATCCCCTGCTCAGGCAGGAAACTCTATATCATTTCAGACAAATGGTTGTCCAATCTCTTCTTGAAAACTTTCAGTATTGGAGAATTCACAATTTCTGGAGGCAAGTTGTTCCACTGGTTAATTGTTCTAACTGTCAGGAAATTTCTTCTTAGTTCTAGGTTGCTTCTCTCTTTGATTAATTTCCATCCATTGCTTCTTGTCCTGCCCTCAGGTGCTTTGAGAATAGTTTGAATCCTTCTTCTTTGTAGCAACCCCTGAGATATTGGAACACTGTTATCAGGTCACCCCTAGTCTTTCTTTTCATTAAACTAGACATACCCAATTCTAGCCGTTTATATGTTGTTTATGTTTTAGCCACCAGTACCCTAATCATCTTTGTTGCTCTTCTTTGCACTCTTTCTAGAGTCTCAACATCTTTTTTATATCGTGGTGATCAAAACTGTATGCAGTATTTCAAGTGTGGCCTTACCAAGGCATTATAAAGTGGAATCAACACACTTCACATGATCTTGATTCTATCCTTCTGTTAATGCAGCATAGAACTGTGTTGGCTCTTTTGGTAGCTGTAGCACACTGCTGGCTTTTATTTAAGTGATTGTCCACTAAGGCTCCAAGATCTCTCTCACAGTTCCTACTATTGAGTGAGCTCCCACCTATACTGCACCTGTATGCATTTGGGTTTTCTTGCCTAAATGTAAAACCTTACTTTTTTACCATTGAATTTCATTTTGTTAGGTAGTGCCTAATGTTCAAGTCTGTCAAGATCCTTCTGAATCTTAAGCCTATCTTCTGGAGTGTTGGCTATTCCTGCAAATTTAATGAGTTCCCAATCTATCCCCTCATCCAAATCATTGATGAGGATGTTGAAGAATACTGAGCCTAAAACAAAGCCTTAGGGTACTCCACTGCATACTTCCCTCCATGTAGGTGCAGTTTCATTGAGGACTACTTGTTGAGTACGGTTGAGAGCCAATTACAAATCCATCTGGCAGTGATGTTGTCTAACCCACATTTTTATGTTATCAAGTAGTAGATTGTGGTCTACTTTGTCAAATGCCTTGCTGAAATCCAAATAAATTATATCCACAGCATTCCTCTGGTTCACTAATTTTGTCACCTTGTCAAAGAATGCAATAAGATTTGTCTGGCATGATCTGTTTTTGACGAACCCATGTTGGCTTTTTGGTTATGACTTTGTTTGCCTCTAGGTGCTCATTGATTCATTGTTTGATAATCTTTTTCAGAATCTTCCCAGGTATTGAAGTCAGGCTGATAGGGCTGTAGTTTCCTGGATCTATTTCCCTCCCCTCCCTTGTTTTTCTGAAAATGAGAACTATATCAGCTCTTTTCCAGTCATCTGGTAGTTCCCTGGAGTTCCAGGGAACTGTGTGTACTTGGATTCAGTACCCCCCAAAATGGCATGTAAATTCAATAAAGCATTGTTAAACAACTCTGGCTCAATGCAACATGTAAGTCCACCGACAGGTTCTTTGACTAAGTTCTTTTGGTGATTTACAGTATATATGAAGACAAATTTTAATTATATCAGGAGCATTGCCCAGAATTGTTAGATCTGGCTGATATTTATATTCTGCTAAAGAAGTATACCTTTTTAATGGTTTGAGTCATTGTTATATTATAGACTGCCTTATTTGTGCTTTCCTAAACATGAACGCACTGATCAAAAATTATATTTCAAAATTTATTTAGATGATCTAATGCTGAACTAAGTCACTTAGAAGTGAGAATAGAGCAGATAATATAAGAGATTCTGAAAAGCTTTATAGAAAATTGGAACTTTTATGATGATGAAAATCATTGGTAAATACAATCCTCATTTCACTGTCAATAGCAAAATGTAACAAAGTATTTCAAATGAAATTATTAGGAATCAGTTTTTAAATATTTTATCTATAATATTTTTTTTCATTTGTGCATGAACCATAAAAAATATCTATGATTGGTTCAGGAATTTATCTCTAAGTCTGGAATTTTGCCAGTAAATTTATTTCCTAGTTCCTTAACACACTTATTTGGAAGCTGTTTTGATTTTAATGGAACTTATTTCCAAGCTTAGGACTGCAGCAGTTGGCAAAAAGTCTCTGCTCATCTTTCTACACATGTTTTTCCTTTAAGCAATAGTATAATTTTAAAGCAGGAAAATATCATATTTTAACAAAAAAGGTCAACTATCTTTGACAATGCTTTAAATAATCAGAACCATTCCTCTTTCTAACTTCATCTCTTATTATTTGAATAAAAAGAATATTCATTGTTTTTCAGTTTTCTTTTGATTTCAACATTAGGGGTACTTCAAACTGACACAGCACGTATGGCTGTTACAATGTTGCAGCTCTACGATTTTAATATTGCGGGCAAATCAGAATAATACTTTTAATAAAAGATAGCAGCTATATGGCATTTATGGCAAATCATTCTCCAAGAAGGCTGCGGAGTGGGTCAGGAGTGGGATGATCCAGTTGGTCTGGCCAGTCATTGAGTCAAATAGTTTTGGCCACGCCTCCTCGTGCCTCCGTCGCCTCCAGTTTTATTCGACTCAGTGATCTGACCAGACGGAATTTTGAGTCTTCTCACTCCTGGCACACTGTCAACATTAATTTTGCTTCAAATTGAAGATTGAGGTTTCTGCGCTGTGCGAGCTGGCCACTTCAGTTTTAGGCTGAAAACGCCGCCGCCGCTGCCCGCCTGCTCCACAGCTGCTCGGCGCTAGTGCTCCCATCGCTTCGCCGCTTGCATTAAGTGACAGCTATTTTTGCAGCACCAGCAGGCGATTCGTTTCATCAGCGGTTCCCTCAGCCGATAGCTGCTGGAACCTCACCAGGGTGGCCATTATCACGCCTCCTATATTGTGCCAACGGTCACCATTTTGAATTGACGTTTTCGGTGGCCATTTCTTTCTAGTGTGATCTCGAAGGCTGTCACACTCCTACAAAGGAGTTCAACCCATATCAAGGGGTTCTTACCTTGCTGTTGTTGGCGGTCAACGTAGCCTTTCGAGCTGGGAGGTCAAGCCTTATTCCAGAGTGGCCATTTCAAGGCACAGTGAGTAGAATCACCGTGGGCGGCCACCTTGCTTCCTTTGGGGTGGCCATTTTGTTACCACATCTCCACCTCAGGCAGCCATTTTAAACAAAAAAAAAATTAAATTGTAATTCTGCCACTGCAGTTTGCTTTCGGGCATTCATCAGCCTCTCTGGTACTGTGTGTCCAGATACCTGGAGAAGCCGTCAGTTGTTCATCAGGAGCACGCCCTTTTAGCCAGCGTCTCAATGGCGGAATGGCGGAATGGTCATCTGCTAACAATACCGAGACCAGCCGCAAGGCCACATCAAAGTCTACTTCCAGCAAAAAATCTCAATCGCAGACTGAAATTAAAGACCTCCAACGTTGCCAAAGGGCACTGGAACAACAATATTTGCAGGCAGAAAGGGATAGAGCTGATCTTGAGGCTTCCACTGCAAATGCCCGCTTTGGTTCTATTGACCCGGACGCTGATGATAACCTTGACCTCTCCAGAGCTTTGTCCCCAGAGAGAACTGACCAGCAATGTTCTGATTCTCCACCTTCCAAGAACCAGAATAAAGAGGACCCCTTCGCTTGTGCAATTACCCCTCAGGAACCACCGGCACCACCACCTGCCTAGCGTTCTAACATACTGGAATTGCGAGATCTGCCAGAGGCAGTCCAAAATCTGATTGCCAGGCCCATCTCACATGGCATTGCTGCGGGCATCCAGGAACACCGCTCAGTTTCTGCGGTTTCTGAAAGCCTTCCTTCACAATGCACCCGAGTTTCACCTTCTGCCAGGCTCACTAGATCCCCTGATAGGTCCCCAACGAGATCTAGTGGCAGCGCTGACCTCGGCCTGGATGAGGAGCCACAGAGAGATAATGATCTCTCTGATGACGAAGGTGCTTCCACGGATGTTCCGGCCTTCACAGGCCTTTTTCCTCAGGGACTCTTCAAGTCACTGCTGCACAAGGCGAAGGTCACTTCAGGCCTATTGGATCCCATTACTGATTCTGCTTCAACTTCAACCGGCCACGGAATCTTCTCCGAACCAGTTGCCGAACAACTTTTCATCCCGGCACCCAAACTGTTTACGGACATGGTCCGAAACCAATGGGCCAATCCGTTATCTCTTCCTATGCCCAGCGGCACTGACCATTGCAATTACAATATGGAGCCTTCACTGACACCATTCTACAGGTACCCTCTGTGGATGGCCCTGTGGCTGCCCTTTCCTCTCCTTCCCCCTATATCTCGAGTGACACGTCTGAGGGCCTTAAGCCTGAGGACAGGAAATTTGACCTGTCCTTTAAGAAGTCACATCAGGCTTCAGCCTGGGCAATACAGGCCGTGATTGCAGCCTCTTTCTTCACCCGTTCCTCACTACTATGGCTGCAACAGCTGCAATCACGTTTACCCACTCAAGAGGTCCGAGTCCACCAGGACCTTAACAAGATCATTGCAGCCACTCAATTTGCATCCGATGCCATTCTCAATGCTGCTAAATATGCATCAAGAGCAATGACATCATCAGTCACCTCGCGACGCCTACTATGGCTATGCCAATGGCCAGCTGACCTAAAAGCAAAATGGCGACTCGCATCAGCCCCGTACACGGGGATCTAAGTTATTTGGTGACTCCCTCGAACCTTTATTAGTTGAGGACAAGGACAGAAAGAAGGTTTTGCCTTCCACCACTAGGAGGGCAGATCGCAGGGCAACCCCATACTACCGCAGACAGTCTGCCCGATACTTTCCCCAGGAGGGCTCTAGCCAATGCCCTTATTCCCAGGGCTCCTTTTGCCAACAGGACGGGTTCCTTTTGGGACAAGCCAAAGTCCTACGGCTCTTCAAAAGGGCCATTTCGTGGGACTGGCAACTGCCAGTTCCGTTGTCAGAAATGACTCACGTCATTCGTGTCATGCAGGCGGACAGGAGACAGTCCACCATCAGATTCTACAATATCACCTGGAAGATATTTATTTCTTGGTGCTCTGCACGCGAGATTAATTCCCTTTCAGCTTCTGTTCCTCAGGTCCTGGAGTTCCTCCACGATGGCTTCCGTAAGGGACTGGCGCTCAACACATTTAAACGCCATGTTGCCGCACTCTCCATAGTACTGTCGCCCAGGGATGGAGCGCCGCTGTCTCATCATCCATCCATTCACAGGTTTTTACTTGGAGTTCGGAATCTTCGTCCCCCAGTAGTTCAAGGGTATCCCTCCTGGGACTTACCACGAGTACTAAAGGCCCTCACCGAACCACCATTTGAGCCTTTACGCACATCGAGTCTCAGGTACCTTTCTCTAAAGATAGCTTTCTTGGTGGCAATTACCACATTTCGGAGCTGGCGGCCCTCTCTATCCGGCCTGACCTATGTATCATCCACATGGACAGTGTAGTCCTCCGACTGGACCTGTCCTTTGTTCCTAAAATTAACTCATGATTCCATCAGGAACAGGAAATTATTCTTCCAAATTTCTGCCCCAGACCAGCTCACCCACTGGAACACAAATGTCCACAGAGCTATTAAGATCTACATCTGGATTACTGTAACACTCTCTACATGGGGCTCCCCTTGAAGAGCACCCGGAGGCTCCAACTGGTCCAGAATGTGGCCGCACGGGTAGTCACGGAAGCCGCATGGTGCTCCCATACAACATCTCTCCTGCATGAGCTGCACTGGCTCCCAGTGGTCTTCCGGGTGCGCTTCAAGTTGTTGGTTATCACCTTTAAAGCGCCCCATGGCATAGGACCTAGTTATCTTCGAGACCACCTGCTGCTACCGACGGCCTCCCATCGAACTGTGCGCTCCCACAGAGAGGGCCTCCTCAGGGTGCCATCAGCCAAACAATGTAGGTTGGTGTCCCCCAGGGGGAAGGCCTTCTTTGTGGGGGCACCTACCCTCTGGAATCAGCTGCCCCCAGAGATAAGGAGAATCCAAGACCTCGGTGCCTTCCGCTGTGCCATTAAAACCTTCTTTTTCCAGCAAGCCGGGCTGGCCTAACACTTTTAAAATGTTTTTAATTGTTTGTTATTGTTTTTAATCATGGGGCCAAATTTATATATATATCTTTTAAATTGTATTTTAATGTTTGTAGTTTATGCTTTTACTTGGCTGTTCACCGCCCTGAGTCCTCAGGGAGAAGGGCGGTATACAAATTTAAAAATAAATAAATAAATAAATAAATAAATAAATCTCACGGACAGCCACTTCCAGGCGCTCTGAGGCGCTATTTGTATCATTTCAACCCGCCTCACTGGGATCTAAGGTATCTTCGGCCACCATAGGTCGCTGGCTTCGGGCTTGCATTGCCCGGGCATATGAAGCACAGTCTGTCCCTCCTCCGAGGCATGTCACTGCTCACTCCACTCACAGTGCAGCTGCTTGGGCCACTCAGGCCTCCCTCGAGGAAATTTGCCGGGCAGCTACCTGGACTACTCCTGTTCCATTCATTAAGCACTATTGTTTGGATGTCTTTGCATCTGCGGAGGCTTCTTTCGGCAGAAGGGTCCTCCAACAGGTACACCGGGCCTCGAAGCCTCCTAATTCGCAGGCTTCCCACCCGTAGGGGTGACGAGCTTGGGTATGTCCCACTCCTGATCCACTCCGCAGCCTTCTGGGAGAAGAGGCGGTAGATTTACCGTGAACGCCGTTACTCCGGGGGCTGCAGAGTGGGTCAGCCCTTCCCGCCTGCGACTCTTCCACAACTTCTTGCTAACTCTTGACAGAGGCTGTCTTTTAGATCTCGCTTCATTGAACAAAACTGGAGGCGATGGAGGCATGAGGAGGTGTGGCCAAAACTATTCGACTCAATGACTGGCCAGACCAACTGGATCATCCCACTCCGCTGCCCCCGGAGAAACGGCGTTCACGGTAAGTCCAACGCCTCTTTTCTTCATATTTTTAGATGTCGCATTTTCAGAGGAACATTCATTGCAAGTAAACTAAAAATGATTAGGTTTTGAGGCAAGGGAATAAAATGCTAATTCTCATAATCCATAGAGAAATAATGACATCAATAAATAAAAATCTAAAATAAACCTGCACACTGACTGGAAGGCAACAATTTATTCAAAGAGAACTGACTCAGCTCAAAAGAAAGGGGTGTTTCATAGAGCATGGAAATCCTGCCAAGAGATTTTTGGATAACAATAAGAAAAACAAAATACAGTAATAAGAATTTGTTGTAGACCTCCTGAAAAAGTAGAAAGTAGGGATGAGGTGTGTTGTGTCAAATGACTAAACATTTAAAGGGGCTCATGATTGTAACAATGGGAGATTTAAATTTCCCTGACATCTGCTAGAAATATAACTCTGCCAAAAGTCAGAAGTCCAACACATTTCTGTCCTTTCTTGCTGACAACTTCATTTGTTAGAAGATGGAAGAAGGAACAAGGATTTACTATCCCAAGTCTAATTTTTACTAATAGATAGAAATTTTTTGAATAACTGAGGAATCTGGGGTTGCTGTCTTTGATTTCATGATATAAAGGGGAGGAAGAATAGTCTTGTATGCTGGGCTTCAAAATAATAAATTTAAACAGATAAACAGTAAATTTAAACACATGGTAGTCCAGTTTCGATGTCTTTACATCCTGAAAAAATAATGCGTTAGGGAGGGATGAGAGATCCTCTAAAATATGATATTGCAGTATAGGTTTATCTGCAAACAATTCCTATTTAAAAGAAAAATGGAAGATATTTATTGGAACCATTCTGAATATACATAGTACTTTCCAAATTGATGCAAAGAAATCGACTTGTATAGCAAATGGCCAGGGGGTGTTTATTCTACAAAGGACACAAAGCAGTTGTCAGGTTCGATAGGGGCTGAATCAAAAAAACATAAAGTGAAGAAATGTCCCAAAGAACTCAGAAAACATTTTCAGAAACATCAGAAAGAAATGATTGGTAACAGGTGATGACAAGAAGGAAGCGTTCTTAACTTGTCTTTTATGTCTGCTCTAAGAAGGGAAACAAATCTTTAGTTGGTCTCACTTCCAATAGAGGAACTCAGGCTAATCAAGGAAAAGGTAAAATATCACCTAGATAATTCAATGAATTTATGTCTCCAGGGTCAAATGAATTGCATCCTATCATACTGAAAGAACTAGGAGAAGGGATTTCAGAAGTACTAATTTTATTTTTCGGAAGTCCCGGAGAAACATAGAAGACTGAAGGAGAATAAATGTTAACCCTATTTTCAGAAAAAGGAAAGCAGGGTTTTTACAGCTTGATAACTATTCTGGCCAAGGTCCTCCAGGAGATAATTAAACATCTTATTTGTGAGCACTTAAATAGGAGTGCAACAATTAGGAAGTTAGCTAAAGGTAAACAAATTAACCTTGTCTCATTTTTGACAAAGTTATTAAGTTGCTTAAATTGGGTGAATGTTGTGTGCCTTGTTCTTACCAAGAAACACCAAGGTAATAAACTAGGCAGGGAAGAAAAAAATAGTCTCATTAATAAAATGGTGAAAAATGGCTAAGTGAATAATTTAAATAGCTCCTTGTTGGATTGGGAGGTAGAATTGAATCATCTATGTCTTGAGCATGTTCCAACATTTTATTAGTGACAAGAGTGACGGGATGATAATCAGATTTGCAGATAATATAGTATTAAAAGGTATAACTACTCCTTTGGAAAAGAAAATAAAGATTCAAAGAAATGAGCTGGGACAATGAAATAAACAATATGAAATTCAGCAGGGATAAATGTAATGTCTTTCAATTGGGGTGAAAAAAATGAATGGTAGAAATACTGAATGGCAGAGATCTGATTTGGTAGTAGTACATGTGAAAAGGATCTGGGTATTCCAATAGATTGCATTAACTATGAGCTAAAGGATTATGAACTGAAAAGTAGGTAATGTTCTGAGATTTATTGACAGGAAAATATTTAAATAAAGACTGAACAGTCATTGTTTAAAATCAGATTATGCACCAAATTCAGAGTTTGCTTAGACAATCTCAGGAATTCTTTCCAGCTTTATTATTTTATAAGTATGTTCGCCACCTTAGGGAGGGAGGGAAGGAAGGAGAGAGACAGACAGACAGACAGACATTAACTTTGTCTCAGTTTTTGATAATTTGGTTGAATGCTATGTGCCTTATTATTATATATTAAAAACACCATGCATTATTATATTTAATATATCAAATATTGATATCAAAATATAAAAGAATAACATATATTTAAAATAGTTATATATAACTTAGTTCATTATTAGTATTTCAGAAAAATTCAACATTTGCAATCTTAGTTTTTATGAGGTTTAAAACAGCTTCCTTGCTAGCCTTAAGTATCCTATGGAAAATACCAACTTCCACTTGTTGCATAGACAAGGAAATTGAGATTTTCTTGGTAGGTAAATAATACATTCAATATTGCAATATTGCAAATATTGAATGTTGCATATTCTAGTAAAACCCTTAGCAATATTTAGTGCAGTTTTTATTTTCAATAAGTGGCTCACATTTGTTTCTATTACAGATTTTTCCTACAGTTCAATCTTTTTCTTTTGAAGACTTAAGGTTTTAGTAGCAAAGTGGTTATCTACATAAATATCTGCTATGTAGTTCATACAGCAAAAGTTATTTAATATATTCATTTTCAGACCATTAAATAGGATTTTAGCTAATAAATGTGTTTTTTAAAATACAGAATTAAGTATACATTTTAATCAAAATTTTAGTTTCCTTATGGCTTCCTTTTTTAAAATCAAGAATTGTGATTGACAACTTTTATATGCTAAGAAAATCAAACTACCTAGCTATCCTCTGATTTACTAATTTCTTAGCATGTTTTACTCATTTGGAAATATGACTTTTTCCTAAACATTTTCGTCTCTTATTAGAAATATACATTTTTTGATGAACCAAAGTATGAAAAGCATTATCAACATATGGAAGCAGTTGAGGGAGATGAATATGGCCAAGCCCCAAAATTTTACGACTATGCGGAAAAGAATGTATTTGAAAAGCCTAAGAGTCCTCTTGTAAAAAGTAAAACTCCTGACAGCAAGAAATTAGAACCATCTCTTAAGTGGAAGGCTACAACAGGCACTCGAGAGTATGTAATTCTTTTAGATTTTCTGACAAATATAATTAATTAACCTGAATTTTTGCAATGTAATATTGTTGTCATTTTTTTAAAAAAAAATAAAATTGAATTTAAATTTGCTTTAATTTAAAAGCTTTATTTAAATAAATTGTGCTTTCCAAAATGTTATTTATCCTTATTTTGTGACTTCCCAGCAACTAGAAAAGTTTGTATTCAAATCATATTTCTTCAATTTAAGTACATGCCTCATAAACAGGCACAGGATTTACAAATGTAGGTAGAAACAACTGTATCTTTATGGAGAACCTTATAGAATGGAGCATTTAGGATCCAAGAGGTAAGCTTGTGGCTCCAAATGTTCACATTTGATAAGCAACTTAATGATACCTTGAAATTTTAATGCTTTGTATTTGGCCAGTATAGCTAGTTGTTTCATTTATATCATATTTTCTTTTGACAATACAAGGCAGAATATGTGTTTGTTTCTTTCCCTCTAAGACGTGAGGGCAAGATTGAGAAGAATAACTGGACAAGACAATAATGATTTTAACTTTGCTTCTGAGAATCTGAAATTCTAATGATTATGCCAGAACAGGTTCTTTACCAATTACCATTTCACACAGAGAACAGGATATGTGCAGATAATACAGGCAGTATTTTGCTCAAACAGCAAGACTAATGTTGACAATTGGTGACTTGGCTATTCACAAGCTAGGTTGAGGTTCCACCCAGAACCAATCAAAGTAGAAGACAGGAGGAACTAGTGGCTTGGGCTACAAGCTCAAAAAAGAACCTCTGAATCAGAGCCACTGGGAGATGAGCAGCATACACATTTAATACATTATTTGTAGTTGGTTACACAGATGATAACTTAGATATGTGCCATTTTTTCTCTGGATCTCTAAGATGTTTTAATTCCATTTGATTAGTAATATATACAGCATAGAGATAAAACCAAATCTAGAAGCCCAGTAAACAGTAAAATTCAAATGTATTGCTATCAATTGTATATGTTAGCAGGTAATTAAGCAAATATACTGTATCTTCATTGTGGTTACAATGAAAGTATTATTTTATTGGTCCTTTTGAAACAAAACTTTTAACAAATTCAATATTCTAGGACTATATGAAGATTGATATGTCATAAAGAATTCGGGTAGAGGAGAGAAGCAAGTGGCTCTCAAGATCTCTTGGGCTCCAGTAACTCTAAAGTCTGCATATCTATGGTCTTGGGAGTGAAAGGAGGTTTTAAGGACCTCAGTTCTTCCAGCTCAAGCTTGTATATCTTTGAAAAAAGGAATTGAGAGGATTAATATAGCAAGTCTTCTGCTAAAAAAGCACCATTCAGAGGCTTTAGAACAACCACATTTTGTCTATGATATCCAATTGGCTTGCTTAGTGGAAAAAGGATTCTGTATACACTGCACTTAAAAAAGTAGAGGTAGTTGTTGATTTACAACCGCAACTGAGCCCAAAATTTCTGTTGCAAAGCAAGACAATTATTAAGTGAGTTTTGCTCCATTTTATGACTTTTCTCACCAAGTTATTAAGTGAATCACCGCAGTTGTTAAGTTAGTAATATGGTTGTTAACTAAAAGTTAATCTTGCTTCCCCATTGACTTCGCTTGCCCGAAGGTTGCAAAAGATGATCACATGGCCTTGGGACACAGTAGCTGTCATAAATATGAACCAGTTGCCAAGCATACAAACTTTGATCACATGGGGATGCTGCAAAAGTTGTGTGAAAAACGGTCATAAATCCATTTTTTCAATGCTTTTGCAATTTCAAACAGTTACTAAATGAATGGTTGTAAATTGAGGACTACCTGTATTACAACATTTAATTATGTGTGCAATCTAGATTTTCACTGTGACAGTATATTCAGCATCAGTGATCATTAGTTGTAATGGCCCATCAGCTAAATTCAAGAAAGATCAGAGAAAGGATTATAGGAGGTGCTTATGACTCTTATCAGAAATATATTATTTATTGCAAGAATTGCAAGTTATCCATACAAGTTGTGAATTGCACCATGAACTGAAATGCATTACAGTATTAGAACATTAATATTTTCATTGTCGCTCTTGCTCAGCTTCACACAAATGTCTGTTAAAAGTAATTTTGAAAAGTCAAATCAATAGCTGCAGTAAAAAAAATGTTTAAAGAAGAAAAAAGTCTGAGTCTGCTTTTAATATCAAAATGCCATAACCGCAATCCAAGAGAGAATTAACTGTGCTTAGGTCCATTGAAATCATTAGGTTTATTCTTTGCTGCACTTAACTGAGCTGAATTATGGCCCATTTATAATTCTAGATTCAGCAAATTTTGCTGATAATTTGTGATGACATCAGTTCTTTATGCTTCTTTAACACATTATTCAATCTAAATGGTATGACATTAATCAGTTTTAGCCTTTAATGGACTTAGTTCAGAAATTAAAACATTTTTTATATATTCATTATATCCTTAATTGTCAAAGAACAAATGTTAAATCTTTTTAGAGGCAAAGCAGCAAGAAAATCTGATGAAAAAGAAATCAAGCATGCCACTCCAGAAAGCAAGAAAAGATCCAGTGGAACACCAACTGCTTCTCTTAAAAGGTACAGAGTCTTAATAATGCATAATTTTCTTTTGCTTGAATTAAAATCACAATTTTCCAACATGAATAAGATAACAACAAATAATTCCAGCATCGCATATGAACAAACTGAAATGATTGAATTGTATTTGATGGATTTATTTTAAGGTTGGTTTTTTTTTTACTATTTTTATATACAGGAGTCTGTAAAATCAGTGTTAGTCTCAGATACGAATCATACTTATTAAGTTTTCAAATGGAAAATTTTCTGGTGTTCCCACTTCTCTGCATGATCAAACAGGGAACTCCCAAGCTGAAAATATAAACCTGTTGGTTCTGGCAGAATTGTGTTATATTTGCATCTGCTACCATTTTTCCAATCACAGACAGAGAAATGATGATTGCTTGGCTTATTGTTCTAGTAACTTGGCTCTTAATAGACATTTCCTTAGCTCACATTTCTTAAGCAGTGTACAGCAACAGATCTCAGTTTTGAACAGTGTGCCCTGAAATTTAAATACCTGTTTGGAGAGGTTTTTGTATTGTTTCGTTTTTATTTTTAGTAATCTTGCTTTCTCTCTTCTTCAATGTTCTGGAACCAAGTTAGTATCAAAATCTGAAAAGCAAACAAATACATCCATTCAAACAACTTTCATAATCACATTGTTTCTCCAATTTCACAGAATTCCATCAGCAAAAAATCGTGCAGGTTCAAACAAATGATTTTAATTTTTTTTCAACTCTCTGTCACTTTAGTGGATTATGTAAACATGATGTAATTCAGTTCATTATAAAATTTAGCTAATTTGTTTATAATTAGATAAGAATTAATATCTATTAATGAGGATATTAATACACAGTTTTGCATGCTAATTTTATAAAATAATAGCATAACACAGTGAGAACTTATATTACATATGATACATAGGACACATATAATGTCTTCTGATCATTTTTTAATTATTACTATGTTGCAAAAGATTGTTCCAAATATAATTGAAACCACAAAGGATGCTTCATTCTTCTTCTTTTACAAGCTGTTTTTATACTGAAAGTTGCACATATATTAATTCTTCAGTTGTTGTTCCACATGAAGAAGAAAGCATACATTTAGCTTCAGAGATAAGGTGCTTGCTTAGCTTTGAAAAATTGTTCAAAAGCGAGAAAAAAAATACCTTTGGAAAAGGACTCAACCCATTTCCCAAATTCTTCAATCTACAGCTATACTAAAAACAAAACATCAAAATTGGAAATGTTTTAACATTTAGTTTGTTCATATGAGATGATAAACCAGTCTCTGTAATTTCATCTCACCATGTGGAACGGGGTAATAATATTGATCTATCTTATACTTTCTTAACAGTGTTTTAGTTGAGTAATTTCAGGAAAATTATTTCACTTTATTGTTCAATTTCTATAACATATTACTCTGGGCAGCTAACAGGAAATAAAAACAAGATATATACCTTGGTGTTCAGGAGGAAATGATTCAATGGCATAAGTGTTTTCTGATTAAATAGATGCTAGTTTTCTTTATGAATTGTATGCAATTAAAAATGATTTATGAAATATGAGAGCAGGTGCATAGCTTTTCTTTAAAACCGTGGTTTCTTCCCAGCATCAAAATCATATGTGACTATTTTAATGAAATGTTTTAAAAACACAATTATATTAATAAATTGGGTCATTAAAGAGATGCATCTTGTATCTTGTATTCTGACTTGGAAAACTGAAAAAAAAAAGACTGTTTTAAAAGATGCTGCAATCATCAGTGGAGCAACTTGTCTCCAAGACTGGTGGATGCTCCAACACTGGAAGTTTTTAAGAAGAGATTGGACAACCATTTGTCTGCAATGATATAGGGTTTCCTGCTTGAGCAGGGGGTTGGACTAGAAGATCTCCAAGGTCCCTTCCACCTCTGTTATTCTGTTACTCATATTGTCAACTGTCATGGAGCACATTTCCAATATTTTTCAATACATGCATAGGTGATCTTAGTGTGGTTTGCATTAAATTTTTGTCTCTTAATAATTTCAAATTCATATACTTATGTATTCTGCTTTTGGTTTAATGTAGCTATCATTTCTGGCTTATTCATTGTCCCTTTCTTGCTCCACTTTTCCTTCTTTTTTGGTTTAGTAAACTTCCACCGAAAAGTGAAGATGTAAGTGAAAGTTCTTCTGAGAGTGAAGAAGAGGATGAACAGCCTGAACGCCATCAGGAAATTAACACTGATTTGCCATCAGAATATTGGCAGATTCAAAAGTTAGTGAAATATATAAAGGTAAAAAAATTAATTTTGAGGAAAGACTGCAAAGGATCACATTGCTTCTCTTCTGATTAAATTATAAATTCAAAATTATTATTTCACAATCTCTTCATTTTGTTTTTATTTCTCTAATCAGTCTGCATCCTACAATCTTTTTGAACCTTTTGAACCTCTGTTGTAGTAGATCTATAGAATACAATTTAGTTTAATCATAACAATACCCTTTCAGCCCAATGTATTGCAAAACAGACAGGTAATCCAGTGCAACCTATTATAAAGTGGCAAAATATTAAATATTCTAAATTCCATGTTACTTATTTATTGAATTTATATAGACATCCATCTCAACGAAATGTCTTCAAAGTTGTGACATAAAAAAAAAGAGTAAAAACTTGACCTAAAAGTAACCATATCATGTCTTTGTGCATGATCACCTGGTCAATTTTATTTTATTTTATTTTCACTTTGTTGGGATTTATTTATTGATAGGTCTGTAAATTTAAGAGATCATTTTGTTTTTATACACAGTTCCCTGCTGGGTTATTATGTTTGTGCATATGAACCATGTTATAGAATATAGTACATAGAACAGAATTGGAAGGGACCTTGGAAGTCTTCTAGTCCAACCCCCTGTTTGTGTAAGAGACCCTATACTATTCCAGACAAGTGGCTGTCCAGTCTCTTCTTAAAAGTCTCTAGTGATAGGGCCCCTACAACTTCTGAAGGCAATGCATTAATTGTTCTCTCACAGTTAGGAAATTTCTCCTTAGTTCTAGGTTGCTTCTTTCCTTACTTAATTTCCATCATTGTTTCTGTTCTTGCCTTCTGATACTTTGAAAAATAGGTTATAATTTTGAAAATAATTTTATAATTATAATTTTGAAAATAGGTTATAATTTTGAAATTATCATATTTATGCAATAATACAATTTCAAAAGACTAATTCTGAAAGATTTAATCCTACTTTCATATTTGAGTCAAATACCCCAAAGAAGCAGCTTGATTCTAATAGTTCTTGCTTCTGAAGTGGCTCTTCCAGTAACTACAGGGATTCATATAGCCACATTAGGTACAAAAAACTTCATTCATTTATTATATAATAACATATAAAAGCAAAAAGAATATTTCCATAAAAATCAAGTTTCATATCACATCAGTTTAATTGTTCTGATGGAAACCAAAAGAATGTTTAAAAAAATAGCAAATCCTTTATTTGTTTCATTTTACTGAATTGTCCACAAATTGCTTATGAAAATGCTATAGAGTAATTTCTATTAAATTTAAATAATATGACATATTTGGAAGACTAGAAAAAACAGTAGACTTGTTCTCTCTTTGTGTTTATATAATTAATTCCAGAACACTTCTGCTTGAATATGAGAAATGTATTAAAATAGCATTGGATTTTGAGTAAAACATTATCTTGTATTAATAAGCTAGCAAATAACATACTGTGTACCCATGGGTGGTCATTTCATCCTTTTTTTTTTTTTTAAATGAACCTTAATGCTTTTGCTTAATGCTTGAATATTGTTTTAGATTGTTTTTATTTAGATTGTTTTTGGCTGTTCCATTGTAAATCACTCTGGGCACCATCAGAAGGAAAATTAGTATACCATTATTATCTTCACAACAATGTAAAATCACGACTGCCAAATTCTGTAGCTAGTGTTGGCTTTCCTACACACTGAGTTCTTCCCAAGAACCTAGGGTATCATAATGTATCAGCATAGCATATGTAATCATCCAAGTAGTGTGGTCTTTTGCAATTGACAGATGGAAATGCACAGATTTTTCCAAATGCTGTCTAAGATGTTTTGATATAGCAATTAAAACAATATTATTATTAACAATCTCATATAAACTGAGAGACAAATTAATAATCTGCAAATGGACACAAATAAAAATGTACATTAAAAAATGTACATTATGAAGAAAGATCATCTCCTTTTCCTCTATAAATGCAATGCAATATTTGTAATGATTTATTAGCTCCAAGAGAAAAATGGCAATAGTTATGTTGTAAGGTCTTTGGAGTTATTCAGTGTTTCTAATTAGGTGATGTATCACTGAAGCTTTCCAAAATAAATATTTGCCCCTTTTTATCTATTTGGATGAAGAACTTCACAATCAAGAAGTAGAAGTGAATTGCTTTAGATTGGCTTACAAAAAAAATTTAAAATAAAACATCAGACATCTCTTATATACACCCATAAATGTCAACAGTTACAAAAGGCTTTTTAATTTGTTTCATACTTTTGTTGGATGAACTTTTTGAAATAATGTTGCTGGATCAAATTAGTTATTCAGATAACAGCTGGAAAAGTGACTTATGGAAGGGTTGTATTAGAAAGAGTTCTTTTTATGATCTATTAACGATAGAAAATAAGTATCATTGATCATGAAAACTGTACAGGAAAAGAAAAACAAACTTGGAGACAAAAAAGGGCTGCTGGAAGGGAAAAATACATATGAGAAAAGAAAAGGGATATATGATAAGTAAATATAATTAATAATACACCAGCTGAACTATACACCTAACCAAGCAACTGTAGCCATGTTGACCAAAAACCTAAACTTTCGGCACAGATATAACCTTACCCTTCCTTTGAACCATCACAATTCTCCTATGCATACAAGAAACTAACTTGCTCATAGCTTTCCTATCATCGGCAGCAGTAGCATGTTTCTGTGATGAGAGGCTATAGAAAGGAAGGCCACCTGTTACAAAACAAAACATCCAAATGCATCATCTGTTTGTTGCATATAAAAAATTTCAAGAGTGAAGTGATAATATACCAACAAATTGCAATCACATATATGGCTGGCAGTATAAATAATATAAATAGAAGTAGGATGGTGAATTTCTACCATGGCAGGAAAAAGTTGGAGAGAGAGAACCCAGGAGCTGGAGGGAGAGAAGGATCACTTGCAAAGCTACAGTATTTCAAAGGAATATCAGCTTTCTTCAGATTCAAATAAACCTCAACAGACTGAGAAAAAAAATAAAAATTGGCCATCAAAAAGCTAGGCAACATCATGTGATCAGCTCCAAATTGCTGCAAAACCTTCATACCCAGAAGTCTAATATGGTTACTATTAGGTCAAGATGTTACATTGCTGTTCCCGCTGTCACAACTTCGAAGGTGCTGGAGACATTGGCTTAGTTCATCAATAGAAGAACTAGAATAGAGAGCTTGCCTTAGGTAATAAAAAGATGTAGTTTTTGAGGTACCAGTGCAGACTGGTGCTTATATTCTATTTATGCAGCTGGTGGTGAAGGGGACTTCACAGTCTTACCCCCCTGCCCCCTGTGTTTAAAAGACAAACTATTAAGCAGCAGATGCCAGCTAACCGAAGTATTACCATTTCCCTGGACCAAAAACCACATAAATTACAACCCATAAAGTAGTAGCTCGATATCTTTATCTATAGGTCTGCATTATGGACTCAGTCTTTTATTTAACACTTACCTGCTAGTCACTCCAAAGCCTGCATGCTGTCTTTTAGAAATTATTCACCTTGCTGGAATGTATGAATAACACCTATTCTGTGAATTTAAGACATTTGCTTGCTGATCTTGTTTATTCTCTGAAAGCATTGCTCCCCTCATATTTGAATGCTCTGTTCATATGGTTTAGTTTTTCTTTGGAAAATCTGTTGGCTTTACTGCAACTCAATTGCCCAACTTTCTATTCAAGCTCAGCTGCTTGTTGTTTTCTTGACAGTCTGAAACAGTGATGGGTCTTCCCAGATTAGTCTTGTTAAATGTCTTTTGCAGACATTATTTCAGGCCCAGCCATGACCCCACACCCACTTGTAGCAGCTGCAACTCTTGCCAGATACTAAGAGCAGAACTTCCCCAGATTCCACTCTATTATCTGCTCTATTTTGAGAAGAATTCAGCACTTTCCTCTGGTGTTTGACATCAAGCAGAAACACGGCCAGGAAATGATGTGCCTTCCATACGTTCTGGTCCTGGAGAGGGAGGGAAGGTGGAAGAAAAGAGGTTACTGTTAAAGATCTATTCAGTGTAGCAGCCATGCTGACTGGTGCAGTTTCTATATGCCATGTCCTACAAGTTATGGGTAATGTATACTTTAATTGTTCCTGTAAAATGAAGACAGGCAATGTGGATATTTACCTCCTTTCTAATACTCTGTGATGACAAAGAAGAGAGTGGAAAAAACAATCTGAAACAAAGGAGAAAGCAGCATAATTCTGTGTTTTGCTTTTCCTCAAAGTCCATTGTGTCTTTTGAATGTTGATCACTTTTCACTTAAAAAACAATATGGAATTGATGGATGGGCATCGTGAGGCTAACTTTACTTATTTATAGTAGCTCTCATTTTTTAAAAACCAGGCTGAATGAGTTTGTGGCTTTCTTGATAAATAAAATCATTTTTATTCACTCTGGGCTGGATGTTAATTTGGTAGAGCCCGTGGGGTGAGTGGGACAGCATCTTATGATGTGATTTACATTTTTTTTTGCACAAGTATAAGAATTGTCTGTAATTTGAATGCTGCTATCTGTTGGCTAGACCCCACCTCTCCTCCCCTTCAAGGTGTTTAACAGGGTATATGAGCAGCTAACTCTAAGAGGTAATCAATGTGGTGGGTTGTTTTTTTTTTTTTTTTTTTGAGGAAGAGAGCTATTCAGCTTTGTTTGAAGGAGGAAGTAATCTTCTTAAAAAGGTAATTCCTTAAGACAGCTGTGTTTGCCTAGTCTCTAACTCTTCCCTTTGAAGCAGGTTTGGTATGAAGGCATTGGGAACCAGTTACAGAAGATTACAGAGGAAACAAATTACCTACATGATTTTCAGTCAGGATTCAGGCCAAATCATGGGACATAAACAGAATTTGTCATTCTAGTACAGGGGTGTCAAACTCATGTGGTCACATCGGTGTCACGTGACATATGGGAACTTTTTTCCCCTTGGCTAAACTGGGCATGGGCATGGCCAGCTCGTGATGCATCCGGTCCATGGGCTGGGAGTTTGGCAGCTCTGCTGTATTAGCTGACTTAGATAGGGGAATACATTGTTTGATCCTGTGAAACCTTTCAACTGGGAGTATCCTGGATCACCTACAAGGGTTGGGAGTAGTGAACATTGTTTTACAATGATTCTGTAGTTCCTTGTTCATATATCATGGAGGAAAGTGTTTGAGTTCATGAGAGGCCTGCAAAGAGTTTGACAGGCATCAGAACTCTTTCCCGTTTTAACGACTTGTAAAACCACTGGGAAAGATCATCTATCAGATCAAGGTGATACGTTATTAGTATTACTAGACTAATGATACTTACTTACATGTTGCTACCTTGGGCCAAACCAGCAATGCTCTGGAAGCTCAGAACTGGTGTCTGGAGGTTATAAGGATCCGAATTGGACAAAACCATTTCAGATTAAACCACATTAAAACAGAGTTACTTGTTTTTAGCAAGCAACTAGTAACATTGGATTATGTGCTAGATGACACTCTTTCTCTGTAGAGGCCGATACTGTATGGAACTCTGTCTTCTCTTTTCACAGAACTATATTTTGATACCTTTGAGCCCTTGGCTCCTGGTGTCCCAGTGGTATTATTCACCCTTTGTATTTAACTTTTGGATTTTAGCATTATATATTTTTATTTCGTATGTGGCTGTATGTGTGTGCCTAAAGACATCAGGGATTGGGCAGATCATAAGCATTGTAAACATTGTACCAAAAAACAATGATTCAAAAAAGAAATAGCAATTAGGAACAAGATAGATCATGTGTCAAGTGCTCCAACAGCAACATGGGTCAGTATTCCAATGGGATGTAGACTCAGACTTTGCCTATATAAATACATTTGCAGCTTTACAAAACTAAGAGGTCAGAAAGTCAGGATGTAAAGAAAATGCCTGAGAGAAGTTTGAGCAATAGTGCAAACCTATACTCTGAACCAAGTCTGAAATTTTTTCCCCTGTATCATGCAATTTTGTTTTCATTCTTCATTTAAAAAAAAACAACTGGTGATGGTTTTAATTTGAAGTTTGCTCCATGTATTCCTTTGTTACTGAGACATACCAGGCTTGACGGTGTCAGTGCTTAATTAGCTCTTAAACAATACTTATTTTCCATGCATTACAGACATGTAATGTGAACATTATGGAATCTGTGATTTTTATCATGGTTATGATTTTCCACTGGCCCTGGTTATTTTAATCTCTGTGTTTCATTCACTGCCAGGCTATAACCCAAGAACTGCAGAGGATTCAGGAAATGGGACAAGAAGTTATTCCATAACTCTGTAATACTCCTCTATAACTCATCACTAACAAGTTGCAGCTTGACCTGTGTTGTGTAAAACAAAATGAAAAGTTGGATCAGACAATGAATATTTAATAAGATATTATTCCTATTAAAAAATACACCATAAAACCATAACTGAAGTAATTGTGCCTTTATTCTAGCAAGTAACACAAACATATCCAATAAAGGAGACTAGATCATCACAAGCATATCCACCTACTTAAATCAAAGTTATGTAGGACAACTAAATGAGAAACCAATATGCTCATAATTTTAATACAGTATATTCGACTTAATAGTGTATTTTGTTTCAATATAATGAATGGAAGCTGAATTAAGCTACCTACAAAAATTCATTTGTAGACAACAGGTAGTCACAAGTTAGATTTCAAGCAATAATCTAGATTTTTCAGATTCATTTGTAAGTTTAGCTTAAGACAACTTGACATTAAAATTGAAAAAATCTGGTAGTACTGTAATAGGACTGCTTGGGAGGTTAGAATGTGAATGAACTGAAACAGTAGAATTATCTGCCAGGTTTTCTTGGCTTTAGTCCCCAATTGAGTCAAATACCAAGGAACAGAGGAATATCTGTTTCTTTCTTGGGCTTTTAAAAAATGGCAGATATTGTAAGGATAAACCAATGGTTTGTAATGTATTCCTGCAAACATTTTGTATGTTTGATGCCCCCTTTTAATAGTCTTTGCCTGGCAAAAGTAAAATATGACTAATTATGGAACTTGTTTTGTACTAGGGGTAGAAAGCTGAGGGCAATGTGGTTGAAAACAAGACATTTCATTTCTTTTTTGGATGGGATTTGGATGTTAGATAATACCCTGAACAGAATTCTGCAGGAGCCATATGGACTCCAAGGAGTCTGTGGAGCTTGTGAACTAGTCCCATTGTATTAACTGACAGAAATTTCTGTAAGGAGAAACAGGCCTCTTTTTTCTATTTCCCCCTCTTAGTTTGGCTTTTTCAGAAGAAAAATAAGTAGGCCAAATTTAGATTTGTAATTGTTTTATATTAACTAATGTTTGTGATGTTATCATACACCTACCTACATTTTTTGTTTTGTTTTAGTGGAATCTTTGTTATTGTTCTTTAAGCTCAGTGATGAATCAAATGAAAAATGCTATAGATCTCATCTCAGAAAGGTGGTTTTTCTTTAGTTACGGCTGTTACTTAGTATAATTCTGAACTTCATCTATCATCTAAAAAGTGCCTAGATTTTTTTTTCTCCAAGTATGCCTTTAATTATTTTTTGAGTTTATATTTTCTTTTCATTTCAATTTGTGGATATTTGTGCTGAAGCATCCTATAAGTGGAGCTAGATTTTTAGAAATAAAATCTGCCTTTAATTTAAAGCTTTAAAGTTAAATGTTGCAGTGCCATAGAACCTATTTCACATCCATCATACTATATCCATATACTACAATATGATGCAGTTTTTGTGTACATTTAATAGGGAACTAACAGTTTCCATGTTGATTAAAATCTACTGTTGAAAACTTTTTCTAATAGCTACTAGGCGGAAAAATAATTGTTATGGTAATCAGTAATAATGGTTATAATGTAGCACAAATGTATGAGAGTATATGAAAAATATTTTATGGGTTTGTTTTAAAATGTATATTAAACAATGGAAGCAATTTTTTGCATACAAATTTTGTACAAAAAATCCCCAGATTCAGTCTTACAAATGTAAAATTAAAAGAAACTTTCAAAAGTTAGAATTGTATCTTCTCTTCTTCAGTTTATTAAAATATTTAGCTGATTTATCAGTGATAATTTAACAGAAATAGGCTTTTCTTCTATTTGCCTCACTAACAAATACCACCAAATTGAAATATGCACATTGCCCTTATACTTTTGCTGTATATTTTTTTTTTATCTTGGTGTGTTTATTCAGTAAAATTTATAGTAAAACCTATTTTATTCTATATTATATTGATGGTCTCATTTATAGGCAGGTAACCAGACGGCTACTGTAATTGCATTGTGTTCAATGAGAGATTTCAACTTGTCTCAAGAAACATGCCAGTTGGCAATTAGAGATGTTGGAGGTCTCGAAGTGCTAATTAATTTACTTGATACTGAAGAAATCAAATGTAAGGTGAGTTAGTTGCATAGTGAGCATTATTTTTAAGGATTCTACTAGTTTTCACACAGGGTGTCCATTTTGACTTCTAGATCCTTCTCTTTCTTTTAAAAGCTCTGTGACTATCACTCATCTTGTAACAATGTGTAATTTAATTGAAGCCTCATAAAGAGTCAACATTTAAGTCATGGGGGAAATTTAAGGAATTAAAACAATTAAGAATTTATGCATGAATTACAGAGAAATTTTGAGAATCCTTCTAGGTTCCATGTAGAGGGATAATGGAAATCCCAAAGATTTCTTTGGCTATTTCCTTTTTGCATCCTCACATAAACTTTCTTTAGAGGCTTTTGCTATCATATCTAGGAAGCAAAAGAATTTCCTTCTTCAGCTTTGTCATCACTTGCACTCATCCACATCATAGTCATGATCGATAGTAGCAATTTTCTATTTGACGGCATGATAATACCTTCTTTTCATCCCATGAGTGAAACAATCATCCTTAGGAATACTTAAGTTTTAAAATAATATTTATACTTTAAATCAGTACCATCCCAGCTCAGCTTCAAGGTGTATGAAATCTGTAATGATTTGTTACCCATTATCTCAGAGGCAAGGTCATCTGATAAGGAAGATTATAGGAGTGTTTGGGTATGGACCCACTCCCAATAATCTGCTCATTAACCAGTCCCTGCTATAGCTACTTCCTTTATAGGTTTTGCCCTTTTCATTAGTATTATGTTCTTTTCATCCTTGTCACTGTTCCTCACCCTTTCTTTTCACATCAACTTTTCTCCAGCTTTCTAAAAGATAGAGCAAAGAAGAGCAGACTGCCAGTATTTCATTTTCACAAGAGAGGATGGGTGTTATTTTGTTTTCATTTGTCCCTTACAATAACTGTTCCACTCTTCTCTCAAACTAAGAGTATGGTCAGTTTCAATTAATCAATTTCAGTTCTTTGGCAATATAACTTCTAGCCAATTCTACAGTTCCAATGGGCCCTGTGTTGTCTTTTCTGTTACTATTTCTGTGCTGGCATCATTCTGTATTTTATATTATTCGCTATTATTTTAAATTTGGGAAATAATTTAATGATGTAGGAGGAGTAGACAAGGATAAGCCACAGAAGAGAAGCACAAAACCTCTGTTTTCTCTGCTGGCTGGTTAAATTTTATAAGGGGACAGCAACAAAACCAGAGAAGAAAATAATCACCCTGCCTACAATAAATAGCACAACCCCCAGTCAGAATAACACCACTTGATATTGATTTAGACGAGGTGCTGTAGAAGCAGAATATGAGTTGGCAGTGCTACCATTGTTCGACTCCTGGATGGGTGGTTTGCCTTCCTTCTTTTCCACTCTGTAATCAACTTGCATGGAACAAAGAAAGACAATTAGCGTCTCCTGTGGCATGAACATCTGTGTATTACAGGTAGTCTTCAACTTACAACAGTTTGTCTAATGACCATTCAAAGTTACAAAGGCAGTGAAAAAAGTAACTTGTGACCTTTCTTCACAGTTACGACCTTTGCAGTATCCCCATGATCATGTGATCAGAATTCAAATGCTTGACAAACTGGTTCATATTTATGATGGTGACAGTATCCCAAGGTCATGGGATAACCTTTTGCAGCCTTCTGATGAGCAAAGTCAATGGGGAAGCCAAATTCACTTAACAACCGAGTTACTAACTTATCAGTGCAGTGATTCACTTAACAACTGTGGCAAGAAAGGTCATAAAACGGGGCAAAACTTACTTAACAAACATCTCAGAAAGATGTTTTGGCTTCAACTGTGGTTGTAAATAGAGGATTACATGTATAAAAAACTTTTTTAAAAAATTAACCTGTACTCTAAAAGAAAGCAATCCATAACCATGCATTTTTTCCCATTAGATTGGTTCATTAAAAATCCTGAAGGAAATTAGTCAAAATGCTCAGATAAGACATACAATTGCTGATCTTGGAGGATTGCAGATCATGGTTAATATACTTGATTCTCTAGATCAAGATCTGAAGTGTTTGGCTGCTGAAACAATAGCTAATGTAGCTAGGTTCAAACGAGCCCGAAGAACAGTCCGTCAGCATGGTGGAATCAAGAGATTGGTAAGTTGTTTATATAGTCATGTAAGTTTTGGTTTCAGAATTTTATCCTAATTGTGTCTTATTTCCTCTAACAATAATGGCGAATTATATGTTATATACCAATGTGGTCAAATAATTTCCTTTTTCATTTGACAAGGTCACTCTGCTTTTTTTTTTTTTAATGCCACTATAGGGCATTGCATGCCAAAACTATTAGACATAGGAACAGTTTTTTCCCTCGTGCCATCACTCTGCTGAACATCTAATGCCACAGCACTGTCTTATGTCTAAAGATACTTACACATGTGCAAGGGCTGCATTACTATTATCCTTCTCATCTATTACCTTCTACTACTGGTATCTTATGATTATATTATTTTTTTGTTGGTATGTACACTGAGATCTTATGGACCAGAAACAAATTCTTTGTGTGTCCAATTACACTTGGCCAATAAAGAATAGTTCTGTTCTGTTCTGTTCTGTTCTGTTCTGTTCTGTTCTCTTCTCTTCTCTTCTCTTCTCTTCTCTTCTCTTCTCTTCTCTTCTCTTCTCTTCTCTTCTATTCTATTCTATTCTATTCTATTTTCTATTCCATCCCATCTCATCCCATCCCATCCCATCCTATCCTATCTCATCCCTAACCTACCCTATAACAGATATTAGCAGAGCTGTGGTGGCGATGTGATTAGAATGCAGTATTGCAGGCTAATTCCGCCAACTGCCAGCAGTTTGATTCTCATCAGCTCAAGGTTCATTCAGCCTTCCATCCTTCCAAGATGGGTAAAATGAGGACCAAGATTTTTGGGGGCTATATGCTGATTCTGTAAACCACTTAGGGAGGGCTGTAAAGCGGTATATAACTCTAAGTGTTATTGCTATTGTTATGTTTGTGTAGCATTCCTTTAAAAGAAAAGAAAATGAACAATCCTCAATCAGAACAACAATTATTTTTAAAATGAACAATAACAGAAGCATCTCTGAAATTCTAAATATTCTGTTTAAACTGACAAAATCAGTATAGCCTTTCAGATTACAAATATCTCCTGAAATAAAGATAGTTTTGCTTGCATTCTAAGCCAACTGAGAAGTGTGTTAGCAGGCATTCCTTCCAGCAGTTTGGAATAACTGATTAAAAGCTCACCAGATATACTTCTCACTTAACTGGGAGATGTAGGAGGGTTTGTCATGATTATATAAATAGAAACATTCCCAAACTTACCCATTTTTTATAGTGCTAGTAGTGAGAGAATCCAAGGGTAAACCACCTTTTTGTGGTATTGAAGAGTTTTCTTTGTTTTACCACAACTGCTGAAAATCACCAGGGCTTTACTTGCTATTTTGAAGTGGAACACAAAGAAAAACTCTAAAATAGACCAAAGATAATTTTGTAGAAAAAAAGCCTGCAACCCCCCAAAAATTATAAATTTCTTATTTTAATCCACGTGTGACATATACCAAAAAATTTGCATCCTTGACCAATCTACAGTCTCTTTGCCTTACCTCAAAATCTCACACGGAACTGTTCTCCCCCTGCTCCACCAGAAGATTACAGACTTCTTTACAACCAAAATCTTACAGGCAGTAAGATCTAAAACAGGAGTAAGACATTCCCTTTCATTTCTAGAATAAGTGTTGCAGGCAGAGTGGTATCTTTCAGTACCAGGATGGCATATTTGATTAGTGCACATCAGCATGTACTTGGTCAACTTTATTTGATTTTTATTTATTACCAGGTTGGACTGTTAGACTGCTCTGCAAGTCTCAATCAGCTTCAGGGAAAGGAAATTGAAGTAGCACGCTGTGGTGCTTTGGCACTTTGGAGCTGCAGCAAGAGTGCTAGGAATAAAGAAGCAATCCGTAAAGCTGGAGGCATCCCCCTGCTGGCTCAGTTACTGAAGTCTCCTCATTCAAATATGTTAATACCTGTAGTAGGAACTTTGCAAGAGTGTGCCTCTGAGGTAAGCAATGTCCCTACACTTGAAAATTCAAAAGACTATCCTCCGCAGGTCAAATAGAAATCAAAAGTAGACAATGACTTTAAATTTCAGGTGCATATGAAACAATATTCTGTCTGTCTATCCATTCATCCATCTATATTCATCCATCTATATCCTCTTCAACACATTCTTCAGTTCAGTCTTTGTTAACAGCAATAGCTCATGCCCAGTGGTGAAATCTGAACTGGTTTGCCACCGGTTCACTGGCTGCGCATGGGTGCTGCATGCCAAATGCATGCTGTGTGTGATGCACAGTACACACCAAAAGGAGGCTTGGGAAGGTGAGTACAACAGCGGGGGGGGGGGGGGAAATCAGCTGCGCCGCGTGATTTCGATTCACTAGAAAGCAGGATTTCTTTCTAGCGATTTTAAATCGTGCAGCACACTGATGATCGGAAATACTGGTTCGGGGGAACAAGTAGCTTTTTTAACTACTGGTTCACCCAAACCGGTAGTTTTTATCACTACCGATTCGCCAAAACCAGTGTGAACCAGTAACATTTCACCACTACTCATGCCCCACATTTCCTAGTTGTACCACAACTAATTGCAATGATCTACTACATATTGATTTTACAGAAGATAACGTTGAAATAGCACTACACAACCTAAAACCATCTATCTATTGCCCCTGATGGATTATGTGCCTACTTCTTAAAAAAGCTTTCCACTGCCATAGGACATCTTCTAAGCACAGTCTATGAGTTATCTTTCAGAACCAGCTCCTTGCCTATCCTATGGTCATTAGCCACGGTCATTCCTATCTTCAAAAAGGGAGACCCCAGCCTAGTTAAAAATTACAGACCAATCTCACTGTGTTGCATCACCTGCAAAGTCATGGAATCAATCATAAACCAATCCATTACCTTCCACTCAGAGTCAAACAACTCTCTAACAAGTAGTTCGGTTTCAGGAAAAAAATTGTCCTGTAATTTGCAACTCCTGCACTGCAAAAATATATGGACTTCACAACTCGACTGGGATAAAGCAATTGATACAATTTTCATAGACTTCTGCAAAGCCTTTGATTCAGTGGTACATGACAAACTACTTCTAAAACTAAACTCTTATGGCATTTCCAGATGCCTTCATAAGTGGATAGCTGCGTTCCTGTCAAACAGGCAACAAGTAGTCAAAATAGGGAGAGCCCTATCAAACCCTGCACCTGTTGTGGTCCGCTGGCAGCCTGCGGAGCTGGCAGCAGATTTGAACAGTGAGAAGACTGGGGAGGAACATGAGCCAGTCCTGGAGTCTGGAGAAGGCTTGGACGAGGGCTTTGCGTTGGAGGCACAGATGGGGCCATCTGGGAGTTTTGTGCTGACTCTGGAGCCTCCAGAGTCTGACATCAGCGAGGCAGAGGAACAAGGGGAGACTGTTCCCAGTGCGCACATGCGCAGAACTGCCAGAAGGCAAGAACAGTTAAGACAAAAGGGGTGACTCGGGAGTAAGGCACATGAGCCTTTGCCGCAACTTTGTTCATACTGGTCAGTGTAAATTCTGAATCTCCATTTTGACTCTGTGCTCCATGTGGTCTTGCAAACCTAATTGCCAATTAGGTCTTTAGGAGTGTGTCAAGGGAGATAAAGGTGGGTGCTTATCAGCCTTATCCCGAACGACTGTGGCAGACTTCTGTCGGACTCTTTGCCAACTCTTTGTGACTCATCACGGGCTGTCAATGAACAGAATTCACAGCCGTTGAAATAAAAAGAGAGTTTTTGGAATTCTCTAATTGTGTGCTTTTTACTGTCTCAGATCAGAAGAGCACCAGTTAACAATTGTGTCCCCCAAGGCATCGTTTTAGGACCCACACTCTTTATACTTTATATAAATGTCATTTGCAATCATATTATACGCAGCTGCATCTTCTTCACTGACGAAGTAAAACTATTCAACATCATTGACAATGCTGCTGCCCAAAGCGACCTTGTCTATGTGTCAGAATGGTCAAACAATTGGCAACTCCAAATCTCAACCAAAAAATACTCCGTCTTACACATTGGCAAAAATATTCAGTACACTAAATACAAGCTAGATGGATACGACCTCATAGACAACCTTCACTCCGCAAAGGAACTTGGAGTACTCATCTCAAACGATCTAAGCACCAGAGCTCACTGTAACAGCATTGCCAAAAAGGCATGAAGAATTGTAAACCTAATCCTGCAAAGCTGCTCCGGTAACATTATACTGCAAACTAGGGCATACAAAATCTTTGCTAAACTAATTCTCGAATACAGCTCATCTGCCTGGAACCGCACTATATATCGGACATTAACACAATTGAGCGAGTCCAGAGGTATTTCACAAGAAGAGGACTCCACTCCTCTGCTCGCAACAAAATACCTTATGCCCCCAGGTTTGAAATTTTTGGGCGTGGACAACCTAGAACTACACCACCTAAGGTCCAACTTAAGCATAGTACACAAAATTATCTGCTACAACGTACTACCTGTCAATGACTACTTCAGCTTCAACCCCAATAATACACGAGCACACAATAGATACAAACTTAATGTAAACCGCTCCAAACTCGATTGCAGAAAATATGACTTCAGCAACAGAGTGGTCAATGCCTGGAATGCACTACTTGACTCTGTTGTTACATCCATAACTTTAACCTTAAACTGTCTACTGTTGACCTCACCTCATTCCTAAGAGGTCTGTAAAGGCCATGCATAAGCGTACCAGTGTGCCTTCTGTCCCTGTCCTACTGTCCCCATTTATTCGTCTCCATTTCCTGTATGGATTGGTTTTGACAGGAATTGTCAGCCTTAACTCACAAGAAATGGAAGCTTTGCAGTATAGAGGAATATTTGCTGGTTTTATAATCTTCTTTTAATTTTCATTGGGGGTGGGGCGGGTGGAGGGCAAAGACAAAAAAAAAACATTTAACTTTGTCCACATTGGTAATTCATTTTCTGAAGGTCTTTTCAAAACCCTTTCTAATGGGCGTTTATTTGTAGCCCAGCTACAGACTAGCAATCAAACACGAGAAAATGATTGAAAATCTTGTGAAAAATCTGAACAGTGACAAGGAACAGTTGCAAATGCATTGTGCCAGTGCAATCTTTAAGGTAAGCATTAATCTTCTAAGACAAAAAAGGTTCTCTGCACACTATTTCTCTTTAAAAAATGGGACAAACTGGATAATTATCTAAGAAAAAAATAGTGGGACTTCTTCACCTGCTCTTTATCACAAAAACTGAAATAACTGAACTAACACAAGAGCCTAAATCATTGTTACTTATGAGAAAATACATACAGATGGGCTAGAGTGAGAAGGAGCAATAAAGAAATACTAGGTAATTGAATTTGTAACATGCCAAATTTTACTATAGATCAATTTATTGATTTTTGAAGGTATTGCCAGTTATCTTGCATTGGTGGCACAGTGATTAAAGTGCAGTATTGCAGGCAGCGGTGGGTTTCAAAAAATTTTACTACCAGTTCTGTGACTTTAGCTTGGTGGGCATGGCATGGCTTGGTGGGCATGGCTTAGTGGGAGTGGCTTGGTGGCCATGGCAGGGGAAGGATACTGTAAAATCTCCATTCCCTCCCCACTCCAGGGGAAGGTTACTGCAAAATCCCCATTTCCTCCCAATCAGCTGGGAGTTGGGAGGCAGAGAATAGATGGCGGTGGGGCCAGTCAGAGGTTGAATTTACCGGTTCTCCGAACTACTCAAAATTTCTGCTTCTGGTACTCCAGAACTGGTCAGAACCTGCTGAAACCCACCTCTGATTGCAGGTAAACTCTGCTAATAACCTGGAATTTGATTCTGACAGGGCTCAGGGTTGACTCAGCTTTCTATTCTTCTGAGGTCAATAAAATGAGGGCCCAGATTGTTGTGGACAATATGCAAATAATGTGTATATTGTAAACCACTCAGAGAGTGCTGTAAAGTGCTATAGGGTGGTATATAGGTCTAAATGCTATTGCAATTTACTGTAGTTACAAATCCTCTAACATAAGTATAGCCTTATATTTATAAAGTTCCTGTTGGATTACAGTCCTACTATCCTTGGGATTGTGTTCTAAGAGTGCTTAATTTGTCAGGATCATCCCCATGAAGTTGCATAGAGGCCTCTACATCTGCATTGGAAAATGCAGTCTTGAATAACTTTGTTTACCATCCTCTATCAGCTCTGATGTCTCCAACTCTGATACCGCGAAACTTTCAAAAGAAAATGATAATAAAAGCTTTAGATCCAAAGGAAAACTAGCCCTTTAACTTGGATAGTATTAACTCCAAACTCACCCCACAAATTAACAATTTAAAGAGGATGATGAATTCTCTATTATTCTTGCTATGCCATTCTATTATTATTACTATAGGATTGCTTTGTAAATAGCTTGCCATGTTTTTTTTCCTACTTATCTCCAGTCATGTTTTACTTGCTTATTTATTTATTTATGAAATATATATGGCTACTCATCTACCTATAGGAAAATTTGGATATTGAACAAAAATAAAAACACTATAGACACACAGAGAGTTTTAAATAATTAAAGCAAAAAAGACAATGCTGAGGCCCCAATGAAACTTACATCTATGGATCAACCATACCATGCCAGCCTCATCAACATCCTGGCTCCAGTATCTGGAGGAAAAAACCATTGTTTTTCTGAAGGCCAATAATGTCAGGCCATCCATATTTCTTGATTAAAACTGTACTTGCCAATGTTAATTTTGAGACTTTTCACTGGAGTGATGAAGAAATGGGCTTGAGATCTATTTATTTTAATAGGATTTAAGCCTATACCATTTCTTTGCATCCTTCTAATTTAATTTAGGAATCTAAATATTGCTTCTAGGATTTTAAATTTAGTCCATTTAAATCATAGTGCTGTCTCTAAACTGAAAAGGGTAGGGATTGATCTGGATATAAAACGTGTTTTCAATGTATCTTTATCTTTATCTTTTCTTTTGTTTGTTTGTTTTTACATAGTGTGCTGAAGATCAAGAGACTCGTGACCTTGTTAGGCAACATGGAGGTCTGAAACCTCTTGCTACTTTAGTTGCTAATTCTGGAAATAAAGAACTTCTGGCAGCAGTGACAGGAGCAATCTGGAAATGTGCAATCAGTAAAGAAAATGTGACAAAGTACTTGCAATATTTGTTGTCTTGAAATATATATATTGTAGTTAGCACCTCCTGCCTATAACCAACCATAAAAATTTACAACCATTAGGATTTAAAAACCATTAGGATTTAAGAATATGTGTGAGTAACATCAGGCTATTTAAGTGTTGTGTACGCGCTTTAGATGGGGCTCTATCTAACTGTCATACTGAAACTTAAAACATGCTGAAATATTTATTGGATTAGTTGGCAATCTAATAATATAAGTTTAAGCCAACATTTACTTCTCTAGAATACCTGTAGTTATCATCGACTCTATTCTCTATCTTAATGTCAAACTAGATATATTAGAGTAAAAATTAGTTTTTGTGCCATGTTGGGTAAGGATAATGGGAAACACAGTCTAATCCATTTTACAGATCACTAAATTGAGGAAGGATATCCAAGAGCTATTGGTATCTGCAAGCAATGACAGGTCTGCTTTTTATGCATTTATGTGCAGTGTTGTGATACAAATATGAAAGGGTGGAATTTGTGTCATGGGGCATGATGGACAGTTTGGCATCATAATAGATAGGAACAGATGTGCCTGGAAGTTAGAGAATCACAATTTGTGATGTTAAAGCAAGCAAAACACCCTTGTAAAATAAGCCATATCAGAAGTAATTATGGCAGTAATGTCAAGATTTGGCTGAAATCAGTTTGTGTATACATGTATTGCCAGTTTCAAATCTGTTTACGAATCTTGAATTCCATGATTCCTAATTATAAGACACAGTCATGACTTAAAACTATAAATTTTGGAAAATACAGAAAGTACAAAACTTCTATATTTATTTATTTATAAACTTAATTCCTATTGTATTGTAGAATGATGCCATTAAACCACCCAAAATATGAGACAGAATAATAAAATCCAAATTCTTTGAATTTAATTAAACTCGGAGTAAGTCTATTGACAAATATTATATTTATATTTATAAATATTTATATTCATAAAACTTTTATTTTTAGATTCCGGGAATACAAAGCCATAGAAGCTTTGGTTGGCTTGCTAACAGATCAGCCAGAAGAAGTTCTTGTAAATGTGGTAGGTGCCCTTGGTGAATGTTGTCAGGAACAAGCCAACCGGACCATTATCCGTAGATGTGGTGGAATCCCATCTCTTGTTGCCTTACTCACTGGAACCAATCAAGCTCTTCTTGTGAATGTGACTAAAGCCGTGGGGTCTTGCGCAACTGAACCAGAAAATATGGCGTAAGTTTTTCTCTTTAGTATATAATATATGCACATTGCCATATTTGTCACATTTGAAATTAGTGCTATGAAATCATGTCATAAATAAGAATTACATTTAGCAAATAGAGGATTTCAAATAAACAACATTTGAAATATTTCAATAGCTAAAACATTAAAATTAAATTATAAATTAAGCTGCACAATATTTTTGAGGCTCTTTTTCTGTATTCATTGATGATTTTATGGTCGGCTGAATATGAAATTACCCTCCTTGCTTTGAATATGGTATTAGCAGAATGTAGTCAATGGAATTTTAAATCATGATTTTTACTTATATGGGAGCATCAAATGCCACAAGTTGTTTAGTAAACTCATGTTGTTTCAAAGTCTTTTCTAAAATGACATTCTAATGAATTCCTGCTTCTGGTTTCAGAAACATTACTAGAACTGTAGGATTTTGTACAGTTTTTTGGATCTTGAACTTATGTTAATTATGACTTAATATAGGGATTGATAACTTGTAGTCTTAATATCTTGATATAATGTAACTTTCAGTTAATTTCAGAGGCTTTTTACAAGAGTGATTTCCTCTTCCTTGCTGTGACCAGTCTATCCCTCTTTTGGAGTCTTTTGTAAGGGGACAAAAGATAATCAAAATAAGTTATCTTTGACAGTATTTTGTGTATGAGAGAGAGAATGAGAATGTGAATGGATCTCGGTGGCTTTTCAGCTCCACCATTTATTTATATGTGTTGTGTAGGAATTAAGAAGAATGAAGCCACAATGACAAAAAACAGGTTGTGTATCCTTTCCTTAATAAAATCCTAAAAATTAAATTGGTCTCTTAATGGAAAGATTTGGGCAGGCCAATAATAATCTATTTTATATTCTGTATTATTTTATTATGTTAATATGGGATCATTTCAATTATAGTGATATCAAGTCTCAATTTTAAAAATACTGAGTAGATTATACCATTTTTCAAAACTCTGTATTCTTTGTATTCCGTAATATATTATGGAATATACCTATATTTCATAATAGGGAAAGGTAAAGGTTCCCCTTGCACATATGTGCTAGTTGTTCTTTACTCTAGGGAGCGGTGCTCATCTCCGTTTAAAGCCAAAGAGCCAGCGCTGTCCGAAGACATCTCTGTGGTCATGTGGCCGGCATGACTAAACGCCAAAGGCGCACAGAATCTTCTCACCAAAGGTGATCCCTATTTTTTCTACTTGCATTTTTTACGTGCTTTCGAACTGCTAAATTGGCAGAAGCTGGGATAAGTAACAGGAGCTCACCCCGTTATGTGGCACAGGGATTCAAATTGCTGAACTGCCGACCTTTCGATTGACAAGCTCAGCATCTTAGCCACTGAGCCACCGTGTCCCCCTTTCAATAGTCACATAACTATTTAGAAATAACTGTATAGCAACTTTCAAAGTTTAAATAGTTTAAGGCTGATAAGCATATGAATGATCCTACATTTTCTTCCGAGGCAGACCATCAGGCTCATTTAGAACAATTTCACTTCTAAAGTTTGAGGTAGAAAGTTGGATTTCTGGATGAGATTCCAGGATCTTCTGAATACAAACTCTATCCTTCACCAACAAATTGTCATTCCTTCTTTGATAATATTTGAATCCTAACTCCCCAAAACAATTATATATTTCTTTCAAGGTGCTTTAGGGCAAAATATGTTTCTCCTGCTTCTGGCCATCTAGGCTTCTAAAAAACTTTTACATAGTTGGCATTATAAGAGTTTTCCTGAAGTATTTAAAAATTTAGTAGCTGTGCATGGAAACTAAAAAATATGAAACCACATTTTCTTCTTCCCACATTGCACTCTTACACGTAAACCAAGTTATTGGTTTTTGACTTTTATAATGTAAAACTTAGATCTGAGATTTAAGCATTTCCTTTTTGGATAAATGTTTCATTAAAAGCTTCAAGTAATATTTTGCTTTATGTGGAAAAAGTCTTGACAAGGGCATGTAGTTCTTTGCTTCTATACAGCCAAGACCAAATGCATACAGTCCTTGTTTCCTCCCACTGTTTTATTTTGCCTCACTTGCTTTTCTTAGTGCAGTGATTTAATTTCCTTGAAAGCACCATTTGTTTTCATGCTTTGGCTGTCACCCAGTGGCAAGATAGGGCAGAAATGTAAATATGGCATAGAATGAATGAAGCAAGTTCAATGGAAGAAAGATATGCATAGAATTAATCATTATTATATCATATCTCATAAATAATGGTTAGTTCACATGTAATTTTTGTATTAACTGAATACTGGTGGTAAAGTCATAAATTGACAATGGAATCCAAACAACATATTGTAGAGCATTAAGCAATAACACTTGCATTAAGCAATAATAGCTTGGAGGCTATTACTTTTGTCTCCAGTTTTATACTAGAATAGACTACATATGACCTGCTTGAGCATCATTTCAGAAATATTTTCTTACCCAGTTCCTCAATATCTGCAACAATGGCTTCTAATGTATTGCCTTTTCTGAAAAAGTTCTTAAAGATTCTGGAAGATATTGAGAGATAAATTGATCTTGAAAATAGCTCATGTTGAACTGTATAGGATAGTCATACTTCAGGAATTAACTCCAGGATTTTTAAATGATATTTTGAATTACATCATAAAATGTTTATGATAAGTTTTATGTCATGAAATGTTTTATAAAATTTGCAATATTACAATTCTGCAGGAGTCGGGGGTTCTGGATTTTGGACACATTCTGTAAGCCCACTTGAGGTACCTTGGTCAAAAACGTTTTGCCCCATGATATACTGTTTGCCCAGTTAAAGGCAATTTTTAGTAGTGAATAAAAAGAATGTTAAAGCATGGTAGTGAATCCAAATAAATACCTAAAATTGTGATCTGAAAGATATCACTTTATTTAAACAAAAGGAAAGGAACTGTTGAACATTTGAGTGGAATCAAATGATTCTTGAGTTAAAGTATGCATTACTCCTTAGTTTATTTTGTTCTTCCAATTTGATTCTTCAATGCAAGACCATTGCTGAATGCTACCTCCCCCCACCACCTCTAATGATAGCTGAAACTTTAAACAAAAGGTACAGCAAAGAATATACAAAGGAGAATATTCAAACATCCTTTGGTTTGTGTCATCAAGAGTGGTTGAGTTAGCTATGTTTAGCATATTCTCAGAGGCCCTACTCCAGATTCTCTCTCATGCTGTGATGTAGCAAATGGTTATCAAGGAGTAGGCCTTCTTGGTGGTATTCCTTCAGTTTGAAATGGCTTCCCAAAGGGTTTGTCTGGCTCTTCTGGTTAAAGGCAAATATATTTTATTTCATGCTGCTAATATATTATTTAAGTTTTATTACTGTACTGACACAAAGGGTGTTTTTTATAATCAGTCTGTGTCTAGGTATCTTGTGTTAACATATGGTAAATATGCAGTGATGAAATGTAAAATTTGTTACTACCAGTTCTGTGGGCATGGTTTGGTGAGGGGGGGGGTTAAAGTGACTGGGTCACGTTACCAACCTTAAGAGGTTGCTGAAAAAAATGCTTTTTAGAAGCCTCTGACAATCAGCCAACTCAACTGGGATCGCCAGAGGCTTTTAAAGGCATTTTTTTTTCTACAACCTCTTCGGCTGAAGAGGTTGCAGAAAAAAATGCTTTTAAAAGCCTCTGACAATCCCAGCTGAGCCGTACGATCATCGGAGGCTTTTTTTTTTTTACTTTTAAAAGCATTTTTTCGGCCGAAGAGGTTGCAGGAAAAAATGCTTTTAAAAGTAAAAAAAAACAGCTTCTGATGATTGCGCGGCTCAGCTGGGCATGGGTGGGGGGGGAAGGAATTTTTGCTACCGGTTCTCCAAACCACCAGCCGCCATCGCTACCAGATCGGGTGATCCAGTCCAAACTGGGAGCATTTCACCCCTGTAAATATGCAACAACAACAGCAATAACAAGTCATTTGGCTTAGAGAAATCTACTACAACTGCAATAAATCAGGGTAAAACCACAACAGTAATGGAATTGAAATACTGAATGGCCAAATCATCAGGAGCCATCAGATGAACCCCTCAACTATTTGGGCATTTTACAGTTGGATAACATCAAGCATAAATAAATTAAAATTTTGATGAATAAAGAATACACCCAAAGAGTGAGAAAAGAAAAAAATGAATGGTGGAAATACCATCAAAGTAATCAATACTTGGAATCATTGACTGAGGACAAGCTGAACTGGACAGTTTGAACCACAAAACAAGAAAGTTAATGATTATTCACTATGCATTATATCCCTGTAGTTATATTGATTGATATGAACGGTGTGGTGGCCTAGTGATGAAGACTCACATTTGAAAGATTGAGAGTTCAATCCTAGATAGCAGATGTTTCTTTCCTAGGGTGCAAAGAAAAAAAGTATCTGCTGCTAACTGCGCATGGCATCAGGAAGGGCATCTGGCTAATAAATACTCAGATCCATCCAGATCCATCTCTGACTCTATCCCAAATTAAGGGATTACAGCGTTGTAAAAAGGGAGTTATATTGATTGATATATCTGCCCTGCAGCAGTGGAGGCAGAGGTTTACTTCAAATTAAACAATCTGTCCAGAAGAAACACATGCATTGGCTTTTACATAAAAACAGTCCAGAACAAGATTCAAAAATTGAAATTTACTAAATATGCAGGAAACAAAATATGAATTTCAAAATAAACTAATAAAGCCACAAATAGAATGCTGTCAATGTTTTTATGTTTTGTTTCTGTTTTTTTAAAAAATAAAAAAAATTCTTTTAAAAAAAAGAATGCTGTCAATGAAAAGTATTATGTGATCAATTTCTAAAACAGAATAAAGGGAAAGCAGATAAAGATAAAAGTTGGTAATGGCTTACAACCAGGGCCGGATTTAGATGAAAAGAGGCCCTAGGCTATTCCACTTATGAGGCCCTTTCACCTATAGTGAAAGTGTAATTTTAATTTTGCTAACAATTTGAATGTAGGCCCCTCTTGATCTTGAGGCCCTAGGCTGAAGCCTAGTTAGCCTATAGGAAAATCCGCCCCTGCTTACAACTGGAACATAAAAAAGAAAGAAAGAAAAGAAACTGAAGACTTGATTTTGCCTGTTCAGGCTATTCAAATTAATGCAATCAAGGCCAGAACTGAAAAATCATCGAACGATTCAAGATACATATTCTGCAAAAAAACAAAAAGAAACATTGCATTATTTGCTTAAATCATGCAAGAGGATCACAGAAGGTGATTATAAACAGCAATATAAGACAATTACCAGAATTTACTGGAACATCTATAAAAATTATATTCCAGTAATGAAAAATTGGTGTAAACATAGAGTTAAAAAAGTATTCAGAAATGAGCAAGTTACAATATTGTGGGATTTTTGAATACAAAATGATAACGTGTTGGCTCATAACTGTATTTAATTGTAACTGAAAAGAAAAAAAGGATGGGTAATTGATGTGGCAATACCAGAAAATAGTAGACTAGAAGACAGAGTTGGAGATCACAAAGTATTAAGAACTGAAAATCAAAATTGAAAGATTTTGGTATAAACTGGCTATGCTTACCCCAATGAATCTCCTGATTAGCTGCTGCATGAAGATTGCACAGACTGACAACAAGCAATGGCATGACAAAGGGGCACCAACAGTGCATTGGAAGATGTATAAAAAATGCCATTTGCCTGCAGGCAAGAACTAGTGGCATCCTAAAATAGAAAAAGTCATAGAAAATGAAGAAGCTACCATATTTTTCGCACTATAAGACATACTGGACCATAAGATGCACATTAGCTTTAGAGGAGGAAAAAAGAAAAAAAAACCTGCCTCTGTTTCCCAGCATCCATCCGGTATTCATCTGGCTAGCGTCCTTGCAGCAAACAGCCTGGTCAGGTTCAGCACGTTACTACAGCCCCAGCACATGGCTTGTCAGGGCTCGTCTCTGTTGTGCCCAGCACCGGTCAACTGAACTGAGCTGCTGCCGCCACCGGAGTACACTGCAGCTTTTGCTGCCAAGCAGCTGACTGATGGTTGGATCAGCCTCCTGGAATACCACCGATCAGCTGTTCTAGGTGGCAGGATTGCCATCGCCGCTGATCACTGCCGCTGCTGATTGCTGCCATCACCGATCGCCATCGCTGATCGCCGCCGCGACCACTGATCATTGCCAAAGCTAATCTAAATATCTAGCTGACTGTGCGATGAACCAATAATAATTCACATAACATAGTATGCAATAAACAATTTGTGACAGGGTTCAAACATTGCACTAAGCCAAATGAAGAAATGCACATTATTTCTTAGTACAATATGTGAATCAAGCCATAGCTTGTCACATATCTTTCTGGATTTATTAACTTTCCAGTTTTAATTTAAGAACGATTTTAAGAAGGGACTTCCGGCTGACATCGTGACACTACCAGTCACAAGAAATGGAGCTCTCTGTTCCTGTGCTGGCTTCTCCCTGTTTCTGGGCTCCAAAAGGAGCCAAAACCGCCTTGTAGGGGTGGCAAAGCTAAGGAGGGACACTCTGAGAGGTCGCAGGAGAGATCTCCTCTCCTGCTGAACCCCAGAGCTTTTTTCCTTCTATGCCACGGTGAGGAGAAGAGGCAGTCTAAGATGGCTGCCACAAAGCTGAGATAGCCAAGGAATATCTAAGAATTGTGCTGGAGCAGAGTTGGTGAACAGTGCCTGGAATTGGGTGAGAAGAAGAATCCTTTTTATTTAAATTTTAACCCCAAAAGAATATCCAGGAAAACAGAGGCTCATAACTATTTTTAAAAGAAGCAGCGACTTAACACTCTGAGGAAAATTTCAAAACTGAAGGCATAAGAATTAAAGGGGAAAAGGCAAAAAAAAATCATTAAAAATATAGAAAATTGGACTTTTAACTTGGACAGGCATTGTTTTGGATAGGCACTTTGAAATGCTGGAATTATCTACTTAAAAAACATTATTTTTATATTATGGAAAACTGGAAAAATTGGTTAACATTGAAATCTAATCAAAAAGTGCTTCCATAAGGAAATGTGAGACAGAGCAGGTGAGGGCAGGTAGAGCTCTCTGCGAAGCCCCCAGAGTTTTTTTTTTACTCTTGGGGATGAAGCAGATGAGGCTCCCTATTTCCCTTGCCGCCGCTCCGGGCTTTGGGAGACCTCTGCCTTTTTGCAGAGCCAGGTGACGAGAACAAGCTTTTTAATGAAAATTAACAGATTGTTTAATCAAAGAGGATGAGATCTGGACCTGGGACCCTAAATCGCAAGTATTTTCATTGACTTTATAAATGATATTGAAGAAAGGAAAAAAGAAATTTAAAATGGCGACTGACGAGGCTTGAGAAGGGAAAGCTGAAAGAGAAGGTCCTTCCATTTCAATAACAAGCCACAAAGTAGCGGAATAATTGGTGGCTACACTTGAGAAGAAAAAGTTCTACTTTTATGTTTCTTTCTTCCTGGAGATTTGATATTGATCTTGTTTGGAAAGAAGCTTTCTTTTCTTAAAATAGAGTTTGTCTGTGTGGAAGGATGGCGTTTAAACTAACAAAGCCAGACAAACAAGCAGCGAGGGGGGGGATTCCCCCATGTATAAACTATGTGAACAAGTTTCAAACCTACAGACTCAGAAAAATGATTTTAACTTAATTGAATTTCTCTTGGAGGAGATGGTAAGAAGGGATGAGATTGTGAACCAGAATCTTGAAAAATTCAAGCAGGAAATTAAAGAATTGATACAATCAAAGTATGACAATTTGAAACAAAAGATTATAACAGTTACTGATGCCTTTACAGAACTATTTATAAAGATGGATGATAATATTAAGTTATTAGAGTCTAAAATGGAGGAAGTTGATGACAAGATTTATAATTTGGATAATAAAATACAAAGAATTGAAAATGATGTGATAAATACTCAAGACAATAGCTCAGAAGAAAAATTTAAAATGGAAGCTGATCATAAGACTTGCAATGTAGAAAATATAAAACAATGGATTGAAAAAGAAGTTTTAATGATGCAACACAGGTTCACAGAATTTGCGATCAGAATGAGAGAAGTACAGGAAAATAATAGGGATGATTTAAGGAAAATATCTGCTGAAATTCTGGCTGGGATTTTAAAGGTTCATCCTGAGGAAGTATTTTGCAGGATTGATAGAGTCTACAGAGTAAATTCTTGGATTGCAAAGCAAAGGCAACTGCCTAGAGATGTGGTGATTTATTTTACAGATAAAGAAATAAGAAATGATATTGTGCAAAAATCTTTTAATTCTACTTTACAACTGTATGGAAGAAAGATTTGGATATATAAAGAACTACCGCCTAAGATGCTAGTAGATAGAAAGAAATTTGGATTCCTGGTGACTGAGCTTAAAAAACAAAATATTTTATTTAGGTGGGATGTTCCAGTTGGAATAATATTGAGATATCAAGGAGAAAGATACCAATTAAATACTGTTGAAAAAGTGGAAGAATTTTATTATAAGACTTTGAAAATGAGTTCAACATCTTCATGCACAACACAAGATAAGCAGAAGGAGCTGGAAATAATGGAAAAACATCGAGCTACAAAGGTCTTGGTAGATGAATCGCCTTTGGATCCTTTAGATGTCTCAGTTGGACTACCTATAAATAAGAGAGAAGCGGTGTTGGATTCTAATGTGATGACTCATCAAGTCACAGACAAGCATGGAAATCAATTAGTTGATACACAACTTATAGAAAAGAAACATGAATGGCGATCTAAGCCACAAAAGCAAAACCAACAAGATCATGTTATAGATCAGAATGAAAACCGAACAGTTGATATACAACTCATAGAAAGGAAACCAGGATGGAGATCAAACCCACAAAAAGTCAAGAAAAAAAGAAATAGGTCTCACAAAAACAAAAATTTTTAAATTAGGCAACAGCGAAGCTAGTTATCTAAAAGATAATTGAATACATGAAAAGACAGTTGAGGCGAAGTATTGGTTAATATTATTCTGAGGAGAGTGACAGACCTCTGCAATGCCGTATTTTTGGGATGTGAAAAGGGCCTCAAACTGTTGGATTGGAATTATCTATTTTGGATTCTTTGATAAATGTATTACGTTTATGCTGAGTTATATGGCAAGAGAGCTACATTGGGGCACGCAGAAGATCTGGTTGCTACCCCATTATAATGGTTGGAATTAATAATCTTGAAGAAAGCCACTACTACAGATACTATATGGAATACAATTATAATGTCACTCGGGTGGTTGTTTTCTTTTTTTTTATATACATGAAGATATTTATTATTGATGGGGGCAGATGATAACTGAGGATTCCGAACATTCTGTTGGAATTAGGATGTCATGTTACCCTAATATGGGTGATGGAGTTAACAATCTAGTTGAAAGATATTACAGAAGACATTATATGATTACAAGTTTAAAGTTATTGATTTTATTTATATAAGGGAATATTTTTTTTTAGTAGGGCGGGCAGAAGAATAAAGATATTAAGAATTGTTATGTATGGAAATTTTGTAGGAAAGTGGGTGGAGACAGGCTAGTTTATTGATTGTTTAGTTTAAGAAAAGGGATGTTTAAGAGATATATTTATGGGAGTGGAGGAAATGGACAGACTATGAGTTGAATAAATGTTAAATTAGGATTTATTATATAGTTTTATAGTGGAAGGCTGCTTTGAAATATTATATTAATATACACAAAAGATTAAACGTTAAATTAGGATTCATTATATAGTTTTAAAGTGGAAGGTTGTTTTGAAATGTTATATTAATATACATAAGAGGTTTGATTTAAGAGATATATGTATGGGGAGGAGAAAAAGGGCAGATTATTGTTAAATTGGGAGTTATAATAATATTATTGTGTTAAACTAGAAGTTATTACATAATGTTATAGTAGAATGTTATTTTGAAATGTATAGTAAAAGAGGGGATATAATAATATTATTAGAAAGAAAGGGTCAGTATTTGGGGGATGGAGTAAGGGGATGGTAAAGTATTATATAATCTGTTATGAATTTGGATTTTACTTTGAAGAAGTCACAGAGGGAGGGGGGGTGAGGGGGGGTTAGGGAGGAGGGGAGGAGAAAAGAGGGGGAAAAATCTGTATTTGAAAAAACTTTTTCAATAAAAAAAAAAGTGCTACCTGCTGACGAAAGGAAGTATAACACATTCCCAAAATCTTGGAAATACTTGATTACAAGAGACTTAAATGAGAGAATAAGAAAGACATTATCATTAAAATGACCCCTGAAGATTACAACACAAGACGGAATCTATAGAGGGACTTAAGGAGGTTCTGGAAAACTTATGGGACTATTCAGAGGAACAGGTTGATCAATTGTGGGATACAAAGACTTAAGAATATTGAATTTTTTGAGAAGTGACTTTAGGCTTGAATATATGGTTTTTGGATTATTGGACAAAACAGGGACACAATAAAATTTAATAAGATGCTTCATCAAGAAGAAATGAGTGGAATTTGGGAAGAGATGGCATCGTTAATTCAAAGTACAAGGGAGATACTGATGAACCGAATCGAGAGCATAGATGAAAAGTTGGGAAATATAATACAAAGGACACTGAATGATCAAGACGCCCAGGAAGAGGAGGAGCCAAATGAAAGAGTAGATGAAAAAACAGAACAGACAAAACAAATGAAACAAGATGATAAGGAGGAAATAATAATAAAAATAATAAGGATGATGAAATAAGCCAAGGGGAGAGTATTCTAAAGGAATTAAAAAAGGAACCGGAGAACCAGGAAGATTTTTCTGGAAGAGAGATAGGGGCAAGAGGATATTTTGAAAGCTAGACAATGGAAAAGGGCAGAGAAGGGAGAAATGTTTAAAATGAGTAGTCAAGATGTGGAAGTAGAAGAAGGATTTAAATCATGGGATTATACTAATCTTTTAGAAAGGATACTTTACAAAATACAGGTAGTCGTCAATTTACGAACCACAATTGTGCCCAAAATTTCTGTTGTTAAGTGAGATATTTGTTAAGTGTGTTTTGCCCCATTTTATGACTTTTTTTGCCAAAGTTGTTAAGTGAATCACTGCAGTTGATAAGTTAGTAACCTGGTTGTTAAGTGAATCTGGCTTTGCTTGTCAGAAGGTTGCAAAAGATGATCACATGACCCTGGGACACATCAAAGTTTATAAATATTGAACCAGTTGCCAAGCATCGGAATTTTGATCACATGATCATGGGGAGGCTACAAAGGTTGTAACTATGATAAATGATCCTAAGTCATATTTTTCAGTGCCATTGTGACTTTGAACAGTCACTAAATGAACAGTTATAAATTGAGGATTACCTGTATCCTCAAAACCTGTTGCTCAAAATGCTAAGTGTCTCAAATTCTGGATCTGGAACTATTTGTTGTACATGCATATATGTATGTGCTCAAAAAATGCAAAGAGTTGGAAATGGCCACAATGAGTCATTGGTAGGATGTGACAGCTCAATACTTTGGGTTTAAAGAGGCGTATGGTGACATTTTCCTCCAATAGTATGCACAATCCTACTAATTGGAATATTTCAGCAGAGTAACAACTTTATCTGAATGCCAGTATGCGAAATACAGGCTTGAATCTGATGATAATATCTTTTGTTACACAGATACCTCAGGCTGATAATAGAGCACAGGCAATAGTGCATGTTGTTATTAATTCAACAGAATGCTCTTTTGATTTATAAAAGTTATATAACGCACCCAGCTTTCCGTTAAGTAGTTTTGTACAGAGACCAGCCTTCTCTAACCTGGCATATTTCAGACCTCTCCTAGCATTCTTAGCCAAATTGACTGAAAAATCTGGGAGATTTTGTACAAAGCATTTGGTGAGTACTAAATGAGCATTTAGTGAGCATTTGGTCACTATAGTCTAGAGGCTGGTCTAGACTATGTAAAACATGTTCTTAGAAAATTTTCCCCAGTGTATTTGTTTGAGGGTGTTTCTGTTTGTTTACCTATCCTGCACAATTACACTGTAAATTTTTAAAAATGCTTTATGTTGTATTTTATTTAACTTCAAACCACTCTATCAGTAAGTCTTATGCACTAAAATTTAATATTCGCTAAACCAACCAGATGTAGCTTGACTCTCAGATTTACAATACTATTTATCAAAGCAGTTTGTAACTTTTTGTTTAAGTTTACAAGAGTTGAACTGCGGTTTTCCAAAAGATGAGATTGTGCTTTGTAAGACTTGAAACCTGTAATCTTACCAGGGAGCGCAATATATATATTCAGTATAACACTGTTTACATTTGTGTATGTGGTCTCAATTGGCAGGAGATGCAGTCAGACTTCTTGAGAGTCCTGGCATATACTGGTGTAACAAAAAGGATGATAGCTATAAGAAACAGATGTTGAGTGTGTGCATGTGTCTTTGAGAAAGTCTGAGGCTTGTTTACCCTGGAAATATTCAATATCAAATTATTAAAGCACAAAACTGACTTGCTTTAGATTCACTTAGAACTGTTACTTTGGCAGTAAAACAAATGTAACCCTGCAATCCTTTTTTTTTAATGAGCTCATGTATTAGTTTAAAAAAGCAATTGCATAACCAACAATAATTAGGGTCTAGCAGACATATTCCAGTATCAATTGCAAAAGTAATCAATGTGACCAAGATTGTTTTACATACACAGTATTTTAGGAAACCATTAGTGTTTTGTAGAATGACTGGCCTCCAGATTTACTGTTCAAAAAGTTTGTTTTCTCTTCTTGTTTAATGGTTTTTCTTGTGTGCAAAAGTAAGGGCGGGAAAACACAGGAGTTACAATTCTGAGGTTATAGTGGATCTCTCTTGAAGAATGATGATTATACTATAGATGGCCCTTCTGGAAACAACTTCACCCAGTGAGAATGATAGAAAAGTAATGGAAAGTAATCAAACTAGTCTTAATGGGAATAGCACAAATTCTGAAGAATAATGTTCTAGGAGCTCAAACATGTACATACGATTAAGGAACAGCTCTAGCTCTTTAGGAAAGGCAAACAGATACTGTTTGTCATAGCTATGTATTCAGGTTATACAATCAGATCAAATGAAAGCAGCAGAGATAGATCCTTTACAGTCAAACTACTGGTAGCGCTCCTTTAATGATCATTCATTCAGTGACAGTTCAAAATTACAGTGATGCTGAACAAAGGGACTTATGATCCTTCCCTAAAGTTATAACCACTACAGGTTCCTGCGGTCACATGATTGCAATCTGGGTGCTTGGCAACCTGTTTGCACTTAGGACTGGTTGATATGCACCCCACGATCATGTGATTATCATTTGCAATCTTTCCTGTTAGCTTCCCTAGAAAGTCAGTAGGGAAGCCAGTGGGTCACAAGCCATGATCACTTGCTAATTTTCAGTGGGCATTCTTGACTCTGTTTAGTATTACAATCCAGACTTCAAGATTCCATCTAAAGGGGTGTCCTTTCCTTTCCTTTCCTTTCCTTTCCTTTCCTTTCCTTTCCTTTCCTTTCCTTTCCTTTCCTTTCCTTTCCTTTCCTTTCCTTTCCTTTCCTCTCCTCTCCTCTCCTCTCCTCTCCTCTCCTCTCCTCTCCTCTCCTCTCCTCTCCTCTCCTCTCCTCTCCTCTCCTCTCCTCTCCTCTCCTTTCCTTTCCTTTCCAACATTCTTTAATTTTAGTCTAGTCAAGCAACAATGAGCGAAGTATTTTAGCAAAGACAAGGTCAGTTAGCAGTTCAAGAGTCAGCTGAGGTAGCAAAACTGTTCCATACTCTAGAGTGCAAAGAGCGAACTGAGTCTGCTGCATCCAAATAATCAGACTAGAAAATGAGTCAATGTTTCTGGCAACTGGTCATAAGAATGTCAAGATGAAGACATTATTTGTAGCATTAGTTTATCTCTAACAGGCCAGTTGGACAAGGGTTTGAGCTTCCATCCTAAACCATCTGGATTGTATTGCTGGTCTCAATAGCAAGGCCAGCATAAACCATTTTAAGGAGTCTTTCTGTTGAAAGCTTGTGGGTTCTGTGCCTTTCAGCCCTCTGGGTCTTACCATTACCTTTGTGAAACGTAAGAATTAGACCTCCAAGATACTCACGCCTAGATAAATGGGTAGAGAGTAAATGATACCTTAAGGTGAGTGTTATGATTAAAATAATGAGTAGGAAGCAGAAAACTAGGTTCATCAGAAGCAATTCTAGATGTCTTACTTGGCCTGACTGCATTCCTTTTTTATTTAGCATATGGCACATCATACATGGACTACCAATATATATATTAACATTTCACTTAGAATGGCAAAACATAGTAAAATATAAATGTTAAAAAGATCTATATTCAAATACCAATGTCTAGGCCGTCTAAGTGCAGCATTGTTTATATTTTTAAAAAATCAGTTACTGGTCCAGTATGTGCCCTTAGCATACAATAGGTCATAATATGATCTACAGTTTGATGTGGGACCCCACAGTCACGCTGAGGGGAAGATACTATGCCCCATTTATAAAGTGAGCCCCAGTGGATGCCATGTGAGATGCAAATCCTATTCAGAATTGCTGGACTTGTAGTTCAAAGCTGATTGCAAATGAACTTGTACAGATAATGAAAGTCAAAAGTGTGAATAGAAAACAGTGGAGATAAGGAAGACAGAGTAATGTAATGCTGTACCAATAGCAGCATAATTTTTCAAATCTGTAACTGGATGGGCTGTAACAAATCAAAAAAGTAAATCTTTACCTTATTAAATAGTAATATGGTACAGTAGATATAATGCAGATATTTGATTAGAAGATGTATCTGGAAACCACTGTCATGTAGGGCCTTGTTGAGAGATCTTGATCAGATTACTTGTCAGGCTTGGCTGCCTCATTCTAAACTGCTAAAACTAAGATCTGGATTTTAGAAGTAGAATGGTTTAAGAGATAATTAAACAGACATTGAAACAATGCTATTGAATGTGTGTGTGTGTGTGTGTGTGTGTGTGTGTGTGTGTATTGATTATCAAATGTTACAAAATATATACATGTTTGTAAAATATTATCAAACTATCTGAAATATTGGACTAGAATTAGAATTCATTAAATAGATTTTAGTGTTCTTATTTATCCTCTATCACACGTTTCTTAAATAGCTTTTAATTCTATTTCTATCAACTTTTTAAATTATTTGTTAGCCTAAAATTTTATTTCCTATTTTCCAGGCAAAACTTTTTTTTTTTTGCATTATCTGTGCTGACAATATAAATTTGTCTGCATTATGTAATGTTTGAAATTGACAGTAGCTCTCTCCAACAAATTAATATTAGTCTTTTCCAAATTACCTGAATGTTAGAAACAAAGTTATATAACCAGATTGCATTGATTTAAGTAAAGCTGCAGTTACATTAGACAAAATTGTGCTTCCTAAAGCATTCTAGCTGTGTTATAATAAGTGTATGATTATCTACTAGGTTGATTTTGTGCTTTTCATTCCTTGCAAACTCATTTTACATAATGAACATAAATTAGATGTTCTTATTTGAGTTCTACATAGGTAAAATATCTATTTTATTTCCAAAATAATGTATTCACAATTAGAGACATGGACAAACCTTAAAATTAAACATGAGGTTATAAATCAAAGTGTGCTGGAGTCTTTTTATCTTCACCTCATCTGCTTTGAATTTTGCATATCTTCCAGAACAAAACTAAGTTTGTAAAGGATATTAAGTTTTGTTTGGTCTTCCTCTCCATTTTAAAGTACTCTGTGGATTTTAATATGAAGTTATGATCCCCTAGACTGATTGATATATAAACATAAGACAGATGGTTTAAAGATGGCTCTGATGATAATTCATTTTTCAGCTAGACATGAAGATACTTTGATTACAGTATGTTTAAGCAATTATAACAGAGTATTCAGTGTTAGTCTTGTCTTAGGGAAAGCATGAGAAACAAGTTGTACGTTATTCATACTCAACAAAGAGTGCACTGTGGTAGTGTGACCCATTTTCATTCTGAATGTTAGGTGAGCACATAGATATTTAAAATATGTCATAGAGCAAGTTAAATAAATTAAGCATAGACTCAATATAAAGTACATAGCTTTTTGGCATAAATATTTGTTTTGGAAAGTATTTATTGCTATATGAAAGAAACCAGTATGTTTCAATTTTGGTTTGACTTCGCATAAAGCTTGTTAAAAAGTCACATGACTTGTTTGCAGTTTACTAGAGTCCTTCTATATAGTATCATTTTATTTTTATTTTCATGAGGAATTATTTTTAAGGCAAACTATTATGAAATTGTATATCTTACTTATCAGATACAAAGTATATATTTTTGAATACCTACAATTATATTTTTAAATGATGTATATACAACCATCCAATTATTAAAAAAATAATTTATTTCTATTTAAAAATTATTATAATAAACCTATTCATAAAGAATATCCATAGTCTTAATGATAGAATTGAATAAATTGAACTTGGATAAATAAGCTATCATTCAATTAATCAAACACATATTTTTTATTTTCTAATTTTCAGTTAAATATTTTCTGTTTCTGTTTGATAGGATAATTGATCGCTTGGATGGCGTTCGCTTATTATGGTCATTGTTGAAAAATCCTCACCCAGGCGTTCAGGCCAGCGCAGCCTGGGCTATCTGTCCTTGTATTGAAAATGCAAAGGTAAATGAATACATTGAAATTCAAATCTAAATAACCACCAAATGTTGTGAATTAAATAATAAACAACCAAAAAATTAGTTTATTTCCTAGCAAACCATTTGACACTGTATTGGTGATATTCTGATTAGCAAGTTACTTAGTGTTGGCTGAATAGTAAGACAATTAAATGGGTACATAACAAAGATGAACTGTGCCTTATCAAACTGGAAATAGTTATTAAAATATTGAGTAGAGTATCACAAGAGTCAAGTCTTGATGCTCAACTAGCACCTATTGCCAATATTTTCAGTTCATAATCTTTATTTATTTATTTATTTATTTATTTATTTATTTATTTATTTATTTATTTATTTGATTTATATTGCCGCCTATTCGCCTATGGCAATTCAAGGCGGCTTACAGAATATAAAAAACCACATTTAAAAAACAGTAAAACTCACAAAAAAATCAAATAAGTTAATGTAATAAAATCATCCCTGACCCCCACCTCTTGCCCCAGCGACAGCCGATCACACGAGCCATTTAATGGGCTCCATCCTGCTCTGGGTTCCCCAGGCCCGCTGGCAGAACCAGGTCTTCAGCACCTTCCAGAAGAGAATTAGGGTGGGGGCAGTTCTACTCTCTGGGGGAATGATGTTCCAGAGAGAGGGAGCCACCACACAGAAGGCCCTTCTTCTGGGTCTCACCAGATGTATCTCCGTTGGGGATGGGACCTGCAGCATTCCCTGCCTCCCCGCTCTAATGGGTCAGATAGATGTGACTGGCAAGAGACGGTCCCTCAGATAACCTGGTCCCAAGCATGAAGGGCTTTAAAGGTGACAACCAGCACCTTGAATTGCACCCAGAAGCAAATCATCAGCCAATGCAGCTCCCGCAGGAGAGGTGATATATGTGCACACCAGGGTCTGCACAAAACTGTGCGGGTCACTGCATTTTGCATCAACTGGAGCTTCCAGATGCTCTTCAAGGGCAGCCCCATGTAGAGCGTGTTGCAATAGTCAAGATGGGAAGTGGCATGAGTGACTGTGAGTAGGGGTTGCTGGTCTAGCGAAGGGCATAACTGGCACATAACTCACAGTTGCGCGAAGGCCCTCCTGGACGCGACTGTCACCTGCTCTTTGAGCAGGAGTTGTGAGTCCAGGAGAATCCCCAGATTACACACAGGATCTGTTTGGGGTATTGCCAGCCCATCCAAGACCAAAGATGCCAATTCTCCCTGAGCCAACGAACTCCAAACCCAGAGCTACTCGATCTTGCCAGGGTTTAGTTTCAACCCATTGCGCCCTACCAAGCCCCTAACAGCCTCCAGGCACTGGGAGAGGGAGGACATCACTTAACTCACCACAGGCTGAGACATACAGCTGAATATCATGATCATATTGGTGATACCTCAGTCCATGATGACCAATGATCTCACCCAGCGGCTTCATGTAAATGTTGAACAGAGGTGGAGAGAGTACCGAGCCTTTGGCTCCCCGCATAGCAGTGGGTGAGGGCTGGATCTCTCCCCTCCTATCAGCGCTGACTAAGAGCGGCCGCAGAAGAAGGAAGTGAACCAGGATAGCACAAGGCCCCCTACTCCCATCCCCCGAAGCCGCTCCAGGAGAATACCATGGTCAATGATATCGAAAGCCACTGAGAGGTCAAGCAGAGCAAGGATGGATGCAAAACCCCCATCCTGCTCCCGCCAAGAACATCCAAAAGTGCAACCAATGTCATTTCTGTCCCAAATCCAGGCCTGAATCCTGACTGGTAGGGGTTGAGATAATCCATTTCATCCAGAAACCTCTGGAGCTGCCATGCAACCATCTTCTCGACAACCTTCCCCAAAAAGGGAAGATTGGAGACAGATCGGAAATTATCCAACTGGGTGGAGTCTAGCGATGGCTTCTTAAGAAGAGGGCAGACCACAGCCTCCTTAAAGTGCTGGAGCACTGCCCCCTCCTGTAGGGAGGCATTAGTCACTGCCAGAGTCCACCCGCTTGTCACCTCCTGGTAAACTTTCACAAGCCAGGAGGGACATGGTTCTAATACACAGGTGCTTGCGCGCATATTCCCTAAGATCCTGTCCACTTCCTCGGGAGTAACAAAGTCAAACTGTTCCCAGATAACAGGGCAAGAAGTTGCCTCAAGGGCTTCCATCAGACCAGCAACCACGCTGGCATCTAACTGGGAACGAAGTTGAGTGATTTTGTCTTCCAGAAAATCCGCAAACTCCTCAGCTTGTCCCTTCAGGTCGACCTCAATCTCCTCCTTTCCCAGGAGGAGATGGCTCACCTTAAAGAGAGTCACTGGGCGATTATCTGCAGACGCAATTAGTATGGAGAAGTATTCACACTTCACCCCATGAATCACTACGAGGTAAGCCATAATAGCAGCTCTTACCCGTGTTCAATCGAGTTCACCCCTGTCTTCCGACAGTGGCGCTCTAGATGTCTCCTCATGCGTTTTATCCCTCTCAGTTCCTCTGTATACCATGGGGCACAATGGATTCTGATCAAACATGTGGATGGTAAAAAGGGGGAAAGATAGCTAATAAACTAAAAAAACATACAAAAAAATCAGAATAATATTAAGTTACAGAAATGGCTTAAAAATAGTATAATAATTTGCCAGAAAAATGCACATTTTCATTTAGGAAAAAAAATCAATGCACAGATACAGGATAGGAGATACCTGGCTTGGTAACAGGATTTCTAACAAATGTCATAGAACTGACTGCAAACAGAATATGAATTAGGAATACAATATGGCTGTTGCAAAAAGACAAATGCAACTTTAGGCTGCATGATTTGATTTCTCCTCCCTCTCCAAGGTGCTGTTTTTTGAATCATAGGTTCTCTAGAATTATATTAAAATGTTAGTTACACTAGATGAAACAGCTAAAAATCTCTTTTGCTGGTTAATTAAACTTTAAAGATTCGCATTAGATTGATTTTTTTTACCCTACTTTATTGCTAAATTATTTGCATCCTGTGTCAGTGCACTCTTTGTCTCTGAGTTGGTGAGATGCAGATAATATCATATTGACTTCCTGAGTTAGGGATTTTAACTTGCATGGAATAACGTGAACGTATCTGGAATAAAATCAGGCTTTGGGTTTACTAATGATGTACTAAACTACATGTGCTAAAACTGACCAGTATTGTCCTTATCTTAGTAGGGAAATTTACATATCGGACAGGTGTGATTAAGACTAGATATTAAGTCTATATTTTTACTATTTTAATAAATGTTACATGAAAGCCTCAGTTAATCAAACTCATGATGGATCATGGAGATTAGGGTTTTTAGGTCCATCTGGTGATGATCAAAGCACATGGAATATTGTGTCTTGGATATAAGAGAAGTAAAGAATATGAATTAGCTAATTAAATGAATAAAGAAAATAGACGTAAAATTAAGGATAAAATAGAACTGAATGAAGATGATCTTATCTTCTGGAGAAATGTTGTCAATCATTTAGTCTTCTCTATGGATTAGTACTACGTGGAGAAATACATAAGTATAGGATCAATTGTATGAAAAAATGAATGAAAGAGCTAAGATATATGTCTAAAGTATGAATTGGTATCATCTGGGTTATATTGTACTTTCATATGTACATACTTTTTCCGATGCATAATATTGGAGATATATGGGTATGATGTTCAGCTTTTTTTCTGTAAACTTACATATTACATAATACATGCAATAATATTCTAACTTTATTCTGCTTAAAGGATTAGATATATAGTATTAGCAGGGGTGAAATGCTCCTGGTTTGGACCGGCTCGGGCGAGTAGGTAGTGATGGTGGCGGGCAGTTCGGAGAACTGGTAGCAAAAATCCCTGCCCCCGCCCCCCATGCCCAGCTGAACTGCGCGATCATCAGAGCCTTTTTTTTCTTTTAAATGGCTCTGACGATCCAAGCTCTGACGATCTCAGCTGAGTTGCCTGCTAACCGGTAGCAAAAATCCCTCCCCTTCCTCCCCTCAGCTTGCTTACCTTAGCTGCTGGTCGCTTAGATTGCTGTAATCTCTGCAATCCATTGCATCAGCAAGCAACTGAATCTCCCTGCCTGCAATCAAGGAGGAGGGAGTTGTGGACTTCAACTCCCAGAATTCCTCAGCCAGCAAAGCAAAGCTGGCTGAGGAATTCTGGGGGTTGAAGTCTACAAGTCTTAAAGTTGCCAAGGTTGGAGACCCCTGTTCTATTGGGTAAGTTTTTTTCCCCTTTGGGAGCTTTAAAAAAAATAGTTAATTGGGTTTTTTTTTAGTTGTTCTTTTTTTAGACCTAGCCATTTAAAGTTTAGGAAGTTTTAAATTTAGCTGCTTTTATATAAAAATAAAAATAAAATAAAATAAAATAATATTTGTGCAGCTTTCTGAGATTTAGTGTGTTTCTGTAGTGTTTCCCTCTAACTACACAAACACACAAAATCTCACAAAGCTGTATGTGGAATTTTGTGTGTGTAAAGTGTGAAAGTTGGGTTTTTGGGCTTTTTGTGGCTGTGTGAGGTTCCTGCTTGTTGCAGGGGCCATTTTGGGTCTAGCACAGCTGCTTTTATATTGTGGGTGAGCCAGTTGTGTTGTGTTGTGTTTTGTAGGTTAAAAAAGGGCAAAGAAGTGACATTGACTTGGCCACACCTACCCAGTCACCTTACCACCAAGCCCCACCCACTAATTAAGCCACGCCCACAGAACCGGTAGCAAAAAATTTTAGATTTCACCCCTGAGTATTAGTCACATATATTATAAGAGTCGTCTGAATTATATTTTGGATTTGCACATATTTTATATGGGTGGCAGTTGATTTGCATATGAATTAAATCTTTAGTTATTTCTTTAATATGTCCTAAATAGGAGTTAAGTCTATAGAGCTGTTAATCATGCTTGATCAGAGTGTCACATCTATAATCATTCTCTTGCAATGATCACATTATTATTCATACTAAGTTTCTATCATAACTACATCACTGAGAAAATAAAACTGGATATGAAATATTCAATTTTGATTCATATAACAAATTTTAACAAGAAGGGAGTTTATCATTTCCCAAAAGGGACAATATTTGACCAACTTCTGACTTGTAAATTGAAATTTCGTGATTACCAAATTCAGAATATGCTTCCAAATTAGAAAATAGTTTATTTAGTTTTTATTCATCTATTCATATGTTTATCCATACACTGAATAAAAATATTGAGGGTGGGGGGGGACTATTTTGAATACAAATAAATCATAGCAAATTTGGCAAGGGCAAAAAGGGAAATGAGCAGCAAGTCAAAGACACACTCACTTGAAGAAATTGAATATGCTGCTTAGTATAAGAATAATTACCAGAATTCTGATAAAACATGCACCACCTCCAAGAAACAGGAGATGGAAAGACACAGTGAAACATCAATTGGATGGAAGGATGGAAATGTTAGGGTGTGTTGACACAAAAGAAGATGAGAAATTAATATAAGCCAGATACACATGAAGGAAACAGAACAAGGTTAGGAAAAGGGAGCCAAAATGTAAGTAATACCATGCCAGAGTCAACAAGGGTAATGTTTAATGAGTTAGGCTGAAGACGAAAGACAAGGTATGTTCAAATGGCTATTGGCTTCTTTCCCAAATATCAGTGCTGTTTACACACTGTTGAATGGTACTCTACATGTTCCTCCCACCTCCATAAGCTGGCCAGCACTTGCTCCAGCTGTCCAATATAGGAAAACAGTGGCTAGCTGATGCTCCGCCCCTTTACCTTGCTCCTCCTTTGTTCCATTTGCTTCACATGACTAAAGAAAAAAACAGGAAAAAGAGGGCAGGGCAGATGTACGCCTCCCAGCAGAGGGGAGGTAAGTTGGGCTGAGAGAGAATGACTGGCCACAGTCATCCAGCTGGCTAAGGTAGAACTTGAACTCATGATCTCCTGCTTTCTAACCTGGTGCCTTAACCACTAGACCAAACTGGCTCTCTTTTGCTCAGGAGGGAAGTGGAAATCCTGAACATGGGATGAATTGGGAATTCTTGCAGTAAATAATTGCCTGTCCCACATTGCAGAGGAAATGCAGCAAATGTAGCCCTATTATGTTTCCTCTGAAGCTCATTAACTTCTGAAGAGAGAACATATAATTCTCATACCAATATATACAGTATCAGCATTGCCCTCCAGTTATAGAAGGGTCCAGAATTTGGGAATGGAAGCTAGAGTATGAAATTTGTATCTTTTAAGATAGAGGCTTTTTTTCGCAAAAATCTATTAGGGAACACAGGAATTTATCACTGGGTTTGTTTATCTTATTAGTTGGGAATTATCTTTAATCTTACATAGGAATATGCAATTTACTTTCTATAGGCATTGCCCATTGAGTGTAAAACATTATAGGACTATTGATTATTGAAACTTAAACCTGAGTTCTAGTCAAATGCTCCAAGATAGTACAAAAAGAAAAGTGAGGAATTGATTTTCTTGATGAGCAAAGACTAAATTTATTTTTACTTTAAAAGACATCATTTTAAAAACTTGCTTTAAGGTTAGCAGCATCAACAGTTGGGCTGAATAGGGTCAAAAAGGATGTTATGGCAACACAATCCAAGCTCACCTATTTTATGTTCTTTATCTGTTATTCTGTATATTCTGCATTCTGCATATTTGTTTTGGCTGTTTTGCAGCATATTCTCTTCTATATCTCTACCTATTATTTAGCTGGATCCCAGCATATTTTATTATAGCTATCTTCCACCTAATCACCTCAGTATTTCCAATTGCTTGGCTGATTCTCAGCATATTATAAAAAAAAAAAGAAAAAGAAAAAAAGAAAAAGAAAAAGCGGTAAGAGAGTGGAGAAAAAAAAGAAAAATAAGAATTAAAAAAGTTGGAGAGAAAGAGAAGAAGAAAAAAAGAAAAGAAGAAGAAAAAGTAAATAACAAATAAAGCACATCTTCACCCTACTCCTTCTGGGTATTTCCCAACATCTTCTGATAATAATCAATTCCAAAGTATATCAGTCTTATTTTACTACTTAAATCTGTGTTACATATTTGCCTTCCACCAGTACATTGAACATTTAATATTAAAACATATTCCATTCTCTATTTTAGTTAGAATATAACATTGAGAAGTTTTACATCAGATATATCATCTTATATTCATTTATGCTCTTATTCTATTAAAAGTAATCTTTCTCCCCCTAACAATAATTTTAAATCATCTTGTTTTATTTTCCATTTGTATTATTCTATATATGCCTCCTGTTTATATTCCCCCCAAAAAAATTAAACATAGTGTTTCCATTTAATCAAATTATTTTATATTATTATCTCACAATCAAAAATATTTTATTTTTTCCCTTTCCTTATCTGTCCATAGGCACTCCATTTCAAGTTCAATATTGCCAAGTTTAAAGTTCTATAAATCTTTTTAGTTCTTTAGTTGTTTCTTATTCCATGCAAATTCATCAATTTTTCTTCTTTTATTGCTGCACCATTTGCCTTCTTTTGTTCCTACGACACTTCCGATTTTAAAAACTCCACTTTATTTCTTCTTTCTTTCATCAAGTAAAACCACCCACAGACAGAATAAAAATCTCCAAAATTCAAAAAAAGCCCTTTAGTTGTTTTCAAAGTAATCCAAATTAAACGACTAGTCACTTTGTTTCTTTTTCAAACAAGAGGCAAATCTTCATAATCAACACTTTCACTTAGTCTCAGCATTCTTCATTTTGTTACAATATGTAGCAGTTTTCAGCCAGTCATTGAGCTCTCTCTGCTTCTAAATTTTAAAGGTATTACATCTTTTTTCCCTCTTTTCCTTTCTTCAAAAGAAAAAAAAATCCATCCAGTTTCAATTTAAAAAGGGTTTCTCCTAACTTCCAACATGTCTCAATGTTCAATTATTCCAAATCAATCTTAGAAAAAAAAACCAATCTTAACGGGTCTTTGTTCCTGTTGTTACTTTATTGACTCTTCATGCCCCACTAATCCACAGCCACTATTTATGGCTAGGGGTCTTACAGTAATAGTCTATGCTCTATTGTTGTTTCATGCCTGGGTTGGTGTCACTCACCTGGCTTCAAGCACATCGTACTCATCTTCTCTCCTCCTGCACTATTCTTTTCAGTTTGTCCCAGCTTTGTAGCAGCCACTATGGCTGCCCCCCCGCCAATTCACAGAGGGTTCCCTCTGACCTCCGAGGAACTTGCCTGTTCCTCTTGGTCGTCCAAAGCACCCCTCTTCTCCCCCCATCCCTGCAGGATGGGTTCAGTCCAAAGACCCATTGGCGGCGGTTTGGCAGCCGGGGTTTTCGTGGGACTCCTCAAAGCCCGCTATTTCCCTGACTGTCTTGCCACGACATCAAACCGGAAGTCCACCATCCCACACAATATTATTGAACTGATAGATCTCAAAGCTTTGAATGCAGGATTATATAAAAAAACATGGAAAGTTGCATAGTTGACTTGTAGAAGTTGCTGGATGCTAAGATTAATTTACAGGATCACTTCCTTAATGTCAAACTAGGGAATAGAGCCAGTGTTATAATAAATGATACTTTGTGTTTATGAGGAAGCTTTCCTTTTTCATCACAGTCAAGCAGATCCAGGTGTACCTTGGCTGCTTGCATTGGGGCATTGAGGAATTAAAAGGCATGCTGCATGGGCAATAGAAGAGCATATCTGTACATCACGGCAAATGTTGATCCTGCATGGCACTAATGATTGTTTTTTGCAGTGGTAAAGTATATATCAGAATTAATCATGTATGTGTGTGCTTAAAGAGCAGTATTGAGGCAACAGAATCTTCTTAACAGAAGTAGATTTAGATTAATTAGCCGGTTAATTCAATAGCTACAAACCATAACGGTAGAAGTAATTGCTGTGACAGAGTGGAAGTATATTAGCCAATCTAAGCAAATAATTATGAAGAATTGCAGTGAAAAGTGTTCTGAGCTCTGTTGATATTGGAAAGTCAATTTGTAGTCATGATACTACTTATTCCCTGTGGTGAATAATGTAAACATTAAAAAAAAAACATTCAGGGATTACAAAGTCTGCCTTGTTAGAAGAAGGTTGCCATGTTGATCCCAAACACAGACTGATAGGTTCCAAAATGATTCAGGCACTTTTGAATGTGGATAGCAATCTGGTAAATTTTAACAAAGACCTTTATTTAAGACAATAAAGAAATTTATCACAACCTGCATACACAAAACAATTTTAACAGTTACTGTGATTAACTTTAACTTTGTGGATCTTCAATACTTCATAAAGCTATGAATGAAGATCTAGTTTGTAGTAAGAAGAGCTATGTTTGACAGCCTGGGCACATGTAATTGAAAAGTAGAGTATGTAATAAATTTGTAATCTGATTATTAAATCTTATGAAAGAAATACACATTTTAGCTATTAAAATTATTAAAAGCATATGTGCTAAATCTACAGTGAAGTTTAGGGGCAAACAGAACTATGTTCTTGTTTGTGAATAAATAGCTACTGAAGTGATACATGAAGGAACTCAATCGTTCATTGGGCTCTTAGAATCTCAGAGAACTATACTTCAATTGAAAGAAGCAGATTATTGTTCTGATCAGAGCACTTTGTTATTACTATATATAATAAATATACTTTATCTGACTTCATTTATATATTTCTTCTCATAGAGTTTTCAAATTATTTATTCTTCTCCTTGTTTGCTGTCCCCATGTGACTGAAATGTAAAACTCCCATTACATTATTTTTTTAAGTACAGTAATATCTTGCCATGATCAAGTTTTCTTCAGTTCTTATCTAATAAGTGTTAACTAACCACCAAATCTCTTGTTGCCATCTTACTATTGTTAGAAATAATCTTGTCTAATATTAGAGAGTTGTTATACATAATATATATGGCAAAATTATTTTGTGTGTTTGTATTTCATTTGCCAATATTTTTGTGTTAATTTCCCTGATTTTATCAAAACCATTCCATTAAAAAATATATGTACATTATTTAGGATACCAAAAATACTCTACATTCTAAAGCTTATTTGGTATAAAGTATTAGTAGGTGAATTAGGTCAAAAGAAATTATTTGGGGACTGATATAAATGTTTCAACTAATCCTTAGTATGTGAAGGTAACAGAAAATATATTTTTATTTTAAAACATTAAAAAGATGCTGTAAAACAATAATTAAGTTTAATAAATTAAAGGCTGTAAACTAAAGATCTTGATTGATCATATGGTGATGGCCTTCCTGCCTTGTTAATTGAGAAGTGTTTTAATTGAGGCTTCTAGCTGAAGAGAATATTGGTTTACCTAAATTGAAATTCTAAGCTGTTCCAGAGACTTAGAATATTTGGAAATAAACTAAAATTAAATATAAGATAAATTGAACCAATGATAAAATGATGAGAAATATATGTACAGTATTTCTGATTAAATCTTGAACCTTTTCTCTACATGATTGGCTTTAGCTTTTGCAAGCTGGGACACAGACAATGAATGCCTTAAATTAACAGAATTAGTACATTCATTTTTAGCTGTTATTACCCAACAATAATATTTTTAAGGACCAGAAAACGAATATGTGTTGTTCTGATCTGTGGTAATTGTACTAAATCTTAATGAAACTTAAAATATTTCCCTATAATTGTATATAAAATATTTACTATAATGTTTGCATTAGTAGAAAATCATATGTATTCATGTTCCATAATGGTGAAGTCTTTATAGGTAGACAGTATTAACCTTCATTATAGAACTCATTTTGTATGGCATCAGTCTGGACTAACAAAATGTTGCTTCAGAATTACATTCCTCAGATGTGTACATAGTCTTTTCCAAGATGGTTGACTCACATATTAATTATTTTATGTTATAAGCTCATTTTCTTATATAACAGTGTTTTATGAAATGCAGAAAAGACATGCTGAATTTTCTCTTTTTCCTATCCTCCTGTAAATGGACTTTAAGATGTAGGCAATGGAATTGGACAAGGACAGGTTCTCCAGAAGAAATCATAGTCCACAGAGGATTCTTGGTAACTCAGGTTTATTTGCACAGCCACACCATCACATTTTTGGGCAAAAGCAACCAGAGTTGATAAATTGGCTGTGACATCTTAAGCTTTCTAAGATGCTCCAAATGGAAAATACTACTGATTTTTTTGGTATGCTTTTATCTGTAAGGGTATAATGTTTATAAACAGAGTACTTTTTCAAAGCAACATTTAGTTTATAAGAGTTCAGACTAATATGAGATGTAAAATTATGATTCTGAAACATGAAAGAGATACAACACTTTAGTATTTTGGCAGATAAGTATGTTTTTCATGGTATGTTCATTTGAAAAGCAGTAGCTGTAATGATCTGGTATGATAAATCACATGCAATCCAGAGGTGTGATTGTGAAGTACATAGAGCTACCATATTTTTGAAGGTAGAAAGTAATGATTTCTGCCATGATGCTAGAAAAACCTGATCATCTATGAAGTAGATATTTCTGTCATACGTAATTGCTGAGATTTAGTTATAAAATTGCTCACAGAAATAAAATTTTATAATTTGTCTTCTTTTCACTTAGGATGCTGGTGAAATGGTTCGTTCATTCGTTGGTGGTTTGGAACTAATTGTTAATCTTTTAAAATCTGAAAATAAAGAAGTTTTGGCAAGTGTGTGTGCTGCAATCACCAACATAGCAAAAGATGAAGAGAATTTAGCTGTTATAACAGATCATGGTGTTGTTCCTTTATTATCCAAACTAGCAAATACAGTAAGTAAAATTTTGTTCTTGTTGCTAATATTCTGGAATACACTGTATGATGTCATCTTTTGTATTTCTTCTGCAGTTAGATAAAATGTTATTTCAGAATCTTTATACTCTGATAAAAATATAATTGTTCAGAGTTCCTAAATATTTTTTTTAAAAAAACTGATGTTAATAACCAATAAAGCATTGAGAACAAAGAAACCAACCCTTTTTAAGCTCCTTTCATATTTTTAATGGTTGCTGTTATGTGAAGTGTCTTCCATTAAGACATCAGGGGATGCATTTTTTTAATAATTTATTTTTCCTCTTGGTTTAGAACAATGACAAATTAAGACGGCATTTAGCTGATGCCATTTCTCGCTGCTGCATGTGGGGAAGTAACAGGATTGGTTTTGGAGATACCAAAGCTGTTGCGCCTTTGGTACGTTATCTGAAATCAAGTGATCCAGAAGTTCACCGAGCTACTGCACAAGCATTGTATCAACTGTCAGAGGATCCCAACAATTGCATTACCATGCATGAAAATGGAGTGGTGAAGGTAAGATAGATAGATAGATAGATAGATAGATAGATAGATAGATAGATAGATAGTAGACAGACAGACAGACATTCAACATCATTTATCCCTTTTATAATCTCTTGGGATTTTTTTAATGTATTATTAAAAATAGTTTGAAAAGTGCAATAAGCTAAACTAAAGTTATTAGGTCACTAACTTAGATTGATTAATATGTTTTGAAATGCTAGAACTTTATAAGCTGAGTGGCTGGCTCTCAGTCTCTTCTAGGACTAGTTCAAAGAACTGGTATTATCTGAAGATCCAAGTACTGATTCTAAAACATCCCCTCCCAAATGCGCCTAGCTCGCTCTTTCGTTCATCTTTGGTGGTCCAATGCACTTAGGTAAATGACTATCAGAAATGACATTCTCTATGGTAGAATTCAAGTTACACAATATTCTTGCTCCCAGGCACTTAACAATGTTCTCTTTGTGCCTATCTACTTGGCATTTTATACTTAATGTAGTATACCTTTTATGTTAGCTTTTACCTTTTTAGTTTCTCTGCATTTAACTAGAAAAAAACAAAAATAAAATATGTGACTCTGCTATCCCTCAGAATTCCTCATTCCATTGCAAATTAGCTAAACTGTATTGCACTATATTGCCTCACAGCAATATTTTCATACTTGAATGTCTGAATAGATGTAAGTAATTACTACTAAAAGAATTTTATAATTGACTCAAAGGCTTAAAATCATGTTACATAACATTCAGCTTTGGAAGACTCAAAATAATGAATAAGTCCTTTTATCCTACTTTCAATAAGAAAAATGGGCTTTATAGTATACATGTAAGTGATTTTTAAAACTTTTTAAAATTTGAAAATCTTGGTTTCTGGCACCAGATAGGATGGCAATTTTCCACATTGTTTGAGAATTATTTAATTTTAATACTTTTATGCCTTCTTTTGTTTGCTTTAAAAAGTTACAGTTGGATGCTGCGTATAATTTGGGAGACTTTTTTGCAATAAAACATACCAGTAGCTATGAACATTGTATAATAATGGACAGATAGTGGTGCTGCTGTCCTACGTACTAACAATATTGATAAGTAGCAGTGATCTGTCATTTAGGCTGTGAAACAGATGGATGGTTGGCTGAAAGAATTGATGGAGCAATAAAACTATAGGAATATAAATTATACACAGAATAATCATGCCTTATGCAGACCTCTTTTTAATTCAGGATTCAGTAGATGGCAGTAGCAAATGACTTTGTCTTATCTTTAAAAAAACTCTGCAGGGTAATATTTGGTTAGTACATAGTTGGGAGACTATGAGAAAAATCCTAGGATTGTAGCTTAGACTAGAAAATCAAGAAATCATCAAGAAATCATCAAGAGAAGGCAATGACAAATCCTTTTCACATTTTCTGGAGAACATTATACAGTAGTGGCCAAAATTGCGGAAACCTTTTGGGAAAAGTGTATTTTTGAGGTTTGATGGCTAATAACACCACTTTTTTTGGACTAGTACCATAAAATTATATATCAATGGAAAGATAATTTAATAAAGAATGTAATACAACAAGGTTTGTTCAATTATCTGTATTTTATGAAAAGTTATAGCCAAATAACCAGAAAAAGTAAGCACAACTTGGTTGATATCAGGTAGCTTTCCTTCATCTGATTGTAGCCAATGAGCACGAGTGTTTAGAGAGCCAATCAGGTGTCATCTTGTTTTGGCAATGAGCCAATCAGATAACAGTAGGATTCAATTATTGATGTCATGTATTGAAGCTGACAGAAGGACATTTGTCAGTGTGTTATGTGATCACTATCAAGTTGGTTGGGTTTTTTGTGTTCTTTCATTAGTGAGCTTGTAAAACATAATAAAATTAAAGTAATGGTGCAAAGAGTTGACTGGTCGCCCAGAAAGTGATGTAAAATAGTATTATTAAGGCTATTGGTGGAAATTTAACTAAAGGTGGCATTTCTAAGTTTTTGAAGAGGTATATGAAGACTTAGTCACTACAAAACCACACTAGTAAAAGCAGGAAAAGGTGCACAACAGCAAGTGATGACAGAAGAATTAAGAGACTGTGCCTACATGACAGAAGAAAATCATAAGGGTGTATACAAGATGAAATGGTGCAATGCAATGTGAAGTTGAGTGAAGGACTGCAGGAATTTGGCCTAAAATCTAGAATTCCATGAAAAAAAGCCACTTTTATCTCTCAAATAAAGGTTGAAAAGCATTACATTCTTGATTAAATTATCTCTCCATTGATATATAATTTTATGGTACTACTCTAAAAAAAAGTGGTGTTATTAGCCATCAAACCTCAAAAATACACTTTTCCCAAAAGGTTTCTACAATTTTGGCCACTACTGTATATGTTTGGGTACAGTAATCACAAATTAAGCTAAATTTTGAAGAATTTTTGCCTTTTATGTTGTCATATATTTTTGTTAAGTATATAACACATCCTAGAATTTTTCTCATAGTCTCCCATCAAGTATTCATAGTAATGAAGACAGAAGACAAATTCTGTCTTATTTTTACAAGATAAAATTCTATCATTACTTATGCTTTTGGGGGGAGCTATTGCACAATTATAATTTGGTGGAAAGAAGTACAAAGTATTACAGCAATGTATTTTTGGCAACTTCTTGGTATTTTATTAGTGCTTTAACAGTGGGATGTCTTGAATAATACTACTAGCTTTTCATCCTTTGTCTACCCGTTTCCTTTTTTTAAATTCTCATACAATGATTGGAATGTTGCTGTCTGCATTACTGCTAGATTCATATCATGTAGATAGTGATTAATTTAGTAGTTGTTGAGGATCATGGCTTGTGACTAAGCAGTTTACTAAGCAGTTTAAATCTGCCTAGCCTATCCATAAATAAAACCACTGTGACCATGTTCATGACCTTCAATGAGCAGAAAAATCTTTCTAATGCAACCCAGTGCTCCACATTCATTAAAACAGATTGATGGTCACTGACCAAGCCTTGTCACTGACCACATATTTAATTAAACCAGTTCAGTATTCATCTCTATTGAATATTGTTCGCAGTATTCAAGATCAGCTCTGAAGATCAGATTTCCAAGGGATGTATATATGGTAAATTGAAGATGATTCTGAAAAAAGAGCCAACAAACAACACAGATCAAGAAACCAGTGAATAGATTTGTTCCTTGGAAACATTTCTGATACGGAAAGATGGAAGATTGCCCATATGTGTTCTGAATAGCTTCTTCTCATAACGAGAGTACAGGACAGTATACACCCAATTTTACGATATTTTTTGCTGCTGTCAGTAAGCGAATCACCACAGTTGTTAAGTGAGTCATGCAATCATTCAACAAATGCAGCCTCCCATTAACTTTGCTCATCCAGAACCCCCTGGAAAGGGAATAAATATCAATACATGATCCCAGCACATTGAGACCATCGTAAATACATACCATACTTGTCAGATAAAATTTGTTCTACCTTTCTCATTTCTTCAATAACATTTACAGTATAGGTAAAGGTAAAGGTAAAGGTTCCCCTCGCACATATGTGCTAGTCGTTCCCAACTCTAGGGGGTGGTGCTCATCTCCGTTTCAATGAGCCAGTGCTATCCAAAGATGTCTCCCAGGTCATGTGGCCGGCATGACTAAACGCCAAAGGCGCACAGAACGCTGTTACCTTCCCACCAAATGTGGCCCCTATTTTTCTACTTGCATTTTTTACATGTTTTCGAACTGCTAGGTTGGCAGAAGCTGGGACAAGTAACGGGAGCTCACCCCTTTATGCGGCACTAGGGGTTCAAACAGCTGAACTACCGACCTTTCGATCGACAAGTTCAGCATCTTAGCCACTGAGCCACCACGTCCCTTATCTACAGTATAACCTAACTATAGAAGCAGATAACTTAATTGACATTGTTAATATTGTGGCTACTAATTTCTGACTGCATTGTTCCAAAATCTCTTTCAGCATTTTCACTGTAAAAATGTTTCATTGTAAAAATCTATTGTAAACTTGGATATTATAGGTTTGTATCTTTTTTTCTTTACTTCATATCTTTAATCCTCAATAATGTCCAGTTTTCAAACCATGAAATTGCTTATTTCTGTTGTATCTTCCAAAAATCTGAACAGGTTTCCTATTATAAGCTGTGTGTTCTTTATAATTAATTCCAAAATCTTATTGTAAAAGTTTCAATATTCCAAATTTATCTGGACACTTAGTTAATATAAAACCCTTACTTTTATAACTTTCTTAGATCAAATTTTTATTTACCCTTTTGCTATTTATTTCAGATTTTTTAAATTCTTAAACTTATAATTATTTTTTCTTTTGTTCAAAATTGATGATAAACTCTCACTTAATGAATAGTTTTCAGTCTTATTGTTGTGAAGAGACAATTGTTTGTAATGTGGGAGGAAATATACAAAGAAGTGACTTCCAACCTTCATTCCAAACAGTATAAACGTTAGTGACTTACTAATGTTTATACTGTTTAGAATGAAGGTTGGAAATCACTTCTTTGTATATTTCTTTTCTCTATATTTTTACTTCTTTATTCTCTCTTCATCTTTTATTTTTCTTGCAACATTTTTCTTCTTTTCTCTTTTCTCTATGTTTAGTTTGCATTAGATTTTGCTATTATAATAAAAATTCATATATATAACAGACATGCCAAATATTTCATGAAACTTGTGTTGCTGTGACTAAATTATGTGTTTCAGTCAGGTTTTGCCTGTAGCTATCACAGATTTTGCACTGATAAACTGACAAATACATTTAGTATACATCATTAATTTTTTTTAATGATAACATACCTGGGAATTGGTTTACAAGAGAATCTTCTATATTAGATAGTGGGCTTACTCCAGCTCCCTGCTATTAAATGTTGATAAGAGTGAAGAAGTGAGCATTTGCCAAGCTTACTTCTACCATATAGAACAGCTTCTCCCTTGAGATACATGTGTGTGTGTGTGTGTGTGTGGAGTGTGTAGATGTGGATGTGAATGTGTGTATGGCTTGCACACATGCTGTTATTCTTTTCTTCTAGAAAGCTTTTAAGACTTGGCTTTTTCCTCCAGTATTGGACCAGGATGGTGAAGTCAGAACAGCATTTTTGCCATTGATGGTCTGTTAAGAGGTTTTTAAGAGATTATAATTTTATCTATTTTATTATTTGTATACCTGTTTGTTAGCTGTGTAACAAATATGGGTGGCCATATAAAAACTATTCTAATCAATAAATTAATAAAGTATGACTCAAAGCTGATTTACACAAGCAACTAGGCCCTTTCAGATGTAATTCTATGGAGAGAACATTTGCATTAAATATCATCTTTAAAAAACTTTCTTTTTGGAGCAGGGTTTAGAGGGCAAGTTTCAAGTAAACAGCAATAAGAGCATATATGAGACACGTTAATTCCAGTTTAACTCCTAGTAAGGGACAATAATTTTGATGATTTTATTATTGTTGTTAGTCTCCCCTTTGGTAACTTTTTAATTTAGGAACATTTGGGGGGGGGACCTGAATGTTGGCATCCTCTACTTGGCATGTTTTGAATATCTTTTAGTCTTCTAAAAAGAAGCCCATCCCACTAAGCTGTAGGTTCGTTGGAGCAGTTCAACAGAAGCTGTGCCCTGCAGCTCTTTTAGTGATAAATGAGCCATTTCAAATAAGTGGAGCTGCAGCCAATTTATGCAGAAGGAATCATTAAAGCATTTTTAAATAGATAGTTTTGAAGGTTCAAAATGTATAAACAAGGTAAGCTAAACCCCAATATATACTCCGAATTTTAATGGAAAAGGTTGTAGCTCTTTGACTCTTCCAACTTTAACAGAATTTGCCAAAAAACCAAAGAATCTGGCATGAGCCATAGATAACAGTTCCATCTTTCATCTAGGTTTCTCTTCTGTATTTATCTTGCTTTAGAGAATGCAGGGAATGTCCTTTTTTCTGACTTGGCACTTTTATCCAAACCACAAAAAATACATTGAGCAGCTTCTTGCAATTGTCTAAAAACAAATTCCAGTTCAGGAGACTTTGTAGAAAAGTCAGGCTGGGATCCAGAGATCCCAGTGCACAACTGGAAAACATTTCTACACATCCATAGAGTCACTGATTTTCCATACAGCCACAGAAAATCCCCTGGTCCACATATGTAGCTTTTTAGGAGCAAAAAGGAATGTTAGCTATAAGAAAACCCACCATGCAATTGGCATGCCTGTCTCAATTAACCTGAGGTAGGTGAAAAGCAAAACTCCCTGAGGAATACTATTTGTAAACAGTGCTACCTTAAAATATAATTGCACAGCTAATAAAATGAATTTCTTTTCACTGGCAGATAGCAGACTAAGCACACTGAGGCAAGATGCCAGATAATTATTTTTGGCAATGAACTGAGCAAAAATAGTTTCCTTGAGGGAAAAAAAGAGCATTCACAGAAGCTGAACATAAGAAAAAACAATAATAATGTATTTCAGACTTCTTGACTAGCCTTTTTGGCAATCATTAAAAATATGATACATTTCTGCCTGAAAACAGCAAGTTTAATTTTACCAATTAGCTGAATATTGTATGTATTGAATTAAAGGTTTGGCCGCTGGCTGTAGTAATTAACCATCAGAACACACTTGTCAATATCTTCTTTCAAAACGGCTTGCTGTGTTCTTGGTAACATTCCTATAGACACTAGATTTTACCATTTATTTGATAGTACATCGTATTATAGGATATTTTTACACATTTCAAATGTTTGTTTGTTTTTATGTACCAAAAGCAGCTGTTAGACATTTACTTTTATACAAAGGAAACTGGCGAAGGAAGAGGTTTTATTTTTTAGAAAAATTCTTCATGCCTTTGTAGATGCAGAAGAAAGGAAGGAATGCATTTCATTCCTTGTTGCTTCTTTGCCGGCTTGTTGTTTGGCAACTCCAAGCAAATGATGGATGTACATTTATTTGCAGTCTTTCGGTCATGCAACATCTTTAAAAATCTTCAGTCTTGTATGAGTGTTGAAATGCAGCAGCTGGTAGGGCAATTTAGGGCTGAATAAGGCCACAAGATGGATTTTGCAATGCTTCCTTTCAGAATTAGTCTACAAATGGCAGAATTTTCTCATAATATTTGTGATCCCTTAAAGTTGGAAAACTTCGCAATACCTGAATTTGATTTTTTTTTCAACTTCTCAATTTTGCATAAATTTAAATGATTTTTTCCCTTTTTCTTTCTTTTAGTATCAGGATTTTTTGATGTCATAACTTTGTTTATGCATATTGCGGGGTCAGATACATGGTTGTTGATTATGTGCCATCAAATCAATGTTGAATTTTATTTACCATGGAGATAGAACTTCTTCAGTATGATCTATCCTCAGTCTGCCTATTCAGTCTTCCAATAATTCACCATCACTGCTACAATCAAGACTATAACATCCTATTGTTAACTGAGCTATTGATTGAATCATCATATATTGTAAACCATATATTTTAATGCAGGTTTTTACTGATAGTTTTCTTTTAAAAATTGTTAGTTTAATATTTTACCCAGTTGCATATTTTATTATACATTGCTATAGGGCATCAGGTAATAAAAGTAATAAGTGAAAAGTAATTGTCCAGCTTGAACACAAATAATATTTTTTCTTAGCTTTCAAAATTCCTGAATCTCAAGTTTTAGAAATGAACCTTAATTCACTTTTACCACCATTAGCAATATTAGTGAACATTTCTTAGCTCGTAAGAAAGAAAAAAACAGAAGGCAACCAGCCATCTCCTGCTTATTATAGAGTGAAGAATTAACAACATTTTGGTTTAATGGTTCCTTAGATTATATGCCAAAAGTTAGGTTCCAGCCCACATGGGATTTTCCCCGTGTCCATTTTCAACTGGAATCTGTTCACTTTTGACCATGATATTTCAAGGCCAAGTTCTTTCAACAACATACAATATATATTCCAAATATTATGTTTTCCTTTTATTAGTTGAGAAGAAGAAAAAGAATGGAGTTAACTAGCAATGAAATGGTAACTCAGTTCTAATCCTTTTTAGTTTTGGATTATGCCACATGTATTATTTATCATTTAATTGAAACAGAAGCTTTTAAGGAGCAAATTATATGTGTAAAATAACACATACACTTGGATGTCTCAAATAGTTCCAGGCTTTCGTTGCTGAAAACAAGCACAGACTCTATCTAGATTGATACTTCTTTGGATGGATTTTGACCATGTGTTTTTATTCAAGGCAGGTTTTTTATGTATGTAACTTTTTGGAATACAGCTAAAAAGTCCATTTCCTTCCTAATTAGAAAGTCAAGGAATTCAACATCTTTGAGCAACAAGCAATCATTGAATTGAAAAAGAAAAATTAATATAGTAATTCCTAGCATCACTTAAGAATAATAATCCTCAATTGTATCTATTTTAGGCAATATATATAATATTATATATTAATGAAGCTTTCTATTTATAAATTTATAAATTCCTTGATGAGGACATGGTATTTATTTAGGTAGCTAAGTTACCTCTGATTGGTAGTTTTCAGAAAAGAAAGTTTGTCATACAAAACAGAGATTCCAAGGGACTAAACTGGGAACATTTTGCATGTAAAATCTGTATTCTCCAGGTTATCAGTGGTTCCTCTCTAGGTTCAATCTTTGCCTGTCAAATCAAAACAAATAATTTTTAAATTGTATTAAAACAATTGTTTTTTTTAAATAAATGCATTTTAGTTTTATTTATTTATTTACTTTATTTTATTTCCAATTTATATACTGCCCTTCTCCCTGAGGACTCAGAGCGATGTACAGCCAGAATTAAGAACATAAAATACAAATATTAAAAAACAGTTAAAATATGTATAAATTTGGCCCAAAAATTAAAAATCACAAACCAATTAAAAACATTTAAAAATTTCTTCTTAAGCCAGCCCGGCTTGCTGAAAAAAGTGAGTTTTAAGGGCACGGCGGAAGGCATTGAGGTCATGGATTCTCCTTATCTCTGGGGGCAACTGATTCCAGAGGGTAGGTGCCCCACAGAGAAGGCCCTCCCCCTGGGGGTCACCAGCCTATATTGTTTGGCTGATGGCACCCCGAGGAGGCCCTCTCTGGGAGCGCACGGGTCGATGGGAGGTCGTTGGTAGCAGCAGGCGGTCTCGAAGATAGCTAGGCCCTATGCCATGGAGCGCTTTAAAGGTGATAACCAACACCTTGAAGCGCACCCGGAAGACAACTGGGAGCCAGTGCAGCTCGCGCAGGAGCGGTGTTACATGGGAGCGCCATGCTGCTCCCATCACTACCCGCGCTGCTGCATTCTGGACCAGTTGGAGCCTCTGGGTGCTCTTCAAGGGGAGCCCCATGTAGAGAGCATTGCAGTAGTCAAGGCGAGAGGTGACGAGGGCGTGAGTGACTGTGCACAGGGAATCCCGATCAAGAAAGGGCCGCAACTGGCGAATCAGGCGAACCTGACAAAAGGTCCCCCTGGTTACAGCCGTCAGATGTTCCTCCAAGGACAGCTGCATATTCAGGAGGACTCCCAGCTTGCGAGTCCTTTCTGTGGGGGCCAAAGACTCGCCCCCAATAGTCAGTGATGGAGTCAACTGACTATATCGGGATGCCGGGAGCCACAGCCACTCAGTCTTGGAAGGGTTGAGCTTGAGCTTGTTCCTCCCCATCCAGATCTGCACAGCCTCCAGGCACTGGGACATCACTTCAAGGGCATCGTTGGGGTGGCCTGGGGTGGAGATGTACAGCTGGGTGTCATCAGCGTACTGATGGTATCTCACCCCGAAGCCACGGATGATCTCCCCCAGCGGCTTCACATAAATGTTGAACAGAAGGGGCGAGAGGACCGATCCCTGCAGATGAGAGGCCTCGAGGTCGACCTCTGCCCCCCTGACAACACAAACTGCGACCGGTCGGAGAGAAAGGAGGAGAACCACCGCAACACGGTGCCTCCCACCCCCAACTCTTCCAGCTGGTGCAGCATGATACCATGGTCGATGGTATCAAAAGCCATTGAGAGATCTAATAGGACCAGAACAGAGGAGCAACCCCTGTCCCGAGCCCTCCAGAGATCATCGACCAACGCGACCAATGCCATTTCTGTGCTGTGCCCAGACCTGAAACCCGACTGGAACAGATCTAGATAAGATGTTTCCTCCAGGAATTGTGGAAACTGTCGCGCGACCACACTCTCAACAACCTTTGCCATAAAGCGAAGGTTGGATACAGGACGATAGTTGGCCAATATTGCCGGATCCAGGGAGGGCTTCTTGAGGAGAGGCCTCACCACTGCCTCTTTCAAGGCAGCGGGGAAGTGATCCTCACTCAACGAAGTGTTGATAACACCCTGAAGCCAGCCTCGTGTAACCTCCCGGGAAGCCAGTACCAACCAGGAGGGACACGGGTCCAGTAAACATGTGGCCGCACTAAGTCTCCCCATATAATAATGCATATAATATGAAAAGTAACAAGAAAGTGATTTAATCTGCATTTCTAGTTTATAACATTCTCAATCTCCTAGTATCTTGGATCCAAGCTCATTCCACAATAGGCAGACATAATTCCTTTGAAATAAAGACTCCTTTAAAGCAAATCTCATCTCAATATCTCTCCCCTACCATTGCATTTGTTCATTGTTTTAGCAAATTTAACAAAAGAGACTAATTCAAATTAGAAGAGATTGGACAGCCATTTGTCCAGAATAGTATAGGATCACCTGCTTGAGAAGGGGGTTAGACTAGAAGATCTTCAAAATCCCTTCCAACTCTGTTCTTCTACATTTTGTAAATTGCATTTATTCTCCCATTTCCTCACAGAGTTTATTTAGCCATAAATGGAAATTTTGTTTCTAAATTTTTCTTTGACATTAGGATTTATAGATTGGCTCTAACATTTTACATATAAAGTTATGGTAGTAGTACCCAAATATATTTCCAGCTCTCTATATAAAATGAATTCATTAATGTATAATCTATATAATGTGTATAGATCTACAAAAACTGTAGAAGATATAAATGAGGCATGTTATTTTGATAAAGCTTCACACCAACTAAAGGTTGGCAATTTTTATACAAATTTATTAGATGACTTTATCAATTAACTCTGGTTGATATTCTGTTAAAGAATAATCCCTGCTGAATGCACCACATCACATGCTCATTAAATAACTTTTTCAAAATTCTAAAATACATTAGATCTATTTTTTTAAAAAAAACTTGTAATCTGGAAAATAAATGAGATAAATGGAATTATTTAAAAAAGACTTGTCTGGTAGTCCCAAAAATGCTTTTCAAAATGGATTTTCTTGGTTTTTCCTTGAAAATATTTCGCTTCTCTTCCAAGAACTTCAGTTCTCTTCTTCTTCTTTTTTTTTTACTTCTTCAGTTTCTTGGAGAAGCAGCGAAATGTTTTCAAGGAAAAAAAACAAGAAAGACCAACCATGACTTGGATGATTGAAAATCTCCATAGAGACTTGTCAGATTTTTTTAAAAAAACATTTCCTTTAATGCTGCTAAATAACATGTTTTTAGAGGAAGAGAAATAATAATGCTTTTGATCACAAGAATATGATAAGAATATTTTAATCCTGAATTACAAATATTCTCTTTTATTGGCATCACAATATATATAGCAGAATGGATTTATTATCAAGCCCTCAAACACTGAAACGAGTATTATTCCAAAAGTTATGTTTGAGATTTATTAAGATACTAAGAAAACAAAAGATGATATCTGAATATACAGTCTATAATCATAAATAGTATTTTACTTGTTTCATGTCAAAGTTTATGGAAATCATTGTAGTTACTCTATGCACATACATAACTTTGGTTTTAAGTCAGACATATGATTATATTTCTGCCTTTAACTCATCTGTTGGATTCATAGGGAAATTGCTTCATGAAGCAAAATGCAGCAGTTAAAAGCTCATCAGAACTGCAGATTGTGGCAGAAACAGGAGGTGACTTTCAGGAACTGAATGGAGGAAGGCACTTCAGAAAACATAAGTTGTGCCTTACATTATCCATCAAGGAAGCATAGCAATGCCAGGCTCTTAAAGCACCATATTCATGTCATTGATAAAATTCAATAGGCTCTGTATTTGGTAAAACCTATTTGCAACTCTGGAGTCATGTTCATTCCATAATAACAACAAATTATTAACAGCTGTGCCTTGATTAGGAGCCTGTTAGTTGGGTTCATATAATTAGTGTCAAAATCAATTTATTTGTGTATTGCATTTTTCACAAACATATTGAGTTTGAAGGTTGTTCGGGTACAAATACCACCATGTATCAAACAGATTACTTTAATGTAATTACTGTCCAGTTGAAAGCGTATCAATGTTAAATAATCACAAGACAAATCAGTAGGCCAGTTAAATATTTCCATAGCAATAGTAACATTGTACTCAAAATGCAGTTCATTCAACTCTTCACATGTTGAGGTTTTCTACATAAAGAAGTTAGGTGAGCCATGGAATGCTTAGTTAACTCTCAATTTGCATACCATCTCCATGAGACAACCTCCCCAAGTTTAATGATGATAAAGTTTTCTGTAATTGAAAACATGCAGTTTTCCCCAGTCAAGCACACCTCTTATAGGCTTCTTGCAAGTTGTATCATTCCCAGTCCTTGAGGGCAATACTACCAAAAGGTGAGGTCTATGTTAACTCTGAGATCCAATTTTTCCTCCAAGGAGTTTATTTTTCTGTGAGTACAATAAAGGGCTGTACTCAAACCCCCATCTCAAACCTTTTCAAAGATTAGCTTCAAATAACTGAACCAGGTTCCATAGGCTGTGTGCACTTCTATACAACCATATTGTTCTTATTACAATTACCTTATGTATCAACAGCTTGATCATACATGTGTAAAGGAGAAAGAAACCAACTCCTTTAGAGGAGATGAGTATTGACTGTATAAGGATATATTGTATATAATACTCTATTCTCCCTCATTTACCAAATCATTTTTCAATAGACATATTTTGTGAACAGTTCAAGAAGGGAGATGGAGAATAATTAATGAATGGTTATCTACAAAGGACCTTATAGCTATAGATCATAAATCAAAATGTCTTGCTTTACATCTCGAAATATTTCAATATCAGCAATTGGGAGAAATTTCAAACAAGTAAATGAATTGCCTGAAAATCTAAGAGTTTTTGACCTTTCTTTATCAAGAAGAATATAGAAAGGAATAATTTATCCATCAGCTGGAGCCAGAGTTGGCCGATCAATTCCTGATACCCATCAATTGTCACTAAGTGCTTGGTGTTGTTTTAGGCTCATATACGGTAAATAACATTTTTAATTACTTGATTTGATGCTTTGACTCATCTGAGTTTTGTAATTCTATTGCTACCGTAGTATCTTACTTCCTTGTAGTAATGTTGGCATTTGCCCTTGAATGAAGTCTGCTGTTGATATTTGGAATTAGAGCAAAACCTGCTTTTTCTCATTCAAATTAATTCAGCTGACTCAGGACAAACAATATCTTGTTCTGAAAACTTCGCCTCTCAAAATCCTGTGATTCTGTGAATTGCATTACAAAAGTTTGTAACACATGTAATACAGGTAGTCCTTACAATCGTTCAAAGGCACTGAAAAAAATGGCTTATGACTGTTTTTCATACTTACGACCGTTCCAGGATTCCATGACCATGTGATCAAAATTTGGGTGCTTGGCAGGTACTCATGACATGCACGGTCCTAGGGTCATGTGATGTGTTTGTGACCTTCCCAGCTGACTTCCAACAGGCAAAGTCAATGGGGGAAGCTGGACTTGCCCCATTAAGTGAATCAACAGCATGATTCACTTAATAACGGCAGTGATTCGCTTAACAACTGTGGCAAAAAACCATCGTAAAATCAGGCAAAACTCACTTCGCTGCCTTGCTTAGCAATTGAAATTTTGGGCTTGGTTGTGATTGTAAGTCAAGGATTATCTGTTACAATTCTGTGGTAAACATGTACAAATTAAACAAATGGAGGTGAAGTAAAATGTTTTACAGGTGACATCTAGAGTTCATAGAATGAAATGTGACTGACAAGATGCTCACATTCTACACAAATACTTCCTAAAATATAAAATTGATCTTCATAAGCATATCTCAGATGTGTGCAGTTAGATTTCCTGTCTCCCAACAGTTGTAAGGCTAATGAATGGTAGTGATTAGTATTTACATTTGTGTTAACTTTCTGCTTGCATATGTAGCTGCTCATAAAGTTACATAATGCAGCACTATAAAAAATATGCATAAGCATTGAATGGTAACATGTTTTTGTGGTTGAGTTCAATGTTGCTTATATTCAGAACATTAAAAGCTACAGATTGAAAAATAATTTTTAATTAAGGCTACATGTTTTAAAATCCTGCGGTTGCCATAATAAAAATTTAGGAGACTTTCTTAAATCTGAATTGACCACACTGCTTTCCACGAAATGTTTATATTGGGTGATGAATATGGCACACAGTTGCAGTGCATGCCCGAGATTATAATGGATAGTTGATTTAAGCAGAGTCCCCCATAATCCTTATTCTTGTACTCTCACCCACTCCTGTGAAGAGCTTGTTTTGTAGCTGGGCTGCTACTCTTTTTACAGAGAAAATCTCTTTGTGTACATTTATTCAGGAGCAAAAGAGTGGAAACTTACCCTGTTTTCTTGCCATTGTATAGCCAGCAGAGGGGCTAAATTTATAGGCTTACGTAGGTAAGTCAAAATAGTGGCAGAATAATGGGTTTGTTCTAGATACACTAAAAAGTTGGAAGCTAAATTTCCAGTTGAAGACAAAGGTTTTTGTTTTGTTTTTTTTTAAATTTAGAACTCAGCTGAGATTTGAAGAAAATGGGAGAAAATATTCTCACTCATACAGGCCTTAATTCATAATCTTTCAGGAAAAAATGCACACAAACATGCTAAGTGATAAAACAAAATAAATCTAAGAAAAGAAAGAAACAGTTCATATCAGACTATAAGATAAATTTATTTCCTTCTGATTTTTCAATCTTTTGCTGGTTTGGTTTTTTTTTTCTTCTTAGCTACCTGGAACAGATTGATAGACCCCACTATCTTCTTTCAGAAAGAAAGACAAAAATAAGATAACTGGGGTTTTTTGGTTATTTTGTCATTTTTTAAAGGTCCCTTTAAAGATTCCTAGTCCTGACAGATTGTTCAGAGTTTGAACAGAGTTAGTAGTCTCTGTACACTGTCTAAAATAGATTTAGGTTTTGAAAGATCAGAATGCATTTCAATCTTTGAGACTATTTACTCCCCATACACGACATAAATCTATTGGCCAATGTTCTAACAAAAACTGGATTGAAATTCTATTGCTAAGAGCAACAGTTTTTTAAATAGAGTGATTAATATACAGGAGCATCTAAACTCTCAGAATGTTTCCTTTGGAAGTGGGAAAACTTGGAACTTTGTTGAAAGGCCAATATTCAAAATGATGCTGTTTAAATGCCAATCCTGAGCATTTGTCACTACAATACCAATGTAATATTTTGATTATGTCTTTGTGAATAACAGGATTGGTCTGAACTTTTTTTCCTGATACGCTTATCTTAAATGTATCTATTCCATTCTTTTTAAAACGTGTTGTGCTTTTGGCTAGTGTATTTTTTCTAAAGAGGCTATTGAGAATCCAGCTTTGAGCAGCTGATTCCAGAATGTGGAACACATGGCTATTTTCATTCATTATTGGATGGATTTCTGCAGGCGTGTTATTTTAAAATAATTTATTTTTAGTGTAATGTTTTTGGTTTGGAACCCTTTCTCATTTTTTTTCCCCTGCACTTTTATTTTTAACAAGCTTCTGCTGGGTATGGCAGGCTCTACGGATGAAACTCTTCAGGAAGCAGCAGCTGGTTGCATAGCAAACATCCGCAGGCTGGCTCTGGCTACAGAGAAAGCTAAGTATGGCTGAAACTCCAAGTGGCTTTTATCAGGGCCCTGTCAGCTTTTTCTGTCTAATGTACTGTATGCTAGCTCAGATTGGTGGGCAAATGATGATTGAGAATGTCTCAGAAATCTATATTTTCAGTTATTTGTACTAGTGTGGCATACCTAATCAAAAATAAATGGCTGCAAAAGTGAAATATAAAGTCAAAAGGTGCATGATATTTTAGCATTTTCCCTTATTATTGTATTTTAAAATTTATTTTTATTATATTGCTTCCACTGGATATATTTGGCATAACCGAAATACATCACTATATGTCCAAAAGTGTTGTAAATCTAATAATGCTTCCTTCTTGTTTGGAATGCTATAACAAATGTATTTCCTTTCATTGTATGTGGCTGTACAATTTTTTGTTAATGTGTTGAGCTAAGTCTGTCTAATCATTCCATTATTATGATTTTCCTTAGTTAAGGAATCTCAAGAGGACTACATTCACATAGGCCAGTTTCACACCTGGAACTATACAAGGACTTCAAGCACATGGGCTTTCCGACACGCTCCTAACATTCCCTCAAATACCTGTACTTTAATACTAACTGTACCAACAAGGTCAATTAATTTGATTAGAAATACATACCCTGTTTCCCCTCAAAACAAGACATCCCCTGCAGGGGTGTGTTCCACTTACCATTACTACCGGTTCACAGCGGGATAGCAAATAGGCATTTTCTTCTTCATTACACTATCTTTGGTGATGTCCTGTTTTTAACTCATGGTACTGCTACACTGCAAATCCAGTGCAGTGATAATCAATTTTAGAATCATGGCTTTTCCCAAAGAATGTTAGAAATTATAATTTGCAGAAGGTGTGTACAGATCGTTGTTCCATGTTTCTAGATTCCCTCAAATTTCCAAGATCCCTTAGGGATTTTCTACCGGTTTCAGTCTGTGATGCAGCCATATCCATAATTAACTTCCCTATGGAAGTAGTTGCTACTGATACAATTCCTGTTGACTAGCCTTTTCTCTATATTGTATGTAGGGAAAATTATAAATATCACTCTACATTAGCAATTCATCCCTAAAGACTTCAGCCTTATCAAATATGTTAAATGGACTGTTATTCGCAAACATTAATTTCCTTTTCAATTGCAATAAATATTTTTTCTTTATCAACCTTGTCAAACCATTGAAAGCCTAACTTTTTAATATCTGCTGTATAAACATTTGTATCAGATCATATACTTTTTGTCCCCGGAGATAGTTTAAGTATTTGGAAAAAGATGAGTAAGTTTTGCAAAATGAAATACAGTAATAAACTGGCCTTGACTGGCTGTTTGATTGATTTATTCTCAAACCGTATATCAGTCTTCTCTAAGATCATGCCCTCCAGAGTCCAGATGTCTTAGATCTGTAGCTCCTAGCTTCTGGGCACACTGTCTGAGAATTTTGAGTGTTGTGATCTAAATATATCCCAAATAATTGCAATGGTCAAAGCTGATGTGTAGATTATAATCCATATAAAGTATACATGAAAGGAAGTAATTACCCAAATATTTAAGTTTTATAGGCTCCTGTAAAATTTTCCTTCTGCTATAGCAATCTTGAGGTCCAAAGCAACCTATCTTGAAATATATGACACCCTGTTAAAAAAAAATACAATGCCTGATCAAGAGGCAATTTGGAACATGTGTGTCAATGGCAGGTTGGCAATATTTTATTTTTCACTTGGAGCTCAAGCTTTCAAAATGCACTTAATACCTTTTCCAATTTGGTCATGGTCAGCTTCTCAATGAGTGTAAATCAGCTACTACCCTCCTGTAGATGTCAAGAACACTAAAGTGCACTTTCGTTAAAATGCTCATGGGGGAAATGACTTTACCCAACCATTCTGCAAGGGAAGTTCTATCCACTCCAGGAAGAAAGCTGAGAGAGAGAACCTGCTTTTCTTTGAACTGAAAATATAAAGTTTTCCCTGCAAATGTCTGTCAGCAGACAAAAAAGGCTTTCTTTATCGTTTCCTGAATGTATGATTTATTGCCTGATGACAGACACTTATTATCAACTAATCAATTGTCCCAGGATGCTCAACTAGGCACTGAAATGTGAGCTTTATATTCATTTCCTGCTAAAGTTCAAGTGAATGAAAATATATGTTACAGGCCACTTACACATTGTTTTAGCTTCCCCCCCCTTCCCTCCCCCAGTCTTACTTGTTAAGCAGAGCCTGAATGTCTATGTATAACAATATAGGTTCACAGGCACTAAATTGTATTTAATGAACTATATTTTTAATTTTTAAAACATTTGGTTTTGTCCTGTTTCCTGAATGCATAATATGATGGGCTACTAGATATTATGCTTTATTTATTTATTTATTTTGGGTTTTTTATTTGTTTGTTTCCTGCCTTTCTTATTTTTACAATAACTCAAGGCAGTGAACATTCCCTATAACAACTTCTTCCTTCTATTTTCCTCAAATTAGCAACCCTGCGAAGTGGGTTAGGCTGAGAGAGAGTGACTGGCCGAAAGTCACCCAGCTGGCTTTCATGGCTAAGGCAGGATTTGAGTTCAAAATCTGCTTCCTAGCCTGGTACTTTAACCACTAGATTAGACTGGCTCTTATATATTGCTGGCTTTTCCATGCTTACACATTGTGTAATAAGTCATTGCTTAATGATTTCTTCACTTATGGATAAACATGGCCTGTACTTATATAGCTATGGAATTTAAGTGAGATGGGAAGGCTGAGCTGTTCGTTGTGGGACAGCCAGATCCAGCACCCATTCATGGGAGGGGGTTCACCTTTGGAGGCACCTCTGGGTGTCCTCAACCAGCAGACAGTCATGTTCATCCTGGTTTTAGAATTATTTCCCCAGGTAAACTTTTCTGGCACCCAAATAAAGTGAGGCCCTTTTTTTGCTCCTTATTACCCTTGATGTTGTTGTTGTATTTTGAACTGCAGAAGTTGTGGGATAGAAATCTCTAAGAAGAAAAAAGAACAAAGTTTCGTTTGAATGAGTGGCCGCAAAAACACCATCAACAACCCAAAAAAAATTGTCTTGACAAGGATTTTTTTTTTCTTTTACAACAAAAATACAAACTTGGCTGCCCTATTTAATTACTCCTTTGGGATAAACCGGTTTTTTTTTAACTTGGCAACTTTAAGATGTGTGAACTTCAACTCTCAGAATTCCCCAGCCAGCATGCCATAAGTCAGATGGATACATGGATAATATGGATGAGATACACGGAGAAAGCAAAATAGAAAAGCCTTTTTCTGTTCCAGACTGGTTATTTGCCCACTGATCCATATGTTTTCCCTATGCCCATGGTAGCGAACCTATGGCACGTGTGCCACAGGTGGCACGCAGAGACCTCTCTGTGGGCATGCCAGTTGTCGCCCCAGCCCAGCTCCACCATGCATACACGCACGCCTCCTGCCGGCCAGCTGGTCTTTGGATCTCTGCTGCACATGCGTGGAGGGGGCAGGGCACATGCAGGGATGTACACGTGGAGATTGCATTCGCATGTGTGTGGGGTGGATGCATGCATGGGATGCATGGGGATGCGCACGCATGCGTGGGAGATTGTGAGCATGCATGGGAGATGTGCGTGGGCGGGAGATGTGTGTGGGCGGGATGCATGTGTGGGAGATGCTCATGTTGCATTTTGCAGATACATATGCACATGCATTCACACACATGCACACACACTCTGGGCACTCGGTGCGAAAAAGGTTAGCCATCACTGCCCTATGCTTTTGCCTAACCCCATTTTGCACCCATTTCAGAATGCTGCCTTCATTGCTCCTAGGAATTGAATGCCCCCGCTATCCCTTTCTCTAGCCATTGCACCCAGCCTGCTGTTTAATCTTTCCCAGATTCCAAATTGCTCCATCGGCATTAATCTAGTGCACTTCTCTGACTTTCTTTTTTACTTTTAAATAACAAAGTGGCAGTCACACATTGCCTATAGCTGAGGCATATTGAGATTACTCCACCTTAGTACTTTGATGCTGATTTCACAGATTTGAAAACAGACTGTTCCCTCACTCCAAGTCCTGGTTTCCTTGTCTGTCAGCTCCTCAGCTTTCCAGCATGCTCCCTGGGACACAGGAACAGTAGATGGAGTAAGAGATTGAATAGCTCAGCCAGCCCAGCAAACTCTAGAGTTTTGATGACCTCCCATTTACCTTTAAGGGGCCAAATCCTAGGTTAGTCTCATTCCACCAAAACAAAAACATTCCTTCTTCTGGAACTAAGCCAGGAGAAATTTTTGGCCCAAATGTAGCAGGCAATTGGGAACCATTTCTGTTGCCGTTACTGTTGCGCTATGTATATAAATATTCAGAATCATATTTTACTACTTTGGCTCACTATAATGTTCACTGCTACTCAGCAGTTTTTTTTGGGGGTTTTTTGGTGTCTTTTTTTTGTTTTGTGCTATTATCAAGATGCTGATGTGAGTACACTGCCACAAAGCAATTGGCTCCTCTCAATAGGTAAACCTTAACAAGATGGTTTGGAGTCGTCTTTTAATATACGGTCTCCAACTTTAGAAAATTTTCAGGAAACATACCTATCGTAGGTACTGGGCAATCATGCTTTGCATTAGTATTGTGTTTTTATTCTGTTTCTTTGCTCGGTGCCTCTGATGGCTAGTTTTTAGCCAGTTCCTGCTGGTTATGAGGAAAAAAAAATTCTAACCAAGTCTATACTCAGTTGTGTTTAGAGCCACAAATTTGCTTTTCCTCCAAAGGTCTTATACTCCACCCCCACCCCCAGAGTATCAGATTGCTTGATGCTGGGTTGATATTGACCAGGCCCTGTGAAGGCACTCAGAGGAAGCATAACTGGGGCAGCAGGGAACAAATCTACAAGACTATTTTGAGGGGGGCGGGGTTTAAAATCAAAGCAATTCAGTGGCTATATGGGAAAGTTGTCTTGTAAGCAACAGTTAAAAATAAAATTCTTTGGCATGAAAAAAAACATGGGGTGGGGTAAAGCACGCTCCTTTGCATCAAATGGCATGGCTTGATCTATACGTTAGGAAAGACCCACAGTCTTTAGTGGCTTACAGCAATACCCAAATAGTGTAATTCAACTTTTTCCTTGGCATGCTAGCTGAGAATGATGAACATTGCATTGTTTATTTATTTATTAAATTTATTTGCTGCCCGTCTCATTTCAAATGACTCTGGATAGCTTACAATAAAATAAACATTAAAAACAATATCATCAAATATAAAACGAAGGACAGACAAAATGTTTGAAGGATACCCAGCTGAAAAAAGTTGTGGTTAGTTTCTCCTCCTTTCTAACCTGCCTTCTTTATCCTTTGCTCTTTTAACACAGTTTATCCTCTTTTTTAAGGCTTCAGTTTGAATATTAGGGCCACACAGAGCTTTGGTTTAATGCCATAAAAATATTTTGTGAGCACAAAAGGTATGAACAGCTGTTCTCTGCAGCTCTTCTCCAATGGCAGCTGTGGAAAGCAGGCACACAATCCCAGACAAAACACAACTGCTTTAAAGAGTTGTAAATATGTGCTGCTTTTGGCATAAGATGCTTTCCAAAGCACCCTTTTCTCATCAAATCCAAAGAACTGCACAGCCCTATTAGATACTGTGATTTGGATCCTGACATCTATTCATGGCAATCATTGCAGAGGAAGACACATTACTGCACATTGGCCACACACAATAAATTGCATACTGTGTTTACAAGGCAAACTAGTGTCTTGTGTCTTGTGATGATTGTTATGAGAAAAGTAGCAACAGCTGAAACAAAAAATATATAACATTAATTTCATCATTTCTGTTTTTAACTTGAGTGTATGACATGAGCGACCTAAGAAAGCAATTGTGGAAGGAAATTGAAAGAGGTCAGGCTGCTGAGCTGCTGTTTAAGAATGCAGATTTCTTTGTGGAGGTGATTAAGCCTCCAGTGCATTTATACGCTCAGTGGAATTGAATATATTTATACCTTTAGTTTCTCCTTCATCCATGCCAATATGCCAATCTTTTGACTGTCTGATAAATACATTTACAGGTATAAAAATCAAAGTTGGATGATGTTCCATAGATGCCTGCAAATTCTTTACATCCTCTTTCCCCCCAACATCCCTATTTGAGATAAAGATGTAAAAAAGGTTTGCCAAAAAAGTTCTCTCACTTTAAACCCAATCTCCATGGTGAGCTATCAAGTTTTATGTCACTAAATTAGCACACAAATAAGTCAGTCCCCTCAGGAAACAGCTATCACTGAAAATGGCGAGTAAAAGGGAATAATAGCACTCAGGGGACATATCGGAGAGAGTGTCATGTGAGTGAAGCAGATATCACTATATTGGGATAAAAGATGGGCCCAAAGTACAACCCCATGCCTGCTACTTGCTCATGCCTGGTTAACAATTCTCATTTTAATTCAAGAAATGAGATGTTAACAGCTAACGCTGAAGCACTTTTTAGCTGCAGTGAAAATAATTCCTCTGAAAAAATGTTGCTCATATATTAAATGGACCCTCAGGCTGCCACTGCGCCTTCTGCTTCTAATAGAAAAAATAGTATCCAACAGAGAATGTGTTCATTGTCTGGTGCAATCAGCCCAAGTGTTCCTTCCTTATGAGCTCCCTAAATTCTTATGTGGCACTGTTTCTGTTTTAATTCCTCAATGAACAATTCTCTTTTGTGTTCTTCTCATCCTGTTTGGGAAAACAAACATGAGAGGGAAGGAAAATGGTGTTTGTGTATATTCTTTCCTGGTATTTGCATAGGAACGGAGCCTCAAACACTTAAGTAGTTTGGAGAAAATCTGATGAATGGGTCAGCCCTCTTGCTGTGAAGAATTTTAGGAACAGTTTTAATAACTTGGGACCATTTATGGTTATGTTTTAATTCAGCCTTCAGACAAACACACTCAAATCCTAGGGGGTGCACCATCAAGGATAAAGGCAAGAAATTTGATATCTCTGTTTTGAATTTAAATTCAGCACTTTGCTTGTGACTGTTGTGTCAACAGAGAAATGAGTGCGATTCAAAGAAGGATAAAAAGGATGGGAGAATCACATATGTAGCTTTTCATAACCCTTGTTTCAGGCCACATGGGAATATTCTCAGGACCCCCTCTTTACTAGAGTGACGTATAAAAATTATACACAACAACTACTAGATACTTGGAAGTGCACAGTTCCTCTTAATATGTAGTACAAGACTTTTGATGATCACTGAGAATTTGTCTGAGAAATAAAATAAAACTTTGCCAAAGAAGGTAGTGACGAACATGTCCAAGACAGAGGCAAGGAAACGGTATAGATGTAATGACCAAACCCTGAGCCCAACTTGAGACTGACTTCTTTACTTTTAGAATGTCATCCAAAACATTTTGGATCCTTCTTTCCATCTATAACATTTCTATCCCTACTCCCTGGAGTATTTTCTGTTGTGAAAGAATGTATCCTCCTCAACCTGTTTTTGAGCTACCATCCCAGACAATCCAATATGTTCCTCACCCCTGCCCTGTTGTGAATATCATGTGCATAGTTCTGGTTTTAATTAAAAGTCTTAGACAATCCTATTACAGGATCCTATTACAATGGCTGCCTCATTAACTTCTAAGGAAATGTAAAAGGCAGGTGGATGGCTGTCTGTTCCTTAAGAAAACTTTTGACTCTGTTGGACTGTCTGTATTTCTCCAACAGTAACAAGAGGTGGTGCTGTCTCTTCCTGAGGGATGATTGTCAAATTATAGTTACCAAATAACAGTGCTTAGAATAATTATTATGCATGCCAACTGCATAACTTTAGCAGATTGTTCAATTTTATTTGAAAAATTGTTTGGCTAAACTTTGGCAATTTATGTTCATACCCCAGTCATTAAATAAGTATTTAAGCCAAACTGGGTTGACAGAGCAAACAATGTTTGTGAAGAAGTTGACAATAGGATACAGAGGTTAGGATGCCTATAGAAAAGTGTTTTGGCAATTAACACTTGATTTCATGTTTGAATTTTTTAGTTAAATAATAATAGTGCTGCAAGAAGATTGCACAGACTAACTATAAACAATGGCAAGACAAGTAGCAACAATAATGCCTTGGAAGATCTGCAAGAAATATCATTTACCCTGTAAGCAAGAACTGGTGGGACCACAAAATAGACAAGTAATAGAAAATGAAGATGCTAAAGTGATCTAGAATTTTAGAATTCAGATAGACAAGCACCTGCCTCATAAAAGTCCAAACTTACAATTGTTAGTAAGAATGACCAAAAAAAAAAAAAAATCTGGTTAGAGACATGGCAGTACTCAGAGACAGCAGAATAGAGGAGAAAAACGGGAAAATTGCAAAATAAAAAAAAACTGCAAATAGAAATAGAATGATTGTGGCAAAAGAAAGTAAAGATAGTACCACCTGGGTGCAATTCCAAAACATTGGGAACACCATTTGAATACTATCAATATTGACAAAATCCTACCTGTCAATTACAAAAAGCTTTTCTTGGAACAGCTTACATTTGGTGACTATACCTTTACCATGATCAATAACATCTGCCTATCCCTAGTCCTTGGGAAGGACTCAATAAGTGGATAAAAATGCCAGGTACATCATCAGTAACATCTGCCTATCCCTAGTCCTTGGGAAGGACTCAATAAGTGGATAAAAATGCCAGGTACACTCTAAAAATCTGGCTATAATAATAATAACAGGAGGTGATGGTGATAATTGTAATAGTGAGATAATGGCAACCTGCAAAATATAATACCAAATTCCAATATATTTTTTTAGAAAAATGTTTCAAAGTTCCACATAAAACAAAAATGGCATTGCTGAATTGGTAGTTTGAAAATGTGCCTATTTTCTAGAAAGTAAACTAGAGAACCTCCCAATGGGGTAAAATGAGGAATGGTCAGCCTCATCAGTTTCAGGATGTTTTGTAACTGATGATAAAGTCTTTCCTGATGTGTTTACTAATCCATGGTTTGCTGATGTGCGATTAGTTGAATAAGTCAACATTTATTGTATTCTCAGAATACAATGCATGCTAAGCCATAAACTGTAATTTGGATAGATTCACAGAAAGAAACAATATTTAGAAACAACTGATGAAACTTCATTTTCTTCCTCAAGGGAAAAAAAACCCTGTCCAGTTGCCTTTTGAAAAAGCACCTCTGAGAAAACTATCTTTAGTGTGCTAGAACCCATCCAGTAAATAATTGAAACAGCATAGTAGAGGAAAAAATGGAGGTGAATGTTTTCTCTTGTTGGTATAAAAAGATCCCGCACCGTTTTGGATCTAAATGATTGTTCTTCAGGCTTTAAAGCACCTTTAAAGCCTTGGTGGCACAGCAGACTAAAGTGCTGTTAACTAGCACCAGCTGCCTGCAATTACTGCAAATTCAAATCTCACCAGGCTCAAGGTTGACTCAGCTTTCCAGCCTTTCGAGGTAGGTAAAATGATGATCCGGATTGTGAGGGCAATTAGCTGACTTTGTATAAAAAAGAACACCACTTGTGGGGAGGGGGCAAAACCCTACTAAGCAGGTATATACAAAAGTATGAAGGCTATTGCTTAACACATTGTAAGCCGCCCTGAGTCTCCGGAGAAGGGAGGCATATAAATCGAACCAATAAATAAATAAATAAATAACAAGGCCTCAAACAGTACAGGGGTTGTCAATGCACATTCCCTGCTTTACTGAAAGCATACTTGTAAAAGTGTGGAATTCATAATATGGAATTCATGACATGATTTTGATATCTTTGTTGCTTTATAAGTGGACAGAAATCAGAAGGAAAGCAAAGGAAAGTCAAACAAACCACAGGAAATGAGGAATGGATGGTGAGCAGAACACAGCAATGTAGATGTCAAAGAGATGGAATACCAGGCTGAACCAGGAAGTTCTTGTAATAAATCAATGACATCAGCCAGTTCAGGTTCTATACCATAGGAGTTCTTGGCTGAGCCTTTAATAGACTCTTCTGTTTTTCACCGAGAGAGAGTGTTGCTTCACAAGCTTTAACAGAACAATGCTGGAATTGCATAAAAGATTACTAGGTTTTAGAGACTTTATAAAGGCCCATTTGGCGGGACCTGTCACTCTGTCACTTTTTTTTCTTTTCCCAGGTTCAGCATCTTGTTAGATAACTAGCAGCCAGAAGAGAACAGCCTGATGAAAGAAGGCATGATTTATAACTTGGGACTTTGCATAACTCTGTTTCTTTTTTCCGAATATCTCACTACCCTACAGGCACTCATCATAATATTTTTCTTTTATAAAACACTTAGGAATCCTTACTAAAAAACAATAACAATAAACTGGAGTTGCCATCCTGTTGAGCAGATGGAGGTGTTGGGATGAGATTTCTGATGAGACATTATCAGGAACTTAGAATCGTAGGGTTAGAAGGAGCCTTGGAGGTTTTCTAGTCCTATTGCCTGCCCAATGCAGGGAACCTTATACTATTATGGATAAACAGCCAACCAGTCTTTTCTTGAAAACTTGCAGTGATGGAGCACCCAAAACCTCAGAAAGCAGAATGTTTCATTGCTTAAGAACTCTCAGTCAGCTTTATGGTAACTGACTGATTTATATATAGTCCTAAACTTTGGGAGAATTTCCAGCAAATACATCTGACAAACATCAGCCTGGGGAATATTGCAATAAGGCTTCCTTAAAATGGAACCAAATAAATATATTCTTGGAGATCATCTGTTTGAAGATGTATGAACATTTGGTGAATCAAACTAATACTCTACTGGACTTTTTATGGCTCTTTTCCATTGTCCTGTTCCTTGTTTAGAATGAACATTATATTGTACTAGCATCCCAAACCATAGACCAGAGTCACTCATCCTGCTAAGCCACAGTTTGCTTAACTATAATTTATTTCTTGAATAAACCACAATTGACTAGTTTGCTGAATACATTAAATCACAAACCAGGGTGGTAAGTTCACAAGTCACACTAAGCCATAATGTGGTTGGTTTGGCTTACTGTGATGTGAAAAGCCATCTGTAATGTAGATTGCCAACTACATTATGGTTTGAAATAAGCACACTGTGGGTCTTTGACATATTCAGAGACTGTCCTGCAATAGCTGTTGTGACATGTCTTCAGTGCAAAGATTTTGCCATAAGTAGTAAGATTTATACAAGTTAATCTTTGCCACAATGCACTGAATAAAAAATGCTATAATTCAATTCCAGTAAAGAAATATTGGTGCTGCTGCTAGCCAATAAATGGAGTTCAACTGGGAATAAAATAGCTATGTTTAATAGCACAGTCATGTCTGCCCTAATGGATGAAATGATATACAAAGTTCAGTTCTCACCTCTTTACCCTTTTAATAAGAACAGTCATTTGCCCTTATCTTTTCTAAGTATTAGCAAATTAGCATTGTAACTCATATGCCATGTCCTGTTTTTCATTTTATAGTGCTTCCCCACTAGGTGTCCTGATTTAAAAATAGTTATTTCCCCCTTAAAGCAGAATTATCCACCATAATACATCTTCGAAGTGTGTTAAATCTGGAACATGTTGTCAATCTGTACCTTGTAGGCAAACTTAGCTACCTTATGTTGGGTTTGATCAGAGGTTTCTTGCCCAACCTGTTTTTGCCAAGGGTGCTACAATTCCTGAGGGACTTTCATACTTGTTGCTCCTTCCTCAATTTCTAGAAGAGAAGAACTCTACTATTTTATTTAGAATAAAAGAGGGACAGCACACATACACACACACGCCAACCTTCTTCAACAGTATTCTGAATTATATTTTAAGATGCAGCAGTCTTAATTTTTCTCATTGCAATATCCAGAAATTATAAAAAATGTATTAAAACTTTTCCAAAGGTTGTAGAGAGTCTTTCAAGCTTTGAGTTCCACACCTATTATTGAGGCTTCAGGCTGGGCAATCCTAAACAAAGGAATGAGTTTTTCTAGCCAACACTTCAGACCTCTGAGTTCCTTCATACAATGATGTATAGAATATTTTCTTTTTTTTTATTAAAAAGTTTTATCAAGTATTACAATTTTTCCCCATCCCTCCTCCCCCCTTCCCTCCTCCCACCACCCCTTATCCCCCCTCTCCCTCCAACCCCCCTCCCCCCACCCCGGACTTTCCAGGGCAAATACAGGGTATAGCATTTAACAAACATAAACTAAAATATGCTAACTTTCTGTAGGCTCCTAATGCCCTCTTGCTCTTTAACTTACCTTTCAACTAACAAAACATAACTCAAAACATAATTCAAAAAGAAAAAGTTGGTTTCATTCATAAGCTATTTGAAGCTTTTTAGTCCGATATTTGTTTTGAATATAGTCAATCCATCTTCTCCATTCCGTTCCGATATATATCTTTCATTTGAATGGTCCTTCAAATATGCCGAAATTTTTGTCATCTCTGCTAAATTCACTATTTTTAATGTCCATTCTTCAATAGTAGGTAAGTCTTCCTTCTTCCAGTACTGCGCCGCCAAAAGTCTGGCTGCTATTATTAAATTTAAAATCAACTTAGTCTCTATAACAGTACAATCTGTAATTATACCTAACAAAAAGAACTGTGAAGTAAATTTTATCTTCTTTTTGAATAATCCACCATATTTTTATCCAAAATGCCTTAATTTTTTTACATGTCCACCATATTTGATAATACGTGGCATCATCACATTCACATCTCCAACACTTAGGTTGCACATTTGGATACATACAGGCTAGCTTTTTAGGATCTAGAAGCCATCTATTAAACATTTTATAAAAATTCTCTCTTAAATTTTGGGCTTGCATAAACTTCACATTTCTAACCCATATTTTTTCCCATGTTTCCATCATTATTGGTTCTTCAATATTTTGTGCCCACTTTATCATACAGTCCTTAACTAACTCCGTTTCTGAATCTATTTCTACCAATGCATTATACAACCTTTTTATATGCATTTGACTTTGATCTCTAATTTGTTTTACCAAGTTCTCCTCATTTTGCAAGATACCAATTTTCTGATCTTCTCTCCATCTAAGTTGCAACTGTACATATTGAAACCATGTTTGAATTATTCTTTCTTCTCTTAGTTGATTCAAAGATTTTAATTGTAATATACCTCTTTCCTTGTTAAGAAGCTCTTTATATGTAATCACATCCTGCCTTTGCTCTACACTTATATTCTCTATCGCATGTCTGGGTATTGCCCACATTGGTAACTTCTCGTTTAATTTATACTTATACTTTTTCCAGACACGCAATAAAGCATTCCTTAATATGTGACTTTTAAAAGTCTTATCCACTTTCTTATCTTTCTTATATAATAAATAAGCATGCCACCCATAAACCAAACTGTTGAGTTCATCCAGTCGCTCATTGCTGATAGGGCAGCTGCCTCATAATATAGTCTTAAGTTGGGCATTTTGAGACTTCCTCTTTCAAGTATATCCTGCATTATTTTTTGTTTTATTCTCGGTCTCTTCCCTGCCCAAACAAAATTATTAATACCCTTCTGCCATATCTTCAAATTTTCATCTTTTTTAAGTATTGGTATCATTTGAAAAAGAAACAAAAACTTAGGCAAAACATTCATTTTTACTGCTGCTATTCTTCCTAACAAGGATAATTGTAATTTTTTCCAATTTTCCATCTCTCTCTGTATTTTTTGCCACAACGGATCATAGTTATGCGTAAATAATTTCGCATTTGATGTCATAATATAAACCCCCAAATACTTAACTTTTTTTACTATTTCAAATCCTGTTAATCTTTCTAATTCATCTTCTTGATTTGTAATCATGTTTTTAGTTATTATCTTCGTTTTCCCTGCATTTATTTTAAATCCAGATACTTATCCATATTGCTTAATTATATCCATTAAACCTACAACCGACTGTAATGGTTGGGTTAAAGTAACAACCAAATCGTCTGCAAATACTCGTACTCTGTAATCATACTGCCTAATTTTAATTCCATTTATTTTGTCCGATCCACGTATCTTACTCAACAAAAATTCCAAAGTCAAGATGAACAATAATGGAGACAAGGGACATCCTTGTCTTGTTCCTTTTTCTATATTAAAAGTATCTGTTAAACTACAATTAATTATTATTTGCGCTGTTTGTTTCTGATATATTGTCTTAATAGATTGTGTAAAATATTCTCCAAACTGCATCTTTTCTATTATTTTCAATAAGAAGCGCCAATTCAATCAATCAAATGCTTTCTCCGCATCAAGAAATATTAGCACCGCAGAGATTTGGTTGTTTTTCTCCAAATACTCTAATAGGTTAACCACTTGCCTTACATTACTCTTCATTTGTCTACCATTTATAAAACCAGTTTGATCGTTATGAATCATTTGTTGCATGACTGTCATTAACCTATTTGCTAGTATTTTAGCAAAACTCTTATAATCTGTATTTAAAAGTGATATAGGTCTATAATTTTTTGGCTGAGTGTGGTCTTGCTTCTCCTTTGGAATCAGAGAAATAAAAGCTGTCCTCCAGAATGGGGGTACATCTCCTCCAGATTGTATGTTAGTAAATAACTCTTTGAGTGGTCCCACCATTTCTAACTTCAAATGTTTATAATAAGCAGCTGTCAAATCATCTGTCCCAGGGGCTTTACCCACTTTCAACTGCTTAATTGCAAACATAATCTCTTCAGAAGTTATTGGTTGATTTAAACCCTCCCTTTGCTCTCTTGTAATTATAGGAATATTCTCTTTCTGTAAGTATCTATCTACATCTATAGTTTGAATTTTATCACTAGCGTACAACCTCGTATAAAATTCTAAAAATGCTTTTTAAATCATATTTTGCTGATAAATCTCTTTACCTTTATATTCTATTTTCTCTACGGTCCGTGACTTTTGTTTTTTTCTTAACAAATATGCTAACCATCTCCCTGGTTTATTAGCATTGCAAAAAGTATTATGTTTAGCATATTGCAAATTAGTTGCGACCTGATCTGCCATTAGCATATTAAATTGCCCTCGCAATGTTAATTGCCTCTTTTATTTTCTTGTCTGCTGGGTTCAATATCAAAGCTTGTTCTTTTTTTAAAATTTCTTCTTCTAAGTCCTTCCTTTTTTTCCCCCTGTTTACGTCAATGTTTATTATTCAAATATATCAGAATACCTCTCATATATGCTTTACTTGCATCCCAAACCATTTCCATAGATGTACCCTTATGCATATTTATAATGAAAAATTCTTTCATAAATTTTTTACATTCTTTTACATTTTCCTCATATCTAAACAGATTTTCATTTAACCTCCAAGACCTCTTAGATCCCATTCCATACTCTAGTTCCATCCAAACTGGACTATGATCCGTTAAAACTCTTGGGCAAATCTTCGTCTTCTTCATCCTAGAAAAAAGATCATTAGTAATTAATATGAAATCAATCCTAGAGAAAGATTGATGTCTATCAGAAAAAAAGGTAAAGTCTTTTTCTTCAGAGTTCCTCTCTCGCCAGATATCTCTCAACTCCATATCATCCATCATTTCAAAAAACGATTTTGGCAATCTAGCATGCATTGAGATATTTTGCAAGAGCCCCTTCTTATCTTTTTTAGTGTCCAAAACTCCATTCCAATCTCCCAATAAAATGCATGATTTGTAATCCCATTGTAGTAACTTGGAATGTAAAAACTTATAAAATTTTTCCTGTTGTTGGTTCGGTGCATATTTTTTCTCCTTTTATTAAAAGTTCAATGGCTATAAATCTTCCTTGATCAACTGCTTCAATTAATTTGGCAATTAAGTCTTTTTTTAGGTATATAACTATACCATTTTTCTTCTCGGGAACAGATGCAACAAAATATATACCTAACCTTGCATTTATTAAATATTTTTGATCTTTGCTTCTAATATGAGTCTCTTGTAAACAGATTACATCATTTTTAAACTGTTTCAAATAATGAAATATTTTTCTCCTCTTTTGTGGTGAATTTAGGCCATTAACATTCCAAGTCAGAAATCTAGTTGCCATTCTTGGCCCCCTGAAGCTTTTGGAGCATCTGCTGGAAATCTCCATGCATTTTGCTTTTTGGCCTTGCTCCTCCCACTGTTTCTGTTTTTGTAGTTTCTTGAATCATCTGAAGTTGCTGCACTCTTCATTCTTTTTGATGCTTGGCTGCCGTTCAGGTCTGTCTTTGATCCTTAGGTTCTTCTATCTCCAAGGCTTGAACAGTAGTTGAAAGTTGTATTAAATCTTCTTGAGTAATCAAAGCTCCCCTTTGGGCCTGTGCCAACAATTCTTCCTTCTCCCCCTTTCTTGCCCCCTCTGCTTCCGTCTTCCTTCTAGCTTCTGGGGACTGTGGGTATCCAGCCTTTAGTACATTGGTGTAAAAATCTCTTGCCTTCCACACTGAGTTAAGACAATATCTCTCTCCTGAATAGTTCACCACTAATCCAGCTGGAACCTCCCATCTGTACTGTATCTGACAGTTTCTCAGTTCTTCCACCAGAAAGGCATAATCCCTTCTGGCTCTCAACATTTTTTTTGGGGGGGGGGATTTCTTTCAGTATTAAAGAAAGAAATCCCCCCCCCCAGTGCCCCTGCACTTGAAGTTTATTTTTAAAGGTGACTTGTAGGATTTCATTACGTATTCTCTTTATTGTAAAATAAACTACAATGTCTCTTGGTAGATGTTTCTGTCTGGCAACCCATGAATTGACACGGTAGATTTTGTCAATTTGCCATTCAAGATTTGCTTTTTGATCTCCCATTATCTGTGCAAATGCTTCTGAAAAAATCTCTCTCAAATTCTCTTGCTTATTTTCTTTGAGGCCTCTTATTCTCAAAGCAGATTCTATATCTCTATATTGTATCATTATCACATCGCCACAGCTCTTTCCATCTTATTCTGGACATCTCCCATTTTATTTTCCAAATTCTCATTAGACTGCTTAATTCTTCCACTTTTTCATCTATTGCCTCAATATGGCCTGCCAGACCTTGGACTGTCATGATAATATCTTTTCTAATTTCCTGATTTCATTTTTGTCTCCTCAGCAACATCTCGAATTTTATCCTCAAACACCGAAGTAATTTTTTTCTGTAACAGAGGCTTGTGTTTTAAGGGCTTCCTGCAACATTAAGTAACATCATCAGTGTAGTAAGGGAGTAGGGTTTGCTCTCTTTTTATGTACTAGTGCCTTGCCCTGTCAGTGTTTGTAGGAATGGATTTGGTGTTTCCTTCAATGGGCTTGTTTCTCTGAGTTGGTAGTTTTTTTATTGGGATATTGCTTGCTTGTTGATTGTTAGTCTAATGTTAATCTTGGTGTTAATTGCTGATCATCTGGATATTGGTTGCCCATGAGGAGGTGTTTAGGTCTTTTTGGCTTTTTAATTGTCATTTTTGAATGGCATGTAGATGTTGTTTATCATTATATACCTATTGATAACTGATGCCATCAATGGATACTTTTTTCCTGCTATATGCCTCTAGTTAACTATGGTTTATTCCATTGACCCATTTTTGTGGATTTATAGTACACACTCTCAATAGGCTCTGTTCATGCAACATGCTAAGTTAAAATGAAGTTGGTTACTTTCAGATGGTTGGTTGTCTTGCACTAAATCCTGGTTTGCTGCAATATGATTTACTGCACTAACCCAATTGGATTCTCACAATACACTAAAATAGCCATACTGGCTGCAAAGTGTTGAACCATAAAGCAGCCAGCACATTTTACTTTAGTAGGTTGTGCAGAACCACTGTTGTTTCAAGATGTCTCTGGCCTTTTGGTTGGTCAGCATAAAGCAGAGGCAGATTAACAAACAAAGATGAATAAAAGAACAGAACACATCAAAGAATGTCATTTCAGGTAACAACCTAAATACTAATATGCAGTATTCTAACAAAATAATTGTAATCCTAAAAGAAATGTCTTAAAATATTTCAAAACTAAAAATCCAATCCAATCAAAAACTTTAGGTTGGAATTTGGGAAAACAAATTAGTGACACTAATGTTCTGAATTGAAAGATATTGCATAAACTATGCTCAAGGGGAATATAAATCCTCTGGATAGCATGAATGCAGAACTGAAATCCTTTATTGTCATTTATTGATGTATTTATTTTGGCTAGTGAGGCAAAGGGGTATCACAACTAATTTGGAGGCACAGGGCCACATTTTGGGTGCTTATGTTCTTATATCAGCTTTCTAGTATAACTGATGGCAGTCTTGTTGTAGGGTTATTGCTTGGTTCCCTGGCCTATTGTGATAAAATAGAGCCCGTGGCAAACCTTGTCTAAAAATTCTTGCCTTATGTGTGGCTTCATTAATTCAAGCCTTTGAATATGAATCACTTTTCCACAAATCTTTCATAGTTCTGAGTAATTTTTTCCCCAGTGGACCCTCCCACTCATGCCCCCCTCCCCATTGGGGGAGAGGAAGATATATACGGTAAATGGGCCATAGTTAGAAACTGATTTTCAGTGCCATTTTGGTAGAGTACTATTAATTAAAAACACATCTCTATTCTGGATCCCATGTTAAACAAGTTCTGAAAATAGAAACAGAAATTAATCTTGTTTTCATTAACAACTTTGTTTCAAATGGTGATTTAAGGAATGTAATAGGGAAATGAATAGAGGATGTATGTGTCCACAGCAAAATGTTATATGGGATTATTTGGTGGATCTTAAAATTGCAGTGATGCTAATTTCCCTTGCTGCTCAACTGTTATTTTGGGCATATCTTTTTCTGCGCAACTTTTCTTTGCATTTTCTTTTCCAATTTGATTTTCAAATTTTGAGCCCCACCTTCATTCTTATCTCTTCTCAAATTTCTTTTCAATCCAGTAATGAGATTGATTCAGTATTTGAATGTTCATCTGTGGCCACCATCTGCCCATCTATCCCAACCTGTTCTCCTTCAGCTATGTTAAGCCTGCAATCCTCAGAATTTCCAGCTTTCAACCATCTGCCTGGGCTTTATAGAAGTTTACTCTCAGATAGGAGAGATGAAGGTTGATCAATGTGAAAAACATCCTGGAAGTAAAAGACTGATCAAATAAACAAGACTCCTGACTCATTGGGAAGTCCATCTGTCTGGAAGTACAAATAAGTGTTATGATTCTACCAGCAAAGTATTGTCAATTCCATCAGGTTCCAATGGAATTGCATGACAATGACAAATAGTCACAGAGGTACAACTTGCTACTGGTATCTACAAGCAGGCTGCAAGTTTGATGAAACAATTATAACAATAAGAAGAAGAACAGAGTAATGCTGATAGATTCAATGGTATATGGCAAGTAAAAGAGCATAGATGGGCATGGAATGTTGCTAATATGCCAGATAGTTGAAGAAGCAAAATGGACATTGGAATAGCTGAAGGACAGTGAAAATGCCCTGAAGCTAATAGACCATGGAGGCTTACTGAATATGAAAAAGATCAGGGTGGCCGGTAAGAAAGACCAAACAAAAATAGAAAAGATACATGGCAAGGCAAAGTATTCCATGGTGAGTACACAAAGGCAAAGTAGATAATAACAAGGCAATGGCTAAAAGCAGGAAAGTTAAAAAGAGAGAGAGAGGGAGGGAGGGAGGCTAATTCTGGCTGCACAAGACCCAATCTTGAGAACAAGACCCAATCTTGAGAAGCAACAGGCAGCAAGTGCCACCTCTGCAAATAACCTGAAGATACAGTGGATCACCTGGTTAGTTGTTACAAGAAGATCACATAGATTAATTACAAATAACAGCATGACAAAGTCGCAACAATGATGCACTGGAATACCTGCAAAAAATCAATTTGCAAGCAAGCAAGAACTAGTGGAACCACTAAGTAGACAAAGTAATAAAAAATGAAGAAGCTGTGGGACTTTAGAGCTCAAATAGACAAACATTTGCCACATAACACTCCAGGCTTAACAGTTATCGATAAGAAAGACAAAGAAAACAATCTTAATCAATCTTAATGGGCGTCTTGGCTGCAATCCCAAAACATCTGGAGCATCACTTGAAAATGATCAGCATTGACAGAATTACTATTGGTCAATTGCAGCTTTACTTGGAACAACTTACATCCTGCACCCTTTAATATTATTAATAACAATATCTGCCTGTCCCAGGTCCTTGGGGAGGACTCAATTGGTGAATAAAAAATGCCAAATCCAATCTAAACATCTGGCTGACTGTGTGACCAACCTTAATAATAATATTCTGGGCAGTTTAAAACAAAACAGTGCAAAATGAAAAGGAACAAAGATGGCAGAGATAACCAAAGATGGGAACAAAGACAAAGTGCCTTCATTCTTACTTACCAAATGCCTGGGTGAAGAACTAGGTCATTAGGACCTTTCAAAACACAAGTTCAGAGTTTAAATCTCATATAATGATTTAATGTTCCAGAATCTCATGCAGAATTTGGAATGGCAGTGTCTAGCATCGTTTGGTTAATCAGAGTCAGTTTTCAATGCCCAATGACAGGACTCAACATCAATAAACTGCCAGTTTACTGCACAGAAATATATGATTAGCACACAGTATGGATACAACCAAATTAGAAGGGAAATCTACACAACTTGTCCCAACATTTAATATTAGCACTTTAGACATGGATCTTGTGTAGTAAGCTCAGAAAATTAGCATGCTCATGAAAAAAAACAAATGAAAACCAAAACAAGAAAATGTATAAATAAGATAGGGTGAATGAAAGAAATATTCCACTTCCACTAATAGCAAAAAAATATTCTGCTTCCAGGAGGTATTAAAGAAGAGTATGGAACAGCAGTTTAAACAATACACTCTCTCATATTTTTTTCTATTAATGTCCTATATTTTCCCCTTAAAACTGAAAGTGAACTTTCATGAACTGTATATATTTTCGCTTTTAAAAACCCATGGAATCATTTGAAAATATGATAATAGTAACATTTAAAAGCTAGATGAGTCAGCTTCAAAATATTTATAGACAGAATTCTTTATTGGTCATTGTGATTGGACACACAAGGAATTTGTCTTTGGTATATGCTCTCAGTGTACATAAAAAGAAGAAAAAATACATTCATCAAGAATCATAAGATACAGCGCTTAGTGATAGTCATAGGTTACTAATAAGCAATCAAATCATACTAGGAAACAAATAAAACAATATAAATCATAAAGATACAAGCAACATGGTTATAGTCATAAGTGGGAGGAGACAGGTAATAGGAAGGATGAGAAGAATAATAGTACTACAGTCTTAGTAAATAGTTTGACAGTGTTGTGGAAATTAGTTGTTTAGAAGAGTGATGGCATTCAGGGAAAAACTGTCCTTGTGTCTAGTTATTCTGGTGTGCAATGCTCTATTACATTGTTTTGAGGGTAGAAGTTGAAACAACTTATGTCCAGGATGTGAGGGGTCTGTAGATATTTTCACAGCCCTCTTTGACTCCTGCAGTATACTCAATGGAAGGCAGGTTGGTAGCAATTGCTTCTTCTGCAGTTCTAATTATCCATTGAAGTCTGTGTTTGTCTTGTTTGGTTGCAGAGCCAAACCAGACAGTTATAGAGGTGCAGATGACAGACTCAATAATTCCTCTGTAGAACTGAATCAGCAGCTCCTTGGGCAGTCTGAGCTTTCTGAGCTGGCGCAGAAAGAATATTCTTTGTTGTGCTTTTTTGATGATGATCAGAGATAGATTTTGCGCATGCCCAAGATGGCGGTCCTACCCGAAACGCTGTAGGAAAAGGCTGACAATTGGCCGTTATGGGGGAGGGTCTGCAGGGGTCGTAAACCATCTTCCACCCCTTCCCCAGCTGGCGGAGCGTAAGCCGATGCGTTGGTGGGCTTTGGGCTCATTGGCGCTCCCGGAATGTGAATTTCGGAGGAAAATGCTGCTCGCCACGAGAGACGCGAGAGATGACGTCAGGGCGGTTACGGGCGGCGGCGTTAGCAGCAGTAGATGGCGGCGGCAGTGGAGCTGCGGTGGTGAGCCTGACTCCGACTTCAACCAGATGGCCCGTGGACCCTGCAGCCGGGGCGACGCTGGCGCCGTTGGCTGCGTTGTCGCTGGGATTGCCCCTCGCTGGACCACGGACGCCTGGAAGGAAGTAGGGGGCATCTGTGGGGATGAAGATTCCGGCGAGGAGGCTGCTTTGGAGAACTTTATGGCAGCGATGACACCGATGGCGCCGGCGAGGCTTCCATGTCAGCTAGCGGGTCAGGTGTTGAGATTGGTGAGGTGGATTATGCTGGTGGGAGACCCTCCACCATGGTCTAATATCAATGATACATGAATTCTGCAGATTAATTCCACCCCTTCTGGGATGAGGCCCTCCTATGGACAGCATTGGAGGCTAAGACTGCAACGGAGTGGCTGCTGAAGATCTTAGGTGGTAAGGGAGGATTGAAAAAGGCGGACAAAAAATGTTTTTTTGGCCTGTAATAAGTTCTCCCTTTCCCCACTACTCTCGACTGACTTACATGTTGGAAGGGATGGCCACTGTATCCTGGATGGAGATATCCCCCCCCCCCCCCGTTTTTCCATCTGCCTTGTACTCCTGATAGACATCAATTCCTATTTCTGGAGTTTTGGGATCTGGCTTTGTTTTTCATCCTGCTTCCTGGCTGTACGGAAAACAAGGCAGTTAAGGGAGGATAGATGGAGCCGGTTCCATACTACGTTCGCCGCTGACGGGACTTTCATCTTTTCAGGGCCAACAGGGCCAAACCACTGTGAGAGGGCGGTTTTGGACTTTCCAACTTGTCTTGACTAGTATGACCGACCACCGTGAGAGGGTGGTCTGGATATGTTCCCCAACTGGACAGAACATAACGGACGCCTGCCCACTACTGTGAGAGGGTAGTGGATGATTCTTCCGATTATTTTTAGCACTGTCTCCTGGACGTTTTGATACCATCATTATGGACCCCTAGGCCCTGTCTAGGCCATATCTGTACTTCTAATTCAGTGTTTTGAATGTATTCTAGGTCTAAGCTTCTTGTGCTGCGAGATTCCCCCCTCTCGCAGGCTTGGCCCTCTATGTTATCGAGGGCCCACCTTAACGACGGGTCTTGGGACCCCGAGAAGTGGCATGTCACAAAAAGGGGATTGAGGGGTTTTTTGATGACACTTTTAAATAGACCTTTAAGGGGTTCTGGGGGGTGGGAAGGTTACGTGGGTTTGAGGGGTAACCCACAGGGGATGGGGACTGGCCCGGCAGTTAATGGTGCCATGGGGAATATGGACTCTGGGGGAAAGAGGGCTATTAGAATACCCTCTGTCGAGGGCTTCCCTATCAATATGCTGAGTGGGAGGGGCAGATATGGCGGGAGCAGGGGGCCGTATCGTGTGACGGGGGCACACACTCGCTATCTTCGAGCAATTGCATGCCCCGGTCCCCTTAGCTCTTCCCGTTCCCCAGGTTGCTCAGAGTCTCTGGGCCTGAGTTTCCAGCTGTTGTTATGTAATGCCAGATCCACAGTAAATAAGGCCCCCCTCATTTGCGATCTTATTCAGGAGGGGGGTGCGGACCTGGCAGGTATTACGGAGACCTGGTTGGGCCATGAGGGGGGGTTCCCCTCGTGGATATGTGCCCACCAGGCTTCCGTGCATTTCATCAGCCGAGAGCTCAGGGCAGGGGTGGAGGGGTAGCGTCATTCTAAAGGAAGGTCTCAATCCGAGGGAAACCACTGTACCTCAGATAGCCGGATGTGAGTCCCTTTTTGTGAAGTGGGGTCGTGGGGTGCAGATGGGTTTGTTGATCACGTACCTGGCTCCCTGCCACGTGGCAATGACCCTGCCTGAACTCCTCAACGTCATAGCCGAGGTGGCGGTTGATACCCCCAGACTTCTAGTCATGGGGGATTTTAACCTGCCATCTGTCGGTGAAACGTCTGAGGTAGCTCGGGAGTTCATGGCTTCCATGATGGCCATGGACCTGACTCAAGTAATTCACGGCCCTATTCACATGGGTGGACACACTCTGGACTTAGTTTTTATCTCTGGTCAGTGGTTGAGTGGTCTTGATATAGGGGATATAGGCATCGAGCCCTTGTCATGGTCTGACCACTCACTCCTTCGACTTGACTTTCTGACTGCCGCACCCCGTCGCAGGGAGGTGGAGCCAACCAGGTGGTTCCGCCCCAGGCGCCTGATGGATCCTGATAGGTTCCAGAGGGAGCTTGGGCCATTTCCTGAGACCCTAGCTCACGACTCGGCTGAAGACCTGGTGGCTGCCTGGGATAGTGCGGCTGCTGGGGCTCTGGACCGTGTCGTGCCTTTGCGGCCTCTGACCCGGCACCGAACTCACTTAGCTCCTTGGTTCTCTGAGGAGCTGAGGGAGATGAAGCACCGGAAAAGATGCCTAGAGAGTGGTTGGAGGGCCAGCCGATCCGAATCTGACTTGACACTGGTAAGGTCTCATATTAAGACCTACCTAGTGGCGATAAAAGCGGCAAAATCTAATTATTTTGCCGCTCTTATCGCATCATCAGATAATCGCCCAGCCGCCCTGTTTAGGGTGACCCACTCCCTCCTCCATCTGGGAGCGCGGGATGACCCCTTGCAGGGCCAAGCTGAGGATTTTGTACAGTATCTGTATGATAAAATAACTCAGATTCGGGAAGACTTGGCCACTGACTGGGTTAGTCCAGACGAGATGACTGAGGCAGGCCTTGAGAGTGTTATCTGGAAGGAGTTCGATCCTGTGGCTCCCGAGGACGTGGACAGGATCTTGGGATGGCTAAACGCGACCACATGTTTATTGGCCCCTTGTCCCTCCTGGTTGGTGCTGGCTTCCCAGGAGGTTACACGAGGCTGGCTCCAGGGGATTATTAACGCTTCTTTGAGTGACGGTGTCCTGCCAGCCGCTTTGAAAGAGGCAGTTGTGAGGCCCCTCCTCAAGAAGCCCTCCCTGGATACTGCTGTTTTGGCTAACTATCGTCCAGTCTCCAACCTTCGTTTTATTGCGAAGGTTGTTGAGAGTGTGGTGGCGCGACAGCTTCCCCAGTACCTGGATGAAGCTGTCTATTTGGATCCGCTCCAGTCCGATTTCAGGCCTGGGTACAGCACGGAAACGGCATTGGTCGCGTTGGTGGATGATCTCTGGAGGGCTCGGGGTAGGGGTTATTCCTCTATCCTGGTCCTGTTAGATCTCTCAGCGGCTTTTGATACCATCGACCATAGTATCATGTTGCGCTGGCTGGAGGGACTGGGAGTGGGGGCCACCGTTTTGCAGTGGTTCTCCTCCTATCTCTCCGACCGGTCGCAATCTGTGTTGACAGGGGGGCAGCGGTCGACCCTGAGGCGCCTTGTTTGTGGGGTGCCACAAGGGTCGATCCTCTCGCCCCTCCTGTTCAACATTTATGTGAAGCCGCTGGGTGAGATCATCTGTGGTTTTGGGGTGGAGTTCCATCAGTACGCTGATGATACTCAGCTGTACATCTCCACCCCAGACAATCCCAACGATGCCTTGGAAGTGATGTCCCAGTGTTTGGAAGCCGTGCGGGTCTGGATGGGGAGAAACAGGCTCCGACTCAACCCTTCCAAGACCGAGCGGCTGTGGCTGCCGGCATCCCGGTATAGCCAGCTGGCACCATCACTGGTTATTGGGGGCGAATCATTGGCCCCCACGGAAAGAGCTCGCAACTTGGGTGTCCTCCTGGACTCACGCTGTCTTTAGAAGGGCATACGACGGCCGTGGCCAGGGGGGCCTTCTATCAGGTCCGCCTGATACGCCAGTTGCGCCCCTTTCTGGATCGGGACTCCCTACGCACGGTCACTCAGGCACTCGTCACCTCTCGTCTGGACTATTGTAACGCTCTCTACATGGGGCTCCCCTTGGGGTGCACCCGGAGGCTCTAACTGGTGCAGAATGCGGCCGCGCGGGGGATTATGGGAGCGACAGGGCGCTCCCATGTGACTCCTCTCGTGCGCGAGCTACATTGGCTCCCGGTGGACTTCCGGGTGCGCTTCAAGGTGTTGGTGATCACCTTTAAAGCGCTTCATGGCTTAGGGCTGGGGTATCTACGGGACCGCCTCCTGCCACCAATTGCTTCCACCGGCCAGTTCGCTCCCACAGAGAGGGCCTCCTCAGGGTGCCGTCGGCCAGGCAATGTCGGCTGGTGACCCCCAGGGGGAGAGCCTTCTCTGTGGTAGCACCCACCCTCTGGAACAATCTACCCCCAGAGATACAAGTGATCCCAGACCTCCGGACTTTTCGTCGGGCTCTCAAAACCTATTTTTTTTCAGTTAGCTGGGCTGTCCTGATTTTATTATTGGTTTTAAATAATTTTGATATGGTTTTAATTGGAATGTTTTAAATTAATGGGCCAAATTTATTTAATTATTTTAAATTTATTTTAACTTTTGTATATAAAATGTTTTATTTTTTGGCTGTTCACAGCCCTGAGTCCGAAAGGAGAAGGGCAGTATAGAAATTTGAATAAAGATAAAGATAAAGATGTTTTTGATGCTAGGTGTCCATTTTAAGTTTTATGAAGAGTGGGTTCACCAATAATTTCTAAATTATTCCATCTGTGGTAGGAAATGGTGCCAGATACATGGCACATGTAACTCCATTACCATGTGAGCTGCACTGGTCACCAATGTTTCTGGGTGCAATTCAAGGTACTGGATGTCACCTTAGAACCCAACCTGGCTTTGAACCAGGTTAGCTGAGGGATCATCTTTTTCCAAGAGTTTCTATTCATCCAATTTGATCCAGCAAACTGGGTTTGCTGCAAATACCCTCAGCCAAAAAGTATCAATTGACAGATACTAAAAGACAGGCCTTTTCTGCTATATCCCCTCCAGTGGTGAAATCTAAAAATTTTCCCTACCGATTCTGTGGGCGTGGCTTGGTGGGGGGTTCCTGTGACTGAGTGGGCGTGACCAACTTAATGTCACTCACAGCCATGCCCACTCAGTCACATGACAACCACCCCCACCAAGCCACCCCCACAGAACCCAGCAGGAAATTTTTTAAAATTTCTATTTTCTATTCTAAAACCCTATTTTCCCCTGTCGCGAGATGCCTGCAGCTGCAGCCTCTTTTTTTCAGTGCGCTTATTCTGCTGAAAGATGCAGTGGCTGCAGGCTTCTTGTAGCTAAACTTACTGGAGCCATGCTTCTTAAACGCGTGGGGAGAGGGACAGGCCTGGCCGTACTACCGCGGAGACTGTGGCACTTTCCTTCGGCCTGGGCAGCAGTGCTTACCCAGCTGGGTTAGTGCAGGCAGCCCTTCATCTTACCAAAAACCAGGTTGGCACACTTATAGTCATGTGGGTGGCCAGAGCAGGACATGGCGCAGGCAGAGAGGCCAATGCAGGCCCCGCTGAGGCTGCCCTGCTGAGCAATCACAGTGCCTCCGCAGCAACTGGTGCACTGCAGCCGTCTTGCCCGCCTTCACCTCCATGCCCTGCCTGGCTGTACAGTGTGCACACATCCACCTGCCCTCCTGAAGCAACCCCACCACCATTTGCTTTAATTTCATGGTGGGAGAAGGAAGAAAGCGAACAGTGCCACTGCAGCACATGCAAAACGCTCCCCTTCTTAAACGCACACTGTGTTCTGCCCCAGCTATGGACCACAAAGAACGCAGCACACACAAAGTCCGTACAAACCTTAGTTTACTAATTAAGGAGTACTAATGAGCTTTCTTAGTAGTTGTTCAAACACAAGTACAGTTTAAATCAGTCTTTTCTGAACAAAGGCTGTTAATTTAACTTCATTAACAGCCGACAAGAGTCCAAGGAACAATAACTCAATTCTGAGGCACAGTCTTTCAGATAACTGTAAACTTACTGTGGCTGGCAGAATGCCGAGAAGCAATTTGCAGGAAAAATGACAAGGGAGAAGCAAAAGCCGATCAGACGTTTCGGGAGTCAATACGCAAAGGAATATGAACGAAGTTGTTTTCTGTAAATTGCCTCCGTCGTTGTCATTCCTTAAATAGGCTAGGGGAGTGGCCAATTAGCCCCAAGCCTTACTCTCGAGGAAACTTCCTCCTGAGGAGCCATTCCTGCCTTTTGGCAGCTCTGTACACCCATGCATTGAGAAGAGGCTCCTCCTCTTCTTCCTCTTCACTTATGAGAGCTTCTGGTGGTTCTGAAGGCCCTGGCTGAATCCCGCCTCTGGCACCAAATCTCCAGCCTCCTTATTGTCTGACTCAGGTGCCAGCTGCACAGGCTGCTGGCGAATCTCCACACAAACCTCCTCACTGTTGGAATCAGCTACCAGGTGCACAGGCCACTGGCGGGCCACAACACACTCTTGCCTGCTGTGGCTGATGAAAGTGAACGGCAGCACCACAGTGGTGCTCCAGGAGGGCAGGCTGTGGCCACAGACTTCCTGGGGCTGCTGCATATGCATACATGCATGTGCTGTGGTGGCGCCATTCACTTCCTTCTCCTGCTGCGAAATGAAAGCTAACCGTAGAGGGGTTGCTTCGGGAGGGCAGGCGGACATGTGCACATTGTGTAGCCAGGCAGGGAGGGAGAGAAGTGGCAGCAACCCCTTCCAAGCGCAGCGCACGGAGGCAAAGGTGTGCAAGACAGCCACGGTACGCCTGTTGCTGTGGAGGCACTGTGATCGCTCAGCCAGGATGGCCTCAGTGGGGACTGCATTGGCCTCTCTGCCCATGCCATGTCCCAGTCTGGCTGGTCATGTGACTATAAGTGTGGCGAGATGAAGGGCTACCCATACTGGCTTGGCTGGGTAAGCACCACCACCCAGACCAAAAGGAAAGTGCCGCAGACTCCGCGGTGATGCGGCTGGGCTTGGCCCTCTCCCCATGCAGGGGGCTGCTGCCCTGCCGGCCACTGGAGGCTTCTTTGCCTCTCGCTCCGGGTCTTTGCTGACGGGAAGTGGCGCCACAGCCAAGCCTCCTTCCCCCAGAGTGCCGGATTCTGTGGGCCAAGTTCTGAGAGTGGCACCAGTGGTCAAAGACAGCAGGCAGGTCGCTGGGTGGAAGCCAGTGGACTGCTTCAGAGCCCCAAGCCCTGTGGAGCTGGCACGGGAGGCACCCAGGCCTTGGTGGAAGGCAGCCTTTTCTGCAGCATCCCCCTCCCGTCTTTGGATCACCCTGCAGTGGAGCCTCTGCCTTTGGAGTAACGGGGTGGGCGCATGTGCAGCAGCCTAGAGATGTCTGCTTGCCCTCCCGGAATACCGCCACCATCCCTCTCAGCCCTAGCTCAGCTTCTCTGTTTCCACCAAGGGCTGCCCACCCACCCACTGGCCGGGCCAGGCTGGTCCCGACCTTGGAAGGCAAGAAGGCATGGGGGAATGCCGGGAAGACAGCATGGAAGGCAGGCAAGCATGGCAGGGCTGCGGGGAAGGGAGTAGGTTGCTAGCTCCCTTCCCTGCAGTCCTGCCATGCTGGCCTGCCTTCCCCGTGGTCTTCCACTTGCGTGACTTCGCAAGCTGGCCATGGGGATGCCAGGAAGGCCACGTGGAAAGCAGGTAAGCACGACAGGACTGCGGGCCACGGAGGGCAGTTGTTGCCGGTTCGGCGAACCAACCCCAATCTCTGCTACCAGTTTGCCCGAACCGTCCAAACTGATAGCATTTCACCCCTGATCCCCTCCATTGTAGAATATTCTCTCCTTAGAAATTAAAATGACCCAACTCTGTTGATCTTTGCTAAGGCTTTAAGAATTTGGCGGTGTACCAAAATTGTGTTCAGGGCTCAATTTCGTGACTTTAATATTAGTTGGTTAATTATTTTGGTGCCTGTATGTATTTATTGTTTGGATGTTTTTATTGTTTTACATTGTTTTAACTGTTTTATAGTTTCAGAATTGTCAGCTGCCCAGAATCATTTGGCTCAGATGATTGGCTACAGAGATTGATTGAATAAATAAAGACATAATTGGTACCAAACTCTCCTTAGAACAGTGTAGATACTAGCACATTAAAACTTTAATGGATAATATTTCCAGTCTCATTTATTTATAATTGTGAGCTCAAGGTATATAATTCATCTCTCATAAACTGCTATCCGAATAGTTGTGCACTTTGCCATTTACTCCACACATTGACTAATTTCAGTCTCTTCAGCAAACTGAATAATTATGGACCAGGCTGCTGAAAATACCCCACTACTGCCAATTTCCACAATACTCTTAGTTGGAATTAAAAGCAATAATAGTCTAATAACTGGGAATCTGGCAGAGAAAGCATTGCATGGGAAGAGGGGGCTACTGTACATTATGTACCATTTGAAAATACTATTGTAGTCTGAAAGGGTTTAAGTTCCATTTGTTTGACATAAAGTAAAAATATTTATTATAAGAAATACTCACACATTCACCACTTTTGCAGAATAAGACTTATGTATCCAAGGATAAAGTGATTTGTTTACTTATGTATTTATTTGTTTAATTGTTTCTTTATTTGCCCCCCCATCTCATGATCAAGCTACTCTTTTATATTTTGGTTTTATATTGCAGGGGAGGGTGGTGTGAAAACTTGTGAACAATCCATATAATCTCTGAATTAGAAGATCAGAAGACCTTGAGTTCTAGTCCCACTTTAGGCACAAAGCCAGCTGGGTGACCTTGGGCCAGTTCCTTTCTGTCAACCCTGGGAAGGAAACAATGGCAAACCACTTCAAAATTTTGCCCCCCCCCCAAAAAAAAAACCAACAGGAACTAGTCCCAGGCAGTTACCAGAGCTCAACAGTGCTCAAAGATGCATACACTGGTGCACATGTGCGCGCGCACACACACACACACACACACACACACACACACACACAGAGAAATATATATATAATCCAGTACTCACTTTTTCACTAATAAATTCATTTTTATACCCCTACTAGCTTTCATTGTTGTAACTTTTAGCAAAGTATATAGAAAAGCTATGCAGTTATTAAAATCATGGAGAACTTATACTTCTCTTGATGCTGATAACCACAAGTTCTAGTTTCTTTTTCTCTTGACAATGCTGATGGATTGCTGAGAGTTATAGCTCAGCAAAATCTTTCTAGATATCTCTGCTGGATAAAAGCATGCAACTAGACTTGCTTTACTTCAAGAAGGTGGTTTCCTCACTTCCTATGGATCGTTCCTTGAGGAGAACCATCAAATCTCATGCAAGGACTACATCAGGATTTTCTCACTTTGGAAAACTAACATAGAATTTCCCACTCCTATGAGAGTTTACTCATCCTAGTGAATTCATTGAGGCTACTTATAAACGTGTGCATTTAGGATCACGGCTTTTTGAATTGATGCCCAATTCTTTCCCTCCTTTATTAAAGCTTATTAGAATGATTCAAGAGTAGTCACACCCTTTCATCCAAGCTACGCCATAGCATTGCTATGAATAAAAAAATTGAGACCTCTGTAAAAGCCACTCTTTGCTTCTGGAGGCCAAGTAGGATATACTGTACATTAAATAATACAGTATCTAATTTAGTGGAGCTGCTGAATTCAATCAGTGGTGATCCATATGCTGCTTATCTGCTGATTGGTCAAGGACAATCCTGTACTTCGAACCAACTTTCCCACCCACCAGTGGACTCAGTAGAAACAATTTAAGAACAACTTTTGAAGGAAGTAAAGGTTTCTCAGTTAAACTCATCCACCCCCCACCTCCCACCCCTAGGTCCCTGAAGTCTAATACTTTTATTTCCTCTGCCTCCTATCCCATCTTTTGGAACTTGATGATTTGTCATCATTTCTGGAGCAACTGCAACATGGTTTAAGCCTGCATTTCAGCCAGGCTTTGCAGACATGAAAGTCCAACATATCTGGAGCACACCAAGTTGGGGAATGTTGATTTAAACTTTAGTTGGGAGAACTTGTATTCATGTTATGACAGCATATGTTGTTCAGTAAATCCAGTATAAGCAAGTGTGTGTAGGCCTATCATACACAGTCATACTCAAAATACCTTTATATTTTGGAGGACATATTTAGGCATACAGTGATGGTGTCCTTGTTGAATAGACTTATGAATGAACAAATAATTGGGTGGAAAGACAGATCTCTGCTGCCCACCTCCTTAACAGGTGAAGATCGGTGAAAAGTGACCCTTTGGTGTTGCTAAATGACCGAGTCCTTGAATCAATTTTGGTTGTTTCAATCTCCCTTCATTCCATTTCCAAAATGAGCAGAATGTTCTACTTTCTCCAAGGTTTCCAATGGACTCACAAATCAGTGTAAAGTATATAGAAACAAGTTACAACTTGAAGACTTCACTAGCTTCCTCCATAAATCTATGTATTTAATCTATTCTGATTTAGCTCTTTTGAGCTGAAAGAAACCAGGATCTTGGAAACAGGTAGCATTAAACTGAATAAGGTTACTTCGGAGTGGCCATGTACTGTTAAGCATCCAGTAGCTGGGCAATCACCTCCTGCAAACCTTTCCAGATTGGGTCTCTCCCAGACTGCAGCTTTTAGGATTCCCATATTATGTTGCTCTTCATCTTTTAGAATGCCTGAGGATTATGGGCCCTTGTGCCCAAGGCGATCTGGAAGGTAGTAAATCGGGAAGGCTACAGCTACACAGTGAACTATCTCCCGTCTCTCCATCAGCTTTTTGAACCTCCTCGCAGATAATTCTATGTATCAGAAGGATCATGTTTAATTTTCTTTTCGGCCTTTGTCCGCCTTGGACAAGACAGGAGTCGCCTCAGGGCATCCAAGAACCGCGATCCTCCTCCGTGAAAGGATCGGTCGGTCCACGATCCCGCCGCGCTCTCCACCTCGCTCGGTCCCTCCCTGTCCTTTTGACAGACACCGCCGCGGGCTTCGCAGACCGCCGCGGCCCCGGAAGCTGGATACGACAATGCTACGATGTTCGCAGACTGAGCTAGCCAAAGGGGAAACATGAGAAGACGCGGCTATTCACGTTCCCGGGCTAGGGCGCTCCGGTCTGGACAATAAAGACGAGCAGCCTCCGCCGCCGCGGGGCGAGAACTCTCGCGAGCGGTGTGCGTGCCGAAAGCGTGTGGCGGGAGCTGGGATGGGAGAAGGGAAGAGCGGAGCCAAGCAAACCAACGAACAAGCACGCAGTCAGACCGAATCCCGGCCCCGCAGCAATCGCAGCTCCCAACAGCCGCCAGGTACTGACCGCTGGAGGCATCCGCGGGAATGGGAGAGGACGCGCGCGCGCTTGTCGAGCTTGACTTGAACCAAGGCAACGGGAGGGAAGGGGCCCTTCCCCGCAGACATACCTCAACCTCACCTTCGGACACCAAAGTGGTGCTTCTGTCCCGGCAACCTCTCGCCGCCCCGGTTTTCTTTCAGTCTTCCTTTTGCAAGAGATAATGGCTCTGTCCGCAGCTGGTCTCTCTCTCTCTTGCGGTTCCGACAGGGGAAAGAGAGCGGGAATCCTGGCAGGGCGCTGGGGCTACAGGTGAAAAAGGTCGCTAAGGTTTTGCCGTTCCAAAGGGAGAGCTAATGTGTCCGCCGGCCGTGTCCATCACGTCCGCGGTCTTCGTAAGCGCTTGGTTTCTTCTCCACCGCTCAGCAGTCCCGCTCGCCTAGCGCGCGCGCGACTTCTCTCCCTGCTCCCTGTTGAAATGAATCGCGTCCTTCAAGGAATGAGCGCTTTCTCTGCCCAAAAACAATATTAATGAGAATACAGTCCGGACGCCTTAGGTGCCAGAAGGATTCTCCCCCCGCCACCCCGCCACCTACACACACACACCAAGTTATTAAGATTCATAGTAATAGCAATGACAGGCTATGAGTACTAGGTACGCAAAAGATCCTAAGGGAAGAGAGCGTTTTTATTTTTGCCTTTTCCGTTTGCTGAATGGGGGGCAGGTCCGGCGCTTGATCTCGTAAACCCATTGCCACTAGTGGTCCAAGTGAACTGCGCCTTGTCCCATTTGTGAGCGGAACTGCCGCATCTCTAATTAGGCGAGTTTGGGACGCGCGGACCCGCAGGAGAGTCAACCGAGGCGAAGCATCCTCCCTTAGGCGCCATCTGTTCTCCAGAGTTGCGCATCCGCATTTCTGCGAAAGTTGGTGGGGCCTGGGCGAAGGAGCGCTTGCCGGCAACGGGTTGATGGTATTTGCGGCGACCTTTGCGGAAACTGGGTCCCGCTGCGGGAAACGGCGGCCGCCTTTTCCTGCGTGCTATTCTCTCACTACTTTGCCAATGACCCGTGTCTTTTAAGCGCCGTCTGTATTGTGCCTTAAACAAGGAACTTGAGAAGTCTAGACACGGTTGAAGCGACTTTCACAAACTGAATGTTCTCTGGATATTTGAAATTCATGTGCTGTAAATTTTAAAATATGCGTGTTTCGGCTTAATTAATTATTCGAAACTTTTTTATATTTCGGCAGTGGCTTTGGGTCCCTGGTTACAAATTGCAATAGGATTATTATGGCCCCTTTCTCCCTCCCAAGGGACGGGCTTGTTTCTAACTTCTTTTGGCTCTGCCGGAAGGGGACCTCTCTGGTTAACCTGGAGAACGCGTGGGAACGCCTCTGTCGGGAAGAGAAGAGTCCTGCGAACGCCTGCCAGACCGTGGCCTTCGAGTGGTGGCGGCTTCAGAGGAGGAAAGGAAGGTTCTTGGGGCGCCCTCAGAGGCCAAACCAAGATGCTATCCTTTAACTTTAGGGAAAGTACCGACGGTTCAGCTGAAGCCGTCTTAATGGGGTAATTTGATGGTGCCCGTAGGCTTTTCTTTCTTTTATCTTTTTGTAAAAAGTCGCATCCCTGAGGCGTTCCCACCAGTGGAAGACCCGTGTGATGCTTAAATACGGCGGTGGACTTTGAGGTGCCAGATTCGATCTTGGGAAAAGTCCTGAGGACTGGCCTGCAGGCACCTGGGCGAGGGCTGACGACCGGAGGGGGCTGTGGGGCTCCCGAGAGTTGTTTTCTGGGCCCAGGTACACGAGCGCCGGCAGGTTCCGGTCCTCTTTTGGCCCAGTATCGCTTGTCGCCTTGCCTTGTAGGCTCTAGTCCCGCGCCGACCCGCAGAGCAGCCAGCCAGGTTGACGCGAGTCCACGGCGTATTTTTTTTCCTGCGGACAAGTCCGAAAGGAGTCTGAACAACATCCTCGCAAATATTGACAGTGGGTACTCCAAACGTTTTTGGAGTGGGGAGAAGGCGACGCGATTCCTGGAGGTGGCAAAGACTTAGTTTGGGGTGGGGAAGTTTGGGGTGGGGAAGCGGGATGGTATGGGCTGTGTGTGCTGTTGGCGCTGATCTCTTGAGTGACTTTGGTCAGCAGAGAGGCCAAAGGGAGCTCCGGACGGGAAAAACTGCCTGAGTGTGTTCTGACGAAGCGAAGGCAAGCGAAGGTAGCAAAATCTGCCAGACTAAAGGTTGGGCTGGAATTAAGGGGTGGGGGTGCAGCACCGGAGAGGGCGAGATGAAGCAGAAAAAGGCCGACGACGCCACCCGGGACTCTGCTTTCATCTCTCCGCTTTCCCCCCACCCAGAAACGTGTAGATGTAAATCTGAAGGCGCTTATTGCTTGAGCGATGCTTCGTTTTCATGTTCGTGTATTCGAGCGGGCAAGTTGACAAACTTATCTCGCCTCTCAAACGGGGCCCCTTCAAGCCTTTCAAAACCCATAACGCACGCGCGTTTCAGAAACGATTTTTCCAAGTTTGTTTGGCTGCATCTCTTTCTGCGCATCTTTTGCAGACTTCGCCCCTATTCCTCTTCCTGTCCTGACATCTCTTTGGCTGAGTTCACTCAACACGCTAAACCAGGATGCCACTGGAGGGTGGAATGGTATGTGGTTGCAGTTTCACCTGCATACGCAAATCATGGTTTGTTTAACCGCGTTTTACTAATAACTATCGTTGGTTTGCTTCACAGCGACCTTGAATATACCGATAGTTATTAGTAAGACGCGGTTAAACAAGACATGGTTTGCGTATGCAGCTGAAACTCTAATAAGCCTTATCTCTAGAAATGAGCACCCATAGGGACAGGCAACATCACGTGTCTTTCTTTTTCTGATTGGGAAGAGCCCACCTCCGCCCCCGCCTCCAGTTTCTTCCTCTAAGTAGTTTCCATCGTAGTCCGGTCTAGGTCGTCTCTTTTCTATTTCTGATGCCCACCTTCCTCTGTCCGACTGATCTTCAAAACTCAGAGGTATGTGATATTTGATCACACATTTTTATCCGTATTAGTAAATTATACGATGCGAACGCTTATGGACATGCTTCTGACCCTGTCCGGATTGATCCGGGGAGCTTGAATCAATGGCCCTATCTGCAGGATGCGAGAAAATTACCAGCCTTGGATTTATTTGACTTAACCTGTTTTCCGTAGACTGGCACGCGTTAACTTGCGGTGTGTGAATGGTGAAGGGGAGGAGGAAGTTGCGGGGTGTGGGGAACCTACCAATGGTATCCAGTGCAGGTTTCGTTTTAAACTGAAATAGCATTTGGCTACAATCCAAAAGTCAGTTGCTTGGGGCTAAATCCCACTGAATTCATTGAGTCTTGCTTTCTGCTAAACTTGCAAAGGTTGACCTTGTTTGAAGAATTTCCCATCACAAAAGTGAGATCTGTTTCCAGTGGCTTGTAGGCACGTGCATGGAATGTTCTTGGGAGCAGTACAGTAGTTTGTCTTCCTTTTTCCCCCCTGAGATTTCTTCCACACACACACCCCTTATTTCTCAGCCTGCAGTACTGGGATTTCCCCGTAGTCTCCCATCCAAGTACTAACAAGATCTGATCCGGCTTAAGTTCGAATGTAGACAAGATCAGATCTAAACGTGTCCCATATCTTTCTGTAGGTGTTCGCATTTACGGTCAAGAAAATTTTAAACCCGGTTGTTTAATTGAATAACTATATTCAATTTTAGCCTTGTTTTTTTCCTAATTTGCATCGAGAGCATAGCTGAATATTTTAGGCTTGGGAGAGATGTATTTGCTTGGTATACAGAATCCTCGAGTGGTTTAAAGCACACAGGAGAAAAAGGTCCCATGCATTCATAAGTCCATTCACACACCGCAAGTTAATGCGTGCGAGTCTATGGAACACAAGTTAAATCAAATAAATCCAAGGCTGGTAATTTTCTCGCATCCTGCAGATAGGGCCATTGGTTCAAGCTCCCCGGATCCATCCGTTCAGGGTCAGAAGCATGTCCATAAGCGTCCACATCGTATAATTGCATTTACACGAGATTTAATGCGTGTGCATTCTCAAAAGTAAGGAGGGCAAGCACATCCTGGTTTGGAGGATGCTCAGGATTGCCTTTGTTTTTCTAAACCTCCATCAGAGTGGTGGAGCCTGCTGTTTCTGTTCTTTTCCTCGGAACAACAGTTTAGATCCTAGATCTGTTAGTGGTCTTGCAAGAAAAAATAATGCACATTTCGGCAGAAACTTCCCCAACCATTTGTGCTTATAAGAATTTGTTCATTTCTTAGAATGGCCTCCCTCCTTTTCTGGGCAAACAGCGCTTGAGGCTGCTAAGAGTAATAAAATATAGACCATTATCCCATTTTATTAGTAAACAATTGGGGGGGGGGCTAATAAAATAAATAAAAACATAAAAACAAATAAATGTGTAAGTTAGGCAAAACAAGTTCCCAACCTTGCATTAGCAAAGCGGGCACCTCCATTGCAATATCTATCTGCTTCTCAGGCAAAGAAAGAAAGAAATTTCAAATTTGTATCAGATGTAATACTTGGATGAGAAAACACCAGGAAATCTGGGCTGTAGATTGGGAAACAAACCAACAACAACAACAACAACAAAAAGGTTATAGAAAAAAACAGTAACAAACTATTTTTGAACAACATGGAGACGTCGCAATCCTGCTGGAAAAGAGCTGTTTGTCTCCCCTTTGCCAGACCGATCTTTCTATGTGTACGTCTCTCTCTCTCTCTCTCTCTCTCTCTCTCTCTCTCTCTCTCTCTCTCTGTGTGTGTGTGTGTGTGTCTGTGTCTGTGTGTGTCTGTGTGTCTGAGAGGAATAGTCAAATTATTGCTAAAACTCTCTCTGGCGAGTCCCTCTTTCGCTTGAAGAATTGGTCCTGTCACTAGGGGGCGTGCAGACAGGTGTAAAGGAGGCGGGGAACGGGACCGGCCGTGCGCTAGCTGGGAAGGGGAGCCCCAAGACACCCACATCAGCTACGCCCTCCTGGCCAAGCCGCCTGCCCCTCCAGACGGAACTTCCGTCTCTCATTCGCGGACAGGACGGCAAATTAAGCAGGTGATGCTGGGTTTTAGTCTCCGATTCGGTGGAAGAGAATGATGCTACAAGGGATGGAAATAGCTCGGTAAAAGGAGGCGAACTCCGCAGAAAGCCCTTAAAAACCTCATAAACGCACACCGAGGTTAGAATCGGTCACCAGTACAGCAGAGCCGCCTTTCTGATTGAAGCGCGCCGCGTTTCCATCTCTCTCCGAGCAGTAAGCCTTGCTTGGAAGAGGCGCAACTTTGCGCCTAGATTCGTTTTTCGCTCTGGTCAAACCGGCCACGAGATGGGTTGGTTGGCGGGACGTGTGATGGGGGTTTGGGTTTAGCGGGAGCGTTTCGAAGAGCGACTGATGCCCGCTCTTCAATACCGACGATTTTTCGATCGCCCTTCTCTCCAGCCTCTTGGCGGAGGGTTCAAGGGGCGCGCGCTCCTTCGGTAGCCCTGACGGCTACTGCAGCTGCTGCTGGAGGCTCTCCCTTCGCGAGAAAGTTCTCGTCCTTGATCTCGTTGGTCCCCCTCCCTTCCCCCGCGATGCGTTCGGTGATGTCCCGGACTCCGAGTAACACGAGGTTTCTCCCTTGCAGCGCGCGCCTGTCCCCGCTGACCGGAACTGCCTGCCCGCACCCAGCTGGCCTGCTCTCGCCTGAAGGACGTTGCCATCCGCCAGCCATGAACACCATCGTCTTCAACAAGCTGAGTGGCCAAGTGCTCTTCGAAGAAAGTGCCAAGGAGCACGAGAGAAACAGCAGCCGGCCTTACGGACCGGTCTTAGAGGTCACCCCTTGCCCGGAGGTCCTCCTGCCGGACCGTCCTCCCAATAAAGACAACCTCACGGTTCGCCATAAGAAGACTGGGTAAGCACCTTCAGGCTGCTAGATCAGGGCTTGGAAGGCAGGTGGGAGGAAGGGAGGTTTGCCTGGACAGGAGAAGTGAGAGGCTGGAGCATCAGTTGAATTACATTCTGGGGTTGCTGTCCATCTCCACCTGCCTTTGCTTTTCCTATCAGGGGCCTTGGGTGAATGATCCAACCAACCCAACACTTACACCCTTTTGGCAACACCTTAACTTCCAAACGTTTCTTTTTAGACTCAACTCAGGTTTACTTAAATATTGTTCCACTGAATTACTTCCACACACTTTAAAAAAACACAGGCATGTTTGGAAGATGAAAATCCCACTGATAGGCTGGGCAGCTGGCATTGTAGCAACTGTGAAGCTGATATGAAATAGTGGTTTGCTGGAAACCATCAGCTACCTAAGTATTGTGAGAATAGGAAAAAATTGTGCCAGGATAATGACTGAAAATTGAAGTGGCTAAGCATTTACCTAGGAGAGAGAGAGAGACCTCACTGGGATTTATATCTGAGCAAACTGATGTTGCTGAAAATAACAACAACAATAACAATAATAGTTTGAAAAGTAAGGAAACTAGCACTATCTATTAAACAGTTTTATATTTGAGAGGCAGCTAGAGACAATAATCAATACAGTGTCAATTAATTAATACAGAATTCCTTTGGTTGTAACTATTTTAACCATGCAAAGCAAATTTACTGCTGTTTATGATTGCTTTTCAGGTGATGGATAATATGTGTTTATGGGCCTTGCAAATTTATTCAGACTTTCTTTGGTTTTTAAGGAATGCTTTTGTAAATTATTTTGCAGTTGACTGCCACAATGGTTATTGTGTTCACATGTAAAACCTAATCTATCTGTTGTGCCTACATTAGGCGTCCAAAGGAATCAACATTTGCCCCTTTTGTTCAGAAAGAAGCATAAAATGGGTGGGTGGGTCAGTTGATGGTTGGCTCAGTGGCTAAGACACTGAGCTTGTCAATCAGAAAAGTTAGCAGTTTGGTGGTTCAAATCCCTAGTACAGGTCTCCTGCGTGGACTATATGACCTCCAGGGTCCCTTCTAACTCTGTTACTGTTACCTTTTCCACAAGGACATTCATTAGAGGATCATCGATATCTTCATGAACAAAATGAGACAAGTCTAAGAGTAATGCACGTAGATCAGAATGCTCATTTCTGAGAAATATCTTCATCAGAAATTTAAGGGATGTCAAAAAGGAAGAGGAGATTCTTTTTCTCTGAAATGAATAGTTAAAAATCACATCAAGTTTATACTTACAAAATATTTAAGGTTATCAGAAGAATGGCTGTGCTGTGCTGAGATGCTACTACCAACTGATTCATATAGAATTACATTTCAACAATAATAGTAACAAGTAAAAAAGACCAAAAATAAATTTAAAAAGGGAGAAGAAGGCATGGGGTGGGGGGCAGGGAACAAGCACTGTTTGAAGGCAGCATCTTTGGAGGAAAATAGCATTACAGGATCAAACTCCAAAATTTTAACCAGAAACTGGCACCAGTTTGGAAGGGCAGGTTCTGATATTTTTTGGGTGTTGTGAAAAGGCCAAGTCCAGTTGCTTGATTTGTGTACTTGCATGCCCATCTTCTCACTGGGGATACCAAATGTCCTGGACTGGTTTTGAGGGGAGAGCAAACCTGCCCCTGATTATAATCTGTTTCACTAATGATTCTCTTTTGTGTCCTGATTTTGGATACAGTGGATCCAAACTTACGTAAACTTGCCTCTGTGTAAATTCCATGGAACTTTATTCAGTAAAGCTTCTTTCCATGAAGGGGGACTGCATATGGTTAGGCTTTACATTAATTAAACAGGACATGCCTAAAAAAACAGCACATGCCTGAGAGACGAGACAAAGTTGTTCATGTCTTCCATTGGATGAACTTCTGTTGGGATAGGAATGTACAAGCATCCCATCAGGCAAACATTTATCTTTGCCTAGACAAAAATCCAGAGTGCAATATTATCTATCCATCAGCCATTATTTATATCTAGAATACTAATTGCTTATCAGTACCGGGGTGTCTGCAAAGGTCAAATTTAATTTCATTTAAGATTGGCCAAGTGCATAAATTATTGTCACGTGCTCCCCTTAATAATTAGTCATAAACCAATGTAAGACTTTTGGAAGTGGGAAGGAAGTTATTATCCGAATATCTTGAATAGTCAAATGTGTAAAAATTGCTTGATCTCAAAACCAGGTCCCATTAGCCACACTTGGTTAAACCAAGTTCCTCACTTTGGGGAATTGGCTGCCCTGTTTTGGAATTGTGAGAATATGCTGGAATGTTTTCACAAAATAATTCTCAAGAGAAGGTTTGCCCCGAGATAAACAATATGCAAAATATTTGTGTTGTGTTATCAGAAAGCAAGAATAGTTAGGTTGCTTCCCATCACACTCTCTTGTCCTGCAAATTGATCTCAGCTTCCTAGTTCATGTCTGGGGCTCATAGCCAAACTGAGACTTGGCTTTGTAACATCTTCTCCCAGGTCCTGGACTCTTCATGCCCCTCTGATTATATATTTTCCAGTTGGCTTTGGGAGTTTTGATCTGAGGTCAGCTGTCTTCTTTTAAAATACAAGTAGAAGCAACTGGAGAAAGGGATGTGTGTGTGGAATTTAATTCTTTATCTCCTGCTCCAAACTAGGAAAACTTTTCCTATGAAGACATTGTTGATCTTGGGAGGACATCCCCTATTTTTACCTACCATAATAGAGCCATCTACTGTCCTCAGCTTGGCTCACAGTGTGTTCAACAAGCATATTATATAGTGCAGCTGTGAAAATGAAGACTGTAGAAACCACTAAAACCTTGGGTACACCCTTTAATACTAAATATTAACTGTCATGCCAAGGAAAGGAGAATGTATTATGTATAGAAGAGTGATATTGACTGTGTATAATTAAATTTAACTCTAGTTATAATACATGTTTTTCTCTGGTCCAGGATAGTTTTGCTACTCTTATTCCTGCTCCTACCTTGGCTTCCAGTGCATGACTCAAAGACTACATGGCTGCTTAGCTGCCCTGCCTGCCTACCAGATTGTGAACTCTAAAGCAGCAGTAGAATAATGACTGAAAATAAACTAGGTTTCTTTACAAAAGCTCATTCAGAGAAAGCATTCATTTTAGATTTGGTAGATTTTTAACCTTGCCTTTCTTGTACCAGGTTTTATTTTAGTTAAGCACAGGTTAATTTAGGTCCAGTTTGCTTTAAGCAGCACATGGTCCATGATGTAAATTACAAAAATGGTGTGCCTGGAAATTTACGTGTGGTCTCCCACTGAGACAGATTTGCCTAGTTTCAAATATATATGAAAATGCTCAATTGCTTAAGGAAAAGTGGAGAAGATGAAACTGTCCCTCTGTACAGGGTTGTCAAACAGTGGTGGGTTTCAATTTTTTTTACTACTGGTTCTGTGGGTGTGGCTTGGTGGGCGTGGCTTGGTGGGCGTGGCAGGGGAAGGATACTGTAAAATCTCCATTCCCACTCCACTCCAGGGGAAGGTTACTGCAAAATCCCCATTTCCTCCTGATCAGCTGGGACTTGGGAGGCAGAGGATAGATGGGGGCGGGGCCAGTCAGAATTTTTACTACCGGTTCTCCGAACTACTCAAAATTTCTGCTACCGGTTCTCCAGAACTGGTCAGAACCTGCTGAAACCCACTTCTAGTGTCAAACTAGATTTCATTGAGGCCTGCATCAGGGTTGTGTTTGACCTTGTTGGGGGGGGGGGGGGTAAAGTGGGTGTGGTCAGGGTGGGTGTGGCCAACTCGACATCACTCATGTCAGAGGCAGCTGTGGTGGCCTGAGCACTCTGCCAGCAAAAACGGTCTCCCAAGCTCCGTTTTCAGCTACCACAGCTGTGATCATCAGAGCCTTCTTTAACCTTTTAAAAGCATTTTTTTACAACTTATTAGCCCTGATAGGTTGTAAAAAAATGCTTTTAAAAGGTAAAAAATGGCTCTGACGATCGCGCACCACAGCTGTGATTATCACAGCCTTTTTTAAACCTTTTAAAAGCAATTTTTACAACCTATTTGCCTGAATAGGCTGTAAAAAAATGCTTTAAAAAAGTAAAAAATAAAAAGTTGGCCACGCCCACCCAGTCACATTACCCACCACCACCACCAAGCCACACCCACAGAACCAGTAGTAACAAATTTTACATCTCACCACTGGCCAGATCTAAGCATCCCGCAGGCCAGATCCAGCCCCCGGGCCTTGAGTTTAACACCCCTGCTCTACACCAATGTTTTTGAAGGTCAGCAACTTTATGAAGTATGGTCTTCTGCTCTCAGAATTCCACAGCATACTACCTAGGGAATTCTGGGAATTGAAGTTCACACAGCTTTAAACTGCTGAGATTGTGAAATACTATCCTACATGTCAGTGGTGAAATCCAATTTTTTTTTACTACGTGGGTGTGGCTTGGTGGGCATGGTGTGGCTTGGTGGGCGTGGCTTGGTGGGCGTGGCAGGGGAAGGATACTGCAAAATCTCCATTCCCACCCCACACCTGAGGGAAGGAAATTGAAAAATCCCCATTCCCTCCCCAATTTGGGGCCAGCCAGAGGTGGTATTTGCCAGTTCTCCAAACTACTCAAAATTTCCTCTACCGGTTCCCTGAACTGCTCAAAATGTCCACTACCGGTTCTCCAAAACCTGTCAGAACCTGCTGGATTTCACCACTGCTACACGTCCCCATTATGGAGGCAATTATTAATAAGCCCAGTCATCTCCCATTGATTGTATGGGTTTGGGAGTAAGATCCACTTACTGTTATTAGTGTTGTCTGTTGGATTGATACTAATTCATGGGCAATTCTTTGTGCTTTTGTGCTCCCCTCTTGCTGCTTCTACTGGGATGGATTGCATCCTAATAGTATCCATATTGCTAGATGCTCAGGGTAGTAGATCCCTTGTTTAAAGGTAGAATTGAAAGAACAGTGCAGGAGAGAGTGTTGATTAAGCCAACATTTTACTCTTCAATGCCCTGGAAATAATGGGATGGCAACTTCTGACATTTTCTCCAACATGACTGAAAAGGTCTACATTGGAGAAGATTGCTGAAGTTGCTTATTTTGGCTGCATCTCTATCCCAGTGGAGAGAAAAGCTAAAGGCTTGTGTCAAATACCAAATGTTTTCTGTTAGCAAACACTGTTTTGTCTGCATTTTCTTTTCTTCTCAAATCCCCCTTCCAAGGTCAGGCAACATTTTAACAGCTTCCTTACTTGAGAAAGATCTTTTATCTTCATAAGAAGTTGAGATAGTATGCAGGCCAGAACTGGACGATGGTATTTAAATTATCAAAGCCTCCAATTTGGCAATTCCTTTTTTTCTCCATCCCTTGGGGCTGAGTTTTGCTCTTGCTTTACATGCTTATATATTTGCTTTCTGCAATGTTATTTTGATTTTATGAATGTGTGGAGAACTATCAAAACTGTTATAGCTAGTCAAGATGGGTTTTTTTTTAATACAGTTAGAGAGGTAAACATGTTAAGGAATAAACAAGCTCCTCTCTGCTTATTCTTCCATAAAACCTGAATAAATGATTATGCATACTTGTAAATCCACACTCCCTCATATGTCTGTATTTGTGGGCTGCTCTGAATGCCTTTAGATCTTTGTTTAAAGAACTGTGGCCTTCATGCCTCAGTTGGCCCATATGTCTCAGAGATCCTTTTGGGAAATATTTGGAATCAATTGACCTTTAGTTTAACCAGCAGGGCTCTCCTTTATGTTGCTTGTAATTATCATTGATCATGTACAATGACAAGAATATGTTAGAAAAGGCTCTAGAGTATATTCCCATTTATCATTGTGACTTCTAGGATGGTACTGATAATCCAGCTGAAGTTGGAATTATTGTAATCACATTCAGTGGTGGAATTCAAATATTTTTGCTACCGATTCTGTGGGCATGGCGTAACTTGGTGGGCATGGCTTGGTGGGTGTGGCAGGGGAAGGATCCTGCAAAATCTTCATTCCCACCCCACTTCAGGGGAAGGATACTGCAAAATTTCCATTCCCACCTCATTCTGGGGCCAGCCAGAGGTGGTATTTACTGGTTCTCTGAACTACTCAAAATTTCTGACAGCAGTTCTCCAGAACCTGTCAGAACCTGCTGAATAGCACCCCTGATCGCATTCCTGTGAAAAGACAGTTGCTTGACAGCAATAAGACATTCCAAACCTAAGAAGCCAAAAGAGACAAAACCAATGGAGCTGAAATTCAGGGTGGCTGTATCCATAATTCTCAGGAGTGGGTTCTACTTACCTTTACTATCGGTTCGCATCACTCACGCATGCATTCGCATGCGCAGATCACATATGATGATGTCTGGGTCAGTGGGCAGAACCTCCCGCTGGTTTTACTACCGGTTCTTGCGAACCAGTCTGAACCGGGGGCAACCCATCACTGATAATTCTGCTGTATCCATATTCAACCCCTAGCAAGAGAAAACTTGGAGGGAGGGGAGAAGGGAAGCTCCTATTCACAAAAAGAATGATGTACTATAGATACAAGAAGTCCTCAGTTTACAACAGTTCACTTAGTGACCATTCAAAGTTACAACATCACTGAAATATGTCATGTTTTTCACACTTACAACCATTTTAGCATCCCCATAACCACGTGATTTACATTTGAATGCTTGACAATTGGCTCACATTTATGCCAGTTGCAGTGTCCAGGAGTCATGTAGTCACCTCCTGACAAGCAAAGTCAAAGGGGAAATCAGATTCACTTAACAAGCATGTTATTAATTTAACAACTGCAGTGATTCACTTAACAAATGTGGCAAGAAAAGTCGTAAAATTGGGCAAAACTCACTTAACAAATTTCTCATTGGACAACATACATTTCGGGCTCAGTTGTGGTTGTAAGTTGAGGACTACCTGTAATCCTCCACTTATGATCACAGCTGGGACCAGAATTTCTATTGCTTGGCAAGGCAGTTGTGAAGTGAGTTTTGTCCCGTTTTATGACTTTACTTGCCATATTTGTTAAGTGAATCAGTGCAGTTATTCAATGAATCATGCAGCCATTAATGTAAATCCACATTGACTTTGTCGGAAGATGTCTGGGAAGGTCGCAAATGGTGATCACGTGATCCTTGGACACTGCAACCATTGTAAATATTGCCAGTTGCCAAGTGTCTGAATTTTAATGACGGGACTACGGAGAGGGTGAAATGGTTCCTAAGTGGGAAAACTGATCATATGTCACTTTTTAAGTGACATAATAGCTTTGAATAGTCATTAAATGAATGATTATAAGTTGAGGACTGTTTTCGTTAGAAAACAATACAATTATTTGTGTTATGGAGGGCATAAAGAGCTTAGTCTCTGGTTACGTTAGCATTAACAGGGCCTCTAATGGGAATCTGTATATGGGAAGCCATAATGTAGCTTGATTCTGGCATAGGCTATTGCTTGAGTCTTCCATTATGATTTATGGCTTAAATTTTTTCTGCTAATCCTGAGAGCTGTATATTTAACAAACCATAGGTAATGTTGCCATGTCTTAAAGTGTGCTGTGAAGCTAGCCAATACATTAAAAGTTAAATAGTCCTAAATTGTTTTGAATCACTTTTATCTTCATAGTCATAAGATAAAAGATAGGAATATAAGATAGTCCATCACACACTTAATTTGGACTATATCCTTCATAAACTTGTTTAGTACAATTGCCTTTGGATGGATTGAGTATTAAAGCCGTTATCTGAGCATTAAAATTGCTGATTAAATACAGTATTTTAAAATATAATTTTATTAATTTATTTATCTAATTTATCTAGCTACCATCCCATAAAAATAACTCCTCATGGTGTATAACAAAATATTTTATGTGCCAGGGGTATTCCATTTGAGGTGCGTTGATGTCACAAACAATGGAAAATCGTCACGATAGGTACCAGAACCTCTATAAATTCACATGCATTTATTCAAAGCCATAAATCAATTTATCCCAACCTAACATTCACCATCATGTTTAGGAGGGGTTGTAATCCAATACCCTCCTCCATTGGAAGGATAAACTAGTTGGGAAAGGCTGAATTACACCTTTAACGTTTACACTGAGTGAATAAAAGTAACTCCTTCCACATTGATTAGAGTCTATGTCTGCTGTTCTGACTTGGGGAAAGGGAGAAGCTATAGATCAGTCTTCCACAAATGGAAGCCTAGAGGTCATTTTTGCAGAACATTTGATCAGTTCCATTCTCAACCCTGGATTGGAGTAGCACATTGGGGAAACCTGATACATACAATCATGAAGAACAATTCCCTTTCATGACTCACTGATGCTCTTTTTCTTCTCCATCCCATGAGTGGTCGTATGAATGCATAGCTCTCTTCCCTTTCCTCCTGAAACCTAGGAGGCAAAGAATCTCAATATACCTCTTTCTCTCCCCTCTCTCTTACCTCATTCACAGCGCCCGGCAGAACAGTGGGAAGGTGAGACACAAGCGCCAGGCTCTGCAGGATATGGCACGACCATTGAAGCAGTGGTTGTATAAGCACCGGGATAATCCCTACCCAACTAAGACAGAGAAGATCTTGCTGGCTCTTGGCTCCCAGATGACTCTGGTCCAGGTAAGAGGAAAATACTCTGTAGACTCTGATTTAAAAAGTCTGATTGGTTGCCATCAGATGTACCAGCAAGTTATAAACTTTTTTTTATGTAATAGAAGGAGGAGGACTAATAGAGAAGAGTAAAAATGTGTTTACGTAGGAGTGGCACTCCAGAATGCTCCATCTCCCTTCAGATAATCCCATTCAGGAGGTTTGTTGATTTCTGGAAGTAAATTCTTGAAACCAGACTTGGAAGATTTACTTTCAAAAACTGCCAAACTCCTGTAAGACAGGAAAAGTTTTGGCATGTTTCAGAAGAATACTTGGGAGCTCTCTTGAACATTCTGTTCCTAGAGTGACAAATTTTGCAGGGCTGTAATAATTGGAAAGTAATATTAACCATGTTTAATTTTAGTATTATTGAGAGTATAACCCAGATTGCCATTCAAAGGTCAAGTATGATTTTCAATCTGGAAAGATACACATCTGTCCTATAACAGTTTCCCCCAATCCAGTGTCTTCCAATGGTTTTGAACAAACAACTGGAATTCTAAGTGCAGCTGGAGTGTACTTCAGCTGCTCTTTCATGTACATGTAAATTTATTTTTCTGTCCAATTAAATGGAAACCGAATACCAGCTATTTCGTTCCAAAAAAGCAGCAGCCACAAGCTTTTATCTGAATATTAATCTGATTTTATTGTTTTGCTCTGTTCTAGAAATAAGTATCTATCTACCTCTGCCTTAACACTATTGATACTGGAAGAAAGTTGGTAATTAAACTATGGCAAGAAACCATTATTGTATGAGTTAATTAAATAATTCCTCTAGAAACTAAGATAGCTTGATTTAGGCTTCCAGATGACATTTATTACATCAACATGACTGTCTATACATGTGGGACTGTAGCATCGATAATAGTGTTTGGTTGGACGGAGCTCACTTGAACAGGGTGGAGGAAATTAGGTTGGGGAATACTGCAGTAATAGTAAATCAAGTATTTGATTTCAATGTTTTGGCTTTAATTGTGATTTCTTAGCAATAACAATAGTGCTTAGACTTATATATAGCTCCATAGTGCTTTACAACCCTCTCTAAGCGGTTTACAGAGTCAGCATCTTGCCTCAACAATCTTGACTCCTCATTTTACCAACCTTGGAAGGATGGAAGGCTGAATCAACCTTGAGCCTGTCAAGATCAAACTCCTGCCAGTAGGCAGAATTAGCCTGCTTTTCTAAACACTGCGCCACCATGGCTCCTTGGGAATTTTGTTGTATCAAGTCTATTTTGAAATGGTGTATAATAAAAGCTAGGCAGTTATGGAGATATGTGTTCATTCTAATCAAACCATTAAACTTATCATTTGACTTCTTTGGCTGTTTAGGAATAAATTGGATACTCCCAGTGGTGGGATTCAGCCAGTTTGCACCACTTCAGGAGAACCGGTTGTTAACTTTCTGAGCAGTTTGAGAAACTGGTTGTTGGAAGAAATCATTAGGGCAGAGAACCGGTTGTTAAATTACTTGAATCCCACCACTGGATACTCCCATTAATTCCCCCCCACTTTTTTTTGAAGGAATTTTATTAAATGTGGTCGTTTGCCGTCTTAGCTTTTCATGGCAATATATTTCACAGAAATTAAACGGCATATTTGGTTAAGAAGAAAAATGCTTCATTTTATTGTCAATCTATCTTATTTGACAGAAGCACATGGTCTGAAAACAAACAAACAAAAAACAAACAAAAGAACTATAATAAAACGTTACAGATGCTTCTTCTATGCTTGGTCCAGCAATCCTGCATGAAGGGAAAGAAAAGGAGAGAATGAATTGTGGTTGAGATCTGATTATTGATTATAAGAAGCCAATCTTCAAGAATAACAAAGGCAAATTTCAAGTCACACCTGAATGTAGAATAATTTCTCTGCAACCACACCAACTCAAACCGACATTATTTTATCTTGGGAACTGGGTCATGTTTTAATATGCATTTGAAAAATAGTTCTCATTCCTTAAAGCTGTGCATTCCAGATGATCAAATAGTGTTGGGTGACTGACTTTAATCTAGGATTGTTAAGTGCCAGGACACTTCTGGAGTTGACCAAAAAAAGTGTTCTCATGATCTGCATTTCCTTGTCATGCATTCCATATAATAAGGTTGACCTTTTCCTTTGCATCATTCTGTCAAATTCCGTAACACGTTGTTATGTTAGTTTTATTTGGTTAAGTTGATACAGCGTTAGAGCTATGGTTTTATTTCAGTTTCAGTCAAATCTTTCTTATGATGGGATTGGTGCCAAATTGGGAGAAAAAAAATCCTCTCATAACCCACCACAGTTGATTATTGTTATTAATTGTAGCTAATTTAAATTGCAATATGAAGCCGATCTGCCTTGTCCTAAAACCCACTGAATTTAGTGGAATTTGGTGCTGGGTAAATATGAGTAAGATTGCATTAAGACTCCATAAATATGAGCATGAAGAAAAAAAATATCTCTGAAATAATTTGCCTTGTGTATAAAGGAACTCTTTATATTTGTGGTGAATCTAAAGCCCCCTGAGGACATTCCTAAAGTTATCTCTCATAGCCTCTTAGCTTTATGTCTTAGACTTAGTATAACACCCCTGGAGGTCTGTATTATGTTATTTTGGATCTTCCATCTTCAGTTTAAGTTAAAATAGAATAACAGAGTTGGAAGGGACCTTGGAGGTCTTCTAGTCCAACCCCCTGCTCAGCAGGAAACCCTATACCATTTCAGACAAATGGTTGTCCAATTTCTTTTTAAAATTTCCAGTGTTGGAGCATTCACAACTTCTGGAGGCAAGTTGTTTCACTGATTAATTGTTCTACCTGTCAGGAAACTTCTTCTTATTCTAGGTTGCTTCTCTCCTTGATTAGTTTCCACCCATTGCTTTTTGTCCTGCCCTCTGGTGCTTTGGAGAATAGCTTGACTCCCTCTTCTTTGTGGCAGCCTCTGAGATGTTGGAACATTGCTATCATGTCACCCCTAGTCCTTCTTTTCATAACACTAGACATACCCAGTTCCAGCAACCATTCTTTATGTTTTAGCATCGAGTCCCCTAATGATCTTTGTTGCTCTTCTCTGCACTCTTTCTAGAGTTTCAAAATCTTTTTTTACATCGTGGTGACCAAAACTGGATGCAGTATTTCAAGTGTGGCCATATCAGAGCATTATAGTATCAACACTAGTTACTGCATTCATTATGTGTATTATATATATATTTGAATATTTAATACAAGGGTGGAAAGTCTTTTTAATCATGTCAATTTTGCAATCTTAATACAAAGAAATTCAGAAATCATACCATGTAAATATTTTCCTATTAGCAATGCTTGTTGTTACTTCTCTTTCTGAATGTTTATTACTTCTGTTACTTCTATCAGAAGAAAATTGTATTTATAATCTCTTATCTGGGATTTGGGATTAATCAACCAAAAGAATCTAAATTGTAAGCAAAAGATAAGTTTTCTGAATCCAGCTGGGGAGGAGCTCTAATACTTTTTACTAGCCTTTTTCTTTAGCTAACAATTTTCTAGCTATAGATGCTTTTCCTTTAATCCCACAATCATATGCCAATTTATTAAATATAACTAGACACCACTGACCATGTACTAGCTTGGGACATTTAGTTAGATGGAAATCCTGATGAAGTAAAAGTAAAAGTAGACATTGTAGAGTGACAGAGAAAGCAAAGGTTTTGTATACCCTCTCAATTTTATTCACTACAAGTAAGTAAATAACTGGGTAAGTAAGTAAGTAAGTAAGTAAGTAAGTAAGTAAGTAAGTAAGTAAGTAAGTAAGTAAAGTACCACATGCATTACAAGCAAGTTAGAACATTAAGTTTCTCATGGATAACAGAATCTATTGTTTTCCCAATAATCTATTTCCCAATCATGGCATTTTAAAGGTGAGTGGGTTTCAACTCCTAGAATTTTTGGCAACGGCTATGCTGGCTGTGTAATTCTGGAAGTTAAAGTCCATATACCTGAAAATTGCCAAGGTTGGGAAACCCTAATTTAAGATGATAAAAGTAGTAAACTAGGACTTGGAGATCCAACTTCAACTCAGCCATGGAATTTCACTGAGGGACTTGGGGCCATTCCTTCAGTCAATCCTGCTCCACAGAAGATTTCTCCCTCTCTCTCTCTCTCTCTCTCTCTCTCTCTCTCTCTCTCTCTCTCTCTCTCTCTCTCTCTGTGTGTGTGTGTGTGTGTGTGTGTGTGTGTGAGAGAGAGAGAGAGAGAGAGAGAGGGAGAAAGAAAGAAAGAAAGAAAGAAAGAGAAAGAAATGATGCCATTTTCTTGTCTGAGTTCCTGGTAGGATATTAATCAACAAACAAGCAAATTGTCCCTATATTAGCTAATTTTGGCTTAATAAAGGAAGAAAGTTTCTGATAGAAGATTTTGGGGGGAAATCTGAATAGCTGAAGTGCAGCTGAATATGGTGCCTAATTCATGTAACTTCTAGACTCCCTCTTCTCCCATTTGCTTTAGAGCCAGAAACATTATACTACGAAACTACAGAACTAGAGCGGGAAGCCATATTCGACTAAAAGCCGCAGCCTATATTTATCTCACCAATTAGCCCTCAATTTGGAGGCTAGCAATTTGTCCTGCTAATTTGCAATGAATGCTGTATGTCATGTTTTCATTTGCACTATTCCCGTAGGGGTGGATTTATTTTATTTTAAATTTGGTTTTAGCCATTCCTAGGAATAAAAAAAAAAAAAGCTGAACATTCTTTCCAGAAGGAGAAATATGAATGGCTTTATTGTTGAATATGATTTGCCACAGTATGACTAATGGCTTACTTTTGAGCTTCTGGGGCTCTGGCAATATTCAGCTATGCAAAAGCATATACTGCATAGGATATAATTTACTCAGGAAGAGAGAATCACTTAGGTGAGCCATCTTCTCCCTTTCAATCATCTCCAATCTTCAGATGTCTTGAACTTCAACTCTCAAAACTTTCAGCAAAACTTTCATCCTATTATTGACCCACACATCTGGAGAACACAGTTTGGAGAAATTGCTCCTTTAGATGTTTATCCTTGTGCAATACGATCTGTAATATCCTAGTAATCTTTTCCCTTCAAAGGAGATAAAGATAGGAACGTACTTTATGATTTATATTTTAAGTATGATGTTTATTTAATGCATTGGAAAATGGGAGACCTGCCCTAAAACCACCTGAAAAATACATTTGCTGAGTAGAAACAGTTTATCATAATAGTAAATAAGAAGAAGGGAAAAAAAGCAAAACAGAATGAAGGGCATGTAAAAAAAAAAATTCTTAGGTTAATCCACACTTTCTCCAGCTTCAGAGCCTCCTGTTTTGTGAGAGCATAGTGCATTTGGCCCTGTTGCTCAGTAATTATGGGAATTGTGGCCCACAGTATTTAACATCATTCCAAGTCTGAACAGCTACAATTTTCCTAGTCCAGCTAAGAACAATTCATCCTTCTAATTTTATTTGTTCTGTTACGGCATTTTGTAACCTGCCTTTTGTTCCAAGATGGAACTAGAGGTAGCCCATACAGGATTCCTAAAACTGCTTCATCATTCTAGGTATTCATGAAATGCAGAAATTTGCTGCAGTACACACTTGCAGGCCATATCATGGAAACGGAAAATTATTTGATAACAGAGAGAGAGAGGGAGGAAGGTAGAGGTCAGCTATGTGTTTGGGTCCAGGACAATCAGGGGAAACTACAAAGTTTAAACATGTGCTTCTGGCACCTTTGGAAGCTCTGATGGACGCCCTAGTTAACAATCTGGTGGTGACTGTTGGTTTGAAACTATATGCAATTGTTTTATTTCAGGCTTTACATGCTTCTGGAATAGGACCAATTCATATGAACAGAAATGTAGTATTTTTAAGAAAGGTAGAAGCCAAACAAGAGATGGTAATGACAGTTCTGAGAAACCAATAAGTAATGCAGTATTTATCAACTCTAAATTGACTGTATTGGGTTTTTTTTGTTTTTGTTTTTTTTTTTTAAATTTGATTTATATGCCGCCCTTCTCCTCCGGAGACTCAGGGCGGCTTACAATGCGTTAAGCAACAGCCTTCATTCTTTTGTATATTTTTATACAAAGTCAGCTTATTGCCCCCACAAACTGGGTCCTCATTTCACCTACCTTAGAAAGGATGGAAGGCTGAGTCAACCTTGAGCCTTGGAGAGATTTGAACCAGCAGAAATTGCAGGCAGCTGTGTTAATGACAGGGTGCACCAAACCACTGTACTATCAAGGTTTAGTGAAACAGAATACTAAAAATAGCTCCTTGACCAACTATTGCCGTGATGGTGAACCTATGGCACACGTGCCAGAGGTGGCACGCAGAGCCCTTTCTGTGGGCATGCGCACCATCACCAGCTTCTCTTCTGGTTTTGGGTGCGCACATGTGCGCCGACCAGCTGGTCTTTGCTGGTGCCAGAGCGCCAGAAAATGGCCTCAAAATGGCCTGAAAAACAGCCAAAAGCAGCCAAAAAACAGGGCATTTTTCAGGCTGTTTTCCCGGCCTTTTCTGGATTGTTTTCAGGTCATTTTCAGGCCACTTTTCAGGCTGTTTTGGGGCCATTTCTAGGGTGTTTTTTTTGTCCAAAAAACAGCCTGAAAATGGCCTGAAAAATGGCCTGAAAATTATCTGAAAATTGGCTAAAAAGCAGGCATGTGTGTGCCGGCGCTGGTTTCCAGTGCTCCAGCGCATGCAAAGACTTACTGGCCAGCATACATGCACATGCCAGAAACCCAAAGACCAGCTGGCTGGGCGAGCACATGTGCACCAGCCACCTAGTCTTCGGGTTCCCAGCGCTCAGGCGCTTGCCCATGCATCCACATGCACATGTTCCAGTTTGGGCACTCGGTGCCGAAAAGGTTTACCAGCACTGAACAATTGCATCAAATACAGCTTTTTAAAATTTCTATTTTTTGCTACAGTGCTTGGAGTAACTACTTCTTTTCTCCTTTTCTAGGCCGTACAAATTGTGAGCTTATTTCCTTTAGTTCCTAAATAGTAAAAAATGATGATGATTTCATAATTGTTTTGATGAGGACAAGACAACATCCAAAATTCAAATATTTGGGGGCTGAAGATACTTTTTCTTAAGATAACCCTATTTCATGCTGGACTTTATTGCCTGCTGGAACACTTTGAAACAGGGAGCTGTTCATATTCATGTGAATAATGCTTGCTATTGACATGGAAATCTTGAGTGCACAAGGCTTCATTTTGGCTTTTTCCATGAAATGGAGGTGCATGCATATAAATCACGCTAGTTTTATATTGCCTGTATCAAGAGCTACGTGGATAAATCTCTTCACGTGACAGAAGATGCTTTTGCAGCTATTAAGCCAACAAATCTTTCTCTCTCTCTCTTTACTCCCCCCTCCCCAAAAATAAATGGTACAATCATTAACACAGACTATTCAACAAAGAATTCAGAAAGTATATACAGTCCAAACATTGGTTCATCTAAATTTGTGTTGCAGAATAATAAGTGTTCCTATGCTGATCCCATGGTACTTTCTGGCATAAGGAATATCCATTAGTGGGTCGTGATCAGCAGAAATGGGAAGCTGATATGGGTTATAGGAACCAGAAAAACTGATCTAGCACTCTGAAAGCCTGAAAAATTGCATCTGTCTCTTGCATTCAATAGCCTAGTTATATAGCCACCCACTTCCTATTTGGATGTGGGATTCTGCAATTTAAGGTTCTATTGTTGGTCATTTTACAGAAGTAGGTAGCAGGTGGCCCTCTGGATATTTTTGAGCTAATTCACATCTTTTTTTCAATATATGCTGTTTTTTTTTACCAGAATTCAGCAAGACTTGCAGGAGCACAGATTGACCTTTTATTTAATAATTGATAGATATAGAACTTGATATCATGTTTTTCTAGTGCCCATATAATTGTTGTTGAAATAGAACTATGAATCATTTGTCTGCCTTTTATACTTCTTTCATCGCATTTACTGAGGAGAAAATCAGTTCTCAATGTTCTGGGTCAAAGACAAATTTGATGCATTTGTCTTTTATTTAGGTGTCTAATTGGTTTGCCAATGCAAGGCGGCGTCTTAAAAATACTGTCCGCCAACCGGATCTCAGCTGGGCTTTACGAATAAAACTATACAATAAGTATGTTCAAGGAAATGCTGAGCGGCTTAGCGTAAGCAGTGATGATTCATGTTCTGAAGGTTTGTTTTTGATACTTTCAAGTTGTCTCTATAAAAAGTCTGTAAAATTGAAAATAATTATTATTTCTCAAGAAGTCAGTATAGTCTTGCATGCTGTTTTTGCCTTGATCTGTGCTCCTCAACTATGTCCAATAAGCAGCATCTTCCTGGACTGAAGAAGAATGAATGTCTCTAAAAAAAATCACTTCAAAGATTAAAAGCCTATATATGTCCAGATGGACTATATTGTTTGCTTAAGATGCAATGATGGTTTTGTAGAAAAGGAAGAAATCTTATGCCCATTTGATGCCCTCTCCTGCAGGAACTTCTTCCCAAAAGTTAAGTTTGGCAGGAGAATGTCAATTCTTTCTGAATTATTTGAACTAATCTTTCTTAAAGCCCAGTTATAAATGTATTAAGAGACAAGAGGGAGTTCACTGTATATTTACACAAAAATATTTGTCTTCTATAGCAATTGCAGCAGTCCCACTACTGCAAAGATAAATTATGTATGAAATGAACCCTGTCTTATTTCTTTGGGGAACTGCCAAAAATATAGTACTGTAGTGGGAACTGAGGATGGGGCAGGTTAGAGAAGTCTATGTAAATGGATTTTAGAAAAGACTGTCATGATAATGTCATCTGATCTCCATTTTCCACCAAATGCTTCTTTAGGAGTATATAGATACATAAGAAAAGTTTCTGCTTGATCATTCTTCTCTTTGCAGATGTTGAAAACCCTCCCCGAAATGAAGGAGAATACAACACCCAGGTTCACCATCCTGTGATTAAAACAGAAAATCCTGTCATAAAATCTGGAGCAAAACCAGAAGGAAGTGCCAGTGAGGATTATGTAGCCCCTCCTAAATACAAAAGCAGCTTATTGAATCGCTACCTGAATGATTCGGTGACACATGTCATGACCACAGATGCAGACCTGATGGAAAAAACAAGACAAAGGAATCATTCTGGATCATTCAGTTCTAATGAGTTTGAAGAAGAACTGGTGTCGCCATCCTCCTCTGAGACTGATGGAACTTTTGTCTACCGGACAGGTATGTGCCTTTCCCCAAAGACTCTCCTCCTTTTCTGGTTCCTTCATAATTATTCCTATTTTTGAAAGAAGGCTGTTTTAGGGTGAATGTGCTTGTAATATCTTAGAGTTTAGAAGGTAAAGGTAAAAGTTTTCTCCCTTTCCAGTCATGTTCAATTGTAGGGGACAGTGCTCAACTCTTGTTTCTTAGCTGAGGGAACCAGCCTTGTCTGGAGATATTTCCATGGTCATGCAGCCAGCATGACTATACACCAAGATGCACAGAACGCTGTTACATTTCCACCAAGGTGGTGCCTATTTATCTACTTGCATTTGCATGCTTTCAAACTGCTAGGTAGGCAGGAGCTGGGTCAAGTAATGGGAGCTCATCCATCGTGCAGCGCTTGGGTCTCGAACCCAATCTGTGTCTTTAACCGCTGAACCATTGCACCCCAATGCTGATGCTAATATCTCAGGGTTTAGAAGACTATGCTGTAATTAATATTATAGTTCACTACTTCTAGCTGTTAAAAAAATATCTAGGTTTCACTGGATATCTGAGGTTAGAAAGCCAACATTAAAAGAATATGTTCCACCATAGAAAAAGAAACCTCAGTTCCAATTGGTGTCCTTGCCAATACAATAAGTCTTGTTAACAGGATTCCTTGGATAAATTAATGGGGCTTTAGGGCTTTCTTAAAAGGAGACATAGATTGGGTCTGATACATTTGAAATGGCAAAGCATGCTACTTGATATGAAGCTCCACAGGAAAGACTGTCTTTTTTCTATTTTGGATGAACTTCGTAGAACTCAGGGAAAGTTAAGAGGGAAAGGTCTGGAATCTGGGCAGATTGTCATAAGAGAAGAAACTTTTTCAATTTTTGATCCCAAATCAAGATAGGTTAGCTCCATCCTGCTACTGCTTAGTCTATTTACACCATTCTGCTATTTGGTTAATTGTTCTGAAGGCCTTGGAGTTTGGCCCAGATCTTCAGTGCCAACAGCTCAAGTGATTTGGACTAGTGGTTTGGCTCAAAGTCAAACAGTTCCATATGAGAAATCCTCTTCTTGCCTGCTTTATTAATAAATATGGATCCTATATTTTTCATCTGTTGCATCATGACAAAATTATGTTCCTCTAAGCTGCACTGGTCTATTAATTTTGGCCCTACCATGAACTGCATTTGTATGCACTTCTGAATGAAACCTGAACATCTGAATGATTCCATGGATGAAACTTCATAATGAAATCCATGTTTTTACACTCATATATGGGATCATTCTTCAACCCTCACATTTTTTCCACAGTCCTTTCTTCAAAGTCTTGCAATCTTTTCACAATTTTTGTCACAACTTCCAGGATTTTGCTTTAAAGTAAATCCCAAATTAAAGCTTTCTATCCTCAGGGACAGAAAATAAGTTTGCTCTTCTTTGAAAAAGGCTTTACTTTTTTCATTCTCTTGTGTCCATCCTAATGTACACGTCAACCAGAAGACATACCTATTAGTTATCATCCAGTTTCTTCCAACCTTCCAATCCCTGGGTTTTCTAATTTTCCAAACATATCAGACAAACCGAAATACATCAATCATTCCAAGTTTAATATGTGTTTACATTTAAAGCAGGACAAGATTCCTGGAAAGTTAAATGAAATATTGTAAAAATATCACAAGATGTTTTGGAAAGGATTATGAAAAGTTGGTAATAGAAGACTGGACAACAGACCATAGTATGGTGAAATATGAAGTATCTTTTTTAGCTCAATATATATATGGGTGAATGATGGGGATGGGCAGGTTAAGAGTAAGAAAAGTCAAAAGTAATGTCAACTATGAATTCTGAAGTGATAATTCAAAGTATCTGTAGGATCAAATTGGAGAATACTGTTAGAGATAATCTATATCTGGATTCCTATATTTTCAAAGAAACTTTCAAAAAGTGTATTCCTTCTTTTATTGTTTGGATAAAAATAAATAATAATAACTCATCCCTTTGATCTCTTCCCCTGAGTTTCAGTCTTAAGTAGATCTTCCATTTAAGTTAAAATTATTGTGTTTTCCTTCCAAGTCTTGGGCTGAGCAATGGACTTTCCTTGAAGTGTGTAAAATAGGAGCTGTGGTTGTCTAGTTTAAGTGTTTTCCAAGTGAAATCTCTTGGTTTTTGAATGCTGTTTTTCAGCATTCCAAGTGCATTTGGTCTACATTACGCGATAATCCCCTGCCAAATTTTAGTTTAAAACGATTGTTGCTCAAACGAGAACACAGTGACTTAAGACATGTGAACTTCTGGTTTTTGATACTTATACAATTGGAATTTAAAAATGGGCATACTCTTGCGTAATAGAATTGTTACTGGACTTGGCCTGTTTTCTGCCAGCTTTTTAGCTTTGACTGAGAGCTGGAGAAATTTCCTGAAATGGCTGAGACATCCGTATACTAACCACTATATCAGGAACAAGCCGAACATTTGGAAAAACAAGCTATAAATTGTTACACAATCATGCTAATGTCTCTCTATGTGTGCAGAATTAGGCTACGTAGAGACTTTTTCCTTTGAATGTACTCTTTAAAAGCATAAAGCAACATGTTTAAATAGACAAATTTAACATTCATAGGGACATTTCTTTTTACTGGACAAATTTAATTTGCAAGACAAAAAACATTATATAATGCACCACAGTTACTTTTAAAGCAGGGATATGCTTTGAAGAGGGAAAAGGTAAGATCCCAAGTAGCCATCCTGGAAGCCATCTGGATGAAAAATGTTCATGTTGAAAGAGATCAAAGAAATGGGTGGGTAAAACTTAGTTTAATCAATGAGATTACTCTTCCTGTTTATTTAACATTTCCTCCTTTAAAATTAGCATTTGGTACCAGTATTTTAAAGAATTTTGTGAACTCATTCAAGTTATTAATGAGGTATAGTGCAAGTGGCTCTGGGGCCTTAAATTGTACAACCCTAGAAACTAAAAATCCCATGCATCCAATTTCTAAATATGTTCTATAATTCCACTAGCTCTCCTACAAATGCTAGGCCAATAATTTAAATTTTCTGAAAATGTCTTAGAGCAGCATTTTCTTGACATGTTATGATTTTTTGGCATCTTTCATAACTCTGAATATGAGAACACTGTTAGAAATGAAAAGGGTCAAGAATACATGAAGTTCTAACATATTTCTGTTTAGGTAATTCAAATTATATAACAAAATATATATAGTGCTGATACAAATATTTAGTTTATGTGCATCATCAAGTTATGTGGGGTTTTGTCAGCTGCACTAAGTAGGCCAGAATTCAGGAATTCGGTGCCATAGAAGACTAGAAGATCTACTTTGGCTACTTTAACAAATTTTGCAAGTTTGGCTTTGCTACCTCTCCACACAAACATTCCTGACATTCGTCCCTTCAATTCCCAAGTGAATCAGGGAGGTGTCTTTCTGAGCTGTTTCTAAATATTATTTTGTTTATAAGGACTTAAAAAAAACGTTTCGGTTCCCTTTGGCTAATTAATGGTTCTTGCATTTTTCCAACAAGGTCATCTTCCTTATTCTTTACAGACTTCAAAGGACCAAGTAAATATTTTCATTCACTGGTATTCCAGGTTCAGCCCTCCCTCACTCGGGACCTCCAGATACAATCAATTTTAATTCCTATTGTCCTTCAGACAGCTGTCTATGTTGCCCTAGAGTGTTCCAAGTGTATTGTTCTAATTAGTCTGTAATGCAAAACAGAAAATGTGGACTCCACTATAAGGTGAACAGACCCATATTTTCAGGAATATGCAAATTGACTTTTAACCAATTAAAGTTTTAACCACATGCAATTCAGAATGGGGCACTGCCAGCCCGTTTAAAAAATAGGAACCAGTTATTCCAGCATTTATTTATCTGAGATGTCTTTTCCCTAACTAAAAATGGTTCATGCATATGCATGTTTTATTTTTTCTTTCCTGTTCATTTCTATATGCAATTTTCCTCAGTGTTAAGAAATATTGAGAGCATGTGCCATATTCAACAGTCCATGAACGTGATCTGATTTGAGATGTGCCTACAGATACCTCCTTTGGCAACCATCAAGTTCCTTGCCATATCTCCCTTTAAAAAAATATTTTTTAAAATAGGAAGTTGGCATGCAAAGCACTAGAGTTTTTCTAATTTGGTAACCATTTGAAATTAATAAATAAACAAAACATTTCCTTTTTTTAAAAAATAGTTTTTATTGAACATTTTCCAACTTTAAAAACCACAAGTAAAGAAAAAAAAGAAATAATAAGATGAATACTAATAGAAAAAACAAACAACACAACAGTATTATACAATTTTACAGCTTTCCATATCAGCATGTATATTCTGCTTTTGTACTTCACTATTCAATATTTGCCTTCTCATAGATTTTAACAATTCTAATAGAAGTATAGTAATTATATTATAATTACTATAGTTATATTATATATTATAATAGAATACTAATTATAACCATTCTGATTGTACATATATACATTTATCTTTATCTTATAGTCAATAGTTTTTAAACATTTATTTCTTGTTTTGGCTTCTATTCTCTAACCACCTGTACAGTCTACGGCAAATTTTATAATAATCCGATTCCTCTCTTTCTTTTAACTCCATGGTCATCCTGTCCATTTCAGCTCATTCAAGTATCTTTCTAATTACCATTTCATCTGAGGGGATATTTATTTGTTTCCAGTTTTGTGCAAAAGTAATCCTAGCAGCGGTTAGTATGTGTAATATTATCTATTGATAATTCTTATCCATTTTTGGGTCTAGTATGCCTAATAGACATAATTCTGGTTTCAATTCTATCTTACGTTCTATGATTCCTTCCAGCGATTCTTTAATTTTGAGCCAATATTTCCTGGGCGTTGGGACATGTCCACCACATATGATAAAACATTCCAGATTTATGTCTACATCTCCAACACTCAGGGATAAGTTTGGGAACATTTTGACCAATCTCACTGAGGGTAGATGCCATCGGTAGAACATTTTATACAAATTCTCCTTATAGGCTACCGCCATTGTGAGTTTGTAATTTCTTTCCCACAATTTGTCCCATTGTTCTAGCTCAATATTGTAGCCAAAATTCCTGGCCCAGCTTATCATTGTCTCCTTTACTGTCTCTTCCTCCATTTTATATCTTAAAACAAAACATTTCCATTGCTGTTTCTGGGCCATGCAGAAGCCATATTGGAATTCCTGGAAAATGAAGTAGTAATACCAAAATGTGCCCTTCTATCCGGAAAAAAAAAAGACAAGAGGTAAGCCAGAATGCTAAGAAGCATCATGAAGAGCTAGGTGGAGTGGCAAGAAGTGACATCACTGTTTGCTTTTAGTAAATAGTAATTTGTAACTAACCAGCCTACCATGACAGCCCTTTATGAGGAAGTTACAAATGTTCTCCAAAGCATTGACTCTTTCATATTTGCATCACTTTCCCAACCAAATTTATTCCAGATTTTTGACCTTCATATTCCAGATTTATATCTCAGTCAACCTACCCTATTACCCCAAAATTATGCTTTGCATCAGTGGTGGGATTCAAACATTTTTACTACCGGTTCTGTGGGCGTGGCTTGGTGGGCGTGGCAAGGTGAACCTTGATGGACATGGCAGGGGAAGGATACTGCAAAATCTCCATTCCCACCCCACTCCAGGGGATGGATACTGCAAAATCCCCATTCCCTCCCCACCCCACTAACCTGCTTTCCAGTTCCGTTCTCCTGTGCAGGGCAACAAAGGAAGACCCAGCCAATCAGCTGAGACTTGGGAGGCAGTGAATAGATTGGGGGTGGGCCCAGCCAGAGGCGGTATTTGTGGTTCTCCGAACTACTCAAAATTTCTGCTACCAGTTCACCAGAACTGGTCAGAACTGGCTGAATACCACCTCTGCTTTGCATGCATTATAAGCTATATTTTAACTACAGAGCTTTTTTAAATTTATATTGTTTTTTTCTCCTTGACTGGAGTAATGTATGCATGTAAGATAGAGACAGAGAGACAGACTATATCAGTTTCCATGGCACTTCCAGGCACTTGCTCAGAAATTAGGCATACTAGTGTTTGGTTCACATGAAATACTTGACCATGGGTCCCATTGGAAACTAAATGGCTTCAGTATCTCATAACAGAGTTTTAAGAATTCCTTTGTTGAGTGAGGATGAGCAGGGCAGCAACAGAAGCAAAGTCTTTGGCATATTTGTATTTGTAATATTTAAGAAGTTCAGGAATGATGACATCTGGAAAAAAACTGCCCTCAGAACTGATCAGTATTCAGAATTTGAAAGTGGTGGTTTTCTTTTAGGTGTTTATGTGGAGTAGAATTTTGTGGGCTTCAGGAATTGTTTTTCTTACTTACTCCTCAACTCCTCTTTCACTCTATATTTTGCTCTTAAGGTTATGATGTTGAATCTTTAGCGTCTTCCATTGCAGGAGATTGAAAACCACAATTCCCAACAGCCATTCTTAAAGGTTAGATTACTTTATGTCTAACTGGTAGACTTTATATTATGTATCAGATGTATAGATATTTTATCTTGTTTAGCTTGCCAACGTATTTTTTTCCCTTTCCAGTTAATATTTGTGAAATGAAACATCCACTTTTTTTAAAAAAAAAAATGTGGCTGTAAAGTGTATTCTTCTTTTACAACTGTTTTAGAGTTGACAAAAATCTTCATATGAGCCACTTTTGAAAATCTGCACTGTATTTTTGTGGAATATGTTGCAGATTAGTCTATAAAAAGCAGGAATGAAGATAAATGCCTAATACTGCAAAATGAAAAACACTAAAGCAAGATAAGCATTTGAATATCAAGTACAGCAAAATTCATATTCCTAATAGGTATAGTACCTATTTAAAATACGGCAAAATCAACTGGTTAAAAGATGTGGGTATTTGTGCCATAGAGGTTTTTAAATTATCTCTTTAATGACAGTTAGGATTATCATGATCACTGATCAGTTTTAAGAGATACATACAGCCTCAGAGGGGGGGAAATACTTTTCATAGCATTGATGATGGAGCCATGTTTAAATGTATACTTCTATTGCCTTCCGTTTTGGTTTGGCCCAACTAAGCTGCTTCCTTGGGACTTAGTCATGCTTTATTGCTTCTGAACTGGAGCCAAGAAATATTCTTGTAATGTATATCAGGGCAAGGAAGCCAGTGATCCAGACAATAAAGCACGATATTCTAAAATTTCTTATGTTCCTACTGTGATGCTGGCCTATATGAAATTTTCCAGAACTTAAGACTATTTTTAGGCCAGTGGCCAATAAAATTAATAAAAAGAAATCAGCAACATAAAAAATAGGATATGGTATTTTAAAAGTGTGAAAAATGGAAAAGAAAATGAAATCTTTTATGAACAATAAAAGTAGTTGATTTAACTTTAAACCTGCTTTATGGGTGACTAGGGCAACAGATCTGACTTGTGCCAGAGGCAAGATATTCATTTTCTACGCTGTCAGTCAAATTTCTTTTCAGATCTAACTTCACACATATCCATCAGATTTTGAAAATGTGCTCCTTAGGATGAGATCAGGACAATCCTGTTCTGTTCAACTATGGTTACAAATAACTGTTCTTTCATCATATTCTTAGTAGTAGGAAGCCTTTGCCAATCTACATAAAATGTAGTATTATAGTAAATAAGGATGAAATATATTATAGTCCAATACATGCTACTGGTATGATGGTGGTGCTGTTACTTCACTCAGATCTGTATCAGTAGGGTATTTATATGGTCAATAACCAATTTGACTTAACTGAAAACCTCAGTACAGGGGAGGATATATGGATAGGTTTGTACCAAGTATAGTTCTGATGAAAATTTATCTCATTCACTTGCTATTACACCTGGAAAAAAAATTTCTGCTACCAATAAGATTTGATTTGATTTGATTTGTTCTTTCCTTTCCTTTCCTTTCCTTTCCTTTCCTTTCCTTTCCTTTCCTTTCCTTTCCTTTCCTTTCCTTTCCTTTCCTTCCCTTCCCTTCCCTTCCCTTCCCTTCCCTTCCCTTCCCTTCCCTTCCCCTCTCTTTCTCTCTTTCCCCTTTTCTTCCCTTCAAGATTCTTTCTTTCTTGCATGCTTTGAAACCAAACTGTTTGCGTTCTTTCTTTCTTTTTTTAAAAAAATACTTCGAAACTGATTATTCTCCTCTACCTATGATTGGCTTGAGTATTTCAGTTTAGTCTTTCAGATGAGGTTTAATGCAGTGTTTTTCAACCTTGGCAGCTTGAAGATGTATACCACTCCCAGAATTCCCTAGCCATGCCTCTGGTTTAATGCATATCTTTTCAGCACTGTATTCCCAGTCTCAACGGCTAATGTCCTTCCCCACCATCCCCTAAATCTCTTTTATCAAAGGCTTTTCTATAAGGGAATGTTGACACTCATTCAAGTGTGAACCATTCTTTGCAAACCAGAGAGATAATCTCATGCTCAGGAGAATTAAAGTGAACCAAAAACATATACTAGAACAGTTTTGCCAAATCTTATTCTTTCCAAGGAGTTTGGAATGTCAGTTCTTAGAATTTTGCCTGGAAGTTCTGGAAACTGTAGTCTTAATGTATTAAGAGGGCACCAGGTTGGGAAAAGCTGGTTTGGAAGCAAGGCGTACCATTAAAGTAATGCCCAAAAATATAAATCCCATGAAAGAGGATTGGTCTGGAATAAGGGATCTTGTATTTCTTGGCAGAATACTTAAGAAAAGGAAGTGGGGGGCATAAAAACTTTATTTATTTCTGGAAAAATGTCTGACTTCAAACCTAATATCTGGAATGGCATCCCTTGTGTTCCAGGTTGTTTCCATTTCTTAATGTAAATAAAACTTTTGCAGCTCACAATCTGGTAAATTCTGTCTGTACCACTGTCTGCCAGATCTGTCCCTACCTCTAGTGTAATATTAGCCCATCACAGTCCTGTTCACTCTTGTGTGTTTAAAGTTGTATCAATATTTCCATAAAAAAAGCCTTTCTAAAACATACACAGCCGAGCTTTTCTGATCCAGCTGTAAAAATTCAGTCAGGCTTGAACTTGGCAAAGCAGGAGACACATTCTCCAATTTACATGAAGTGGATTTACACAGGTATGTCTCTGATACCAGCATTTGCATTAATGGAAGCAATTTAATGGGAGGTACCTGAAAAAAGGAGGAAAAAAAACCCCCTCTCTCGCAGATCTGATTATAAAACAGGAGTTTAAACAGCCTTTATTCTAGTGCAATGGCTAGCAGAACAGATTCAGTAAAATGATGGCAATTGGTGCTGTTTATTTCAGTTTAAATGAAAGTGGTCTTCATTTGTATTTCATTGTCGTTTGCTTTGCTTTCATTTCTGTTGAGTAGATAATTTTTTCTTCTTCTGTCAAATGACCCTTATTTCAGTTTTCTAATCCTCCTGTATTAACTCACCTATGAATTTATAGAGTTCTGTTTTGGTGTGGTGATTAAAGCACTGGGCAAGAAACCAGGAGATCCCGAGTCTTAGACCCATCTCAGATATAAATCCAACTGGGTGGGCTTGAGCGAGCCACTCTATATCAGCTCTAGGAAAGAGGCAACAGCTCTTTCTCAGAAAAACTTCACCAAGAAAATAGCAGGAACTAGTTGATACAATCATTAGGAGTCAAAAACTGACTTGAGGGTGTCTGTTATGTGTATGTGTGTTTCTGTTTGTGTGTGTGTATCAATTGAATAATTGCAAAATTATTCTGACTGTGAAGGCCTTAGACCAGGAATTTCTTTTCTCGAATTTCTTCCACAGCCTTAACCTTCATTTTTGGTGGTCCCAGTGGGGATGCTTATGATCAATTTCAAAAAGTACCAGAAATGACCCATAACTAACTATGATAATCATAAAAACACCTGGCATAAGTTAATTAGATACATTTGTATCTAACAACACTTAGTTTTAAAAAAATTAAGCATTATTTCACTTTAAATTGTTCTGATTGATTATATAACCTTTTTCAATAAGAGATATTTTTCTGGGGTTAGAAAAGCAACTCAGAAATGTTTTCTAGCAATTTTAAAGTTTTAAAAATATTCTATCAAGTAATAAAAACATGTATTTTTTTCTCATTTTTCATTTGTATGTTTTGCTGCCGCAGAATGGTTATTAAAAATCAGAGGCAATAAAGAAATATGGTACTGTTTGTGCTAATCCTGCTTTTCCCTTATGGATTTGTGGTTTATATTTGATTTCTCATAATTGGGGGGGGGGCGGTGGGGCAATTAAATATTTCCTTGAAATTGGCCATTTGTCCATAATCATAACAGCAGAGAGACCTGATGATGGAAGCATTTAGTTAAACTAGAATTCTTGTAGTACGTATCCATGTGCCTTCACACTGATTTATGATGGATTCTAAAGAGGATTTATGAATGACCTCTGATTGCAACAGAAGCTTCTAACCAATCTTAATGCATCTTGACTGAACCACAAAATTAAAATGAGGCGGGTGTATTTACCTTCCGCTTTGTGTTCTAATTGGCAGTATAGCAAAACCATAAAACAATATATACCGTCTGCAATAGCTATTGTTTATATTTTTATAAGAAATTACTTAAAACTTAAAAATGATTGACTCTCACACAAATGCATAGATTGATGGGTAATATTAGACAGATAGGCAGGCAGGCAGGCAGGTAGATATAGATAGATAAGAAATGAGTGCAGCTCTGCTTTACATGTTCTCCTTATCCATTGATGGTTTAGGACTTCATACAATTCCCAAGAGTGATTTAGAAATTTATCAGTCTAAAAATCTGAAAGTCTCTGGGACACACAGACAGGGAAATGTAAGCAGACTTCTAGTAGCGGCAAACTCAAGGTAGCAATTCCCGTTTTCATCATCCAAAGCAAATTGAGCTGTAGTTCATTCAAACAGAACATGAAAGTACAGCTCATTGGCAGGGTTTCCTTAGTTACCACTGTTGACATTAATGGAATTCACATGTTATTTCTTTTCATTGAACATGGTTATTTTAATCTGCATTCAAACATAAATTGGTCCACCAAATGGACTGTTCTACATATCATATTTTTATTTGTTAAGAAACATGTATCAGGTGACTTTTTAATATCGTTTATCATTTATTATCATCTAAATGCATAATTGCAGGATATTTTCTTATTTAACAGTTCTAAAAATTAGTGATGATCAAGGCTTTTCATGGATTGGCTATCAATTACCAAATAAATGGCTATTGTTTACACTGAATTTACAAATCTGTCATTATAGTAATTCCTGTAAATATTTAGATTTTATGTAGCTGTTAGTTCTATTGAGACTTAAATATTGTTCAACCAAGCTTGATAAAGGAAGAATTATTCTTTTTTCTGGACATATATATAGTTTTTCTGTGTTAAAAATAGGAATACTAAATGAGTAAATAAAAACAATAAAATCAGCAGAACACTAATAGCTAATGCCAACCATTAAATAACTCAGAAACATGTTTATGTAGTTAAAATTTTATTTTGTATTTTGCTTTTCTACTCATAGTAAGTCAAGAAAGATTTAGCGAGATAAACGTAGCGGTAATTTTAGTTAGTAAAACCAGCTAAAATTACCACTAATTTTAAAAGAATGGAAGAAAATATATTCTGACGAGAGAGAACATCTAAATGTTATTCGCAGTTTGATGAAATCATTTGCCTGTGATTTTTCCTGAAATCTCTACAAATCCCATTTTTCTAAAAGCTTTATTGTATCCTTGAGGTAGAGATTTTGATGCCTAGAATCTTTCATTCTAGTTGCATATTTACTATGATGACTTGAGTAGACCTGTCAATTGTACTCTGCAAACGTCTTACTGAATTCAAAGAAAAGACAGCATCGTATGATAGAATTTCAATATACAATATACTATTATTATAACAATATAAACAAAAAAGGATATTGATTTTAAAAGATATGCCTTAAGTCAGGAATAATAATCATCACACTCACAATAGAAATTTTCACACGAATAGTAAATCTTAAGCAATTTTGAAATTGTATGTTTTCATGCTTCATTGAGTATGGTAGATTTAGATTTTCCTTTTGCCTTTCCACTTAAAGCAAAAATATTTTATATCTATGCAATTCTTAAAATTTGAACCAATATACCATTTAACTCAAAGTAAAATTACAAAAGGTATGTATTTTTTTCTTACCTACTTTTTATAAACATGTCCCTATCTGTCCAGTAATTGAGTCTTAAAAATCTGTACCAAAAATGAAGCAAGAATTGTATGCAGTAAGACAATGGCATTTTCCTTTGGACTTTGCAAATGGAGATCATGTAAGCATCAAGAAGAGAGGAGAATTCTGAATACTTAATTTTCCTCTTGAGCAGTTTAAGCACTAATACTTCTCCTCCTATCAGTTACTGTTGCTTTCATCCTTTGAATTCCTCACTAGCTCCCTCCCTCCCTCCCTTGTACCTGATCGAATGATTTTGCCAGCCAGCGTAAAACTCAAAGCTTCCTTGGCTGTACTTTTGGCTCGCTCTAGCAAAGCAGTGATCTAACAGTGAGAATACTTTTTTCAAGTTTTTCCTTTTCCCCCTTGAGGACAATACTTCAAGGGCAACCTGCTTGTCCAGCAAATGAACATGTGGAAAATCCACTTGAACGCGGTAATGGTTTTCAGATGGCTCATTGTTCCCCCAAATTGTCTTCAAGCAGCTGCTGCTTCGACCCATCTTGCCAAGGTGGGACTTTGCAGAAAGCCCTCTATTTTCATTTGCATCGTGGTGAAAATTCCTACGTTGCACATACCTGACATCAAATAATTTAATCCCAGAAAATGAATAAATTTTTCAACAAGGGTTAGTGCTTAATGTGTGCTAAGGATAACCCACCTTTTCATTTCTGCTTTCCTGCCGAAAAGCTGGAAAAAGTCTGGTGGGGCCAAATATTCACAATTGCAGTGGCAAAAGCATCCAAAATATTGTTCCATAAATGAATGATTTTCACATATTTTGCTTTAAAGCCCAAAGAGACAAGGAGTGAAAGAAGAGAGAGAAAGTTTCTCCTCCTAGTCTGGCAAGGGAAGAATGTATTTTATATTTCAAAAAGTTTTCACTGTTTTCAAATACATTTTTCCCTTTAAAGTAGAAGCACATTCTTTATAAAGAACTTCCTCTACTGAGTTGTTAATTAAAGACAACATTTTCTTTTAATTTTAAAAGGCTTGACTTGGATTAAAGTAACAAGAAGTATTGCAAAAAAAAAAAAAAAAAAAAATCTGTCAGATGCAAGCTGAAACCACGGAGCCTGTAGTTAAATGCCTCACTTCATTAGACAGACAGCAGATTGTTTTTGTGGTCAATAGGGACTGAGTTTCTGAATGCCAATCAACCAAACAAGCTAAGTTGCTTCTGTGGAGTCATTCCTCTCCAGAGCTTTTATTCTTGAATGGTTTAAACCTTGTTGTCTAATCGAATATCTTGCCAACAACATAATTATGCAGAGATTTTCTCCTTTCCATGTCCACTGAAGAGCAATGGATAGTAGGAATGATAAGAGTTACAGAGTTGGGAGAAGGGTGAAAGAAGCAATGAACGAGGCCAAGATTTCTAAAAAGAGCCGTGCAATTTGGAATAAGCAGGGTTTACATTACTGCAATAGTTCTTAAGAAAATGGAATGGAAATTTGTATTTGTTTGCAGATGGCTCAACACATAAGGCTTTGCTATATCATACACGACAATAGGAAAAGGTAATTAATTCATGAGATTTTGGTGTACAGATTGTCTTTAATTGCCTTAACTTTTATTATCTATTCTTGTATTAAAATGAATCGTATGTTTGATGATAATTCATTCTTTAAGTGGAAAGGCAGTTTTGAATTTTCCCAGGTAGCATGCTTGTCAAATGAGGTTTTGGTTGTCTTTTCACACACACACACACACACACACACACACACACACACACAGAGAGAGAGAGAGAGAGAGAGAGAGAGAGAGAGAGAGAGAGAGAGAGAGCGCATCTTGTATTCTGTATTTGTCTCATAAGACATAAAAATAGCAGATCATATTGGTGGTTAAAAAAAAGGGAAAATAATCAGCTGCATAAATTTCTTTTGCACAAGAAGAAATTCTTTTTACAAATCCCCCTTGAAAAATGATAAAGATTATTTTCACGGGTTCTGTAAGGTAGAACCAATAGAAATAATTATATTCATTTTTGTGTTCCTCTGAACTAAAAGTACTGGTTTTAAAAATATTCAGGTAAAATGGAGGAATAAATGAAGGGTAATCACACTAAGAAGTTGGCCGACTGGAGACCTACTGAGAAGTGAAGGATAGATCTGTTGTTTGGTATGGTTATGTATGTGCAAGTAATGTATGTGTCTGTGAGTTCCAGAATAGATAAGAATATTGTGTACAGTTGCTTTTCCCTATTTTTGCACACGTACAAAATTAGGGTTGTTTTACTGTTTATAAACTCAGCCAGCATAATTGATTCTTATGCTTTTATGAAGATTGCAATTTATGTCCAGGCTATTCAGAAAGCAAACTGTGTCTTATTTCAGGTGGACTTTTTGAGGATGAGTCAGTTTTTTCAAGACCATGATAACTTTGAACCACCATTAAATGAACAGTCATAAGCTGAGGACCGTCTGTGGTAGTAGACCGAATTTTACCATATTATTATTCAGTTGCCCTTTATAGAATCAATTTCATTTTTTGACATATTGCCTATTCAGAGGACCCAGATTTAGACAAAGGATTTATTTTGCCTTTTTCTCATTTACATAAATCGACGTATTTGAATTTATCCCGACCAGTAAATTCTGGCAGCTTTTTGTCTCAGCATGCCTCAAATCAGGATATGTGCTTAGCATGATGAGAAACCTATACTTGATTTATATCGCACAGGCGTGCAAGAAATATATGCTAATTTTTTTCACTGTATAAATATCTTCCAGCAAAGTAAACAGCTATGTAATTCTTAGACTTTTACTCTATATTTTTGTCTATGTATAATTATACATTAATGATCTGGCTCATGGGAAATGGGAAATTCCTTTTAATTATTATAATCTAAATTTAAACTTAAAAATCAGTCCTTCTTCCTGATCATTCTACACAACATGGATTATACTTCTTAATCAACATGACTATTTAACTACTAGTGGTCTGATTTAACTATTCCTTCAATTATCTATGGAGATTCTCAATTATGTAGGTCATGTTTGTCCCAAAGGTGCTTTTTCGAGAGGCAACTGGACTTTCTGGTTTTTCTTTGAAGTCATTTTGCTTCTCATCCAAGAAGCTTCTTCAGCTCTTCCCTTTCCAGTCCCCACCATCCAGTCAGAACTGAAGAAGCTTCTTGGATGAGAAGCAAAACATCTTCAAAGAAAAAACAGAAAGTCCAGTTGCCTCTTGAAAAAAGCACCTTTGTACCACCAATTGTTTCATATGTGAGGATGAGCTATTAATCCAAACTAAATTCACCACACAATTAATGTTTTAAGCCTGTTGCATAGCCGAGCTTCACTACCTTTTTTTTTTCACTTTCAACAAAATAAACAGGGTCCTGGTTAAGATTGATGTATTGAGCTCTCAGAGCACATATAAGCTATTTTTATTCCACTTCCAGTGGTAATCAGTAACATAGGTTTTCAATCCAGATTCTTTTCTTAAGTGGTGGCTGGGTAATTTATCTTTACCGAGAGCATTTTATGATTCACCAGCTTTGTTTTGAAAAGAAGTGAAAGTCGTCATTCTTGGGACATAGTGCTTCTCTTGCTGTGCCATTATTTTTGAAGTGGAGCTTTTGAAATTTATTGGGAGATAGCTATTAGTATTCATTAGTTTGTGGCCCCAATTCTCTGATTATTCTTCAGCAATCTATGATACAATATCACTAAACATAGAAACATTTAATATGAATAAGGCATGGAGTTAGATAGACTAATCTCTTGTTCAGTAAAAATATTTATGTGCAACTCCCCAAAATGCTATGAATCATTTTTGGTGTTTTAAAGTCAGGATGTAGAGTAAATTATTCCAAAAATTCTGGTAGCCAAATATTCTTCCCTCCAAAGGTTTGTGTAATATCTGTTTATCTGTGGTCAGATGACTGCCATATATAATTAGAGGCAGACTTTGTCAAGATACAGTTGCGTCAACTTAGCTGAACATAAGCATGTTGAAGATACTGATGTATTTCTTTTTATTTGCTACCAAAATTCCAAGAGCCTTTAAGAAGGTTCCTTCAACTGATTCAGAGCCAAATTCTGCCAGATCTTTGAGTTTTGAGGTTAATATTTCACAGCTTATGACCTGCAAATGTGTTGGACTTCAATTCTCCTAATTCCCTAACTGGAATTAGAAAGATTTGAAAATGCTAAATTATGAGCCAACCCCGTCCCCCAAGGACAAAGCACAAAAGAGATGGACAAATCTGCAAATTGAAGTATTTCTTAAAATGGGAATGACATCAAAAACTGGTTTGTTTTTTCATAATGTTGAAACAATTCTTAAAAAACAATAATGTTGTGCCTCTGTTTTCCTTTTCTTGGGGGTTCCTCTGTTGCTACTACTGAGGACAGTATATTGTTTTGAAAATCTGGGGCTGGCAGGGGGGAAAATGGTTCCTGCCCATGTCTCTACACCCCAGCTATTTCTCCCCTATCTTATTGAGCTGTATGAATGGCAGCAGTATGAGAACAGGAAGATTTAAATCAAATAATTTTTGTAGGCTGTCTAGAGGAACTCTCTCTCTCTCTCCATCCATTCCTCCCTCCCTCCCCACCCTCTCTCTCTCTCTCTCTCACACACACACACAAAATCATATATATGTATATGAAAAAAATAGGAATCAGAGGTTTCATACAGTTGCCAGCATTCAAAGGTAAAGGTAAAGATTTCTCGTGTCCAGTCATTTCCGACTCCAGGGGGAGGTACTCATCTTTGATTCTTAATCGAGGGAGTCAGCTTTGTCTAAAGGTACTTATGTGGTCATGTGGCCAGCATGACTATATCCCAAGGTGCATGGAACTGTTATTTTCCTTCCAAAGTAGTACTGTGTTTCCCCAAAAATAAGACCCTGTCTTATATTTTTGAACCCTAAAATAAGCACTTGGCCTTATTGCCATGTGCTCAAAAGCCCGATTATTATCAGAGGATGTCTTATGTTGGGGGAAACAGGGTACCTATTTATCTACTCCCATTTGCATGCTTTCAAACTGCTAGGTTGACTGGAGATGGGGCAAGTAATGGGAGCTCACTCCATCACATGGCGCTAGGGTCTCAACCCCAGGCTGTCAGTTTTCCAGCTGACAAGGTCAAGATCTATAACCGCTGAGACATTGCGCTCCCTCCCAGCATTCAAAACCATATGCAATTGTTCATGGCTTTCCTCCTGCTAAATGAATGATTTAATTGCCTCTTAATACCCCTTAAAATATCCTGAAATGGCCTCAAATTGCTATTTGGGAAGATGATGGGCCCCCCTCTCACTTTTTTTCAGAAGGAATTATGTGTGAGAATGTGAAGAAGTGGACAGCTTCTGGAAAGTCAAATGCTTCCATGACTTAACGGAATAAAAGAATAACACAGTTGGAAGGGACCCTGGAGGTCTTCTAGTCCAACCCCCTGATCAGGCAGCAAGCCCTATACTATTTCAGATAAATTATTGTCCAATCCTTAAAAACCTCCAGTGTTGGAGCCCCCACAACTTCTGAAGGCAACTCATTCCATTGATTAATTGTTTTAATTGTTAGGAAAATTCTCTTTAGTTCTAAGTTGGTTCTCCTTGATTAGTTTCCATCCATTGGTTCTTGTCCTGCCTTCAGGCGCTTTGGAGAATAGATTGACCCCTTCTTCTCTATGGCAGCCCCTTAGATATTGGAACACTGCTACCATATCATCCCTCATCCTTCTTTTCATTAACTTAGCCATACCGAACTCCTTCAATATGAAGGATATTCTCCAGTCCTCTAATCATGTTTGTTGCTCTCTTCTGCACTCTTTCTAGAGCCTCCACATCTTTTTTACATCATGGTGACCAAAACTGGATGCAGCATTCCACGTGTGGTTTTACTAAGGCTTTGTAAAGCAGTACTAGAACTTCATGTGATCTTGATTCTATCCCTCTGTTAATGCAGCCCAGAGTTGCATTGGCTTTTTTGGCAGCTGCAGCACATTGCTGGCTCATTTTCCCCTTCACCTCTTCCCCACAAAGAGGAGATTTTATGGCTGATACCAACATTGTTCAAGAGAGATTGAAGAGCCAACCAACATCTGCAAAAGTTGTATTCACATCAGGAATTAAAAGCTACAGTTCAAATTCATTTTCCTAGTTCTGCCAAGGAATTGGGTGCAAGGATTTTGTTCTATTGTTCTTTTTTGCTATTTGCATCAAACCAGTTCTGGTTGACACATGCCTTGTTTGCTGTCATTTCAGAGAGTTATGCAACCAACATGGTGGGCTTTTTCAGTGAGAAAAATCTCAAAATTGTGTCTGGTGCGAATAAACATGTCTTCTCAGTCATTCTGTCAGCTGAGGTGTTCAATTAGTCAATGTCAGTGTAGCAATTCATTAAAGATATTTACAGCTAATGTTCTACAAAGAAGGCTGTCTAGACGGTAAAATTTGGCAGGAATAAAAACAAAGTAAAGAAGATGACTTGTAGCATTCAGGCCCTAAAGTGACATTTTGGCCCCATGGAAGAAAACGTGTAATGGATCCTATTTCCTCTTCTCTGCCCACTTCTGACCTTGACTTCATTCCAGAAGAGACCCATCTGTAATTATCATTATGTCTTAGTACTGTTTTTAATACAGCACTTTGTACTTTGCAAATCATATTTCATTCTTTTCCCTCTGTCCTGGATTTTGCATCTAGGGTGCAGTTTAATGTAAAGTTAAACATGCATCAGCTAATTCATTTTGCTAGGCTTGTGCTTCGGACCCAGCACAACAGCCATTATGGGGAGATCTCAAGGCAAGAAAATTTAAACTCTAGAATCTGGACCATAACTTGACACAAATACGGAGGGCCAAAGTAGTACCTAAGATTGTACTCTTAGACTCTTCAGACTTAACAAGCTAATTCAATTTATTAGCTAACTGAAATGAATAGAATCAAGGCTCTGGTCTTTGTCATATATAGTAAGCTTTAAAAACATGTTTTTTTGTGAGTTGAGCCAACAGGAAGAGTAGAAAAGCAAGACAGTTCCATTATTTTGTCATTTAGCTCTCTGTGTGTGTGTGTGTGTGTGTGTTTGTGTGTGTGTGTGTGTGTGTGTGTGAGAAGAAATTAGGAATAACATTTTCTGAATGTGCAAGTTTTAAAAAATAGTAGTGATTCTGCCATGGTGACCCATGAAATCTATAACTGCATATTCTAAAAAAGAAGGTAGCAGAGAGACTGGTTTATCCTATTTTAAAAGGTTGTTGTGCCTATGTTGGTGGAAAGAAATGCAATCGATTAAAAATTGAGGGGGAAAATGTTGCCTGCAAGAATATTGTATGTACTTCAGTTTTTCCTTTCTTCTGAATGAGATTTTTCCTTTCTGAGAGCAGCACTTAGTTGTGAAACAATACAAAACGTCAATGCTCCGAAATTGGTGCACTTCTTTCATGAAGATGCCCTTTGTGGGTAGCCAATGGCGCACAGCCTCAATTAAATGGCATTATATAATTAAGGAAACTAATGGAAATGCTTTTTTATATGATTACATTTATATCCCACTTTTTTTCATAATAACAATTCAGGCAGCAAATAAACATCAGCCTGCTGACTTACTTACTTACTTACTTATTTATTTATTTATTTATTTATTTATTTATTTATTTATTTATTTATATTTCTATACCGCCTTTCTCCCGTAGGACTCAAGTCGGTGTACAGTCAAGAAAAATATAGACACACAAACATCATAAAATTGCTAATTAAAATTATTACTTAGTTTGGTCAATTAAATAAAACCCAGAATTAGATAACATTTAAAAAATCATTGACATGTTTGTATGTTTAGCCCCGCCTGTTGGAACATCAGGGTCTTGAGGGCACGGCGGAAAGCATGGAGATCAGGGATAATCAGGTGAACTCAGTCTAGATTTTTTTTTTAATTTCACATTTCAAATGTAAATTCAAATGTTATATGGGTTTACTTTTCTTCAGTCCAACATTTTTCTATGACTTGAATAGATTTCTGATACTAGAACATTAGAGATTTTAGCCATATATAAAAAGTCCCCAGGTTTTCACCCTGAAAAATTAGGAATGTATATATATTTGGTAGACCTGATGTTTAAGCTTTAGTTTTATTAAAAATAGTAAAGCTGTTCTTTGATGTGGTCAGGTATTTGTTTTAATTAAATGTATAATCAGATACAAAATCTTCAATTTTAAGAACAGTCAATTCCAAGAGTGCTAGTACAATTAAATTAACTTCCAAAATTAACTTCCAAAAATGGATTTTATTAATCAATTTTCAGCAGGGTAAAAGTTAAGATTCAAAATGCCCCCCAGTACAAAAAGCTTTTCCTGCAGAATCCATATTTTGCAGAATACTCCGAGGCTTCTAAGACAAAGGAAAGATTTGTAGCTCAGTTATGGGATTTCTTCTTTGCATGCAGTGTGGTTTCAGATTTAGTTCTTGGCGCTCTAGATAAGGTTGAGAAAGACTTCTGAAATCTAGAACACTGCTACCTAGTGGTGTGGATGATCATAGCCAGACGAATGGGGCTGTAGTTCAGTATAAAGTATCTTCCCATGTTCCTATACACAGGACATGAGATCTTATTTTTGACAAATCATGTGGAATTGTTAAATAACAATTTTTTTCACAAAAAAGTATATGATCCAATACCTTATTAGAAAAATGGGCAGGGCTGTTATGCATATGCTATATGCACAAATTAAATTCTTGTAGATGGCTTTGGGCTTGACTTCCTCACTGAAATTGAGGCTGGTAAGTCTTGGCCGAGAGATCTTCCAATAGGCATAAGAAACTTTGGACATATAGTTTAAAACAGACTGATGTCTAAGCTGGGGCTACAAGCCATATGATCCACTTGTATGGAAGTTGGCTGAGACACCATTCAAGATGGCAGAAGGAGGTGGGGGTCTTTTCTTCCAAATAAAGAAAATCAATTGCTTGCCCAAGTTTTAATTCATATCCAGATTTTAATTCATTAAAGGTACATATATATATTAGTTACTATGACTCAAATTCTGTTTTTAATAAAAAAAATTATGAAGTTTCTGCAAAAAATAAAATATAAGAAAACAGAAAACTAAAGAAATGAAAAAAAAGGAAGTCAGAAAAAAATGATTAGGAGTGTAAATGAGGAGGAGGAAAAGGGGGGGAAAAATAAAAGGAGTAACTTCTTTCTTTCATACAGATATACAAATATAAAATATAGTAATGTTTTGTCCTAAGTTTAACAGTAGTTCTCAGTATTTCTAAACAGTTCTAATTATCAACTCCCAAAATTAAAATATAATTTCCTTTAGTTTGAAGCAAAAATAAAAAAATAACCAAAAGGGCTTTCCAGGTAGAAACAAAGCTACATAGAGAATTTTCTTTACTTGGAATAATCAGTTTTGCCATTTCTGCCAACTCTATTAGCTTTACCATCCATTCTTTAATTATGGGGATCTTTAAGCCCTCAAATGCCCTTTTTTTTGATGAATTGCCAGATTTCAAATGCACACATGTTCTAAAAACAAGGCAGCCTAAAATAGGAATGTAACAAAACAAATAAAGAATTTTTTTATCACTAATATGTTGTTGATTTTAGACTTGCTATCATGTTGGTTAAGTTCCATTGAGACTTTATTTTTCTAATCCGCAGACACTTTTTCCTGTGAACATTCATGTGAGTTCCTTCCAACATAATGTAATTACATGAACTCCCGGTTAACTTAGATTGCCCTGTGAAAGTGTAGCGCATGCTTCATGCCTGCCTGCAAACTGTGGTTTGGGAGAACTGTAGGTAACCTAGTAAATCACATTGAATCAGCCGTATCCTGTTGTTTTCTTCTTCCCTTTCTTTCTTCCATTAGATTATTTGGAAAATCTGGGTCAATACAGTCATTTCCAACAGTAACAAAAAACCAATTCACACAAGATGAGTTGAATGTGCACATGCCAGATTTGATAATAAAAATCTGAAGTGTTAGTAAACTGCCAAAAATTTCAGATGCGTAATTTACTTACTCTTCCTTCTTTGCCATTTCTTAGTTCCAGAGATAGCAGTGATGCCTTGCTACCAGTTCGCCTTGGATTGGGCGAACCAGTAGAAGAGGCGACGGGAGGCTCCATCCACCCGTCTTGACGCTTCTGTGCATGCACAGAAGCGTTGCACGCGCAAGTATGCACGCGGCCACAAGCAAACCGGTAGCGACGGGAACCCACTACTGAGAGATAGCCAGTAGTGCTAGAGGGTGCTAGAGTTGTCAGTCAAGACAGACCTGTCCTTAGAAACTGGTTTTCATGCCCTAATAGCTGTGAAAATAATTAAAATAGCCTGATTATTTAGATGTATTTTCAAGTCGATTTAGAAGGATTTCCATGAAAACCCTGGCCACCTGGAACTGTCCATAGAACATACAGAGAAGAAAATGAATTTAAACTAGGAAAGAAGAGACTTAGTTTGAACTTTTAGGAGGGAAAGCATGTTGCAACATTTTGTTGAATGACCCATTTCCTCTGTTCTTCTGTTTTCTGAACATGCAAAGGTTTTGCAGTTCTTTTTCAGTAGTGGAAATGAATCATGCCTTCTTTTGATGAGCAGCCATTTCAGGATATTTCCATATGTTAGATAAATGTCTATGGCAGTGATGAAATCTACCGCATAACTCCCAACGACCGGTAAGATCCCACAGAGTTGGTCTCCTCCAGGTCCCGTCAGCTAAACAATGCTGGCTGGCGGGCCCGCGGGGGAGGGCCTTCTCTGTGGCTGCCCCAGCTCTCTGGAACCAGTTACCTCCTGAGGTCCGGACCATCCCCACCCTATTGGCCTTCCGAAAAGCGGTGAAGACCTGGCTTTTCTGGCAGGCCTGGGGCCGTTGATCTTGCTCTTGCGATCCGGCGAGATCCGGCCATGAATTGTGTGAATGAGTTTTAATGTTTTTAATATTTTTAATTTTAAAATGTTTTTTATAATGATTTTTAATGCATTGTGAGCCACCCTGAGTCTTCGGAGAGGGGCAGCATACAAATTGAATTAATAAATAATAATATAATAATAAATAATAAATAACCGGTTTACTACCGGTTTGCTGGCTGCGCATGCACACTGTGCATGCTCATGCACAGTGCGCACCATGCACCAAATTCAAGTGCCACGCCAAAGGGAGGTATAGGGTAAGTAGAACAGCGTGGGGCGGGGTGACCAGCTGTGGTGCGCGATCTCTTTTTTTTACTTTTAAAAGAATTTTTTTAATAAATGCTTTTGGCTTTTACCTATTCAGCCAAATAGGTTGTAAAAAAAATGCTTTTAAAATTAAAAAAAAAAGGCTCTGTCGATTCCGCGGCTCAACTGGGAACATCAGAGCCTTTTTTTAACGTTTTAAAAGCATTATTTTACAACCTATTTGGTCGAATAGGTTAGGGAAAAAATGCCTTTAAAAGGTTAAAAAAAAAGGCTCTGATGATCAGGCAGTTCAGCTGGGATTGTCAGAGCCTTTTTTCTAACTTTTAAAAGCATTTTTTAAAAGAAGCGGCAAGCGGGTGACCGGGCGATGGGGGGGCATGGGCGGGGGGACAGGGATTTTTGCTACTGGTTCTCCGAACCACTTGCTGCCATTGCTACTGGATTGGCCGATGCGGTCTGAACCAGGAGTATTTCACCCCTGGTCTATGGAGATTCTCAGTCATCCAGGTCATCCAGTGTCCCAAAGGTGCTTTTTCAAAAGGCAACTGGATTTAGTTTTTAGCTTAAAGGCGTTTCACTTCTCACCCAAGAAGCTTCTTCAGTTCTTCAGAACTGAAGAAGCTTCTTTTATGAGAAGCGAAATGTCTTCAAGCAAAAAACAAAGTCCAGTTGCCTTTTGAAAAAGCACCTTTGGGACACTGGATGACCTGGATGACTGAGAATCTCCATAGACCATGGGTGAAATACTCCTGGTTCAGACTGCATCGGCCAATCCAGTAGCAATGGCAGCGGGTGGTTCAGGTTTGAAACATATGCTAGATATGAAGACGGTGCCTCTGCTGGGACTAGGACAGCAATGTATCTTTTCTTTTTATGTACGCTGGGAGCAAATTCCTTGTGTGTCCAATCACACTTGGCCAATAAAGAATTCTAATCTAATCAAAGACAAGATGACAGATAGAATATCACAGTGCAAATCCCACATTTTTAGGGCCATGCATCACTACACTATGTTTGCCATCTTAATGATGTTGATCTCACATCACCCAGAGGTCATTGTATGGAGACATTATATAGGAAACAGAGCCAGAGTTATGGGTGATTACTTATTCAAGTATATGGCAACCTGGGCGTTTCAGAATGCATTGTAAAAAAAAAAGGCCCTATAAAGAAACTAATATTGCGGTGAGCTCTCAGGAGATCTAAGAGTTAAACAAAAATGGAAGCCCACCAACTCCCTCAGGAATGCTGTGCAGTGAATACAGTAAGTCCAGCCCTTCCTGCATTCTTACAAGTTTTTTAATATGCTGTGGGATTGAATACTAGCCAGACTTTGTGCTTATGGCTAGCATTCAAGCCTTTGTGGATCCCGAATTCTCTGTGTAGTGAAAATGTTACACTTTGACTTTCAGCCATTTTCAAAAACTACAAAAACGTTCAGTGAATGCTGAAACAGTTCTTAAGCATAACGGATATGTAAGTAAACTGCAGTGACAGTAGATAGAGAGCGTATAATGAAACAAACCAAGGAAAAGAAATTGCCTCCATCTGATCTGCAAAATTAGCATCACACTGGTTTTTATGAGAGCCGTCTAAAACAGGGGTCTCCAACCTTGGCAACTTTAAGCCTAGAGGACTTCAACTCCCAGTCCCAGCAAAGTTGGGCAACCAGCAAACTCCCAACAAAGCTGGCTGGGGAATTCTGGGAATTGAAGTCCTCCAGGCTTAAAGTTGCCAAGGTTGGAGACCCCGATCTAAAAGACCACCATAGAAAAGGCCCTTACAGAGGAAAAAGGCATAGTGTCTCTCTCTAAAGAGAAAACAGGTATAAATGTACGTTTTCGTGTCTGTTTTTTAAAATAACACGACATCTAGTTGAAGAATGTCTTATCTATCACCTTGGGCATGCCTGGAAAACTGAGAAGATTGTTAAAATAGTACAGGAGAGGGATGTTCTGCTGATCTGGAATTGAGACAACTCAGGAAATGATATTCTGTTCTGTGAAAGAAGATTGTCTTTGACAGGAAAAGGAGGCACATCTGGCATCTAATGTACACCCAAAGATGTATAATTTTTTGGATGAGTGACTTATTTAACACTTGCATGATTTGACCCAGCTGTGGCATAATTCAGTGCAGCATTATTCCATTGTTTAATTTTTTTTTCTTTTGCAAAACTCCTGATTCTTTGTACCCAATTAATGTTTCTGGAGTGGTATGCAATGCCTAAACTCTCGAAATAAGCATTGCACTTGATTCCCAGGAGGCTTTGTGAGTGATACGTCTTGGATTTGCTGTTTACTAAAGGAAATATAGTGGAAAGTCATCAGAAAATGAAGTCCCTTTCGCTCTCTCTCTCTCCCCCTCTTTCCTTAGCTTTCCTTTTTACACATAACAGACCCTTTGTATGTAGAGTCGCTTCCTCGTCCTTCTGTGCAGCTGAGCTGTTCGTTTCCCTCCCTTTTGAAGGATTTTTCACACAATGAGTAGGAAGTAAGGAAATGAAGCATAGCCCTGTAATTCATGAAAATTGTCCAAAAAGATGTTCATCTGGGGATAAGATACAAGGCTACTAATTAAGGAAAATGCTGTCCAAATCCAGAATACTCCAGATTTCACTGGCAATTTCTGAATTTCTCTTCTCTAGAAGTAGCAACTGACTCATCAAAGGATTTACGGGAGCTGAAAAGATTCAAATAAGAAGTATTTTAAGAGGAATGTTGAAGTCTTAACCCTAAATAGCAAAGTGGTTCCTGAACATGTTCACCTCTATTTTAGTTCTTCGTGTTAGTGGATTTATTTACATTCATTTGAGGCTGCCTCAGGATTGTAAAGTTACTAAAACTTAAAGGCACAAAGACACAGCAAGCTACATCACTATGCCTCTAGGCAAAGAGGCAGTCCTGGAACCAGCAAAATCTGAGGACTGTGCAGGGGACAGAACGTATCTGCCCTCAGTGTGGAAGAGATTGCCACTCTCGAATTGGCCTTTTTACTCACACTAGATGCTGTTTTAGGACCTCTTTCCAGAGCACGATACCATAGTCTTTTGAGACTGAAGGATGCCAATGAACACCACTATGGAATTCTAATTAGGGCTTTTCTCTCTAAGAGCCTTGTGGAATAATGAGACTTCTCTTTCTTCACAATTAATCTGGATTTACTAACAGAAATCTAGAAATAGCATGGGAATATCTGAATTGGACCTAACATAATGCCTAATCAATTAATCAGGTAGAGAGACAGTTTGGTATCTTGGTTAAGACACCAGGGTAGAAACCAGGAGGGTGGGAGGGTTCTAGTCCCACCTTAAGCATAAAGCCAGATGGGCAGTCTTGGGCTACTCATTTTCTCTTAGCCCTAAGAAGGAGGCAATTATAAGACACTTCTGAAATCTCACCAAGAAAATTTCAGAGACTAGTCCAGGCAGCCACCAGTCACTGCTAACTTGAAGCACACAAATATACAAATACATTTCCCCTATAGTGCTTCGAATAGTTTCCTCCACTTTTTAAGACCTCTTCTCAAAATAGTTCTAAAATGATTCTAGAGAAGGAGTTTGGTTAGTTTTTCTTTAAATTCCTGAAACTTTTGTGAAAGGGGCAAAATTCTATACAGTATCTGACTGCAATCTGACTTTTTATCATGCATTGTGGTTGTATTGAGCATGAGGAGGTGACTAAAAGAATTATATGGAGAATGTGGTATTATTCCAGACTATTAGGTATGCCAGCTTGAGTTCCTGAATAAAAGGTAGGTTATAAATCAAATAATTTTTATTTTATTTTAATTTGAGGTTGTCCTTGACTGGAACTAGAATAATAAGGAAAATACTGTTGTAACACTGGTTACAGCTAAAAATGACTTCAAACTGTTGCATTCATGAGTTAAGGACAACATGAACACAACACCATGGGGATACAATAGAAAAGAAAATATATATTATGGAACATCTTTGTAACATGGTTAGATTGCAACATAGCTCAGTATATAGCTCTTTTTTGAGGTGTGATGGCTAGAAAATCACAATCTTCTGGCACCAATAAAATAGTAAGGATCTCAGAAACAAGCAAATTAAAAAGATTCTACATCCAGAAAGATGTTAACATAAAACAGAAAAATTTCTTTCATCATCGAGGATATCTAGGAAGATATCATTTTTTTCATCAAACATGAGTGGCATCTGCTTTCAAAAATGACTATCAAAGAGGCTGCCTTCCACAATATGCTGAAATCAATCTAATATGAAGGCCTCCAACTTTTAAGAAATTGAATGCATCCAACTGTCTTCATGATAGGTTTCATGGTATTAGTAATGGATATTACATTCTGAGGAGACTACGCAATCATTTCTACATCCTTTACTGGCTCTAGAAAATATTTTTGGCATTACAACCTTTAATTTGATTTCACATTTTTCCACTTTCCATTTTTTACAACTCTGTCACTTATTGGCATTCACTTGATACAGATAAAACTGTTCTTTGGTCTTTAAATAAAAGAATGCATTTTTTCAGTTACAGGCAGACTAAAAGCTTTATGGCATGTTTGTCACACAGAAGATGCTAATCATAGTTGCTACGTTGTTTTTGGGGTTCTAAATAGGCTCCTAAGCGTTTTTAGAAAATCAAACTGGAGAGTGGCTGGAAACAAGCAACTAACCCAGTAAAAGTATAAAGATAACCTGGACTAGGGACACTTTCACCAGTTGTTCATCCAGCAACTGGGCATTTTATAATTACAGGGCTCACTTATGAACATAACTCGAAAACTACCTGCATATATAATTCATAGCACTCTTGTAGGCGATAAACATTATTTAATAGATTAAGTGGTTAATTGATAAACATATCTTATGAATATAGATCTAAAATAATCCCTTCTACTGTACTAGAAAACGATGAGATGGAAGATTATGTTATTAAAAAAATTTAAGAGCAAGATATTCTCAGGCCTATAGAAAAGATCGCATTTTGAATGGGACATTTCAAAATTTTCTGACAGATTCTACTAAATGGAACAATAAATTTAGAAAGCAGAGAAACGAGAGATGTAGCTTGCTGAATAGCAACTTCTGCATTGTTTACATTGAACACACAATTCAACTATGCCAAAAGGAGGCAATGTATGACACTATCCAGCAACCCCAGCCAGTCTAGCTAATGATGAGAGATGCTAGAAATTACATTTCAATAACATTCAGAGGTCGACAGGCTGATCACCAGGGCTAAGCAGATCAACAGCAAACTTCCTTTGATTTCTCCCAAGCATCATGCTTCACCTGGCAGAATTAACATAGCACCAGCTAGAATCAATTGACCCCTTAGGTTCAATAAGAAGAACTTTGGCACATGCATTGCTAATCATTTGAACTAAAGGGGGACAATTAGTTCTTTATGAAACCATCATGAAAAGGATGCTCAGATTTAGCTTTGATGAAGCAAAATACCCTTTTAAAATCCTCCACAGCTTCATTAGCTATCCCATACTGAACTTTCTCACCTGTACATGGAATACATTTAACACTTAATATCATTTCTTTAATGTCTCTCCTGCTCAGCTAGTATAGGATATTACAAAGGTCTTGCTTCTTGGGACCTTCATATCTGATAATGGGTCTGCTGTAAATCTTCGATTTAATAGATCATCTTGGATGAAAATTGTCCACTAAATCATACATATCAATAAATACGTATGTCATTAAGATATAAATTTTTTATGTCATTTGTATCACTTTACACAATTATGCAAGTAGCACAACTTGATGGAAACCGTAAAAATGTCAGTTACATAATTGTGCAAATGACACAGATTATAACAATTTTCTGGACTGCTGCAGAACAGTGAATGTCATGTGCTGTTTGGAGTGAAATCGAAAGAAACAAATTTGTCCTAGGCATCCAAACTACACCGAATGAAACTAGAAAATCATTTTGGTTGTTTTGCATTAATTTCTCAGGCCTGGATTTAACATACTGTAATGTTGCAAGCCCTGGTAATTTTATTTAGTTTGATCTGTGTCACTTTTAGATGCTTTTAATCTGGGTTGTCTGTGTGTTTGCATGTTTTATCTGGTTTTATGGGTTGGGGTTGGTTTTGTCTAGAGTCCATTGCAGCTGGGAGGTTATAATACATTTAAATAAATAAATAATTTTAACTAGAAAATGAGCAGAAGAGATGGAATTGAAACAAGGAATTATCAACTGTTAGAGAAATGGGTGCCTCTGGTGGTCCGTGATATGTGACATGCGATTCAATATTCATGCTGTTTGTTTTTGTTTTTCATGGCTCTCTTTTTAAGTTCAGCAGGCCTTCCACTTTTGAAATATTTGCTCTAAGAAGAATAAGAAAGTTTCTTAGTACTGTATAGATTAGTTGTAACTGAGCAAAATGACAGATTTTGCCCACAAACAAATTATGTAATGGCTCACCTATCACAGGTATCCATAGGACAACATATACACTGGTGCTAGTGAAGAAAAAATACTGTTACCATCACCCAGGAGACAGGAATACATTGGCCCTGAATCCAAACACTTTTCAAATTATACATATGTGGTAAAGCTCTAATGAAAATAAATAATGGATGATATTAATAATCTTTACTTGTACCTAACAAACAGCCATGTAAAAGAAAATAAAAAGAAGCAATGGGTGGAAACTAATCAAGGAGAGAAGCAACCTAGAACTAAGGAGAAATTTCCTGACTGTTAGAACAATTAATCAGTGGAACAACTTGCCTCCAGAAGTTGTGAATGCTCCAACACTGGAAGTTTTTAAGAAGAGATTGGATAACCATTTGTCTGAAATGGTATAAGGTTTCCTGCTTAAGCAAGGGGTTGGACTAGAAGACCTCTGCTATTCTATTTCTATTCTACATCTACCCCCACCCCACCCCCGATGACCTCGTCCAAATCCAATTCTGTTGCTTTGCATGTACACTGAGTGCTTCTGTACCAGAGACAAATTCCTTGTTTTTCTAATCAGACTAGGCCAAATAAAGTATGCAATCCAATCCAATGCAATATTTCCATCTAAAATTTGGAATAGGGAAATGAACTAGTAGCAAAATAATTTTGAGATATGCTCACATTAGAGAACTTTGTTTCTGTAGCTCAGAAGATGACAAGGATAGTACAAAAAAAAAAAAAACCCTCAGGATATCTGCATTATTTTCTTCAATTTTGACATGAGGTTTATCGTGTGTAAAGTTGCTATTAGCACTGGAGTGTGCTTTAATCTCACAATATTATGATTATACACATTTATCAGATGGAATGGAATGGAATGGAATGGAATGGAAGAATAGAGTAGAGTAGAGTAGAGTAGAGTAGAGGAGTTGAGTAGAGTAGAATTAACTCTATTTTCACTTTGAATACACTAATCGGCATACAATAAAATGAAATTTCGTTGCATACAGCTCTCAAAGGGTCACCGCCTCCAATATACACTACATAAAATGACACAATACATAGATAGATAGATAAATAAATAAATAAATAAATAAATAAATAAATACAAAATTATTCATATACCCATATATATTATATGACACAGAGAAACAACCTAGTCTAGTTCAAATGTATACATGCACATGACGGGAAAAACTAATCTTGCGAGTTTACCAGACGGATGGCATATCGAGCGAAACTGTTATAGAATCTGGTAGTCCTGCTGGAAATACTTGAAAACCTCCTCCCAGAGGGGAGCAACAGAAACAGACCGTAAAGTGGGTGTATGGGGTCTCTAACAATGCTTTGAGCTCTAAGCACATAGCGCTTATAAGCAGTATCCTAAATAACAGAAGTGAGATTCCTATAATCTTCTCAGCTATCCTGACCACTCTCTATATGGACTTTCTATCAGAGGCACTGCTGCAAATGAAATCATTGGATTGGATTCAAACCCACGTGAATTACAGTAAATCTGGAGTCAGTCCATAACATTAAACCAGGGACTCTAATAAGCCTACTAAAATCATTTTAAACATCTGTTGCTTTAAAAAATATACTAGTGCTAAAATGTTATAAAAATGGAAATTAAAAAAATTATTCTTTATTTTTTTCAGAAACTCTGGAGAATGGACCTAACAAGCGTGAAAGGTGAGTAAAATTTTCCTTTGCTTATTGAATAGTTCAAAAGCAAATGTAAGTAGAGATTGTTGGAAGCAGAAGTCATGGACTTCATCCTGTTTTCATCAGAAGGATAACAAACTCGGAAGACATGGAAAACTTTGATGGCAGCAATTCCCTCACTTCGTAAGCTAAAATTAGGAAAGGAAAAAAGGCAAACTTGTCAAAGTGGTGGATAAGCAAGAGAGAAAGTGATTGACCATACATGGACTCCAGCAGGAAAAAAAATATTGGCATCCCTACCCTGTGAAGAGCCTTTAGGGCAGTGATTCTCAATCTTGGGAACTTTAAAATGTCTGGATTTTAATTCCTAGAATTCCCCAGCCAGCATGAGGTCCAGACATCTTAAAGTTGCCAAGGTTGAGAAACATTGCATGCCTCTGCTGTCCACATGGTGTTCTCCTCTGTTTAGCACTTGACTCGTTCTTCTGCTTGGACTGGAAGCCTATGGGCCAACTGGGGAAGTTCCTTCTTGCTACCCTTCAACTTTTTGGAATATGAGGATGGTTCATTAGCTTCTATATGGCACTCTTTTAAATGAAGTGCTGAGCTGCACCTACTGACCCTTATTATTTTCTAACAAAGTCTTGGAGAGCTGTGTTGAGGAATCAAAACAGAAGGTGGCACTTGACAGCATTTCAAATAAACAAGCAAAATATTCTTAAAATTAGGTGAAACTTAATAGATGTTGAGTTAAGCTATTCAAGAATTCTACTCTCCAGTCCTTCCCTTGTGTATTCAATTCAGTAAAAAGTCTCCATCAGTTTGAATGAAGAGGCTACTTTACAGAGCCACTCATATGGAAAGGACAATGGGAAAAGGCTGTTGACCCAGATGCAGATATTGAAAGGCCATTGGATCTCATGGGATGACAGGGGCTGGCACCAGTTTTGGGGTGGGGAAGTCAGGCTAAGAGAGCGAGTTGTTCTGGTGGTGAAGGCACTAATCTAGAAGCCAGAACATTGCAAGTTTTGGTCCTGCCTTAGACAGGAAAGCCAGCTGGCTGATTTTGGGCCAGTCCCTCTCTCTCAGCCCAACTCATGTCGCACAGTTGTTGGAGCAAAATAGGAAAAGAAAGGAGATACATTTCTGCCTTGAGTTATTTATAAAAATAATAAAAATGGGAGAGAGGGCATTCTTATTCTTAAATCCCATTAACCCTGAGAAACAGCGGTTTTGAGGCTATATGTTGGAAAGTCAATAGTTCTTTGGTTCAGTAGAATTTTGAGGTGCTGAGAAGTCTCAGATAGGGTGCTGCATTCCCCAAGTCTTTCATTTGTTCGGTGTGTTGTATTAGCCCAAACAATTGTAGCTAATCCAATAAACCAAGTAAAATTGTGTCTTGTGTAAACCAGGTTAGTGTGCACAAATGCGGGAGGGAACTTTGTCTGTATGCCTGTATTGACTTGACAAGAATAAGTCAATGGGAAAGTTAAGGATGAGTGAGGATGTCGTAATGTGAGACAGGAAATTTCAATAAATTAGGAAAAAAATCTTAATTGGAAGAATGTTCCCTTCTAATCCTATTGCCCCACTCAGGTACAATCCTATCAAGAGGACAAATACCATCTCTGTTCTTAAAACAGGCCCAAGATGCACCAGGAGAGACAGGCAGGATTCTTCCCCTTCTACTGAACATTCTGTAGGAATTTTTTTTTAAACAAACAGATTTTTATATGCCTAATGGAGACAAGTATTGTTTCAGTGTTTGAGTGCATGAGTATCATAATAATTAACAAGCATGGAAACATTTCTTGATGTTTGTTTCCAGTGCGGTGAACAGGAAAATATCAAGCAAAGATGAGACGTATTGGAAGGAGATCAATGCAGCGATGGCCTTAACCAATCTTGCCCAGGGAAAGGACAAACTGCAGGGTACAACCAGCTGCATCATTCAGAAATCTTCACACATATCAGAAGTGAAGACTGTCAAAGTTCCACTGGTGCCAATGCCATTTTAAGAGAAAAAGTGATTTACTTAACTTTCTCTGTGTGGATTTTTTTCATGCTGTTCGTTTTCTTGTAAGATCACAAAAGATCTAGAATAGGGATTGAAGCTCCTATTGTAGTCTGTGACAGTCAGGACGAATAAGAATAAGTGTAGCTCATCGGAAAGGTCTCATCAGCAAGCACTAGCAAAATGATCCTGAGGAGGTTGTGTGGTTCTCGTTCATTTTCTTGTTTGTGATGTAAAAGCTATTCCCAATTAATTGTGTTCTGTTATGGTACAGTGATCAAGAAATATTCTCTCAGGCTAAATAGTTTGTTTCTTAAATAACTTGTCAAATATGGAGGGACATACCCTGCTTTTTTCTTTTTAAGTCAAATTATTAACTTATTTTATTGTATTAATCAAGCTGCACATTAACCATCTGCATTGCTATAACAATAAGTGCCTTGCTTTCTTACAGTAAGCTACAACGTGGGCATAGCTTTAGACATCTGTGCCTCAAAATGTCAATAACCCAACACTTAACCTTGCATGTAGTTCTAAGTGCATCCTGACCATTTGAAGCTGACGTCAGAAAGCATATTAATAATGTTACAAAAGCCCTCAAACTTTTGATTTATCTGAATTAGAGACCCAGCAATATCTAAAGTGAAATTGCTATATTTTACCGTGAAAGAAAAATTGATTGATACCAAGCAATACTCTGCTTTGCTCAAGTGAAATCAAATTGCTATGTTTTGTTACCCATAGAATTATTTTGATAAGTGCAATATTATGGCTTCAAGAGCTTGAGAGCCAGATTTAAAAAAGAAATAAACTTCATTCGTTTTAAGAAGAGCTCGAACAGCAAGGACATTTATAGAAGATGTGAAGCAGTCTCCCTTTCAGGTGCTTTGCAGTCTGGATGTTGTTGTCTCCCAAAACGATTTTAAAATACAGTGCCTCTCCTCCGGCAGACTGCTGTTTTGGCTCTTATTATTGTTGAGTGTGAGAGCAAAATAGCAGCTCACAGAGAAATTAAATCTCACCTATGAAAATGTTCCTCTTCTTAGCTTTATATAGTGCTTAATTTTTTTTTACATGAAAACGTATCCTGTGACAGCTTAAGTTGTTCTTGTTGCAGCAAAGCTATCAATAAATCCAGTGTAGATCCCTTCTTTTTAAAGTCTCCTTTAGATTTATTGAAACTGTTATGTAAGTAAACAAAGCAGCTCACTTTTTTTGGTACCAAGTCAATCTATGCTTCAGTTTATTATTTACATTGGAGCTCTGTAACTTTCCACGACGGAAACCGTTATTGCCTTAATGCATCCAAAATGTTTTTTATTTTGGTATGGAATGTATCAAATGAAGGCAATCCCCATTTCAATGAAGGAAAAATGGCATAATGAAATCTATATATTATATAAAGTGAAAAGCCTGAATTAAAAACATGTGGGGTACACAGCAGACAAACAATTGTGGCACTGACTCAATTTAAAGTTAAAATAGATGCTAAATTAGGCATTAAAAACAACATTTTAAACCTCTAGATTTGACTGCCATTGAGTCAAGTGAATTGTATAAAATAGTTTTTATGGAGGTATATCAAATTTTTCTTCAACCATCCAAAAATGTTCTAATCAAGTTCCCTCCCCTCTGTAAACAACAGTAAAGCCCCAAATAGTTTATATTGAGTGGTAAAAGAAAATTAGAGAAAAAAGTTGATTGCTAGAATTTAGTTTAGCAAGGTTGAAACCAAGCTTATTTTCCTTTAATTGCTTGAATGTTACATTTGAATAACAATATCCAGACTAAATTGTAAACCTAGTTTTGAGAAAATATCATTTAACCTCCAATCTTGTTTTTCTCCCCAGCCAGTTATAGCCAATGAAAGGGAAAAAAGGAAAAATCAGTATATGTTAGCTGAGATGGACAAGGCAGAATCGCTGTTTAATTCCTCATGTCTCACCTGATAGCAATAGCAATAACACCTAGACTTATATACCGCGTCACAGTGCTTTACAGCCCTCTCTAAGCGGTTCACAGAGTCAGCATATTGCCCCCAACAATCTGGGTCCTGGAATGGAATTCTCTCTCTACAAGGAGTGGGTGACATGTACCTCATGCAGTCTTTAAATCTTTTTGGGCAGTACTTAAATCCCTCTTGACCATAATTGCCAAAAATGCAAAGCATCCTTCCCACCACTTCCAAATGTAAAAAGCATGAAAATGGTAATATAATTCCTAATATAGAAATATCCCATCGAAAAGAACAAAGGGACAGCCCTTCCCTCCTATTCTGCCCTGACCATTTGATGGTCAGGGCATGGTTCCATCATGTGGCAATCATGTTGTGACCCCTTCAACACTGAGGTCCTTAGACTCCTTGAAATGTTCAATATCCACCAGAATGTTGCCTACTTTTACCTGATACTGTCAGGTTTATACATCCACAAGGTGTTCTTTGTTTACAGAACTCCCAGCAGAAGAGCAGATAAGAATGAATTAAAACTTTTACATGTTCATATAGCTCTGCACAGAATTCTTTTAAGACTGTATTGCTAGTTTTCTGGACTCTTTGCAGTATAACCAATCAAAGTAAGCCAGATTTCAGTATTAAATCTAAAGTGGATTGCAAAATCAACCAGGTTTCGGTCTTAATCCTAAACTCCATTGGGAAGGTAGGTAACCTTGTGGATAATTCAAATCTTTCTGTTTTAAACAGAAAGCATCTCTAAATCAACCACTTCTAATTTCCTGAACGCGGAGAGCATTATGTAGGGTTCCTTATATGGGGAAGGTAAGTGGGGATTAAATTGTGCAAAATTTCCAAAAGAAGCTTTCTAAAGCAGGGGTCTCCAACCTTGGCAACTTTAAGACTTGTGGACTTCCCAGAATTCCTCAGCCAGCAAAGCTGCCAAGGTTGGAGATCCCTGTTCTAAAGCATGTAGCCATCCTGTACATGTGGAAGCAGTGGATATAGGCTGCAGAAGATTTACCCCCATTGCGCTCCCTCTACGTAGAGGGAAGTTCCTAGAAATGCAAGAGGGACAGGGGAACTAACCCTTGATGAAGCTAACTTTCAGGTATGCAGGTTGATCTTCAAGTGTAACCAGTTCCAATTGCACTAATATAAAGTAGCAGGTATCTGCCTTGATGTAACTTGTAGAATGCATCTTGATGTATCATAGCATTTTGTGATGATGGTTATTTCTAAACTGTATAGTTAAAGTGATTTGATATGAAAAATATATATATTTTGTACACAAATATATATATATATTTACTTTTTTAGGGAGTGTTTTCATTGACATGAAAAAAACAGGAAATATACTGTATGTTATGACTGTATGAACAGCAGAAGTTTACTTTTGAATGATTTACATCATTATGCAAAAGAGATTTCCCCACACTTATGGCCTTGACAACCAACCTACTGGATTTCCTCATAACAATGTGAGTTTTTAAAATAAAAACAGAAAGTAAGCGCTTCGCTTTAGTTCATACTATTGTAAATTATTCTGCTATTAACTATTTTGTGAAAATAAATTGTGTTGCCAAACTTTTCTGTAAGATGTTTTCAGTTTTGTTTTGTTTAAAAAATTCAAGTGAATAACAGTATCAACAAAATTACTAATATGTGGAAGGAACAACCCAAAGAATAAATGTTACTATACAAAATAAGGCTGGTGTGGATCTCGTGGTTCCTTTTTGAAGAGAGGGGATAAAAAAAATATACTCATGTTTACAGACTCATGACAAGACTGTCTATTCTCGGGCATAGTCACCTGACGATCTTGACATCTTCTCTATGATGGCCTGAATACGAATATAGAAGGTCTATGAGAGCAACTGAAATTGCCCCCATTGTTACAACTTCTCTTTTGAATACCCTAATTTTGCCACGTTTATAGCATCCTCAAATTTAATTCAGTAGAGAAGCACAACTAAGAATATTAATTCTGGATTTCAGGAGCAAATGCAAACTATGGTCAGTAAGGTCGGGCCATCCTAATCCCCAGAAGAACAATAGAGATAAAGGTAGAGTTTCTATAGTTTCTAGAGTATTTGGAATAGAAACTATAATTTAACAAAAGCGGCAACATACAAAGAAAGCCAATATAAAATGCTATACAGATGGCACTTAGCACCCTCGAGATTAGCAAAAATCTATCCAAATGTAAGCCCCAAATGTTGGAAGTGTGGATGTCACCAAGGTACCTTCTTTCACATGTGGTGGTCCTGTCCCGAAGCGATGAAGTATTGGAGGAAAAATTCAAAATTGGCTGCAAGAATCAACCAATGAAAAAAATGAATTGATACCTGAAACATTTCTCCTGGGAATACTAAAGAAATCCTGGGTGGGGGGGGGGGGAATGATATTTAATCATACATATACTCACTGCAGCAAGAATAGCCTATGCTCAATACTAGAAAGGAAAGGACACACCACCAGAGGAACACATTATTCAGAAGGTTCTAGAATGTGCTGAAATGAACAAATTAACGTTAGAATTAAATGAGAAAGAAGACTCAGAATATTATACGGTGTGGGATGATTGGTACAGGTGGATTGATAATAGAATAAAGAATAGCTAAAATTGATATAAATTTTCAGATGCATATGTAAATTACGTTATATTACAATGAAATGTAAAAGAAGAATCAATCTAACCTGTGTAGAAAAATAACACTGTCTGATTGATTGTATTGTATTGTATTATAATAAATTTCAATAATTTTTTTTTTAAAAAAAGAGATAGAGATAGAAATAGAGATGATAGAGATATAGATAGAGATAAAGACTAAGGCAGAAAAGGCATACTTTTTGGAGGCCCTCAGATAGCATGGGATTTGGAGAATGTCCACCCGGATCAATTGGATGGCAGAAATAACCAGGTGGAGATGGTCCTTCAAGTATAAAATACAGGGAAAGAATTGATGTTGTGTTGTTTCATTCTTTTCTGTGCCTGAAGACAATTATGTCTGGACATTTCTGAACTTCCACTTAGATGAACAGATTGGATACTGCCAAATGATTTCTAGGCAATGAAAAGTAAATCTAAACATTTGTGTGATTTTCCCCCCCTTTTCCTTGAGTTTAATCCTTCTATTGTCATAAATTTAGGCATCAGAAGTATGCTCAGAACTGAGTTTTGGTTATTTATCGGCAAATTTGCTGGTCTTTGCTTCAACAGAAATGGCCATTTTAATAACATAAGCAACTTTTTAAAAATCCCCTCATGCCAGTTTGGAAACAAATTTTGATTCCAAAAGTTGTTGATTTCAAATGCATGTTCTGCTTAGCTTGTTTCTCAATATTGGAGATACAATCAAACAGCAATCAAATTAAGCATGCAAACGACCGCTGATTTCATAGGATTTAAGCACACTTAATTAGGTTTGGGCTGATAGCCCAGACGTTCATAAAGAAGTGTTTAGGGAATTAATGTTAGCAGGTAATAGAAATGAGCTTGCTTATAGCAACAAGTAGTTTCTATAATTTCTACATAGAGATTCTTTATATTTCCAAACCCCTAAGACGTGTGGAGTAAAATTATTCCAGAACTGTGCTCAAGTGTTTAAAAGATAAGAACAGTCGATATTACGATACAGAAATATTGTGTCAAACCTTTGGGCTGCTTTGAAAGCATTGAAAGCATATGTGCGTCATATTCTGATCTTTCAGGTAGCTCAACAACACCTGGTTTGCTTTCAGAAGTTCACTGCCAGTTCAGTTTCATCATCCACTGTTCAAAAAAGCTATTACTGAACTGCACTGACCCAACTGGACCCCAAATTACCTTGCTGCAGGAGAGACGTGGCAAGTTTAGAAGAATAATGGTTCAAGAACACTGTGTAGCATATCTAGTGTTCTCAACATCTTCCATGAAGTTGAGGTTTCAAGGCAAAGAATCTTAAAGTTCTATCTTCATTTCCACTTCCTTTGTCTCTTTCTGGCTTACCAAATAGGGCTACTGTTCCTTTTTTCTTTTTTCTTTTTTTTGAGGGATCCATTATAGAGGTCACAAAATACTTGTAATGGAAAAACCAGAGATATATCTATATTTATTGAAAGTGTTCTATCTATGGTCACTCACTTTTCTAAAGGGAGGCTAATTTCCTGAAAGATCCATGCATGTCCCAGAAAGCCTGCTTGACAAAGAAACCAAAGCATCTACAGAGAAAATGCTATGTTTGCATTCAGTTAATTGTCATTGATAGCAGTGCTTTGGGTGTCAATTAAATCAGGACAAGAGGTCAGGAGAATCGGGAACAGTCATCATTCTCAAAAAATCATTCAGGTGAGACAATTTTATCAAATCAGTAATGACTACTGAATATAATTTGGGACAGATGAAATTTGGGATGAAGGCAGAGCTGACGTTTCCAGATTCTATTATCAATCACTAATTGATAGTGATTAGCATTAATTAAGGAAGAGGGGGAGGGGGAAAGGCCATGGATACACAAACTGATAGATTTTCCACATCTCAATTTTTAGTCTCCCCTCCTCAAATTCTTTTAATGTAACTGTCATATCAACTTGGTCAATTGGCAATGGATTAAGTTATTGGAAATAGATGTCAGGCCTAGCTCAATATAGCTATAAATCAGTGCACCTGAATTTTTAAGCTATTGAGGTCTGGTTCCATAATGGATGAGCTCATTCATTTGTCTTTTTGGATCTTTTTTCAGATAATTTTATTTTCCATCCTGTTTTTTGGATAGGATCCCAACACCTTGGGGTTTTTTTCTCTGCCATTTCTTGGACATCTGCTAATGTTGCACAGGTTCTTTTAAGCTGGGTATCAATCTTCTGCAAAGTTTTATTTATAACTACCTAAATAGTTGTTATCAGTGCTCTTTGTTGATAGACTGTCTTCTATCCAGAGAACATCATTTAAATAGCAGACTTAGTCTGCGAAAACAAAAACCCTCCTCTTATGTTCAGTGCAATAAAATTATTATCCCAGCAGATGCTCAGAAGATATATGTCTGCAAGTGTTTAATGTGATCAAGAATAACTCAGAAACTTTACTCAAGATGTCATTGTCTAAAGAGTTCACATCTTTTAGCCATTCTGGCTGGGAACAGGAATTTCAATCCCAACACATCTACAAGGCTGATTTATGGTCTTGTACATGGATTTTCAAACTTGGCAAGGAGAATTCTGGAACTTGAAGTCCACATCTTAAAATTGCCTAGTTTGAAAAAACATAGCTTTACTATATGATATTAATAATATACCTCCCTCATGATCTGCAAGTTATTTTTATAACTCCTTTGAAATCAAGATGATGATGATGAATGAAGAAATACTATACATACAGCTAAGATATATAAATATTTCTTTAAAGGAAGGAGGTCTCGTGAAATTTGACAACGTACAAAACCCTGACTGGCAACTGACTTGTAGCGAGCCAGGGAAAATCTTACAGTGACTACTGTTCAGATCCATTCATGTACAGCATTCATGTAGATAAAATCTAGCCTCTTATTGCCACTGAAAGTTCATTTTTATAGCCCAGCAGAGCCCTCCTTCTCTTTCTCCTGTCATGTCTTGGCAGCAGAAGATTTGGATGTGTCAAAGAGCCATGTTTATTCATCCCAGTCCTGGGTCAAGTTCTTTCTTGCTAATCTTAGCCAACCAATTCTCAAAGTGCTAAGACATCAAGTGTGCACCAATGCAAAATTGCCTTGCCTAGCTTTTGCCCTCATCTATCACTCTGTACTTAACCATTAGTCCTTGTGGCTAACTTAACTCCCTAAAGGAGTGTCATTCTAACCATAACTACCTAAAACCTGCCAAGTGCCGTTTTATGAGCTGCTGCCGAGAGTTTTAAGGTTGATTTTTCAACAATTTTCATTGGCATTTGATGGTACATGCTTGATTTACAATGCTGTAAATAAATAACCACAAATAAGAGGCATTCTTTTCTTTTAGGATAATACAATATGACATTCTTTTGAGAGAGAGAGGAAAAGACAGATTTCTAAAGAGTTTCTGAAGTTTAATTCTGAGTCTGTCACGAACCTGTAGCAGGGCTATGAAAACAGGAACTCCTTTATGTAAAAACAAAAAACAAGCTTTGAGGTAACGGGGAAAGCAAAGGGCTCTTCAAGATAAGGAAGCACCAGCTAATGATAAGAGGGCAAAGTATGGCCACTGAGAGATACGAACAGGTTGCTGCCTCTGCCGAGAAGAGCTTCATCTGTGCTACTAGACAAGAATTTCTTATGGGTTTGTTCAGCCAAGTTTCTGTGTTTACTGGCCCACAGAATGTATAAAAGACATCAAATGTTTAGGAAAGCAATCAGCAGTTTCTTCATGACCAACATCTAAAAAGAGTTCAGCTGAAAAACAGGAGGAGAAAAGGGCAGATTAGAATATCTCATTTATACACAGCCTGCAATTCATGTAAAATGAATTAAGAGGTTATTCCAATTGTCCACTGATGAATTTAAGGAAAACAAATCTAAGCTCTGTTTGAGAAGGCTCTTCTGGAAGAGTTAGTTCTAGCAACTAACTTAAGCAACTGACTCTCACATAGACATATATATATATATATGTAGGTCTTTGGTTATTCGGGTTTTCTCCCACGTAAAATTGGAGGTTTCTTGGCAACGTTTCGACGAAGTCTCATTCGTCATCTTCAGGCTGGTGTTCTCGGCTTCGTGCTTCTAGGAGCAATGTATGTGATCGCAGCTGTTTCTTCCTTTTAACTGCCAGTGGGGGTGTGAACTGATTGGGTGGGAGCTTGGCTGTGTTCTGATTGGGCAGAGGTGTGTTCTGATTGTTGGGGGTTTGGCTGTGCTCTGATTGGATGGGGGGGTTGGCTGTGCTCTGATTGGCTGGGTGTGTGTTTTGTTTAGGTGGGGGCTTGGTTGTGCTCGGGTCAGTCTGAGTAGCAGGGGGATTTGAGCTGGTGAGCTGTGTTGCTGTTGTTTGGCTTCGTGTTTGTGGCCGTGCTATCTCTTCATGGTGGGTGTCAGTCTGCTTCATGTATGGATTGGAGGGGTTTAAGGTGGCTAATGATGCAGCTGTGGTCTGGCTTCTGGTCCGGGGTCATGCTTCATCATCAGTGTGGGTTCGAGTCTGCTTTCTGCGTGGATGTGTGGTGGCTACATCCTGTGTGGCTCTCGTGAGTGTGGGTCTGGTGTCATTGTTTGTGTTAGGGACTCGTTTGTCAATAATACCTCCTGCCTACCAGCCATTTGGAAGCCCGCCTAACATGCAGGCAGCCCAGGTTCGAATCCAAGTAAGGGTAAGGCTGGCTGATGAGAACTAAGAAGCTTGAAATAGATCTATACCAGTCTCCCTTTATTTCTTTATCAGTAAAATATATTTGCTATAAAAAATGGTTTGTTGTGGATGCAAATGCTTGAGGGCTCCTGGGTTGGAGCTGAAAGGCAAAAGAGAGCAGAATGCTCCCACATGTTGGAGTAGACAAGGTGTCTCTGTAAAACACTATATATATATATATATATATATATATATATATATATATATGTATGTATGTATGTATGTATGTATGTATGTATGTATATGTATATATATATACACATACTGGATCCATATATATATATATATATATATATATATATATATATATATATATGTAAGTTTTCACGGGTATATATGTGTGTATAGTTAATATTTTGGGTTTCTTCCCATGTAATATATATAGACTGGATGGTTTGTTGTGGATGCAAATGCTTGAGGGCTCCTGGGTTGGAGCTGAAAGGCAAAAGAGAGCAGAATGCTCCCACATGTTGGAGTAGACAAGGTGTCTCTGTAAAACACTATATATATATATATATATATATGTCTTTTTCTGTTTTTCGTAGGCTTTTATGTGCATGTTCTTTCTAGCCAGGTTTTACCTACGTAAGCTAGGTTCTGCAGCCAGAGCTGCAGAACAACCTAGCTTACGTAGGTAAAACCTGGCTAGAAAGAACATGCATATATATATATATATATATATATATATATATATATATATATATGTATGTATGTATGTATGTATGTATGTATGTATATGTATATATATATACACATACTGGATCCATATATATATATATATATATATATATATATATATATATATATATATATATATGTAAGTTTTCACGGGTATATATGTGTGTATAGTTAATATTTTGGGTTTCTTCCCATGTAATTGTGGATATATCCCTAAAAGGGTAGAAGCGACATTTTGACAGAATCCCATCTGCCATCATCAGGCTTATGTCAGCAGTCTTTTGCAGTAATATATATAGACTGGATCCACATATTTCACTAAGTCATCATTTGTTTAATTATACTCTATTGCATAAAACACAATTATCTGCATTAACACATAAGCTGTAAATATTGACTTATCAATAACAATTCCATGATTGATACAACACTATAAGTAAATTGCAAACCTACTTCATGATGGTTTAGCATAATCTAATGCTATATGAGCCACCACAGAATCAGCCTATTAGGCTATCTGTTTACACATTATCTGCACTAAGAAGCAAAATTTATCCAGATACTTTTTTCTAACACTTCCTGAAACTGTCAAGAAATGCACCTGGACTTCCGGTTGGCTCCGTGAGCCTCGAAGACGCTCTTTTACGAGCGCCCGATCCCCGGTTCCGTAAAAGCCCCAGAACAGCCAAAAAACAGCTGTCTGGAGGCTTGGAACCCTCTCCCCAGGCAAAGGGGAGAGAGAAGAGCCGATAGGCGGTGGTAGAGCCCCCCAAGTGCGCTAGGAGAAATCCTGGGGCGCGAAGGGTGTGGGCTCCCTATTGAAGCCTGTCAAGCTGCTCCAGACCAGGGACGACTCCGCTAAAGCGGAGCTAGAAGCCGCAACCAAAATCTGCTGAAAATAAATGGGGAGACTTTTAACATCTTTACTTTGATTGCAGACAGAGCAAATCAGGAGAAAAAAAAGGAAAAATTGCAAGTAACACTTTAACTCTGTTTTAAAATGCAGAAAATGGCGCCTGAGGGCGGGAGGAGGAAGCTACTAGGGAAAGTGCTTGTTAACGCTTGTTAATGTTTGCAATAGTGATACAGCTACTGGATTACACTTTAAGAGAAAGTTTTAAAGTGGAAGCGGCCAGGAAAAGAATTTGGTATCGAGGAAAAGAATTTGGTATTGACTTTAACTGAAACTTTGCTTTTATACTGTGTGGAAAATAGTTGGAATTGTCGTCCTGATAGCTGGATAATACAAAGTGGCTGAAATATGGCTGACATCAGGGCTGGTAAATCAGCAAATTCTCAAGCTGTGACTGTTCAGGTTTTTCAAGAACTTCTAGACTCTTTTAATTCTGTTCTTTTGGATACAATTGAAAGAGCTTTTTCAAAAAACAGCTTGGAAAAACATAAGCAGTTGTTGGAGGGGCAGCAGGAAATTACTCAGAGGAGTTTGCTTTTGGAAGATCAAGAGGCTGTCAGGATTGAAAGGCAGGCTGGCACAGTTGAAACAAAGGTTTTGGCGGATGTTTCCATTCAATTGATAGAAAAGCAACAAATAGACTCTATTGCAAGCTGACAATCTTTATGGCAACAAATTTTGGCTATATGGACAAAGGAATGGATTGAATGATTATACAAGCAAGAAGAGTCGAAATGGGGATTTCAAATTAGAAAACATGACCTCAAGAAGAGAGCGAGTATTTCAGAAACATCAACCTCAAATCAACATTTTAAAATTTTCAAAAATAAAATTGGGGGGAATGTTGAAAGAATTTATAAAAAAAAGGATTGGAAAAAATATAGAAAGAAGAGAAGAACAGAAGATTAAGAAAGATATCTTCCTGTAGATTTTGAAATTTGCATTTGGCAAATATGTGTTTTAATGGTATTAAGAGATTTTAAAAATGTTTAACATAAGATTATATTATTTTAAAAGATACATGAGATAAATTGTGCAAGCTTTCAAGATGCCCAACTTTTTGAAGCAAAGAGGATTAATGTTAAATTCAGAATTCTATTACAAAATGATAATTAGTTTTGGATAGTAAAAGGACTGCTTTCTAAAAAGTTAGAGATATTAAAATGGTTAATTGAAAATTTGAAAGATATCCTCCTGTAGATTTTGAAATTTATATTTGGTAAATAAGTGTTTTAATGGTATTAAGAGATTTTTAAAATGTTTAACATAAGATTATATTATTTTAAAAGATATATGAGATAAAATGTGTAAGATTTCAAGATGCCCAATTTTTTGAAGGAAAGAGGATTAATGTTAAATTCAGAATTTTATTAGGGAGTAATGTTCAAAAAGAATGATGTTTGAGGGTATGGAAATGAAATTTATTCATGATTTTTACTGTTTGTAATACTGCTAAAGTATTGGATTATACATCAAGAAAAAGTTTTTTTATAATTAGGAAGAATGAATTTAATTTAATTGGTCTTGAGAATTTATAAAAGGGAGGTTGATGAATTGGAGCAAGGGGAGTTAAAGAACGCGTGGGAGTTTTGAACTTTATAATTAGTTAGTTTATTTTAGCATATGTTTGTTAGATGCTATACCCTGTTTTTGCTCTGGGAAGTCGGGGGGGGTGGGGAGGGTGGGATAAGGGTTGGGGTGGGAAAAAAGTGCTGAATAGAGAAATGTTTTAACAGAAGAAAGTATCTACGATTAGAATACAGGAGTTGCTCAGATACTAAAGGAGGAGAATATTTCACAGCAAAGAAGTTAGAAAGGAGAGAGGAGGAGAGGGTAGGAAGAAGAGAGGGAGGGAGAGAAATGGAAGAAAGAGGAGGAAGGGAAGGGGACAGGAGTAGGAGTGAAGGTGAGAAGGGGGAAAAGAAGAGAGAAGTGGGGGAAAGGAAAAGGAAGTAGGATGAGGTAGGAGAGGAGGAAGGAGAAAGTAGGAGAGAAGAGGAGGGAGGGAAGGGAAAGAAAGGAGGAGAAGAAGAAGGTTTGTTGTGGAATGAGAGAAGAAAGAGAAGAAGAGCAACTCCAAATGTAATTAAAATGTCTTATTTTAATGCTTTATTTAAGGGAAACATGTATATGAAGGATTTATTATGTATAAGAAAATGTACATTTTTTATTATGTGGGGAGGGGGAAAGGGTGGGGGAGAAAATTGTTTGTATTTTTTATAAAACTTTTCAATAAAAAAAGAAAGAAAGAAATGCACCTGGAATCTGCCTTTCCATGGAGCAACCTGTTCTTCTGAACATTTCTCCTGAAGCAAAAACTAGGGGCATAAAGCAGATTATAGGATTTAGCAGTGCCCAAGTTTAAAGATATGCCACAACTGTCCTTAGCCACTGCCCACTCAGAAAAATTCCCTTTCTCACCTCAGGTTTGCAATCTAGTAATCCTAGATAAATTTGCAAGCCTCCCTTGCAAATCCACATTATCCTGGAATGCTATGGTTGAGGTGTAAGTTTCTTTTGTATTTTGGTGATGGAAATATAGCCCATGTACATTCTTGAGGATAAATTGTCCTATTGTGTTTGCTCCATAGCAAAGAACCCGATCAGTTTGAAATGCCTGCGGCTTTGTATCCAAAGCAGGAATGCTTGGCCCTTGTTTTAATTAATCATTGCAGGTTTTTGTTGTTATGGTTCTAACAAAACATTCAATTCCTCAGGAATATTCTTGGATTGGTCTGAGAAAAAGTTATTATAAGGCAGCGCAAGTTGTATAACTGGGCATTGCATTGTTCTTCACAAAATATAATTGGGTGGGGGGACAGAACTAACATAAGTGACAGAAAAAAGTAAAAGAAAGCTGCAGGTATTCTGACAGCATTGTACTACGTATCCATTACTCTTATATGCTACCTTTTTCTTAAAGTTCATGCTGGCTGGGATTTTTTCCATGCTCCAACCTTCTGAGATGAATTGGCTGAGAGTATGACTGGCCAAATTCTCCTTTCTTTAAGTGTGGATCTGAACCAGGTTTCTTTTTCCTGATTCAAGTCCAACAATGTAATGATGTTATTACTTGGACTCTCAATTAAGAATAGAACTCAGTTTTCTGGGTGTTTACCCAGAACTAAGTTTAGAATGAGCTAAAATCTAAAAAGAACCTATAGGAATATAGACAAATCCCTCATTTCTAGAGCAGCAGTTTAATGATATCCACTAACACTCTACAGACAGTAGAACTAAACGGAGACTATTAGTGTCCATCTTGTTCCACTAAAAAAAAAAAACCAGACAAACCACATACATGTGCACAAAATGTATATTTGTTTGTGAATGACATCTCTGACAAATGTTTATAAACTTTTAATGGTAGTTCCTTAAAAAAAAATATTTACATCAGAAGAAACACATAGTTTTCATTAAAAAGGACAATTTAATTTGTTTTACAAATGGTCTCAAGAAATCTATGTTAAAGATACTTATACTAAGGGCAATTTCAAACAAAACTGTTTTCAGATTTTCTACAAATGTAAAAAAAAAAAGAACATTATAAAAATGATACTGTACTTTATGTCGGAAGCACCAAAGCGCTTCCGTGGTGAAAAGATCAGGCCAGTGACATTACCTTTGCCTGGGAACATCCACTCGAGGGTTACTTTAATGTCCCCATTAGTGAGCCCACTAAAATGGTACCTATTTATCTACTCGCATTTGCGTACTTTCAAACAGCTAATTCGGGAGGTGCTTGAGCAAATGAAGGGTACTCACCCCATTACACAGCACCACTTGGGTTTCGAACATGGAGTTGTATATTGTTAATCCAGCACTTTAACAATGTCAACTACTGTGTTCTGGTAAAAAATAATGAGCCATAATTATACCATGCTACAAACACAAGTCTGAGAGATACCGAATTTACGTTGCTTTGCACAATTCTTATCCACTTACTAGGGATTCTCATGTATAATGGCCCTTATGTTGTCTAAGAAAGGAATGACAATGGTTATAAAACCTTTTTCTGTAAAAGCCATTAAAGGTGAACATTTTTCGTAATTTCTGCTCTGCTGAAACTCTGTTCACTTATCTCTTTTTTGAAAAGTCTGACATATTACGCAGTAATAGCCAATGTACTTAATGCAAAAAATATTATTGAAAGTATTTTTAAACCCTTAAAAAAATCCATCATATTATCAGTTTTGGAGAAAAAACCAATTTTGTCTATCAATGCTCTTTTAACACCTCTCAACTAAAATTAAAGATTTGTCCCTCACAAATCAAACTTAATATTAAAATTATTTGCAGCGGGAGAACTTTGAAACACAAACACAAAACAGAACAGTGCTTTACAAAAAATCCTTACAAGGAATGGATGTGGGAATTCTATGTCCAGGTTATACAGTGAAACATGCCTCAATAACTGTTTCACTGTCACACACACACACTCTAGCTTGAAAATAGCAATTTTTAAAAATTAAATTCATTGTGATCACAGATAAACAAATGGATCATCAAACAAATTAATCAAGAGTTCTAAGTCAAGGCTCGATAAACAGGTTCAATTTAATCCCACTTCAGACACATTATACAAAAACCCAGCTCTCTGGAGAAAGTTCTAATACAATCAACCAATGGAACAGAAGTTGCCTTCAGAAGTTGTGAGAGCTTCATCACTGGAGGCTTTCAAAAAGAGAATTTACAATGATAATAGGTGCACCACTGGAACACTTAAAGGACCAAGGTAAAGGTAAAGGTAAAGGTTCCCCTTGCACATATGTGCTAGTCGCTCCCAACTCTAGGGGGGCAGTGCTCATCTCTGTTTCAAAGCCGAAGAGCCAGCGCTGTCTGAAGATGTCTCTGTGGTCATGTGGCTGGCATGACTAAACGCCAAAAGTGCACGGAACACTGTTACTTTCCCACCAAAGTTGGTCCCTATTTTTCTACTTGCATTTTTTTTACGTGCTTTCAAACTGCTAGGTTGGCAGAAGCTGGGACAAGTAACGGGAGCTCACCCCATTAAGCGGCACTAGGGATTTGAACTGCTGAACTGCTGACCTTTCTATCGACAAGCTCAGTGTCTTAGCCATTGAGCCACTGCATCCCTTAAAGGACCAAGTTAGGGACAGATTATTATGGAGAAAATCAATCTATGTAATTGCAAAGAGTCAACAACAAATTTGGTGTTGACATACAGTCAAGTCCAGAAATATTGGGACATCGACACAATTCTAACATCTTTGGCTCTATACACCACCACAATGAAGTTGGAATGAAACAAACACAATGTGCGTTAACTGCAGACTGTCAGCTTTAATTTGAGGGTATGTACATCCAACTCAGGTGAACGGTGTAGGACTTACAGCAGTTTGCATATGTGCCTCCCACTTGTTAAGGGACCAAAAGTAATGGGACAGAATAATAATCATAAATCAAACTTTCCCTTCTTAATACTTGGTTGCAAATCCTTTGCAGTCAATCACAGCCTGAACTTTGGAACGCATAGACATCACCAGATGCTGGGTTTCATCCCTGGTGATGCTCTGCCAGGCCTCTACTGCAACTGTCTTCAGTTCCTGCTTGTTCTTGGGGCATTTTCCCTTCAGTTTTGTCTTCAGCAAGTGAAATGCATGCTCAATGGGATTCAGGTCAGGTGATTGACTTGGCCATTGCATAACATTCTACTTCTGTCCCTTCAAAAACTCTTTGGTTGCTTTTGCAGTATGCTTTGGGTCATTGTCCATCTGCACTGTGAAGCACTGTCCAATGAGTTCTGCAGCATTTGGCTGAATGTGAGCAGATAATATTGCCTGAAACACTTCAGAATTCATCCTGCTGCTTTTGTCAGCAGTCACATCATCAATAAATACAAGAGAACCAGTTCCATTGGCAGCCATACATGCCCACGCCATGACACTACCACCACCATGATTCACTGATGAGGTGGTATGCTTAGGATCATGAGCAATTCCTTTCCTTCTCCATACTCTTCTCTTCCCATCACTCTGGTACAAGTTGATCTTGGTCTCATCTGTCCATAGGATCTTGTTCCAGAACTGTGAAGGCTTTGTTAGATGTTGTTTGGCAAACTCTAATCTGGCCTTCCTGTTTTTGAGGCTCATCAATGGTTTACATCTTGTGGTGAACCCTCTGTATTCACTCTGGTGAAGTCTTATCTTGATTGTTGACTTCAACACACATACACCTACCTCCTGGAGAGTGTTCTTGATCTGGCCAACTGTTGTGAAGGGTGTTTTCTTCACCAGGGAAAGAATTCTTCGGTCATCCACCACACTTGTTTTCCATGGTCTCCCAGGTCTTTTGGTGTTGCTGAGCTCACCGGTGCATTCCTTTTTTTTGAGAATGTTTCCAACAGTTGTTTTGGCCATGCCTAATGTTCTTGCTATCTCTCTGATGGGTTTGTTTTGTTTCTTCAGCCTAATGATGGCTTGCTTCACTGATAGTGACAGCTCTTTGGATTTGGATCTCATCTTGAGAGTTGACAGCAACAGATTCCAAATGCAAATAGCACACTTGAAATGAACTCTGGGCCTTTTATCTGCACATTGTAATTGGGGTAATGAGGGAATATCACACACCTGGCCATGGAACATCTGAGAAGCCAATTGTCCCATTACTTTTGGTCCCTTAACAAGTGGGAGGCACATATACAAACTGCTGTAAGTCCTACACCATTCACCTGAGTTGGATGTACATACCCTCAAATTAAAGCTGACAGTCTGCAGTTAACGCACATTGTGTTTGTTTCATTCCAACTCCATTGTGGTGGTGTATAGAGCCAAAGATGTTAGAATTGTATCGATGTCCCAATATTTCTGGACCTGACTGTATTCAATCAGATGATCAAACATCAAGTTATTTTGTATTTAAAAAGGTATTTTGTGGGGTGTGGATTTATTGTGGACAATAAACATTGAGATTCATAATGAAACCAGTTTATACTTCACTACCATTCATTTGGAACTTTCAAATTAGCCAGAACAAAGTTATTTATTTAAAAATAATTTTCACCTTCCTACCTATGGTTTTATCAGAGTATAGCAGTCAGTGACATGGAAGGATATTGTTGATGAATTAGGAATGGGAACCCAAGTTTGAGGCCATCTTTGTAACAGAAGCTCACTAGGTGATGTTGTCTAGCTGTTATCTTCTACCTTATAGGTTGCTTGCTGAGAAGATAACACTAGAAAAAGGATCCTAGGAATCTTTCAAAGTCTCTGAAAGGAAGCTTTCAGAAAACAAGCAGTCCAGTTGAATACTGTACCTGTTCTGTTTCATAAAATTCACCACAAATCACCAATGTCCTAGATAAGTTAGAAGACAACAATTTTCAGTCTACACTGAATTGCACAAGAATGTAGGACTGTGTATAAAATGTGGGGTGTTATTCAGTAGGTTTTGACAGGTTCTGGAGAACCGGTAGCAGAAATTTTGAGTAGTTCAGAGAGCCGGAGGGAATGGGGATTTTGCAGTATCCTTCTCCTGGAATGGGGTGGGAATGGGGATTTTGCAGTATCTTTCCCCTGGAGTGGGGTGGGAATGGAGATTTTGCAGCATCTTTCCCCTGCCATGCCCACCAGCCATACCATGCCCACCAAGCCACACCCACAGAACTGGTAGTAAAAAAATTTGACTTCCACCACTATATAAAACACTCTACAATTATCAATGTGAGAAAAGATGCCACAGCAGGACATAACTCTGCCACCATAAGTTTTAACAAGAACAGAATTCAAAGGCAATTGCAGAGATTTCCTCTTCAGCAGAAGCATCTAGGGGAGTTTAAGTGAAACAGAAAGATTTACTTAAATAGGTAGTGTATGTTTGTTCTAAACATTTTGTATCAAGTTAGCTTCAAAGTCAATGTTCATAGCTTAGGTTTTTTTTTTCCTGGACATCCACATCAAAGGAACAAATAAATCATGAATTCAAGGTCTGTCTTCTCTTCTTTTTGGACCCACTGGGAATAACCTAGAAAGACTCAGGTCTTTACCAGAATGTGCATTTCTGATCAGCATCGCATATTTAGCTCTAGGCTTAAATGATAATCAATAATACGATTCCACTGCACCTTTCCAGCTTTGTCTCCCCTGCTGCTGAAAAGACACAAACAAGCATTTTTCCAAAAGAACAAAAGTCAACGTGATGGGAAATTTACCAGAACTACTCTTTCCACTCACACACTTTCAGTGATCCAGGAAACCCAATTATTGCTATTTGAGTTGCTTTGTTCCTTAATCAAATTATTTCAGAATGGTCAGAGGACCAGTCTGTTGGAGGAGAATCTGCACACTGAAGTAATTAGGAAGATCTTTGATTACAGTGCAACAAGTTGAAATGTTCTTTGGAAAACTGTGCACAAGAAAAACACATGTTGCATGGAATCCTGTAGCTGGCCACATAGATTAGAGGTGCTGATGAACGCTGTGGCAATAGTTATGCATTTGAAGCGTAACGTTGGCAGTATGTCAGCGCAGACCTAGACATAGCATTTGAACATAGCAGACCTTCCCATAGTTTTTAAGATTAAGAACACAACACATGCCAGGATATATTTATTTAAATATTTCAGTTCGCCATTGTTATTTTAAATAAATAGAGAACTACAAAGAGAGCTATAAAGAAAAAATAGAAGAGAACACATACACTCTAGAATTGTGAAAAAGGAAACAAAGGCAAGGTGTTATACACAAAATGATAGAGCATAGCTGTATCTTACAGGTAAAATGATGTCTTTTTTAATATAATTTGAATTTTAGCCAAAAACTGCAGGTGGGTTTCATGGTTAGCCTGCAGAACTAATATAGAAAAAAATGATAATATTTTTCCATTCTATGCAAGCAATATAAATGTTGAATTATATTCATGCAATGCCTGGACAGTATACATCAAGGTAATATGAAATAAGATTTACCCAAGGTTTACAAGCTATTTCTGCTTGAGCATTTCATTATTTCATACAATAGAAGCTCTTGCCAATCTTCAGTTCTTCAGATGATTACAACTATTATGATCTCTGAGCTTCTGGATAGACTGACTTGCAGGTAACAGGCAGGTAATCTTATCTGAGCTTGGAAACTAAGTAAAATCAGGCTGGATTCGACTTCAACTGGAGAAGACTTGGAAATATCAAGGTTGAAGGCTAGAATGGGAAGTTGGAAACTATTCCAGAAGGTGACAGTGGTAAAGCATTTCAATCACATTCCCCTCAAAAATGGCTGTATCTATCATCACTTGGTGCTGAGATCAACTTGAAGGAGTCTTGATCTTTCCAGTGTTCCATGTCTGAAGATACAACCCAAGAAAAGCTGGGTCTCTAGTTCTGCCCACATCCTCATCAAGAATTATAAAATTAGATACAATACTGATTTTGCTTCTATTGTGGCTTCCAACCTTTCATGCATGCAAGAGTACAAGTACAAAAGAGGTGATTCTACCCTACTTTCATCCTTCTGCACTCAGTGATAGTCATAGGATACGAAATAATCAATCAACATAAATCAACATTACATAAGTGTAATGTTTAAATGTTTAAATGAGTTTTAAATATAAGCAGGAGGTGTCTATGGAGAAATAAAGATGGAAACTAAAAGAAGGTATCTAAAATAGAAATTTGATGTTAAAGGTAGTTAAAAATGATATTTTTACAAAAGCATAAGAGTATATATTAATATGAGACAAACTTAAGAAAATTTATTAGACTAAGGGAGAATAAGTGGAGAATATGTCTAATGCAATATGTTGTAATTTTAAATTGTAAAATTTATTAGATTATGGGAGAACAAGTGGAGAATATGTTTGATGTAACATGTTTTAATTTTAAACGGTAAACAAAGTTGAGAATGGTAAATATGATTAAATGTGAATGATTAATGAACTATTGGATGATAAAATAGGAAACACAGACTTAAGTAACAAATTGTGATTGAATTTAATGTATGTTGGAAATGATCAACATTAAGAAATAGGTTGGGAAACACCCTGGAAGAGTATATTTGGAAATAATTAAATAATAGATAAATATACTGAAAAGAAAACACTCAAAATAAGATATTCTGGGTATCAACAAAACAAGAGGTGGAGATGTGGAGGAGAATATGCTGGAAATCAGCCAAAATAAAATATGCTGGAAATCAGCCAAACAATAGTTAGAGGTAGGGAGGAGAATATGCTGAAATTCAGTTAAAATAAAAATTGCTGGAAATCAGCCAAACAATAGCTGAAGATATAGAGGAGAATATATTGAAAAATAGTCAAATTAATATGGGGTGAAAAGAATATGTTGGAAGACAATTAAAATGAAGTGAAACGATTTTAAGATTATTCTGTGTAAAATGAAATGTGTAATAGATGATAAGCTCAAGAAAATTAAGTGTAAGTTGACAAAGTTTAAGATCTAAAGATTGGATGAAATGAGTCCAGACATTAAGAAATACAGATAGAATTTTGATTTATAAATTGAAATAAAAATAGAGTTGTATACATTGGAAATTAAGATTTGTGGTGATAAAATAGTAAGGTAAAAACTTAGATCAAGAGGTTATAATATTTCTTAAATTTGTGTTTTGATATTGATGTTAAAAGAAGTAATGGAGAAAATTTAGGAAAGAGTTAGAATGAACTTTGATTTATATTTGGATATAAAAATGAGTGGAGTTTATTTGGGAATTAAGATTTGTGGTGATATAATAGTATGGCCTAAATTAAGATGTTAGAATTTGTTTAAAAAAATTGTTTTGATTTGTAATTTTAAAAGATGCAATGAGGAAATTTTGAATGGAGTTTGTTAAAAAATGTAAGCAATTGTACCTATTTAATTTAAATTGATTTTAAATTGGGTTGTTTTAATTTACGGCTAAATATTTAATTATTTTAATACTGTTTTTAAATTTTGTATGCTCTGTTTTTACCTTGGCTGTGCACCGCCCTGAGTCCTATTTGGAGAAGGGCGGTACGGAAATTTAATAAATAAATAAATAAATAAATAAATGACCAGATCAAGACTTTGTTCTTAAAAGATATATTTTATGTTATGTTGCTTCTCTCCTTGATTAGTTTCCACCCATTGCTTCTTGTCCTGCCTTCAGGTGCTTTGGAGCATAGTTTGACTCCCTCTTCTTTGCGGCAACCCCTGAGATATTGAAGCACTGCTATCATGTCACCCCTAGTCCTTCTTTTCATTAAACTAGACACAGTCAATTCCAGCAACCGTTCTTTATATGTTTTAGCCTCCAGTCCCCTAATCATCTTAGTTGCTCTTCTCTGCCTACTTTCTAAAGTCTCAACATCTTTTTTATAACGTGGCTATACTAGGTGGTTTGACATCCCAGGATATAAGACAGTGTTATGGGAATCTACATCTTCAATTTACATGGATGCTAAGCTTCTATGTAAATTTTCCATGATGTGAGCTGCTGCAATTGTGTGATATACAAGATTAGTGACTGCAATTAATTAATCAAGCAATTAATGCATGGGTTGTTTGACATACAAGTATCCATAATATTCAACTTTATGAGGGAAAACACGATTGATTGATTGATTGATTGATTGATTGATTGATTGATTGATTGACTGATTAATCAGATATATTCTTAAACATCATGTTTGTATGTTGCCTGTCAAATATAATTCTGAATAAACCTTAAAGGAAAGCAAACAAATCACTTATTTTATCCAAGTCTCATAAGTAGATAAACACAAAGTGCTTTAGGTATACCTATACAAGATCCCAATCCCCAGTCCGTGGACTGCTACCAGTCTGTGCCGTGTTGGGCACCAGGTTGCACAAATGGCAGGTGAGCGTGCAAAATTCCATTTGTGCATGCTTGGGATTAGGTTGTGTTGCAAAACCATCCCCTCCCTTCCCACTGCTGCTGTTGTTGCCAACTGTCACTGCCACCACTGCAGGTCCACAAAACCAGAAAGATTAGAAACTGATGCTTTAGAGCCGTGATGGCGAACCTATGGCATGCGTGCCACAGGTGGAACGCAGAGCCATATCTGTGGGTACGTGAGCATTGTCCTAGCTCAGCTCCAGTGTGCATGTGCCTGCCGGCCAGCGGGAAGTCAGTAAATGAGCCATTGCCGACCTCCAGAGGGCCTCCGGGGCGGTGAGGAAGACCATTTTCGCCCTCCCCAAGCTCCAAGAAAGCTTCTGGAGCCTGTGGAAGGCGAAAATGGGCCTACTGGACCCACTGTGCCATCGCCTGCCAAAAGCGGGGGGAGCACAGGGGGTTGCACATGCATGCGTGAGGGGTGGGGCACAGAGGACATTGAGTGTGGGCACGCAGGCACGCAAACCTCCCGCGCTCACCCCGCTTTTGGCACCCGATGGCAAAAAGGTTAGCCATCACTGTTTTAGAGCGATGATGGCGAACCTACGGCACGTGTGCCACAGGTGGCATGTAGAGCCATTTCTGTGGACACGCAAACTGTCTCCCTAGATCAGCTCCACCGTGCTTCTGTGTGTGCCTCCCACTGATTTTCAGGTCTCTGCAGCACATGCAGGAGACATGCACTCATGCCCATGCTGCCCCTCCCAGGAGTCTCCATGCGGCCCATTTTTGGATGCCAGGTAAGTACACCTGGAAGCTCTGGGAGGGTGAAAAACAGGTGTACTGGAAATCCGGAAATGGCCCATTTCTGGCCTCCGGAGGCTTCAGGGAGGTCTGCTAGGCCCAAAATGGGGGACAGGAGGTCATGCACGTATGTGGGGGGGTTGGGGGAGCATGGGGGGGTCGCACACACCTGCATAGAGGGGGTAGGCCAGCGCAGGGTGGATTACACACACATGCGCAGGGGGGCAGGACATGCATTGTGAGGCATTTATTATGGGGTGGGCATGTGAGTCAAGGTTGACTCAGCCTTCCATCCTTTCTAAGGTAGGTAAATTGAGGACCCAGTTGTGGGGGCAATAAGCTGACTTTGTATAAATATACAAAAGAATGAAGGCTATTGCTTAGCGCATTGTAAGCCGCCCTGGGTCTCCGGAGAAGGGCGGCATATAAATCAAAATTTTTTTAAAAATGTGCACACACGCTGTAGGAAGTTAGCACCCACCCCTTTCCTGGAAGAGTGAAATATTTTAGGAAATATGAAAAAGGCAGAATATTATATTTCCCTGGGATAAGTATGTTTTGAAGCAGCTCCCATCTTCCTGCCCCCATCCTTTGTCAATGGGCCATTAAGGCTTGGGCCAGTCTATTCTACATAACAAAGATCTACCTCCTTCAGGCAGAGCCATAGTAGGAATTGCCAAAGATCCAACAAAGATAGGATTAGGACCTGGTTACTTACGGGACCGCCTACTACCATCAATAGCCTCCCACCGACCAGTACCCTCCCACAGAGAGGGGCTCCTCCAGGTGCCGTCGGCCAAACAATGTCGGCTGTCAGCCCCTAGGGGGAGAGCCTTCTCTGTGGGGGCACCGATGATCTGGAATGAGCTCCCCGCAGAGATACGGAGGATTCCGGATCTGCGCACCTTCCGCCGCGAGCTGAAGACGCTTTTATTTCATCAAGCTGGCCTCACCTAAATCTTCTCCCTTTTAAGTGTAAATTTTAAATTTTTAATGTATTTTAAAATATGGGTATTTTAAATTATGGGTATCAATTCAGCCAAATTTATTTAATTCATTTTATTCGATTTTAAATTTTGTATATCTATGTGTTTTATTTCATGGCTGTGCACCGCCCTGAGTCCTTCGGGAGTAGGGCGGTATAGAAATTCAATAAATAATAATAATAATAATAGGATTAGCCCTCTACACAATAGCAGCAGAAACTCACCACATGTGACTTGGGAAGCATGTGACCTGGGAAGCACATGTGACCATCAGCCAGCAAGGCTAGTTAAGATCCTCACCCCCTGGGAGTCTGACAACCAATTAGGATACTCTTTCTGGGCCCCAGGAAGTTCAGAGCCAGGGAGAGCATAAAAACCCAGGGACTCACTGTATCTGCCCTTTTTCTGTTCAGGAACTCAAGCCATGTGATCCTGTCCACCATTAAACCATCTTTCCAAGCAGTCTCCATGTCTCCAGTGTCTTTTTCCCCACTTGGAGCAGAACCTAGAAGGATATTTCTTTCAACAACGCTATTGTGCACATATGCACTTTTGGCACTTGAGGAAAAAAAGGTTAGCCATCACTGCTTTAGAGTTTAATAAGGGTTAATGGAGAGGCAGTTTCTGTAAGCAGGGCAATAAAGATTAGGCTAGAAACAACACCAGAATGTTGTAATTTCTTACAGGATTAACTCTGTAAAGTGGAAAAAAAACAAAAGGAGATTTCTTCTAACAACCGGTTCTCCGAACTGGTTAGAAAATTAACTACCAGTTCTAGAGAATAGGTGCGAACCGGTAGAATCCCACCTCCAAGTTCAATGTTAGACTTTGAACTGGGAGTTGCAGATTTAAATCTGCACCTGACCAAAAATTTATGGGATGATTTTGGTCCAATTGTTCTCTTGCAACCGGGCCTCACTCATCAAATTGTTTCAATCAGGTGCAGGTTTAAATCTGCAACCGCCAATCCAAGTCTAATTGCCTTCAGGTTTTGTAAGAAAAAGAGATGAGTGCTGTTATAATCATACATTTGTATATACAATCACACACACATACAAACATACACCTTTTATGTGCACAATCCAAAACGTATACACCTGATGTATGCTATTCTGTATTCTCCATGATTTATTGCATAAATTCTTGGTTTGTTTGCAACCAAGAAGCAGAATCGAAGTGCTTGTGGGTCAGCCCAGTTGATTCTACTTCACTTTAGCATCACCACAGTTTTATGGAAATAAAAAACCAACCTAAAAGCATGCAATAAAATTTCAGAGCCCTAGCAGGTATTTGAAATCAAGTTTCCCACAACACCTGCTTACCCATTTTCACCTCATTTTCATGTCCCACTGGTTTAGCAGTTGCCTATTAAAACACTGCTGTGTTGTGGTTGAAAGAAGGAAACCAATGCACACTGTTATTCTGTCATGAATAAGTTGCGAAGAATGCTGACAAAGCTTTGCTCAACAGCGATAGCTTTTTCAAAAGTTCAAGAGCTACAGTGGTCCAAAAGTCTTACTAACGCACAGCACCCCCTAGCACATGTAGCAAACATAACCAGGTGACAAAGTTAGCTGTGTTTCATTTATTAAAGCATGATGTTTAGTCCTATCAACTCTCCCTGAATTATGCTAAAAGGGAATCACACCGATGCTTGAAACTTTTTCAAGAATGTCACTCCAACTATGGTTACACTTGCCTAAATTTATTTGAAAGGAGATATTGTATGTGAAAAAGTAATTAACTAGTGTTGGTCATATTTAATCTCTGCCATAAAAAAATTGTTGCTTAATGCCTGCTCTAGCTAGAATCTCTCTTTTGCACATTTTTAATTAGGGCGGTCCCGCCAAGCTTGTATGGACCTTTTGAACAAGTATTTGTTCTTTCCTTGGCTTGGAACTGTATAAATTGTTCATAGAAAAATCTGTAAAATCTTGCAAAGGCTGGGAAAAGTAGTTAAACCAGATATAGTCTTGGCTTTTGGTCAGTGTAACTTTAATGCCAGGTTTTGGGCTGCCCAAGAAATAATACGAGCCACTATCTTCTAATTATGAAAAGTCAGTAACACTTGAAGGCCACAAAGAAAGAAATAAGACTGATTTTACTTTTCATGTGTATCTCAAAATAGGATAGGAAAAAAATCCTTATGCAATGAAATAATAACAGTTTCTAGACAGGAAAATCCAGGCTGTTTGTCTCGGGCTAAGCTGCCACTGTCATGCTATCGTGGCTTAGATAGGACTTGGAACTGATCAGATATTAAAAATAATTCAAGACTTCTCCAAGTTTGGTTTCACAGGATTTGGAGAGGGCTTATTAAATTTATCTGCATGTAGTGTATGAGTTGTACAAAATGCTGCAGAGATGATAGAAACTTGTGGAACCATTTATAAAATGACTACAGATAGAAAGAATGCCCAGATTCATTCTTATATCCAAAGACTGGAATGTTTTGGAAACTACCTCCTCCTCCTCCTCCTTCCTCATTCCTCAATTGCATTTGACATATGTCAGACAGCCATTAGCAGCACATAGGATAAAGCTTTACATTGGCTTCCTCACTTCATTAAGGCAAGGCTGGATATGACCCAAGGTGTATGATTACCAAGTGATGGAGATTGAGAAAAAGTTTGCCTCCATTTCAGGCTGCTTTATTTGGCTAAAGGTTTCCTTGTCCTGGCATTTCAAATCTCTTCTCTTCTCTCCTCTCCTCTCCTCTCCTCTCGTCTCCTCTCCCCTCCTCTCCTCTCCCTCCTCTCCTCTCTCCCTTCTCCCCTTTCCCCCTTTCCCCCTTTTGTCCTTTCAAACATAGAAGCATAGACAACTGATGTCAGAAAAAGACATACTGGTCCATCGAGTCTGTTCTTTGAGGGTCTTTGGTTTTAATTAATTTATTATTTGTATTTTATTTTATTTTATTAATTTTTGTCAGATGATGGACATTTGTTTATTCCTTTCCTTCCCCTTTCTTTTTCATGGTGCTGGACTCTTTTCTACCACAATGTATGGGTATGTATGTGCTTTAATTTCTCCCCTGTGCCTTTTGCACCATAAGCTACATTCTACTTCCTTTCCTCTTTTAAAGAGAAAGATGAGAAAACAAGCAGGGAAATTTAACTTAGTGACAGGTGTGAAACAACACAAAATTCACCTACTTGTTCTTCTTTCTTTTGACTGTGTGAAAAGTTATGGATGGGTGAATTTTCCCTTCTTTAAAAGAAATCCACACATCTGGTTCTGCATTTGCTTATCTCTTGGCACTTTTGCGTCCCATCCATAAGTCTACACAAGAAACAACAAATTTGAGAACTGTAGCATTTGATAGATATCACCAAGGTGATGGAGGGAGCAGAAGAATGGAGAAAAGTAATAGTTATGCCAGCTACTGAACCCCTCTGGTGGATGAAATGTTTCTTTTTTCCCCCTCCATCTGATTGGTAAGTTTGACTTCTTCAAGCGGATCAGCCTCCCAAAGAGATATTCACCAGGTATTGGCAAATGTTGCCCAATCCTCCACTAATGCTGTTCCTGTACCATCATTAACAGCTTGAAATAAAACTGCTTAATCCATGTTTCTGTTCAAAGCTGTGGAGTGGAAGCTGTAAAAGTGGCACGTAGGACACACAGCTCCCCAATTCTGCATTTCCAGTTCACTTCTTCCTGCATCCAAGTTCTCATTGTCTTGCTTCACCCAACCAACCACATTATAATGGGATCTATAATATATTAAGGCAATGCACTTATTACATCAACTGAATCTTTAGTATGCAAGTAAATGATTATAAATCTAGACTAGAGAAGAATAGGGTAGAGTAGACTGGGGTAGAGTGGAGTTGAGTGGAGAGGGGAAAGGAGAGGAGAGGGGAGGAGAGGGGAAAGGAGGTCATAGTCAAGTCAAGTCTGTAACTTATTTTAAAGAAGGCAAGCTGGATCCTTATGGACTCAAAGGCATAATTGTTCATAAAAATGCTAGAGCTAGTGCCTTGTTTTGCCAATTTCTCATTTGTGTTTTTTCTAATCAACAGAATAAAAAAAAATAATGTCAAGTATCAAAGAGAACTTGCTTCTGATCAGAGCAGAATAATAGAGTTGGAAGGGACCTTGTGAGTCATCTAGTCCAACCCCCTGCCCAAGCAGGAGACCTTACACCATTTCTGACAGGTGGCAGTCCAGTCTCTTCTTGAAAGCTTCCAGTGATGAAGCTCCCACAACTTCTGAAGGCAAGTTCTGTTCCATTGGTTGATTGTTCTCATACAATACAATATTTCTAATACAAGTCAATCACAGGTTCAGTCTGTAAAGATTCTGATACCCTCCAAATTTGACATTTGTCATCCACCCCAGTCACATTGGTTGCAAGAAGTTTGGGAGGGCGTCTAATGTAAATGACTTGTGTTGCTTTTGAAAATTCTGAACAATTTAAATTGCTAAACTGGAAGAAAGTTAGGCTGCAGTGGACAACAGTGAGAGCTATTATTGGCAGTGGTCTCTCCATTTATGGGGCTTTGTTCCAACAAGGCTTCAACACCTTTCCTCCATCAATGTTTTTTGCTTAAGCAGGCTATGAAACCTTATGGATTGGTGACTGCCTAATCAATAAATCAGCTAAAAAATAAACCTCTTGGTTGCTTGTTGATTTATATATTATGGAAATATAAATAAATATTTTATTTTGTAAAAACAATTCCAAGATTGGACATAAAACTAACAAATGTACTCTTTATGAAGGAATAGAAGGGAATCCTGTGAAAGCTAATTATAAACAGGTGAATATGCACATATTGTTCCAGTCCTAACCTGATCCAGGCCTAGAGAAAATGGAAAAAGGGATTAACCTTTTCTCTATTTTTCCCAACAAATTCCCCTTCTCTGGAAGAATCCAGAGATCCTCTAGAACAGGACTCTCCAAGCTTGGCCACTTTAAGACTTATGGACTTCAACTCCCAGAGTTCCTCAGTGGCCAAGGTAGGAGACCTCTGCTCTAGCGGACAGCAGGTGCAAAACATTTTCCTGGTGTCTGATGTGTCTTGAATTTTGCAGTTTAGGTGCAAGTGTCTTGACTTCTCTTTGATGGAATTTGGAAGGGTGGAATTCTTGACTTACGATCATTCACTTTGTGACTATTCCAAGTTACAAAGGTGCTGAAAGAAGTGACTTATGACTGGTCCTTGCACTTACGACCATTACAGCATTCCCACAATAATAGAATCAAAATTTGGGTTCTTGGTAACTGTCATGTATTTATGACAGTGACAGCATCCTGGGGTCATGTGATTATGAGTAATGATCTTCCCAAAGGTGCTTTTTCAGGAGGCGACAGGACTTGTTTATCTTATTTTTTCATTTGAAGTTGTTTCATTTTTCATCCAAGAAGCTTCTTCAGCTCATGAAGCGAAATGTCTTCAAAAGAAAAAACAAAAAAGTCTGTTTGCCTCCTGAAAAAACACCTTTGGGACAATCATGACCGGGATAACTGAGAATCTCTCAGATGGCTTCCCACAAGCATCAGCCTTGGAAGCCATATTAGGCCGGAAGTCTAATATGGAAAATACCTGTTTCTACGTCTTTACTGGGAGTTGGGGGTTTTCTGGAACGCTGACAACAAGCAGACTCAATGGTGAAATCTGGATTCACTTAGTGATGACTTGATTCACTTAACAACCATAGTAATTCACTTGACAAATTCACTTTTTTGGGTAAAAAAGTAGTAAATTTGGGATGACTCACTTAACAATGGAAATTCTGGTCCCAATTGTAATTATAAATCAAGGATTACCTGTAACCTGCCTGGGTTGTTTTAAACTTGTTTTTTTAACCACATGCTCAGCCTTACATCTATTTTGAGCCTGAAATGCCTCTTTATTGAAATCCAGCAGAACTGAAGAGCACCATATTGGAGAAGACTGACCACTTTCTAAACCAAACTTGCAGAACTAAGAAACCATGTGATTTCCCCACCCCCTTCCAAAATTGCTGCCATATTAAGTACAAAGTGTATGTTTTCTCCTCTGAGTCAGTGTTGACTCCTGGCAACTGCCTGAATAAGTCCCTGCAGTTTTCTTAGCAAAGTTTTCGGAAGTGGTTTGCCACTGTCTTAGGGTTGAGAGACAGAGAAACTCTACCAAGGTCACCCAGTTGACTTCCAGCATTTAAATGCATCTGTTTTTTTGTGGTGGCTTCTTTTTAGACAGTAATTGATTTTCCAAGACTATGTTTGCCTTGCATCTACAGTATGTAGGGCACAAACGAGGCTGACCGCCTTTTTTTCCTCTTGGCCCACACAAGGCTGCCTTCACCTCATCCTAGCCCATGTACAAGACAGGGAAATCATCCTTAGTTATGCTAACATGACAGCAGCATTGTCTCCTTAGTCCATTACTGTCCAAGAGCAGCCATAAAGCGTATCAACTCTGATTTGCTTTATCTCCCAATACCTTGGAGAGAAGTGAGATAATGGTTGGTAGAAGTAAGACAGAGACCAGCAATGGAGCAGCAAATTCCATGTGATATAGTTGTTTATGGCTTAGATGGATGGGAATATTGTTCACTAAGCTTATATATGCCTGTTCCTCCAGAAGTACAAGAAGGTTGGAATTATACATCATTCTGCTATTTTTTCCCCCCGTGAACACCATCCCGTAGGATAGATTGCAAGTGCAAGAGAACAACTGGACCGAAGTCACCCATTTTGCTTCTGTGACTGAGGCTGGGCTTGAATCCTTCTGTGATACTGGCACTGCAGAGGGACCAACAGGGATCAGAGTGATGAAAACAGCATCAGTATGTCACAAGGCAAGTCACATCCTTTTCATACCTGCATCACAACACTGTGCACAGACAGATCCCAAAAGAATATAGAATGTAGAATATAACAGAAGGGAACAGAGTTGGAAGGGACCTTGGAGGTCTTCTAATCCAGCCCCATACTCAAGCAGGAAATCCTATGCCATTTCAAACAAATGGTTGTCCAGTCTCTTTTTAAAAAACCTCCAATATTGGAGCACTCACAACTTTTGGAGGCAAGTCATTCCACTAATTAATTGTTTACCTAGCAGAACATTTCTCCTTAGTTCTACGTTGCTTCTCACCTTGATTAGTTTCCATCCATTGTCCTGCCTTCGGGAGAATGGGTTGACTCCCCCTCCTTCTTTATGACAGCCCCTCAAATATTGAAATACTGCTACAATATCACCCCTAGTCCTTCTTTTCATTAAGCAATTCCTGCAACCGTTCTTCATATGTTTCAGCCCTCAGTTCCCTAATCCTCTTTGTTGCTCTTCTCTGCACTCTTTCTAGAATCTCAACATCTTCTTTACATCGTGGTGACCAAAACTGGATGCAATATTCCAAGTGTGGTCTTATTAAGGCATGGCTTATGACTCTGTTAAGCAAGGCTCCTTTTGCTATCCTGACAAAAATAATGAGCACCTACAGAATCCCTGCATCCACAAATCCCTATCATAACCATTATAACATGTTGGTAATGAGGAAAAGCCCAAATTATGATCAACCTGGAGTGTGAAAAAGGCTGCCTCCTTGCTATACAACACAGGTGGTGTATTGCATGTTTTTTTTTTCCAGACTGAAATAACTAAAACTTACCCCAAGAAATTGGTTTAATGGAGGTTAGTATGCTTCTGGGAGAACTTCAAGGGGACTGCTCTTTCCTATAACTTCACTTGGCTAAAATCTAAGTTGCCGGCGATCCCACCGATATGAAGTTTTATGCATTTCTGAATAATCCATTTTTGCTGTCACAATCCATAGCACAGCTTTGTATTTCCTGGAGCTTGTGAGTGGAAATGACAGCACACCAGGATATGTTTTAAAAAGACTGAAATATGTGAGATTTGCTCATTGGATGACACAAGTGTCTGCACAGCGTGGATTAATAAAACGTTTTGCCCTGTAAATGACTGGGGAGAAATCCAGAATATCTTTTCTGTTTGTGAAATAAAGCAGCCTACTTTTTAGACAGTCAGAAATGCAGTTTATTCATTTATCAAGTCGAGCAACACATGCAACCTTTTTTATGAAGGAGTCTGATGGGGAGAAACGTATGTCTTGGCTCTGAAAACGGCTCATTCATCCAACAGAATGAAGGCTCGCAACCTCAAATCCAAGGCAGTAGCAGAATGCCCTGCTTTGAGACAGAACCATCAATGGAGACATAATCTACGATCATTTAAAAATTAAGCAAAAAAACAAAACCCTCTGTAAATTTAAATGATTTACATACCACTCCCAAATGCATGCTCTACTTTTTGGCACAGACTGCATATGTACAAGGCAATTGACAATCATGCTTCCATAAAACAAAATCAGCTTAAGTAGAACAGCCAGACCGAGCTAGGAAGATGCTAAAGGTACATGGAACACAACAACAGAAAGAGCAAGAGAATAACAAATTCTTCAGGTCCTTGTAAATGCTCATAGTTGTCTCGGCTCACTGGCTTGTCATCAACCAGGAGAAGGCAAAATAAAAGTTGACTGACCAGGTACCATTGTTCTCCCATTGATATTGGGAGCCATGCTTCCTCAAATGCAGAGGTAACACCTATCCTTAAAAATAAATAGCCACAATGAATCTATCTTCCACAAATTAATTCATTCTCCTTTTGAAGATTGGTAGTGTGTTCCACAGGTTAATTATGAGCTGTCATTTGTTAGTTCTGAAACTCCTGAATTGATAGTCCTCTGGCTTAGAGAGACAAGACAAAATCTTCCTCTCCAATTTTTTTTTTTAAAATTCCATGGCCCTTTCCTCATGTCAGGTCCATGTGCCTCACTGAAGTCTTTTTGCAATCCCTCTCCCCCGCCCCTCCCCCCCCCGCAATTTCTCAGGTGCCCTCACACTAGAATGCTCACTTAAGATGTGTCTGTGTTGATCATTGTTGTGCATGTTAAAGTCACCTCCTGGTTAAAGTACTCCAATACCCTCTGCCTATTGATTGATGGATTGATTGATTATGTGCCATCAAGTTGCTTTTAACTCTCAGCGACCATCAATACATTTTCTCCAGGACGATTTGTTCCTGACTTGTCCTTTCAAGTAGCTCAACAATGAGCACTCATCATCCCTGCAGTTGAAGCCATGGAAACAAGGAAAGATTTCTTCCCACTGAGTTTGTCTCAGTCGCATGACTTTATTTTTACATACAACTCAAATCAAATCAAATCCTTAGAATGGTCATAGACCAGCATAATAAGGATGAAATAGGAACAATTCATCATAAAAAAAATATAAAATGCATGAAGTTAAAAACATATAGATTGAACACACACATACAGAAAATTAAAAAAGGATTAAAAGGGATTAAAAACATTAAATGAATATAAAAAAAGAATAGTATATAGCCAAAGCTATCATAATACAAAACACTTTTAACTAACAGATCAAAATACTCACTAAGGCTGGTTTGAGGCAAAGGTCATCATCGTCTGATGAATTTTAATCGCTGCTCTGCAGAACCTGGCAACACTGAATATTGGCGCAGGATTAATATCTGGAAGCAGCAGAGAGGTATAAAACTGTGCTGTGTACGGTGGGTATTTATACAGTATTGGTCAGATGAGGCTGACAAATATCTTTCTAGTATATGCACTGGAAAAACACATGTTCCTATATCACAGGGGCATTGGCTCTCTGAATACTGTGTTTCCCAGACAATAAGACCCTGTTTTATATTTTTTTGAACCCTGAAATTAGCACTTGGCCTTATTGCCATGCGCTCAAAAGCCCAATTGGGCTTATTATCAGGGGATGTCTTATTTGGGGGGAAACAGGGTAGGATTTTTCCTAAATTGGCCTTCAAAGAGGACATGAGTGAAGGTGGATAGGTACTTCAAGGAACATGGACCTCAGTTCTCCCAATAAATCCCCCTCTTCCTGGTATTTGCCTGCTTCTGCTCATTTGCTGCATCTAATCTATTTTCAGGCCAATCTCTTCAAAAATGAAGTGTGGAAAGCTAAGGCTCACAATGAACAAACAAATTGTTTGTAAAAATTTTTTACTTTTGTTACAAAAGTAAAAAATAACAACAACAAAACTTCTTTCAACATGTTAAAAACAAGAAAAAAGTCAAGGAAACAATTGGTCCATTGCTGGGAGAAAGTGGCAAGAAGGTGACATGCAACAAGGAGAAAGCAGAACTACTTAACTCATTTTTTGCACCTGTCTTTACACAAAGAGGAAAAAAACAGTCCAACCTATCAAAAACAGCACCACAAAAAACAGTAGGAACAAAATTAAAATAGGGAAGAAAATGGTAAGTGAGCACCTGTCTACCCTAGACGAGTTCAAATCACCAGGACTAGACGGATTACACCCAAGGTTCTGAAGGAACTGGCAGAAAAGATCTCAGAACCACTGAACCAGGGGTGAAATGCTACCGGTTTGGCATCTGACAAAGTAGACCATAACCTACTACTTGATAAAATAGAAAAATGTGGGTTAGACAGCATCACCACCAGATGGATTCATAATTGGCTGACCGACTGCACTCAACGTGTAGTCCTCAATGGAACTGCATCTACATGGAGGGAGGTATGCAGTGGGTCTGTTTTAAGCCCAGTACTTTTCAACATATTTATCAATGATTTGAACAAGGGGATAGATGGGGAACTCATCAAATTTGCAGACGACACCAAGCTAGCAGGAACAGCCAACACTCTGGAAGATAGGCTTGAGATACAGAAGGATCTTGACAGAGTTGGACATTGGGCACTATCCAACAAAATGAAATTCAATGGTGAAAAAAGTAAGGTTCTACTTATTTCAATTTATCTCTTATCTCTATTTAGGCAAGAAAAACAAAATGTACAGGTACAGTATGTGTGGTACCTTGCTCAATAGTTGTGACTGTGAGAGGGATCTTGGAGTCCTAGTGGACAATCACTTAAATATGAGCCATCAGTGTGCAGCAGCTGCCAAAAAAGCCAAAACAGTTCTAGGCTGCATAAACAGAGCGATAGAATCAAGATCACATGAAGTCTTAATACCACTTTATAACGCCTTGATAAGGCCACACTTGAAATACTGCATCAGTTTTGGTCGCCATGATGTAAAAAAGATGTTGAGACTCTAGAAAGAGTCTGGAGAAGAGCAACAAAGATGATTAGGGGACTCAAGAATAAAACGTAAAGAACAGTTGCTGGAACTGGATACATCTAGTCTTATGAAAAGAAGGACTAGGGGTGACATGATAGCAGTGTTCCGATATCTCAGGGGATGCCACAAAGAAGAGGGAATCAAGCTATTCTCCAAAGCACCTGAGGGCAGTTCAAGAAGCAATGGGTGGAAACTAATCAAGGAGAGAAGCAACCTAGAATTAAGGAGAAATTTCCTGACAGTTAGAACAATTAATCAGTGGAAACACTTGCCTCCAGAAGTTGTAAATGATCCAACACTGGAAGTTTTAAAGAAGAGATTAGATAACCATTTGTCTGAAGTAGTGCAGGGTTTCCTGCCTAAGCAGGGGGTTGGACTAGAAGACCTCTAAGTTCCCTTCCAACTCTGTTCTTCCGTTCCATTCCATTTTCCATTGCGCTGCTAAGTCACTTCATTATAGATGGGATTTCGTCATCTTCCTGTCAGGGACTGAGCGTGGTTTTTTTCATGAAATCCTTTAACCATGCCCCCTCTGCTGTCCTTCTCCTCAGTTATTTCGCTCAGTCTACTTGTAGGGACCTGTGAATTTCCTCTGCTCGAGTTTAGTCTTAGTGTTAGGGAATTTAGACTTTATTATTTTTGTTTCACTTCTGGGCATTTCATTAGTGGAGCAGAAGACTTGCTTTGGGACAGCTTGCGGCTGCGGCTGTCCCTTGTTTCTGGTGGTGAGGGGACTGGTTCTGGGGCTCCAGACCATCGCCTCACTGTCTATATGCAAGCGATTGGAGTCTGACCCGGCTGGGCAGCTCCAAAACGGCCTGCGCTGTTTCTCCTTAGCCGCTGGTGAGCTCGTCGGTTCCAGGTGAGCCTGGTAAACCGCAGCCGCCATTTTACAGCTCCAATTAGAGTAGGGCGGCTCCGGAGTTCCTGGTAGTTTGACTATTCAAACTCTGTGTATTTGCCTCACTGTCGCTGCGGGGAAGCAGAATTTCAAACACTCTGCTTTTTTTCGCTGGAGCTGATCGTCCTGGAGAGGCTGCGAGACGCTGGGTACTGGTAATAATTTCGCGCCCTTTTCCCCTTGAAATTGATTGACAGTTGAGGTATTGGCAGTGTGAGGAAATTATCAATCTTGACCGCCCTGGCTGCCTGCTAGCTGTGGAGGGGGAAGCAGAGTGACAATAGTGGGAGGACTCCTACTTCTGTTTGAGGTACTCATCTGTGGGTCGTTTGATTTGGGCGGCCATTTTGTGACTTTCTTTTTGGCGCCAAAACTGTTTCTACTTAACTGAAGCCTGCTGCCATTTCAATTTATTTTACTATGGCAGACCAGGAATTCTCATCTGACAATGAGCAACCTCACTCACCGCCTAAGGCAAAAAAGAGTAAAAAATCGAAGTCTAAAGCCCCTGCAGTGTCTGCCAGACAGGATCCTGAGGCTTCTTCATCCAGGCTTCCTCCTTCTGCTGCTATGAACAGAGATGCCATTAGAAGGCATAATGCTTTGGAGAGGCAATGCGAGAGGGCTCAAAAGAAAGTTCAAGCCTCTTTGGTTCCACCTTCTCCCCAGTCTGAGGTGGAGGATGACTTAACTCATATAGATCCGATTCAGCCTCTCTCCACCTCTCAGGGTGCTCAGCAAGATGGTCTGGCTGCAGCCCAGAGTATGAGCTTGGGAGTGCAGGCTATGGATATGAACCAACCTGTTAGTTTTCAGTCTATTCTTACCAATGCTCTAGCCCAAGTGTTTGCTTCAAGTTTTAGTCAACAGATGCCTATTGCACCTGCGACTTGCCATCTTCATGCTAACCAGTTGCCCTCTTCTTCTGCTAGCTGCCATTTTAATGCCAACCAGACAGTTCCTGGACCTAGTCAAGCTAGTCAGGCTATCTCGCAGGATCCTCTTGATAGTGAGGAGGCAGAGCGTTTTGAAGGGGAGGTTGAGGAACCAGAGTTTTCAGAAGATGAAGGTGTTGAACCTGATAAGCCTCCATTCACTACCTTATTCCGGCCTGCTGTGTTTAAAACGTTGCTGCGTAAAGCTAAATTGGCAACCAACATGGCCTCTATCTCCAGTTCTCATGCCCAAGACACTGGCAGTCAGAAATCTCATAATGACTTATTTCCTGTTCCTTCCCAGGATCAGGACTTTATTCCCTGTCCAGAGTTATTTTCTGGGGTCATTAAGAAACAATGGGAACACCCGGGGGCCCTTTCTGCCCCCTTTGGGCTCGATAAGAAAATTTATCATGTAGACCCCTCTCTGGAGAGCCTTTTGGCCCTTCCGTCTGTGGACCCTCCAGTAGTAAATTTATCATCGTCTACTATTTTTTCCTCACATGTCATGGAGGTGCTCCGCTCAGAGGATAGGAAAGCAGAGGCCGCTTTCAGAAAGAGCCACCAGGCAGCTGCCTGGGCTGTAAGGACTGCCACTTCGCCCTCCTTTTTTAATCGGGAGAATCTTGTTTGGCTCAAGCAGCTTAGGGACCGCCTTCCCCCGGATGACCTGCGTCTTCAGCAGGACATAAATAAGATAGTGGCTGCAGCCGAATATTTGGCTGACGCCTCTCTGGATGCAGCTAAGTTTGCGGCTAGGTTGATGGCGTCTTCAGTGACGTCTCGTAGATTACTATGGCTTCGCCCCTGGCGGGCTGATTTAAAAGCTAAGTGGAAATTGGCATCCTCCCCTTATCAGGGTAATAATTTGTTTGGCTCTGCATTAGACCCCATTTTAGTTGAGTGTAAAGATAAGAAGAAGGTCCTACCAGTGGCCTACCGTAGGACTGAGCGTTGCTTTACGCCATATTCCCAGAGGCAGCCCTTTCGTCAGGACCCAGGACCCAGTGGGTCCTATGCTTCCAAACCTTACACGCAGGGGTATGACAGACCAGCTGACAGACAGTCTTTTAGGGACAGAGGCAGGTTCCAGTTTGCCTCTAGACAACCCTTCAGGGGTTCTGGATCCAGGCCTGGAAGGGGAGGCAAATGACTCGCTTCCCCCACCTTCCATTGGTGGACAACTCAGCCACTTTGTCAGTCAGTGGGAGGAATCCACGTCCGAGGATTGGGTCCTTCAGACTGTGAGACTAGGTCTTACCTTGGAATTCAGAACCAGGCCCCCCAACCGTTTCCTTCCCTCCCCTATTCCTTGTCAGCCAGAGAAACATCAGCAGTTGAGGAAGGAGATCCAACATTTAATAGATATAGGGGCTATAGAACCTGTTCCTGCAGGGCAAGAAGGGTCGGGGGTGTATTCGGTTCTGTTCCTAGTTCCCAAGGCCTCGGGGGGCTGGAGAGCCATCCTAACTCTCAAATTTGTCAACAAGTTTCTTCTATTCCGAAAGTTCAAAATGCAGTCCCTCAGGACTATTCTGGATTGCGTGCGGAAGAACGATGTGATGACGTCGCTGGACCTCCAGGAAGCTTACCTGCACGTGCCAATCCACCCGGCCCATCGCCGCTTCCTGAAGTTTGCTTATGCGGGAGTACACTACCAATATCGGGCCATGCCATTTGGTCTTTCCTCCGCACCACGAACTTTTACGAAGTTGTTGGCGGTGATGGCTGCGACCATCCGGCTGGTTCCGATCCGGATTCTCTATTATGTCGACGATATATTGCTGCTTTCTCAGTCTCCTCAACAGGCTCTGCAGGATCTGAGGACGGTGACCAACATCATCGCTCGTCACGGCTTCTCCATAAACCATCGAAAGAGCCACCTTCAGCCTACAACCAGAATTGCTCACCTGGGGGTGCTGATAGATTCGGAGGAGGGACTGATTTACCTGTCACCAGAACGGCAAGCCGACATCAGGACCTTAGTTCGACATATCCTAGATCATCCACAGGTAACATTTCTGACCTTATCGAAGCTGCTCGGGAAATTTATTTCTTGTATCTCAATAGTGCCGTGGGCGCAAAGGCATGGTCGCCAACTCCAGTGGTTCCTCCTGCCAGCGCAGAAGTCGGGCCGGGGCACATCTGCATCCAAGGTGAGACTTCCTCCCAGTGTACGAGCGTCCCTCAGGTGGTGGGACTCAGAGGCGATCAGCAAGGGTTGCTTCTTCCAGGACCCCGACAGGATTGCGGTGACATCAGACATGAGCCTGGTGGGCTGGGGTGCACACCTGAGGTCAGAGGTTGTCCAGGGTCTGTGGTCTCCCTTAGAAGCCAAGAACAGCGTAAATTGGCTAGAGCTTCGAGCTGTACGCCTTGCTTTGAGACATTTCCAGGACATGCTTCTCCACCAGCATGTCCTGGTTCTGATGGACAATACGACCACCAAGGCCCATATCAATCGCGAGGGAGGCACGCGATCCCTCTTGCTAATGACAGAGACAGATATGTTGATGACCTGGGCCGAGACTCATGTTCTTTCCCTGAGGGCAGAACACATTTCAGGGGCTGCCAATGTCCGGGCCGACTGGCTCAGCCGGAAGCAATTAGACCCCTCCGAGTGGAACCTCCACCCGGACCTGTTCCAGTGCATCATGGGCAAGTTTGGCCTTCCAATCGTAGACCTCTTTGCCAGCCCGGAGAATACTCAGCTTCCTCTGTTCATCTCAAGATTCCCAAGTCAAGGGGCTCTAGGTCACGACACCCTCCGTTGTCGGTGGCCCTGGGGTCTACTGTATGCATTTCCGCCTCTAGCCCTCATCCCGAGGGTAGTAAGGAAACTGATAGTGGTAGGGGCGGAGGTCCTCCTCTTAGCCCCTCATTGGCCAAGACGAACCTGGTTCGCCGACCTAATGGCCCTGTCAGTGTCGCCCCCCTGGACAATACCTCGGGACCGGATCTCTCTCAGCCAGGGGGCACTTCAACATCCAGACCCCAGTTGGCTGCACTTAACCGTATGGCATTTGAGAGGGTCCTCCTGAGGAGGCGTAATGTTCCGGGTAGGGTGATTGGCACCATTCAGGCCACTAGGCGGACCTCCACTACGAGGATTTATGAGTCGTCCTGGCAGACCTTCTGCAGTTGGTGCCGTCTGCATCACGTGGACCCTACATCGGCCAGTATTCCTGACATCCTGGTGTTTCTGCAGGATGGGTTTGACAAGGGGTTGGCTCCTTCTACCTTGAAAAGACAGGTGGCTGCTTTGTCAACGGTTTTATCCAAGGAAGCCAGTCTCCCGCTAACTCTCCCGCATTAAGGGGTTTTTGAAGGGAGCTTCAAATATTCGACCTACGATTATCCATAGGTACCCAACTTGGGACTTGACATTAGTTCTACAAGCCCTTACCTCTCCACCATTCGAACCTTTAGGTTCGGCCAGTCTCAAACTTTTATCGTTTAAGGTCACCTTTCTTTTGGCCATTACCTCGGCCAGGAGGGTGTCTGAGTTGGCAGCATTATCTATTCGCCAGGACTTATGCATTTTTAAGCCTAACACGGTGGTTCTGAGATTAGACCCGGCTTTTCTGCCGAAAGTTAATTCCAGCTTTCACAGATCTCAGGAAATAATCTTGCCAGATTTTTGCCCTTCTCCCAGGCATAAATTGGAAGATCAGTGGCATACACTTGATGTCGTCGGGCACTTAGGAGATACATTGCGCACACATCACCTTTTCGTAAGTCGGAGGGACTCCTAGTGTCTTTCCATCCCTCGTCCTTGGGTCAGAAGATTTCTTCTAGAACGGTGGCCTGTTGGATCAAGGCGTGTATAGCCCTAGCCTATGCCTCTAAGGATAGGCTGGTTCCAGGTAAAGTGTGAGCCCACTCTATGAGAAGTGCTGCAACGTCTGCTGTGTGGTCTACCCAGGCTTCAGTGGTGGACATTTGCAGGGCAGCCACTTGGACTTCCTTGACTCCATTTGTCCGTCACTACAAAATAGACACCTTTGCGTCCGCTGAGGCATCTTTCAGACGCAGGGTGCTACAACAAATGGTTTCAGCATCCAGTGAGGGGACCCCTCAGCTTCCCCCCCTTTAACTCCTGATGCTTGGGTATATCCCATCTATAATGAAGTGACTTAGCAGCGCAATGGAAAACGGATGTTGCTTACCTGAACGTCCCTTTTTTTTGTGCTGCATGTCACTTCATCCCTCCCTGTTAGCTGCCTGGTCCTGGGCAGCGGGATTGTTTCTGTTTTCTCATCAGCTCCTGGGTTCGACACGCGACTTCGCGAAACAATTGAGGAGAAGGACAGCAGAGGGGGCGTGGTTAAAGGATTTCATGAAAAAAACCACGCTCAGTCCCTGACAGGAAGATGACGAAATCCCATCTATAATGAAGTGACATGCAGCGCAAAGAAAAGGGACGTTCAGGTAAGCAACGTCCGTTCCATTCCATTCCATTCCATTCCATTCCATTCCATTCCATTCCATTCCATTCCATTCTATTCTATTCTATTCTATTCTATTCTATTCTATTCTAACCCTACCAGTTAAGTTTTATAAACAATGAACACTTTGTTCCTTCCAATTCGCACATTTATAGTGAGGGATCATCAGATTTGTCTTCCTGTGTATTGTCTCCTTAATCACATCTTTCGAAAGAATGTTGATTAAGTCTCATAAAAAGCCACTTGAATTGCAGCATTCAAGTTCCTGAGTTTCAGTTTGTTCCTTCTTGAGAGTAACCACTGAAACCTCTTTCTTCCTTTCACTACAGATTTACAGGATGTAGTGAAAAATCTGGCCTCTCTGTTTTATCCTTCATTGATTATATTGAATGAAATAGATTTTCAGTAATACATATACCACACATATCACTGCAAAATCTAATTTGGTGTAGCTCCTGAAAATAAAAAAAATTGAAAAACTATCTTCCATTAAAGGACAAAATTGAACTGATCAGGAAGGAGTCAGTGGTTGCAACTGTATGAAACACATAAAAAAGGGAGTGACTTCCATGCGATGGTCATAGCATCTTGACTTTTTGATGTCCCTCTACAGGTGCCTTTTGCCCAGCATACACCTTTATGACAATCACAGCATCTCTACAGTCACATGATCAAAATTCAGGCACATGTGAAAGAACCAGCGTATATTTACAAGAGTTATAGCATCCTGGGGTCATGTAATCAACAGTTGCTACCTTCCCAACCAATTTCTGATATGACATGTCAATGGGGGAAGCTGAATTTGCTTAACAACTGCTTGATTCACTTGTTAAGCAGTGATTTGCTTAAGAACCTTGGCAAAAAAAAGACTTTGTTTGTCGAAAGCCAGCTAGGAAGATAACAAATAGTGATCACATGACCTCGGAACTGTGCAACCGTCATAAATACATGCCAGTTGTCACGTGCCTGAATTTTAATCATGTGACCATGGGGAGACTGGAATGTAGTAAGTGTGAAAAGCAGTAATTTAATCACCTTTTTTCAGTGCTGTCATTAACTACAAACAGTCACTAAACAAATGGTTGTAAGTTGAGGACTATCTGTAATTTTTCAGAAAACCCACAAAATGTAGATCTTTTTCATCAGGCCTTGGAGAAGCTGCTAGATGGTTCTACGGTGCTTGGAAAACTGTTATTTTTCCGCAATCTTGCTTTTTATTTATTTTTATTATGTTTACCGTTTTAAGTGTTTTGATGGTTGCAATTTTGTTTTAATTATTATTGCATGCTGTACAGAGTCACATTCAGTGAAATAGGCAACCATATAAATTTACTAAATAAGTAAAGCAATTACTCATCCTTTTGACTCAGTTATTCTGCTCTTCCAATTAACACACCAGGGCTCTTTATTTTGTTTTATTTTTTTGCCAGAGTGCTTTGCTTCACTCTGTAGCAAGGCCTCGTGACGGGTTTGACTCCATCCTCTGTTGAGGGATTGAAAAAGCAAAGGCAGATTTATAACAATGGTTGCTCAAGTCCAGGCCAGCTCCTTTGGCAAGGAAAAAACAGCCAAGTTTTTCAGAGCTGTTTTTGGACATTCCATTGTGAGTGCAAAGTGTCCACAAATTATAGTTTTGGAATAACCAGATGTTTCTGCTGTGAAAGAAATAGACAGGCAAAAGTGAAAAGATCAGGCCTGCTCTCAGGTATGTTTAAAACTGTCAGCTGTGCAATTAATGGATGACATCCTATTGTGTTAAAATGACTAACATTAAGTGATGAATGCACGAATTTTGTACTTACAGGATATTTACAACTATCTAGCATCAGGATGTTGATATTTGCATAACATCACTGTGAAAGGTAAAATGGAGAAAAAAGATCAATATGTCATCTTCGTATCATAGAGCAGCTGTGGAAAGGTTTTCTTGAGCCCAGAGCTTTTCACATGAAATGGACTATTGATTTCATATGTTTCATTGGCAACTTGACCCGTATTATTAAAAACAAAAAGAAGTGGTCTATTTTCTTTCATGTCTTTCTGTTGTCAGAGAGAACTGAGGCTCAGTGATTGCTGAGGTGATTCTGAATTTCACAATGACAAAACTGGGCAAAATAACAAGAGAAATTGACCCAACACTGATACATAGCTACAAAGGTAATCGCTTTGCAGTCACCCATGGTGATTCAATTGGAATTTTTCGCAGCCTGGTGCATTAAACTACACATCAAACATTAAATACAAATCCTAAATTCCAAGCCAACTTGTCCAAAATTAGAAATCCTGGAAGTTGTAATGCAGCCCATCAGGAAGGCATCCAGCAGGGGAACTCTGCTTTAATAATTGTCCATTACATGAAAAAACTGCAGTGGCCTGCATCTCCTAATCACTGTGATTGATAATGGTAACTTAAAAATAAGAAGTTAAATTTAAACTGAAAATTGAACACATCTCTCCTTCATCCCTCACTTAGATATCCACTCCTTCCTCTTCTCCTAAAGATAGAGTCCTCTTCTCCTAAACTTTTCCAATTATCAAGTATGACTGTAGCAAATTAACTTTATTCTTCACTGTCTATCCACTGTCTATTTTTCATAATTGACAAATCATATACTTTAAAGAAAGTATTAAAGGATTTTATACAATAATAATAGCATACAGATTTAAAGAGGAGGAGGAGGAAGGTGAAGGGAAGGGAAGGAAGGAAGGGCGGGGAGGGGAGGGGAGGGAGGGAGGGAGGGAGGGAGGAAGGAAGGAAGGAAGGAAGGAAGGAAGGAAGGAAGGAAGGAAGGAAGGAAGATAGAAAGTGTCTTTGATTCTGATGGACCATAGGCAGGAAAAGAGTGAATGGTAAATGAATCGTATACTTTTCTAGTTTCAGTTTTCTCTTTCTAGTGATGAATGTCTTTAAAGTTACAATAAAAAGTGATGATATAATGTTTAATTATTTTGTGGCAGTGCTTAAATGTTTAAAACAACAGTTTTCTCTGTGGGCAGAAAGGCATCTTGGAGTACTATTGACCAGACAAATAGGTAGAAGGAAAAGAGTTGATGACATACAGATGTTCTCAAACAGCCTTCATCTGCATTATTCCTGTCTTTCAAATTCATCCACCAACATGTGCTTGTTTTGTTTAAAAGGGTAGCCAAACTAACTACTTTGCTTACAAAGATTGGAGCAAGAATTAGAATAAAATTTGGATTGCAAAGCAGCAGATAATGACGGGCTATCTGGCCCCAGGGCTCATTGTGATCCATGAGTTCAATTTTTTGGGTCCAGGACCCCATTTTTCATTATGTCTGTTGAAGACTAAGAATAATTTCTCATTTTGTTGGAAGTGGCTCTCATTATGATTATGTGAAACTGTAGCATATCCCTTAAAAAAAGCACATCACAATTAGAAGTTCAGCAACCCAGGCCATTTCACAAGTGATGTGGCCCTATTTACTTTATGGTTCTTTACCCCTCCTCCCCAAGTTAAGTCTGAGGTTGGCTCACCCAATATTCTTCAGTGACAAAATCCTGACAAAATCCAAGATGATATTTCTATGGAAAAATGAAGGCAAATACATTGAGGAATTTATTGACAACATTATTTATCAATAATCTATTTATTAACAATTACGGACGTCTTGCATATTGTGGCATAGTAATTTAAAGAAATAGAGTAAGCTTAATGTTGTGGCAAAGTCCAGTTCCCTGTCTCTGAGTAGCCAGACTTCAAATTCATTGCCACCCAAAACCAGACAATTACACTCAATGTTGGGATGAAGAACACATATGTTGTTTATTAACTTTTCCTCTCCTTGGACAACTTAATAGTGCATCTCCCCCGATGGGTCCATGTTGCATCAGAGCAAGAAAATGGCTGCTTTTTGCTTCTGAGGAAAATTCTGGTCAGCTTGGCTTACTTGTCTTCCAAAAGAGCAGCAAAAATGTTATTTAAAATCTGGTTAAGATTATGTGTTTTCTGCTTTAGGGGGTTGCGTAGCTCCTTATAAAAGCCGAATGAAATTCCACAGTACATTAAACATTTTTATTGTTATGGTCTTCTATGCTTGGATGAGCTAATAGAAAATGACTTAGGCCACTGCTGGTCCAAGTGGAATAAAGCATAAGAATCCTACGAGCGTGAACATCAGCGCAGGGCTGTGACTACCAGTTTGGCTACTTGATTGCTTAACTTAGCCCAAGAAAAGATTAAAAAGATTTCACTGTCCAAGTTATTTACCATTATACCGAGCTGGGCAGAAAATCATTTTGTTATATATTTAAAGTAAGGGCAATGCCAAAAAAATGTCTTCTGCGTTTTATTTCCAGTTTTCAGCTTGATGGAACAGGAATTGTTTTCATTTGTTTTCCAAAGAGAAGAAATGCCAATGAAATTCATATAAATGTAAGACCAGGCCTGTCTACTGGGGTGGGGAGAAAAGGGGAGAGAGGGGGAACAAAAAAGTCAAAATGGTGATCAAATGAAACAAGGATGGTTTTGACTGTGCAGGCGTTACTGCCATCTTGATTTTATGACATGGACATTTTTGCAAGCTATCAAATTAGGTTGCTTCCATTGTATTTTGCTTTCTGTAGGCATTTGCGAACTGAAACTTAGGTGATTTGATTTGATTATCTGCCATCATGTTGGTATTGACTCTTCACATCCACATAGGTTTTCTTCATCATTATCATCTGTCCCTAAATTGGTGTTTCACTACATCCAATGGTGCATACACTGCTATTGTACATTAATTGAACCTAGCCATCTTGTTGCTAGTTATCCTCTTCTTTTTCTTTCCACCTTTCTCAGCATTAGAGCTTTTTCAAGAGAGCTAGGATTTTGCATAAATTGCTCAAGGTAGGATAATTTGAGCTGATCATGTTTGCCTTGAACGAGAACTCTGGGTTGAGTTGTTCAATGATCCAATGGTTTGTTTTCTTGGTTGTCCATGGAATTCTTAAGAATCTTTTCCAACCCTTAGTTTGGGTGTTGGCAACTGTGGCTCCCGAGTCGCGTGTGGCTCTTTCATCCCCCTGCTACAGCTCCCTGTTGCCCTGTCATGGTGGTTGCGATTGCTGGAGCCTTATTGCAGGAGCAAAGCACCCCTGTGCTTGCCTTTGCATGAAACAGCATTCCGCCTTCATCGCGGTACATTTGCTGTTGTTTCCTCCATGGCCTGCCTGCTGCTCACAGCACCTTGTGCAGCACAGTTAAATTTAGCATGATTCACAATGGGGGAGATGGGGTCCCCCCCCCTCTTGGAGGCCATTACGACACAGAGCCACAATGTGACCCTGCCCCACTTGCCCCTGGCAAAAGCAGCGCCAGCGACGGCTCGCTCTCACCTCCCAGATGTCAGTTGCTTTTCCTGCAGAGCTGCCAGTGTTGTGATGCCTCACCTCTCCATCAACCAGCTGATCATCGGCGCGCTGCTCCTGGGTTCATCGGCCTCCTGATGTCAGATTCCCAGCACCCAGATGTCAGTTGCTTTTCCTGCAGAGCTGCCAGTGTTGTGATGCCTCACCTCTCCATCAATCAGCTGATCATCGGCGCGCTGCTCCTAGGCTCATCGGCCTCCAGATGTCAGATTCCCAGCACCCAGCACCAGTTCAGGGGTAGGGGAGAGGGGGGGAGGGAGGGAGAGAAGGAGAGAGAGACAGAGAGAGAAAGAGAGATGTTGTGTATTTTAAGGGTGAAATGTGTCCCTGAAAGTCCTGAAAGTAGTTTTGCCACTTTGCTCATCAACTCATTGAGAGAGAGGCAGAGATAGATAGAGAGAAAGAGAGAGGGGGAAAGAGAGGCAGAGAGGGAAAGAGAGATGGGGGAGAGAGCGGGGGAGGGAAAGAAAGAGAGTGGGAGAGAGAAAGAGAGAGAGGGGAAGAAAAGAGAGAGGGGGAAAGAGAGATTGAGACAGAGATAGAGAGAGGGGGAGGGAAAGAGAGAAACACAGACAGAAAGAGAGAGAGAGAGAGAGAGAGAGAGAGGGAGAGAGGGAGAGAGGGAGAGAGAGAGAGAGAGAGGTGAACAACATTTTTACGGAACTATAAATACATTGAGGCCTTTGAGGCGAGAGGCCGGGAGGTGAGGCTAGGTGTGACAAGAGGTGGCTGGGAGGGAAGGGATTATTTGCAGGGCGTTGCAAATAATTTAACAACCGATTCTCTGCCCTAATGACCATCTGGATAGGCATGGCTGGGCGGTCATGTGACTGGGTGGGAGTGAGTGATGTCGAGTTGGCCATGCCCATCCAGGTTTTATGGCTCCTTGTATTTTCTTTTCTGTGGGAAACGGTCCAAATGGCTTTTTGAGTGTTTAAGATTGCAGACCCCTGTCCTAGTTGAAGGGTGTCAATACTCTTCTTATCCTGTTTTTTCAAAGTCTAAAAATTTAGTTACCCAATCTAAGACTATTCAATTTCCTTCACTCTTTCTTTCTCTGTCCAATACTTATTTATTTTTGGCCTCTAAAAACCCTTCAGATGTCTTCATCCTTTCCCTCACATTATTAATTGGCCTGTAGCATTACAAATAAATTGCTGTTTATATATAAAGATGCTGGAAGCTAAGACACATGAAATAACAATGGCTTTAGGACCTGAAATCATGAATTTTGCCAAGGATGTGTATAGAGAAAGGAGGATCATCAAAAAATCTCAATGATTTAACAGAATGTTTAGAATGTCACTTTGTACAATTCCTCATTCATATTTGCAGTGACAGCATTCCCATAAAAAATTGATGCAAACAAGCTCTAAAATCACACATTTTCCTCCTTTATCTTTACCCTGTCTACCCTCTCACCCTCTGGCATGTTATAAAGCTTGTAGTTTGTAAAGCCACTGACATCCTAATAAAAATATCAGTGTCTTATCTTTTCCATATATTATTATGACTTTTAATGTCACTCACAGAATTGCCATAAAATATTTCAATATATCCAGAACTTTTGGTCCCCCATCCTTTTCTAGTGATCTTTTCTATATTACAGAGACTAATTATGCAGTACAGCTATTTGGGGGGGGGGACTTAATAAAGGACTGGAGAAATAATAAATTACTTTTTTCTTTCTACTCATGTAGCCTTGCTTTTATAAACAGTTGCTAGGGGGAAGTCAGTCCCTAACCCTGTATTTCACAACCTTGTCAACTTTAAGGTGTATGGGCTTCAACTCCCAAAATTCCCCAGCCAAAATGCTGGGTGGGGAACTCTGGGAGTTGAAGTCCATAAATCTCAAGGCTGACAAAGTTGAGAAGCGTTGCCCTGGCCTCTGCATTTTGTAGCTTTATAACTCCATGCCCTTCTAAATATGGGAGAAAGTATTGAACTAAATTTTTTTATGATAGAAACTCAGAGGCTGATTAGATAATGCCTTCTCTTCTTTTTGTTTATTTCTTTTCACTTAATTTCTGATTGTCCTATAACAGAATCTTCCTAGATTTCTTTACCTTTTTTTTTTTAGTTCCCCCCTCTTCCTGCCCTTTCTTTTCCTGCTAAACAGCCTTTGGACCAATACACAAAATATTAGGACTAAGCGTTCTGCAGTTTGTTTCCAGGTTGGGGGGGAAAACCCACTATAAGAGATAATTTACATATGTACAATTATGCAGAGACATAAGAGAGAGCTCCCAATTTCTAATCAGGTAATTCATGTTTGTCAACTTGATGGCCTCCAAGCTTTCTGGAGTTCAACATTTTGAAGTCCAAGTCAGCTTCATTCATGCAAAGGATTTTGCAAGCTAAACATTTGACTGGACTGCACCAGTCTGCCCTTCCAAGATGCAAATCACTATTCCAGTTCATTTTTAAAAGGAATAGTGATGTGGACAGCTTTCTATGGTAATTCTTTGCAGGTCTCTGAATAATTTCCATCAGAGGATTCAGGCCAACATTTTTTACACAATAATGTCCAGATTGCCTTAATCAGGTAAACAACCTCCATAGATTTCTTAGATGACATTATTTAAAATTTGTCCTGATTCAATACCAAGGAAGACCATTGTAGGTTCCATTTCATATCATATGTACTCATCACATGTGCAATGAATTAGCTGCAATAGTAATTGCACAGTGAAAGGTCCAAGCAATTGCTTTACAGAAATATGAACATGATGTGTCTCTTTCCTGATCACCATTGTGACATGTAATTGCCACATGGCACAGATCTGCCTTGAAAAGTGATTCTACATTTGGCCAATCTGGTGTTGATTTTGACCTTGTGAATGTAATTTTTGTCTGTAATGTAATAACTACGATTGTATTGTTTTAAGCAACGGGACTGTATTGCTTAAACTGATCATTTCAAAGCACAAAACCTGATTGTTTCCTTGCACATTTTCTCGAAAAAATAGAATATCCGTTATTATACATAAGCTCTTTATTAATGTTGGAAAATAGTTTTCTGGCCTTGGATACTTTTCAGAGAAACACTGAATGACCATGAAAAACAAAGACAACACTAGTGATTGATAAATTATGAGAACTGTGACTAGTCCTTTCTCCACTCTGAAAATAGGGCTTTGCAGCTCCTTCTGCACACAAGGGAGGTGCTGATTCAAGATCAGTCCCATACGCCAGTGGTCTCATGACACCAGGAAGCTTGCAAAAGTTTATTAGCACAACTCAGTTACTGTTCCAAAGGAAATGCTGCAGAAATAATTTTGAGCATATCTTCTAGGCCTGTGAGGTGGTCATGTTGGCTCAACAAAATGCTGTACTTAGGACAAAAGTGGAGAATCTAGATGAAAACTTTGGGCAAGGCAATACTCTACAGCAGGGGTGTCAAACTCAATTTCATTGAGGGCAGCATCAGGGTCATGTTTGACTTCAGGGGCTGAGTTGGGCATGGCCAGGGTGGGCGTGGCCAGCTTGACATCACTCATGTCAGGGCAGTGGTGAAATCTGAACTGGTTCGCTGGCTGCACATGCGCACTTTGCGTTCGCATGCGCAGTGCACACCACACACACCAAAAGGAGGCATGGGGTAAGTAGAACAGTGCACAGGGGGGTGATCAGCTGTGGCCTGCATTTTTTTTTTTACTTTTAAAAGCATTTTTTAAAAGAAGTGGCAAGCAGGCAACTGGGCGATTGGGTGGGCATGGGTGTGGGGGGGCAGGGATTTTTGCTACCGGTTCTCCGAACCATCTGCTGCCATCGCTACTGGATCGGCTGATCTGGTCTGAACCGGGAGCATTTCACCCCTGTGTCAGGGGCACCTGTGGTGGCCAAGTGCTAAGGCAAGATTTCCCTCAGACCCTCCCTTACTCTCATTATAATCTCCTTCCTTCCTTCCTTCCTTCCTTCCTTCCTTCCTTCCTTCCTTCCTTCCTTTCTTCACAACACCCACGAGCTCCATTTTTGCTGGCAGAGAGCTCAGGAGGCTGTTGCAGCTGAAAATGAGGTGTGGGGGGCACACGCAGCCCTCTCAAGCTCCATTTTCACTGGCAGAGGCATCGCAGGACGGTCCTTTGCTGTTTTCAGTGTGGCCCCATGAGCCAGATCTAAGTACCCCATAGGCCGTATCCGACCTGTGGGCCTTGAGTTTGACACCGCTGCTCTACAGAATTCTCTTAGTATCTTCCACCATGAAAAACTCTGGTCCATAGAAAAACCAAAGAACCAGTCTCTGGTGCCCAAAAGATTGCAGGCTGCTGGCTTAGAGCTATGACTTTGCCACTATCCTGAAAGTAAGCAAACATACTGTATATAAGCTAAAGAATAGAACAAAACATTTCTTTCAAAGTTCCACTGCTGAAGTTACCGAGCATGGTAATGAAACATTCGGGAGCTAACTGGAAAGCTCAGAAAGCAAGACAGGAGATCCAGGCAGTTCAAATGGGCATAACATTTATTGTAAGCTTGAGTTCTCTACAAGAATCTGAACTACTAACAGCCAAAAGAAATTAGCAGGAGATAAGAGTAGAAAAAATTCAAGTGGGCTGAACTTAAATCTCTTATGGGCACACAGGGATTTATGACTGATAATATGTTTGACCCTCCTTTGGACTCAGCCTAGTCATCTACAATTGTTAGGTGTATCATGAAGAGCAGAGAATCCGACAAGCCAATCAGGCATTTGTATCATAGTGAGGAGATGTTTCTAGGAGATCAGGAATGAAAACTAATGATTGTGAAAGGACCCTAAATCATAACATCCCAATTAGAATATGATTATGCTGGGGGGACATGGAAAGAACTAGTTGTCAAAGTGTATTTGTAACTTCTTATGCATTGAGGCCTATTTATTCAGAGGCCAATGTTTGAATTTGCCTTTTGAATGTGTCTTTGGAATTACTGCCAAAATTTATCCTCAATTTGGAGATTCTCAGATGTATGGAATATATATCTGAATAACGCGGTGGCTCAGTGGCTAAGATGCTGAGTTTGTCGATCAAAAAGTCGGCAGTTCAGTGGTTTTAATCCGTATTGCCGTGTAATGGGGTGACCTCCCGTTACATGTCCCAGTTTCTGCCAACCTAGCAGTTCGAAAACAGATTAAAAAATGCAAGTAGAAAAATAGGGATCACCTTTGGTGGGAAGGTAACAGCATTCCGTGCACCTTTGGCATTTAGTCATGCCGGCCACATGACCACGGAGACGTCTTCAGACAGCGCTGGCTCTTCGGTTTTGAAACGGAGATGAGCACCGCCCCCTCGAGTCGGGAACGTCTAGTACATATGTGCGAGGGGAATCTTTACCTTTACCTTTATAAGCTTTTCTAGAACCCTTGCTCTACAAATAGTTTCTTGATTCAGAGAATAATCATTTTATCCAAACATAAAAATTGAAGTTCAGCTCCTTATCTTATCCTATATAGGATATTGTCTACTTTAGAATGAAGTATAGAATCAGTACTTCAACATTTCTCTTTTTTTTTAAGCTGCTTCTATCCACTGACTGAGATTAGTTTTTTTTTTAAATACAAGTTTACAATGGCAATCATGGTGGTACTAATGCTGGTGTAGTAATAGGCATATTAGATTTATGGATTTTAAGGCTAGCAAGAACTCAACTGAAAAGTCTGTTTGGTGTGGAGGGAATAGTGATTGTTTTATAACTATCTAAATCTTTTCTTTTCTATTGTTCCTGCCATTATTAGTGTGTTGCTATAAAAGCAAATGGAACCCTTTCATCAGGAACAGTTGTCTGATATAATTAGTCCAGGAAGGTTCTGTCATTGATTCAGAATGTAGTCATAGTTGATTAAGTATATAATACAATATTATCAAGCCATCACCGGATGACCTCTGGTGGAGCATGAAGAGAAAAGCTCTAACCAGGAAAATGATCCTGAAATACAAGTATACAGTAGCTGCCAGAGAAAAGACCTGGGAGTCAACAGGTAGATATTCAAATTAATATGGGCTTGGGAAGTTTTATTTGAACTCATTGAAAGCACTGTTCTGTCCTGAAAAAAGAGAAGACAACTTTTTAGCTCTGTTCTTATCACAGCTAATCCAACCCTATCCCAGTTAAACTTAGACTAGAATCTGTTAAGTCTTCAAGAATGTAAATTATTTAAAAACAATTGAGAAGACTGTCCCCTTTGCCATTGTAGTCCTAGTTTTGTGAATTGGAAACCTTAGGATCATCCTGAACCAGCTGTGATTAGGGCTACCAAGCATCTGTCAAAAGGAGGATATGTTCCTCTTGTTGTTCTCATATCTTCCAGTGGGCATCTCCTTAAAGTCAGCTGCATATTGAAGACTTTTGCTGCCTAATCAACCTTGGCATATTCTTGTGATTGAAAAACCAGCCTTTCTGATGCTGGAAAAAGTAATTGCATATATATGTCAGCCTAAAGGGTTTTTTTTTTTTTTTTTTTTGCAGTTTTCCATTGTAGTTTTTGTCGTGGATGCCAAGAAAGTTAAACAGTTAATGTGTCTTCCTTTTCCCCATTTGTTCTCCTTTCCAATTGTCCTTGTTCTTCTCCAACTGTTCGTATATATGGCAACCTTAGCTGTGATCGGCCATACAAATTGTGGTGGGATATAGAGAGGGATAAATCTGACGAGAGGTTTTCAGCATAGGTGATCTTAAATCTTTACATAGCACATTCAAATGATTTAATAACTTGAAGCTGTAAAAGAAATCATCAGCTTTACAATCAGTGCTTAGGTATGATTTATTAATTGGGATGCAAAGACTGTGAAAACTGCCTGCTGAGGTAGGGTATATATATATATTATTCTGGCTGTGATCAGGCTTAAATTTCCGATGTGTTAATTGCCAAAAATTTACCTGAAAAAAATGTTCACAGGATTATGCATTTTCTTTTTTCTTTTTTTTAAGGGGTGGTGGTAGTATGTAAAGAAAGATGTATTGGATAAAAAAAAAATTGGATGGATTTCTAATTATTTGTTTATTTTAAGGATTTCCAATCTCTCTCCCTTCAAAATCAGAATTTGAACAGCTCCCAGACTGAAACTAAACATGCTTACATAATATGTGATTTTATTGTTTCTGCACATCTGCAACTAGTCATGTAGCAATGCTATTGGGTCATGCAAACTGATATGAAGCGAGAACTTTATTAGGACAATCCAATTGTCATATCCATATTCTGGACAGATTATTCACATGTAAATAGATCTACTATGTTAATAAATCTAAATAATGTGCCGCAGTGTACATTTTCTATTCTTTGGAATAATTCATCTGAAAATAGTCATTAAACTTGATCTCAGCCTGGAAAAAAAAGGGTTGGAGGGAGCCGTATGCATAGCCAGTTTTCACAATTTTTCCACAACGCTACAAGTAATAACTAACACCTGACACTTGGGATCAAGTTCCATAAACCAGGATTTTGCAGTAAAATTAAGCAGATTGTGTGGTACTGGAGTAGAAAGTGTGTGCAATATCAAAATAAATAAATAAACTTGAAGGCCAAACAGATTCTGATAGAAGCATCCTCAAGGGTAACCAAAAGTCAAGATGGTGGACATGATTGCATGATCAAACACATGATCATGTAACCCCAACATGAAACTTTGGTTACATAGCCATAGCCACTGCCTTCTCTTTTTGGATCCTATCCTGGACAATGCCAGACTCCTGGTAAGCACATCAGAGACTCTAATACAGTTTCTAAGTGGGATAGTCCTTGGCCTATATAACAATTTTAGGCCATTTGAGACAATGACATCTAGGTTTCTAGAGCTATTTTTGCACACCTAAATGTGTCCCTGAGACTGTCCTTAGATTAGAGACCGGCTTGCCACAATAGTAAATAGAGTGTGAGTAGCAGCAATGAATTACTGGTATAAATTTAATGGATTCTGTTGTGTTTGACCCAGCTCATTTTGAGTTTTTAATCCAATTGGAATAAAGCCCTAATCCAGGAAATACATTCCCGGCCAATTAGTGTTTATTGAAAAGAGACCAGGTTAATTAAGTGAGTATACAACACCTCCTGGATCCTGAACTATAATTTAATCTGATTCATTTTTCCAGCTTTTGCAAGACCCTAACTTCAGTTGATGGGTGACTCATAGCATCTTATCTCTCCTTCCTTTTTAAGGTGAGGTTGTTGTAAATCTGAATACATTAATATATATTGTTTCAATACAATGAGGGGTGAAATGCTACCGGTTTGGACTGGTTCTCCCGAACCGGTAGTAAAAAAATGCCTGAACTGGTATCTGATGATCAGCTGGGTGACAATCAGCTCTGACACACAATTTATATTAGCTAGAATCGTCAGATTTCCTGTTTTCTAGCTAATCTAAATCGTGTGGCACAGCGGGTTCCAACTCCCCCACCTTGCTGTTCTACTTACTTTTGCAGATTCGGAAGGCTTCAAAATATTCCTTTTTTAGCGCTGTGTGGCACGCCTCAGGTAAAGCGCGTGCTTGGTAGCAGACTCACAGAACCGGTAGTAGACTTCAGAGGATTTCACTTCTGAATACAATGATATTTATAAAGCACTGTTTGAATATTATTGGGTTTACATTAAATGCAATTCTCCCTTTTTCAAAGAGACAGTTATAGAATGATTGCATCAGTGGTGAAATCCAAATTTGTTTACTACCGGTTCTATGGGCATGGCTTGGTGGGCATGGCAGGGGAAGGATAGTGCAAAATCCTTATTCCCACCCCACTCTGGGGCCAGCCAGAGGTGGTATTTGCTGGTTCTCTGAACTACTCAAAATTTCTGCTACCGGTTCTCCAGAACCTTTCAGAACCTGCTGGATTTCACTCCTAGATTGCATGACCTTCCTAGTAATTAACAAAAACTTTCAGATCACCTATAATCTCATCAGGTTTTACTGCTTAGCTTTGAGGATAAGCTTTGAGGATATGAAGTGTCAGAAGACACTTCATAAAGATCAGGTTCCATCTGGTTTGATTTTTATTTTTGTATGTTTATTTGTTCTGGCCATAATAAAGTTTATCCACCTACTATTTAATACATTTTTCTCATGTCAATAAATCAATTATTTTTCTGTAACTGAGAGTAATGTCCAACTAGAGCACATGTTTGTTGAAGAAACCACAGCTGGTTGGGTTTGGTCAACATGCTAAATCATAAACTATACTTCATAAATTCATGTCTGGGCTAGTACAGTATAACATATTACAAAAACACTACACTGTGGCTTGATGCAGTATGTGTGAGTTCTGCTTATATATGCTGCTTAGCATGTATAGAGTATTTTTTTTTATCTCTTTAGTGCTATATATCTGTCATCTGGATTTTTGCAAACAAGATCAGGTAACCCTACTCTTAAAAACCAATTGTCCTCAACAAAACCAATATGTAGTCCTCAACTTACTACCACAGTTGAGTGAACATATCCATTGCCAAGCAAGCCAGTTGTTAAGTGAGTCATGCACAATTTTATGACCTTTTTGCCACAGTTGTTAAGCAAATCACTGCAGCTTTTAAGCAAATCTTGCAAGTGTTAAGCGAATCTGCTTCCACATTAACCTCGTTCGTTGAACACCGGGTTGGCAATCATGCGACACCTGGATGCAATCATTGTAAATACATGCCAGTTGTCAAGCATCCAAATTTTAATCACATGACTGCGGGGATCATTCTCAAGTCCCTTTTTTTAGCGCCATTGTAACTTTAAATGATTGCTAAGGGATTGTTTGTAAATCTAGGATTATCTGTATGGGCATGTCCAACTCAGTTTCATAATGAAGAAGAAATGCTATCCTTAATGCATTCAGAGATTATACTACTCAGTACATCATATCTGATTAACATAAAAATTTCAGAAATAGACAGAATATAGGAGAATCTTCTGCTCTCACTGCTCTGGATGTGATTTTCTGTTTGACTAGAAAGAGAGAGGCTGGAGCTTTCTATTCTACCACCCAGATGAAAGTAGAGATGTATTTAGGGTAGTCAACACTTCAACTGCATGTTTGCAGTTGCCATCTGTTAGATCGGCGCAGGAAATGGAAGACGTGACCAGCTCGTTACATTAGTAACCTTTATTGAGTACAAGAACAGTAGCAAGACTGCCCGTGCGCTGCCGGAGCTCTCCTTATATTCGCTCCGGCAGACGCACCGCCCCCTGACAGGGATTCAAACTTTCCCGCCCGGTGGCTGGCAGCCAATCCGGGCGGATGTCCTTATAAGGACATAACACTCCTCCCCCCTAGTCCAAGAAAAAAAACGCTCAGTGTTCGTCAATAAACGTGACGTAGTCCTGCAGGTACGTAGGACGCCTAAGCACCCTACTTGACCTGCGCAGTCTCATTTCTCCCGTGTCCCCGCCCTGGACGGACGGGGTTCCTGTGGCTCCTGGATCCTTCCCCAGAACCGGGCTCGGTTCGGCTGGCGAGTGTGCGGGGTCACCCTCAGCGCCTCCGGCCGGACTGCAGACCCTGGATGGCTGGTTCTGGTGGTCTTCCTCCTGGCCTGTGGATCTTTCGCCTCGGCTGTGCCGCTCGGTTCCGACCCGGGAAGAGCGTCTGAGTCTCGGTAAGACCCCGGCTGTCACTTGCTCTTCCTTGGTCTCCCGGTGGCTGCGGTTCTGCTGCGGCCCGGCCCGCTGTGGTCTGGAGGGTGGTTCGGGCCGGTGCCCTTGGGTCCGGTCTGCCCGCTGTGGGTGGTGTTGGCTCGGGTAGCGGTGTCCGACCTTGCAGGGTTGGCGCAGGTCTCCTTGGCCGGGCAGGCGTTGGCCTTCCCCGTCGGGTTGGTGGTGGTCGACCTGGTCGGGGTGTCGTTGTGGGGATACCTCCTCGGGTCGGTGGAGGTCTCCCCTGCCGGGGTGGCGCAGGCCTCCCTGGCTGGGTTGTTGTCGGCTTTCCCTTCCCCCTAGTCCCTGGTCTACCGCCAGTTGGTGGTTGGGGTCGTCTGGGTTGGGTTGTGGTTGCCGGGTTGTTTCTTGCGTTGGGCAGGGGTCCCTCTCGCCGGGGAGTCGTGTGCCACCCTCGCCCATGTGCTGTGGTGTGCCCATCTGCGATGGTCCCCGGTCTACTCGCCTTGCGTTGAGGTCTCCCTGGTAGGGCTGCCGTGGGTTGCCTTCACTGGTAGGGTGCGGTGCTTCCCTTCTGGGCAGGTCCCGGTCTACCTGCGGGCTGGGTCGGGGGTCCCTGGCCCTGTTGTGCCGGGTGCCCACCTGGCCGGGCTGGTGTTGCCATCCCCCGTGCGGTTGGCCCCGGTCTACCTCGCTGCACTGCCGACGTGACAGTGCTTGGTAGTGTGCTGGGCCGACCTCGTCGGGATGGTGTTGGTCTGCCTCGTAGGGGTGTGGTAGGCCTACCTCGTCTGGGTATGGTAGGTCTACCTCGCTGCGGTGTTGTAGGCCTACCCCGTCTGGGTGTTGTAGGCCTCCCTCGTCAGGCTGGTTTTCGTGTGCTCCCCCCCACCTTTTCCGGAGTTGGTCGATGTGACGTCTCACGACCTGTCCATCTTCCAGCTCGACGGTGTAGGATTTGGGGCCGGTTGTGCTGGCAATCTTCCCCTTCAGCCACTTAGGAGAGCCGTTGAAATTCAGCGTGAAAACTGAATTTCCTTTGCTGAAGGTGCGAAGCGGCCGGCTGGCGGTTGCGGTCACTTCCGGGCTGTATTGGGGGTGCAGCCGATCCAAGGGTGACCTCAACCTTCTGCCCATGAGGAGTTCGGCCGGGCTCTTGTGGGTGGTGGCATGCGGCGTGATGTGCTGGGTGAGGAGGAAGTTGTCGATGCGTTCTTGCCAGTCTCCCGGGCCCATCTTGGTGAGGGCTTCTTTTGTGAGCCGGACCATCCGTTCCGCTTGTCCGTTTCCGGCCGGCCTGTACGGAGCGGAGAGGGCATGGCGGATGCCCAGTCCTGCCAGGAAGGACTCCATGGCCAGGGATGTGAGCTGGGGGCCGTTGTCCGAGACCAGCACGTCCGGTAGTCCGTGTGTGGCAAACAGGCGGCGCAGGGCTCGGATCGTCGCTTCTGTTGTGGTAGATGCCATGGGTACCACCTCGAGCCACTTGGAGAAGGCATCTACCACGATGAGGAGGTGTCGCCCCTGCATCGGGCCCGCGAAGTCGATGTGTACCCTCGACCAGGGGTTGCTGGGGGTCTCCCAGTTCGTGACTTCGGATTGCGGCGGCACGGGGCGGACTTCTTGGCACGGGTCACATCTGGAGACCCATTGTTCGATGTCTCTGTCCAGTGAGGGCCACCAGACGTAACTCCGTGCCAGGGCCTTCATGCGGACGATGCCCGGGTGCCCGTTGTGCAGTGTCTCTAGCGTCCGCCGTTGCAGAGTGCTTGGAATCAGCACCCTGTCTCCCCATAGCAGACAGCCCTTTATGGTGGACAGCTCCTTCTGTTTCCTGGTGAACGGGCTGAACCTCTCTTCCGTCTGTTCCGATGGCCACCCCCTGAGGATCCAGGACCTTACTTGGCGGAGGGTGGGGTCTCTCTGGGTGTGTGCGGCCACATCTGCGGAGGAGACTGGACAGCTGGCGTCGTCATCTATGTGGAATAGATGGAGCGTGGGGGCTGGGTCTTCCACCGGGTTCTTCGATGGGCATCTACTGAGTGCGTCGGCGTTTCCTATGGCTGTGCCTGGCTGGTGCACGAGCCTATAGGAGTAGCCGGCCAGGAAGATGGCCCATCTCGTCATCCGCGGGGACATGAAGGTTGGGGTGGGTTGATCGCCTGCGAGGAGTCCCAGGAGTGGCTTGTGGTCGGTGACTATGGTGAAACGTCTTCCGTAGAGGTATTCGTGGAAACGCTTCACTCCAGCCACGATGGCCAGGGCTTCTTTGTCCAGCTGGCTGTAGTTGCGCTCCGCGCCGGACATTGTCTTCGAGAAGTAGGCAATTGGGGCTTCCGTGCCGTTGGGCAGTTCATGGCTGAGGACTGCCCCCACCCCGTATGGAGACGCATCACAAGTCAGCTTGATGGGCAGCGTCTCACTGTATTGGATGAGGACGCTTTTGGACGTCAATAGTCCTTTGATGGCCCGGAACGCTGCTTCCTCTTCCTGGCCCCACTTCCAGGAAGCCGATTTCCCCAGCAGGCGGTGGAGCGGCTCAGCAACTGTGGCTTTCTGTTTTAAGAAAATGGCGTAGAAGTTGAGCAACCCAAGGAAAGCCTGAAGCTCCGTTTTGTTTTTTGGGCTCGGAGCTTCATGGATTGCTTCCACTTTTGATTTGGTGGGGTGGATGCCTGTGCTATCAATGAGGTAGCCCAGGAACTCGACTTCCTGTACTCCTATGATGCACTTGTCCCGCCTGACCCTCAAGCCCTTGGCCTTGAATCGCTGCAGGACAAGCCTGAGCCTTTCAAGGAGTTGAGCTCTTGAGTCACCGGAGATGAGCACATCGTCGAAGTAAGGCACCACCCCTGGAACGCCTTGGAGAAGGCGTTCCATCATGGATTGGAAGATGCCGGGGGCAGCGCTGGCTCCAAATTGGAGGCGGTTACATTTGAATGCCCCCCTGTGCGTGACAATTGTTTGAGCCTCCGCCGTTTTTTCGTCTACTGGCAGTTGCTGGTAAGCCTGGGCCAGGTCCAGTTTCGCGAAAATTGATCCAGATCCCAGGGAATGCAGCAGGTGTTGCACCACTGGGACTGGGTATGCGCTCTGTGCCAACGCCTTGTTGATGGTACAACGGTAGTCGGCGCAGATGCGCACAGACCCATCATGCTTCAGTGGGGTCACAATGGGGGTCTCCCATGAAGCATGATCGATTGGTTCCAGGACGCCCTGGGCGATCAGCTTATCCAGCTGCTCGTCTACTTTGGGCCGCAGGGCAAACGGAACTCGGCGGGGCTTGAGCCTAATTGGGGTGATTCCCTTGTCCAGATTGAAAGAGATTGGCCTCCCCACAAATTTCCCCAGCTTACCATCGAAGACTTCCTTGAACTCTTCGATGAGGTTGTCGAGTTCATCCCTGCGAATTTGGTTGATGCCTTCGATTGAAAGCCCCAGCGGCTTGAACCACTCCACTCCTAGCAGGTTCGGTCGGCTGTCTTTCACGACGGTGATGGGGAGCTTGCCTTCGAACTCTTTGTAGGTGACTCGGATGTAGGCTCTTCCTAACACTCCGATGGGGTTTCCCCCAAAGTCGACGAGCTTGGAGTGTAGTGGCTTCAGCTCTCGCTTGGTGATGCTGGGATGCAGGCGCTTCAGCTGCTGCCAATCCATGATGGAGTAGACCGAGCCCGAGTCTACCTCCATGTTGCAGGGTGCTCCTTCCACGTGGATGGTCACATGGAACTTGGTGGCGTTGTCCGAAGTCGTGTGTGCGATGGTCGTCTGGTGGACCGCTCCGCTCCGGGGAAACTCATCGTCTCTGCGTCTGGAAGGGCCAGAGGACCGTTTGGCTGATCTCTGGTAATCCTTCCGGTTCTCGCGGGAGCGGTGACTGGGGGGCTCTGGGGCTGGTTCCTCGGCTCTGCAAGCTTCGGCGATGTGACCCCTTCTGTTGCAGCGTCGGCAGGTCGCATCTCTCCACTTGCAGGTCGCCCTGGCATGGTCCCCTCTGCAGCTGGCGCAGCGCTCTCCCTTGTAGCTCCGTTGGGCGGTTTCCCGTCTTGGGGGTCTGGATACTTTGTGGATGGTGGACTCCCCCTCCGACTCGGATCCAGCTGTGGAATCCTCTGTTGATGATTGCGCCATGGAGCGAATCTTATGGATTCCCTTTGCTCTGTTTACTGCGGCAGCTGCTTTCTCCGAGATTTCGGACGCGGTGGCTTCCTCCACCACATCCTTGAGCACGAGTTTCTTCCTGCTCAGGAATTTCTTTTGCAGGCCTCTGTCCCTCATGCCGAAAACCACGCGGTCAGCGATGGCATTGTCCACGTGGTCGAACTCACAGCTGGCTGCGATCTGGCGTAGGGCGGCCACGAATTCCTTGATCGTCTCACCTTCCTTCTGGTCCCTTTGATGGAAGGTGAAACGGTTCGCCACCGGTGTTCCTGTTGGGGCATAGTGGTCTTCCAGGATCTGCAGCAGGTCTGTCCATGGCACTTCTTCGATGTCTTGTGGTGCTACGAGATCGATTGCCATGTCGAGGACCTCGGAGCCGCAGTTGGCCAGGAAAATGCCCTTTTTCCGGTCATCATCGGCATCCCTGATGTTGTTGCCTCTCAGGTATTGCCGGAATTTCACTACGTAGGATTTCCACTTGTCCTTCCCTGGCCGGAAAGGAGCAAGGGCTGGCAAAGTGACTTCAGCGGATGCTATGCCTATGGAAATGCCTACTGTAGTTCCCGGTGCCGGAGTCTTGGTCTTGTTGGCTTGGTGCCGCGAGGTTCGTTCTTCTCTCTAGTCCTTCGTCGCCAGTGTTAGATCGGCGCAGGAAATGGAAGACGTGACCAGCTCGTTACATTAGTAACCTTTATTGAGTACAAGAACAGTAGCAAGACTGCCCGTGCGCTGCCGGAGCTCTCCTTATATTCGCTCCGGCAGACGCACCGCCCCCTGACAGGGATTCAAACTTTCCTGCCCGGTGGCTGGCAGCCAATCCGGGCGGATGTCCTTATAAGGACATAACACCATCTCTATTTTTAACTGCTCCCTGAGGGCAATCCTGGATAAGAGCAGAATCAAACTGCACAGAGACAATGTTTGCCTAAAGTGTTTAAAACAGAGGTGAAATCTACTTACCTTCCCAACTGGTACAGAAGTGCACACGCCCCACGCACACATCACATGCATGCTTGGACCCTCTGTGCATGCGCAAACCCTTCTGTGCATGCGCAGAGGGTAAAAAACAGGATACTTCCTGGTTAAAATCATGCAGTAATGACGACCGGGTGGGTGGGCGGAGCCTCGCACCGCCATTGCTACTGGTTCTCCAATCCACTGGCCGCCTTCGCTACTGGATCGGCCAAACCGGTCTGAACCGGGAGCATTTCACCCCTGGTTTAAGACAGGAAGCTGAAAGAATTCTTCCCTGAAGAACTCAGAGATCCTCCTGGATTTCATTTCAGACCATTCTGAAGCAAAGTCCAATTGACTCCACTGCAAAGTGATCAAAATACTTTAAATACAAGTAAAATGAGAATATTCTAATACATTCAACTCTTTCTTCTTTTGCTAACAAAAGCAAGCATTTTTCTAATCTGTACTGTTCTTTTCAACCGCTTCTTCTGGTTTATTACTACAATTCACCTTTCTGGATATCTGGCAAGACACAGTGTGACCCAACAGTACCCAACAAACATCCATAGTACACTCTGTAAAGTTTGTTTTTTACTGGAAGCAAAGTTGCACTCATAATCTTCCTCAAAATGCATTAGAACAGGCTGACTTGAAAATGTGCTACAGATTTTATGGATGAAGGACTTTCTGTAAACAATTTTGGAGAAATCCTTACCATCCTTTCTAAGGCTGATTGTGACTCTTCTAATACAATATTCTAAAATCTTGTTTTATACCTCTTCTTCTGCAAACGGCCTTGATTTTCATAGTTGCTGCCATACAAAACTGGATCCAGAGAACCAAATATGAGTGTCGTTTTTTGTGTGAACATGCTGTAAACTATGGTACACATACTTGGCAGATATTTTCTCTCCAACATAGTTACAAGTGAGTCAGTCATCCCTCATTTGCATTAAGCAAAAGGTCATTGCAATAAACACATATAAAACAAACAATTACTTTTTAAATGAACCCTATTTAGAAGAGATTAAAAAATCACCTATGACATTTGTGGACTGAACAAATAAGTCAGCCATATAAATAGCATATGAGCAAGTACCTCTAATAAGTTTCTTCAAATACTTATTATATTCTTATCATAAAACAATACAAATTTTCTTCTTTTTTTTATAAGCAGCAGCCTAACAGATAATGGACAGCTTCTTTTGCTCATTTATCCAAAAAGCAGTGTTATGCTTTCAGAGAAATCATAAATGTTCATCCTATTTTGCTAGGCCTTGTTTGAAAATGTAAGTTCAGAGAAAGCTCTGCAAATCCAAGGAAAAGATAAAAACTCAAAATATGTTATTCATTCATCATAATTGACAGATCACACATTATCATCTTGCCTCAAAGGAAGTTCTAGACGAGCAACTAACCATCACCCATAAAGGTAAGGTAAAGGTAAAGGTTCCCCTCGCACACATGTGCTAGTCGTTCCCGACTCTAGGGCCCAGTGCTCATCTCTGTTTCAAAGCCGAAGAGCCAGCGCTTCTGAAGACATCTCCATGGTCAATTGGCCAGCATGACTAAATGCCAAAAGCACATGAGCACTGTTACTTTCCCACCAAAGGTGGTCCCTATATTTCTACTTGCATTTTTACGTGCTTTTGAACTGCTAGGTTGGAGAAGCTTGGGCAAGTAACAGGAGCTCATCCCGTTACACGGCACTAGGGATTCAAACCACTAAGCTACCGACCTTTCAATCGACAAGCTCAGCGTCTTAGCCGCTGAGCCACCGTGTCCCTCCCATAAAAGTACCTACGCATTTAAATGATGTCCCTTAGAGACCAAGGCAGAAGTGAAGTAGGAACACATTCACTTTCAGGTACTGATACTGTGGATATGTGTTGCGAGCCAATGGTGAAGGTGCTGACTTAAAAACCAGTAGACAGGGGTGTCAAACTCAAGGCCGGTGGGCTGCATTTGGCCCATGGGTTGCTTAGATTGGCCCGTGGGGCCACCCTGGAAACAGCAAAGGACTGGCTCATGGTGCCTCTGCCAGCAAAAACAGAGCTCATGAGAACCATGCACCCAGGGGTGGGTTCTAAATTTTTTTACTACCGGTTCTGTGGGCGTGGCTTATTTTGTGGGTGTGGCTTGGAGGTCATGTGACTAGGTGGGCATGGCTGGCTGGTCAGAGTCATTTCTGGAAGGTCCTCGCACTTACGACCAGTCCTCGCACTTACGACCCGACTCATTTGTTTGCTTTTAACACTGATCAGCTGGAGGACGGCCCTTTGAAGCCCCGTGGCAAGAGTTTAAACAGGTTTTTTCCCTCTAGTCATCAGCTGGGACTCAGGAGGCAGCAATAGATTGGGGGTGGGACCAAATAAAAGGTAAGAATAATGTGGGGTGGGGGTGGGGGGTGGAAGGGCGGGGGGGGAGAACCAGTTCGGTGACATCATATCAGCACCGCTACCGGCTCGGCTGAACCAGACCGAACCGGGAGGAACCCACCACTGCATGTACCCCACACCCAAGCACTGTTTTCACTGGCAGAGGGTTGCAGGAGGCCATCCCAGCCAAAAATGGAGCTCATGAGCCCGTTTTTGCTGGCAGAGCATTTGGGCCACCAGAGGCACCCTCAACACAAGTGAGATCAAACTGGCCATGCCCACTCTGGCCACGTCCCCATGCCCCTCCCCAAAGTCAAACACAACCCTGATGCGTCCCTCAATGAAATCAAGTTTGACGCCCCTGCAGTAGACCATGAGTTCTAGTACTGCCTTAGGCATGAAAGGCAACTTGGTAACATTGGATTAAGCACTCATTTTGGGGAAAATATGAGAGGAAGGGGTATTTTTTTTTTTAATTTGATTTATATGCCGCCCTTCTCCGGAGACTCAGGGCAGCTTACAATGCGTTAAGCAATATTAAGTATGTTTACCACCTTGAGTTATGTATTAACAATACTAAAGCAGGATATAAATGATTAAATAAATAATAAAATGTGTCTTTTTCCTAAGGTAAATGATACTATTATGATACATGATACCAGTTCTCATTCCTCAAAATAACAAATGACTTTTAAAGGAGAATATTTGTACCTCAGAAGATTTGTACCTTTGACCTGAGGAGTCCTTGGTGCTCTCCAAGCTTGGTTGTATTCTTCAGACATTTCATTACCCAAATTAGGTAACATTATCGGTGCTTAGTGCTGAAACATCTGCAAGAAAACAGCCAAGTTCAGAGAACACCAAGAATCCCACACAAATGACCTTGTTGAGCTCAACCGTATAAGTGACACCCCAAAGGTTATGTGAAACAGAAATTATAGAAAAAGAAGAGAAGTGCATGAAATATGTTTTCAAATTTACTGAAGGTTCGTGTGCACTGATTAGGATTATACACTGCATTGAAGAGGCCCTCTGCTATATCTCAGCTTTGAACAAAAAACTCCTTCAGAGCAAGTATCACTCCTTTGCTAATTACTGAAAAAACAGAATTGTGTCTCTTTTAGGCATATGATTTTGTGCATGTGCAAAGCATGGCATGGGAATCTGTTATTGAAGCAAAGGGACTGATTAAATTGCCAAGGTTCCATGTCAGATTCTTGAACAGTTCCAAGTAAAAATCCAGAGTTGCTTTGGATAATGAGATGGGTAACATAAATTTAATGAGTAAATATAGAATTTTACAGAGTTTTATCCAGAATCTCACAAAGTTCTGTTTATCTGAGAAAGCAATGCAGTTTTAAGAACCCCAGCAGCTGAGCTATTTTCTATTTAGAACCATTATCTTTTCTGTTTAGCTGCCATTTTGTAATCAGTCAACTAAGTGGGTCTCTTAAGCAATAATGAGGAAGTCTGCAGTTTGCATGTTTTCATAACGATCTTTAGAATTACTATCAATCTGAAAGTTAATTTTTAAATTTTACCTCAGTTCTGTGTGGAGAAATCCTGCATGAAACGGGACACCCCCTCACCTTCATAGCGTGCAACAGCATGGCCAATCTGCACAAGGTTAAGAGTTACCTCTGTTCCGAGAAAATATTCATGCATATGCCCGAATGAAATCAAGATGATGGTTTTAATTAGTTGGGATCCCATTGCAAACATCTGAGGGATAATGGAAAAGGCAAAAGAGTTCCAAAAAGACATTTATTTTTACTTTATTGATTATACTAAGCCTTTTGACTGCATAGACCACAACAAATTATGAACAGCTCTTAAAAACATGGATGTACTGGACCACCTCAACTGAAGAATTTGTAAGCTGACCAGGAAACCACAATATGAACAAAGTATGAAACAACTAATTGGTTCAAAATTGAGAATGGAGTATGCCAAGATTGTTACATATTGTGTCCTTATCTATTTAATTTATAAGCAGAAATGTGAAGTGCTGCATTAGGAAAAGCAGAAATTGGAATTAACATAGCTGGAAGAAATATCAACAACCTCAGTGATGTTAATGGTATTGTTTTCCTATTAGAATCTGAGGAAGACTTAAGTGCCTGCTTATTGAAGGTGAAGTAAAGTAGAGCAAAAACTGATTCGCCACTAATATTAAACAAACTAACTAAAATTTATCAATTTCTAGTGCCAATTAATGTAAACAAGTGAAGAAGAAATGGAAGCAGTAACAGACTTTATTGTCCTGGGTTCAGAAAAAGCAATGGTGATTATGAAATAAAAATATAAGCTTTTTGCAATCATTTTTTTATCTGCTAAAATATTAAAACAGAGAAACACACTGCCAGGAAAGGTAGATATTATCAAGGTATACTGTATTTCCCAGATATGATATATAAGTATGAAAGCTGTACTATCAGAAAGACTAAATATCTTGAAAAACAAATCAGATTCCTCAGCAAGAAAAAGAAACGTATACTAGATAAACTAAAATAAAATGCTTCAATTTATTCATTACTCATTCTACATATAATTTGGAACAGTCTCGAGAGAAAATCCTAATACTTGAAAAAAAAATCAAATCCAATACAAAAAGAGGCCAACAAAAGGCAAGAACTATTTCTTATCATGGGTATGAGCTTACAAAAATTCAAAGAAATGTTCCTGACTACCATCCTATTGAACTATGTCCATCATATCATAAAAAGTTACAAGCAATCGAACAAGTGATAAACAAAAATCTGTCCCATTGTTTCCAAAATAAGCCAGATCTGAGTTGCAGAATTCTGAATAAGTGTGAGATGGAAGCATAGAAACCCTAACTTTTTGCTTCCATTTATTGGTTTATCTAGATTTTTGCAAGCTAGATTTAGTTGCTCTATTTATATTTTTTGAATAGCAAAATTAAAATATAATTACATTTAGAAATGCACAATTTATGAGAAAGTGCAAAGTAGGTGTGAAGTGCTCCCAGTTCAGACTGGATTGCACGATCCAGTAGTGATGGCAATGGGTGGTTCGGAGAACCGGTAGCAGAAATCCCTGCCTCACCCCCATGCCCAGCTGAGCCACGTGATCATCAGAGGCTTTTTTTTTTACTTTTAAAAGTAAAAAAAACTTTTTTCTACAAATGCTTTAAAAAGTAAAAAAATTGCTTTTAAAAGAAAAAAAAGCCTGTGACGAATAAGCAACTCAGCTGGGATCGTCAGAGCCTTTTAAAAGCATTTTTTTCGGCCGAAGAGGTTGTAGAAAAAATGCTTTTAAAAGTAAAAAAGAAAAATAGTTGGCCACGCCCACCCAGTCACATTACCCCACCAAGCCACACCCACAGAACCGGTAGTAACAAATTTTACATTTCACCACTGATGCAAGGTATTCTTTTAAGTGTATACTTTGTGTTTGGATATTAAACAATGAATTTGGATATTTGTTTTAAAAAAGTGAAGATTGTAGAAACAAGACAAAATTGACTAATGAAAACACTCATGTAAAATTGACACTAAAATCGATTCACTGAGTCAGCAATGTTTTTATTTATAGTTCGTCACTATCAGCCAGATGTTCAGACTAGTTTTGGCATTTTTGTCTACCTATCAAATCTTTGTCAAGGATCTAGGTTAGGCAGATGTGGATGTTGATGGTGTTACAGATATATATTATTATTATCATCATTATTATCATTATATCATTGAGAAATTGGATGTAGTTGTCCTTGGAATTTGTAACTCTTTATTTCCTTTGACTGCTATCATTGCTGGAAATAATAAATATTAAAATAAATGGGTTCCAGAAATGTTTATTATTCTATAATAATACTATGAATAAAATCTCATTTAAAAACAAAAACTAACCTGAAGAAAATCAGAGAGCATGGTGGGGTGTTGCTTGTCTTCTTTTTCAAAATAAATGTTTGCGATTATTATCCTCCAGTCTGAAAATCTGGTATGCCTAGAAACTAACTTTTTGTGCATATGCATCCAGCTATGTGGTTAGTAGCTAATGACACATTTAGAGCACACCCTTCCTAATAAACATTCAAACCATGTCAACAAAATAACATAAATCATAACCGCAATTAGCCAATGCAAAAAATATTTTTGTAAATAAAAACAGATTTGAAAAGAAAAGCACCATTTCTGCTGTTCGTCTGAAACAAGCATTTATCCCTTTTAACATTTATAGACTGACAGAATGGGAAATGACTTGTTAATTAATGTGTTGTTGAATTGCATTCAAAAGTTTGGAATTTGTCTCTTTCTGAAGAGGACTGTTGTGAAAAAGTTGCCTAAGAATTCCTGGAAGGATGTTTGTGTTCCTGACGCTAAAGGTTGAGTTGGTGAAATTTGTCAGCTCTCAGCCTGTGAACCAGTTTTGGAGCCACAGAGAGACAAGATCGTACATAACAATTCTGTTAAATAATTTCTATAAATAAGATATCATTTTCTGATCTTTAGAAAAGAAATGAAATTCTGAAATGGTCATTGTATGTACATAATTTTTTTCCCCTCCTTTCATTTAATGTTTTCTTTCAACATGTATTACATGGTGAAAGAGTTCTTGGAATTTTTTTTTTCAATAATCATAATTTTAAATGGCCCAAATTTTCTAAGTTCTGAATTCTATCACTTGCATTGTTTAAAAAAACTCAATTAAAATAATTACTTTTAAAAATATGAAACAACGCAGCATAAATGTGGTAGCAACATCTGACAGTGGATAATTGTATGATGAGCCAGACTCTCTAGAGCAGTGTTTCTCAACCTTGCTGACTGGGGGATTCTGGGAGTTGAAGTCCACCCATCTTCAAGCTACCAAGGTTGAGAAACACTGCTCTAGAACAATTTTTTTCCAAATTAGAAATTTCTTGTGTTGCAACTATAATTCTGAGGGCATATTCACATGGTACATTAAGCCAGATCTGGGGCTAATCACAGTAAGCCCTGCACTTTAGGTAATATGCTAAATAGGTAATATGCAAGAACAGGGACAAAATTGACCAGTAGAAATAAACTATGAGTTGCCATGTCCTCCTTCATTGTATACCAAGGTTTGGTTGGATATCTCAGGTCTGAACCATTTACCTGTAGTTCTCACTTGCTATTAAGCAAGCAAATTGGACTGGGATGGGTTTTTTTTTCTTTTTTTTCTTTTTTTTTCTTTTTTTTCTTTTTTTTTCTTTTCTTTTCTTTCTTTCTTTCTTTCTTTTCTTTCTTCTTCTTTTTTTTTTTTTTTTTTTTTTTTGGTATTGCAAGTTTGCACCATCCCAGTGGAATGTCCTCAGCCGAGCTACAGGAAGTGCAGCTAGCCTGATCCATCTCCATGATAAATAGCACATTTGTCCAGGAACTGACCTGGGAGTTGTCTGTTATTTTAAGTCAATGTCAGGATATAATTTGTTGGATTTTTTGAATGTATCCATCCATTATATTCCTTGAGTATTTGCATCATGTGCTCAAATTTTCTTTTTAGGAAATTTAAAAGGTTATATTGGTTAGGTTTCTTGAATATTTATTGCAGTGATATTTAGTTAAATGCAAATAGAGTATGATTGGCCAACTAGCCCAGTTAGTATTAGTCCAGAGAAAACTATTAAAGCTACCATTCCAATGAAATAAAATAGTTATTAATATACCATTTTTCTCCAAAAAGAAGGCCGGGTCTTATTTTCTTTTGACCCCTGAAAAAATGGCTAGGCCTTCTTTTTAGAGGGTTCTAATTATTGACTCACTTCGCAGCTGGGCAGGAGCCCGCTGCTAAGAGGTGGGTTTCAGCAGGTTCTGACCAGTTCTGAAGAACCAGTAGCGGAAATTTTGAATAGTTCGGAGAACTGGTAGTAAAAATTCTCACTGGCCCTGCCCCCATCTATTCTCTGCCTCCCGAGTCCCAGCTGATCAGAAGGAAATTGGGATTTTGCAGTATCCTTCCCCTGGAGTGGGGTGGAAATGGAGATTTTACAGTATCCTTTCCCTGCCATGCCCACCAAGTCATGCCATGCCCACCAAGCCACACTCACAGAACCGGTAGTAAAAAATTTTGAAACCCACCACTGCCGCTGCTGGCCCACTTCTTCTGCGGCCGCTTGCCGCCACTCACATGCATCGCCCCAGCCTCCATTTCACCTTCAGATACCTTCTGGAAGGCATCTGCAGCTGATAACAGAAGCTCCGGATGTCTTCCAGCAGGCATCTGAATGCAAAACCAGGGTGGGGGCAATGCATGCGATTGGTGGCAAGCAGCCACAGAAGAATGTGAGGCAGATTTCAGGGTGTGTGAGGCCTGGTAAGTAGGCCAGCTCCACCCACCTCCATCCCCACCACTTATGACTGTATGTTCGTAACTTTGTTGCTTGTATCCTTATGATTTATATTGATATTGTTTCCTGATTGCTTATTTGTAACCTATGACTATCATTAAGTGTTGTACCTTATGATTCTTGATGAACGTATCTTTTCTTTTATGTACACTGAAAGCATATGCACCCAGACAAATTCTTTGTGGGTCCAATCAACGTGGCCAATAAAAAATTCTATTTTATTCTATCTATTGTGAATAATTTAATGCATATATTTTCTATAGCAAATCTCATTACATTATTTTGGAAAAAATGCAACGTTTTGGTATATGTATATGTATACACTTTCCTATATTTTGGTGCTCCATATTATGTCTTTAATGTTACATAAACTTTTTGGGCACTTAATTTGTGCTTCATCCCTATAAAGAAAAAAAAAATCTCATCATGGAGCAGAAAATAAAGTAGATGCCATGTTGGAAATACTCATTCTCTATTTCACATTATTTTTTCTCCTAGGTGCAATTTGGTTATCCAAAGCAACTGTCTTCAATTACAGGTTAAGTAGAAGAGATGACCAACAATTTGTGGGGAAAGTGTAAACTATGAATATGAAAAATTACTTTTTTAAAAAAATTTAAAAATAAAGAGTGGTTGAGTTTAGCATCATATGTTCCTCATTAAGAACTATAAAAAGGAAGTTGTGGCACCTTTATTATGTTATACTGTGATAAGAGGGAAGCAAACAGTAATCTCTTCATGGTTTTCAACTCTTCTTTTCAAAGAAGCAGCAAACAACACAATGGAAAATGAATATGAAAAAAATAAAGATGAAATTAAAGCCTAAAAAATAACAAACAGCTATAAACAGAAAAACAGTAGATGTTCAGTTAATGTAAAAACATCCAGAGTAAAAAAAATATTTCAAAACACATATTAAAAGTGGTCCTTCTCTAAAGTTAGGTTGATTCAAAATATTCTTTCAAGCGTTCTACTGGTAGTGAAGAATTAGTTTTCACTATTCTTTCTATTCTAATATATTCTGAGAATTTAGTTGAAGGGTTTATTAGATTTGAATGTACCTAGAACGTAGTCAGTACTAACTTACCCAACCCCTCTTCAACTTCTTTGATTGGGGGAGTTGGGAGAAAGGAAAATGGTTGGACTTTTCTGACCTTGATGTTGACTTAAGAGTTGGCCACAGTTGGGTCAGAAAATCCAATCAGTTCAGTGTTTGATTTGATAAATAACAAGAGGTCCAAAACCCATGCATGTGGAGTGAGAATTGTTTTATATTAATTGAGTTCCTTATGTAGTTTTAGGTGATGTAGATATAAATTCCAGGTCAACTAAAAAACTAACAGATGTACTAACTAACTGGTTAACTAGTTAATGATAATTGGTAAGAGGGGTTTTTTACTTAGCTTTTTTTCTGAGGTCAGTTAATTTGGCTAGTTTGTGATTTTAGCATATCATGTGAATTAAAAATTATCTATTCATTTATTTAAATTTCCTGGCTACGCAAGTCCAATGGATTTAATAACTAGTTTAGTTTGCTATGGGAATACAGACATATTCAATTAACAATAGTGCTTTTCATGTTCTTTTCATATTGCTACCAAATTCCTACCAAACTAGCATATAAAGATAAGAATACAGTTGATATTTAGAGCATGTACCAGAAGGGAGCAGGCAAGAACAATACAATAAAACCCATCTTTTCAACTTATTAAGACTGAACCCTCAATTTGAAGATTAGTAAACCATGTTCCACTGTATTTACTTCCTTTAAATACAGTCCAGTAATAACTATAAAATTCTGAAAATTTTAGCTGCATGAGTAAATTCTTGTCTCACACTGTTTCAAAAGATCTCATGTCTGACCACCAGTCCTGCAATGAAACATACCATATTTTTCGGAATATAAAATGCACCGGAGTATAAGACACGGTTTAGTTTTTGTGGAGGAAAATGGGGTGTGTGTGTGTCTGCCTACCAGTATTCATCTGGCTAACATCCTTAGTCTGGTCAGCTTCAGCACCTTTATTTGCTGGTTTTGAGTGCGCACGCTTGCTTGTGGATAAAAAAACACCTAAAGCACAGCTGAGAGTTGGAGGGAGCAGGCAAAGCACGGAGATCACTTCACTTGTTAGCGTCTCCTTAGGGCTGGAAAAAAACCTTCTAAAGCACAGTTGAGAGTTGGAGGGAGCAGGCAAAGCTTGGAGATCGCTTCACTCGCTAGCGCCTTGTTAGGGCTGAAAAAAAGCTTTGAAAAAGCTACATTCAGAGTATAAGATGCACCCAAATTTTCAGCCTCTTTTAGGGGGAGAAGTGTGTCTTATACTCCGAAAAATATGGTATATGTACCATCACTAAGATAGAGAAAGGGTCCATGTCATATGAAGGACAGCTAGCATTTATCATGAAGGGGAAAACAAGGGCATCACAATTTATCATGAATACTATTAGTGATCACAACATAATAAAATGAGGAGAAGAAGAAAAGACAAGTGCCAAGGCCCAGGACTGGAGATATTGTCACATGGATGGTACTCATTCTTATAAACCAAAAATGGGCAACCTGAAATCTAACAGCTGCTGCATGCCATTCTTAAGACCAGACCTGGGCATTTTATGGCCCTTGGACCACATCTGGTCCAAGACTGAGACTTCAATTCAGTCTTTGGCTGTCCCTGTCTGGCCCATGTGAAGTCAATTGGAAATTAGAAATCAAATGCAAATAAGCATGCAACAGGGGAAGGGATGGTTCTAAATTTTTTTACTACCGGTTCTGTGGGCATGGCTTATTTTGTGGGTGTGGCTTGATGGTCATGTGACAATTCTTTAGGATTTAGCAGAGGTACTGGTCTACCAGGCTTTTACCTACTTGCAGAGCTGTACCTGTCTACTCATTTGTTTTTGGAGGCACTGGTCTACTCATTTATTTTTGCAGGCACCAATCTACTCATTTGTTTTTGGAGGCATTGGTCTACCCATTTGTTTTTGGAGGCACCGGTCTACCACCACACTGCCTTTTAACACTGATCAGCTGTAGGGCGGCCCTTTGAAGCCCCATGGCAAGAGTTTAAACAGTTTTTTTTCTTCTAGCCGATCAGCTGGGACTCAGGAGGCAGCAATAGATTGGGGGTAGGAGCCAAATAAAAGGTAAGAATAACACGGGGGGCAGGGGTGGGGGGAGAACTGGTTTGGTGATGTCATATCGCCACCACTACCGGCTCGGCGGAACTGGGAGGAACCCACCACTGGAAGAAGAAGCCAAATTGGGTCTGGCTATGCATAGTCATTGTGTGTTTCCTCAGTCGGCTGGCAGCCCTGGATGGGCACCTGCACATCGCTCACCCCTTGTCTGGAGCAGCTTGACGAGGTGGCAATGGCAGTCATTGCATGACGGGATCTGAGCTTTGTCACCACTGCCACTGTTATGTATGTATCTATTTTGTGTGGGAGATTTGAATGGTAGAATGTTGATGATTGGTTAACGGTTATTTCAGAACTGTATATAAGGAGGGCTGTTGCCTGTGTTTCTTTGCTGAAGTCTCACCCTGAATTAAAGAGCTGTTGTCACTAGCTTGCTTGTGCCTCTCGTTATTCCCATGCTACAACATTGGTGACGAAGGTGGGATTGAGGCCACAAGAAGCAAAACAAAAAGAGCTTTGAGTTTCAGCCAGGGTGACAAATGAACTGCGGAGACATACTGCGATGTCTGCTTACGTTCCGCCAAAACCCTTCGACCCGACCCGAGAGAAATGGGGGTCATATCTAACCAGGTTCAAGTGTTCCCTGGAAGCAAGAGAGATGCAGGGTCTCTCGGCAAATTGGAAAAGAGCTCTCTTCCTGAGCCACTGGGGGCCAGAAGTTTTTGAGATGGCTGAATCTCTCTGCGAACCTACACCGGTTCAGACGGTCCCCTGGGACGTGCTGCAAGCAAATCGAAACCCCACTACGCTCCCGTTCCTTCGAAGTTTGTACAACGCTCCTTGTACGGCAAGGAGTAAAAAAAGAAGGAGAACCGGTCAGTGCATACATGGCTTGTTGTGGCCCCGCCCTCTGAGCCTGTCCCATCGGAGGAAGAAAGCTCCGAGCATGAGGAAGAGGAGTCAGCCACGCCTCCCTCTCCAGGCCCCTCCCCTCTGGCACTGTCTCAGGTGCCGGCCGAGGGAGAGGAGATTAACAGAGAGACAGGTGGCTCGGATGAGAGTGAGGGAGAAACATCATTCCTGGACGCATGCCTCCGAAGGCGTGATAAACGATTGCAGCAGCTCAGGAGGCGTGCTAGGGATTAGAACTGAGTCACTGGACCACACCCCAGAGACTATATAATAGAGGGTGGTGGCCAGTGATCTTTGTGACGAACAAAGTAAACCTTGGATAGTCACTAAAGCCTCATCCGGAACTGCTGAGAGAAATATTTATTGTTGTTGGACGTTTGGACCCTGAGTATGTTATCTGTCTGTTTTCTGTGGAAATAAACGCACTTGGCAGACGGTGTATAAATCTCTGCCAAAGTTGGAGGTAAGGACCTGGGTGTGTGCCAAAGTGTTTCCTTAACCCTCGGCTGGCTGTGTGTGTGTGTGTGTGTACGGGGACAGATCATCCTGTTCATCACCCCATACTCCATCATTAACCCACGATGGACCAACAGCTGCAGCAGCAGATACAGCAGATGCTGGAAGCCAATCAGCTTCTGCAACAGCAAGTAGCACAGCTAACTGCCCAACTTGCTTTGGGAAATGCTCCTGCAGCTCCACCTCCTCCATTTGTTATGCCTCTATTGCGGCGAGGCGGGACATTTTGCCGCCTCATGTCCCCGGAAGCGGAGTGGACCGCTCAAGCCTGTTCCGGAGTCTCGGCGTGACCAGCCGGGAAACGGGCCAAGCCTGGCCTAGGGGAAACTCTGAATCAGGCACGTGACCATGCCCCGCCTAGGGGAAACTCTGAGTCAGGCACGTGACCATGCCCCACCGGAGTCGGCGGCTGTGGACTGTGAGCCCCCTCGGCACCTGATTTTGAACACCCAGGTGTTGTTGGCTAACCGGTCGGAGGGGCTCCAGGCACACGCGCTGGTGGACTCGGGGGCCACCACGAACTTTATGGACCAGGCCTTTGTGGCCCATTACAAAGTCCCCTTGGTTCCAGTGAACCCTCCGTTGAGGGTTGAAACTATCGATGGGCAGGAACTCGGGGCAGGGCCCATCAAATTCGCTACCCAGCCCTTGCGCCTCGCCATTGGGAACCACGAGGAGGCGATCCAGTTTTACGTAACGGCGGATCTGCACTTTCCCTTCGTTCTGGGGATGGCCTGGCTTCGGGCGCACGACCCTCAGGTGGTGTGGTCGAGAAACACCATCTCGTTCCTGAGCCTGCAGTGTGTCAACCACCTTCGCCACACCTGTGCCGGCCAGGACGTCTCTGCCCCGAACGTTTCCTTGCCTCCGGAGCTGACGCCCTTTGTCGACGTGTTCAGCGAGAAGGAGGTGGACCGCTTGCCCCCGCACTGACCCTACAACTGCGCGGTGTATCTGATGCCCAACGCGCCCCTGCCCTCGGGATGCCTCCATGTCGGAGCCCGAGCTGGCCGCATTACGGGACTTTCTGGAAAAGAACCTGGCCCGTGGGTTCATCCAGCCTTCGACCTCCCCGCTCTCGGCCCCGGTCCTCTTCGTTAAAAAGAAGATGGGGGACTTGCGCCTGTGTTGCGACTACCGGCACCTGAATGCCATCACAGTGCGAAATCGCTACCCCCTGCCGCTGATCCCGGAGCTGATGGAGAGGTTGCAGGAGGCCTCGATCTTCACTAAGCTCGATCTCCAAGGGGCCTACAACCTGGTGCGCGTACGAGAGGGGACGAGTGGAAGACGGCGTTCGGCACTCGGTACGGACACTTCGAGTATACCGTCATGCTGTTCGGGTTGACCAACGCCCCCGCGGTCTTCCAGCACTTGATGAACGACGTGTTCTGGGACATGCTGGATCGGTTTGTGATGATCTACTTGGATGACATTTTGATCTATTCCCGGACCCCAGAAAGTCACCTCCAGCATGTCCGCCAGGTCCTGCAGCACCTGCGGGAGCACCAGCTCTATGCGAAGTTGGAGAAATGCTACTTCTTCCAGATTTCCATAGAGTTCCTCGGGCACATCATCACCCCCGAGGGCATCGCAATGGACCCGCGCAAGGTGGAGGCCTTGCGCAGTTGGGAACTCCCGCGTCGGGTGAAGGACGTCCAGCATCTGTTGGGATTCGCCAACTACTATCGGACCTTCATCCCAGGCTTCGCCACCCTGACCTTGCCGTTGACCCAGCTCCTTCGGAAGAAGGTCCCGTTCCAGTGGGGGCCCCCGCAGCAGCAGGCCTTCGAGGTCCTCAAGCAGGCCTTCCTCACGGAGCTAGTCCTGAGGCACCCCAATCCACACTGTCCGTTCATGGTTGAGACGGACGCGTCCAACATGGTGATTGGGGTGGTGGTGGTACAGGCTCTGGTGGATGGCGGCACTCTTTTTCCCTGCGCTTACCACTCCCGGAAACTCAACCCTTCCAAGCGCAACTACACCATCTGGGAAAAGGAGTTGCTGGCTATCAAGGCCGCGTTCGAGGCTTAGCGACATCACCTCGAGGGGGCCCGACACCAGGTGGAGGTGCGGACGGACCATCGGAACCTGGCACCACGGCCAGGAAGTTGAACCAGCGGCAGATCCGGTGGTCGTTGTTTTTCGCCCGGTTCAACTTCCACGTCACATACGTTCCGAGCAACCTCAACCAGAGGGCAGACGCACTATCCCATAAGCCAGAATACTTTTGCCCCAAGGACTCCCTTCCCCCCCGGACGGTGCTGCCAGCAGACTCCTTGGCCGCGGTCCAGGAACCGGTGGATCTGCGGGCTCAGGTGCTAGAAGCGCAGCAACGGGACGACTGGTCGGCCCCGTGTCCCCATGGACCGTGGAGGAGGGCTTGCTCAGACACCGGGGTTGGCTGTACATGCCCACGAGTCCGCTCCGAGCCCTCGTCATGAACCAGTGCCATGACAACCCCGCGGCGGGGCACTTCGGCTTCTTTAAGACTTTGAACTTAGTGACGCAGACTTTTTGGTGGCCTCGGGTACGGCACGACGTGCATGCCTACGTGACGCCCTGTGTGACGTGCCGACAGGCCAAAGCCGCATCCGGCCCCCCTCCTGGACTCCTCCAGCCACTGCCGACACCGGAGAGACCGTAGGGAGTCATCTCCATGGACTTCCTGACAGACCTGCCCCTGTCCGCTACATACATGACCGTCCTCGTAGTGGTGGATGCACTCACAAAGATGGCACATTTCATCCTGTGCCGTGGCCTGCCCTCGGCCCGCACCACGGCTCGCCTGTTCCTGCAGCATATCTTCCGCCTCCACGGCCTGCCGGACCGGGTGGTTTCGGACCACGGGGCCCAGTTCACGGCCCGCTTCTGGAAAAGCCTGATGGCCGTGCTGGAGGTGCAGGTGTGCCTGTCGTCGTTGCACCATCCGGAGACTGATGGGGGCACGGAGAAAGTCATCGGCATACTGGAGCAGTACCTCCGCTGTTTTGTCAACCAGCAGCAGGACAACTGGGCCGGGTACCTTCCCCTGGCGGAGTTCGCTTTTAATAACTCCCAACACACCCCCACCCAGATGACCCCGTTCCATGCCAACTTCGGATTCCATCCACGGCTTTTCCCGTTGACCATCATGGACTCCCCTGTTCCCGAGACCCGGGACTTCCTCTCGGAGCTGCAGGCGGTGCAGAAACTGGTGCGGCGGCAGCTGATCCAGGCGAAAGAGGATTATAAACGGTTCGCCGATCACGCCCGCCGGGCGATGCCACTGCTGGAAGTAGGAGATCGGGTGTGGTTGTCCACGAAACACCTCCCCACGGACCGGCCGGTGAGGAAACTGGCCCACCGCTTTATCGGTCCCTTCCCTATCGAGGCGGTCATCAATCCAGTGGCCTACCGGTTGACTCTACCCCACTCCATGCGGCTCCACCCCATTTTTCATCGGTCCCTCCTGGTCCCTGAGGCCCCTGCGAGCCATATCCGCCGCCCGCCGACGCCTGCCCCCCAAGCCACAGCCGACGAGGATGACGCCTCGACGTACGAGGTGGACAGTATCCGGGACTCCCGTTGGCTGAAGGGGCACTTCCAATACCTCATCGCCTGGAAGGGGTACGGGCCCGAGGATTTCACCTGGGTGGACGCGTCTGCTGTTCAGGTCCCTGACCTGGTGTGAGCTTTCCACGAACAATTCCCGTCCTGACCCCATCCTGACCGTCAGACCCGGGGGAAGGGCCCTGCGGTGGGGGATAGTGTTGTGGCCCCGCCCTCTGAGCCTGTCCCATCGGAGGAAGAAAGCTCCGAGCATGAGGAAGAGAAGTCAGCCAGGCCTCCCTCTCCAGGCCCCTCCCCTCTGGCACTGTCTCAGGTGCCGGCCGAGGGAGAGGAGATTAACAGAGAGACAAGTGTCTCGGATGAGAGTGAGGGAGAAATATCATTCCTGGACGCACGCCTCCGAAGGTGTGATAAACGATTGCAGCAGCTCAGGAGGCGTGCTAAGGATTAGAACTGAGTCACTGGACCACACCGCAGAGACTATATAATAGAGGGTGGTGGCCAGTGATCTTTGTGACGAACAAAGTAAACCTTGGATAGTCACTAAAGCCTCATCCGGAACTGCTGAGAGAAATATTTATTGTTGTTGGACGTTTGGATGCTGAGTATGTTATCTGTCTGTTTTCTGTGGAAATAAATGCACTTGGCAGACGGTGTGTAAATCGCTGCCAAAGTTGGAGATAAGGACCTGGGGGTGTGCCAAAGTGTTTCCTTAACCCTCGGCTGGCTGTGTGTGTGTGTGTGTGTACGGGGACAGATCATGGCTAAACTTCGAAAAGCCGCAACGCATTGCGACTACCAGGATCCTGAAGACGCACTCCTAGAACAACTGATTTGTGGCGTTAGAGACACACGTTTACAGAGGCGTCTACTCGCAAAGCCAGATTTGACATTAGCCAGCGCGCTTGACGAAGCAAGAGCACACGAAGCGTCCACTAAGGCTGCCGAAGCGCTACAACATCCACAGTCAGGTAAAGACACCCCAAAGTCAACACCTGTTCCCCGAGAGGAAGCGCGGACCAGCACAGAAGAAGAGACAGATGAGGACGTTTTGCACACTGAAAAAAAGAAAGGCGAGCAAAATCGTCGCCGAGAAAACTGCTCGAGTTGTGGTGGAGCTCACGAGAGACAGTCCTGAAAATATCGAGACGCCGTTTGCAGGCGATGTGAAAAAAAAGGCCATTTGGCTAGGGTCTGTAGAGCTCAATTTCCTAGAAATAACAAGTCACGTGACCACAACAACCAATCAGAACCGACACGTTCAACTCAGCCAACCAGAGATGGCGGCGTGAGAAAACGGTGCGAGAATCAAAAGCGAGACACCTACAGCATGAGAATCAGCCAAGCCAGCACGTCTGTAAAGGAAAAAGTCTACACCAGAGTAGAATTGAAGGGAGACCATGTGACATGGAGATCGATACCAGGTCTGCCCTGTCAATCATGTCCTGGGCAACACTTAAGTCACTTCTACCGAAGTTCCAGAGAAACCAGCTATCACGGCAACAAGTTCGCCTCCTTGACTACCAAGGAAACCGAGTTCCTGTGGAAGGTGTGGGCACGTTCCGGGTCACCTACGGCGACTTCCAAAAGGAGCTTCCCCTGACGATTGTCAGCAAGTCGCTACCGAGCCTCCTGGGCGTAGGTTGGTTTCAACCCCTCGGCATGGGCTTCATGGGTGTCCACAGCCTCGGCAGACTGTCTCTAAAGGACAGCCTCCTGCACGAGTTCCAGGACATTTTTGGAGAGACGCTAGCTATCTCAAGCCCAAGTAAACTGGATTACTTATCGGGTAAGCCTGGCCTCCAGCGCCGCCCTGACGAGTCGACACTCCCAGCCGGGGATGGCCACGCCTCTGGGGAAATCCAGGAGGTTCCATTGGCGGAGCCAGGAGAGATGGGAGGTCCCTCTGACTGGCTCGACGCCTCACCAACAACTGAAGTGCGCAGGTCAACCAGAGTGAAGTCACGCCCTGGTCACCTGCGTGATTTTGTACGTAAATATGTAAATAGATAGAATAAGTGCCTTCTGGGAATGGAGGGGTGTTATGTATGTATCTATTTTGTGCGGGAGATTTGAATGGTAGAATGTTGGTGATTGGTTAACAGTTATTTCAGAACTGTATATAAGGAGGGCTGTTGCCTGTGTTTCTTTGTTGAAGTCTCACCCTGAATTAAAGAGCTGTTGTCACTAGCTTGCTTGTGCCTCTCATTATTCCCGCGCTACAACAGCCGCCTTGATCAAAGCGTGGCCTTGTGGGTAAGGGTGTAGAGCACAGCTAGGAGTTATTGGTTTGGCCCTCCACAAGAGTCCCAGTTCCTCATGTGGCCCCTTGGGGAAATTAATCACCCACCCTTGCTCAAGATTCTTTCTTGTGCTCTGGCACCTCCTCCAATCATAGTTGCCAAAAATCACTGGCTATGATTTTTCGCATGATTGTAAAAATGGGAACCACATAAAACTTGCAGTCCATGAATACTTATTTCCTTTGACAACCGCACAAATAAAAGACTTGACACTGCAATCTTGAATTCTTTCATTCCTTTAGAAACACCATCAAAGACATTCACACTTCTGAATAAGCTCATTGAGTACCAGAGAGAAAGTAGTTCCTTTATATTCCTAACCACAAGATCCAGGGTAGAGTTGTATTTCGAGACACATACATTGTCAAAGAGCATTTTCATCTACCTAATATCTATTTATTTTATATAATCCACAACAGCTGACCAAGGGTTTTTTTTTAAATTCCATCAAAGAACACTGTGGAATTAAAATACAAAATCGTGCTCTGAAACTAAAGAGATGCTGGCTACAGTAATCATTTGCTAAATGTAAATGTTGTGTGATGGATTGTGAGAGCTCTGGTGGTTTTACTTTCAGCTGTAGCCTGAAGAAACAACCAAAAAAAATATATATATATATAGAATATATATTTTCAACATTTACATATCCAAATGTCTCTCTCTCTTTTTTTTTTTTTTGCTCTTAACTTTAGCATGTTGTTTGTGTCAGTTATTTAGGCAAAAGTTGATTTATGTAATTGATGCATTATCTGCTTAGATCAAGGGACCAGATATCCATTCATTCTCATATTTTTTTCTAAAATGTGTAAAGAGAAACAAAATGAGATTTACAGTTTGGTGATTACTGGAAACCTGTAGCAAGGCCATGTCATCATGTACTTTGGCAGTCAGCTGCACCTCAGCTGCACCTCCTTTATCTGATAAAGTTGCTGCAAACAGTAGGAAACAGACACACTGAGTGATACAGCTGGGTTTTTTTTTTTAATGCTTGCCCACTTTTAGAAGATTATGTGGAGAATTCTAAATAAAGCATAGCAGTGACATTTAATGTCACATGTGACAGGCTATTATGGGCTCCTGACTGGTTTCATAAAAGTGACCTAGCCATTTTTTCAAATAGTGAATTTGAAAGTGACCCTCCCCCTTCTATCAACTAACCGTCTCCAACAACCATTACCTTCAAATTGGACTTTTTTTTCTGAACAAGCCTACATGTAACAAGAAGTTGCAGCAACTACATTTTCAAGAATGTCCACTTTTCATGGGTATTATAAAAGTATAGGATGTTTCATCAAACTCAGAGGTGGGCTGTTACCAGTTCGGACCAGATCGGACCAGGATCACCCAGCAACGGAGACGGAGACGGAAAAGGGGGCGGCATTTCTGTGTGTTCTCATTTCTGTGTGGCACTCTCCCCTCAAAGCGGCTGCCACTGCCCCCTTCTCTGCTGCTGGGCGATCCCATGCGCTGCTGGGCGATCCCATGTGAAGAAGGGGGCTAGCAGAGAAGGGAGAGTGCAAGGAAGCATCTGCGTCTGGCTTACCTGGCTTGTCTTCCTCTCACAGTCAGCTTTCCTAGTCTAGCTTGACGCAGTCCCTCCCTCTCTCTCCCTCTCTCTCTCTCTCTCTCTCTCTCTCTCTCACACACACACACACACACAGGTTGGATCTTTCTTTCTTCGCGCCCCCCCCCCACCGGAGACCCCTGGATTCCCTCCCCAACCCTGCCTGTCCCATACAGGTACCACATAGAGCTGGCCATGCCAACTCAGTCACATGACACCCCCCATCCACTCAGCCATGGCCACCCATCCAGTCATTAGGCAGAGAACTGGTTGTTTAAAAAATTGCAGCCCATCCACCACTGATCAAACTATATGGTTGAGTTGTGACATATTTTGTGGGGGAAGGGGGCAAACAGCCCCTTTATCAAAGATGTAGATTGGTGTGAAGGATAGATCTGGCAATGTAGAAAATGGGAAAGTTCAGAGAAGAAAATGCAACCAACAAAGTAGTATAGGATATGACAGGTGGCAATTTTTATTAGAAAAGAAGAACGTGGGGTGAAATGTAAAATCTGTTACTACCGGTTCTGTGGGCGTGGCTTGGTGGGGGGGGGGTAATGTGACCGGGTGGGTATGGCCAACTTTTTTTTTTTTTTAACTTTTCAAAGCATTTTTTCTAATGCTTTGAAAAGCCTCTCTGCCAATCAGGAACTCAGCTGGATCGTCAGAGAGGCTCTTAAAAAATGCCTCTCTGCTGATCAGGGAACTTAGCTGGGATCGTCAGAGACTTTTCAAGTCTTTTACCACCTCTTCGGCCAAGAGGTTGCAGAAAAAAATGCTTTGAAAGCCTCTGATGATCCCAGCTGAGCCGTGCGATCATCAAAGGCTTTTTTTTTTTACTTTTAAAAGCATTTTTTGATCGGAAGAGGTTGTAGAAAAAATGCTTTTAAAAGTAAAAAAAAAAAAGCCTCTGATGATCGTGCGGCTCAGCTGGGCATGGTGGGGGGGCGGGGCGGCAGGGATTTTTGCTACCAGTTCTCCGAACCACCCACCGCCATCGCTACTGGATCAGGCAATCCAGTCCGAACCGGGAGCATTTCACCCCTGGAAGAACCCCAGAAACTTTGGGATACATGCAGGTGCACACAAACACACATACACAGGATTTGATGGTGACCTTCATTGTAACTAAGTCTGCTTATATCTGCAATAAAGAATCAAGCTGAATCCATTACTTCTCACGAGAGCGCCAAATTCCTTTAAAAAGGATTCCTGCAGCAATCTCTGAAATGGGAGAATTAATAAAAAAAACTTTGGAGGAGGACTTACTCATGGCAGCACGCAGTAGAGTGGTTTGTTGTCTTTTAAGAAACACAACTATTTTAATGATTTCAAACCCACTGATGTGATACACTAACTAATCAACACTTCCCACTTTGGGTACTGGAGTGTACCCAAAATGAGCCAATGAGTACAGTGAGTACAATGAAGGATTATTAGAAGGGAGTTTTGAAGGGATTACGGAAAATGGCAGCCAATACATTGGTGATTGCCAGCACTGTTCTCCAAAAACATTTATGGGATGAGATGAAGATGGCGTGATGACCAATTGGCAAGAATCCATCTGCAGCTGCCAAGAGTTTCATGGTTTCTTACATTGCCATAAGCAATAGGAAATGGTTATTTAAATTAAATGGTAATGGAGGAGAAGGAAAGGTTTTAGAAAATTTTGCTGTTCCTGGAAAAAAATTGATTAGCCTCTCAGCAAACAAGTCTTGCTTTACTTAATGGCACGCTTTAAAATTCTGTATACATTTAATTTCTTTAAATATATTAGGCATCTATATTCTTTTATAAAAGTCAAAACAAGGATAAATTTAAAATGTAACAGAAAATATTTTATATTTATATTACTATATAATATGAAAAATACTAATATTCATTTAAAAGTATGTTTTAAAGTCAAAAATGCATTCCTTGATGATATTAGAACTCAGTTCCCAAGCCTTCTGTAAATTAGAGCATTTTTCAAGTATTTTAAGAAAAGCTCCATTCAATGTCTTGAGTAATTTGTCTTTTCTTGAATGGATAGATGCAATTTAAAAAAATAGATTTTTTTTTTTAAAAAAGAACAATCTTAGAGAAGCACCTCCCCCCCAAATGGGCTGTTTTAAAATATTTTGGGCCCAATTACTGTTTTCTGTCTATAATAGAATAGTCTTCCTGTCAAAAAATTCCATAAAACTGTCCATGCATCTACCCAAAGAAGCAGTGATCCTCCAAAAAAAATTGCTAAATAACAACTTCTAGCACTCCTCACTATTTGATGTTGCTCCAATCTCTAGAAACTGTGATATGCAACATCAAAAAAAAAAACCCTTCACATTCTTACTCTAACATAATGAAAAATCTTACAATAGCACTGAATAAGTTGTACTTATGAGTGGTCCTTGTAATTATGGCCATTGCAGCATCTCCACAGTCATGTGGGTGCAACTAACTTGCAATTATGACATTGTAGACTTCCACAGCCACATGATTACTATTTGCAACCCTCACTGCTGGCTTCCAACAAGCAAAGTGTCGACCCTGAAAATTACATATATGTAGCCATATTTTTTTGTAACCTTTGTCTATTTCTTCTTAGTTTTTAGGTTTGCAAGTAAAGGAACTTAATAGTATTTCAGGCTCACCACCCTCTAACTGTTGAAAGGGGGGGGTTTTACTTAGATAAAGGGGGAATGTTATGTCTAGGTGGCATTCCTTCCCTTGGGAACAGAGAAGATGCCTGTAGCGGGAGGAAGGTGGAGTTTGGAGTCACCAGACTGATGGACTGAGAATTGATTGGAGATTGTGACTTGGGAGGGAAGTTTCAAAATTTTGCTTTTTATTGGGTATAATTCCAGATCCTGGCCAGAGTTGGAATTACACCAAGTCCTTGCCAATTTGATATGTTTTTAATAAACAGACTTAGATGGAAAATTGATGCCTTGGACTTTATTTCATGGGACATGTTACTTGGAAGCTTAACACAAAGTCAATGTGATGTCCCACTAAACAACAAAGTGGGATTTTTTTTCATGATGGCAACTGGAAGTGCCAGAACTTTTGTTATTAAGCAGTGTGGTCACACAATGTCACACTTTATGGCTACATTGCTTAGTGACAAAAATTCCAGTTCCAATTGCTGGCATTAACCAAGGACTACAGAATATATAAATTCTTAATGGCAAATCCAGAACAATGCTGTTGGGCCAATGATAATGTCTGTTCTATATCTCATTATTTTAATCTCCACCAGAGTTTGGGGCCTGAGCAAACACACTCACATTTTACTGTGGCAGAGTTTCATCTTGATGATACTAGTCTTCCCCTTTGTTGATCAACATTGTCTTCATCTTTTTTCCAATCCATGAGTGAAATAAATTTAAGCTGTCATTAGATAAAATATTTCTAAAATTGTATTAACTCAACGCTAGTCTTTCAGTGTATAAATCTGTAACACTTTATCACCCATTACCTTGGAAGTACCTTCTCATATGTTTATTCTACCTTTTTTTAAACTGGAGAGATGCTCATATGGGTTGGGGGACGAGGGGCTGACAAACCAGGGAAGAAAAAACTCAGATCCCAAGACAAACCAACCCCATAACTTCTGAAGCACAGTACTTGGATTGTTTGGCTAGCAATATGTTGAAAGGAACCAGTCACAAAGCCAGAAAAGAAAACCACTCGGCCAGCCAAAGATCAGTGGCCGGTTCACAAATGAAGACCAGATTGAGATAGGCAACACCAGAGACAGGACAGAAACTGGCAATGGAGCAGAGTAAATGTTATGGTGATTTCACTTGTGCCAACTCAAGGATGGATAGATAGTGAGTATCTGCCGGTTATGGTAAAAATAGACAAGATGGTGGCCATAACTCTGCAAACAAAATACCACTGCCACACATAAAAATAAGTAGAATTTCAGTCACATCATCATCCCAATTGCCATCTTTGATGATAGTGAAAGGTCCCAAGACTTTCACAGGTCTCGACCTGAAATGGAAGATGAAATTGTAGCATAAGAATTGCCAGGAATATAGGTAGTCTTTGATTTACAACTGTAATTGAGCCTGTGATGCACCCAGTTTTATGTCCTATGGTCATTGCAAATGACCATAAATGTTGGCCAATTGTCAAGCAGCAAAAATGTGATGTGATTATGGAAGAGGGCAACTAGCAGAACATCAAGTTCAGGTTGTAAATAGCTCTCAGTAAGCGCATCATAACTTCAAATTGCTATTAAGTGACCAATCATGAATCAAGGACTACCTCTATAGGGTCCATGAAATGCTAACTTTAAAGACAGACATAAATGCCTTCAGCTGTAGATAAGATGATGATTACTTCTAGACCTAAAGGAAATGTCTAACTACCACAGAAAGTTAAATGTGTATTGTTAATTCAAGATGAGATTTAAGAATTACTGAAAATGAGAATAAACTTGCACCCACCAAATCTCTGGATTTCTTTTCATTATCTAATTATCGCAGATAATTAGCAGATTGGACATCCTTTGATATAAATCATTTTTGTCTCTTATGTTTTGGCAGTTCCATGTTTCACAACTCAGTGCTCGGTGAAAGTATAGTTTGTTTGGAAAAATGCAGCACACTTTGAACAATAATTTTCCTTAGTATCACTAGAGAAAGGATCTCTTTGGTGTTAATTGGAAACAGGATTTATTTTATTTTCTTTTATTACCTGATTCTTTTACTACCTGATAATTTATTTCAGAAAGTTAGTTTATAGTTTAGTAAAATTCACTTGTGGTCAAATGAAGAATGCTTTTTTATATAAAATAAAATCCCATTTGAAAAGAATTAATCCAAGGTAATAAACTCTATTTACTTTTAAAAACTTAAAAACATGCAAAACATTAAAAGATTCATTTTAAACTTCTGAACAAGAAAAAAGTTTTAAACATTATTTTTGCAGATACTTTCAAAATAGAGCACAGATTTTTAATTAAGAAATAGATTTTTTGCAAACTAGTTTTTTTTTCCCCTCGGGTCTGTATTCCCTCCATCTAGAACCAAAAGAAAACTATGATGAATAAAAAGTTAGAATATTAACTTTTGCACATTTTTGTTCTTATTAACATTTTATTGTACAATAGCATACTATATTTTTCATAGTTGACAAATCACATACTTTTTTAAAAGAAGTGTTACAAAATTTTATACAGTAATAATAACATACATATTTAAAGAGAAAAAGGAAGAGGAGGAAGAAGAGGAGGAGGAGGAAAGGAAGGAAGGAAGAAAGAAAGAAAAAGGAAAGAAAAGAAAGGAAGGAAGAAGGAAGGAAGAAAGGAAGAAAGAAAGAAAGAAAGAAAGAAAGAAAGAAAGAAAGAAAGAAAGAAAAAGAAATGGCTTCTAGTCTTCTTTACAGCAGCTACAAATAAGGTAAATCCTATTCTGAAATATATTTAATGCTGCTAATTTAAAAAATGTTAAATCTTGCTCAATTATCTGGGTTCAATTGCAGTATTCTTTTCCTAAAATGCTCCTTTACCGTGATGTTGTTATATAGGTATTAAATCTTGAACAGATATAAAGCATGAGAAGTAAAATTCCTATTGGGACAATCACTTGATCTAGGCTTTGAATATATATCATTCTGAAATATATTAAGTCTATTAATATATAGGGGGAGGGCTTTCTCTGTGGGAGCTCCTGCCCTGTGGAATGAACTGCCCCCGGAATTGTGCAAGATCTCCGACCTCCGTGTATTTCGCTGTGCCCTCAAGACCCTGCTGTTCCGCCAGGCCGGGCTATCAATGTAAATGATTTTAAATTGGGTGTTTTAAATTTTTGGGTTTTAATTTAGGCTGAAATTATTTAATAATTTTAATTATTTTTTAATTGATGTCTGTATATTTTTGTGTTTTTAATAGGCTGTACACCACTCTGAGTCCTTCGGGAGAAGGGCGGTATAGAAATAAAATTATTTAAAAAAATATTAAAAATTATTATTGTATTTGAATATGCTGTTTTAAAAAATATTAGAAAATGAATGATCTTGCTTTATCTATATTTAGGAACGGGATTTTTATTTATGTTACTGTTTCCAAAAGAAATGGGTGTCCTGTGGTTCAAATTTACTCCTCTGATCCTCCTATAGAGATGTTATCATTAATAAATATGGTTTTAATTTTGCAAAAGCGTGCCATCTGTCTTTATTAGGGATTAATTTATCCTTGAAAGGTGTAGCAGATGCACAGTGCAGCTTAAACCGAATATAAGCAATCTGCTAGCCTCCAGATGGTACTCATAAAGGGGTAGGCAAAACTACATTTCATTTTGCTATCAGAAGAAACAATGATTAAAATTGTGCCAAAACAATTTTGAGACTTATTGCAGTTTTCCAGTTATGTAATACAGTATGTGTATTTGCTTTCAATACAAAAACTGGATTTTTATTGATTGGTCCCTTAAAGGATTCCCAGATTTAATCATAATCATTTTAAGAAAACAGCAGTACTCTCTGCCAGTTCAGTTCACAAACTCACACGTATTTATTTATGTTTCATTTATTAATAACTAGATTATTATCAAAGATATATACAATTGAGAATTTGTATATGTGAAGACTTTTCAAAAGGTTGAAGTATTTTAAAATGTAATGGCCTATAAATTATATATAAATTATAAAAATAATTTGCTATTAAACACAAACAATTCACTTACAGCATTTATTCCTCCTAATGTTTATTCTTTCTATTCATCATTTCAGTATAGCTTAATCAATATAAGACAACATAATAAAACCATATTCTTAAAAACTGAATTTACTATACACACTTACTAAATCATATTCTATATAAGTAGGCATGAAGACAATTTCATATTATTTCTTATTAGATGTGCATACATCAATAGTTTATCCTTGATTAATTTGACCTTTGATCATACATGCTTAAACATCCTGGTTGTATAATGCAATACAGGAATGTCCTGACAGCTATTTTTTTCTATTTTAAAATGTACTTAATAAAACAGAAAAATCTATTTTTGATTGATTGCATAACTCTGATTAAAAATAGTTGCCCAGAAACATTCTGATCCTAGAAGTGAAATTTGGAAATTGTATCATTTACTCACATCCAAAACTCATTCTATCTAAAATGCACATTTCCCACAAAGTTTAACTGGTTCATTCAAAACTTAAGACTTAGGCCTATAGAACCTTAAATCCTTTTCTTTCCGACTGCATTTCCAAATCTCAATAAGGAGAGCAGTACACCTGCAATGTGCATTTATTGTACAAATACTGTAACCTTTCCTTTAAAAATGGCTTTTTATTGACTTCCTTTGCATGTACCTGCTGGGTTTTCTTTTCTGTTTCAGTTTAAGAATATTACATCAATTAAACTCTTGTGGCAGTGAAAAAATATATTCAGGTAATGAATATAACTATAAGAATTAAGGATTTTCTCCATAAAAGTTTTGCACGAAGTAGCACAGCACTGCTGTGGGTGGCATCTTTTAACAAGGTTCTATATTTATGATTCCATTGAATTACAAATTATTTCCATAGCCTGCTTTTTCCTTCTTCCTCTTCTGTTTTTTAATCTCTCTCTCTCACTCTCCCTCACTCTCTGTTATTTCAAAATTAAATTCAGGCTTTCAGTTCCACTCATCACTTTGGACTAGGAATAATTTATATCTGAAACAGGAACATATGCACCTTTGGTCTCCTAATGGTTGTCATCAGTAGTAGGTGATTATCAAAGCAAAAATGATTTCAGGGTCCAATAACCCACACATCAAATTTGTAATGACTTTGATTAATGTATAAGGAACATTTTCTTTGAATAGGTTGGCTAAAATAAAAAAACAAACACAGTGTTATGACATGAGTAACATGTCCCATCTAAATAGGAACAAGAACTATTGCTTTCTATAATATCCCTATAATTATCCACCTTCACACCCTTCATTCCTACCAAACTGTAGTTTCAGTTAAGGAGTTTAACAGTAAAAAATAAAATAGAACCAATTAGACTGATAAAAACTGATTAAATTTATATACATGCATAATATACCTAGAGTACAATAGGGTCACACATCATGCTACTTATGGCTTGTTTAATCATTTCATTAAGTCACATATGTTTCATTTTATTAAAGCAAGTACCAGTGCCTCTGTTCATACAATATGCTAATAATGAACTAGAATTCATTAATTGGTATGCCTTGCAGTCATACTACACACGAAGTCAAAACCAAATAAATCACATTATGATTTAAAAGAAGTTGTGAATCCAATCCATACTTCAGATGTTCTGGTTGAGGACTTACTCTGTTAATGGTTTAAGATATGAAATATTTTGAGCATTTTGGTCAATTCTTTTGATGACGATTACTCTGTTGCTTTGCAAGTACACTGAGAGATTTCACATCGTAGACAAATTCCTTGTGTGGCCAAATAAACTATTCTATTTCTTTGTCTCTAAATTTCCAATATATTAATGGATTATCATCAATATGTAGAATCAATATTATGAAAAGCACATTATAAACTTTGACATAGGTCATAGCTAAAGGTTCATATGATCATATGACTGCACACATAACCTATTTATGTGCAGATTTATTTACTTGAAATATTACTCAGATAACTAAATGGGAAAAATCCACCCCATGGTGGCTTATTTTAAAATCTTACTAAACTCGCTAAATACTAATCACTGTAATATTTATTTTTATTGATTTTTATGTATTACTTTTCATTTTATTCAAATCCCAAATAGTTTCCATTTACACATTCAAAATAAATTATTAATAGCATAAAATAAAAACTCACAAAAAAGATTACATTTATAGGAGAATTTGATAATTTTTGGGATAGCTGATAGAAAGCTAGTCAGAGAAGAACATGTTGCCAAATAACACTTAATCATTGGCAAAAGTATTATTCACTAACACATATTATTTAATATTGTGATAGTGGCAAATTAACCAACCATTTGTTACCTCCTGAATGAGTGTTAGTTCTCTGAAGTTTGAGCCTTATTTTTATAAATAGGACTACTATTTGATTCACTATACTTGCCGAAATTATTTTAGTAGAGTTGTTTAACTTCCATCAGTAAATGTTCTCAGTTTGAGATTTTCCTGTGAATGTACCTAAAAGATTCCAGTCCTGCTTGAATAATGAAGTTTATGTTTCTCTAAGATAAGTACCCAATGATGTATATGACAATAGGTACACTGATCCTGGTTTGGTTCCCATAATTAGCTGTCATCATAGTTAACGTGGTTAGATTTAAATTTAGGCTGTTCACACATTGCTCTGTTACTTTTTATTTAATTTCTGTGTGTATCATACGAATTCAACCATTGCAATTTATAAACCGTAGATTATAGCATTACATGTACCGCTACCCTAATCAGTTTTGGTTATTCAATAAACCAGAGTTAAAATTGGCACAGTAAAATGTGAGAACTAAATGCTAGAGAACATGCATTGAAATGGGAACTATATTAATCATTATTTACTTGACATTGATTACGATAATTTAATCCATGGTCTATTGCCTTATATGTTTTGAAAGTAATTAGTTAAGTAAAATATCAAGTCCCACAAATACTCAGTTACCTCTTTTAGCTGGCTAAATTATAATACAATAGTATTCTGACTTTTTAAAAAAAACAAAAAATCCAAAAACTAGTGAGTCCCATGTCAGGACAGATGCTCTTGATCAGTGATATACAGGCCTATTTTCACTGAAGACAAAAATGCATTTAACTGCCCTATTTGTATCCCACAAATATCCAATGAATTAATCCTAAATAGAGTAATTCTGAATATTCTTCCATTCATAGTATTTTGTGGGCTAGGTCCTCTTTTCAAAGGAATTGACAATTGTTAGCTGTAGAACAAATTTTAAATGCATTCTCATCAGCCAATTCAGAATTATTTTCTAAAATTAATACCAATCAATATAACACAAATATTCAGAAGATTGGTCAATGGCTTTCATTTCCCTCTAATCTTAGAACTGAGGTAATTATACCCAAGATTAACATTCAAGGAATTAGGTAGAATCTTCCATAAATTAATGCTTACATTAATTTTACATTTTAAAATGCAAGGTTGTTCTCACATTCAACAAGATTTATTTTTCTGCTGTTTCAGGGAAACACATTTAAAGAGAACTACAGTTGTACAAATAAATGCTGAACTATTGAAACTACTTAAAAGAAATAAAAACTGAATGTAGCGCAGAACATAATTTTATTTTCTATACCTAAGACTACCAACCCTTATACACATAAGTGAAAGTCAATTCTTTTAAAGTTAGTGGGGTTTATTCTCAAGTTTCAGATCTGAAGGATTGGGCTGTAAAAATTCTCAACTCTAAATTTTAATTGAGGATCAGTGTATTGTATTATGTTGTTGATCATGGAAAAGGAGACATTTGATTACTGCTTTGTAATTTAGATTTATTGTGTAGATTATAATTCTTTTTTTAATGTAACTTTACGTTATTCAATATTTTGAAATAATTGATCCCTTACTCCTATAGCAGCACCCAACTGTCTAACCAGCCAAAAGAAGAGGGAGAATCTGTGAAAGAAATTTAGGGAGACAAATAATTGGAAAAAGGAGGTAGAAAGTAAAATACCTGTTTGATGGAAATTAGAAAAGTCACAGAACAAATGAAAGTAAAACTTCTGTTGAGGTGATTTTGAAAATGACTTCCATCAGCCTTCTTTCTCTCTGCATATTGTCTGGCTCTTAGATTCACCTAAAGAATTGCTGCCATCTTATGGAAGAGCATTTGAAAAACACTTTCCCCCCCAAATCCCATTTGCAAGCAAGTCTAAAACTGCAGATAAAATAATTAACATTGCAGTATAACTCCTTTGCCTCTAACTTTCTGGAAGACTGACTTCTATTCATTAGACCTGAGTTTAGAATTTTTTAAAAAAACATACTTCTGATGAATTAATTAATTTTAAAACTAAATAAATCACAGTAATCTCATTTTTATAGCCTTCTGAAGAAATTTTAGCAGTGGTACAGATTCTCTTCAGCAATGCTTAGATATTTACACTTTATCGTCTGGATTCATAATAATTGTCTACATATTTTAGCCTACGAAACTGCATCTGAGCTTCAGATGCAGTTCCTTGGACTAAAATATCAGATTTGATATTATATTTTCACAAGGCAACTAGATAAACTTTACAACATATGTATAGGTGCCAGAGTTTTATGATAGCTTTCGTTTTTTCAAGCAAAGAATTCCGGTATACCAGGTTTTATATTAAAAAGATAAAGAAACAACTTTTCATTTCAAAATTTTCATAGGAAAGGTTTTTACAGATTATGGTTTTAAAAAATGTAAAAGTGCAACCAGCTTTCTCTCTCTCTCCCAATTTATCTTTCAATCTATATAATATGTGTCATGAATCATAAAATATGGGCAAAGTTTAGGTTATACACTAAGTTGTAAATACCATTTTACTTTTTGAACTGTATTCCGTGTCGACATTCATACTTCTAAGTTTTTGCTCCTTTACATTTGTTCTATTTAAAAATATAGGGGGAAAGTCAACTTTTATCTTTTTGCACTTTGCTACCTTAATTAGACATTGGTGACACCATCAAAGAGTCAAACGAATTCTAAGCAGCTGCTGCTGCTTTTAACAGCCATGAATAAAGAAATTCTGGCCAGAAATGAATGGTTTCAGAGCATCAAAATCAGACTACAGATTCTGACAGAAGTCAGTACAACAAAGAGACAGCAGTCTTTTTTCACTTCTTTATGTAATAACATGAAAAGAGGCAAGGTCTGCAAAGAAAATACAATGATCTCTGCTAAAAATTTGCCGAAGTAGAATTAGGCTAAAAAGGTACTTCATTTCCTGAAGCATATTAAAAATGTCACTATGAATAAATTTGGCTGTATTTTGCAAATATCTATGAGTAGTATGAGAAACCTCTGAGTAATTCAACTTCACTTAACTCTCAGCCTTTTCCATAGCAAGACTTCTAGGACTAGATTGGTTATACGCAGTGGTGGGTTGTCCCCAGTTCGCACCAATTCTATAGAACCGGTAGTAAAACTGGCAGGAGGCTCCACCCACCGACCCCGACATCATCAGAATGCTTCTGTGCATGTGCAGAAACATGTGCGTGCACGCGCACCCATTGCGAACCAGTAGTAAAGGTAAGTAGAACCCACCCCTGGTTATATAGCATTCAAGAAGACAGTCCAGGAGGTCATACATCACAATAGTTCATGAATCTGGGCTGGTTCCATTGCATTTCTTTTGATTTTCCATTCTGACTTCCTTGGCTCTCTTTGATAGCAGAAACATGTATGACACTTTGGACAGAGTATACACCAAATAAACTTGCATTTGTTCACTCTCAGGTGAAGACGTATGTAGATAGCTACAGAAATGATCTTTTCTAGTGATCCAGAAAACCAAATGCAGATGGATGAACTGTGCTTTAACAGAGAAGAGAGTATATATAGCAGTTGAAATCAAGAATTAGAAATTGCTATTTCTTATTTTACCACAGTTCATTTTGAAGTTACAATGCCACTGAAAAAAGTGACTTATGACCGTTTTTCACACTTACGCCCATTGCAGCATCCCCATAATTAGGTGATCAAAATTCAGCTGCTTGGCAACTGACTCATATTTATGACGGTTGCCGTATCCTGGAGTCATGTGATCATCTTTTGCGACCTTCTGACAAACAAAATCAATGGGGGAGCCAGATTCACTTAATCACCGTGTTACTAACTTAACGACTGCAGTGATTCACTTAACAACTATTTCAAGAAAAGTCATAAAGTGGGGCAAAACTCACTTAACAAATGTTTTACTTAGCAACAGAATTGTTGGGTTTGGTTATGGTCATAAAGTGAGGACTCCATGTACAGAGGGGGGAGTAGCTTGGTTACTACCTCATTCTTCCCTCTTAAAGGAAATCGTCCTTAAAAAAAATAATGCTAAAACAGCATGAGAGAAAAGTGATGAAGTGGGCAGGGGAATTAATATTTTCCAGAGACCAAATGGGAAGAGGTTTTGGAAAAGGGAAAAGGAAAGTAGCAGTTTTATGTCAAATAGACCTAGATATGGGGAAATGGTGAGTTTAATTAGAAACTGCATGCACAGAGGCATCCATGAATTGTCATTCCAGACTGATATAAGATTGTATCAGGCAGCCTGATTTTAAGAATCTCCTTCTTGCCAATCAGTCAGACTGGCATCACTTTGCCAGAATTATTGCTCCTTTGGGGTCTTCTAAATTGAATTATCAATAACAGCATCCTGTCATCTTGTCTTCTATCAGTTTCTTTACTGATTGCCTTTGGTTCTTCCAGGTATTAAAATTCTCCAAAGATTATATTTATATTATGTGTGTAAAATACGTACGATAATCAGGGTTTCTCAAACTTCGGAACTTTAAAGCATGTGAAGTTCAACTCCAGATGCCTTGAAGTTCCCAAGGTTGAGAAACAATGACCTAACCTATTCCAATAAGCACATTGGTTTTTATCTCAGCTTGCATAAAATTATTTTTCTTGACTTCCACAATATTCTCATATCATCAGCCTTTCTGATGATCCAGCTAGGACTAGGAAAACCATAGCTTTAACAATATATATCCTTATCATCAGTGTGATGTCTTTGCGTCTGAATATTTTCTTTAAATCTGCATAATCTTTCTTCAAGTGGGAACTGTGGCTGTCTGTTCCACTGCTCTTTATTCAATGGTTAGTTCATATTTAGTCATACCTATGAACCTCAGAAGATACTATTTCAAATATTCTCCTCCATTTGATTGGATTGGCATGACCTGTTGACAAAATCCACATTGTTTTTCAATACTGAATTACCCCACTATTTATTCCTTGCATTTGAAGAAATGGCCTTTTTAAGAATCCAAGACTAGCTTCAGAAAAATGTAGAGAAGCAATACTTTATGTAAGTGCAATTTCAAAAGATCAAAAAGAATTGAATCCTATAAAAAGAAAAATCATTAGTTGTTACAAAATCACATCTCTAAAACCCAATCAATTAACCCATCTGTGTCCATACACTCAATGTACAGTAGAGCAGATAGCCACAACTTCTATAATTAAATGAGATTCCTAATCCTAAATCACATCTTCTAAATCTAGGTTTTTTTGGTGTGAACCTTCTCTGTGCTTCAAATGCAACTATTACAAGAATAAGTTAATGAAGAGCCGTGGTGGCGCAGTGGTTAGAATGCAGTATTGCAGGATAACTTACTGCTCACAGCCAGGAGTTTGATCCTGACTGGCTCAAGGTTGACTTAACCTCCCATCCTTTTGAGGTCAGTAAAATGACCCAATTGTTGGGGGCAATTTGCTGATTCTGTAAACGGCTTGGAGGGAGCTACAAAGCATTATGAAGCGGTATGTATATATATATATATATATATATATATATATATATATATAATTTGATTTATATGCCGCCCTTCTCCGGAGACTCAGGGCGGCTTACAATGTGCTCAGCAATAGCCTTCATCCTTTTGTATATTTATACAAAGTCAGCTTATTGCCCCCACAACTGGGTCCTCATTTCACCTACCTTAGAAAGGATGGAAGGCTGAGTCAACCTTGAGCCTTGGCGAGATTCGAACCCTGCAGTAATTGCAGGCAGCTGGTCTTAATAACCAGCTTAATAACAGGGTGCCTTAAACCCCTGTACTACCAAGGCTCTATATGAGTCTCAGTGCTATTGATAAGTGTGTTCCTTTTAATAGGGTACCTCCAGTAGTCAATGTTTTAAACAATTGAGCAGAGGGAGGAATCTGAATGACAAGTCATGAGGCAAGGAGTCCTGGTTCAGCAGCTTCTAAAGGGGCAGATGTTTCAGAAGCTTATGTACAACTAATATGAGTGGTCTTCTCCTGTTGCTGAAGATGGAGTCCAAGTTTTTTTCTTCCTCTTGGTGAGAAATGCCTTTGGGGAGCTGCTTCTCCTGATAAACGGAGCTGTGATCTTCCATAAATATTAAGATTACACAAATTGACCCCGATCAAAGGATAGTACACAATGCACTCAAGTGCCATTCCCAGGAGCTTCAGTTCTCTCAACTAAAAGAAAATATTGTCTATTTCATTTCACACTGCTTATTGGCCATCTTTTTAACATTTACAAAATGTACATGTAAAGAAACAAGGTGATGTGGAGATAGGAAAACATACGCATATAAATGGGGGCTGGAGAGAAATACCTAAAGACTAAAGGTTCAGTTGACTTCATTTTTTCTGTGTAACATTGAAGCAAGAAATTTGCCATTACTTTAATGTTATTTTTGAAAAATGTAAACACTTTGGGTTTGTACAAGCATATTTTTCAATGAGCAAATGGTCATTGTCAAAACCAAATCTTGCATTACACAAACTTGTTCATATGTTGTGCTGGATTGCATTTGTTCACTTTTTTACAGATGTCTACCCAGCAAAAGCTTTATTATATTGTTCTGCTTATTGTATACCTATACTTTCTCTGATTTGCTACCTGCTGTTGTGCAGTCAGTTTTATCTATCTTCACAGGTAAGAGACAATTACCAACAACGATTTTACTGCTTATGGCTGTTAAGTCAAAAATTTTATTTTGCAATTATACATCAGTTTATTGTCAAGGACGTAGATGCAGTATTCCTGGGAATGTGGATTTTGGTTCAAAAAGTGGGTTCAGATGAACACTGATAAAAAAAACTCTGCAAAACCAAATATTTAGAAGGTATGAGAAAGCAATTTTAATATTTCAAGATGTTAATTACGTCCAGAAAAACTACCTTACACATGTCATAGTGTTAAATGATGCCATTATTTCAAACAGATTAACAACATACTAGACTGAATCCAGTTTAGGGAAATACTTGAATCAGTATAGTAGCTCAGTTGCAACAAATACATACCAAAGACCACTGAGGACTGAAAATGTGAAGTGATTTTTTATGTTATAAAAATAGTCATCCACTTGGTTGTACCGTTTTCCTTACCAATTAACCTAATTTAAATAGCTGGTTCTCCATATTTTTCAAAAAGGTGTTGATCTAAGCAATGAATTTGCTTAACAGGCCAGTCTTCCTTCAAACTTTTAAAGTGATCAATAGGGGTTCAATGTCAAAGATGCCCCATTAAGGCTTAATGAACTGAAATGAATACAACTTTGCGCAGCAATGCATGAATTCTGTTTGCTCAAGGGCTACATCAGCCTCTGAATGGCACATTGGCAAGGCCTGGCGTCATTTTCAGATGTAACCTCTAGAGATCAACAGATAAAATTAGCGCTTGAAACAAATATAAAGCTTCAACCATAATTTTATTACCTCAGCTCCCATTTCCCTGAATGTATGCCTTCTAGAAAAGGTTCTGGTAGGGAGTTTCCTTATAGATTTAAGACATTATTGAAATTGGATTCTCTCATTTAACAGGATACTAAGGAAGATAAGTGTATGACAATCAGACATGATTGATCAGAAGAAGAAAAAATTATCCTGGGACATGTACATTTGCCTTCATTCATGAAAAAAAGAGATAAAATGATAGTTAAACCTTATTTTTTATCTCAAAAACTGTGCTTACCCCCCTCCAATCAAATAGACAGAGGCAATTTGCTGGAACAGTACGTTTTCAACTTTGTATTAGGCATAATTATAGATGATATCAAACCATTTATTCTTAATTTCCAGAGAGGTACGTGAGACTTTGTAATTCTTGTACATGTAACATCCCACCAAAAGATTAGTTTTGTCCATTTATATAGATAGTGTCTAAGACAATTTTCAATTAGCTGTGGATTGATTTTGTATATTCACTGATATATAGAGTATGCAGTTTGGTGCTTTAAAAGATTTTGCATCTCTTTTTTCCAGACAAAGCATAAAAAAGCGTAAAGTATAAAAAAGTTTTATTATTTCTATAATTCAAAGGGTTTCACTTTTTTGGACACACAATTTGAGTTATCTCAGGGTAGAAAATGGGGATTTTGAAAAAAATGCCTATTACTCAAATTAATCCAAAACTTCAAGTGGGTAGAACAATATCAGAGGAAAACTTAAGCAAATAATCTGACTTTTTTTAATGGGATAGGTTTCTGTTGCATAAATCTTTATTACAATGTTAAAAACACACTTTTCTACCATAAAATTTCATTCTGCCCTTATCTGCATTACAAAGAAACATGCCCGTTTGTTGACCTTTAATTTACTAAGCAAAGGAGATGGAAATTAAGTGGCATTATATAATGTGTAGCGCAATGCATTTGAAACTTCCAGAGTTATTTTAAATGCAATTTTTCATTAATGTAACTTCCATGGTTTTCTAAAAATGTAAAAACTGAAATATTATAAATATTATAAATTGGAACAGCAGTCTGCTCTTTGAAAAATCAACATTAGTTTGCAGCACCCTAAAGTGTACAAAAAATTATAAACATGTCTGTTTCTGTATTTACAGGAAATTTAAATTGCTTACTTGGATTATTTTTTAATAAGAAGGGGATGCCAGTATTGCATATTATGGAAAGTGTCCTTGCATTATGATTTGCAAAATTCATCCATACATGAGCAAGATATTAGAGGGGAAAAAAGAATACTGTCTAAAAAAATTTATTAACAATACAAGTTCTCTGAAACAAGCCAGCCACAGGCTGTTTGTTACAGCAAAACCTCAACAAAACAGCATATTCCTTACACAGACATACACATCCAGGAGATATTTTCCACAATTAAGGTTCAGTACCAATAGCTGCAAATGCAACAGCCATTTAATTCAAAGCTTTCAAACATCAAGGCTCAATAGTTTTGAGGTTACTGAGTCCAAATCACACTAGTAATACACAGAAACGTTTAAAACTTGGCAAGGTGATTTATACAATGTGACTCTGTGAAACCCTTAACCAAAAAGCATTCTCCTACAGATTTATACCATGAACTTTGTGATGCAAAGTATAGTTCCATGCTTTTCAGGATTAAAACTCCAATGGCTATTTATTGCAGTGATCATTTAAAAAGTGATCCTTTTCCTTCCCTTGCAGTTCACAATCACCTAGGACAAGTTACAAGCTAAAAAAGGTGTTGCTTATAGCTAAAAAAAAGATTGTATCATCATGCTATTAAAACAGGTAAGAAAAGCAATTGCCAGTAAGAAGTGCAAGTTTTACTTCTGCTTGCATCATTTGAGATGTACATCAAACAATTCTGTGATTTGGGTTAGAGACCAGTCAGAGTACACAGTCAACATAAGTTTTCTGAATATTCCATGATAAAGTTATGAAATATGAGTGTGCATGTTCCTAGCAAAATGGGATGCTATGTATATATTAAAAAAAACCAGAAGGTTGCAATTTTGGCATGCTTATCACAGCTTTTCTCCATTGGATAAGCTGCAGGATACATTTTCCCAGGAAAATGTTTCCTGCCATACTACACAAATATGTGCAAACTGCAAGGTCCCTAAAATAGCAGATATGAGTTTATGTACAGAGGATATTTCTACCTCTTAAATAAGTAAATAATCCTAATAGAGTTTATAACACAGAACAATAGCCACCACAGGCACCCCGATAACCCTCTTCATTGTTCGATAATTTTACACCTCTGTTTTGGCTTTCACTTTCCCAGAGTCCAGGAGTCTGAATTATTTTCTCAACAAGTTCTTCAAAAGCGCATTGTACACCGTCACATGTTTTTGCACTTGCCTCTAAAAAGGAGAGAAGGTGGGGAAGAGAGAAGAAATTGTGGTAATGTTAAAGACTTCAGACATCACTATACATGTACATTATTGCAGCTTCTAGAACATGAAAAAAGTCACCCTATAAACCTGCAGCGTTTAATAAAACGCACCAGTATTGGAGGAATGTGTATACGTTTTTGGGTACGCCTATGGAGGGTTTTTTAAAATATATTTTTCCAAACTATGGAACTCAACAAACCCTGATCATAAAAAATTGAAAGACATAATGCAACCATTTTAGTCTTTATTTTAAAAGGCAAGCAGAAGAATGAATGACTGATAACTAGTAGCTTGCTACTCAATTTCAATACCACAATTTCATTGGTTGGCAGGCCCATATAAAAGGGCAGGAACAGTGCATAAAGGCTGCAGATTAGCAAATAGCTTCTCTATTTGTTTGATAGGGAAGAGACTACTATATGAAAAGTCAATCAAATACAAACCCATCTGGGGGACAAGTTTATTTCATGACAAACTAAAAATCTGTACTTTCTCTCCCCTAACACCCCCCCCCCCCCGCCATGTTGAATTTTATGAAAATTAGTGAAGTATTTTATTACTTCTATAATTATCGCTGTTTCTGTTTTCAATGGCCATAGCTTAATTTGCTATGTTGCTGAAGATTTAGAAACATATTCAGGTTAGACTACTTGGCTTCATTAGAAGCAATTTCATATTATCGCTCCAGTGAATATGTACTGCAGAGGAAAATATTTGAGGACAAGCTAAAAGGTAAGTTTCTTCCTTAGTAATGCCTCCAGTCATTTCCTGATTATTTGTGAAACTCTTCTACGTTTGCAAGAAATTGAAAAGAAATAAGCAAGATTCTCCCCTGGGGAGTTTAATTTACAACTTAAAGAGAGTTCTAAGTAGGTATCAGTGAAACTAAAAGTCAGAAACTTCAGGCAAGTGAAACCATGAACAAAAATGCTTTCAATAGAATGTATTTAGATTTTGTCTAATTCATCATGACAACCCATTTCCAGGCTACTAGAAAACACTCATGAATTAGGCAGACAAAAAAATAATTCAAATGTTTGCTATAGAAAAGGACATAAAAGTCATAAAAAGTGTTAACACTTCAAAGACTGAACCTTTCTGTCATTTCACTGGGATTACCTTTCGTTACTTTAAGACCAAGCATGATCAGAGCTGAACACTGCATGAAACCAGGAAACTGCTATAGATATAGGTAGTCCTCAATTTACGACAGGGCATTTAGTGACTGTTCAAGTTATTGTTCAGTTACAATGGCACTCAAAAAAGTGACTTACAACCATTTATCACACTTATGACCACTGCAGCATCCCCATGGTCATGTGATCAAAATGCTTGGCAACTGACTCATATTTATGACGATTGTAATGTCCCAGGGTCACCCTTTTGTGAACTTCTGATAAGCAAAGTCAGAAGTAACGGGGAAACCAGTTTCATTTAAATAATCAGGTTACTAACTTATCAGCGGCAGTGATTCACTTAACAACTGTGGCAAGAAAAGTCGTAAAATGGGGTGAAACTCACTTAACAAATGTCTCACTTAACAACAGAAATTTTGGGCTCAATTTTAAGTTGAAGACTACCTGTGTTTTTCAACTTATGACCAACCATTCAAAGTTATAATAGACCTAGCCGAGGGCTATTCATGACCTGGATTTGAAATTGTAATGGTCGAAGTAGCCCCACCACAGTCATATGACCGAACTTTGGACATTCGACAACTTGATCACATTTACAGTCATTTGCAGCATCTTGTAATCATGTAACCATAGTTTTATGATGATTTTGCCAAACCCCCCTCCCCTGTTTTCAGCAAGACCTAACCCTAACAAACCACTGGTTCACTGGGGCATTTCACTAGAATCCAGAACCATAGTGGCCACTTTATGATCGCTGCACTCACTTAATGGCTGCCGCAAAAAAAAAAAAAAGTAAAATCGGGTCAGTCATGTGACTGACCCATTTTATGACCATGGCGACTTACCTGTACTGTTATCACTACTTGAAGCATTCTGCTACAAATATGCACTATACGATAGTTTTATAATAGCTGTCAACTTTAGTCAAAAAATTCCCACAGCAAGTCATGATTAAGGAAGCTTTATATTCTTCTGCCATGTTTTATCATTTAATACTTCTTTTTCCATCCAATTTCAACCTTATGAAAATTATCCATCTCATTTAATCAGGCTGTAACCAACATGGTCTAATGTCCTTTGGGATAGAAACAGATTACTTATTGTTTTGTCAGAAGAAAGGAGAATGTCTGTGCCTGGAAGAGACAGCAGGATCATGCATCCTGCTATAAAGATATTGAAACTATATCTTGATCTTTCCCGAATACTTGGAGTTTATATATGTTTCATCGATTAATTTACATAGTTCAGTCTACCTTATTGCTATTATATCATTTTTTTGTACAAAATGATAATAAAATATCAGCCATGACAGCAGTATAAAAATTTGATGGCAAACTGCTTTACCATAGTTCATTTCAAGAACTCACCTATAAATAACATGGAATGTTTTCGGGCAAACTTAAGACCTTCATTTCTGTCAACTTCTCTATTTTCCTATAAAAAAAGTAGAACAATTAAATGATTTCTCTCTCTCTCACACACACACACACAGTTTATATGCCACCAATAATTTTTAAATCGACTTACCTTATCTATTTTGTTTCCAACTAGCATTTTAACTATGTCATATCTTGTACAGTACGTTTCCAATTCAGTTAACCAATTGTCTAGTTTAGTAAATGTGTCTCTTCTTGTGACATCATAAACTGAAATGAAAATTTAGATGGTTATTACCATAACAATTCAAATCTGTGAACATTAAGTCAATCATTTTCAAATTCAAACTACATTACTGCCTTTCTCTTCTGTTTAAGATTATTTAAATTATTACATTACCAACATCGATAATCATTACTCAAAGCTATTTAAGCTCCTGTGAACTCAGTGAAGAAAACTAAAATGTGGTTAACAACCAAATATCTGGATAACCTCATGAAGCCATATGTAGATACTGTCTTACACAATTATACTGTTGCTTATAGAGAGACATTCCATTTCTCTTTCATTATTGCATTTTTACAATATCAGCAAATCTGAACATAGCAAATCAAGAAGTCAGAAAATGAAAGGAGATTGAGAATTCTTTTACGATAATTTTTTTATACCAAGCTAACATTTTCTTCCAAAAGAACTGTTCCTAGAGGAACACAAATCCCCCAAATATCAATTTTGAAGAAATTACAGTACAGATGGCAGGCAATTCCAGCAATGCCTTTCTTACTACATAAAATATCTATACAGTATGTAGCTTCAGATTAAACATATAAGCAATCAGGCAAGCAATTATTTCATCACCCTTCTGGTGATTTGCCAGTTCCACTTTTTCCTCTTTAGATATGCAAATTAAAAAGGAATTCTGAGCAAGGAATTTGCTGAGAAGGAATACCACCACCAAATACCACCACCACCTCAAATTGAAATCAACACCAGCTACTTTGCTGTTAAAAAGGAAAAGGCTTTCTTGAGTTTGCAGGAAAAACCACTTCCGGATGAGGACAAAGAACAGAATCAGGAACAATGCATCGTGAAGTACAGGTAGTCCTTACTTAACAACTGGTATCTTAGCAACTGTTCAAAGTTAAGGAGGACTTCCCCAGAGCAACTTACAACCCAATTCCAAAGTTCCAACGCACCCTCCCACCACACACACACACAGAGAAACAGGGATGCGGGGGAGAGGGGGAAGTCACATGATCATATTTTGGGTGCTTGGCAACCGGCTCACATTTACAGCCGTTTGTAGCATCCCATGGTCATACACTGTAGTTTTTGCCAATCTCCAGTTTTTACTTCATTTCCTGCAAAAAAAATCAATTAAAGAAAATGGGTTCCCCTTAGCAACTGCCACAAAAAGTGTGACCCACCTATGACTAATTCTGGTCTCAAATATAGACATAAGCTGAAGACTACAAATATTGCCTTCTAGCAATTCTCATAGGACTGGTTTACTACTCTTAATAACTTGATTTACTTGATAAGTTGACAGTGTTAAAACTAAATAACATAAAGTTGATGGATACTCTGCTAGAATTTCATCAAGGCAAAAGAGTTAAAAACTTAAGTCTTAATACAAATTAGGGTATTTTTAGATAAGCAGTGAGTAGTCACATGTTTACCCAATATAACTCCTTGTGCTCCTCTGTAATAGCTGGGTGTTAGTGTTCTGAATCGCTCTTGGCCTGCAGTGTCCTAAAAAAATTCAGAAAAATTTCAAAAAAATTCACCTCCTTAAAAAAGCTGGTGTCCATATAACATTTGAACTACAAACTAGTCAACTACATGTTAATCTAAATGAGAACCCAGCTTGTGTCATAAGCTCGTAACACTGGTTATGACTTTATTCAACCAGTTTATCTATGCCTCTTCAGGAGCAATTTTCCAGAAAGTTTCATAAACAATCGAAACACCTGATAACCACACTTGGCTCACCAACGCTAAGTTGTATGTGTGGAAGAAGAGTTATTTTGCCCAGAGTCCCTTGGGAGTTGGGCGGCATAGAAATTCGATAAATTAAATTAAATTTGATAAATTAAATTTTGAGCAAACCAGATTAGTGTAGGAAAAAAGTCAGTCCATGCCATAGAGGTCATATCAATTTCTAATAGAAGATCTACAAATCTGCCAAATTATTAAGATAATCCTTTAGGGTAGAAGTCTCAAATTTGTGATCTACAGGCCAGATGCATGTTCAAGATAATTTTCTGCAACCGGTGCCACAATTACTCATGCAGCAGGAGAGTGATATCCAGCAGTAAGCCAGCAGATTGCTGACTATGGCTAGGCAGTACAGATTGTCTGACTAAAAAGGAAGAAGGAAATGAAATTCTGAATGTGGAGGATGAACAATGAGTGATAGCTGTGCATCTAATTGCTTATCCAACTATTGTGACAGGCCAGGTCAGGGCTCGTCGGCTTCCAGGCCGAGAAAGATGCTACTGGCACAGATCTGAACTGGCTGAAACAGGCATCTCTATTTGCCTTTAAATTTTCTCCCCAGCAACTTCAGCCGTTCCAGGGGGACAAGAGGACATAGAGACTTTATGCTCCTTTGCTACTAGTTGGGTGGGAAGAGAATGGTTGGCAGCAATAGCAATGATAAACATTTTTCAGCATATGCTGAGAAACTAGGCTAGGAAAGAATGTGAATGTGAAGGAGGGCACAACACATTCCTGCCCAAGCGCAAGGAACAAGAAGGCAGCCTTGGGGTGGCCTTTGCCAACCCAAACTCTGACATATGGGACTGAGGTGAAGAAGCTGCTGCATTCTCCATTGAATTCTCTCTTCAGGGTGCTTCCTTGCCCTCTTCCTAGCTGCTGTGCCACATGGCATTCCCTGACAAAACACTTCCTAGCATTAAACTAACCTCATACACATATTTCACAGCAGTTCAAAAGTTTCTGCCAATTTATTTTTCTCCAACAGCCCTATTAAATAGGGGAGGCTTATGGTCAAATCTTAAATATGATTCAATCTGCCCTTCCAACAAACCTCTGTTTTCCTATTAATTAGAAAGCACCAAATGGCAAATACTTTTTTTCTGTGTAATATGAGATTTTTAAAATCTGCTTTCCTTGTGCTATCATTATTACATGGATATGGAAGAATAAAAAGTATCCCAAGAACATGAAAGAATGTATCTTGAATTATTCATATTACAGTATTCATTGCAATTACGTTCACATTCTGAAAAGCAATATGATAACTACAAGTATACAAACCTTCTAAAGATTAAATATTTCCGCTTTGTTTAAATCATAACAAAACATCATACTTATTCACCAGTATTTGAAATCTCACTTACCAAAATATGAGAAACTATTACTTACAGGTATTGCTATTAACTGACAGCATATACAGTTAGTAATTTTGATATAAGCTAATGGAGTCTTATATTTTGTTATTAAGACTTACCCAGATTGCAAGTTTAGCCTTATTTCCATCAACTGAGATTGTTTTCACTTTGAAGTCAACACCTAAAACACAAGAGCAAACTGTTGTTTCAAACACAATATTGAGAGATAGGAAAAATGCTGAATGAATGACAGAGTGTTATGCACCAATTCTGAAAGTGATCACATGTTTTTATTACTCTATTATTGTGGAATAATTTGGAAGAATAGAGCAGTGATGGGAGCACTTCTTGAGCTCGTCCAGGGCCATGAACAGGAAGAGGAGCAGCCCAGGGGGCATGCACGCACCGGATAAGGCACTTCCAAAGTGGCAGGCAGAGTCATGTCACCTGAAATGTGCGGCATCGCCCATTCCTCTTCTGGTTACTGATGTGCATGCGCACATGCCTATCAGCTGTCCAGCGCGCATGCTCACACCAGAAAATAGAAGACCAGCTCTTCCGGTTTCCGGCACTGCCGTACACGCAAAGGCCAGCTGATCGTCATGTGCATATGCGTGCCAGAAACCCAGAAGAGGAACGAGTGACGCTGCGCATACCAGGCAACATGGCTCCACATGCCACTTCAGGCACGCATGCCATAGGTTCGCCATCACAGGACTAGAGTTTTAGTGGTACTTTAATACATATTACATATAATACTCAATACTAAACACAACTTCTTAAAACAATTTTTTAGATATATATATATATATATGTCACCCTTCCGGGGAGACTCAGGGCGGCTTACAATGTGTTAAGCAATAGCCTTCATACTTTTGTATATTTTATACAAAGTCAGCTTATTTCCCCCACAAACTGGGTCCCCATTTTACCTACCTTAATTCAGCATTAAAGAGCAAACTATAGAGGGGTAGCATTTTTATAAACATAAATTCCACATGATTTTTCCACAAAAATCTTTAGTTGCAAGCAACACAGAGGGAGAATGAAGAAGGCAAGTAACATGAGATACAATCTATGGTTTGTGGGATTCATGCTGCTTCTAACTTCTGCTGCTGCTGCTTCTTTTTTTGTAATTTTGTAAGAAGCTGCTTGATGAATGAACTTATGGCTCAGGTATAAAATAACCAAGTCTGTAGCTGCATAATTTATTCATTAAAAAGTATCTAACAAAGTGAGGCCCATTCATTTTATGAACTCTGCAAAAATGACTGAGAACATAAAACCAGTACAATTATAGGGGACAAAACAGCCCTTTATACACCATTTGTCTCATGCAAAATATAGGCCTGCATTCAAGTAAATAGTCTTTATGTAAATGTGTATTACTTACTGTGGATGGTCAGGAGTGTGTGTTAATCACTTTAACCAGAGGCATTATAGTGAAAGGTAACAGAACATTAAATATAAAACAGAGCGGAGGGAGAACGGGGATGGATGCCTTGCAATCTCCAAAACCCCACTCCCCTTAATATTTGGACTCCTCAAACTTTTCCGAACTTGTAGCATTCCGATGCCAAAGCTTCCACAAACACAAATCTTTTCCTACACCCAACCTTTATAGGTAGCTCTTTCTGCCATTACTCCCTGACCTAATCCATCCCTAGATCTCCTGCATCCGTCCTGAGACAGAGCCCTCTGGGCCAGTGAATCTGCAAGGAAAGCTTTGGGGCCACAAATGGGGAGGCCCCAGCATCCTTCCTCTTCAAGCCCCCTCCTCATCTTACACTTTGCCTGCCTGCCTGTGGCACATGTACACACAATCCTTACTCCTGCCAGGGTTCTGCAGGCTAACTCAGTGTTAAGAGCTTTTGTTTGGTCTCTACTTTTCTTTAAATAAATCAAGATCTCTCAGAGAAACCCTAGTGACCTTCCATGGAACTCTCAGGTGTTTAAAGCCATAGGCAAAATATGGTGATGTATTATACCTTATATGCCCTGGAGTCATGATTAATTTATCTATTCTTTGTTCCAAATGTTTCTTCTAAGAGTTACGTCACTTTCTTCTGCTATGGGATTGTGATGAAATTCCTTCACCAACTGGTGACTTACATCACTCTCCTACCCCTTTTCAAGTTTATATATTGCAGATGTTTGGGACCCACCTTGTTTCTGACGTCTTTTAACCCTTAACTTATTTTATGTTGTTTTACTTGGCTCCCTTTATTGAAGTATATTTTATAAATTTATATTTTTATGCTTTTAACTGTACAACACCCAGTCATTCTGAGTTAAATGGACAGGGGTAAATCTGATAAACTACTCTGCTCAAAATGTTAAATTTACTATTAACTCTGTATTGTTAAGTGATATGCAAGTAAATTTCGTTCCAATTTTAGTATATGTGCTGCCGAAGAGAGCACATGCAAGTAAATTTCAAAGGATCTGTTTACATTGTTTCAGAAATATTTACTTTAATACTTAAAAATGTAGAAAATCAAATTGATTTTACAAAAATGTCTTCCCTCCTGATTAATACCATCTTTAGATCTTAAAATTACAGTGCTCCTTTACACAATTAATCTAATTACAGTGGCAAACCCACTAGGAAAAAAACCCTTCAAAATATAATAACCATCTTCCTGATCTGAATCATATCTCTTCTTCCTCCTTTTGTACTTATTAAGATTTCATCATACATATCTTGCATCTAAAAAACTGCAACTTAATTTGGAACCATGTATTTTCAGTAACCATGAATACTGTAAAACTAAATTATAAGAGATTTGAAAAAGTTCCAATCTATTCTAAAATCAATACTACAATTTTCATTTGTTAACTATATTCAGATATTAACCATACTAGAGCTTTAATAAAGAAACATTTTTAAGAGGGGCAATTTAGTGTAGTGATTAAAGCACCAGGCTGGAAATCAGGAGACTGTGAGTTTAGTCTCATTTTAAGCATGAAGTTGTGAACTTGGGCCAGCACTAGGAAGAAGGCAAGAGAAAATCACTTTTGAAATATTATCAAGGAAACGCAGGGACAATTGCTAGGCGTCAACATTAATTTGAAGGCATCAAATAAAATAAAATTATAGTAAAAATATGTAATAGCTTAAAATTATGGAACTAGGCAGGAAAGCTCATCCTGTAAAGAGGATTTTAGTTAATGATAACTGTTTTTTTTCAAAATTACAATAAGAATAGAAAAAAAATTGGTCTGTCTTGTGTATTAATGTATTCATCATCAAGAAAGGGTAAACATTAAGATCCCAATAACATACAAACTCTCTTATACTATATAAATAATTAAGATAAAAGGGCAAAAAATAGCAGAGTAACATACCATTCAAAAGAGGTGCTTTTTAATATATGGGAGTGCAAGTGAAATAGCTCTCTCCAAATCATTAAAGTAGACACAGTTTTTACATAATTGCCCTGCTGATTTGCTCTGGACTATTTTTGCATGCATGTACATGTAAGTCACTCTGTAGCTTAATAATACAAAAGAAAGTGTTTTATACATTCTCCAATGCTTTTGAAGAATTTATACAATTTGTGAAATCTTTTAACATATTAGTTGAATTAAAATAATCATAACAACAGGAAAGCCAAACAGTTATAAAGTCAATGTTTTTATTTATATACTCCAAACTTAGAATTCTCTGATTAGTACATACTTTACCAAATTCTTACCATGCTTCATTATGCCAGTTTTTTGTGAAGCAAATTATAAGATATCCCTTCCAACTTTCCACAGCATCAGAGTATATACTAAAAAAAAACTCTTAAAAGACAAATAGGCACAGCTGGTTCGTGTAAACAAATCAAGAATTAGATTTTGTCTTTATTTTGGGGTTGTTGAATTTTTGCTTTCTTTGGGAGGCAAAAAGTTTACAACACAACATAAATCAATATATTAAATGTATATACAGATACAATAAAAAAGAATGCAAAAGAAAAAACAAGCACTATTCAACCAACATATGCAAAGTGAAGGCTTGAGTACAATTATAGCATGACACTTTGGAATCAAGCTTAATGGTTTAAGAATTGACACATCAAAGAATAGACACATCAAAATTAATTGAACTTGTTTTAGATCAAGTCTGGAGTTTTTTTTGTGGGTCTATTCAAAGTATAATTAAAATTGGATACAATGATATATCCAGATATTTCAAATAATATGGATATATTCAAGGTCCAACAATCACCGTAAACAAAGAAGTTTTTAAGATTGCTAACTACATGGTAGAGCAGCAGCTTCATGTTTAATTTCTTTATTCTGTTAGAAGAGTTAGATTTTGTAAGATGTCTATGCTTAATGAAGTTTGTAATCCAATGGGGCTAATCAGTATTCTGTTTCAATTATACTTGGATCAGGATGAGCTTTCTCAATTACAAAGATTCCATTTTTATCAAGCAACAAAGTAATGTTAGCACTGCTTCATATTCTATATTTGATCAAACTAATACAATCAATACAAACTTACCAATTGTTGCTGCAAGTTCTGGATCAAATGTGTTATCTGTAAACCGTAACAAAAGGCTGAATAAAGGAAAAAAAGAGGAGGAGAAACAAATTAGGTTTTACAAATTCTGCTGGAAATATTCATTACCAATTCAAAAATCTATTAAGCAGTTGTAGTTTTAACGAAAAACACCTTCCCCTTCAATGTAGATATCTTCAAAAACTAGGGTCCAATATCCTTACAAACAGTTCCCCTGTATACTTCTACATCTGGAGCCAGGCCATCCTGATTTGTATTACAGCTTTGAAAAATTAAAAAGAAATAGTAAATTAGTACACTGTAAATAATCTTTCCTTTCCATAATGGGTCCCCCATTGCCATTATTTGAAAAAATGTATCAGATGACTATAGCCAGTATTCTGTTTGGGAGTACATCCACCAAAAAAAGGGAGCAGAGCAAACATATTAAAAAAATTGAGGCAATTTCACAATCTCATCAGCCTGCCCTATTGTGATCCTTTTATGATTAGCCAAAGGTATCAAAACAATCATTTTGTAATTGTACACACAGTACATTCTCAGCATTTAAGATGTGTTTATCAATATAAACAGGAAGTATGATTTCTAAGACATCAACCTTATATATTATTTAAGTAGAGAAGGAGTTTTTCTTCTTTTCAGTAACTGTACTACTGCTATGGTCTGGTTCAACTTAAAGTTATGTCATCATATCAGATTTTTTTTTCTCATTAGACTGTAATATTTCTGATTTAAAAACCCACTTATTTTAAAACAATTTCACTGCCTATTTATCAGATAGTAGCTACAGTAGTACTTGAATGTTAAGATTTAATATGTCAACAGTATGTTATAGACACGGGAACACAATATCTGCAGATACTCATGGAATAGAAATCATACATTCCCAGTGATCTGGGAAGCTCATCTTGCTGATCCAAGCTGTAAACTCTTTCAACAGCCTTAAAAACCCTACAACCTCACTATACCAAAGGATGTGCAGATTATATGAATCAATCTTGAAGGACAGCTGCACAAAAAAGTGTTGAATAATAGGCATTTACACATCTGGCCAAAGTTTGTTCCAGGGATAGGCAATTCAGTGCTCACTGTATCTTTTAGACTAGAAAATCCCCATAAATCAGCATATCTAACAAGTAAGGATTACATGAGTTGTTGCTTAAGACTTCTTAGAAACACCATGTTGCCTATTCCATCCCACTGGGAATCTGCTGTAGTAAAATATCCAGGTTTCAGCCACCGGAGAACAAAAAAAGAGATCATGTTCTACTTATTCAATTATACTCAACACACCATCTCATGTTTAAGTAAATATACTCTGTATTAAAAAAAAACCCACTCCTTCCAGTCGCTTATCCTTCGTGCTAAGGAAATTAAATATTCCACAAACCATCTTAACTTTATCCACGGTACAGTCTCAGCTTACTTTCCTAGAGGCTCTGAAGCTTGCAGTATGCCTTGCATTATTTATTTACAGATAAATAATACCTTGCAAAATGTAAACTTTTAAAGTCATATACTTGGGGATGATCTAATGCAAAAGGTATTTTGAAACTCTGCCTGCTAGCAAAGCACTTGCAACAAATTACAGTATATCAAGGCAATGCAGACGGGAGGCGGTTTGTTTGTGTTTGTGTGTGTGTGTGTGTGTACATAAGGATGCATGTATTCCTCCACTTTCTTTCACCTGTGTGATTTCTGAATTGCATGTTTAGGTATTAGAAACTATTTTATCACATAGCCAACGCTATACCGAACATATAGTACTTCTACAGGCCTAGCAAATAGTGACAGTCAACTAAACAATTCAACTTAATGCAAACGTTGGATAAATTAGTTATGGAGTTTACCATTGCTTCCAGAACAAGCCTTTCTGAAGAACTTTAAAAAACTGGTTCTGTCACCAAGCCTGGGGGTCAGGAGGTGGGGCTGAGCTAATGCATTGGCTATGTTAATTGTTATGGGTGGATCTGTTTACATTCTAGGTACTTCCCCCTCCTTCTCTCTCTCTTATATTTTTAACATTGTTAGCAACTACAGTAGGAGTTATTACCCTGCGACAGGTGACCCTATAAAGAAACACAAAATAATCTTTAACCACTGGAATTCATACCCCCTACACACCACCACTGTATTATGACATCTTTGTTTTTCATCCGTAGCTAATATTTTCCTTTTAAAAAAAAATTGGACCCACACCCTGCTCACAGAACAGTAAAGCTAAGCCGTGTCATACCACTGCAAGATATGACTCCACCACAAGTAATGACACCAAGGAGTGTTGAAAGAAACACATCACAAGCAAGGCAAAGGTTATTGTAAGCAATCCAAGAATCCCCAGTCACGTGCACGTACTATGGACTTAGCGGGGCAGCCAGGAGCAAACGGCCAACCCTCCCCCTCTTCCCCTCCACCCCCAAAAAAGGCAAGACCACTCTTCTGTGAAGTCAGGCAAGGGTAACCTTACAGGAAACGACCCCCCCCCCAAAAAAAATCGTGAGCCCCAACTACACGATTTAACTTCTGCCTTTTAACCCAGGAGTCTCCAACCTTGGCAACTTTACGACTTGTGGACTTCAACTCCCAGAATTCCTCAGCCAGCTCTGGCTGAGGAATTCTGGGAGTTGAAGTCCACAAGTCGTAAAGTTGCCAAGGTTGGACACGCCTATAAAATCTAGCCGGCTGTCAAGCCAGAATGAAGGGGCGTCGAAAAGCGCGGGGGCCTCTGAGCATTCGCAGAGTGCGACATACTCCTGTCTGAGCCACAGGTGACAAGGGGAGTCGCAGGGGAGAGAGTCCGGGGTCGCGGCTTTCAGGCAGGGGCTCCGCTGCCCAGATCTCCCCTTATCCCCCATTTCCACGCGGAACCCCCCCTCCTCCCCCACCCGCCGAAGGACCCTTTTAGTGAAGAGCCGAGTCCCACCAAGCTTGGAGGACTTTCTGGCGAATATCAATATAAATGGTCGCCAGGGAAAAAGCCTCCCCACGACCGCCCAGAGAAAACGCCCTTTTGGCTCGAAGGGGCGCCCGGACTGGGCCCAGGCGGGGTGGGGCAAGGAAAGGCCGGCATTGGTAGAAAAGGCCGAAACTGACCCGAGTGAAGAAGGGAAGGGAAGGGAAGGGAAGGGCTCACCTGGACTTGCCCACGCCGCTTTCGCCGATTATGAGGATCTTCAGCGTGGTCAAAATATCCTCGTCCATCCTGACCGCCAACGACACCCACCCAGCACAGGCGGCGCCTCAATTTCTACGCCAGCTGCCACGTCTTCTGCGCATGCGCCCCTCGGGATACGCCCCTTCGGCGGCGCCAGTCTTGCGGTGTGCGCACGCGTCAAGGGCGCCTTCCGCGTCTCGGTCATGACCCCGCCCCTTCTCTTGTGTCCTGAGGTTCGCCTGTCAGTCTGGGGCTCCGGTAGCGCAGGCGCACATCACGTCTGAGTGGAGGGGGGGGCAGCCGGGGAGTGGTTACTTTGCTTGTTGAGACAGGCAACAAGAGGAGGAGGAGGAGGAGTGGCAACCGGGGTGTCACGGGATGGCTGCTCAAAGGAGGCCTTGGCTGCAGTTTAGCATGAGTCATCAGGCTGCTGTAGCAAGACCTGCTGTTACGTACATAAACTGACTTATCTCCTGACGATTTCGTCACATATTGGTTAAAGTTGTACATCTATGGAGATTCTCAGTCATGGTTGTCCCAAAGGTGCTTTGTTTCAAAAGGCAACTGGGTTTGCTTTATTTTTGCTTGAAAATGTTTCCCTGTTCTGATGAAGTTTCTTGGATGAGAAGCAAAACGTTTTCAAGCAAAAAATCCAACTGCCTTTTGAAACAAAGCACCTTTGGGATTAGCTAGGGTTAATTTGTTGCATTTAATGTGTGTTCTAGGCAGTGGTGAAATTAAAAAGTGTTGCTACTAGTTCTGTGGGCGTGGCTTGGTAGTCATGTGACTGTGTGGGCCTGGCCAGCTTGACATATGTCACTCACTGTTAGAGCCAGGAGCTGTACATTCTGCAGCACATTCTGCCCTCTGAAGCCCGCAACACTTTGAGGTTCCCTCCGCCATCTGGCTTGACTGCCCAAGCGAAACTCGGAGCCTTCTCTTGCCCCACTCTCCATCCAGGAGGGCTGCGAATCCCCCCCACCAATCCTCTGTACAAACCATCTGCCCCGTTTCTGCAAAGGCAGAACCCCCCCCCTGCAGGGCGATCCAAAGAGGGGAGGGGGGTGCCAGTGCTGGCAGCCCTTCATTTTGGTGCTTCCTTGACCGCCACCCGCCGTTCTCGCTGCCTTCCCTCCCGATATGGCTGCAGACATCTGCCTGCCCAAAGCAACCCCCTGAAGCAACCCTGCCACCGTTCACTTTTGTTTCACGGCAGAAGGAAAAAAGCGAATGGCAGCAGTGCAGCGGTGCTCCGGGAGGGCAGGCAGGACCCAAGGTAGAGGGGACGGCAAACGGGCGACAGTCAGCCAAAGGCCCTGCGGAAACCGAGTGCACCAGGCCCAAAAGGCGAGCCAGCTTCGCCATGTTCCTCCCGAGGAGCTGAGCACAGCAGGTCTCCCTCCTCCCCGCCACCGCCAGCATCGGCCTTACCTTCTAGAGATCCTCCGCCTGCATATTCAGCATGCCCAACGGAGCCAGCGCATTGGTAAGGCTGACGGGCGGCCCTCGGTGGAGAAGCAACCGTTGTCCGGGGCTGAGAGAGGCAGCGGTGGCACAGTAGAGAGCTGCTGCACATGTCCCAGGGCAGCGCAGTGGCATCTCCAGCAAGGGCCGCACGCCCACCCACTGGCTAGGCCAGGCTGGACGCCAGCCTCGGAAGGTAAGTGGCCATGGGACCGCCAGGAGGGCAGCGTGGAAGGCAGGCAAGCGTGGCAGGACTGCGGGGAAGGGAGTAGGCTGCTAGCTCCCGTCCCTGTAACCCTGCCATGCTTGCCTGCCTTCCACATGGCCTTCAGCTTACCTGCCTTTACAAGCTGGCCCTGGGGATGCCAGGAAGGCCACGTGGAAGGTAGAGAAGCATGGCAGGACTGCGGGCCGCAGACCAGTTCAGGGGGTAGCCAGCTATTGCTACTGGTTTGGCGAACCAGCCGCAATATCCACTACCGATTCGCCCGAACCAGTCTGAACCGGTAGCATTTCACCCCTCGTTCTAGGGAAGTTTCCCCCTTTGTGGAACCCCACTTGCATTGGACTTTTAAATTTCCAGATTTGTCTGTCATCATGGAATGTATTACTAACATATTTGAAGGATATAGAAGATTTGAATAGTCATGTTTTAAGAAACTGTCTTGTGTCATATAATGTTGCACTTTTTCTGTAGGAGCGCAAAGCTGTTTTTTCATCTTTGAGGGGGAAGTCATTTGAAGGTATAGTATTAGGCAGGAGAAAATACAACATACTTTTTTATTGGCTTGCCTTTACATTACAGCATCTTGAAGTGTCTTCTAGATGTGTTGGGTGTTTAGTTCCTAACCAGCTTCACCAAAATGCTGGCTGGACATCCCAAGAGTTCCAATTTGTAACTAATTGTGTTTGGAAAAGGTGTTAGATGTCATGATGTGTCTACACATTAAAAAAAAATAGAATCATACAGGCATTGATTTTCCTTTGATATTCAATGGAAGCAAAAGACAAACTTTGAAAAATAAGATAGATAGGATATTGACACTTTTGAACTTGGTATTAGAAAACAAAAGGATCATAGAACGTGTCATTCTAAAGTTCTCACTTGTGTCATGTGGCCAGATTCAGATTATCCTATTTTGAATACATTATGTGAAGACCAAGCTCTCTTTAGAAATCTATAATGCTTTAAAGGAAAAAGGACAACCAGCAGCAAAATAAATAGACAGTTATAACATTAGGTGTCCAAAGGAAAACTGTTAGGGACAGATAATCCTGGAGCTGGTATATTTATGTGATTGCTAAGAAACCACCTGACCACACATGTTCAGCTAACTGGAAGATAAAAGTACTTCTGAGTTGAAGTAGACTCACGGTGCTTATATCTATGCCATTTTCTTGGCAATATTGTCAATGTGGTTTGCACTGGCCTCATTAAAAATGTATTTCTGACTTTCTAGTCTATCCAGTAAGCTTAAATTTGCAGGTAATTCCTCATCCAAGTGCTAACCACAGCTGACACTGGTTAGCTTCTATATCAGCCAAGATCATTTAAATGATATCACCCCAAAGGCAGTGTAGCAGTTATTCCAAATTCTACAATGGAAGACAGATGTCTCTGGTACTTTCATGATACTTTTTGCACATAACAGGCCTGTTTCAAGCATCAAAACAAAAGATAAACAAACAAAACTATGTGGAACTGTCCCTTACTTGGAGAACCATATTTTTGCTTTGGAAATGAATAAAAACCATTTTTTGTTTTGGAAATGAATATAAAAAAACATACTGCCCTCAAAAGATTTTCTTAATTATACTGGGGACAAAGTATAACAAAAATTAGACATCCAGTTGTCAAACATGGCTTACTTCTCCATTGCAAAGTTCAGGTAGCCAGATAACCACAACTGGAAGATGTTCCAGAAGAGGATAATGTGGGTAAAAATCTTCCTAATTTTATAAGGTAATCTTCGATTTACAACCATAATTGAACCCAGAATTATGGTCATAAATCATGCCAGTCATTAAAAGAGTCACCCCATGACTATATCCAGTTTTACAACTTTTTTTGCAGCAGTGATTAATTGAATCACAGTCATTAAACAAATGCTGTAGTCATTAAGTGAATCCACTGTCCTCTTTAGCCATTTGTTGCTGGAAACCAGAAGTAAACATTGGTTCTGGCAAAAAATACAATAAATCAGAGTTATGTGACTATGAGGTACTGCAAACAAATGTAAGTGTGAGCCAATTGCTGAGTGCCCCAAATGCAATCACATCACTTCAGGGGGTCAGCCATCTTAACTTTGAATCGTGTCGTAAGTAGTTCAAAGGAGATCCATTGTAAATTCGAATAGTTGCTATGTTCCCTGTTATAAGATGAAGACCAGTTGGAGAGAGTTGGGTTTGATTTGCAATTACACTGGTTGTTCTATGAGGGAATTTATTTATTTATTTTATTTTATTTTGTCAAGCATGTATAAGATAACACATATAAGTATAAACATGATTATGAATACATGAAATGGATACAAATAAAAGGGGACATTAGGACAGGGATGGTAAGCACGTTGGTGCACTTATGCAACTTCCTTACAGACCTCTTAGGAATGGGGTGAGGTCGACAGTAGACAGTCTAAGGTTAAAGTTTTGGGGGTCTGGGGAAGAATCCACAGGGTCAGGTATTCCAGGCATTGACCACTCTCTTGCTGAAGTCGTATTTTCTGCAATTGAGTTTGGAGCGGTTTACCTTAAGTTTGTATCTATTGTATGCTCATGTATTGTTGTGGTTGAAGCTAAGTAGTCATTGACAGGATGTTGTAACAGATAATTTTATATACTACGCTTAGTACATAAACTTTTCAGGTAGGTAATGGAGAAGCTGTGTGTGTGTGTGTGTGTGTGTGTGTATTTCCTCTAACCATTGTGAAATAAGTGGAAATTACCAAAGCACAATAACAGATTAATTTCAGTTATTTGAGGTGTTACTTTACATTAGGTTTTTTTTGAAGAAAAAAGGATTGAAAAGTGAAGGGAAAAATATTCGTTCGCTAAAATGGTTACTTTATTCTTCTAGATAGAATATTGATTCAAGTTTTTTTTTTTTTTAATTTGATTTATATGCCGCCCTTCTCCGAAGACTCAGGGCGGCTTACAATATGCTAAGCAATAGCCTTCATCCTTTTGTATATTTATACAAAGTCAGCTTATTGCCCCCACAGCTGGGTCCTCATTTCACCTACCTTAGAAAGGATGGAGGGCTGAGTCAACCTTGAGCCTTGGCGAGATTCGAACCCTGCAGTAATTGCAGGCAGCTGGTCTTAATAACCAGCTTAATAACAGGGTGCCTTAAACCCCTGTACTACCAAGGCTCTTATAAGTTTTAAAAAGTTTTAAAAAAAATATTTTATTAATGGAACGAATGGGTAAGTATAGGGGAAAAAGACTAACGTACACATTGAGTTGGAGTATGGATAGCTAAATGTACTGCTTTGTAAACATATTCTGAAGCATTTTTTCTTCCAATGTTAACCTTAGCCTTGTTTTCTTCAAGGAGTATAATTACCAATTAATTGCTCTACATAAGCACAATAACAATAATTATGTTGTCTGAAATAATGGACACATATACATTGCTGAAACATTTAGCAATACCAAATTGTGAAAGAGACAATAAGACAATGATAATGTTGTCTCTCATGCCCCCGTCGGAGCCTGAGTCGGGGGAGGAAGATGAGCTGGAACTGGAGCCTACGGAGATCAAGGAGGTGGCTTCGTTGGCTTTGGAGGAATATGGGGAGGAGCAGGCCAACTCAGGCTAGGGCCTTTCAGGATTAGGACGGCTTGTAGGCAGGGAGGAATGGGGGTAGGATGATCAAGAGAGGCTAAGCAGTGACTATGAGAGACAGAGCTTAGGCAATCAGAAAGGACCACTCCCTCCTGATCCTCAAGCAAGGAGAGTGGAGAGAAGGTGGGAAAATGCAGGCTGACCCGACTACTCGGGAGGAGAGCGACCCGCCCAGAGGTGGGCTGCTGCTGGTTCACCGGAATCAGTTGTTCCAATTCTGCCAGAGAACCGGCAAATTGGAACATCGGCTGGCCCCACCCCTGCCCGTTTTTTGGGCCGTTTTCAGGCCATTTTGGGGGCTGTTTTTAGGCCATTTTCTGGCCAAAATCAGTCCTAAAAACGGCCTGAAAAATGCCCCCAAAGCAGTCCGTTTTTCATGCCATTTTCATGCCATTTTTTGTGCCGGCTGAAGCCATTTTTAGGGCAAAAAATGGATCAGAAAATGGCCGAAAAATGGCCCCAAAACGGCATTTTTCCAACTATTTTTCCAGCCAAAATCGGCCCGAAAAATGGCTTGAAAACAGCCCAAAAAGCCAGAAATCAGCCTGAAAAATGGCATGAAAATGGCATGAAAAATGCCCCAAAACAGGCCATTTTCAAGCTGTTTTTCAGCAAAGAAAACAGCCTGAAAATGGTCTGTTTGTGGGCCATTTTCAGGCCATTTTTCAGACTGTTTTCAGGTCATTTTCCCTGCTAAAATTGGCCCGAAAAATTGCCTGAAAAACAGCCTGAAAACAGCTAGAAAAATGGCCAAAAACAGCCCGTTTTGTGGACTGTTTTCAGCCATTTTCTGGGTGAAAAACGGCCTGGAAAATGGCCCAAAAAACCAGGCTGTTTTTCTGGCCGTTTTCAGCCATTTTTCAGGTGAAAAACAGCCTGGAAAAAGGCCTGAAAATGGCCCAAAAAAGCTTGTGAGAGGAAGAGAAGCCAGGTGAGCTGGACCCAGATGTGTCCAGGGTCCCCTCATCCCAGAAGCAGCAACCTGGGAGGGGCGGAGGGGTGGCGGTTGTCATTAGAGAAGGTCTTGGTCTGAGGGAGGCCACTGTTCCTCAGACGGCTGGATGTGAGTCCCTCCTTGTGAAGTGGGGTCATGGGGTGCAGATGGGCGTGCTGGTTACATACCTGGCTCCCTGCCACGTGACGGCAGCCCTGCCCGAGCTGCTCAACGTTATAGCCGCGGTGGCGGTTGACACCCCCAGGCTTATGGTCATGGGGGATTTTAACCTGCCATCAGTCAGTGAGGCGTCTGAGGTGGCTCGGGAGTTCATGGCTTCCATGACAGCCATGGACTTGACCCAGTTAGTTCATGGCCCTACTCACACGGGGGGGAAACACGCTAGACCTGATTTTTGTCTCTGGTCAGTGGTTGAGTGATCTTGAGATAGGGGATATAGTGATCGAGCCCTTGTCATGGTCAAATCACTCCCTCCTTCGCTTTGACCTTCGAACCGCCGCACCCCGCCGCAGGGAGGCGGAACCATTGAGGTGGTACCGCCCCAGGCGCCTGATGGATCCTGATAGGTTCCAGACGGAGCTTGGGCCATTTCCTGAGGCTCTGGCACATGGCTCGACTGAGGAGCTGGTGGCCGCCTGGGATAGGGCGGCCACTGGAGCTTTGGATCGGGTCGTGCCTTTGCGGCCTCTGACCCAGCGTCGATCTCGCCTGGCTCCTTGGTTCACTGAGGAGCTGAGGGAGATGACACGCCGGAAAAGACGCCTGGAGAGTGGTTGGAGGGCCAGCCATTCTGAATCTGACCGAACACTGGTAAGGTCTCATATTAAGACCTACCTGGTGGCGATAAAAGCGGCGAAGTATAACTATTTTGCCACTCTTATTGCATCATCAGATAATCGCCCGGCCGCCCTGTTTAGGGTGACCCGCTCCCTGCACCACCAGGAAGCGCGGGATGACCCCTTGGAGGGTAGAGCCGAGGATTTTGTATTGTATCTGTATGACAAAATCACTCAGATTCGGGAACACATGAACTCTGACTGGGTAGATTCAGGGGGGAGGAAAGAGGCAGGTCTTGTGAGTATTATCTGGGAAGAGTTTGATTCTGTGATGCCCGAAGACGTGGACAGGATACTGGGCAGACTGAGCGCAGCCACATGTTTACTGGACCCGTGTCCCTCCTGGTTGGTGCTGGCCTCTCGGGAGGTTACACGAGGCTGGCTCCAGGGGATTATAAATGCTTCTTTGAGTGAGGGTGTCTTCCCTGCCACCTTGAAAGAGGCGGTGGTGAGGCCTCTCCTCAAGAAGCCTTCCCTGGACCCGGCAGTGTTGGCAAATTATTGTCCAGTCTCCAACCTTCGCTTCGTTGCGAAGGTTGTTGAGAATGTGGTAGCACGACAGCTCCCCCAGGGCTCGGGACAGGGGTTGTTCCTCTGTCCTAGTCCTATTAGACTTCTCAGCAGCTTTTGATACCATCGACCATGGTATCATGCTGCACTGGCTAGAGGAGTTAGGGGTGGGGGGCACCGTCCTATGGTGGTTCTCCTCCTTTCTCTCTGACCGGTCGCAGTCCATGTTGACAGGGGGGCAGAGGTCGACCCCGAGGCCCCTTGTATGTGGGGTGCCACAAGGGTCGGTCCTCTCACCCTTCTGTTCAACATTTATGTGAAGCCCTGGGTGAGATCATTCGTGGTTTCGGGGTGAAGTACCATCAGTACGCTGACAACACCCAGCTGTACATCTCCACCCCGGACCACCCCAACGATGCCCTTGAAGTGATGTCCCGGTGCTTGGAGGCCGTGCGGATCTGTATGGGGAGAAACAGACTCGGGCTCAACCCATCCAAGACCGAGTGGCTGTGGTTTCCGACATCCCGATATAGTCAGTTGCTGCCATCACTGACTATTGGGGGCGAGTCATTGGCCCCCACGGAGAGGGTTCACAACTTGGGTGTCCTCCTGGACTCATGGCTGTCTTTAGAAGAGCACATGACGGCCATGGCCAGGGGGACTTTTTATCAGGTCCGCCTGATTCGCCAGTTGCGTCCCTTTCTGGATCGGGACTCGTTAAAAACGGTCACTCATGCTCTCGTTACTTCCCGCCTGGACTACTGCAATGCTGTCTACATGGGGTTCCCCTTGAGGAGCACCCGGAGGCTCCAGCTGGTCCAGAATGCGGCTGCGCGGTGGTTATGGGAGCGACGTGGCGCTCCCATGTGACCCCCCTCCTGCGTGAGCTGCACTGGCTCCCGGTGGTCTTCCGGGTGCGCTTCAAGGTTTTGGTTACCACCTTTAGAGTGATCCATGGCATCGGACCGGGGTATTTACGAGACCGCCTTCTGCTACCAATAGCCTCTCATCGACCAGTACACTCCCATAGAGAGGGGCTCCTCAGGGTGCCGTCGGTCAAACAGTGTCGACTGGTGGCTCCCAGAGGGAGAGCCTTTTCTGTGGGGGCACCTACCATCTGAAACAAGCTCCCCACAGAGATACGGAGGATCTCGGACCTGCGCACATTTCGTCGTGCTCTCAAAACATTTTTATTTCAGCAGGCTGGCCTGGCCTGACTCTCCTTTTTTTAATTTTTAATTTGTGATTTTATAAATTGGGTGTTTTAATCTGTGTTTCGGGCAAAATATTTAATTATTTTAAGGGATTTTTAATATTTGTATTATCTATATTTTATCTTGGCTGTTCACCGCCCTGAGTCCTTCGGGAGTAGGGCGGTATAGAAATTTGATAGATAATAAATAAATAAATAAATAAATAAATAAATAAATAAATAACCTTGCACTCTTCCCCACTCTGCTAGCCCCCTTCTTCTCAATGGAGAGAAGGGGGCAGCATTTCTGTGTGTTCCCGTTTCTGTGTGGCACTCTTCCCTTAGTCCTAGCAGCTGCCGCTGAACCCTTCTCCCTCTCCATTTCTGATGCTGGGAAGGGGGCTACCAGAGAGGGGAGAGTGCAAGGTTGCTGCTTTTGGGATGAGGGGACCTGGGACACATCTGGATCCAGCTTACTCAGCTTCTCTTTCTCTAGTAACCAGCTTTCTCAGTCTAGCTTGACACAGTCTCTCTCTCTTATACCATCACACACATACACACATACACAAACAGGTTGGATCTTTTTTTCCTCCCGCCCTGGCTCCCCCACTGAGATCCCTGGATTCCCTCCCCAACCCTGCTTGTCACATACAGGTACCACCTACATAGTGACATAGATTTGGACATGTCTACTCAGTCATATGACCAACCCAGCCATGCCCACCCAGACAATCATTAAGACAGAGAACCGGTTGTAAAAAAATTTGGAGCTGACCACTGGACCCACTCCTCTCTACAAGGCACACCTAGGGACTAAGACTTAAAGAGACGCTGTGGGGAGGAGCATTTCTTAGGAACAAATACTGAATTCATGGACGGTTGTGTGCCGTTGCCGACACTGGATGCTTCCTGGACGTCTTGCTTTATTTCTTGTTTCCTGGATTAATTGCCTTGTTTCTTTACTTCCTGGATTAATTGACTAATTCTCTCGCCCTGCTGGATTTCTTGTTTTGTAACCATTGTGCTCACAGCGTTGTGCTGGACTACTTGCAGCCAGAGGCTGCTGGAGGTGTACATGTGTCATCACTTTGCTCTGAGACTTGCCAGAAACGTGGGAGTGTTTGAAGAACATTTGGAGCAATAAAGGGACGGTTTGAATTGTCTGGTGACTGTGTTGCCTCTGTGCCATGCCCCAGGTCATCCCAGTTGTCCATCCAGGATGCAAAATGTTAGATCAGCGCAGGAATGGAAGACGCGACCAGTTCGTTACATTTGTAACTTTATTAAACAGGAAAACAAGACTAACTGCGTGCTGCCGGAGATCTCCCTATATTCGCTCCGGCAGTCGCACTGCCCCTGACAGTGATTCAAACTTTCCCGCCCGATGGCTGGCAGCCAATCCGGGCGGATGTCCTTATAAGGACATAACACTCCTCCCCTCTTAGTCCGGAAACAGTCACTGTTCATTAATCAAAGTCATGTATTCACGCAGGTACGGAGGACCCTCGGCACCCTAGCTGACCTGCGCAGTCTCACTTCTTCCTCGTCCCCGACCTGGACGGACGGGGCTCCTGTGTCTCCTGGTTCCCTCCCCGGAACTGGGCTCGGTTCGGCTGGCGAGTGTGTGGGGTCACCCTCAGCGCCTCCGGCCGGACCGCAGACCTTGGATGGCTGGTTCTGATGGTCTTCCTCCTGGCCTGTGGATCTCTCGCCTCGTCGGGGCTGCTCGGTTCCGACCCGGGAAGAGCGTCTGAGCCTTGGTAAGTCCCCGGCTGTCACTTGCTCTTCCCCGGTCTCCCGGGCGCTACGGTTCGGCTGCAGTTCGGCACGTTGTCGTCTGGGCAGTGGTTCGGATCGGTGCCCTCGGGTCCGGTCTGCCAGCGGTGGATGGTGTTGGCTCGGGTCGTGCTGTCCAACCTCGCAGGGGTGGCGCAGGTCTCCTTGGCCGGGCTGGCGTTGGTCTACCCCGTCGGGTCGGTGGTGGTCGACCTGGTCGGGATGTCGTTGAGGGACTACCTCCCCGGGTCGGTGGAGGTCTCCCCTGCCGGGGTGGTACAGGCCTCCATGGCCGGGTTGTTGTCGGCTTTCCCTTCCCCCTAGTCCCTGGTCTACTGCAGGTTGGTGGCTGGGATCGTCTGGGCTGGGTTGTTGTTGCTGGGTTGTCTTCTGTGATGGGCGGGGGTCCCCCTCGCCGGGGTGTTGTGTGCCACCCTCACCCCTGTGCTGCGGTGTGCCCATCTTGGATGGTCCCCGGTCTACTCGCCTGGAGTGGAGGTCTCCCTGGCAGGGCTGTCGTGGGTTACCTTCGCTGGCGGGGTGCGATGCTTCCACCCTGGGCAGGTCCCAGTCTACTCGAGGGCTGGTTTGGTGGTCCCTCGCCCTGTCGGGCCGGGTGCCCACCTCGCTGGGTTGGTGTTGCCATCCCCCATGCGGCTGGCCCCGGTCTACTGCTCTGGATTGTCGGTGCGATAGCACCTGGTAGTGTGCTTGGCCGGTCTCATCGGGGTGGCCATGGTCTGCCTCGCCGGGGTGGGGTAGGCCTACCTCGCCGGGGTGTCGTCGGCCTACCTTGCAGAGGTGTTGCAGGCCTACCTCATCGGGGTGTTGCAGGCCTCCCTCTTCGGGGTGTTGTAGGCCTCCCTCGTCAGGCTGGTTTTCTTGCGCTCCCCCCACCTTTTCTGGAGCTGGTCGATGTGACATCTACAGACCTGTCCATCTTCCAACTCCATGGTGTAGGATTTCGGGCCGGTTGTGCTGTCTATCTTCCCCTTCAGCCACTTAGGAGAGCCGCTGAAATTCAGCGCGAAAACCGAATCCCCCTTGCTGAAGGCGCGAAGTGGGCGGCTGGCCGTTGCGGTCACTTCTGGGCTGTATTGGGGGTGCAGCCGGTCCAATGGTGACCTCAACCTTCTGCCCATCAACAGCTCGGACGGGCTCTTGTGGGTGGTGGCATGCGGTGTGATGTGCTGGGTGAGGAGGAAGTTGTCTATTCTTTTCTGCCAGTCGCCCGTGCCCATCTTGGTGAGTGCCTCCTTGGTGAGTCTCACCATTCGTTCCGCTTGTCCATTCCCAGCCGGCCTGTACGGGGCGGATAGGGCATGGCGGATGCCCAGTCCTGCCAGGAATGCCTCCATGGCCAGGGATGTGAGTTGGGGGCCGTTGTCGGAGACCACCACATCCGGTAGTCCATGGGTGGGGAAAAGGCGGCGCAGGGCCCGGATCGTCGCTTCCGTTGTGGTAGATGCCATGGGTACCACCTCGAGCCACTTGGAGAAGGCATCTACGACGATGAGGAGGTGGCGCCCTTGCATCGGACCCGCGAAGTCGATATGGATCCTCGACCAGGGGTTGCTGGGGGTCTCCCACTTCGCTGTTTCGGCTTGTGGCGGCACTGGGCGTACTTCTTGGCACGGGTCACATCTGGAGACCCATTCTTCGATGTCTCTGTCCAGTGCCACCAGACGTAACTCCGTGCCAGGGCCTTCATGCGGACGATGCCTGGGTGCCCTTTATGCAAAGTCTCTAGCGTCCGCCGTTGCAGAGTGCTTGGAATCAGCATCCTGTCTCCCCATAGTAAACAGCCCTTCATGGTGGACAGCTCCTTCTGCTTCCTGGCGAATGGGCTGAACTTTTCCTCCGTCTTCTCCGATGGCCACCCCCTGAGGATCCAGGACTTCACTTGGCGGAGTGTGGAGTCCTTTTGGGTGTGGACGGCCACATCTGCGGACGAGACTGGACAGCTGGCGTCGTCATCTATGTGGAAGAGTTGGAGCATGGGGGCTGGGTCTTCTACAGGATCCTTCAATGAGCATCTGCTCAGCGCGTCGGCGTTTCCTATGGCTGTGCCTGGCTGGTGCACGAATGTTGTGGCCCTGTCCTCTGAGCCTGTCCCATCGGAGGAAGAAAGCTCCGAGCATGAGGAAGAGGAGTCAGCCAGGCCTCCCTCTCCAGGCCCCTCCCCTCTGGCATTGTCTCAGGTGCCGGCTGAGGGAGAGGAGATTAGTAGGGAGACAGCTGGTTCGTCTCAGAGTGATGAAGAAACATCATTCCTGGACGCACGCCTCCGAAGGCGTGATAAACGATTGCAGCAGCTTAGGAGGTGTGCTAGGGATTAGAACTGAGTCACTGGACCATACCCCAGAGACTATATAATAGAGGGTAGTGGTCAGGGATCCTTGTGACGAACAAAAGCAAACCTTGGATAGTCACTAAAGCCTCGTCCGGAACTGCTGGGAGAAATATTATTTCTGCTTGGACTTTTTTGTACGTTAAGTATCTTATCTTTCTGTTTGTGAAAATAAAGTCACTTGGCAGACTGTGTGTCTATCGCTGCCAAGTGGGAGATAAGACCTGGGTGCGTTCCAAAGTGTTTCCTTAACCCTCGGCTGGCTGTGTTTGTGTGTGTGGGGGGACGGGGACGATCAACGAGCCTGTAGGAGTAGCCGGCTAGGAAGATGGCCCATCTCGTCATCCGCGGGGACATGAAGGTCGGGGTGGGTTGGTCACCTGCGAGGAGCCCCAGGAGTGGCTTGTGGTCGGTGACTATGGTGAAACTCCTCCCGTAGAGATATTCGTGGAAACGTTTCACTCCTGCCACGATGGCCAAGGCTTCTTTGTCCAGCTGGCTGTAGTTGCATTCCGCGCCGGACATTGTTTTAGAGAAATATGCTATTGGGGCTTTGGATCCGTTGGGCAGTTCGTGGCTGAGGATTGCCCCCACCCCGTATGGCGACGCATCGCAGGTTAGCTTGATGGGGAGCGTCTCATTGTACTGGATGAGGACGCTTTTGGAAGTCAAAAGTCCCTTTACGGCTCGGAATGCTGCTTCCTCTTCTTGGCCCCACTTCCAGGAAGCCGCTTTCCCCAGCAGGCGGTGGAGTGGCTCAGCAACTGTGGCTTTCTGTTTGAGAAACATGGCATAGAAGTTAAGTAACCCAAGGAATGCCTGAAGCTCCGTTTTGTTTTTTGGGCTCGGAGCTCCATGGATTGCTTCCACTTTTGATTTGGTGGGGTGGATGCCAATGCTATCTATGAGATAGCCCAGGAACTCGACTTCCTGTACTCCTAGGATGCATTTATCTCTCCTGACTCTCAAGCCCTTGGCCTTGAAGCGCTGCAGGACAAGCCTGAGCCTTTTAAGGAGTTGCGCCTGTGACTCTCCGGAGATTAGTACATCGTCAAAGTATGGCACCACCCCTGGAACGCCTTGGAGAAGGCATTCCATCATAGATTGGAAGATACCGGGGGCAGCGCTGACTCCAAATTGGAGGCGGTTGCATTTGAATGCCCCCCTGTGCGTGACAATTGTTTGTGCCTCCACCGTTTTTTCGTCCACTGGCAGTTGCTGGTAAGCCTGGGCCAGGTCCAGTTTTGCAAAAATTGATCCAGTTCCCAGGGAATGCAGCAGATGTTGCACCACTGGGACTGGGTATGCGCTCTGTGCCAATGCCTTGTTGATGGTACAACGATAGTCGGCGCAGATGCACACAGACCCATCATGCTTCAGTGAGGTCACAATGGGGGTCTCCCATGAGGCATGATCGATCGGTTCCAGGACGCCCTGGGCGATCAGCTTATCCAGCTGTTCGTCTACTTTAGGCCGCAGGGGAAATGGAACCCGGCGGGGCTTTAGCCTAATCGGGGTGATTCCCTTGTCCAGATTAAATGAGATTGGCCTCCCCACAAATTTCCCAAGCTTACCATCGAAGACTTCTTTGAACTCTTCGATGAGGTTGTCGAGTTCATCCCTGTGAATTTGGTGGATGCCTCCTATGGATAGCCCCAGCGGCTTAAACCACTCCACTCCTAGCAGGTTCGGTCGGCTGTTCTACACGATTGTGATGGGAAGCTTGCCCTGGAACTCGTTGTAGGAGACTTGGATGTTGGCTCTTCCTAAGACTCCGATGGGGTTTCCGCCAAAGTCGACGAGCTTGGAGTGTAGTGGTTTCAGGTCTCGCTTGCTGATGCTGGGTTGCAGGCGCTTCAGCTGGTACCAATCCATTATGGAGTAGACTGAGCCTGAGTCTACCTCCATTGAGCAGGGTGAACCTTCCACGTGGATGGTCACGTGGAACTTGGTGGCATTGTCCGAGTTTGTGTGGGTGATGGTCGTCTGGTGGACCGCTCCGCTCCGGGGAAAATCATCGTCTCTGCGTCTGGAAGGGCCAGAGGACCGTTTGGATGATCTCTGGTAATCCTTCCGATTCTCGCGGGGACGATGGCTGGAGGGCTCTGGGGCTGGTTCCTCGGCTCTGCAGGCTTCGGCGATGTGACCCCTCCTGTTGCAGCGTCTGCAGGTCGCATCTCTCCACATGCAGGTTGCCCTGGCATGGTCCCCTCTGCAGCTGGCACAGCGCTCCCCCTTGTAGCTTCTCTGGGCGGTTTCCCGCCTTGGGGGTCTGGATACCTTGTGGACGGTGGACTCCTCCTCCGACTCTGATCCAGCTGTGGAATCCTCAGTTGATGATTGCGCTGTTGAACGAATCTTGTGGATTCCCTTGGCTCTGCTTACTGCGGCAGCCGCTTTCTCCGAGATTTCGGATGCGGTGGCTTCCTCTACCACATCCTTGAGCACGTGTTTCTTCCTGCTCAGGAATTTCTTTTGCAGGCCTCTGTCCCTCATGCCGAAAACCACGCGGTCAGCGATGGCATTGTCCACATGGTCAAACTCACAGCTGGCTGCAATCTGGTACAGGGTGGCCACGAATTCTTTGATGGTCTCACCTTCCTTCTGGTCCCTCTGATGGAAGGTGAAACGGTTCGCCACTGGTGTTCCAGTTGGGGCATAGTGGTCTTCCAGGATCTGCAGCAGGTCCATCCATGGCACTTCTTCAATGTCTCGTGGTGCTACGAGATCGATTGCCATGTCGAGGACTTCGGAGCCGCAGTTTGCCAGGAAAATGCCCTTTTTACGGTCATCATCGGCATCCCTGATGTTGTTGCCTCTCAGGCATTGCCGAAATTTGACCACGTAGGATTTCCACTTGTCCTTCCCTGGGCGGAATGGAGCAAGGGCTGGCAGAGTGACTTCAGCGGATGCCATGCCTTCGGAAATGCCTACTGTGGTTTCAGGTGCCGGAGTCTTGGTCTAGTTGGCTTTGGCGCCACGAGGTTCGTCTCTTGGTCCTAGTCCTTCGTCGCCAGTGTTAGATCAGCGCAGGAATGGAAGACGCGACCAGCTCGTTACATTTGTAACTTTATTAAACAGGAAAACAAGACTGACTGCGCGCTGCCGGAGCTCTCCTTATATTCGCTCCAGCAGTCACACCGCCCCTGACAGTGATTCAAACTTTCCCGCCCGATGGCTGGCAGCCAATCCGGGCGGATGTCCTTATAAGGACATAACACAAAATCCATAATAATAGTAAGAAACTGATGGATTGAAGTAAAAATGAAAATGCTTTCATTAATGACTGTAACAAATTATCTGTGTGCTTACATATGTATATATAATTTGTCTCCTCCATTTTTTTCTCAGGAATGGAGTACATGTTAAAAAATGGTGCTGGATTCCATCCTTATTTATGGAAGTTAATTGAATTACTTTAGATCCATCTTCTCTCAAGTCTATCGGCCTGATATGTTGATATGGGGACAACTGATGTGTATATTGTGAGAGCCTTTTCTGTTACACACACATACACACACACACACTGAAATAATTTAAAAGAGAAGACAAAAAAAGCATACAGTGCCTGCTTCAAGTATTAGGTGTAAAATATAGCAGAGTATGACTGTTATGTTTTGAAATATTGGTTCAAGCTACAAACAGTAGATAGATTCTGGTGGATGGAAGTTAAGACAAAGTTTGTGACAATACCAGAAATTTGGTAGTAAAACTAAATACTAAAATGGTGGATTGATCTGCTCAGATAGAGTTTAGACAATCATGTTTTGAATTCTTTCATTTGTATGGTTGCATGCAACAGAGTTGGATTAAATTGTTTCTTTTCATTTTACATCCATCTAAAGAACACACACATCCAACACACTGATATTGGGGAAAGTTGGGATGAGCTAATTGTGATAATATTTATCCTCTTGTTTTGGATTTTTTTCAATTGATTTTGAAAAGCTAAGCAGGGTTTGATCTAGTTGGTACTTGGAGGGGAAATCAGCAGAAAATTGATAAAATCTCCTGAAGTAAGACAATAGCAGAATTCTGCTATATTACTACCATGAAGAAGAACAACATGGCTTCAAAATCTAAGGAACTCAGCTGCACTTTTTCATGCGGCTGTTGATAAAAATAGGATCGCTAACATGATCACCAACGTCCAATGACAGATGTAGCACAAGAAGATTACTGCCAAGAGGACTGCATTAAAATGCCGAACAAAATCACTAAGAATCAAGTTTGATTCAAGTGAGACTGTCAACTCTTGAAACAATTCTAGCTGAAGCCATACTTTGGAGTATTACTTGGAACCATGACAGAGGCATTGCCACTTTGGTCCACTTTTGCAAAATGTAAACAACTCTTAGGAAATTTTCACAGGTGATATATTAAAAATATTTGAATTGAAGGGTCCTTAGTGCTCTCTGAGCTTGGTTGTTTATTTTCTTGCAGACATTTCATTATCCAAATTAGGTAACATCATCCATTCAGTATTTGAATTAAATATGTTCTTAACATAGAAATGTCACTGAAAATTCATGCAGTGTGGAATGCAGGCTTCACCACCATGCTAAAGACAGATACATTCTGTCTTTAAAACATCAAGATTGAATTCTTTAGTACCAAATGGTGACAAGCATGCAAGAGTTCTCCCTTCTACCCAACAAACAGTCTATTTATTTGGACCCATCAAAGGACCAACATTTATAAAAGCTTTGGCATTCTCCATTGTAAAAAGAAAAGACTCCATGCTGGAATTATACTTCTTGGGATAATCTTGAGATATCTTCTCTCAAGCTCTTCAGAAGCTGGATGGCTACTTCAAAAAATAGCGCTTCTAACTAAGCATAACCAAAACAGAAATAATCACATTCCACCTAAGCAATAGGTACGCAAATTACCAGCTTTCCGTGAAGTTCTGAATTTTACAATGTAATAAGTTAGGAATAAGGGTAATCACTAACCTTCCGGCAATAACTGGAAAAAAACAGCTGAAAAATTGAAAAACTGCAACAGCTGTCTGAACAGACTGGCTGGAATATCCTCAGGCGCTGATGCTAACACCTTACAAAAACAGCCTTGGCTTCGGTTTATTCCACAGCTGAATATTATGCCAGCATATGGCTTAACACCGCTCGCACCCAAATGGCCGATTTGGTGGTGGTCCAACTCCACCAGACAATGTGTATCATCTCTGGGACATTGCATACCACTCTTGTTCACTGGTTACCAGAATTTAGCAATATCATATCAACTCATATTAGAAGATAACTAGTTCTCATTTGGCTATAGTCAAGGATGTTGAACAACAAGGTCCTCCCTATTTACCAAGACAATGCAAAGCCTATCATAAAATTGAAATCCCATAGGCCAGCTTGGAAAACAGCTATTCACTTAACAACTAGCCAATTTAAACTCTAGTTTGCCTGGAGAGAGGAGTGGTCCAACGTACCTTCTTGTGGCCTGGCCATTAGTGATCCCTCTACCAAATCACCTGGGTTTGACCTGCCTTGCTTTGTCTGATAGAAATGGAACAGAATTAAGAATGATTACTGGAAGAAATGCCTCTGCCCTGTATCAGTGGGAATGGAAAGATTCCCCTTGTAATTGTGATGGTGATATGCAAATATTAAACATATTGTGTAAGATTGCCTATGACGTGTGTTCTCTGGTTCCTTAGAAGATCTGCATGAAGCAATGTTAGTAGCAACCACCTGGATAACTGAATTGGATATCTAGTTATGAGGCCACTGCCATATCCCCATAGATATTTTAGTTATAATTACATGGACTGTGTATATATGTTGACTTCTCTTCTGTCATGTTCTCAACATATGCTAAATAAATAATAATTTCTTGAGATTCTTATTTTTAGCCACCAAGGGCCATAGAAGAACTTCAATGAGGTGATATCTTCAGAGGCTGGGAAAGGGTTGGAAAATAAATAGGTGTATTTCAGCCCAATAAAAGTTTTTGCTATATGCTTAAAAGAAGTTATGATCCAATTTATCTAGCAGGTACCAGGTTGTAGAATATTGTATCACACAATACCATTTTATAAACTAAATGAGATTAATTCAGGATGGATGAAAAGGATTTTATACCTACTATTTACACCCCTCTCTTGAAAAAAAAATATAGATTACTTTAGTATGGATCTTATGTTTTCAAAAGCTTTAGACCATGTGGTTGAAGTATTATTAGGGCACCCAAATCATGATCTCAATATCAGACCTCAAAACTAAAGATTATATTATCAGATTTCAATGCAAAATTCCAAGTGCACTCGTAGTGGGATTCAAGAAAGACATTTTCCCAGTTTTAACAGAGAAGACTTCTTATAGATAATTTTTAAATATCCAGCCTCCAGATCCATATTGGTTTTAAAAGTCGTTCATAAATGAAAAATTCACTTCTCTGTCATGTAGTTTATGTGTTAGGAATTCTAGTTCAAACTCTGGGACTTGGCCTTTGTAAACAAGGTGCTGTGGTTAAATAATTTCCCAGTCTGTTGTTTTTTCATCTCAGCAAGCCTTCTGTTTAGTGCATTGCCTTTCAGCTCAGCAAGAGGGCTGTTGAAGTGGGTGAAATAAGAGATTTGTCCAGACAGCTCCTCTTCATTTTTTTGCTAAAGATGAGAAATGTTATAGGTTCATAAATTGTTTCTTACATATTGAATTGGTCTAGCTGTAGACTGCCTTTGGACAGAAGAGGGAGGAGGAGATACGATTTTTCTCAATAATTCTTTCCTTTTTGCTCCACCTCATACTGATTGCAACCCCAGACTAAGGCTTGTCTCTGTAAAGTTGAGAAACGGACAAAGATTCCCCCTAGCAAACATAAACAAAATTTTCAACTTTTAGGTAGGACATCATTGCGGATAGAATTAGAGCCATTTCCTGACATAGAAATTTTGTTTTGTTTCTTTGAAAGTCAGCTACACTGATTTAGGGTGTCCAAAGCCTGCAGCATACACAGGAAATATGAAATCTGAGATAGGATAAAGTCTGCTCGGTCACATATTTTGTAACATTCCTCGGATGAAAACAAATTTGGAAACACTTCTTGTTCTATCAAGACTCTCACTATTATATATTTCTGGAAACTGGATTTCTGCACACAATATGAAGTCAATTTGCAATATAAAGAATTTCTCTGTTGGTGCTTATCTACTATTACTATATGCAACATTTCTTGAATTGGCTACTTGATCTGTTTTTGACAAACCCATGTTGGCTTTTGGTTATTACTTTGTTTGCTTCTAGGTGTTCGCTGATTCGTTGCTTGATTATCTTTTCCAGAATCTTCCTTGGTATTGAGGTCAGGCTGATAGGTTTGTAGTTTCCTGAATCAGGTTTTTTTTTCCTTTTTTGAAGGTGAGAACTACATCAGCTGTTTTCCAGTCCTCTGGCAGTTCCCCAGTGCTCCAGGATCTTTGAAAGACATATTTTCTTCCCTATTTTAACTTGTGTTCCTAATCTGTTTTTTGTGGTGCTGTTTTTGATAGGTTGGACTGTTTTTCCCCTTTGTGTAAAGACAGATGCAAAAAATGAGTTAAGTAGTTCTGCTTTCTCCCTGTTGCTTGTCACTTCCTTGCCACTTTCTCCCAGAAATGGACCAATTGTTTCCTTGACTTTTTTCTTGTTTTTAACATGTTGGAAGAAGTTTTTTTTGTTACATTTTACTTTTGTCACAAACCTTTGTTCATTGTGAGCCTTAGCTTTCCTTACTTCATCTTTGCAGGTTCGGACTATTTGGTGATATTCAGCTTAGTTATGTGCCCCTCTTTCCACTTTTAATACTTGTCCTTTTTGTCTTTCAGTTTGTCAGAGAGTTCTTTATGCAGCCATGCTGGTTTCTTTTGAGAGCTATTATTTTTCTTCTTCATTGGTATTGTGGTAGACTGGGCTTTTATAATCGCACTTTTCAAAAAAATTCCCAAACTTCTTGAGTTGTTTTCCCCTTGAGGATTCTCATCCATGGAATCCTTCCCAAGCTCTCTCTAAGTTTATTGAAATTAGCTCTCTAAAAGTCCATGACTCTAGTTTGACTTTGTTCTACTACTTGTGCTTGCATAATGTTGAATTCCAATATTGCATGATCCCTTGCCCCCAAGGTTCCTGTAGCTTCAACGCCTTCTCTATTAGTGAGAATTAAGTCCAATATGGCTGATTCCCTTGTTCCCATCTCTACTTTTTGGGAAACAACGTTGTCTGCTAGCTTTGTTAGGAACTTGTTTATCTTCCACTTGGTGCAGTTTGTCTCCCAGTTATGGGACAGTTACCATGTCAGGGTAGTTAAAATCCCCCATTACTATTGTGATGTGCTTCCTACATATCTTAGCTGACTAGCAAAAAGTCCATCTATTTCCTCTGTTTGGTTGGGTGGCCTATAGTATAGCCCTATGGCACTGTCTTTTCCCCCCCTTTAATATTGACCCAAATGCATTCAAGATAATTTTCATCATTGTTGTGCTCTATTTTTCCTGGTGCCCACATGGCTGGGCAGCCTAATCTGCTAAAGTCAAAACTTGTTATACCTGCGAAGTAGTTGACCAGTTTATAAATCCTAATAAATGAATGAATATGTAATAAATGCCTGTTTCTCCTAATGCAGTAATTCTGAGTATTGACGTATTCTATGTGTAAAAGCCATACTTTTTCATATCTATATCATATCTAGATTGTATTTGCAATTGAGGCCGCCATGATAGTACAGTACCCTAATCTTCAAGCTTTTGCTACAATTTTAATTCCCTTCACTATCCAAAATGTCTTTATATATCACAATTTTTTCAAACTTCACCAGATTTGGGTATGTAAAGACTTACATCATTGAGAGCCATTCTGGGATTTTCAAGTATATTTTAGGTTTTATTTTTTTCCCATATAGATATTAGTGAGTTTCTTATATAGTGACTTTGAAAGTATCTATGAATTTTATTCTTCTCATACTATAGGAAGGCATGCCATCCTAGTTGTCAATCATGTCCTTTTAAGTATAACAGTCTCTTGTGCCTGAGGTTTATCCATTCTTTTAACCATGTTATCACACATGCTTGGTAATATAAAAACCAATCTGGTAGTCCAAACCCTTCATTTTCTTTAGATTCTTGTAGCATTTTCAATTTTATTCTCACTTTTTTCCCTTGCCAAATAAATTTCAGAGTCAATTTGTTCAAATTGTAAAAGAATTTCTTTTCAATTTTTATTGATACTGTTTGGAACAGAAAAAGCAGTTTTGGTAAGATAATCATTTTTATCGTGGCAATCATTCCTAACATTGATAAATGTAGGTTTTTCCATTTTTTCCAAATCTAATTTTATTTGCTTAAGTAATTTTATATAATTGTCTTCTTTTATTGTTGCACATCTTGCTGTTAAGTATATTCCCAAATATTTAACTTTCTTAACTCTGAGGGGAGCTACTGTGCGCTAATGTCCCTTAAGAGTATCTACAGATGTTTCTCTTCTCCTCTCCCACCCACCACCCACACTTTTCAGCGCCTCCTTTGCATTTGCATATTAAATTTATTTTATTTTATTTTATTTTATTAAATTTCTATACCACCCTTCTCCCGAAGGATTCAGGGCGGTGAACAGCCAAAACATAAAACACAGAAATACAAAATTTAAAATAGATTAAAACAGATTAAACAATTTCGCTAAATTTTAAAATATCCAATAATTAAACAAATTAAAATTAGTATTTAAAATTTAAATTTTAAAATTTTAAAAGAGAGATTTAGGCCAGGCCAGCTTGATGAAATAAAAACGTTTTAAGCACGCGATGGAAGGTGCGCAGATCCGGGATCCTCCGTATCTCCGGGGGGAGCTCGTTCCAGATCGTAGGTGCCCCCACAGAGAAGGCTCTCCCCCTAGGGGCCGCCAGTCGACATTGTTTGGCCGACGGCACCCGGAGGAGCCCCTCTCTATGGGAGCGTACTGGCCGGTGGGAGGCTATTGGTGGTAGCAGGTGGTCCCGTAGATAACCAGGTCCTAAGCCATGAACCGCTTTAAAGGTGGTAACCAGAACCTTGAAGCGCACTCGGAAGACCACTGGGAGCCAGTGCAGCTCGCGCAGGAGAGGTGTTACATGGGAGCTCCACGTTGCTCCCATAACCACCTGCGCGGCTGCACTCTGCGCCAGTTGGAGCCTCCAAGTGCACCTCAAGGGGAGCCCCATATAGAAAGTGTTACAATAGTCCAGACAAGAGGTGACAAGGGCATGAGTGACCGTGTGTAGGGAGTCCCGATCTAGAAAGGGACGCAACTGGTGGATCAGGCGAACCTGATGAAAAATCCTCCTGGTCACGGCCATCAAGTGCTTTTCTAGAGACAGCCATGAATCCAGGAGGACGCCCAAGTTGCGAGCCCTTTCCGTGGGGGCCAATGATTCGCCCCCAATAGTCAGCGATGGCACCAGCTGACTATATCGGACGTCGGAAACCACAGCCACTCGGTCTTGGATGGGTTGAGCCTGAGCCTGTTCCTCCCCATCCAGATCCGTATGGCCTCCAGGCACCGGGACATCACTTCAAGGGCATCGTTGGGGTGGCCCGGGGTGGAGATGTACAGCTGGGTGTCGTCAGCGTACTGATGGTACTTCACCCCGAAACCACGGATGATCTCGCCCACCGGCTTTACATAAATGTTGAACAAAAGGGGCGAGAGGACCGATCCCTGCGGCACCCCACATATGAGGGGTCTCGGGGTCGATCTCTGCCCCCCTGTCAACACAGACTGCGACCGGTCAGAGAGAAAGGAGGAGAACCACCGTAATACAGTGCCTCCCACTCCCAACTCTTCCAACCGGTGTAGCATGATACCATGGTCGATGGTATCAAAAGCCGCCGAGAGATCTAACAGGACCAAGACAGAGGAGCAACCCCTGTCCCGAACCCTCCAAAGATCATCAACCAACGCGACCAATGCCGTTTCCGTGCTGTACCCAGGCCTGAAACCCGACTGGAACGGATCTAGATACGTTTCATCCAGGTACTGGGGAAGCTGTTGTGCAACCACACTCTCAATAACCTTCGCAACGAAGCGAAGGTTGGAGACTGGACGATAATTAGCCAGTACTGCCGGGTCCAGGGAAGGCTTCTTGAGGAGAGGCCTCACCACCGCCTCCTTCAAGGCGGCAGGGAAGGCACCCTCACCCAATGAAGCATTTATAATCCCCTGGAGCCAGCCTCGCGTCACCTCCCGGGAAGCCAGTGCTAACCAGGAGGGACACAGGTCCAACATGTGGTCGCATTCAGTCTACCCAGAATCCTGTCCACGTCATCTGGGGTCACAGGATCAAACTCGTCCCAGATAACATTCTCAAGACCTGCCCCCGTCACCCTCGCTGGACCTATCCAGTCGGAGTCCAGACCTTCCCGAATCTGAGTGATTTTGTCATGCAGATATTGAACAAAGTCCTTGGCTCTTCCCTCCAAGGGGTCCTCCCGCGCTTCCTGGTGAAGCAGGGAGCGGGTCACCCTAAACAGGGCGGCCAGGCAATTATCTGATGACGCAATAAGAGCAGCACAATGAGTACATTTTGCTGCTTTTATCGCCACTAGGTAATTCTTAATATGAGATCTTACCAGTGTCCGGTCCGATTCAGAAAGACTAGCCCTCCAACTACTCTCTAGGCGTCTTTTCCGGCGCTTCATCTCCCTCAGCTCCTCAGTAAACCAAGGAGCCAGGTGAGAACAGCGCCGGGTCAGAGGCCACAAAGGCACGACTCGATCCAGAGCTCCAGCGGCCACTCTATCCCAAGCGACCACTAGGTCTCCAGACGAGGCGTGTGCAAGATCCTCAGGAATTGGCCCAAGCTCCCTTTGGAACGTATCAGGTTCCATCAGGCGCCTGGGGCGGTACCATCTTACCAGTTCCGCCTCCCTGCGGCAGGGTACCGCGGTTCGAAGGTCAAGGCGAAGGAGGGAGTGATCTGACCATGACAAGGGCTCAATTACTATGTCCCCTATCTCAAGATCACTCAACCACTGTCCAGAGACAAAAACCAGGTCCAGTGTATTTCCCCCCCTGTGCGTAGGGCCATGAATTAGCTGGGTCAGGTCCATGGCCGTCATGGAAGCCATGAACTCCCGAGCCACCTCAGATGCCTCACCCGCGGACGGCAGGTTGAAATCCCCCATGACCATAAGTCTGGGGTTATCAACCGCCACCGCGGCGATAACATTGAGTAGCTCGGGCAGGGCTGCAGCCACGTGGCAGGGAGCCAGGTATGTGATCAACAAGCCCATCTGAACCCCATGACCCCACTTCACAAGGAGGGACTCACAACCGGCTGTCTGAGGAACAGTGGTCTCCCTCGGCCTAAGGCCTTCACTAATAATAACCGCTACTCCCCCGCCCCTCCCCTGAGGCCTCGGCTGATGGAATGCGTGGAAGCTTGGTGGGCACATTTCTACCAGAGGGACCCCTCCCTCCGGGCCCAACCAGGTCTCCGTAATACCCGCCAGGTCCGCTCCCCCCTCCTGAATAAGATCACAAATGAGGGGGGCTTTATTTACTACAGATCTGGCATTGCACAACATCAGTCGAAGGCCCGGGCCCTGAGGGTCTGTGCAACCTGGGGAACGAGTGGAGCTATGGGGACCGGAGCGCCCTACCGCTTGAAGACAGCGGGTGCGTGCTCCCTTAACATGATATGGTCCCCTACTCCCGCCATATCTACCCCTCCCACTCACAGTACCAATGATGGAAACACAGTCTGGACAAGCTTGACCCCCCGTTACACCCGGATCCCCCCCATCCCCGCCGCACATCCTGGCCCGGTCCGACCCTCCCCTAAGTGGGTTATCCCCCAAACCCACAACCCTAGTCCCTGTCCAACCCCCCTCCCCCCTCCCCAAACCCCTTAAAAGTTTGGACAAAGACAGTTTTAAAAAATCCCGCAGCCCCCTCTTTGTGGCATGCCACCTTTCGGGGTTCCAAAGCCCGTCATCAAGGTAGGCCCTCGATAGAGTGGAGGGCCAAGCCTGCGAGAGGGGGGAGTCTCGCAGACCAAGAAATTCCGCCGCTGAGTACATCTTAGCCAAACGGGTAGCACGACCATATCCTAAGGGTCTATAAAAGGACCACGGGAGAAGACGAAGAAATGGGGGATCTAGAAACATATTTACAGGACCAAGTCCACTGTCCCCTCACAACAGGGGACAAAGTCCAGAACCAAGACGACCACAATTCAAAGGGGGCAATAGATCTTATCACCCTCTCACAGTGGTTAGGTCAGCTGGTCGGCCCCCTCTTGTGGTGAGATGGCAGCGATGGACCAATGAAACAGACAGCGTCCAGGGGTCAGGTCCAAAAACCGCCCTCTCACGGCGGTTGGTCCGGTGGTCAAGTCCCCTCCGCTGACAAAGTATATATATGTAAAATCATCCCGGTTCAGCCCCCAGGGGCCCTGACATCCAGGCCACCCTCTCACTGTGGTCAATTGATGTCCAGCCCCCTCAGCCGACGGGATGCAGCAATGTACCGTCCTTCCATTTCAGATGGAATAGCCCTCTCCATAGTCAGGGGGGTTTAGATGGTATGAGCATAGCCAGGTGAGTCCTACGGGCTAACAGCTGGGGTAATTGGGCCCGGTCGTTAAAGGGAACGCTGGAGGAGGGGAGAGAGAAATGGGGCAAAAAGTGGGGCAGTTGTCTCAAGCCCCCAGCCCTCACGCAATCACAGTTTGAGGCCTCCTAGGTCTGGGAAAAGATCTCACACCAGGTCCTAGCCCCAGCCCTGGTTGAAAGTCTCCCACTCTTGATGTTTCGTTTCATTACGTTGCCCCCCCCACTCCAACTCCAGTTCCAAAGGGGGGGGGAGGGTCGCCAGCATCCTCCTGTTGTTCCATTGCCACCCCCGTCTCCAACTCCGGGGGGGTGGTTTGCCAGCACCCTAGATATTTCGTTTTCTCCCCCCCGGCTCCAACTCCAGGGGGGGTTGCCAGCGCCCTTGAAGTTTCGTTTTCATTTTCTCCCCCCCCCACTCCAAGGGGGGGGTTGCCAGCGCCCTCCGCATCATCGTCGCCGGCGCCAAACAAGCCTGGCGGCGTCTCAAAGATCTTCGGGGGTGCCCGACACGTCGTAACGCTCTTCGGGCAACCCTCCTCGCCGTTCAAACATCCAGGCGGCCTCCGGCTGCGGAAAACGCCGCCGCCGCCCAGCTGAGCTCCCCGCCGCTCCCGACATTGCTCTCCCGACATTGCTCTCCCTCGCTGCTCAGTCTTGGAGAGGGAAAAAACCCTCTCCGTGCTGCCAGGGAGCTCCCCTAACCGGTCCTGGGGTCTCCATATGCTAATTATTAGCACACCTCTTTGTTGAGCATTCATGCAAATGCATAATTAATGAAAAGATGCCATAGAAAGTACAATTTGAATACTCCACAGAATCTAATATGTAATTGGTCCAAGATGGTGAGAGCAAGTATGTCAGAGAATTACTCAGCCAGGGTCCACATGAAGTCAGAGACACGTGAACTTGTAGATTTACAAAAAATAAACATATTTTATATTTGTATTTACATCAAACAAGATTGTCAAACAGGAGCATCATGGGATAAAACACAGAACACTCACAGCACAGAGAAGAAAAGGGTGGGGGCAGAAGGGAAACTCCTTCTCCACCCCCCCACAGCAACCAATCACAGTGCAGATTGCCTCATGCAGGAGCCAGCACTCACCAATCAATCAACTACAACTGTGTGTTCTGGCTCATTATACAACCCTACTGTTCCAGCCACTAAATTTAAATATCTTAACAAATGATATGCTATCATACTACAAACTTGGGTCCTTTTGTGCATGTGTCATGTTAAACATACAAAGGAGGACCTTGTGAAGTAACACTGCTTTAGTCACTTACTGAATATGCATCTGATTTGAATAGTACATAATATGGCAGAAATGATTTAGTGTGGAGTATATTGGCATGTACCAAAGCACTGATGAGATTAGTGAGCCAAGGGCAATTAAGATGATTCCAAAACTAGGAGCCATGGAACTAATCCTGATAAGAGATTCAGACGGTGCTGGGATTCAAATAATTTAACAACAGGTTCTCTGCCCTAATGACTGGCTGGGTGGACGTAGCCATGGTGGGCATGGCCAGGGAGTGTGACAGGCAGCACTCGGCCTCCTGCATCCCCCGGGAGCAAAAACAGGCTGCAGCAGGGACACGCCGTACCCCCCCGTGCCCCGTTTTGGGCCTAGGAGGCCTCTCTGAAGCCTCCTGGGAGCAAAAATGGGGCATGTGGGGCTCCTGGAAGAGGCAGGACAGGAAGGGCGGGACCAGCCAGCAATTTAACTATCGGTTTGCCCGAATTGGCCTTAACCAGCAGAATCCTACCACTGGATTCGGCACATCAGCCAGAACCAAATGACAAAAACCAAACGGAACAAGCTGGAGGCAAATCTGAATGCAAGGACAAAAGGCGCACCAAAGTGATAACATAAGGCCCACCTTACTCTCACTTTTTCAAGATAAACCAGATTAAGAAACCAATGCCATTTAGCTATTATTTTTTTTATAAAACTGATAACAAATATGTTTCTCCCTCCCTTCGTTTTGCTGTATTTCCGATGAATTAGAGAGGAGCTTTATAAGAAATTTACTCAAAATGTCTTGAGTAAATTACTTTACCTTCTTGGCCTGCATTCAGGCCCCTTTTATCTGACTATGCCTTGATAGCAACTCTTCCTCCTATTTCCTCGAAAGCCATTTCCTTGAAAGTGTATGTGTGTGTGTGTCCTTTATGAGTAAACTGTGTATGTAGCACTTGTCATATACAGGTAGTCCTCAAGTTACAGCAGTTATTATTATTTTTTATTTATTTTATTTTATTTATTTATTAGATTTATATACCGCCCTTCTCCCGAAGGACTCAGGGCGGTGACAGCCAAATAAAATATATAACAATATATAAAATTTAAAAACAATTTAAAACATATTAAATGAATTTGGCCGTTACGCATTAAAACACCCACTTTTTAAAAAACGAATTAAAATTAGCAATTAAAAGAGTTAGGCCAGCCCAGCTTGTTGGAATAAAAAAGTCTTGAGGGTGCGGTGGAAAGTGCGTACATCCGGAATCCTCCATATCTCCGGCGGGAGTTCGTTCCAAAGGGCAGGTGCCCCCACAGAGAAGGCTCTCCTCTGGGGGCCACCAGCCGACACTGTTTGACTGATGGCACTTGAGGAGCCCCTCTCTGTGGGAGCGTACTGGCCGGTGGGAGGCTATCGGTGGCAGAAGGTGGTCTCGTAAATACCCAGGTCCTAAGCCATGGAGCGCTCTAAAGGTGGTAACCAATATCTTGAAGTGTACCTGGAAGACCACCAGAAGCCAGTGCAGCTCGCGCAGGAGAGGTGTTACATGGGAGCACCGCATTGCTCCCATAACCACCCGCGCGGCTGCATTCTGGACCAGTTGAAGCCTTCGGGTGCACCTCAAGGGGAGCCCCATGTAGAAAGCATTACAGTAATCCAGGCGAGAAGTGACGATGACATGAGTGACCGTACATAAGGAGTCCCGATCCAGAAAGGGACGCAACTGGCGAATCAGGCGGACCTGATAAAAAGTCACCCTGGCCACAGCCATCAGATGTTCTTCCAGAGACATCCGTGTATCCAGGAGGACACCCAAGTTGCACGCCCTCTCCATGGGCGTCAACAACTCGCCCCCAATAGTCAGTGATGGCACCAACTGACTATATCGGGAAACCACAGCCACTTGGTCTTGGACGGGTTGAGCCTGAGTCTGTTTCTCCCCGTCCAGATCCGCACGGCCTCCAGCCACCGGGATATCACTTCAAGGGCATCATTGGGGTGGCCCGGGGTGGAAATGTACAGCTGAGTGTCATCAGTGTACCGGTGGTACCTCACCCCGAAGCCACGGATGATCTCACCCAGCGGCTTCACATAAATGTTGAACAGAAGGGGTGAGAGGACCGACCCTTGTGGCACCCCACACACAAGGTGCCTCGGGATTGACCTCTGTCCCCCCTGCCAACACAGACTGTGACCAGTCAGAGAGAAAGGAGGAGAACCACCGCAGCACGGTGCCCCCCAGCCCCAACTCTTCCAACCGACACAGCATGATACCATGGTCGATGGTATCAAAAGCCGCTGAGAGATCTAATAGGACCAGGACAGAGGAGCAACCCCTGTCCCGAGCCCTCCAGAGATCATCCACCAACGCGACCAATGCCGTTTCCGTGCTGTACCCAGGCCTGAAACCCGACTGGAACGGATCTAGATACGTCATTTCATCCAGGTACTGGGGAAGCTTTTATGCAACCACACTCTCAACAACCTTCACCACAAAGCGAAGGTTGGAGACTGGACGATAATTAGCCAGTATTGCCGGGTCCAGGGAAGGCTTCTTGAGGAGAGGTCTCACCACCGCCTCTTTCAAGGCGGTGGGAAAGTCACCCTCACTCAAGGAAGCATTAATAATCCCCTGGAGCCAGCCTCGTGTCACCTCCCAGGAAGCCAGCACCAACCAGGAGGGACACGGGTCCAATAAACATGTGGCCGCGCTAAGTCTACCCAGGATCCTGTCCACGTCTTCAGGAGTCACAGGGTCAAACTCCTCCCAGATAACATTCTCAAGACCTGCCTCCAACATCTCTCCTGAATCTACCCAGTCAGAGTCCAAGTCTTCCCGAATTTGAGCGATTTTGTCATACAGATACTGCACAAAGTCCTCGGCCCTACCCTCCAAGGGGTCCTTCCACACTCCCAGATGGAGCAGGGAGAGGATCACCCTAAACAGGGTGGCCAGGCAGTTATCTGATGATGCAATAAGAGCGGAAAAATAATTAAATTTTGCCGCTTTTATTGCCACTAGGTAGGTCTTAATATGAGACTTCACCAGTGTTCGATCGGATTTGGAAATGCTGGCCTTCTAACCACTCTCCAGGCGTCTTTTCCGGTGCTTCATCTCCCTCAGCTCATTGGTAAACCAGGGAGCCACATGAGATCGACGCTGGGTCAGAGGCTGCAAAGGCACGACATGGTTCAAAGCTCCAGCGGCCGCCCTATCCCAGGCGGCCACCAGGTCTTCAGCCGAGTCGTGAGCCAGAGCCTCACGGAATGGCCCAAGCTCTGTCTGGAATCTGTCAGGATCCATCAGGCGCCTGGGGCGGAACCACCTCATCGGTTCCGTCTCCCTACGGCGGGGTGTAGCGGTTTGAAGGTCAAAGCGAAGGAGAGAGTGATCTGACCATGACAAGGGCTTAATCACTATATCCCCTATATCAAGATCACTCAGCCACTGACCAGAGACAAAAACCAAGTCCAGTGTGTTTCCCCCCGTGTGAGTAGGGCCATGAACTAACTGGGTCAGGTCCATAGCCGTCATGGAAGTCATGAATGCCCGAGCTGTCTCAGACATCTCACCGACGGATGGCAGGTTAAAATCCCCCATGAACGTAAGCCTGGGGGTATCAACCGCCACCCCGGCTATCACATTGAGCAGTTTGGGCAGAGCCGTCACGTGGCAGGGAGCCAGGTACGTAATCAGCAAGCCCATCTGTACCCCATGACTCCACTTCACAAGGAGAGACTCACACCCGGCAATCTGAGGAACAGTGGCCTCCCTCGGCCCAAGACCTTCTTTTATAACAACCGCCACCCCCCCTGCCCCTACTCTGTGACCTCGGCTGATGAAATGCGCGGAAACCAGGTGGGCACATTTCAACAAGGGGGACCCCCCCCTCCTGACCCAACCAGGTCTCCGTGATACCCGCCAGGTCCACTCCCCCATCCTGAATAAGGTCACAAATGAGGGGGACTTTATTTACCACGGACCTGGCGTTGCATAACATCAGCCGAAGGCCCGGGCCCTGAGGATCTGTGCAACCCGGGACACGAGAAGAGCATTGGGGGCCAGAGCGCGCCACCACTCGAAGACAGCGAGTGCACACAGGATTGTACACAGGAGTGTGCACAGGAGTGCAACAGGATATGGCCCCCTGCTCCCACCATATCTGCCCCCCATTTGAAGTAACTTCAAATGGTCACTAAATGAACTGTTGTGACTCGAAGACTACCTGTATGTGACAAGCACTACATACAATGTACTAAAAGAAATGACTTGTGACCATTTCTCACACTTACAACCATTGCAGTATCCCCATATACCTGTGATCCAAATTCAGACATTTGGCAATTGACTCATATTTATGACGGTTGCAGTATCCTGAAATCATGTGATCACCTTTTGTAACTTTTTGATAAAGCAAAGTCAATGGGGAAGCCAGATTCATTTAACAACCGTATTACTAACTTAACGACTGATTCACTTAACCACTGTGGCAAGAAAGGTCGAAATGGGGAAAAACTCACTTAACTAATATTTCACTTAACAACTTATATTTTAGGCTCAATTGTGGTTGTATGTCAAGGACTATGTGTATTGTTCAATAGTCCATTTCTGGAGTGCCTATTCAATGTAAATACCTAATAGCCCATGTTCAAATTCAAATAGTTCTTGGCAATAGCAGAGAAAATAAATACAAATTGCAGGAAGAATAGAAGCTTCAAACGCTTGGAGTTGAAGAAGTTGCTACTTCTAGATAAATAATTAGCACAAGAATTCTCCCACCCTGAAGAGCTGTATTTCAGAAGTTATCCTGAAGATCAGCTAAGAAATCTGTGCAAAAAGTGGGCTGATCAAAGCACTTCTCTCACTTTTATAAAAAAGCATTTCAGTGCACCCACAATCTGATTGTCACGATGAACAGAATGTCATTTTCTGAAAATTTGGTGCCAAAATTGTGAAGTTTCATTTTTCTCTGACCCTGATTTTAACATTTTCTTACTCGGCACGGTCCATTTCATATTTGTTTTGTTTTAAAATCTGGAATATTTTGTATTTCACCTTAATAGTTCCACTCTGTCTGAAATGTTTATACAGTGTGATTTACTACAATATGGATGTGTAATTATGTGATGATTAGACAAAACATTTCTGACAAGAAAGGAAAACAGTAGTTAATAATGTTTTCCATCTGTCTGGTAGAACTTTGCTGAAAAAGCAGCACTTTGCATGGACCAGAATCCAAGGTTACACCTAGATGAGACACTGGAGATGTTGTACTACTTCCATAAATTCATTCTGATCGCTGCTCACTGGTTTTTGGAAAACATTACCATCTGTTTTGCAGATAAATATTACAATAATTAATGTCAGCATGTGTTTACTTTATAAAATCTTAGAAAAGTTCCTCCCTTTCCTTTGCAGAAATAACGATGCCTTTTAAATGACTACAATGAAACACACTGTCATTATTAGGTAAAATGAGTCTGTCAATAATGTCTTCTTTTATTGCACTACTATGAGACATTTAGAAGTTTCTGTTCTCCATTTAGGCCAGAATTTTTGGCTATCATTCTTGTAGATAGACAAAAAAATGAGCCGAAAATCTGCAGACCTAGCAACTCATGCTGTACCATCTGTGGTCCCCTGACCCCACATTTGCAAATCGTTTGCATTTGTATTTCTCTACAGAAAAGTGTCCTGAAGGTGAGGAAGGGAGAGTGTGCACCTCCTTCTGGCAGGATTACATTCTTTTTCCAAATGAAGAAAGACTCTTAGGAGACTTAAGAGAACCTTGTTCAACCTAGTATCTGTCTACAGTGCTGGCCAGAATTTGGAAGTCCAGTCTCCCAGGAGTGGCATTCACTTCCTTTCCCTACCGGTTCGCAAATGTGAATGCATGCCCCGTCCACACATGCGCCCAGCTTTCTGTTAATGCGCTTTGCTGGCACGCGCACCTTCGGTGCATGCACCCAGCCTCAAATATGTGCCTAAATAGGATGGCATAGAGCTGGGGCGGGTGGCAGGCCCACCCACGATTTCCACTACCAGTTCAGGCAAACCAGTCCGAACTGACTGAATACCACCTCTGCAATCTCCTTTGAAAAGCACCAGGTTGCAAAAGGTTCCCTAGGCTATTTGGATGATTCCCCCTTTGCTACCATTACCATTTTAATCCAACGAGGAATATTAAGGTTTGTGAATTAGGTACCAGAGTTCTCTCTTTTAAAAGAAGGAACTATAGACAACAGGCACTCAGTAATTCACAGAACAGTTCTCTTGACTTGGAAATCAACATTAAAGAGTCAACTTAATGCCACTGGTGCTTCTGAATGAGTCCCTAATTGTGCAATTGCATGGAATTGTACACAATGTGTTCTATTAATAAATTTATATTTCATAAGGAGGATGTCAACTTCTTGGAATAAGTTTACAGAACCTAAAATGGCAATGAATATGAAACAACTAATCCAGATTCCTCATACTTTTGGAGGCAAAGAGACCAAATGTGCACACACCAAGGTTGCAGTTTGATATCTAGATATGATATCTTTTATATGTCTTCTTTAATCATTCCTGGATGCTCAAAATTTAAGAGAGTGTTCCAGATAATTTAGAAGCAGGTGATAGTTTCCTCCAGTGGTGGGATTCAAATTGTTTTACTACTGGTTCTGTGGGCGTGGTTTGGTGGGGCGGCACCTTGCTGTGAGTGACATTGAGGTGGCCGTGGCCACTTAGTCACATGACCCACCAATCCACGCCCACAGAACCAGCAGAAAAGTTCAGCCAAGTCTTCTAGCATTCAGGCTGGTTGCTTCTCTCCTCATTCTTGGCCTCATACACATAGAGCAAACAGGCACACATCTCACGGCACTGGAGGAACTTGTGCATGTGCCCTCTCCTCACAGAAGGTCCTGGTACCATGAGATGTGTGCACGCTCTGTGTCTATGCCCGAGAAGGAGGAGAAGACTTGGCCAAACGTTTCTGCCTCCCTTGCAGCAAAGCTGCTCGGAAGGCAGCTGCTGCGGCCTGTCCCTTTATGGTCCCCCCTTTCCCCGCCCCCCCCCCCCCGTGTTGAAATACCTTGAAGGGACAGACTGCGTTAGCTGCCTTTCGAGCAGCTCCGCTGTGATGCCGTCCCTCTAGCCCCTCCTAAAACTACCAGCGGCTGGAGGTTTCTCACAAAAGGCACTAACTCCCACCAAGGTGCGGATGAGGGTGAGCAAGGCAGAGGGCTAGTGGGCGACATGCGGGAGGAGGCCCCAGGGAAATCCAGAGCCAGGGACTGGCACATCCTCTGACCCAAGGTGGAGGGTGAGTGGGTGACATGCGGGCAGAAGCCCCTGGGAAGGTCAGAGCCGAGGAATGGTGCATTCCCCGTCCCAGCCAGGGTGAACAGGAGGGGGCAGAGGCTCCGGGGCCTCAGGGAATGGCATGTCCCTGGGCCCCCAACCCAAGGCGAAGGATGAGGGGATGGCATGCTTACGTTTGGTAAGCAGAGCGGGCAAGGCAGCGAGATGAGGCGAGGCAATTAGCTGGGCCAAATGGCAATTGCAACACATATAGGGTGGAGCATGGGTGGGCGAGGTGGGCGGGGGAGCGGTTGGGTGGGGCTGGCAAGCAGCAAAGTGGGAACAAGGCCAGCCAGAGGTGGTATTTGCCGGTTCGGCAAACCAGTTAAAATTTCCACTACCAGCTCGAATCAGTCCGAACTGGCTGAATACCACCTCTGGTTTCCTCTTATATCAATGATCAAACACTAAAATAGTCCTTCTGAAAACCAAAGCAAAACCTATCTGAATGTTTCTTTTTTAACAGTTTCTTAATGCAACAAATAATAAGCAAAATTTTGCTTAAGTTCCGGGGGGGAGGGGGGACTTGGCAGTAGCATGATTGACAAAAATTCCCTCTGTTGTGTACACATAACAAGATAGTTATCTTTCCTCTTTTAAAAAAAATATTCTTAATGGAAAAGTGTGACTTCTAAGAATAGCAATTTGACCACCCAAAATTGTCATGATTTGAGAACTGTTCCTGGACATGTCTAGTCTAGTTTTAAATTGGGGGGGAGGGGAGATTATAAATTTGCAAGATTCCAAACCATTCCCAGAAATGGTGTCCTGATCTACTAATCTTTAAAAGCGGCTGTATCCCATAGATATAAAGAAGCACTAACAAATCATGCAACTATTAGGACTGAGACAGAAGAGTAAGCGGATTACCATTTTGTGTAAGGGCAAGGAAAGGAGAAATTAATTATTTTTTTAAGTTCCTCTTTTATTATTTTTTCCAAGAAGGTGTGTGTGTTTGTGTGCATGTCTATGCATTTCTTTTGCCCCATTTTCATATTTATAATTAAGGTTTTCCACTGAATACATGAGGCAAATTTATAAATGAATATTTTCGCATCTGGAACATCCTGTTCCAGCTGCAAACATTCGTGTCTTGACAGTCTTGAAACAACATCTTATACTTAGTTCTTAATAGCCTCTTTGTCCCGTGCAAAAATAAATGTCATCTTTGATTTTCTTTTCTTTCTTTGCTCTTGAACTTTTATGCACCTGTTGAGGAAGTGAGATAAATTTTGCATCTAAATAAGTTATTCTTACATCCCAAACCCTGTGAGTAAATTGCTAATTTAGTCAAACCTTTCATACCAGACATATAAATATTTGAGGTCTTAATATGCCTTATTAGCATCTCAACTCTTTCCAACCAAGTTTTTTTTTTAATTTGTAAGAGTAACACAGTCTTTTGCTGAATCAAGTCTAGAATTAGGGCTCTTGAGAGAGAGTTAAATCTATTAATGTTACAACTCGGTACAAAAAAAGCAGCCAAAATCTATTAATGCTACAAGTTGATGCAAAAACAGCAGCCAATATATTTTTCCTGGACAGTTTCCACTATGGATTCAGCAGACAAAGGCTATAAGTAGCCATCTGATTTTCCATTAAGGTAATTGCTGATGTGATTGTTTGCAGGGAAAGGATGCGTCGTACATGTTTCCATTGGAAAAATGATAGCTTTGGAGAGATTAGGCAAAGAACTTCACAGCAAACTCTTCTTGCAGTCAGTACAAAGTTTTACTGTCAGTCTGATAAAACACAGGAGCAATATAAATATGTCTAATGATTCTTCACCGCCCCCTACTGGTTTCTATCAAAAAAGACATTCAGACAGATTGAAACATTTTTCAAATTAAGAATTCTCGGAGCTAAAATAGACCCATTTCAGACTCTTGAAATGGTCCTCATTACAGGAATGATATCCACAGGATATAGTTAAAAGAATATCAGTTGGGTGACTGCAACAGTTCAGTCAAAACTCATTTTTAACCTGCTTTGATTGCACCATTGTGGCTAACCTGGTCTTTTTTTGACCACATCTGTCGACTTCCCTACATTGCGTTAGATGTGCTTCCATATGCCTTGCAAATCCAGAAAAGTCATCCATGGATATTATGATATCCATAGAATCCTATAATTGTTTATAATCATACCCAAAGTTGCTCACTGGGTTATTTTTCTCCTTAATTTAATAATTTTCTGACATAATCAAGGTGCCACATCCGGGAAAACCTGAATCTGAAAGCTTCCAGATTTTCCCCACCCAACAGAAAGTCCATGTCCCTGCCCAACACCCACAAGTCCATCACATGGTCCAATCACAGAACCGTTCCAACTGGAGATGCTTCCCAGTTCCAGCCCTCCAGGTGCAGGGCAAGATGTCCTTGACTCTCTGAGAAAAGAATGTTATTTTGACTATATATCACCCATGCTCCATACAATTCCCCCTCCCAATTTCCCACAGTAGGAAATGTGGCAAGCCTGAAGGCCCAATGCAAAAGATGGCTTCCAGGCCTGACACAAGATGTTTAAATTGTATAAGGCTTTGTCCACTGGTTACCTTGGAAACAAGGTCTGGTGATCTGGAAATTTTGGGAGGTGTGTGGGAATACCACCCCACTCCTTTGGGACATACCTGGCCACTACTGTGGCCATTTCAATCCCAGGATTTGACTTCTCAATTTTATGTATTAGCAGGTTTTCATGTTCAACAGATGTCTAGTCCCACAGTTGGTCTATGAGTTGTTTTGGTGGAAATGAGGGACAGCTATGTCATCAATACAATCTTCCATTGATTCTCCATGTTCTTTCAGAGAGAAGACAAGATTTACTCAAGTTACTATAATGTTCTAAAAAAACAGGGAAGGGCCTTTTTATAGCTTTTAGATGGCAACAATAAAGGTGGATTACTTGAAAAACCTATAATTCTTCTGAGAAGAGCTAATACTGTACCTTTTATTTTACAATACCATATAACAGTGATGGCTAACCTTTTTGTCGTTGCGTACCAAAAGCACGTGCATGTGCCAGCACCCATAATGCAATGCAAGCACGAAGCCCCCCCGCACACCCTGCCCCCCGTGCATGTGCATTACCTCCTGCACTCCCCCCTGTGCATGCGCACACAACCCCCCTGTGTCCCTTTTTGGGCCTAGCATGCCTCCCTGCAGCCTCCTGGGACCAAAAAAAGGGGCCGTGGGGGGCGCGCTGCACCCCTCATGTTCCCTCTGCCCCCGCGCATGTGCACACGACTCCCCACTCCACCCCGAGCAGGCCCATGTCTCCCGCATGCGCCCTGCCCCTAACACGCGGCAGAGACCTGAAAATCAGCCGTTCGATGGGAGGCCGCACGCATGCATGGTGGAGCTGAGCTGGGGCGACGGCTCACATACCCGCAGAGAGGACTCTGCATGCCACCTGTGGCATGCGTGCCATAGGTTCACCATCACGGCCATATGACATTGAAACAGCTAGATTGATATTCAACGTAATATCTGCCTGCCCAATATATAAGAAATGGTGTCGCCCTGCAGTATAGTTTTAGAATTCCTTACACAATTCCTTTACACAATTCCTTACACAATATAGTTTTAGAGTTTCTTACACAAGAAGAGCACGAAGTAATCATTGTAGGATGTACTTAAGAAATTGCCTACATAGAACTTTTCTAAATGCTGTGATGGAAAATAAATTAGGGTCCCAGCGTGAGCTCCCATTTTTGCCCCAACTCTTCACCAGGGGTGAAATGTGAAATTTGTTACTATCGGTTCTGTGGGTGTGGCTTGGTGGTGGTGGTGGTGGGGTAATGTGACTGGGTGGGCATGGCCAACTTTTTTTCTTCTAACTTTTAAAGCATTTTTTCTGCAAATGCGGAATGCAGCCACGCGGGTGGTTATGGGCGCACCTCGTTATGCCCATGTAACACCTCTCCTGCGCGAGCTACACTGGCTCCCAGTGGTCTTCCAAGTGCAATTCAAGGTGTGGTCACCACCTTTAAAGAGCTCCATGGCATAGGACCAGGATATCTATGAGACCGCCTTCTGCCACCAACAGCCTCCCACCGTCCAGTTCGCTCCCACAGAGAGGGACTCCTCAGGGTGCCGTCGGCCAAGTTATTTCAGCTGGCGACACCCAGGAGGAGAGCCTTCTTTGTGGGAGCTCCTGCCCTCTGGAATGAATTGCCCCCGGATATTCGTAACATCTCTGACCTCCGGGTTTTTCGCTGTGCCCTACTGACCCTACTGTTCCGACCAGGTGGGGCTGTCAAATTGAATTATTTTAAATTGGGTTTTATTTTGGGTTTTAAAATTTGGCCAAAATTATTTAACGATTTTAATTAATTTTAACTAGGATATTGAAAATTTTATTTTAATTCTGGCTGTACACCGCCCTGAGTCCTTCGGGAGAATGGGCGGTATATAAATAAAATTATTATTATTATTATTAAATGCAAAAAAATGCTTTGAAAAGTCTCTGCCAATCAAGCAACACAGCTGGGATCGTCAGAGCCTTTTCAAAGCATTTTTTTAACCACTCTTCCGCTGAAGAGGTTGTAGAAAAAAATGCTTTAGAAGTCTCTCTGACGATCCCAGCTGAGTTGTATGATTGTCAGATAATTTTTTAAAAGCCTATCTGACCATCAGGCAACTCAGCTGGGATCATTAGAGAGACTTTTAAAGCATTTTTTTCTGCAACCTCTCCCGGGGAAGAGGTGGTTTAAAAAATGCTTTGAAAAGCCTCTGACGATCCCAGCTGAGCCACATGATCATCAGAGGCTTTTTTTTTACTTTTAAAAGCATTTTTTCGGCGGAAGAAGTGTAGAAAAAATGCTTTTAAAAGGTAAAAAAAAAAGCCTCTGATGATCGTGCAGTTCAGCTGGGCATGGGGGTGGGGGCAGGGATTTTTGCTACCGGTTCTCCAAACCACCTGCCACCATCGCTACCGGATCGGGCAATCCGGATCGGGCGAACCAGGAGCATTTCACCCCTGCTCTTCACCCACCTAGAAGTTCGAAAGCATGCAAATGTGAGTAGATAAATAGGTACTTCTGCAGTGGGAAAGTAACAATGCTACAGATATACCTCAGCATATAGTTATGCTGGCTATGGAAGCGTCTTAGGGCAACGCTGATTCCCTCAGCTAGGAAATGGAAATGAGCACCCACCCCCTAGAGTCAGATTGAGCAAGGGAAACCCTTACCTTTTTTTTTAATTACACCTACAGATAATACTGACTATTGTTTACTTGTGCATCTTCAACTAGGATTTAGACACTATTGTAACATGTGTATGAGAGGGAGGAATAAGGAGGGTCCAACAATAACTGTGGGAAGTGGGGGGAAAGGGATTCCAACTAAGTAAATTTATAGTTTAAAGATAAAAACATTTACCTTTTGAACTAAGTTCAGACATTATGCTAAAATGTAGTTTGATTAATGAGCTGTTAAAAAGAACACAATAGCTGTATTCACAAAGCCGAGAAGGCCAAAAATATGGTTTGCAAACTTTACACAACAGTCCTGAACAAAAAAAAAATAATAATCACAATACATGACCTGTGTGAAGCACAAAATATTGTATAACATCATATTGCATGTGGTGTGACTTGCCTAATTCCTCCCCCAAAATTGTTCTAAACTGGATACGCAGGACTGTTTTTTAAGATAACCACATTCCCCTGGCATTCAAAGCACAAGGATTTCTTTACAATGTCAGATCTCCTGTCCCACCTGTCTCTCAACATTGTCTTCTTCTCACTCCCAACCCCTGGGAGGGCTGGGAGTGACATTATGCTTAACAGAGAATGTTTAGCCTTTGAACATTTGTGTATGCTACTTCTATCAAGTCCTGATTGAAGGGCCCACAACCATTTATATTGAAGATGTTCCTGCTTGTATCAATGGAAGCTTTCTTTCACGCAATAAGAGCAGCCCTTGAAATTTGCTGATCAGAATTGCAGTGGAAAGCAAAGAGTTAAAGCCTCCATTCTCATCTCTGCTATCTCCCAACTTCAGAATCCTGAACTGGATTGGATCCGATGTGGAGAGTCTCTTAATTGGCTTGGCCTTCAACAATAATTCATTCAAAGGAAGAGTCATATAATTTTGAGGTAGTTTATCTTTCTCCTTTCATGTACCTCTTCCAAGAGGGTTAACCATTGTCATATATAATTACCATATCAGAATCTGGCCATAATTTCGAACATGATTGACTTATTTTTCATGCACATTCTGGATATTTTCCTTAGCTAATCTTCTCTGATTTGAATTCCTACCCTGAAATTTAAACAAGTGTGGTAGCTACTGCCAAATACATACTCGCACATGCAATTTCCATTAACTCCAATCAGAGTTCCAGGAAGAAAATGCATTTTTTCTAATGTGATGAAATATTTCCATAACTTTTATAGCTGAGATAAAATATTTGAATGATGCTATCAAGAAACGATGTACACTGTAAAATGTTACAACAAGCAAACTTTACTAAGTGAGATTTCAGAGGAAAGAATTTATCTACATATATATATTTAAACTAAAAGCATAGTTTCCAAACACAGAGATCATCTTAGGTATTTTATTATTTAATTTTTATTTTTGTACTCCAAATTTTAGCAAATTTAACTGTACTTTTAAATGGCCACTTAAAGACTGTGCTAATTAAAACTTAAAACTTGACAACCAAATGTAATATGGTATTAAGTATCTATAGTGCTATCCATCATTTTTCTTTCTCTTTTTGAAAAATAAAAAGTTATACTACAAAAAATGGAAAAAATAATCTAATATCAAAAATCAAAGCAAGTAGACAACATGTGTATATTTATACAGATAGTCTTTAACTTAAAACCATTCATTTAATGTCAGTTTTAAAATATTGTTTTTTAAAAAAAAATGATCCTGATAATTATTATTTTAAAAAAATAATCAGAAGCATCCATAGTGGAAATGCTGAGGTATATTCACCAACAATAAAAGTGCCACAGCTGCCATTTGTAGATCAGGAGTTCTGGGGATTTTTATTTTTTTTAATTAATGCTTAACTACATAGCACAGATTAAAGTTTGGAAACAATAAATAGATGCAGTCAAATCTTAAATATGCTTAAAGAAATAAGTCAGATGAGATGGATATTTTGTGGGGGGAAATTACAATACATATACAATTAATTTCTTTTTTAAAAAAAATAATGAACTTGTTTAACATTGCAGTCTTAAATCTGTTGTTTTTGCCAGTAACATTGGCTAAGCTTTCTCTAGTTTACAGCAATATTTCCTACAACAAAGTGTATGAGCAGCAATCCCTGATACAGTCACACCAGGAAACTATCACTCGCTTGTTTTTGTATGTATCTGTTATAATTTAAAAAACATATTTCAGCCATTCACAGGTGTTTATATTTATTAGAATGGGCTATACAGCCCAATCCCTCTTAATTTCTCAGAGAGAGAGGCAGAGAGATGGATGTTACTCTATGTTGTGCCCCATGTATGATGCTTTCCATGACTTCCAAGTTCCATTCCTTGACCCTTGAAGGAAATGGGGAAAGATTTCTTTATCTTTATATAGTGTATATTATTCTGTGCAGTATTTTTAGCTACATAGATCACCAGAAGGATGAAACCGGTCATGTTCTGCCTCCTGGTGGTCTGTATAAGTAAATTCACAGAATTGGAGGACTAATAATGTGACAACAGCTCAAAATATAGGTATTGCTCCACAAAATATCTTCTGTGCTCATCCTCTGTGCGTTTGCATGGAACTATAAAGGATTCCAGACCAACAAGAACACTCAACTAGAATTTGCTGAGTTGGAATAATGTTTGAATCTATACAGAAAAGTATTAGCACACAATCTGGGAGATAGTTAAAAAAATTTCTCTTTTCACTGAAATTGGAGGTGCTTAACTGCAAATAAATAAAAATAGTTTATTTGTTGCCCAGCTTTTGAATGATACACAACTGCAGTGGTGAAGAAAAAGAGACGTGAATTGTGTACAGTATTCCCAAACAATGTATGTAGTGTTTCTCTGCTCTTTTTCTCTAGCAATGTTTTTCAACCATGGCAATTTTAAGATATGTGCACTTCAGTTCCCAGAATTCCTCATGCTGACTCCAAAAATTCAAATCTCTGAAAGTTGCCAAAACACTATCCAAACGGATGAGGCCAAAACACGTTCCATTCCACCTTAAAGTCCAAGAACAAATAATTTAATTAGCATACAATACGATTTCTAAGCATGGGAGGGGGATTTTTAATACAAACAACAATTTAAGATGTTTGAAAATAAAAGGCATTTGAAATATGGACCTAGAGATACTGATTTTAAAGCATTTTACCCACATTTATTTATTTTGTTAAGTTTATATCACCTACAGATATTTATATAGTCTGTTTTCAAACCAGGATAAATTAATATTATTCAAGTGGGTTTTAGGACAGAGACATTGATATAGCAAGCTTGTTTGTTTTGTTTTGATATAGCAAGCTTGTTTTGTACTTTTTAAAAATTTGTATTATTTCTGTTTTAACATTTTGTGGACTGAGGGGCCCTTTGTGCTCTCTGATACTTTCTTGCAGACATTTAATTACCCAAACTAGGTAACATCATCAGTGCTAGTTGGGAGTGGGGTTAGCTTTCAATTTATATCTATCAGCAGTGGTAAGCGTGGTCTTAGAGGCTCTTTGGTTGGGCTGTTAATTGTTAGCTTGTTTGACAGTTCCTTGATTGGGGTATTATTTACTTCTTGATCATTGGTCCTATGTTAATCTTGGTGTTAATCAGTGGTGGGTTCCTTCCGGTTCGGTCCAGTTCTCCCGAGCCGGTAGCACTGACGAAATGATGTCACCAAACCGGTTCTGCCCCCCCGCCCCCCACCCCACCCATCCACCCTCCGCGTTATTCTTACCTTTTATTTGGCCCCATCCCCAATCTATTGCTGCCTCCTGAGTCCCAGCTGATGGCTAGAGGGAAAAAAAACTGTTTAAACTCTTGCCGCGGGCTTCAAAGGGCCGCTCTACAGCTGATCAGTGTTAAAAGAAAACAATGAGTAGACCAGTCCCTGCAAAAATACATGAGTAGATCAGTGCCTGCAAAAATAAATGGGTAGACCGGTGCCTGCAAAAAATAAAAGGGTAGATCAGTACAGCTCTGCAAGCAGTTAAAAGCCTGGTAGACCAGTACCTCTACTAAATCCTAAATAATTGTCACATGACCATCAAGCCACGCCCACAAAATAAGCCACGCCCACAGAACCGGTAGTTAAAAAATTTAGAACCCACCCCTGGTGTTAATCTATGCTCATCTGGGCATTGATTGCTGGCGGGGAGGTGTTTAAACAATAAACAAGTAAACAATATCTTAATCAAGAAACTGCCAAACAAGCTAATAGTAAATAGCCCAACCACAGAACTTTCAAGACCTCCCCCACCAACACTGACAGGGAAAGAATATAAATTGTTAGCAAACCCCACTCCTTATTAGCACTGATAATGTTACCTAGTTTGGGTAATGAAATATCTGCAAGAAAACAACCAGGCTCAGAGAGTACCAAGGACCGCTCATTTCAACCTTGAGCTACAAACATTCTTCTTTAACAGTACTTTGTGGATTTTGTTGTATCCCACTAGTGCCGTGATGGCAAACCTATGGCACAGGTGCCACAGGTGGCACGCGGAGCCATATCTGTGGGCACGTGAGCATTGCCCTAGCTCAGCTCCAGCACGCATATGCACACCGGCCAGCTGAGTTTTGGGCCTTCCGGGCTCACTGGAAGTCAGGAAATGGGCCGTTTCCAGCTTCCGGAGGGCCTCGGCGGGGGGGAGGAGGCTGTTTTCATCCTCCCCAGGCTCCAAGAAAGCCTCTGGAGTCTGAGGACGGCAAATAATAGGCCTACCGGGCCTATTGGGCCCACCGTTGATCTTTTTGCCATCATGTGCCAAAAATGGGAGTAGCGCAGGGGGTCCCACGTGCATGCACAGGGGTGTGGGGTATCATTGAATTATGGATATGGGCACACGCGCACGCAACCCCCCCCTACGCTCCCCACGCTTTTGGCACGCAATGGCAAAAAGGTTAGCCATCACTGCACTAGTGTATTTTAGGATTGTGGCAAGCTACAAATATTGTAAAATAAATAAAATTTTACTTTAGGAGCTAAAACTGGCATGTAAGGGAAGGCACTTTCTTGTCCAATTTTTATCTATAGCAACCACCATAAGAAATTTGGGCTAGGAGAGAATGAATGGTTCAAAGCCATTCAGGTTGAGGGGTTTGAACCTGCAACTCCACAGTCCCAGCTTTACATTTTAAATACTATACCACACTTTCGTCAGTGAAAAAACAGTTTTCAGAGTGGCTTAAAAATTACTCTGACACTAATTCTTTAAATAATCCTTTTTAATGTGATCCAATCTGAGGTAAAAAATGGTTCAGAGATAATTTGCTGGGTAAAAGCAAGAAAAGAGCCCAAGATATTTGGTTATTCAGCAGAGTTAGCAAACTCTCTCTGCTTTTCTTTTCTCCTATTTAACATGCTGGAATAAGTGTTGTAATGAGCCTTTTTTCAATAATTTTTTAAGGAATGGTGCACATCATTATGGGATGTGCATGGTGCATGCTACATTTCCTTATCTGTTAGAGAGAGAAAAATCAAATAACATGAACATCCAGTAATGATCAAGCAATCATAGACAATGTGATGCTCACAAATACAAGCTTTGAGACTGTAAGCATGCAATGAAATGACAAGTTTACAGACTCCAAAAAGAGGAGCTTAATCCCTTATTACTCTGCTTATCATTAATTGAGGTGTCCAAAAATTCGAATGCACATTACAGACCCCAGTAAATTTGATTTAGTGAGATAGATATCCCAGGGTTGGAATATGGCACTGGTTTTTGCATTGCCTTTCTAAGATTAACATGATCTGAGAGACATCCTTAAGAACGCATCTTACAGATATTAAAGAATGGTTGATTATTCTCTCGTTATTTAGAGGCTCCTGAAAGACAGCCTTAGGACACATTTATTGCTCAGCTCTACAAATACCATTTCATTCTTTTGCGGGAATCTTTGAGAAATTTGCACTTGAAGAGCTAGTGAAAGAATAACTCTTTAGTTATCTCATTATAATTTGGAATGTCTTTCATTAAGTTACCAGGCCCAAGACCTCTGGCTGTATTGCCCTTATACCCATCTCTATTACGGATCATATTATATTACATATCTGTTGCTGGTGGGTCAAAAAAAGTCAACATATAGCCATAACCTTAAGATGGAATCCGTATCTTTTTTTGTGACCATTGTGCAGGCAAAGCACGTCAAGGGAAGGTTGAGAATTCAATCCTAGGCAGCAACAAATGTTTCTTTCTTAGGAAAAAATATCTGTTGCAAGGAAAAAATATCTGCTGTAAACTCCGTGTGATGTGAGGAAGGGCATCCAGACAGTAAATGCTCAGCTCCATACAGTCGCTCTGACTCTCCCCCGAATTAAAGAATTTTAGGGTAGTAAAAAGATTGTTTAAAAAGGGAGTGGCTTTGACTGAATACTCACAGCCACTAATCTGATATTTGGAACCGCCATTCCCACTGCTACGAAAATCATCATTTCATTTCTTTTGATTACACTTTCCTAAGTGTTACTCTCTTTAGATATCTTGGACTATAATTTTTACACCAAGAGTAATTATTATTATTATTATTATTATTATTATTATTATTATTATTATTTTATTTCTATACCACCCTTCTCCCCAAGGACTCAGGACGGTGTACAGCCTATTAAAAGCACAAAGACAGACATCAATTTAAAAATAATTTATTAATTATTTTTAATAATTAATAAATAATTAATAAATAATTAAAAATAATTAAGAACAGCTGAGAAGTTAAGGTCTGTAATGCAGCACATCCATCCAGACCAGGATTCTTTTAACTTCAGAGAGGGATTTAGCAGATACATTTACATAACAATAATAATCAGATTTGGCCAAATTCTAGATACTAAGAAACCTTAAATTTCATTTGAGGCTTGTGATAGAATTTTATATTCTGAGTTTCTCGGGTTTTCTCCAAAATGCTTTTTTTTAATTTCTAAAAATATTAATTTTAATGAATTGATTTAATATTTCTAAAACTAAACACTAGCATATTGAAATTAAATAATGGAGGCAAAGTTTGATTGTTGCCTTCTTCTACTTTTCCCCACTACAAAAGCCAATTGTGTGCACAATTATGCCTATAATTGTAAAAATTGTGCTCTGAAAAAAGAGTAACCTAGAAGATGCAATACGTCCACTGCCTTGTCATTGACTTTGCATTTGTCTCCAAGAATAAAGTTATAAGAAATATGAGCAGACAAGTTTATTGAAAATTCTATGCAAGTAACCAGCGGAATCAAGATACAGAATCAAGATGCACATTCCAGGCCATGAAATTATGTACATTCTTAGTTACAGATACAATAGTGAAAGTTATCCATTCCGCAGCAGGGAAATAAAGGTCCTTATTCCACAGCTAATCAGATAAGTTAGTAACACGGTTGTTAAGTGAATCTGGCTTTCCCATTGATTTTGCTTGTCAAAAGGCTGCAAAAGGTGATCACATGACCCCGGGACACTACACCCGACATAAATATGAATCAGTTGCCAAGCATCTGAATTTTGATCACCTGATCATGGGGCTGTTACAAAGGCCGTAAGTGTGAAAAATGGTCATGTCACTTTTTTCAGTGCTGTTGTAACTTTGAACTGTCACTAAATGAACTTGTAAGTCGAGGACTATATGTATTCTACCTATCTGTATAAGCAAACCAAGGATGAAATCCAACAGGTTCTGACAGGTTCTGGAGAACCAGTAAAGGAAATTTTGAGTAGTTCAGAGAACCGGCAAATACCACCTCTGGCTGGCCCCAGAGTGGGGTGGGAATGGAGATTTTTCAATATCCTTCCCCCAGGAATGGGTAGGGAATGGGGATTTTGCATTATCCTTCCCCTGGTGTGGGGTGGGAATGGAGATTTTGCAATATCCTTCCCCTGCCATGCCCACCAAGCCACGCCCACCAAGCCACGCCCACAGAATCAGTAGTAAAAAACTTTGGATTTCACCACTGAAGCAAACCCTGCATCTGTGCAAAAAACACGATGAGGAGGAGGAAGAAGAGGAGGATTCTGTCTATTTGTGAGACCTTACTACATTCCTATTTCATTATTATTTTTTACAATTTGTCTAGGAAATTTATCAGACATTATTACCATACCGGTATTATGAAGAAAGGAAGAAAGCAGGAAAGGAAAGAAGCAGATTGTTACACATCTTCCAACATATGGTTGGTTGCTTCTGGCTGTGATTTTTGGTTTGGTAATTTGTTGTTACTTCAATCCACAGTAAATTATTCTTTCATTATTTAATAGTGACAAAGCAGGAAGGAACTGACAGATTAATCTGTACCAGCTAAGCCTAAGCAGTGTACAGAGCTCCAACATAAATTCAAGGGAAAAAAGAAACTTATTAAGTGAGCTTTTTTATGACTTTTCCTGCCACTGTTATTAAGTGAATCACTGCAGTTAGTAACCCAGTTGTTAAGTGAATCTGACTTCCTCGTTGCCTTTGCTTGTCAGAAGGTTGCAAAGGAGGATCACATGACCCAGAAAACTGTGACCGTAATAAATGTGAGTCAGTTGTCAAGCATCCAAATGTAAATCATGTGGCCATAGGAATGCTGAAACGGTCATAAGTGTGAAAAAATGTCATAACTCACTTTTTTCAGTGCCTTTGTAACTTTGAATGGTCACTAAGTGAACTGTTGTAAGTCGAGGACTACCTGTACTAAATAACCAAACTACATGATTTAAGTACAAGTTATCCATTGAACAATATGAAAACCCAGGGAAGGAAGGATATTTTTCCCCTCCTGTTCAATGGCAGAGTTAAACCTCAATGCTTCTCTGCTAAAATCGGAGATAATTCTCTTACATGTACAATACCCACAGGCAATCACACATAAATATAGTACTTGTCTTTATTTATTTATATCTTGCTTTTAGTTCTAGCAACTCGGCGAAAGCTGCCCAAGTCAGCAGCGAGTTGCAGTCTTTGTACCGAGATGAAGGGCGTGAAAGGTGCTCAACTTCTGCACAGAAAAGCCATGAGCGTCATCAGTGCACCTGCAGGAAGCGCCAATCCTTCTTGGCCGGGACCCTACTAGACGCGAATTGCCTCTCGAAGAGCAGAAATATGGTTGCCAGAGAACCCGAAAGCAGCAAAGGCACTAGGTGGAAAAGATTGAGATCCCATGGAGATGCCCAAAGTGCGGAGCGCGCAAAACACAAGGCAGCATCTTCGCCTCTCTTCCCGGGCACGTCTCTGCGCTGCTTCTGCAGCTTCCCATCTCTTTCTAGAGACAGGACGCTCTCCTTGACTAGTGGCTCTTCTTCGCTTGTTCCCCTGTCGAGAGGCGCACCCCTCTTCCTCGTGCAAATCATGCAGCACAACTTTTCTCTTCCTTTCCTATAGCTCCATGATCCCGGCCGCTCGAAAAGTTCGCCATCCTTTCCTGTCTATTCGGGCCTCTAGCCACTCGTGCTTGTCAGCTTTGTGATCCACCCAGTAGTGAGGTTGCCATCTCGAATAGAGGCATCGCACTCTCGCTCTTGCTCGCTCTAAAGTTTTCGTGGACCAAAATAAAAAGACCCTCCCGCCGGAAGAAAGCCAGCCTTTTCTTGCCTTAAAATTCTTATAGAGTTTTAGTAAAGAAGGTTGGAATGAAAATATACTGGTGTGAGTTTTAGTGTGCAGAAAGTAAACCCTTTCATAAAAGGTTAGAGGGGAAAACCGTTGCAAGAAAGCAAAGTTGATGCCCTAAACCAGTGATGGCTAGCCTTTTTGCTGTTGCGTGCCAAAAGTGGGGGGAGTGCGGGGGGTCGCGCATGTGTGTGCCCACACCCATAATTCAATTCCCCCCACAACCTGCCCCTCCACATGCATGTGTGACCCCCCCCTTTGCGATCCCTCCACTTTTGGCATGCAACAGCAAAAAGGTTACTGGTGGGCCCGGTAGGCCTGTTTTTCACCTTCCCCAGGCTCCAGAGGCTTTCTTGGAGCCTGGGGAGGACGAAAACAGACTTCCCCACCCCCCTGGAGGTCCTCTGGAGGCTGGAAACGGCCCATTTCCTGAGTTCCAGTGGGCACGGAAGGCCCGAAAATCAGTTGGCTGGCATGCTGGAGCTGAGCAAGGGCAACACTTGTGTGCCCACAGATATGGCTCCGAGTGCCACCTGTGGCACGCGTGCCATAGGTTCGCCATCCCGGCCCTAAACAGATGCTTTTTTCATAAAAAGTGAGGTTAAAGTAAGCAGAATCACAAAAGTAAAACGTTGGGATCCAGTTTTAGGCTCTGTTTAAAGCAAGTGTGTGAGCTCATCCCTACATTATGTGGCCCTGCTCTTTGGAAAGGACCTGCATTCACCCTATCACTTCTTTCATGTCCAACCCCATTTAATATGGAGTAATGATTAAAACATTTCTCAAAAACATGATTCCCAGCCTCTAGAGCAAGAAGTGTTGAGTGTTGTCTGTCTGTCTCTGTGTCTCTCTGTGTGTGTACATGCAAGTAATAGTAATAGTGAGAAGTTTCAGGATGCAGTACTCTTTTTTCTTAGCCTAGTCTTGGAAGAGAAGACACACAGAGATAGGTCATTTTATTAAGTACTCAGTATCTTAAATGGGGGCGGGAGGGGGCTCTGAACAACTATAAAGTTTCTTTTCTTCCCCTTTTAAAATGCAGTTTGTTTGTTTATTTATTTATTAGTCATATTTCTATGCTGCCCACTATCCAAGGACACTGGGCGGCTTACACCAAAGACAGTATACTAAATAGTATATTGCCCCCTAACAATCTGGGTCCTCATTTTACCCACCTCGGAAGGATGGAAGGCTGAGTCAACCTTGAGCCGGTGTAATTTGATCCGCTGATCTGCTGAATTAGCAGTCAGCTGAAGTAGCTGAAGTACTGCACTGTAACCAATGCGCCACCTCGGCTCTAAGTATCAGTTGATACTTCCTTTCTTCACTTTCCCCTAAATGACAGTAAAACCAGGGGAGAGAAGAATTACCGACAGATCCAGACCAAAAAAGCCCCACTCAACTTCCACTTCCAGTGTTGCAGTTTCAAATCTAGAGCCCACAGATTTGGAAGTTATGGGAGGGGTTTCCCATCTTGACAGGCCTGTTGGCCTTAGCTTTCCTCCTAATTGTGTGACATTTCCATGAAATTGTAGATTTCAAAAGGAAGAGGTACCCAAGATTTTGTCTGAAAATAGAAATAAAATGCTGCCTTGATTCTCTTTGTGAAAGGAAAACCTGGCAGACTTTCATGATTCCATTATGTGTTATACCATACAAAAATAAAGTGATTTTCTGGAATCCTTGCAGGCCTGTTGCCTGATCTGGCCTGCCTTGAAGGGCAGAGGAAGCACATTTTCGACTCCTCCCAAGTCAAAGAAAGGAAGAAAGCATATCAGCATAGCTTCAGAAAGAACCCAATGAATATTCCAAGTGATTTTATTTATTTGAATGAATTCCCAATTTATTATTTTTTATTATCACAGAAACATAGAAAACCAACAGCAGAAAAGGACCTCGTGATCCATTGAGTCTGCCCTTTGAGTTTGTGGTTGTTGTTTTTGTTTTCTGTTTAATTAATTAATTAATTGTTTTAATTATTATTTTTAACTTATTTTATTTTTTAATTTTTATTGGATGAAGGACGTGCTTACTCTAAGTATGTTTAAACTAAGTTATTGATAATTCACCCACTACCTCCATTGGTTATTGGTTCCATGTTTTCACTACTTTCTCGCAATTTCAACAATCCCACTAAGTCAGAAACTCGTCACGGTAACTTTTGAGCAGAAAAGCCCCCTACATCTTAGTGAGCTTCTAAACAGATTGAACATCTTCAATGTGGGATGGAGAGGTTTTTTTTAATATTAAAGACAATTAGAGAGAAAGGGGAAGGTAAAACTTGAAAACTTTTTTCAAGAAACGCTTGGCTAGATACAATTCCATACTCATTTCCTGCTTTAAAAAATGAAATATACCTTCTGTATCTTTTTTTTCTGCTAAAACCTTTGAGATTGGGATTCCTCTCTGCACAATATGTAAGGCTCATTTTGTGTTTGAAAAAAGCCACCTTGCAAAGGTATAGTGTTTTTTCTCCACTTTTTCTGAATAAAAGTAGTTTTGACAACAGAAATATTTATACCAATATTTTTCTTTTTTAATATAGTAAATGTTTTTTAAATTTTTTCCACATTAAAAATTAAAATTGATGCATTTGATGCCACTTCTCAAAATTGATTTGATTGTATTTTAATGTTATATTATTTTGCAACAGACTGGCAAATCATTTTAATTTCACAGACCCCTGAAAAAGGGCCATGAGGGACACCCACACATCTTAGGGCACATTTTAAGAAATACTGCTTCATACTGTCCATGGAGATTTTCACTCATCCAGGTCATGGTTGTCCCAAAGGTGCTCCCCACCCTCTTCAAGAGGCAAGTGGCCTTTCTGGTTTTTCCTTGAAGAGTTTCCGCTTCTCATCCAAAAAACCTTCCTCTTGGATGAGAAGTGAAATAAATGTCTTCAAAGAAAAACCAGAAAGGCCACTTGCCTCTTGAAAGGGGGGGGGAGCACCTGTGGGACTGCTTTTTATACTGCAGCCAGGACAAAACATTATTCTTAATTGTGATTGTCCTACAATCAGTGTCACTGAAGTATGATTTTTTTTTTTTCCAGAGGAACGGAGGAGCAGAAGTTAAGATTCCCTTGCCTGGGGAATTTAAATCTACAAGGTATTTGTACAAGAACCGCCTAAACAGGGAGCGGAGAGAGAGCTTCTCTCTCTCCAAAGGGCCTCGGCTGAGGAAGCCGCCCCGCGTATTCAGGAGCGCGAGGGAAGCCACGCCGAATGGAATGCGCTCAGGTCCTGCGAATAACGGTCGCTCAAGCTAGAGTTCGATCGCGCCCGGGCCCTGTGACGAGAAGACCGAGGTGGCGATGGCGATTCGCTCCTACCGCACCGACTGCCTCCAGGAGCCCCTCTCGCGAGCGGTCCGCGCCTTAGGTGCCTCCGTGGGCACCCACCCGTGGCCTTACCTCCTGGTGCCTTTGGTGGTTTCGGCCGCCCTCTCAATCGGCTTCATCTTCTTACCCAGCCGCCAACCGAACGACCTGGAGGAGCAATTCACGCCCATCGAAGGCCCCGCCAAAATCGAGCGAAGTTTCGTGCAGAAGTACTTCCACACCGACGACGCCCATCACTTCTCCCCGGAAAGACTGAGCACCGAGGGCGCTTATGCCACTTTAATCGCCGTGGCCAACCGACACGACTCGGTGCTGACGAAGGCGGCTTTCGCCGAGCTCATGACGATAGACCGGGCAGTGTGCGGCATCCAGGCGGCGGGGCTCTCCTTCGACCGACTTTGCGCGCGTAACAACGGCTACTGTCTCAGTCCCAACCCGCTCCTGAGCCTCGTCCACGACAACCCGGCCCACATCGAGGTGTTGCTGCCAAATTTAACCTTCCCGCTTTTCCGCGACCGGGTGTTCCTGGGCTTCTTCCTTGGGGGCGTCACGCTGGGCCGTGGCGATGAGCCTGCGCGCCCACTTCTGGAGGCCCAAGCGGTGCGCCTCATCTACTTCCTTCAGGAGGATAACACCACGAAACGGGAGGCCAGCACCGTCTGGCTGGAGGCCTTTCTGGAGCGTATCCCCTTAATGCTGGGCGTCCTGAACCTTACCGTCCTCGAGGTAGGCTTCAATTAGGAAATGTCATTTTTAAAATTTACCCTTTCATATATTTCAAACGAAACCTGCTTTTTTTTTTTTTAGTATAGGGCAGGTTATGGAAAACACTAACAGTTTCTAAGCAATATTCTTTTAAAGCTCCCTTGCCTACAGCATCACTTTCATACAACAGTTCTGTAAACTTCTCACCTCAGTTTCTGAGGAACTCTTGCAAAGTTTCTTGTCCTTTCCAGCCATTCACTTGACTTGCTTTCGCCTAGTCACTTTTTCTTTGTGTTCTTTTTTATAGTTCTATTCCATTTATTGTCCCTGTATAATTAAATCATCTCAGCATCCATTTCTTTAAAGCTGGAAAGCAACTTCTCATACTGATAGGAATGTTGCTTACCAAATAGTAAAGGGATGTAAAGTAATAGTAAAGAGAATGTTGTTTATCCAAATAGTAAAGAGATCTATATTGCTTCTCCTTCAAAAGAAGACAGACTTCCACTCCTGCATACCTGATAAATATATGAAACTTTATCAAAGCATTCCTGATAGAGTATACCTACTCCTGAATATATTCAACAGCAACATCCTTGTTATATTCTCAGTTTAATGTCATATATTCACTATTCCATTTAATCTTAAGCATTCTATTAATTTGAAAATTAATTTAATGCCTTATTTTCATAATTCCAGCATTCAGTGACCAAACAAAGTTCTATTTATACAAGTGTTGGAAACATAGAATATCATAGTTGGAAGGGACCTTGGAAGTCTTCTAATCTAATCCCCTGCTCAAGCAGGAGATCATATACTATTTCATAGACATGACTGTCCAGTCTCTTCTTAAAAGCCTCCAGTGATGGAGCACCCACAATTTCAGAAGGCAAGCCATTCTACTGGTTATTTGTTCTCCCTGTCAGAAAATTTCTCCTTAGTTCTAGGTTGGATCTTTCTTTGATTAGTTCCCATCAATTGTTTCTTATCTTGCATTGGAATGCTTTGGGAAATAGATTGATTCCCTTTTCTTTGTGATAGCCCTTGGAATACTGGAATACTGGAATATTGGAATACTTCTATCATGTCACCCTAGTCCTCTTTTCACTAGACTAGACAAACCCAATTTCAAGTGAGGTCTCACTAAGGATTTGTAAAGTGATACTAATACTTCACATGATCTTTATTCTATTCCTATGTTAATACATTCTAGGATCCTAGAGCTGAAGAAGCTTCTTGGATGAAGTGAAACGTCTTCAAAGAAAAACAAGAAAGTCCAGTTGCCTCTTGAAAAAGACACCTTTGGGACATCCTAGGATTGCATTGGCTTTTTTGGTTGCTGCTGCACACTGCTAGCTCATATTTAAATGACTGTCCACTACGACTCCAAGATCCCTCTTGCAGTTATTACTATTGAGCCAGGTTTCACCTAATCTGAACTTGTACTTTTGGTTTTTCTTTCCTAAATGTAAGACCTTACTTTTCTCTACCTTGAATTTCATTTTGTTGGATAGGGCGCAGTGTTCAAGTCTGTCAAGAGCCATCTGGATCTGGAGCCTATTATCTAGGATGGGGTGTTGCTATTCCTGCCAGCTTAGTGTTGCCTGCAAATTGATGTTCCCCTTCTATTCCCTCATCTAAATTATTTATGAAGATATTGAAGAGTACTAGACCTAAAACAGAACCTGCTCCACTGCTTACTTCCCTCCATGTAGATGTAATTCCAGTATGGAATACATGTTGAGTGTGATGCTGTTGGTGATGCTGTCTATTCCACATTTTTCTAGCTTATCAAGAAGGAGCTTTGGTCTGAAATCCAAGTATACTATGTCCACTGCATTTCGCTGGTCCATTAATTTAGTCACTTTGTCAAATAATGAAATAAGATGTATTTGGCAAACTCATGTGGGCTTCTGGTTATAATTTGACTTCTTCTAGGTTTTCACAGATCTGTTGCTTGATTATCTTTTCCAGGATCTTTCCAGGTATTGATGTCAGGCTGATTGGTCTGTCGTTTCATGGGTCTGGTTTTTTCCCCTTTTTGAATGTTCCATCGTTCAGTCTATATATGCTTCATTTAAACTTTCTCACATTCATATATTTCTCAATGAGCTGCTGAAGCCAACATCTGTACATCTCTTGACTGACCTAATGCTATAGAGCAGGGCAGGGGTGAAATGTAAAATTTGTTAGTACTGGTTCTGTGGGCGTGGCTTGGTGGTGGTGGAGGTAATGTGATGGTGGACGTGGCCAACTTTTTTTTTTTTTAACTTTTCAAAGCATTTTTTTCTAATTTGAAAAGCCTCTGCCAATCAGGCAACTCAGCTGGGATCGTCAGAGAGGCTTTTTAAAAAATGCCTCTCTGCCAATCAGGCAACTCAGCTGGGATCGTCAGAGACTTTTCAAAACATTTTTTTTACCACCTCTTCAGCCAAGAGGTTGCAGAAAAAAATCTTTGAAAAGCCTCTGATGATTCCAGCTAAGCCGCGCAATCATCAGAGGCTTTTTTTAACAAGATGACTATTTAACTTACATATAATAGGCAGAAGTAATAAAGAGCGAGGAAGAGACAAGAGCCGCAATCAAGACAAAAAGAAAATAGGTCAGTAACTTTAGGCTAGCCATTTTCTCATAGCCTAAACTGCCTCACTGGATTGTTGATGCAGAGAAAAATAAGACTGAGTGCTATGTATGCCATCTTGAAGTCCTAAATAAAAGAAGGATGTGTATGCATGAAAACTCATGCAGATAGACCTCAAATTATGACTGTTCTTTTAACAAAGATTTGAAGTTATAACGGACTTGGAAAATGTGACTTATGACCTATCGTCAAACTTGTATCGTCAAACTTGTATCCGTCACATCACACACACCCCACACAGTCATGTGATCGCAATTCAGGTATTTTTCAACCAACTTGAATTTACAATCGTTGCAGCATCTTGTGGCCATCCAACAAGCAAAATCAATAGAGAAAGCTGGATTCACTTAACCATTGTGGTAATTTGTTTACAAAAAAATGGTCATAAAATTATGGTCCATAAAATGGTCCAGTCATGGGATGACTCACTTAACAACTACAACACTTAGCACTATCAATTCCAGTCCAAGTTATGGCCATAAATTGAGGACTACCTGTATGCTTAAACCATATTTTCCAAATGAGCTTTTTTTCTATGCAAATAATTTACCAATCACCATCCTCATTAATTCTTAGACTTCCAAATAGCCCAGTCATTTCTTTTGTGTTTTCTTATCTTCACCAATGTCATTTAAGAGAATACAATTTCTCCCAATACATTAACTCTGAGTGTCATCCAGGATTTACTAATGTTCAATCCAAATCCTTTCATTTTCACTATTTGCTAAAGCATAACTGTAACTGTCACCTGTCTGTGCACAATAATCTGGATGACATCAATTCATACTTTCTGATTTAAAAGTTAGCTCTTTTATTCATAATTAAATTTATATCATCATTTCTATATCTACACTAATTTCTATCTACAGCAACTTCATTCATCAGCTTCATTTTGCAGGATTTAACTATCCTCATTTATCTGTTATATCCACCTCTGTCTTGGTTTCACAAACATATATTACTTTTCTTACCATTGTTTCATTGTTAATTCACAGATATATTTATTCATGGGGATATTTATTTACCTTATATTCCAAATCGCAATCTTTCATATATCATGGTCATCACCAAATATACTTATGGATATTGACTTCTACTGTCCATCATAGATTTGGTCACTTGAGCCAAAGTGACCAAATTTGGTCACAGACAATATTTTTTAGTATTATGAAGAGCGCATAGAGTAGATCACCACTATTATTCACACTTGTGCCACATGTAACCAGTTCCTGCTAATGGAATGGAAATTACTAGCCATTAATTTAATTAAAATACAATTATCATATTTTAGCCATTATATCCTTAGCTCTGCCAAATCCAGTTTTTTTTTCTCAAGTATGTTCATATTTTATGCAGGCTAGGAACTCTAATTTAGAGACTATTTTGTGATTCAGTATACATGCCACTTACTAGGAAAACATACTCAGGAAATGAGGCAATATCAGAATAACTTACAGTATACAGAATGTTTTAAATATTACAGTATTACAGGCATTTTTTGCTTTAGAATTTTATAGGTAGACCTTAATTTAATGATCATTTGTTCAACAATCATTTAAAGTTAAAATGGAGATGTAGAAGTGGTGGACTCTGACACTCCCACAATCATGTGATTGTGATCTTACTACCAGTTGCAGTGCTCTACAATCACATGATTGCCCCTTGTGACCTTCCCTTCTGGCTTCTCTAGAAAACCAATGGGGAAGAGAACTGGGAATTAGTTTGGTAAGGCTTTCCCATCACACAGCCTTCCCAGCCCTTCTGTCACTGTGCCACATTGGCCCATCAGTCACCTTTGTGCAACCTTGCCACTCCTCCCTTTCAGACTCCCCGATTCTTGCCATGCCACCCTTGGGCACCCTCTCTAACTCTTGCCATGTCTTCTATACACCTTCCACACCTTCCGGGAGACTTGCCACACCTCCCTCACATCTTCGCATATTTCCTACACACCTTCCTCAAGTCTTGTCACATCTACCTTGTGTACTTTCTTTGACCCTTGCTGTTCTTCCCACTAATCCTTCCCAGCCTCACTTCGCTCTTACACAATGTTCCCAAGTTTCGCTGCATCTCTCTTGCACCCTCATGTATTCTCTCCAGCCCTTCCTGTGCCTGTCTCAATACCCTAATACAACCTCCCCAAATTTTGTCATACCTTCCGTGCACCTTCCCTAGCCTTTTCCACATGCAGCCCTTACCTGGCAGCAAGCTACTTGAGACTTGCAACTTCCTGCCATTTTCTCCCCTTTGACTTGGTGCCCCCGTCACCTAATAGATTAACAATAGCAACCAAGATGCTTTACAGCCTCATCATTTTGAGATGAAAATTCCATTCCAGTTGTTGTTGTAAGTCAAGGACTACTTGTAAAAATTTCCATTAACTTGTCTTTGTAATATGTTAAAGCATACAAAAACTGGATAATAATGAATTATATTTTTATCTCAGCCTATTTTTAAATAGATAATTAAAATACATTTTAAGGTAAAATAATTGAAAGATTATCTTCTTCCTTCTCTCTCTCTCTCTCTCCTTCCCCCTTTAACCTGACAGGTAGCCTATTTTACCTCACTGTCAAGACAGAATGAATTTGAAAACCTTGCTAAGGGTGTGATCCCATTGGTCTCCCTCGCATATCTTTTAACGATAGTATTCTCAATTATTTCATGTACAAGGTAAATTTTCCCTCTCACCCGTTCTTATTATCTAACTTTATATATTTTTCTTATAGAATAAAAAGTTTTCATATTCCAAAAAGTATATCTACATACCAACATACACATGTGGCAAGATAGGCAGAAAATAAACGTAACAATTAAATAAATATACATATACATCAAATTATATTTCTCTAGGTAATCAGTTATATTAAAAAAAAGGAAATGTAAAAATATCAAACTATACTTGCTTTGGGAGAAAAGAACACACTTTCCATTAACATTTTTCAATAGTAGAGGTAGACCTTGACTTACAATAATAATTGAGCCTGGAATAATGGACATAAGTTGAGGCATCACATGAATTTTTTTTGACATTTTTTGCTGCAGTCACTAAGTGAACACCATGTTTGTTAAGTGAACATGTTAGTTGTTAAGCAAATGCTGCAGTTATTAAGCAAATCAGTTTTCTCCAGTGAGTGATTTTTTGCCAGAAACTGGAAATAAACATTGGAAACCAGAAAAATGTGTCGTAAATTGCAGTCACATGACTGCGGGATGTTATAAACAACCATAAGAGTGAGCTGTGCTAAGCTCCCAAAATACAAATCACGTAAATGTAGGGGAGAGAGAATGCAATATCATAATTTTAAAACAGGTCATAAGGACTTTTTGGAGGTCCCTCATAACTTTAAATGGTCATTAAGTGACCAGTTATAAGTCATGAACTACCTGTATGGCTAATAAAAAATGTCCTGCCAATACAATCTAATATGCTGCATGACTACTTAGAAATAAAGTCAGTCAGAAATAGAATTCAATATACAGGTAGTTCTAAACTTACAACCACAATTGAGCCCAAAATTTATGTTGCTAACTGAGCAATTTGTTAAATGAGTTTTGTCCTATTTTATGACTTTCTTGCCACATTTGTTAAGTGAATCACTGCAGTTGTTAAATTAGTAACACTGTTATTAAGTGAATCTGATTTCCCCATTGACTTTGCTTGTCAGAAGGTTACAAAAGGAAATCACATGACACTGCAACTGTCATAAATGTGAGTCAGTTGTCAAGCATCCAAATGTAAATCATATGACCATGGGGATGCTGCAACAGTCATAAGTGTGAAAAATTTTCATAAACCACATTTTTTAGTAGTGTCGTAACTTCGAAAGGTCACTAAGTGAACTTTGTAAATCGAGGATTACCTGTACATTACTCCCAAGGAACTAAACAGGATGCAGCATTAACAGTACGTAATTCTTTTTCCTCTAAAAACTTACAGTATTCCCAGTAATGTCTATAATTAAAAACAATAGGACTGCATCAATTGGTGCAATTACTGCATGACCTAGCTCAAGGGTGTCAAACTCGTGGCGATATGTCACGTGACGATGCCGTGATGACGCAAGTTTAAGACACCTGACCTAGTTTATCTGTTAAATAGCAGGTGGTGGTTGTTAAAAATAGGCAGAGAAATTATGCACAGGCAGATAATATATATTTCCCATCCCTAAACCTAACCTATCCCAATCTCAACAAATGGAATCAAAGCTCTTTTCTTAGATTTCTAGCTGGATTATGCAAATTTATATAAATTACTTAGCCAGAATATGATGTGATATAAATGAGTAATGAATGGCAGGCACTAAAGGAAACTGTCAGCCCCACTAGGTAGAATAAACCAAGAAATATGGTGAAGATAAAAATTACATTTATGGTGAAGGTAAAATGTATGTTTGCTAGTGGCTATAATAACAGAGAGTTGCAAATCTGATTGCAAATAAAGAATGTGTTTCCCAAAACATGTCACGCCGTTTACACTTATTTATTGGTCTTTTGGATTATTCCCTCTTTCATTTAATTTGAGTCAAAGGAAGAATTTTCAGTTCATCTTTTGGGACAAAAATATAATTTTTTTACATTTCCCCACAAGAATTTACTTTTGGAACTGTTACAGATGGGTGAAATATGTATTGTTAGTATGATTCTACATAGATACGCTTAAAAGTTGGTCCCATTGAAATTAATATTGTTTGGTCCCAAATACAAAGCAATATTTTTTAATGTAGTCAGCCGATACCTCTTCTTATCAAGAGAATAGTGGATGTACCATATAATATGAATAAGGTGGCTTTACCGCAAACCTATATGAATTCTGTGCATGGAAATAATGTCAAAAATACAGTATCTGTGAGTTCTTACATGATCTGAATTGCAAATGCTTACTATACACACGAAAGGTAAAGGTTCCCCTCGCACATATGTACCAGTTGTTCCTGACTCTAGTGGGTGGTGCTCATCTCCGTTTCAAAGCCAAAGAGCCAGCGCTGTCTGAAGATTTCTCCATAGTCATGTGGCCGGCATGTCTAAACGCTAAAGGCACATGAAAACGCTGTTACCTTCCCACCAAAGGTGGTCCCTATTTTTCTACTTGCATTTTTTACTGCTTTCGAACTGCTAGATTGGCAGAAGCTGGGACAAGTAATGGGAACTCACCCATTAAGCAGCTCTAGGGATTCAAACTGCTGAACTGCCGACCTTTCAATCGACAAGCTCAGCATCTTAGCCACTGAGCCACTGAGCCACCACATCCCTCTCTATACACTATATACTATACACACACTAGGGGCTACAAATAATTTTGTGAAATACCTTCATTACTTTAAGCAATTTGATACATTTTTAATACAAGTTTCCATTTCTAAAATTAAGTATATTTCTTATACAAGTTCTGCAAAATTACTTTATTATATAATATCTGCATGTGAGTTCTTTGTTCAGTTTTGGAAGATATTAGAAATGCAAAATGAAATTCAGAATCTATAGTGCTCAACTGTTCTCTATCCTTTTTATAGGCTAGATTGTGTCCGAACAAAACTCTGGGTTGCACTTTTTGGAGTTTTTTCAGCAGGCTTATCTGTCATCAGCAGTTTTGGATTATTGCTGCTTTATGGGGTGCCTTTTGTCATCACAGCTGCAAATTCACCATTTCTTATACTTGGTAGGTAATAAATATATATATCTTCCTTTGAGCTTTTAACAGATACATATGAGCTAGAAGTTCCATCTCTCCCAATTATAGTTCTCCTTAGTTCTGATAGGTATTCTATTTCGGTATGTCTTTCTAAGATTGGCCTAAGGTTACAGTCATATATGAAATATTTTTCCCTGACATAATATAATCCCTTTTGAGCTCAACTGTATACACTTCTGTGAACATCTCAGTGTGAGATGACTGTTACTCATGAATTCTATCACACTGGTGAGTTCTTATTTTTTATTTGCCTACCACAAAGTCTGACAAACTTGTCCTTTTCTCATCTGTACCATTAATCCAAAATTTTCTTTGTCCTTACTTTTCACTATTGAAATAGATTTTTTTTCTTCAATATCAAATTGTATTCAGATTAGTTATATATATTGATTGTCTTCTATTCAAATATTATATTCAAAAGAACTTTAGGATTTTCTAATACTATGCGTACCCAGGTGTAATTTGCAATTTTTCTAGAACTTCAGTAAAATAAAGGCAAACAGAAATAAGTGCATGATCCAGGATAAAAAATAAATTGTATTTCATTTGTATTTAATTATATCACTTAATATAGTTATATGATTACTCTGTATATATTTATTAATTCCAATAGTTACTTATGTCATCTCAAAAATTACAAGTCAGTAACAACTAAAGGGAAAAACAGATGCTTCACCTAAGTCTGATCAGTACTATGCATTAATAGAACTGCAGATTAAGTGCGCTCATCTAGTCTTTCTGATTCTTTGCAAAATATAGAACAATAATTATTTTGCCTTTATTTATGTATTGCTTTGAAAGCTAGGTATGAATAAAATTAAATACTTATTCAGTTTCTGATATTTTTCGGTTTCACACAGATGAACTGAATCTGTTTTACTATTCTCAAGTTCTGTTTCATCACATATTTATCCTGCTATTATCTTAATAACACCAAAATTGTTTGGAATCACAGTATCTGAGGAGCCTTGCTGCCTGTTTATACAGGTATTCCTCGACTTACAACATTGTAAGTCTTGAGAGTGTTATCTGGGAGGAGTTCGATCCTATGGCTTCCGAGGACATGGACAGGATTCTGGGATGGCTGAACGCGACCACATGTTTATTGGACCCATGTCCCTCCTGGTTGGTGCTGGCTTCCCGGGAGGTTACACGAGGCTGGCTCCAGAGGATTATTAACGCTTCCTTGAGCGAGGGTGTCCTATCGGCCGCCTTGAAAGAAGCGGTGGTGAGGCCCCTCCTCAAGAAGCCCTCTCTGGATCCGGCTGTTTTGGCTAACTATCGTCCAATCTCCAACCTTTGTTTTATTGCGAAGGTTGTTGAGAGTGTGGTGGCGCGGATGAACGTGGATGAAGCTGTCTATCTAGATCCGCTCCAGTCCACCTTCAGACCTGGGTACAGCACGGAAACGGCATTGGTCGCGTTGGTGGATGATCTCTGGAGGGCTCAGGTTAGGGGTTGCTCCTCTATCCTGGTCCTGTTAGATCTCTCAGCGGCTTTTGATACCATCGACCATGGTATCATGTTGCACCGGTTGGAGGGGTTGGGAGTGGGGGGCATCATTTTGCGGTGGTTCTCGTCCTACCTCTTTGGTCACAATCTGTGTTGGCAGGGGGGCAGCAGTCGACCCCGAGGCGCCTTGTTTGTGGGGTGCCGCAAGGGTCGGTCTTCTCGCCCCTTCTGTTCAACATTTATGTAAAGCCGCTGGGTGAGATAATCCATGGCTTTGGGGTGGAGTTCCAGCAGTACGCTGATGACACTCAGCTGTACATCTCCACGCCAGGTCACTCCAACGATGCCCTTGAAGTGATGTCCCGGTGCCTGGAGGCCGTGCGGGCCTGGATGGGGAGAAATGGGCTCCGACTCAACCCTTCCAAGACCAAGTGGCTGTGGCTTCCGGCATCCCGATATAGCCAGCTGGTGCCATCGCTGATTATTGGGGGCGAATCATTGGCCCCCTCAGAAAGGGCTCGCAACTTGGGCGTCCTCCTGGATACACGGCTGTCTTTAGAAGAGCATATGACAGCCATGGCCAGGGGGGCTTTTTATCAGGTCCGCCTGATACCCCAGTTGCGTCCCTTTCTGGGTTGGGACTCCCTACGCACGGTCACTCAAGCACTTGTCACCTCCCCCCTGGGTTACTGCAATGCTCTCTACATGGGGCTCCCCTTGGGGTGCACCCGGAGACTCCAACTGGTGCAGAATGTGGCCGCGCAGGGGATTATGGGAGCGACGGGGCGCTCCCATGTGACACCTCTCCTGCGCGAGCTGCACTGGCTTCCTATGGTCTTCCGGGTGCGCTTCAAGATGTTGGTGACCACCTTTAAAGCGCTCCATGGCTTAGGGCCAGGGTATCTATGAGACCGCCTTCTGCCGCCAATAGCCTCCCACCAGCCAGTTCGTTCGTACAGAGAGGGCCTCCTCAGAGTGCCGTCGGCCAGACAATGTCGGCTGGCGACCCCCAGGGGGAGACCCTTCTCTGTGGCGGCACCTGCCCTCTGGAACGACCTACCCCCAGAGATACGCACGATACCAGACCTCCGGACTTTTCGTCGGGCCCTGAAAACACATCTATTTCATCTAGCCGGGCTGGCTTGATCCCATCCTTGCGGTTTTAATTTGTAATTGGTTTTAACTGGGTTGTTTTAAATTGATGGCCAAAATTATTTAATGTCTTTTAAACTGCTTTTAAATTTTATATGTTGTGTTTTACCATGGCTGTTCACTGCCCTGAGTGGAGAAGGGCGGTATACAAATTAAATAAAATAAATAAATAAAAAATAAATAAATAAATTTAGTGACTCTACAAAGTTACAATGGTACTTTAAAAAGTGACTTATGACCGTTTTTCACACTTACAACTATTGCAGCATTCCCATAGTCACATGATCAAAATTCAGACACTTGACAACTGACTCATATTTATGACAGTTGCAGTGTCCCGGAGTCATGTGATCGCCTTTTGTGACTTTCTGATGAGATAAATCAATGGGGAATCCAGATTTATTTGACAACTGTGTTACCAACTTAACTGTGATTCACTTAACAACTGTGGCAAGAAAAGTCATAAAATGGAGCAAAATTCTATTAACAAATAAGTCCCTTAGCAACCAAAACTTTGGACTCAATTGTGTTGGTAAGTCAAGGACTATCTGTACTTTCCTGGCATTGATTTTGTCTGTACCACATGACAGGGCATACAAATGTGAGACAGGACCTTCTTGGGCAGGGGTCAGCAACCTGCAGCTCCGGAGCCACATGCAGCTCTTTGGGCCTTCTGCTGTGGCTCCCTGTCAGGTGATCCCACCACTGGCTGGCCTTGCCCTCCCCTCCCAGTCACTCCTCACCTGGCCTCAGAAGGTAAGGACGACGGCGGGGTATGGAGAAGCAACCAGGGCAGAGACAGAGAGAAATAGAGAGAGTGGGAGAGAGAGAGACATAGAGTGACACAGAGAGGGGAGAGGGAGGAGAGAGAGAGATATGTGAAAAGGGTTTTGTGGTTCCCGGTGTTTTTTAACAACTGGTTCTCTGCCCTAATGACCAGCTGGGTAGGCATGGCTAGGGGGTCATATGACTGGTAGAAGTGAGTGACATCGAGTTGGCCATGCCCACCCAAGTTTTGTGGCTCCCGGTGTTTTCTTTTCTGTGGGAAATGGGTCCAAATATCTCTGAGTGTTTAAAATTGCAGACCCTTGTTCTTGGGTATGAAATGTTTTTCTCCCTATAACTAGACAGCCACTCAGGTTGTTTTCTTTCTTGCACCAAGTGAAAAAACCAGCTGTTCAATTGATCTCAAACAGGTTGACTTATCTCAGGATTTGTTATCTTAAAAAGATATGAGTTGCTGATTATGTTCCTTGTGTAATTTGCTCTTTTTATGTCATGTGAAAACTGACTCTTCTTTTTACCATTATCCAGGAATTGGTGTTGATGATATGTTCATCCTGGTATCCTGTTGGCAGCATACAAAAGTAAAGGATAGTGTCAAAGACCGGATGGCGAACACTTATTCAGAAGCAGCTGTATCAGTTACTATCACAACTATGACAGATGTTTTAGCTTTCTATATTGGAATTGCAACTTCCTTTCCATCAATTAGATCGTTTTGTATCTATACAGGAACGGCTTTCATTTTTTGTTATATATACAATCTGACATTTCTTGGGGCTGTTCTAGCTCTAAATGGTAGAAGAGAAAAAAGTAACAGGCATTGGCTGACATTCATGAAAGTGTTTTCGGAGCCACAAGATTCCCGGGGCCCTATGTATAACCGATGTTGCACAGGAGGACTTTATGATGAAACTACTGGAACTGAGATTGAACATCCCATGAATTTTTTCTTCAGAAAGTATTATGGTCCCTTCCTTATGCACAGCTGGACTAAGGTGTTTGTGGTCATGCTATATTTCGCATACCTAGCAACTAGTTTATTGGGATGCTTTGCACTTCAGGAGGGCATAGATCTTCGAAATGTAGCAACAGATGATTCTTACATCATTCCATACTACAATCTTGAAGATCAATATCTTTCAACATATGGTCCAAGGGTTATGGTAATAGTTACTGAAAGTATAGCGTATTGGAATGCAACTGTTCGTGTAGAACTTGAGAACTGTATGAATGTTTTAGAACATTCACACTATGTGGAAAAGAAATTTTCAGAGTCATGGCTAAGAATTTATGAAAATGTTGCTAAAAGCATGTCTCTAGATTTAAACGATCATGATGTATTCATTACAAATTTACCTGCTCTATTTAGAGTAGATCCCAATTCTCAGTGGAATATTAATATCAGTGCAAAAGAAATAGTAGCTTCTCGGTTCTTTATACAGACCATAAATGTTAGAAATTCAATGGATGAGAAAAATCTTTTAAAGCAGCTAAGACGTTTTGTTAAGTTCTGTAGGATACCACTGATGGTTTATCATCCAGCTTTTATACACTTTGATCAGTACCTTGTTATAAATCAAAATACCATTCAAAATGTTCTGATTGCAACTGGGGCCATGTTAATTATTTCTTTGCTGCTGATTCCCAGTCCTGTTTGCTCTTTGTGGGTAACTTTTACTATTGGCTCTGTGATTGTAGGTGTGTCTGGTTACATGGCCTTCTGGCATGTGAATCTTGATTCCATATCTATGATCAATCTTGTTATTTGCATAGGATTTTCTGTAGACTATTCTGCTCACATATCTTATGCCTATGTTTCCAATAGTAAAATCAGTGCACGTGAAAAGGCAATAGATGCTCTTTTCCACCTGGGTTACCCAGTTGTGCAGGCATCTGCCTCCACCCTTGTAGGAATTTCTGTTCTCTCTATGGCAGCCACCTATGTCTTTAGGACTTGCTTTAAGATAATGTTTCTTGTTATTACATTTGGGACTCTTCATGGTCTCATGTTCATCCCTGTGTTTTTAACATTTATTAGTTATTGTACTTGATTTTCAAATAGATAACAAACAAAACAATGGCCAATGCTATGGAAATTACTCATGTAATAAGAAACTTGCTTTGAATGAAAATATGGGACTGCTAACTACTTAATAGAAAAAAAAGTAAGCTAAAATTTCCCCCATTTCAGGAAGATCAAATTGCTCATAATGTTCTAATGAATTGTTGTACGTTAATCAGAAGAAATGGATAGATGAAGCCTGTTTTATAATAAGCTATTCAAGATTTATTAGAACAATTCTTATGGTGTATTTATTTAGGCATTCATGATTAATGTAAAGTGGGATCAGGATTGTTCGGATGCTGATAAAATGAAACCATTCTATTTAATGCCACATGGTGATGATTGCCACAAAGTACATGTGGAAGAATGCAATTAAGTACCGAAAGAAGCGTGGAATCGCTGGCAGTATCATGATCATAAGGCATGGCAAATCAGATTTGTAAAGAATCTGGACTCATTTGATATTGAGGTAAGGCTTCTAAATAGAGGGAGTTTATATTGTACTTTTTCTCAGTTCATATTACATGCCCATCAGTAATGGGAAGAGGATTAGCAGGCCATATTCTAGCAACAAAGCAAGCCTAACTTTAACGCAAATATTACTAACAGCTGCAAACTACCCATATGCTGTATTATAGTTTCCAGATAATCAAAACGTCTGGATCATCTAAAGTGAATCAATCCATTCTTTTAAATTTCTCTCTGCAGCTTATCTTGGCTAAAAGAAGCATTGTACCATATTTAGGTAATGTAACTCCAAATGAATCACAAATGGATAATTTATGGCTACAGAAATTGCAAATTGGGACTTTCAGGTGCATTTATATGTAATTCTATTGTATCCAGACTTGTTATATTATCCCAATACATTCTCTGGACAAGATAGCTGTTAGAAATATTGGCAAGCATCATAAATTTGATTCTTTATATGTTGAAGATACTACCCTATGCAAAATAGAGCCTAATATCTATAAAATAAAATTTTACACAAATCTGAAAGCTGAGGTAAATTATTCAGAACTTCATAATAAAATTCATTTTGCTATTTATTTCACTGATAGCTAGATTTTCCTCCCCCTGTTTTTAAAGGTGAATATTAGTTATCTAAATGGAAATATCACTAAATTGTACTGTGGGATAAAGATTTAATTGGAGCAAAGAAATTAATCTTTAGCTGATTTTTAGCTCCCTCCCCCCAGCATTACATGTGCTGGAGGGGAGCTAAAAATCAGCTAAAGATTAATTTCTTTGCTCCAATTAATCCCACTCTTCCTATTTAAATAGGATTTTGATAATGGAGGTCTGATTCTTCATTACCAAAATATTTTACACACTGTAATAATGATTCCACTCAGTAAAAATTGCAACAGCTTTTATTAGTTTGTTATATTTGTATCTGGCTTTCTTCCGAAAGCTCAAGGCAGGTGAGAAAACTGGAGGCACAGGGGATGGGAAGAAATGAATCTTGATGCATTGTGGTTTCCATCAGATGCCTGTACACAGTAATGTTGCTTCATGTTATCCCAGCAATAGAACCTTATGATTTAGGATGCAGTAAGAGTATGATTGGTTCAAAGTCACTCTGTAAATTTCCCTGATGAAGGATGGATTTGAACTTAGATCTCTCGAGTCCTAGGTCCAAACTGTAACCAGTACACTATGCTGACTATCACCATTTATCAGTATTTGTTGGCTGACAAATACAAAAGAAAAGTTAACAAGCTTATAGAGTTCTTGAACATATAGCTCATAATAAAATGGTCACACGCTCACAAAATATGAGGCTTCAGCTAGATGTTATGTAGGACGAATGAGCCCTGTGGTGTCACTCAAGGGTGAGCCCTAATCCGTTTCCGTTACCACATCGACAGGATTTACAGATTCAGGAAAGAAGAATCACTGAAACAACTCAAAATGCTTATCTTTTGCAGATTTCTTAATTTAAGTCAGGAATTGTTTTGCTTTATATCCCCAAAATTGGCAATTAGACTTGCAGATTTCATCCATTTTTTCCATGAAATTTTTAAAAGTTATTAACAATTACTTTAAAAAAATAAAAATGAGATGGCATGGACAAGAAACCTATTTCAGTTCTTGTGGTTTATGAGCAGAGAGATCAGAATGCACACTTTTCTGAAGCTCCTCTACAGAAAAATCTGCCTAAGGTTTTATTTATTTATTTATTTATTTATTTTTATTTGTCAATAACGTATTAGGTAATAAGTATAAACATGGATTTGATACATAAAATATATACAAATAGAGAAAACATTAGGACGGATGGTTTTGATTACATAGTCAATATTTTCAAACTCAAAACATGTTTTGTATTTCTCTTAGTTTCCTCTTAGTTCACTCCAAATCTTCTATTCAAGTCTAGTGAAATATCATTATACTGAAATATTTAAACAATTTTATTCCATTTTTTCTCCAGGATAAATTTGAGCAAATTTTGAAAAGCTGTACCTTTTTCAGAACTTGTTCAACTTATTTAATTGTTTAATTAACATTAGATACGTTTATCAGCAAACACTTTGCCTCCATAAAATGTTAGCTGAAAGTTAGGAAACAGGGAGTATGCCTGACTTTCATTAGCAGGGAGTAGAAAGCACCATATAGAAGGCCCCTCCCAAGAGACATAGGTCTGGTGATCAAGGGTTGTTGCCACAGGCCAAGAAAGCTCATTACCTGGGACAGGAGGGGCTTTATGTTTGTGCTCTGATGAAGTGGCAACAGCATCATTCATCCTCCAAATGGCCATCTACAGAGGTTGCTCATAGAGAACTGCCCATGGGTACAAAGAATTAGCTACTCCAGTTAGCAGACTGGGGGGAGAGAGTATAAAGTGCTTGGCCTAATCCAATGTACATTCATCCGTGTCCGCCATTGAAAGCTGTTTTATTTTACAAAATTATAAAATCAACCTGTACATCTTAAAGCTTAGGCAGAATCATAAGGAACCATGATCTAAAAACAGTTTCATAAGTGAGAATCAACTGTAAGCTTTGCCTGTTAAAAAAAACCCAGACATTAGTCAAGATAAACTGCATATCTAATTTAGCCATGACATAACTAAGACATCAATTGCCATGAGAGTGTATAACATTTCTGGAAATATACTAGTTAGCACACTAGCCTTTGCTATATGATGCAGGCTTAAAGCTTGAGCAGACTTCTCCAGCATTGTACATAAACATATGTGTGTCATTCAGGGATGGTTGCATAGGTCTTTTTATATATCAGCAAATTTTAATGTTCTGACTAGGAGGTCCTAAAACAGCAGAGCACAGAACAGGAAGTTGTATCAACCAATCAGCATGCAAGACATGCACTTCCATACAATAGGCAGTTGGGAAGTGTCTATTTGGGAAGTGTTTGCATTGGCCTGTCTGCAGCCCTCTGCAACATAACGCTCACCCATCAACCCCTTCACAACATAGTTATGCAGCAATGGCTATGGACAACTATGGACAAGTCTAAATCAGCCTTTATCCAGCATCAATTCTATGAATTAACACTAAGCTGAATCTAACAATATCTTCTAATTATGAACATGACCAGTGGTGAAATCCAAATTTTTTTACTACCGGTTTTATGGGTGTGACTTGGTGGGCATGGTGTGGCTTGGTGTGGCTCCATTTCCACCCCACTCCAGGGGAAGGATACTGCAAAATCCCCATTCGCTCCCCACTCCTGGTGGAAGGAAATTGTAAAATCTCCATTCCCACCCTACTCTGGGGCCAGCTAGAGGTGATATTTGCTGGTTCACCAAACTACTCGAAATTTCCGCTACCAGTTCTCCAGAACCTGTCAAAACCTGCTGGATTCACCCCTGAACATGACTCTTACAGAAAAGGGGTGCATACTAACGACGTCTACAGCACAGATTCCTTGATTTGATTTCTGGCTTATAAGAATCATTCTTGTCTTACATTCATTTAGCTTCACATAATGTTTATAACATTAATTGAATTACAATGGAGTCTCAAACCTAGAAAACAAATTATCTCTCCTTCCTTTATGCCTGACTACAGTGAAATGCCATGTCAAGTGGTATTTGTATTTTGCCATAGTACAGAAAAAAACAGATGGATGTGAAGGAATAATTTTTTCTGCCACATGCTTCTCTACACATAGTAGCCGAATGAGTTCCTATCTGTACTCTAAAGTAAAAAAAAGTCCAGAAACAACTTTTCTAGTTTAATGAGCACCAGAAGTGCCCCCAAAGAACAAGGACTGAAAAAGCAGAAAGAATTCAGTTTTTAAAGTTAGTTTTCCCAAGTCTAAATGGTTAGGAGAGAGACCAATTAACCTGAACAGAGTCAGAAAAGAAGATGAAATTTAGAGAAGATTATGCTGTTGTTATTAGTTGCGAAGTTGTGTCTGACCAAAGGTGGTATTCACTTACCTTCGCTACCAGTTAGCGCATCTCCTCCACATGCGCAGAGCCTTCTGCACATGCGCAGAGGGTCAAAAATGGGACATGATGGCATCCAGGGAGGTGGGCGGAGTCTCCCACCGCTGGTGCTACCAGGTCGCGCGATCCAGATAGAGTTGGCTGAATTTCACCACTGTGTCTGACCCATCGCGACCCCATGGACAACATTCCTCCAGGCCTTCCTGTCCTCTACCATCCCCCATAGTCCATTTAAACTCACACTGACTGCTTCAGTGACTCAACCCAGCTACCTCATTCTCCGTCATCCTCTTCTTCTTTTGCCCATCTTTGAGGGCAAAAGATTATTTTAGATACATATAAAAGGATTATTAAGTACAAATTCACTTTAGGAATTGGTCTTTCTCATAGTGTGTCAACCAATTCTGGCTGGAGTTATTTTCCCATTAAAAGAACAGAATCATAGAACTTTTGGAAATACTCTTTAAAATAACAGAAGCAATGCTGTTTCTCCGGCAGATATTGTGCGATAAGGCCCGATGTACTTGCTATTATGCACAACACTGTGGCATCCTGATATTAACAGCATCTGATAATATATTTTCTATCTCAGTTAAGGCTTCCAAATATGTGGGTGGGTGGAAGTAGTCCTTTTAATCTAGAGCTGTGTTTCCCAAACTTGACTCTTTGAAGATGTATGGACTACAACTCCCAGAATTCCTCAACCAGGCATACTGGTTGGGGAATTCTGGGAATTGAAGTCCATGCATCTTAAAATAGCCAAGTTTGGGAAACACTGATCTAGAGTAAAAATGCAATTTTATTTTGGGTTTCCTGGGAAATTTCCTCAGGAAAGTTAATTCCATCAGAGGTGAAAGAGAAATTTCCCCAAATGAAAAGTGAATTAGTTCAACTTCAGCTCCCTCCTCCCCATTTCTGGTACATCCACAGACTGCTAATTGAGTAATTCCCCAAAGATGAAGATAAGGCTCAAACCAGTAGCCTAGTTGGTTTTCCTTTGCCTTGCACATGGCTCTGGGCTGTTTCATCACCAAGGACAGCAGGTTGCTTCCTCCACCACAGCTGGTGGATGAAAATAAACTTCACCTTGGTATTTACTCTTGAAAAGCTACTTGATCTTCATTCAACTGTTTCCATGTTAATCTTGTTCTTGAAAGAAAATTTGCACAAAATAGTTTTTAGTGCAGGTGAAGATATTGATGCTGGAAGTTGGTTATAAGTATCCTTTTCCTGGGCTGTTTTTTACAAATTAATTTAGCTATGGCTAAATTAATGTTTTGTAAATTGGTTAAATTTAAACCTCAAGAATATCTTGATTGTCATGCAATAGTTATTGGCGCAGAAATAAACCTCTGTGCATGAAAAAATCTTAGCATGCATAATGTTTTAGTTACAGACATGAATAATATGGAAGCTATATTAATCATAACCCAAGGAGCTCAAACCAAGGACCAGTCCTCCTATAAAGTCAAGTCCTTGGACCCCATTTTCTCTGTAGTCTATCCCCGAAAAGCAAATCTTTTTGTTCATGGGAATAAACAGATCTCCTTTCTCACAGTGTGTCTGGATTTCATTTTTTTATTTGTTCCGTCACACCACAGCTCATGGAAAGAAATTTTTCTTCTAAAATATTTTTTTAAAAAAACTCTACATTATAACACTTGACCAAGGATATTTGAAAAAGCTCTTTTGACAAACAATATATGCAGATTATCTTCAAATAAGGCTAAATTCAAATAGGGGAATTGTAAAAAATGTGTGCCAATTATTAACTTTAAGAGCAAAGTTTTATTCAGTGTTTTATTTTGTTTATTATGGTTAATATATTGGTTCTAAAGTTGGGATGGAATCCCATTGAGGTTAAAGAAGACAGGCCTCCCAAGGACATTATCCAAGTCAGCCTCGTTCATTTTTTTTTTTTTTTTGCAAACTTTTACAAAAGGAGCTCCTTTTGTTTATAATCTTTGATGATTGATAAATTGTTCTTTACTACTGAAGTTAAGAATATGAATTACAGGGTAAGACATTAACAAAGTTTTTAAAAGAAATACAATAACCTCTCCCCCACATCATTTGAAACCTCTTTCTCAAAATCCTGCCCTATCCATTGTCATGGCATTCCCCTACGATTGGCAAGACTGAAAACATATGGAAAGAAATAATGAATTGTGTTGGTGTAAAATAAACACAACTTTATTGCTTTTTCATAATTCATAGCTTTAGTTTCTGTGGTTTATTGGTGTGGGAACAAAACAGCAAGAAAAATTGCATCTTGACTTTTGAATGAGCAGCAGGATATCAGAAACAAATAAATAAATAATTGATAAATTGACAAAAAGTCAAAATATGAACCTCTGATGCCTAACTACTTCTGAACTAGAAATAATTTTGCAGTGCACAAGCATGCCAGCAGATGACAATCTCAAGTAACCTAAGCAGTCTAAAGCTATGTGAGGATTGAAATAAAGTGGAATTTTCAGCTGGATTTCTGCCTGAAAAATGGGGAGTGTGATTGATGGTTCTGAAGCTAAGCATATGTCATGCTAAAACGAGAGTGAACAGGTGGAAGGAGAATCCATTGGGCCCTGCAGAATCCTGTTTTTATGTTTGATTTTAATTAATTTGTTTATTTTAAAAGCAGACAAGAAAAAGATACATAAAAACAACACAATAAAAATTTTGTGGGAAAGTTTATATAGTAACATAACATACATTTTTTTTAAAACAACAAACTATTCAATTTAAAGTGTCCATAGTGATGTCAAAGGCTGTGGTAATATGTTACAACTATGATTGAAGCATATGGCTTTCATTTTAAATTTTTTTTGATATCTCTTTGCAAATGTCTCTGATTCTACTGGAATGCAGAAGCCTCTCATTTAGATGTAGCAACTTAGGTTAAAACATGTATGCAGATAGTTTCATTACAGTTTAGCACCTTAGCACTTAACTATTTTATTTAACTATTATTAAAATCAAATTTTAGGTTAGCTATGAGAACTATATCTATGTACTACTAAAACTTTTTGTAACTTTTAACTGGGTAAAATAGTGCAGCATAATTTTTGAACCAAAGTGCCTCAAATGGGCTAATTTACAGAAGGCCAACAAAAGTCTGAGACACATAATTCCTGTGGAACCAAACTTTGTCAAATTTTATCAAACATTTTATGAAATAAAAATTATCATAAAATATTTTATGACTTAATAAAAATGTCATAAAACAAGTCCACAGGTGTTGTTTGATTGTGCTATACCATTCAATATGGACTTTTTTCAAGGCAGATAAATCTCTGCAAATTTTCCTCAATTTAAGAATTTATCCAGAACATCTGCCATTGTTGAAGACATTGAGGAATCTGGCAAAAAATGTCTGAAATGATGAGTCTAGAATTTTCTAGTACAGTAATAAAAATAGACAAGAGTTTAAAGCGTTTAGGGATCTTGTTTTTAAACTACTTCAGCAGTAGTGACAGCTGGCCAAACCCCTTGTATTAGAAGTTAAACAGGATTGAACATAATTAATTGAACATAATTAATGTTAAATAAGTTTCCTCCATAAAATAATACAGGTAGTCCACCTGCTCAGTGACCATCAAACCTATGATGGTATAGAGGAGCAGTATTTACAATATTTCCCTATATTGTGCCCATCACAGCATGTCCGCAGTCATGTGATCATGATTCAGGTGCTTGGCCACTGATTTGTAATTAAAATGTTGTAGCATTCTGCAGTCATGTGATCACTATTTACAATATTCACTACCAACTTCTGAAAGCAAACTCAGTGGGGAAGCTGGCAAGAGGCTATAGCAATAGCAAAGGCATTTAGACTTACATACTGCTTCACAGTGCTTTAGAGCCCTCTCTAAGTGGTTTACAGAGTCAGCAAATTTTCTTCCGACCTCGGAAGAATGGAAGGCTGAGTCCACCTTGAGCCTGGTGAGATTCAAACTGCCCAATTGCAGTTTGTCAGCAGCAGTCAGCAGAAGTAGCCTGCAGTACTGCATTCTAACCATTACGCCACCATGGATCACTACAAAGAATGATCACTTGACTATAGGATGCTATGACCACATAGGATTTGCATATCAACTGAGACTGCTGGAATTGAATTTTAAGTTGCCGAGGTCACATTACATCACCTCTTGCAAGTGCATTGCTTAGCAACAGAGTTCCTGTTCCTGGTTAATAGCTCAGCAGCTCGAGTCCTAACCAAGGACCTAGGAACTGTTACGGTATCGTCGGAGGATGTAAGCTGTTCCGAGTAAGGTGGTTTTTTGTAGAGTCAAAATGTTCAAGTCCGGCAAATTTAGAATTTCTAAATAGCGGGGTAGCCCTTTGGGTATTGCTCCAAGGGCTCCAATTACAATCGGGACAATACACGATTTCTTTTTCCACAGTCGCTCAACTTCAATTTGCAAGTCCCGGTACTTTATGATTTTTTCTTGCTGCTTATCTTCAATCCGTGCATCACCAGGTATTGCAATGTCAATGAACCATACTTTTTTCTTTTCAACTATTGTTAGGTCAGGTGTGTTGTGGATCAAGTGCCTGTCAGCCTGAATCCTAAAGTCCCACAAGATCTTGAGTTTCTCATTCTCTAAAACTTTCTCAACCTGATGTTCCCAGTGGTTTTTGCTGAATTCAAATCCAAACTTCTGGCACACTTTCATTCACAATTTCCAGTGAATGGTCATGGCATTGTAGGTAGTCAGTTTGTGAAATTTATTCTATGAATTTTTAGCAGCTTCTTAAATATATTTATTTAATATTTATTTGGATTCTAACCACCACCACCACTTACCGCTCCAAACGGTAAGGTTTATTTTTATGTAAGTTACAGTTTACATAAAAATCTATCTACTAGACAACGAATTTATGATTAGAATCAATCTGCACAATGAGATCATAGCAATTTAGGAATGCAGTGGATCAGCTTGGCAATAACAGGAAAGGAAGATAACCTTCATTTTGGTGTAATTCACAGGTCCTCTTCTTATCCTACTGATTAAGAATTACAGTGTAATTAAATTGGGAATTCTGTCAACTCTCAGGTTTTAAAGATAATTTTATAGAAACATAAGAGCTTTCAGCCCAATGATTCATCACCATCATAATTCTGTTTCAAACCATGCAGAACCTGATGCTTTTAGGCCAGCGGTTCTCAACCTGGGGGTCGCGATCCCTTTGGGGGTCCAATGGCCATTTCACAGGGGTCGCCAAAGCCCTCTCTCGCCCCCCCCACGCCTTCACTCACCCTCACTCTCTGCTCTGTTGGATCGCCGGCCGTTCGTTTACCCCGCCCACTCCCAATCTATTGCTGCCTCCGATGGCTAGAGGAAAAAAAAACTGTTTAAATTCTTGCCGCGGGGCTTCAAAGGGCCGCCCTAGAGCCAGTGGTGCAGCTGAACCGTTTATTAAATTGCTGGCTTGCCCCACCCCTCCGCACCACTATTTATTGCCAATAAATAGTGGTGGGCGAGGGGCAGGGGAGCCAGCAATTTAACAAATAGTTCGGTGTTTTTTTGTAATTTTATTGGCCCACGGAGCTTCAGCATAGGCTAATTAGCCCTTGCTTAAATCGGCTCCCGACCCCCAGCTGATTTGCTCTCAGCTGTTTTGCTCAGGGCTTTTTTGCTTGCTTGGAGGGTGCAGATTTTTTTCCCCCTAGCTATACTGAAAAACGAAAGAGAAAGTAAAGCAGGCTGTTGGCTTTGCACGTTGGAAAATTAGGCAGGCAGATTTCTTTTCTTTTTCCTTACCAAAAAAGGTAGGTGCAAACAACGGGAAATTTAGGGAAAAAGAGGAGATTTTAAAACACAAAAGAAAAAAAGCTCTATTTAACTAGGGAATTGTAATAATTAAGATACTATTAATTGTATATTGTGTTGAAAGCAGAAATGGTTAAGTTGTGGTTTGGAGGAATATATGGGGGAAATTATTTGGTTTATTACTATTGGTAAATATAATTAATTGATTTGTAAGAAATTGGATTGCATGGAAATAATTGGAATATTCATGTTCATATTGATTAATATACAAAAAGGTAGTTATATAACTAATTGATTTATATTAAAATGTTGAATTCATATTAAACAACTGTAATATTACATAATTAACCAATGTGAGGATGGATATAAAAATAGATGACAATGGGAAGGGGTATAATATAGAATAGAAGGGAAAAATTGAATTTGATTAAGATTAGAGATGAGGATGAAGGGTAATATTGGTTTTTTACAAAAATAGATGAGGAATAAATATGGCAAAAAGGAAATATAGAAATTGTAAATTTAATTGAAATGACTAAACACTGTTTAAATTTATGAACCGGCCAAATACTCTGTTCAAAGAAAATATATTGTATGTTTGTATGTGTGTTTCTAATTATTGTTATTTATTCACATTTGTTCTCTTTTATTCTTTAAAGTTTAACAATTCATTCTTTATCTTAATATCTTTATATTTGTTTGGGGTTGGCTTTCTTCCCTTTCATCTTTTTTATTGTACAGCAATCTTTCTCCTCAAACCTACCACCTCTCTCTTTTCTTTCCTTCTTACTTTCTCTTCCTCACCCTCTTCTTCTCCTCCCTACTTCCTCTTCCTTTCTCCTTCTCCTCCTCTCTTCCTCCCTCTCTTACCCTCACTCCTACTCTAATTTCCCTTCCCTTCCTTCATCCCTTTCTATTGCTGTATCCTTTTGTGCATATGGACTACTCAGAGGGCTGAAAAAGTTATTTTTGACTGGTCCTCACACTTTTGACCAGTCCTCGAACTTACGACCGTCCTCACATTTTACGTTTTTGCCCTATCTTGTCACCATGGTGAAGAGAAGCAGTTGTGAAATGAGTGACATGGTTGTTAAGAATGCTGCACGGGCATAAATGTGAGGATGGTCATAAGTGTGAGGACCAGTCAAAAGTGTCAGAAATGACTTTTTCAGCCCTCTGAGTAGTCCCTATACACATAGCCATGGCCACCCGGTCACATGACCAGCTAGCCACACCCACCCAGTCAATAACCTCCAAGCCATGCCCACAAAATAAGCCACGCCCACAGAACCAGTAGTAAAAAAATTTAGAACCCACCCCTGGTTGGGGGTCACCACAACATGAGGAACTGTATTAAAGAGTCGCGGCATTAGGAAGGTTGAGAACCACTGTTCTAGGCAATTTACAAACAAAATGCTTATTAAAGACAGACTTTGGATTTAAATTATAATCACAATGTATTCTGACTATTTTTTTCTTTACTGTTAATGGTTGATTCTAAAAGGCAGAAATATCTACCACTCCAACATTTTCATTGTCAATCCTTGACATTGTTGATTGTTGTACCTGTGTCATTAGTTTGATCTTTATATTTTATTTAATCTAATTTTTTCACTGTGCTCCATAGCTTAACTGGAGCTTACAGATCTTTGATTTTTTGGCTATCAGAATAATGTCATTACATAGCAGGGATGAAATGCTCCCGGTTTAGACCGGATCGCCCGATCCGATAGCGATGGAGGTGGGTGGTTCGGAGAACTGGTAGCAAAAATCCCTGCCCCCACCCCCAATTGTCCAGCTGAGCCGCGTAATCATCAGAGGTTTTTTTAAATTTTTAAAAGCATTTTTTGCACAATCTCTTCGGCCAAAGAGGTTATAGAAAAAATGCTTTTAAAAGTAAAAAAAAAGCCTCTGCCAATCAGGCAAGTCAGCTAGGATTGTCAGAAGCTTAAAAAAAAGAAGAAAAAGCCTCTGTCAATCAGACAAGTCAGCTGCGATCATCAGAGGCTTTAAAAGCATTTTTTAACAACCTCTTCAGCCAAAGAGCTTGTAGAAAAATGGTTTTAAAAGTAAAATAAAAAAAAGTTGGCCACGCCCACTCAGTCATATTACCCACCACTACCAAGCCACACCCACAGAACCGGTAGTAACAAAATTTACTTTTCACCACTGTAACATAGCATAGATAATCAAAGTTTCTTATTCCAATTTAATTCTTTTTTAAAAGTCAACTTATCCACCATAGTATTTACAGCACAATTTTCATTGCACATCCTTTTGCTTCCCTGCCCATCCTTTTTAATTCATATTGCTGTATTGTTTATTTTTATTGTTTCATGGTGTTACTATTGTTATATTTACATTTTTTTATCATTTTATATTCTACTGTTGTAAGCTGCTTAGAGTAGCTCCCATGAAAAGATGAATGGCAAATAAATGTAGTAAGTAAATAAATAAATTAGATCCAGGATATTAGCAAAGTTGCTCTGGCACTGAAGAACATGTGTAGCTTTTTTGTTTTTGAGTCTCAAAGCAATTCTAGTAGGTTTGTTTATTTTAATTAAATTTTGTTTTTATTTTGTTTGCTGCTCAGATTTTCTTGGCTGGATAGCTAAATAAATTGGATAAAAATATAAATCCTCTCTCTCTCTTACAGATCAGAGAAGATGCTGGAAGGTGGCACTTGCTACGTAAAGAAACTAAAAGAGCACAAATCCCAAAGAAATGAATTGCAAATGACTCAGCTCCCTGTAATCCCTGTTCTGCACTACACTCGTTTTGGTTTAAAGTGCTTGTTAATGTCATTTATTTTCAGTGGGTTATATTTTTTATCCAGTTCTTCCCAAGTACCTGGATAGGCAGATATTGTTGCTTGATAATATTGTCACAGAATGTAAGCTGGTTGAAGTTTTACTAAGCGTAGGAAATCAGAGCTTCAATTTCTTTAGCTGAGGTTGGCCTTCATACACATCAAGTTCTTCCCAAGAACCCTAGGGTGTCGTAATATATTGGTTTAAGGTATGTGCAGGACAGAAGTAGGTTTCAGCAGGTTCTAACACGTTCTGGAGAACTGGTAGAGGAAATTTTGAGTAGTTCAGGTAAATAACACTTCTGACTGCCCCTACCCCCATCTATTCTCTGATTGGGAGGAAATGGGGATTTTGCAGTAATCTTCCTCTGGAGTGGGGTGGGAATGGAGATCCTTCCCATCATGCCCACCAAGCCGCACCCACAGAACCGGTAGTAAAAAATTTTGAAACCCACCACTGATGCAGGATCCAAGAAGTATGGGGTTCCTTTATCTGTCAGATGGGAATTTTGTCAATGCACAGATTTTTTAACTATTGTTCAAGATTTTTGGGTATGGCCCCAAATGTGCTGATAACTAAGTTAGCCCTTGATTTAAAACAGTTCATTTAGTGACCATTCAGTTACGACGTTACTAAAAAGTGACTTATGACCATTTTTCACACGCACAACTGTTACAGAACCCCCCCCCCCATGATAAAAATTCAGATGCTTGGCAACTGACTCATAGGTATGGCCTCCTGGGGTCATGTGCAACCTTCTGACAAGCGAAGTCAATGGGAAAGCCAGATTCATTTAACAACTGTGTTATTAACAACTGCAATGATTTACTTAACAAATATGGCAAGAAAGGTTATAAGGTTATAAAATGGGGCAAAACTCAGCCAATGGCTCACTTAGCAACAGACATTTTCAGTTCAATTTTGGTCATAAATCAAGGACTACATGTACTAAATCAGATGCCATAATCTTTCAATTTTCAGGTCTTGTTACTTTGTGATCTTCAATTTTTTGTCTTCTATTCTATTATCCTGCTATTGCCTAATGAATTATCCACATTTTCTTCTTTTAAGACCCAGTGAAATCTAGTGTCATGAGCCAAGATTTCATCAGTTTGTATTCAGAAATCTTGGTGCTGAGGCAATCTCTATTGGTTGCTCTCAGTATTGTAAGGTGAAATGTGTGCATATTTTATACTATGCCATCCAAGGTCAGTTATGAGAGGGGAGGCCATATAAATTTAATGAATAAATAAAATAAAATAAATATTGTGTAGGGAATAGTTATGCAACAAAATATGAAGCAAAATATTCTATCCAGTTTTAATTCTTTGCTTTTGCAGGAACATACATATGAACCTTGCTAGCAAGTTATTCTCACCATCTCAAAGCTTAACAAGGTTTCATGAAAAAGAAAATGCATTAAGTTACAGGATTCCATAGAATCTAAATAATGACAGTGTGAAATTTATTTAACAATTCAATTTTAAATTGTAAAGTCTCCATATTATGTTATGAACAAGTAAAGTAGTAGCAACAAAGTAGCAGAAATTCTCACAAAAAAAAAGATTTATGAAAATTCAAGCTATTAAAAAATTACACATTTTGCTTAACTCTCAAATTTATTTACAGATTTAAAATATGTTTTATACACCTCAATTTACATGTGAGGGCAACCAGAATAAAAGCAGTTTTACAATAAGAGGAAAACTTTAAAAGCACTTTGCGTAATTAAAATATATGATTTCCCAAATGTGCTAAACATGCTGCATTTGCACATCTTTTACTGTTTATTGCTAAAAAAGTATATATTTGTAATGGAACAGCATAGCAGTTTGGAATTCCAATAATGAAATGAACTTGAGATTCTTCCAAGTTTACTATATGGAAAAAGCAGAAAAGAGTTCCATTGAAATACTGGGATTGCTGAAAGAAAATGAATTATTTACGAATTCAAATGAAATTGGACTATCAGCAAGGCACCAAAATGCTTTATATGTCCTAATTCAAAATCCAATTCTTTGCTAAATTTGTTTTATTTTCTCACTGACAGAACTTTCTTTCCTTTTTAAAATTAGTGTAGGACTTAAAATTGTGGAGAGCCATCTATTGAATATTTAAACCTCCCCTGCAAAACAGTGTAATTATTATTAGCTATTCTCAATTGCTAGTCAATCCCATTCTAATCTGTTTTTAGAACATGTCTTAATCATCACTTAAGCATGTGCTTATAAAATATGCTAAAATTTTGAAATCAAAAATTGTACTTTATTTTAAAAAAGGCCAGCCAAGTACACAATGACGGATTCAAATTTCCATAACTATTCTCCATTTAAAAAGTTTAACAGGGGCACTAAAATCACACCTCTGTAAAATTGAAAACATTTCCCCAACATTAGAGGTGACAATGCAATTTTTCCAGTTGTAACAAATATTACTGTCCAGTGAACTCCCTAGTTCACTTACTCTTAAAGTTCTATCTCCCAAATAGCTGGACACTTTTATTGTGCCCATTAAAGTTCAAACTCCTAATCTCACATTGAAAGTCAACTGGAGGATAAAGCACTATTACTATAGTGCCTACCCTTAAGTGCCTGTACTATGATAAATTATGAATGAAGGCTTTATAAAACTTTGGTTTAGAAACAGAAGTGTTATTTTCCTGTAACTATGTTCTGCAATTTCAAATGCCCCAATTCACAGAGTAACACCAGCAGCTATCAGTTCTTTTTCCTATCCACTGGAACAAGCTAGCAGTGAAGTATATCAATTCAGTCTTTTGTTTCGGTAGAACCTCTGACAAACTACTTTTATAACCTTGCTTCTAAGAAAAAACAAAATTAAATATAGGTAGTCCTTGCTTACTGACTGCCTTGTTTAGCAACTACTTGAAGTTACAGTAGCTGGAAGAAAAACAGCTTTGCAACCAATCCTCACATTTACAACTGTTGCAGTAGCCTATGATCATGTGACCACATTTTGCAAGCTTCACAACCGACTTTCAACCAGCAGAATTAATGGAGAATATGGAATGAAATTGCAATACCCGATCGATCACACGATGTCTCGCTTAATAAAAGCAGTGAATGTCAGGCACGAAGAATCATGATTATTCATAAAGTTGCAGCATAGAGGATTTACTCCAACCTATAGAATAGAATCTGGTCAATTAATGATCAGCACTATATTAGTGCTACATAAGGATCAACAGAATTCAAGAAGGGCTGGACATGAATCTCTTGTGGCAAAGCAAGGATTTTAAACTGATGGTATGTTTAACTCCACCTCCCAGATCTGCCTTTTCCTCTCCTACATTATTCGTAACCAAAAATAGAAAGTGACATCATAAATCTGACCCAGTCATGATTTTTCACTTAGTGACTACAGCACTTAGCAACAGAGTTGTTGGTCTCAACTGTAATCAGTAAGCAAGGACTACTTGTAAGGGGAACAAAAGCTCACAAGACAAGTTGTTTATCTTTAAGAAATATGATTATTAGCACACATACATCCAGCAGGAAAGAAAGTTACACGATATAAAGTGGCCACTACTTTGACAGCTTGACAAGAAGTTATCTCACTTCAAGTTTTTTGCCTTCTAAAACGATCTGAATTTCTTTGGCATCCAAGGTCTCGTAGGTTAATAAAGCTTCTGCTAAATTCTTGTGTTCTTTTGCATGGGCCTTCAAGATACTCTTTGCCCGTTCATATGATTCCTAGCACAAAAAAGGTAAATTAAGAAAGATAGCAACAAAACAGTGGAAATGGGAAAAAAAGCTAAGTTTATCCACTAACATTTTTTATAATTAATCTAAAATCATTTGTAGCTTATTCAAATACACTTCATACAAATACATCAGATCCTCTTGAAGTATATTTCAACACAACCAAGAAATACAAGGAATGGAATAAAAAGTTTATAAAGATCCATAAAAATAATTTTAAAAATTATCAGAGAAACAAGCAAGTTCAATAATTATGTAATTTTTGAACTTACATTAATAAGGCCACCCCAACAATGCCCTTGAAGTGATGTCCCAGTGCCTGGAGGCTGTGCGGATCTGGATGGGGAGGAACAGGCTCAAGCTCAACCCTTCCAAGACTGAGTGGCTGTGGCTCCCGGTATCCCGATATAGTCAGTTGACTCCATCACTGACTATTGGGGGCGAGTCTTTGGCCCCCACTGAGAGGGCTCGCAATCTGGGAGTCTTCCTGGATAGGCAGCTGTCTTTGGAGGAACATCTGACGGCTGTTACCAGGGGGACCTTTTATCAGGTTCGCCTGATTCGCCAGTTGCGGCCCTTTCTTGATCGGGATTCCTTGTGCACAGTCACTCATGCCCTCGTCACCTCTCGCCTTGACTACTGCAATGCTCTCTACATGGGGCTCCCCTTGAAGAGCACCCGGAAGCTCCAGCTGGTCCAGAATGCAGCAGCGCGGATAGTGACGGGAGCATCATGGCGCTCCCATGTAACACCGCTCCTGTGCGAACTGCACTGGCTCCCGGTGGTCTTCCGGATGCGCTTCAAGGTGTTGGTTATCACCTTTAAAGCGCTCCATGACATAGGGCCTAGCTATCTGTGAGACCGCCTGCTGCTACCGACGACCTCCCATCGACCCGTGCGCTCCCACAGAGAGGGCCTCCTCAGGGTGCCATCAGCCAAACAGAGGGCCTTCTCTGTGGGGGCACCTACCTTCTGGAATCAGTTGCCCCCAGAGATAAGGAGAATCCATGATCTCAATGCCTTCCGTCGTTCCCTTAAAACCCATCTTTTCCAGCAAGCCGGGTTGGCTTAAGAAGAAATTTTTAAATTTCTTAAATTATTTTTAAATTCTCTTAATCAGTTTGTGATTTCTTAACTTTCGGGCCAAAATTTATATATATTTTTAAATGTTTTTTAATATTTGTATTCTATGTTTTTTATCTTGGCTGTACACCGCCCTGAGTCCTCAGGGAGAAGGGCGGTATATAAATTGGAAATTAAATTAAATTAAATTAAATAGAATTTCAACTTTATTTAAATAATTTATAATTTAATTTTTAAGCAATAAATTAAAGAAGCAGCAGCTACATAACATACTGTTTTATATCCTTATCTGATTAATTTTTATAGCAAATCATATTAATAAATTCAACAAAATTAAGAATCTAGAAAGTATCCACTTTTTGAATCAGAGAATTAAAATGTTTACCTTTAAAAGAGTTCTTATTTCTTGTTCAATTGCAGATTGGGTTTCAGGGCTTAAATTTGTTGCCTCTCTATAGGTCATAACACCAAGCTTATGGAAAAAGGAAATGATTTGAGAGAGAAAAGAAAATGCTTATTTAACATTTTCAAAAAGTCAAATGCAGCATAATTGTTATATAATTTGATCACCACACATCTTGTAAGAAGTATAATTTTATTACACTGAGTTCTGAAATTGGATTTTGCATTAACCTATTTATGTTTTAATATATATAGTTTTTATCTTTTATGATTGTAAGCTGCCCAGAGTTATCTTGAAATAAGATGAACAGCCAGTAAATAAATAAATAAAGGTATATGCTTTACAGGAAGAAACCCCCATATAATTAATTTTAAAAGAGGTTTATGAGTCATCCTTAATAACTTATTTTCATTTCAGAAACTTTCAAAGACTCATGCATTTAAGCCATCTAATTGTAAAATAAATGCGAAGAAAGGGAAAATAACATTACTGAAAAGTTCAACGATGTCTATTTTTGTTTCATCCTAGTTTAAGTATCCAATCTGAAATGCTGCAGGTAAAATGTGTCTACTACCAGTCAGAAGCAGAAGTTTGAGATGGGTGGAAGGGAACTAGCCATTAAGTAAATAAATGAATTGTGACCTGTTTTCTACATGATTTGAAAGAGCCCATCAGCTGCAACCACAACTTTTTTGATCTTCCCCATCCTCTCAATCCATTCACTTCTTCTTCTTCTTCCTAGCATATTCCTGCAGGGCCTGCTTTTTGGATTGTTGAACACCACCTTGCACAGTCAGTGGTGTCTCCAGGGCCCAAGCCCTCAGCTTGCATATCTTTTTTGATGGTTTCTTGCCATCTGTTTTGAGTGCCCATGAGGTTGCTGGCCATTGACTTCTAGTTGGTAGGCAGTCTTGGCAATGGTGAAAGGTGCTGCTCTCTGGATATGTCCATACCAGCAAAGCCAGTCTTCTCTCATCTTGTCTATAATTGGTGCCACGCCAAAATGTTAACTAATGGTGTCATTTGTAATATGGTAAAGAAGGGAGATGCCTGATATCCAACAGAGAATTCACATTTCCATGCCATGGAGACAGCTTTTGGTCCCTGTTGTTGCTGCCCAGCATTCAGTGCTATACAGCGCAACAGGGTGGATGGTTGTCTTGTAAATATTAGATTTAAGATGGGTTGGCATTTGTCTGCCATTCACTCTTCCTTCATATATCTCTTTTGCAATTTAGTCCGCATTCATTCTTTTTATATGAGCAAATCCCTTCAATGTATTGCTTATGCACTGGTCACTCACTTTTGTATTCAATTCGCATTCATTCATCACCTACATATTGTTATTTTTAAAAGTCATTTTTGTTTTCACCCACAAGCATTCATTAATTGACTCAGGTAACATGCCCCTCTCTAACTTTCTATCTTCAATTACAATTAGCAAGGAAAGCTGCCTATGGCGTGGTTTGACCACAGCTAATGTACAGCCCACTCCTGGGCTACACATTCTCTATCCTATTAAAAAGCATTAACTTTTATGTGATCCCCAAGGTTGATACCTTTCTCCTTAACAACTCTATCTTAGAAAAGAGCATCAGACATTTTAATATATTGCTTTTATAAGTTGTTGGATCTATATTTATTTTTTTCAGCATCCAGATAAATTGGTAAGAGCACTTGCTGATAGTTATTTTCAATTGATAAATACAGGTTGGTAGATTAAAAATACCAATATTTGAACCAAATTAGACAAGGGCCTGTACATATCTAGAAATTAAAATTATTGGATGCTTCCATCTATGAACACTGTAACTGCTCTGAGCTGATTTCTTCCTCCTCCTGCTGTTGCTTTTAATTTGTCAATCTGAATCTATTCGTCATCTATTGTGCTTATACCTCCACAAATGTCTGTTCCTTAGCATCCTCTTCTTTCATATTTAGTGACTCCTGACATTGAAACTTGTTAAAATAACTTTGAACTATTTTCCTATGCTATTTAAAAATGATCTCATGTATTCAAGTTAGCACTATATTTACTCCATCAGAACAAAACTTCATTTTTATAATGGGTGTATTTTGTACATACGATGCCTTCAGAAAGACCTCCTTCACTTTTATCAATTTTGTTATGCTGCATCCTGATTCTACAGTTGTTGAAATTCATTTTTTTCCTCATTAATCTATACTCAGTACCCCACAATGACAAAGTGAAAACAGAATTTTAGAAATGTCTGTAAATTTATTAAAAAGAAAAAACAGAAATATCAAATTGGTGTAAGCATTCAGACCCTTTGCAACAACATGTGAAATTTAACTAAGACGCCTCCCATTTCTCTTGATCATTGCTGACATGTTTCTACACTTTGCTTTGAGTCAATCTGTGGTAAATTAAATTGATTGGACATGATTTGGAAAATCACACACCTCTTTATAGAAGGCCTCACAGTTGACAATGCATACTGTAGCAGACCAAAAGCCATGAGGTCAAAGGAACTGCCTGCAAAGCTCAGAGACAGGATTATTGGAAGGCACAGATCTGGCTACAATGAAATTTCAGATGTACTGAAGGTTCCTAAGAACAGTGACCGCCAAAATTCTCAAATGGAAGAAGTTTAGCACAACCAGGACTCTTCCAAGAACTGGTCACCTAATCAAAATTAGCGATTGGCAGAGAAGGGTCTTAGTAAGGGAGGTGACCAAGAGCCCAATGGTCTCTCTGAGATCCTGTGTGGAGATGGGACAGAGTTCCAGGACAACCATCACTGAAGCCCTCCACTGATCTGGGCTTTATGGCAGAGTGGCAAGAGTCTAGACGGAAGCCTCTTCTCAGTCAAAAATACATGGAAACCTGCTTGGAATTTGCAAAAAAGTACCTGAAGGACTCTCTGACTGTGAAGAACAAGATTCTCTGGTCTGTTGAAACCAAGATTGAACTGTTTGGCCTCAATTCTAAATATTATGGCTGGAGGATACCAGGCACCATTCATCACCTGGCCAATTTCATTCCAATAGTGAAGCATGGTGGTGGCGGCATCATGCTGTAGGGGTATTTTTAGGAGCAGGAACTGGGAGACTGGTCAGAGTTGAGAGAAAGCTGAATGGAGCATAGTACAGGGATATCCTCAATGAAAACCTGTGTTCCACAGCACTCAGGATCTCAGACTGGGCCGAAGGTTCACTTTCCAACATGATAACAATCCTAAACACACCGATAAAACAACACAGTTGTCAACTCTGTGAATGTCCTAGAAGAGACCAGCCAGAACTCTGACTTGAATCTTATTGAACATCTCTGGAGGGACCTGAAAATGGCTGTTCACCGATGGTCACCATCCAACCTTGAGAGGATTTGCAAGGAAGAAGGCAGAAAATTCCCCAATCTAGGTGTGCAGAGTTTGTTGCATCATATCCAAAAAGAATCAAGGCTGTAATTACTGCCAAAGGTGCTTCAACACAATACTGAGTGAAGAGTCTGAATATTTATGCCAATTTCAGTTCTTTTATATATATATATAAATTTACAGACCTTTCTAAAATTCTGTTTTCACTTTGTTGCTATGGGATACGAAGTATAGATTAATGAGAAAAAAATGAATTTTAACAAATGTAGACTCAAGGTGCAGCATAACAAAATTTACAAAAGTGAAGGGGATCTGAATATTTTCTGAATGCACTGTATATTTGCACATCTACAACATGAAAATATTTCATTGCAAATTCATTATAAAGAAGAGTAAATGTAATTGTACCTTGTCACTCATTCCAAATCTGGTCACCATGAGTTGTGCTATCCTAGTAGCATTCTCAAAGTCATTAGAAGAACCTAGGTAATTATAAACAGAATAATGTTAATTCATAAAAGCTAAACTTCTTACATATGAATTATGAAAGTTCTTGTTTTGACTAGGAATGCACAGAATATTTGAGTAGTTTGTACCTGAACTAAAATATCTGTTATAAGTGCATGAATGGAATTAAATATGGATCACACAACTAAAGGCAGTTGTTCCAGAGAGAAATGTTCAAAGAAGAGAATGCAGGAAAAGTCCAGGATGTATGAGTGGGGCCATGAAGAAGGGAGGCGAAATATTGGGAAGATTGGAGAATGAGTAGATATATTATTGTGCTGTGCTGGGATACTGACAGTGATTACTGAAGGAGGCAAGAAGGAAGACAGCTGTTGGGATAGACCAAATTGAAACACTGGTAATAGCTGAGGAGGAAGGGAAGGCATTAGGAAAATCACGTGGACAGCGATACATGCCACATCAGAAGCTGCTGAGAAAAAACCAGGAGTGATGCATACCAGCCTTAATTTAGTCACTCTGTCAGTTGTATCTAAAACTAAAGTGATTTGGGTTCTTGTTTGATAAAACGGTAACTGACCCAAAAAACTCAGTACAAGTAGTCTTAGACTTACAACCACAGTTAAGATCCAAATTTCCATTGCTAAGTGAGGCAGCTGTTAAATTAGTTTTGCCCCATTTTATGTAGCCCCATCTTGCTACAATTGTTAAGGGAATAACTGTAGCTGTTAGTTTAGCAATACATTTGTTAAGTGAATCTGGCTTCCACATTGACTTTGTCAAGATGTCAGAAGGTTGCAAAAGATGATCACATGACCCCAGGACACTACAATTGTCATCAACATGATCCAGCTGCCAAGCAGCCAAATTTTGATACGTGACCATAGGGATGCTGCAATGGTCATAAAAAATGGTGAAAAACGGTCAAAAGTCATTTTTTCCAGTGGTTTTGTAACTTTGAACAGTCACTAAACAAATGGTTGTAAGTTGAAGACTAACTATATAATATCAGAAAAATAACTGTTCCAAGTTTGAAACAAAACACATTTCCCCACTTTATGCACATCTTAATTTTGACTAACCAGTTGTGATGTGTTCACTGCCAAATATGAGTTCTTCTGCTACTCTTCCCCCCATACTGACATCCATCTGGGCAAGTAGCTGAGACCTAGTTTCATTCCATCTGTCACTTTCTGGCAACAAAGAAACCTTTAATACAAAATTACACATTAAGTTGAGCCAAACCAATAAATCAGGTTTAATGGCTGGTAGATTATTTATTCTGCTTCCTAAAGTGATAACACTTAAGGATTCTAAGTGCCTGGACATTTTTGAGCCCTCTGCAAGCTTTTCTTGTTTGTAAAATATGCTGTTTTCTCACAGCATAATTTGCAAGTAAGAAATCTATGAAGGGCTCCAAAAATATCACTGTCATGATATATCAAAGGGGTTCAAGATGAAGCTTTGTCACACAAAATCAAATGAGATGAGCAACTGCCAATATTCTTGCTTATTGTCTTACCTCACCATTTCCTAAGAACCAAATCCAGCACATTTGATAGCGGGACTGGTAGATAATATGTTTACACAGACTCATAGTACTGAAAAGCAACTAGAAAATACTGCAATTTTAAAGAAATGTACAAAACACTTCAGTTTTCAAAATAATAAATATAGTTACAATAGATAACCCAATAAGAAATAATTCTTTATAAATACAACTGTATACTGTTATTAATAGTTTTCAGTAAGTTAACTTTGGTAATACAATCATTCTTGCAACCTTGCAGTCCTACAGTGTTATACAAAATCATGCTAAGGTAATTATTGTGCAGCAATCTTGAAACAATCAAAACAAATGAAATGCTCTCCCTGAAGCTTACCAATAAAAACCATTATGACCACTTAATGTATTTTGCTTTAAAACATTTAAAACTTTAGATAATGTGATTTAGTGCCCAAGCAACCCAGTTCTTTTAAGGTACAGGTGTCAAACTTGCGGCATCATGTTGCTGTCACGTGACGTTTTGCAATGATTTTCCTAATTTGAGCTGGAGTGGGCATGGCCTATGGGTGACACATACGGCCCGCAACCGCCAGTTTGATACCCGTTTTAAGGAATATCTTACATAAAAAACTATCTTTGTAGTCTTTATTGTACTGAGCATCATTGTACTGAGAAGAAATTTCTAAGAATTCTAAGTTGTAAAATTGTTAAACTCTAGGGCTGTACACTATATCAGATTCAAAGGAGGAAAAACGTATACAGTACAATCATATGCTAAGATTTATATAACCCATCAAATTACATACTTCGTGAATCCCTTCAAACTTAAACACTGCATAACCCTATTAAAATCAACAAGATAGGCAATGTTTTCTATTATTCAAAATCTTACATGTCCAAGTGTTGGTCCTCGTGGCATAATTGTAGCTTTATTGATTGGCATAGCATCTTTGGTATAATATGCAATAATGGCATGCCCAGATTCATGATATGCTGTAATTGTTTTATTTTTATCACCAATTTCTACACTTCTACGCTCAGGACCTGAAATTAAAATAAACCAAGGGAACTTTAACAACCTTTCAATTACAGTATATTGACAAAAACTGAACAGTATCTCCCTTTCTGAATTTTAGTGACTCACTTACTTTGTCTTCATTCTCTTTCCTCTTGCTATCTTCCCCCTGGTCCCTTTGCCAGTCAGTATTCCATTAACAATGATCATTTTTAGTCTGCTTTTTTTCTACTCCCTTCCATCATTTCATTTTTTTCTAAGGTAGTCTACATTTCTATAAATCTCAGATCTATATATCATGTATAAAAACTTCCATTTTGTATATGATTGATACTGATGATCAGAACTCAAAAGACTTGTGTTCACTCTGGATTTGCTGGATGTTTATTATATTTTAGAGGCTTCACAGTTGCATTTCAGGCTAGGTTCATTTTTGGACTGCAGTATATTATGAAGCAAAGGTGGCAATAGACAGAGAAACACATGGCAGTCTTTTTGTTATAGACGGTATTCACAGAAAGTATTTACAACAATGATAACAAGAAACAGTGCAAGTGTGTTAGGTTACTTCCCATGTCTCCCTACCAGGGGCTTTCCCCCTCAACATCTCCTACTTCCTATCCCTTTCTGTCTCCCTCTTCCCTTTCTGGGCTTGATAAGAGAGAAAAAAAAAGGGGGGGGAGTATGGAGTGTGCTTAGCACTGCTTGACTTTTGTCCAGCTCAGCCAAAACATCATCCATTTCTGTGAGGGGGAGAATCATTTTTAGGGTTCTGCTAAACCACAGCTGATTCTAAATCTTCCCCAGATCAATCCTGGCTAGCAGCTCACCAAGCCTCATGACAACCCAGCTACCTTCCAAGGCCAACATGAACTCCATGTTTTTTTCACATCAGAAAAGTAGCACCCATGGCAGGTCACAAAATCTATATATTCCACACAGGCACAGCATAGAAAAGTCTTAAACACAGAGCCTAAACCAAGCCCCTTATATTCCCCACATCTCACTCCCTAAATAGTGTTATTTGTAAGGTCTATTTAATTAAACTTATTTCTGAAGATTATTATATAAATATTATATTGTTAACAGTTGTTGTGTGATTTCCCTGAAAATAAACAATCCAAATAAAGCTTTCTTTTAACTCATTAATGCAATTCAACATATGTAAGAATCTCACGTCTCTGTAAAAATGTACCGTATTTTTCAGAGTATAAGACGCACTGGAGTATAAGACGCACCTACCTTTTTTGGTGAGGAAAAGAAGAAAAAGAAATCTCCCTCTGCCTCTGAGCAATTTTGCCTCGTTGCAGCAAACAGCAAAAAGCCTGCTTTACTTTCATTTTCGTTTTCAGCATAGCTTGATTAGCACAAGGAAAAAAAAATCTGCTCCAGCAATTTACCTCTTTGCAGCAAGCAGCAGAGCCCTGCCCAAAACAGCTAAGAGCAAATCAGCTGAGAGTTGGGGGGCTAATCTAGTCAATTTGTGCTAATTAGGCTGTGCTGAAGCTGAAAGGAGCTGTTTTTTCTTGCTGTTTGCCTGCAAGGAGGTAACTACTGCGAGGCAGCGGCCAAAGGATGGGGGCCAGTGGGTCGGCGAGGCTACATTTGGTGTATAAAATGCACCTAAATTTTCACCCCCTTTTAGGGGAGGAAAAGTGCATCTTATACTCTGAAATATCTCATACAGTGATTCTGTAAATTTTGATATAACATGATCACATGCAATGAACCAAATTTGGGGGGCAGTTTACATCATTTCCATGATAAGGTATTTGATGCAATATCAAATATGACCTAATTAACATAATTATTTAACAGACATGTATGCACATCTTTTTTCCTGATTAGTTTATTAAAATGAGGATTTATTATATTATGCTGTTTTATATTTTATTATATTAAAAATAAAAGTTACTGTTATGTCTCAGTCAAAAATATATAAATAAGTGATGTTAAAATATACTACCTACCCATGACTATTTTGTCTTTTGCAAATTCTAGCTCCTTCATAGTGACCATGTCCTTTTCATCAATTGCTGCTTTTAATGCAGCTTGATTCACAAGGTTTTCCAATTCAGCTCCAGAAAATCCTACTGTCCCTCTGGCAATGATTTCTGGATTAATGGCTGTGCAAACAAAGACATGTTTTTGCATTTGTTAATCCAAATTGAGGTTAACATTCAGGCAAGTTAGCACACACAATAAATGTAAAGATGCAGAGTTTTGCATTGCATACACTATTTATGATAATCCATCTTTAAGAATTTATCATTTTTATAATCATAATGTTTGAATAAGAATTGAGACATGAGAAACAAATAGAATTGTTCAAATGATTAAACAAATTTCTTTTCTTTTTCTTAAAAATATACAGCAGTTCTTGGGTGCAGCAAGCATTGCATCAGTTTTTAATTCAGTTTTCACTTAATAAAATTTAGTTGTAAGGATAGTTATAAAATCCTTAAATAGCAGACCTCTAGCCTTTAACTGAATATGTTCTATTAAGCACAAATATTCATATTAATGAGAAGATCTTGAATCTCAATCAGTATATATATACATTTCTTATGCAGCCAGCCTGCTAGCAATTCTCTATGTTTTTATTTCAAAAATGCAGCACTTACACTTATCATATTTTATTTTATTAAGATACCATTTCAAAATTTCTGTTCGTCCCTTGACATCTGGTCTGGGAACTGTAACTTGCATGTCAAAGCGGCCAGGGCGTAACAAAGCACTAAATAGGGGAGGAAAAATATATTGTGAATGATTTAATAATCTTGGTTAATTTTTTTATATTAAAGTATTTTAAAGGGCAATTTAATAAGAAAAGTTACTAATACATTTGTAATTTCCATTAAAGCCAGTTTGCACAATTAAATGCTTTCCACAGAAAATCTCGCAATAGTTGTCAGCACAAGAATCTCTTGGAAAACTACTTAAGAACCAATATTACACAGCTACATTTCAAGTGTACTAACTGGATTTAAATCTGTATTATTTTCAATTAAGAATTTCCATTTAAAATGATTGCTCCAGCAAAATATAGCTATTTTCTTAATTACTTAATTATGAAGACAAGAAATATTGGCATGATTATTATGCATCCTTATTACTCTCCTAAAGTACCAAAGCCATATTTGCACAAAATTAAATCATGCAAAATTGTATTTTACCCACGTATGCACATGCACAAAGACATACTTATCTAGTGCTTCAGGGAAGTTTGTTGCACCAATGATAATGATTCCTTCATTAGATTTAAAGCTTCAAAAGACAAAAAAAAAGTAATCAATATACTTACAGTGATATTTCTCTAGTTATTTAGATGTAGCAAGTCATATTCTGTTCAGTGGATTTGCAAAGAATGCTTCATTTATTTTATAGGGCAAATCTAGTAATAAAGGATTTTTTTTCCAGTTCAAGCCAACACTTCCTTAAGCATGTGACTTTGTGCATCACACAATAACTATTTTTAGTCATATTCAGTGCATGCAATAGCAGCCAATATCAGTTGGATTTTAACAAAAGGATAGTTCAACTTTTAAAATGAAAGAAATAGGAGAGAAACTTGAAAATTAGTTTTTGAATATAGATGTACATGCTTGGGGAATGGTTAGCAATATATTTTTCAGACCTTGTATAGGCATTGTTCAATGAGCAAATTTCTCAAGTATCAGAAAGCTGCTTTTCTTATATAAGGTTCAAAATACTTAAGCTGAATCATTTTTGAAGAATGCACCATCCTACTTTTCACCTATGTGTGATTTTAATTCTACTTCCCCACTTGAATGTCTGCACTGTCCTTAACTCTTGAGTAGGATTTTGCCCTTATCCAATATCCCCAAAATCTAGATATTTAAGCACAGAAGACAGTTTATGGATCCTATGGCAAAAATAAATAACCTTTCCTCCTAAGAAGAATAAAAATATTTCTCAATATTTATGGACCATGTTTCTCTTCTCGACGTACACAAAACATTTCAAATCCAAAATGTTTTGTACAACTTGGTTCAACACCCACTGCTCTTACTAAAATAAAACTAAAATTTTAGTTAGAAGAAAAATCAACACTTACCCATCCATTTCAGCAAGGAGTTGGTTTATAGTCTGCTTTGAGTAGGGATGCATTGGAGATTCAACTCGTTTGCCACCAACCGAATCTAACTCATCAATGAATATAACACTAGGTGCATTTGCTTTTGCTTCCTCTAAGAAAGTAATATATCAAATTCTTAAGCATCTTTGTCTCCATTGGTTTCCAGTGCAAAAGTCAGCAGTTTTTTCTGACTATCATTATGCATTTTCTTTATTCACAAAAGCTATTCTCTGAATAAACCCCACAAATGGAGGGTTTTTTTCCACTTACATTTTCATTTACAATGGAGACACTGCAAATAGTCTGAAAGATAATACATTTGAATTTTTTGTGATATTCACTAATTTTTAATGTAGTTAACAAAAAAAAATGTTACTCATTTACTAATAAGGAACTGATGCTATTTACTAATAAGATATTGAGGCACTGATGCTATTTTCACTAAAAGGATTCAAGGGAAAACCCGCAACTTACTAAATAGATTTCTAATACGGCTGGCTCCTACTCCAACAAACATCTCATCAAACTCAGACCCAGAAGCGTAATAGAAGGGAACATCAGCTTCTCCTGCCACAGCCCTGGCAAGCAGAGTTTTGCCAGTACCAGGTGGACCTACCAACAGAACACCTAGAAAGATAAGAATGAAAAGAATATCAAACTAAAATCTACAGACTGTATTATTGTCAATATTGGTCCTAAGTTCTGTAATTTTTTAATAAGCAATTTTATTACTCAGTAACTAAGTACAGGTAGTCCCTGCTTACTGACCATTCGTTCAGCAACTGTTTGTAGTTACAACAGTGCTGAAAAAATAACTTTTTGGCCCATTTATGACCCTTAGTTACATGATCGCCATTTCACTCAGTACACATTGTTCTGTGTCTGACCTTTTTTTTTTCTTTTGTTCCTCCTTGAGGTTCGAAAAGAGGTTTCAAGAGTAAACTGTTTCCTCTCCTGTACATCAAAAGCAGTGTGATCATGCAGTAGCCTGACTACAAACAGCAAATCTTTTTCTCTCCAATCTCTGCTGGGAGGGGGACAAAAGACTTCTATAGGCAATCTTGCCTTTGCCTGGCCCTTTCGTCCCCCCTCCAAGATTTAAAACAAACTTGATAATTTGGTGATAATAATGTGAATAAATTATTTGAAAGTATATTAGTTAATGTCACTGCGGTTTTTTTTTTTTTGTCAGCTGGGCTCCCATTCTGAGACTTACGGTAGACTGTCTGACTCTTATCACTAAGCTACTGCGCATGTCCACATTATTTCTTCCACATTCTTTCACTTTCTTCAAACTTTCTATGTTCGCCTGCCAAGAGGTAAGGCAGGAACGCTGCCAAGATGTAATTAATAGCTAGTATGACTTTTTTTACTTCTTTATGATAAAAAGTGTTATATTAGAATATATCTCAGGTTTTATTTTCTTTAAAAGTATACTCCAAGGAAAAATCACGATCCATCTCTAATTAAGGTGCAATTACCCCAAAGCGGAATGGGATTAATTGCTATCCTGACATGTGGCAGCAGAGGTCGATTTGGATTGATTTATGGCTTTTTCCTTGCTTGTTACTTTGATGATAAGCATCTAATTAGACAGATCATTAATTTAGCGATGATTAATTAGACAGATGATTAATTTTAAGGCTAATTAGACAGATGATTAATTTAGCGACTGTGGAACGCTAATTTAATTACTGCAACAATGCCAAAAAAGAAGAAAAAAGGGAAAATGAAAATGAAACTCAGAGCATTCTCCACAAACGATTTGTTTTTCTCCGATGAAGAAAAAGTAGAAAGGAGGCTTTCAAATTTCCAGCCCCTTGCTTCAGCCACCCGACTAGGAGAAGGAGCCATGGGAGGAGTAGAAGAAACGGACAAAATTCTGTTACAGAGGCTTCAGGAGGAAGATGACAGAAAAGCTGCTTTTGAAGGCAACATGCTGCAATTGAGGTCAGTGACATCTTCTTCTGAATATGCATGCTCTCAAACAGTCCTCCCAGAACCTTTTGAATTTGAAACGCTTGGTGCAAGGCCAAAGTTTTCATAAACCACTGAGCATTTTTCTTCCCACACACAGAGAGAAATAATTTATTATTCTCCTTGAAGCTCCAAGCTCACCCTAGATGAACAAGCTATAAAAAACTATCATGACCATATAAAATTTTTTGAACATGAGCTATCCCAGGCAAAAATAGCTTTATCTATGCTCAAGGCAGATAAGAGAGAGTCTCGTGTTTTTAAAATTCCTGAAAACGCCATCTTGGCTTCTTCTTCGAAGCCAAAGCTTCGACCCCAGGAGGGTCTTGTGTCAGGCCAATCATAACAGAGAGCTGTGTACACGTCACAATTGTCATATGACGTTCTCTCTCAAATTACACACCATGCCACGAAGGCAGAAAAATTATCTGAGCTGCCTGAAACTAAAGTTGCAGCACCATCTGCTGGCAAAAGTAATTTACTAGAGAAAGCTGAAATGCATCGCAGTTTGCAAGAATAATTTCAAGTATTGCATCGGACTTTATCAAACATGTCCCTAATCCACTCAGAAATTGAGACTGCAATGCCACAAGTGTCTCCACAGGCTCAATCTTCAGCACCCCCTGGTGATGCTGGTGTCCTTTTAGATGGAGCACAACAACGCTTAATGCAGCAAAGGCAAATGACTGCGTCTCCAGCAGGCCATGTTAATATTGCAGCTCAAATGCAACAGCTCCAAGCTCAAGCACAAATGGCAGCTGGAGCACAACAAATTCCTATACAGCAGCCACATTTTCAAGTGCATGCATAAATGCCTCCAGCCGTGCAACCAGGACCAGCTCCCGGTCCACCTCCAGCGGCACAACCAGGACCATTTGTTGGTCCACAACAAACACAGCAAATACCACAGGTATTTTTACAAGCACAACCAGCATACCAAATGCATGTTCTTCAACAGGCCTTTTCTATTGCTCCACTAGCTGGTGAGTCAAAATTAAAGATGTCAGGACAGAATTATAAGGCCTGGGTCAGTGAGATTGGATTGTTACTTCGTAGAGAAGGTACTCACTGTATGGTTTTTAATCCTCCTGCCCAGCCATGGACTCCTGCAATAAGAGACTTAGAGACTAAAGCTTGCACAACATTATTGATGTCCATGGATACTGAACTGCAGGTTACTTTTCCGCCTGATGCAACAGCCCAACAAATTTGGGTCCAATTGGAAAATTGCTACAGGCCTGTTTCAATTGAATCTTCATGTTTGCTCATGTCTGAGTTCCATGGTTCGAGACTGAAACCTGGTGAACAAATTTGAGGACATTTAACCAAACTGAAAGGAATCAGAAGAAAATTGAGAGAAAGAGGCTATCTTATTGATAATATTCAAATGATCAGCATTATTATTAACTCATTTAATTATGAATGGAAAGATGCCATTACAAAGATTAATCAAGTACCTATTCCTCAACGCACAGTGGATCATATATGCAGACTTTTAATTGAAGAAGAAGCACTCATGTTAGCTACTCCACATTTGAGAGGACCACCTGCATCAAGAGCTCCAGCGCGGCGTCCCTTCCGAGGAAGAGCCTACATTCCAAGGATGCCAAGATGCTACATCTGTAATCGTGTGGGACATGCCACCCGGGATTGTCCCCAACGAGTGGCAGCTCCCGTCTCATACCAGCCCAGAGGAACAGATTCCAGAGGAGGCAGAGGCAGAAGACAAGGTCGTCGTGATCCCAGGCGTGATCCACAAGCTCCACTCGCCACATTGGTGTTCACCAATGATCCACAACCTCATCCAGAGTACGACAGACGACTCCTGTGGACTTTGGACAGTGGTGCAGCGTTGCATGTTACTTACAGAAAGGAACTTTTCAGAGAGATGCACGAACCTGAACCTGAACTACGTGAACTTTATTCTTTTTCCAATCATTCTTGTCAGGTCAAAGGAAAAGGAACTGTTTATGTTGAAGAGCTCGATGCATTCATTCCTGATGTTTATTATATACCAACAGTAAATAGTAATTTGCTTAGTCAGAGTCACTTGTCTAGAGTTTTAAAGTTCCAGGTTCACCTCCTTGAAAAAGCAAGTTACATAGTTAAAAATGGAGATATTGTTGCTGAAACCATGTTAATTGGTGGTGTTTATTACTTAAAGCCAAAGCCTAAATCGCAAACTCCAAAAGAGGAGAGCACAGGCCGAGAGAGATGTTCCAGAGAGAGATCCTATTGCTACTCCAAAGGCTCCTAAAGCCAACAAAAAGAAAATTAGGAAACAGTTTGCTCAGAGCAAGCCTGAGGTTCCTCATAAAACTGTTAATGTTGAGAATTCACTAACTGGTAAACCTTTGCATTCCAGGTGTATCCATAAGTGGCATAGAAGATTGGGGCATGCCAGTTTCCATGTTCTTAGGAAGATGCCAGAGTTCGCAAAAGTTTTGGCTCTAAAGGGGTGTAAGGTGATTTTGGATTGTGCTGTCTGCAAGAAAGCCAAATCCAAAACAGCGGCCATTCCCAAACGCGCTACCCGCCTGTCAACACGCATTTTTGATTTGGTTCACACTGACATAGTTGGTCCTTTTAAGCCAACACTTGGTGGTAAAAAATATTTTCTAACAATTGTTGATAATTACTCTAGATAATGGATATGTATATCCTATGAAAGAAAAATCTGAGACTTTTCAGATCTTTAAAGATTTTGCTGCTCTTGTTTCTACCCAACACCAAGTTTGCATCGCCAGAATCCAGAGTGATCGTGGTACTGAATTCATGTCTTAGCGTTTCCAGGATTGGATGCGTAAGAATGGAATTCTTCATCAAACGTCAGCCCCTTACACGCCGGCTCATAACTGAGTTGTAGAAAGATGACAAGGGGTACTACATACCATGATGCGTTGTCTCCTAGAAGACGCCAACCTTAGTATGCCATACTGGGGTGAAGCTATCAAATATGCAAATTACATTGTCAACCGTACTTGGAGCAGTGTAATAAATCAGACTCCTTTCTTCATGTTGTAAGGGTTCAAGCCCGATCTCAAAAACCTCCATATTTTTGGTTCATATGCTATGGTGAACATTCCCTTAGCTCAAAGAAGAAAAGGAGGTCCAGCAGCAAAGAGACTGAGATTTATGGGCATTGATGATAACTCAAAATGGAGCAAATTTATTGACTCTAAACATGTAATTGTGATTTACCAATCTGCTAATTTTGAGGAAGATGTTGACTGGTCCAGGATTCATTCCAATGATCCTGGAGTTTATTTTCCTAGAGGCGATATTGCTGATGCCTCACAGTCTGATGATCGAGATCCACAGGCAAATGTTCCATCCACTAGTTCTTCTCAACTTGATGTTCCGTCTTAGCAAGCCGCGGATGCTTACGCTAGTGACGAATGTGAGGACGAGGACGAAGCAGAAGAATGGACTGTTGTTCCGAGACGTTCCAAGAGGGTCACAAAGGGAATCACTCCACAGCGATATTCGTGGCAACTGACAAAAACACCCTTGCCTTTGATTTGCAATGTTACATTTCCATCTGATACGTTCACACAAATCAAGCAACTTCCTGATTCAGAGCAAGAGAAATGCTAGGAGGCAATGCAGGTTAAAATGGACAGTCTAAAGAAACTTAAAGTGTTTACACCTGCAAAACCTCCAGCAAACAAAAGGGTCATTGGCACTCGATGGGTCTACAGAATCAAAAAGAAGCCAAATGGCGAGTCACTGTACAAGGCCAGACTTGTAGCTCAGGGTTTCGCTCAACATTATCCTGAGGACTACACAAATACCTACTCACCGACAGTCCAGACTGAGAGTGTAAAAATTGCATTAGCAACAGCTACTATTCTTGGTTTAGAAGCTTTCCAGTTCGATGTTGACACGGTTTATCTACATGCTGACCTAGATGAAGAAATCTACGTGAGAGATCCTCCAGGATTCCGACAGCAAGAAGGGGATATCTGGTTTCTAAACAAAAGTCTTTATGGCCTGAAACAGTCTGGTTTAATATGGTACTTATGTCTTATTGACAAACTAAATTCAATGGGCTTAAGTCCGAAACTGATGAGTGCGTGTTCACAAAAAGATCTAACAATACATATGAGATAGTTCTTATTTATGTTGATGATATTGTTTATATTGGTCCAAATAAGCAGATGAGATTTTTGCCAAACCTTTGCAGAGATATTTTACATTGAAATCTTTAGATCATGTTAGCACTTATTTAGGTGTTCAGATTGACAAAAGACAGAAGGGGTTTAGTCTTTCACAAGAGGATAAAATTGAACAAATTTTGCATCATTGTAACATGAAGGATGCTAACACAACAAAGACACCCATGCAAACAGATTTTCATAACTTGACACATGAACCAAGTCCTGAGTTCGAGGATCAAACACTTTATCGTTCAGTTATTGGGTCACTGTTGTACATTATTAGTTGGACCAGATCCGACATTGCACTTAGTGTTAATCTCGTCTCGACACGTAGGTAAGGCAAAACAGTTTCATTGGACATGTGTTAAGAAATTATTGAGATACCTAAAACACTCTAAACATATAAAGCTATTGTTAGAACCAACACATACTGATTATGCAGAATTACGTTGTTATGCAGATTCTGATTGGGCGAGTGATAAAGAAATCACGTAAAAGTACTTCAGGTTATAGGGTATTCTTAAATGGATGTCCTATTTTCCTGGCAAGTGCGAAAACAGAATTTTGTTTCTTGTTCATCTACCGAAGCTGAATATACTTGTGTTTCAGATGCATGTAATTCTCTAACATGGTTTGATGCTCTGGTCACAGATAACTGGACACGTCCAATCCGACCGATCACCGTGATGGAAGACAATGAATCGGTGGTTTATATTTCTGAATCATATTTCACAGGTTCTAGGTCCAGACACATTGCCATCCATTATCAAAACATAAAACAATTAGTGAAAAATTGTTTTGTTAAATTGCAGTATGTATCTACACATGATCAAATTGCTGATATGCTCAACAAACCACTTCCAGCAGCTCAACATGAGTATCTGCGTAAGAAGATGTGCCTTATCTGATGATGTACTTGATGTCCGCTCAACTGACAAAGAAGGGGATTGTCACTGCGTTTTTTGTATTTGTCAGCTGGGCTCCATTCTGAGACTTACGGTAGACTGTCTGACTCTTATCACTAAGCTACTGCGCATGTCCACTTTCTTTCTTCCACATACTTTTTTTCTTCAAATTTTCTTTGTTCGCCTGCCAAGAGGTAAGGCAGGAACACTGCCAAGATGTAATTAATAGCTAGTAAGCCTTTTTTTACTTCTTTATAATAAAATGTGTTTTATTAGAATATATCTCAGGTTTTATTTTCTTTAAAAGTATACTCCAAGGAAAAGCCACGATCCATCTCTAATTAAGGTGCAATTACCCCAAAGCGGAATGGGATTAATTGCCACCCTGACAGTTAAGTTGTATTTGGTTTACAAAAATCATACAAGTTTAGACTGCACTGCAATAGTAAGAAAAGGTACATACTTACAATAAGAAAAAGTTCACACTTACCTTTAGGGAGTTTACCTCCTAGAACGGTAAATTTCTGGGGATTTTTCAGAAATTCTACAATCTCCTGCAACTCTTGCTTAGCTTCATCTACCTGAATGCAATTAAGAAAATACTATTGTAGACTATCATAATTTCATACTAATATGCTTCTGACATGTTAATTATATAGCTGTCCTAAGTTACTTTTGAAGGTATTTCCTTTATTGAAACTGTTAAATGGAATTTGACTTCATTATGCCATTTCAGACATTAAGCATATTTTTGTATTATTAAAGGTGGTATGTTTCTGGGCAAAATAAGAACAGAATGGATTATTTTAAAAAAATAATAATTCCCCACTGGATACTATCAGTATGCTAGGGCAGGAGACAGAATGTATCTGCCCTCAGTGTGGAAGGGATTGCCACTCTCAAATTGGCTTTTAGTCACATTAGATACTGTTTTAGGACCTCTTTCCAGAGCACGATACCATAGTCTCTTGAGACTGAAGGATGCCAATGATGACTATCAGTATAATGGCAGTATCTGTGGCCCATGAAAGCAAATTTGGTAGAAATATTTACCAGTATTAAAAATATTTTGAAAAACAATTACTCATGTACACTTGATAAAAAGGGAAATTAAATTGTTATATAGCTTTTTGCAACACAGTGCTGAAACAAAGTCAAACCCTGTGAGTTTATATTAATGCTTAAATAACTTTAAAAAGTGAAAAATAGCAACTTCCTCTGATTATATGTCCTTTTTTAAAAAAAATATCATTAATGATTCAAGTTAAACAGTGGATTCTGTTATAAAAGAAGGTAACTGTAGAATACATCTAGGCAACACTATGGTATGCCAATCTGAAACAATTCTTAGAAAAAAAAAATTCTGCCAGATGCTTAGCAGCACAGGAGAGAGAATGTACTGGCAATTATTAATAGTAAAAAAATTCAAACAGGTCACAACTCTGACAGCCCAACTATCAAATGTTCATCTTAAGTACAGCAAAATTGGACCAGATCCTGCCATTTCAGATCTATTATACCTTTTAAAATATAAGTATGTTTTTTTAAAATTCATCCACAATATAATTCATTCACTTTACTTTTCTTGTCCCAGTAACATGTTTTATGCGAACTGACTTCTGCCCTTTTAGATTTATCAGAGTATTTAAGTTTTATTTGATTGCTTCTATTTTATCACATAATCAGAAGACATTCAATCCTTTGAAGTTACCCCTTTCACATGTTCAAAGGTGATATTTTTCATTTGAATAGGATCCACTGCTGCATCAAGCCCAGAACTTGCTCGGAAACGAACTGCAAGCAAAATAATTTATGTAATCAAATAAATGTTGTCATTTACTTTATTTTTGTACAATATATTGTTACTGCTATTTGTTCTTGCATTGGTATTTAAAGTTACTTAGCTACCCAGAGAGAGGTGGTCATTTAAATTACAATCTAAATAAATACATAATTAAGAAATTTTCATCTGTAACAATATTCTTGTATGATCTGGGCAGCTATATAAATTTATTTAATAAATAAATAATAAAATACCATAATAATGCAGAATTACATGATATTCTTTAAAAACTATACTTTCCCTAAGTAGGGAAATAGTCAAAAGTGACTATTATACACATATATATCAATATCTCCAGCTTTGGCAATGCTTTTGTCTCAGTATTTACACAAACCGTTAGCAGCTGTTTACTCAATTAGACGTTTTTCCAATCATATCAAATGTTGGACTCATATCATCCAGGTATCTGATTTCTACAATAAGAACATCTTCAAATTTTCTTTAGTTAAAATACTGATCAAAGACTTGCCAAAGATTCAAGAAGATACAAAATATATCATTAAGATTCTGATATTGTTCAATATGTAAGTACTGAAATGGTTAATGCTATAGTGAATAGCTACTGGAATACAAAGGAGGCATTACTATAATATTAAACTTGCTGGGATTATTTATCTGATCTGAAGCTGTGTTCTATGTAATCTATTCAAAAATACTTCAAACAGATGAATATAAAACAAAGATAGAGACTTCTGGGGCGACATCACGGTGGTGCGGTACAGGAGAACGGGGCACCGTTCTTTCTGTCCAAATTTTTGTGTCTGGAGGCCTGTAGAATTAGCCCCTGGAGGGGTCAGCATTATAGAGGGGATACTCCAGGGGTGAGGGAGAGAAGAGCAATCCCCTGTTGCAGCAGGAGGAACTCCTTGAATCCGGTGTGAAAGAGACCGGCTGTTATGGTCGGGTCCGGAGGTGTGATGGCCTGATCGAATGGTGGAGGAAGCAACGAGTGGGAAACAGCGAGAAGGATTGGTGGAGAATGGCAAGACAGAGTGAGATACCGGGTTGCTTCTCTAAATTGGAGAAACCTACAAGCTGATAGACAAGTGAGTCTCCAAGGTGGGAAAAATTGGTGGCCCTAGCTCCAAATCAGGACAAGATATAAAAAAGTTTTAAAACAGTATGGCATCTATGGAAAACAACTGTAATTGGATAAAATATTGCTAGGGACAGGGGAAAAATGATTACCAAAGCATATAACCTCTTCCTAAGATTTAAAATGAAGAAGAAACTGTGAAGGAGACGATAATAAGCTGGGCTAGAAATTTTGGATATAGTATTGAATTAGATAGGTGAAATGCTCCCGGTTCGGACCGGATCGCCCGGTAGCGATGGCAGCGGGTGATTCAGAGAACCGGTAGCAAAAATCCCTGCCCCCCGCCATGTCCAGCTGAGCCGCGCGATTATCAGAGGCTTTTTAAAAAAAATTTAAAAGCATTTTTTCTACAACCTCTTCGGCCAAAAAAATGCTTTTAAAAGTTAAAAAAAAAGCCTCTGATGATCGCGTGGCTCAGCTGGGATCGTCAGAGGCTTTTAAAAGCCTCTTTGGCTGAGGAGGTTGTAGAAAAAATGGTTTTAAAAGTAAAGTAAAAAGAAAAAGAAAAAAAGTTGGCCACGCCCACCCAGTCACATTACCCCACCACCACCAAGCCATGCCCACAGAACCGGTAGTAACAAATTTTACATTTTACCACTGGAATTAGACTATTGCGACAAATTATAGGATAAAAAGTATAAACTAACGATGTCAGTAGCCTATAAGGAAAACCTCTACAAAATGTTTTATCATTGGCATTTACCCCCAGCAAGATTGGCTAAAATGTTTCCAAACATTTGGGTGTCCTCTTAGACTCACAGCTAAGATTAGAGCAACATCTGACAGCTGTGGCTGTCAGGTTCGCCTGGTGCACCAATTGCAACCCTACTTGGATCGGGAGGTTCTCCTCACGGTCACTCATGCCCTTGTCACCTCACGGTTAGATTATTGCAACATGCTCTACATGAGATTACCCTTGAAAAGTGTTCGGAGACTACAGTTGGTCCAGAATGCAGCCACGCAAGCTGTTATGGGTGCCCCTAGGTACACCCACATTACACCAATTCTCCACAAGCTGCACTGGCTCCCTATTGGTCTCCGGTCACAATTCAAGGTGTTGGTTATTACCTTTAAAGCCCTACATGCCTCAGGGCCAGGGTATCTTCGAGACCGCCTTCTACCACATAGGTCCCAGCGACTGGTAAGATCCCACAGAGTTGGTCTCCTCCGGGTCCCGTCAAACAATGCCGGCTGGCGGGCCCGTGGGGGAGGGCCTTCTCTGTGGCTGCCCCAGCTCTCTGAAACCAGTTACCTCCTGAGATCCGGACCATCCCCACCTTATTGGCCTTCCGAAAAGCCGTGAAGACCTGGGGCTGTTGATCTCGCTCTTGCGATCCAGCGAGATCCGGCCATCAATGGTGTGAATGAGTTTTAATGTTTTTAATTTTTAAAAACATTCTTGAAAGAGGCGATGGTGAGGCCCCTCCTCAAGAAGCCCTCCCTGGATCCAGCCGTATTAGCAAATTATCGTCCTGTCTCCAACCTTCGCTTTGTTGCAAAGGTTGTTGAGAGTGTGGTTGCACAACAACTGCCTCAGTTCCTGGATGAATCGAATTATCTAGATCCGTTCCAGTCGGGATTCAGGCCCGGGTACAGAACAGAGACAGCATTGGTCGCATTGGTTGATGATCTCTGGAGGGCTCGGGACAGGGGTTGCTCCTCTGTCCTGGTCCTACTAGACCTCTCAGCGGCTTTTGATACCATCGATCATGATATCATGCTGCACCGGTTGGAAGGGTTGGGGGTGGGGGACACTGTTCTACAGTGGTTCTCCTCCTTTCTCTCTGACCGGTCGCAGTCTGTGTTGACAGGGGGGCAGAGGTCGACCCCAAGGCCCCTTATATGTGGGGTGCCACAAGGATCAGTCCTCTCGCCCCTTCTATTCAACATTTATGTGAAGCCGCTGGGTGAGATCATCCGTGGTTTCAGGGTGAAGTACCATCAGTACGCTGATGACACCCAGCTGTACATCTCCACCCCAGACCACCCCAATGATGCCCTCGAGGTGATGTCCCGGTGCCTGGAGGCCGTACGGATCTGGATGGGGAGGAACAAACTCAGACTCAACCCATCCAAGACCGAGTGGCTGTGGTTTCCGTCGTCCCGATATAGTCAGTTGGCGCCATCTCTGACTATTGGGGGCGAGTCGTTGGCCCCCACAGATGGGGTTCACAACTTGGGCATCCTCCTGGACTCACGGCTGTCTTTTGAAGAGCATATGACGACCGTAGCCAGGAGGACTTTTTATCAGGTTCGCCTGATTCACCAGTTGCATCCCTTTCTGGATCGGGACTCGTTACGCACGGTCACTCACGCCCTTGTCACCTCACGCCTGGATTATTGTAATGCTCTCTACATGGGGCTCCCCTTGAGAAGCACCCAAGGCTCCAACTGGTCCAGAATGCGGCCGCGCGGGTGGTAATGGGAGCAATGTGGCGCTCTCATGTAACCCCCCTCCTGCGCGAGCTGCACTGGCTCCCAGTGGTCTTCCAGGTGCGCTTCAAGGTTTTGGTTACTATCTTTAGAGCGCTCCATGGCTCAGGACCAGGGTACTTACGAGACCGCCTCCTGCCACCAATAGCCTCTCACCGACCAGTTCGCTCCCATAGAGAGGGACTCCTCAGGGTGCCGTCGGCCAAACAATGTCGACTGATGGCCCCCAGGGGGAGAGCCTTTTCTGTGGGGGCACCTACCATCTGGAACGGCCTTCCCCCGGAGTTACGAAACATCCAAGACTTACGCATATTCTGCCGTGCCCTGAAAACATTTCTATTCCAACAAGCTGGTCTGGCCTAACTCTCCCTTTTTTAATTGGCTTTTAAACTGGCTTTTTAAATTGGGTTTTAAACCTCTTTAGATAAATTTGGATGTTCTTAATCTTTGAGCCTAAATTACTTAATCTGTTTCTTAATAGTTTTTAACTTCTATATGTATTTGTATTTATTATGGCTGTTCACCGCCCTGAGTCCTTCGGGAGTAGGGCGGTATACAAATATGAAAAATAAATAAAATAAATGTTTTTTATAATGATTTTGAATGCATTGTGAGCCCCCCTGAGTCTTCGGAGAGAGACTGCATACAAATTGAATTAATAAATAATAAATAAATAAACCGTTCACCCGAATGCTGGCAATGTAGTTATAAACAGGGAACTTTCTACCATATGTAGTGGACCTGCCCCAAAGCCAGAAAGTATTGGCATAAAATAAAGGAATAGTTGGAAGAAATTACTGAACAAAAGATTGAACTGAAGCCAGAACTATTTTTATTGGGCATTTTAGATGGAAAAGTGGGTAAAAAATTTCAATATGTAATATTACATATATTAACTGCAGCCAGAATAATTTTTGCTCAAAATTGGAAACTAATACTTCTTCAGAGGCAATGATAATAAGGTATTTGAGTGTGCAGAGATGGATAGGTTGACTATGGAATTGAAAGAGAGAGAAGAATCAGAATACTATTAATTTGGAGTAGATGGTATACAATCGCTAGAGAATAGGAGTTAAATTATTGTATAAGAATTATATAATATTGATGACAATATGATTATATCGTATTTGTGTGTAAATATTATAATTCAAACAACTGTATACTATAGGATAGTGAACTATAGAAATAGAACCTATGTAAATATGAATGTTATGGATGATATTGATACTGATATGGAAATGCTGTAATGAGTGAAAAATTGTGTTTTGTTTTTTAATGTTGAAAATGCTTAATTAAAAATTAAACAAAATAAAACAAAACAAAACAAAGATACAGATATAAAAGTAATCTCTTTCTCTTACCTCCATTATATTTCAGGCAACTCTTTCCTCTACTTAAAATATACTCTAACAATCAGACACAGAATAACCTGGTTTTTAAATTTAAGTATACTATAAGATAATAAAATACTAAATAATAAATTAAAAATTTAGTAGAATAAAAAGTTAACAAACCAGCATCAGAAAAGGAACCTTTAGGTAAGAACTGGCTTTTTAACACAGTATAAATCCCAAACAACACTGCTAGAAAGACAAATAATCGGGTTCGTCTTAAGGAATCTGAAAGGGGAAAAAAGAATATTTGTTTAGTCAGTTGATTATGGCACACATATTAACTAAATTAATTTCTGCATCTGACTAAACTGAAATAAGCACAACATAAAATATCATAAACACCAATTTAAAATAAAAAGTCGAGACTCCTTACAGATTCTCTGACAATAGAAAAACCAAATATACATATTACACCTCTTGGCCTCAGACTGAAAAACCAGATCTTTAAGGCTTCCAGAATATTCCCAGGATCAGGGTCATCTGAAATTTAGGATGGGGAGTCTTTCAAGTGGCTGGCATTGTAACAGAGAAGACATGCCCCCTGGGTCCTTCAAAGTGACATTGTTTCATACCTTCCAATGCTTTTCAAGGAAAGCCCCCCTCCCATACATTACACTGCAATAATCCAACTGGATAATATGCCATAAGTGACTATAGGAAGAGTCTCTCAGTGTAGGAATGGGACAACTGATGTACAAGATGGTGCAGTGCAAAATGCCTGGCTATAGTTGCCATCCACTCCTTGAGCAGTAACCATGAGTCTAGACCAGGGTTCTGCAATCTTCAACACTCAGAGCCATTTGGACCAGTTTCCCATACAAAAAGAAAACATTAGGAGCCAATAATTTAACAAATGGTGATTGGGTGGGCGTGACCAACTCAACGTCACTCCCACCCAGTCAGTAGATACCCCCCCCAGCCACACCTACCCAGCTGGCCATTAGGGCAGAGAACTGGTTGTTAAATTATTTGACCTGCCCGGCCCCACCTCATCCCTCCCCTCCCAGCCACCTCTTGCCACACCCGGCCTTGGGTGTGTTGTTCACCTCCCTCCCTCCCTCTGTCACTGTCTCTCTTTTTCTTTCTTTCTCTTTCTCTGTCCCTCTGCATCAGTCTGTCTTTCTCTCCATCTTTTTCTTTGTCTTTTTCTTTCTTTTTCTTTCTCTCCCTTTCTTTTTCTGTCTCTCTCTCTCTCTTTCTTTCTTCCCCTCCCTCATTCCCCACCCCCACATCCAGGGAATAACTGTAAAGAAATTCAGCCACATTCTCTGTCTCTGGAAAGATACAAAAATAAACCTTGCATTGCAAAAGAAGTGACTGTCTGGCTGTTACATCACAGCGCCACGAGGTCACCACCTTAGATCACTGTACACACTTCAGAGAAGCAACATCCCAAGCAGCAGCACACTCACATAGGTCCAAGGTGGCCAGAAAATATAGCCCCTGGGCACCCCCTAAGATGCTTGGTAAAGTATGGAACAATACCTCCCCATCACCAAGACAGCATCCATAGAATCCTTACAAAACTGGGCAAAGGTGGAGAGGGGAGCAGATGGAGCCGAATTGGTCTCTCTCTTTCTCTGTGTCTCTCTCTCGCTGCCTGACTGCAGCAGGAAATGGCGGGTGGCTACTTCCGGCCTTTGTGTGTGCTGGACGTGCGACCTGCTCTTCACCGAGATACTGGTCCACCCCACAGCCAAAACCGCTGTTGGGGCAGGGTAGCATTGTGGCTCTGCATCGTAATGGGTTCCAGGAAGAGAAGAGGACCCATCTCCCCTATTGGGAAGCACGCTAACTTTCACTGTTTTGCACAAGGTGCTGTGAGAGCAATAGGCAGGCCATGGAGGCAGGAGCAGCAGCGCCATTGGGAGCCGCAGCAGAGGGCTGAAAGAGCTGCGTGTGGCTCCAGAGCTGCGGGTTGTCGACACCTGGTCTAGACTGAACTTCAGATTGCACAACTCAGTCTGGATGACCTGGATGACTGAGAATCTCTACAGACTAATAACTTGGGTGGCCTGAAACAAAAATGTATAGCTGAGCACTGTTGATACTTAGCCTCGTATCAAGAGACAGCCTCACCCAGCAACTTCACATAGATGTCTATTAGGAACGGGGAGACAAGCTGTGCAAAATACACAAAGAAGAGGATTATAGCTACGTCTCTCCCCATCTGGTAACACCAACTGGAACTGGCCTCAAAAGAACAAGAAAACTATTACAAACTGATCATCCTACATGTGATGACGACATGGAGGGGGCATGTACTTACCTATCACTAGACAAAACAGGAATAAAGGAATTAATTTTCTTACGTATTTAAAATATGTTCTCCCAAAATTAAAAAGAAAGGAAATTTATAAATGATTACAAAATCTGCTTTAACAAAACAGATTAACTGACCAATTGTACGCTGTGCAAGTGCCTGTGATTTCAAAAAACCCTCTGCAAACCCAGTTTTAAAAGCATCTTGATGAGCTTCAGGTATGTTTTTTCTTTTCATCAGTTTGTCTAAACTTTCAATATCAGATACTTTCTCTCTCAGTAAAAGACCCTAAGAACAAAACAGGAAAAACATTATTTTTAAAAAATTACCAAATCGCTTGTTAAAACACAATTTCTCTGGAAGTATTTATAGTTAGTATATTTCTGTCATGTTATTTCATGGCATTAGTCAAACCTTTGTTTTTAAAAAGCTTTACACAGGGTCAAGGACAACTCTCCCTGGCCAACTCACCGCAGAACAATTCAACATGGGATAATTCAAAAGAAGGACAAGTGAATTGCAGTGGACATTATCTTGCTTTAAGTTTGAATCTTCTCAAGTTAAAAGTTCTCGAGGCTGAGATGAGCTGCAATTCTACTTGTCCCTCTCTTGAGTTATCTTGGGTTGAATTGTCCCATGGCGAGATGGCCGTGGCAAGTCGCCTGTGGTGAGATGCAGGGGTGGGTTCTACTTACCTTTACTACCGGTTTGGAATGGGGCCGCGCACGCACTCATTTGCATGCTCTTCTGCACAAGCGCAGAAGCTTCTGCGCATGTGCATAAGCATTTTTATGACGTCAGGGTCAGTGGGCAGAGCCTCCCACCAGTGGGTTGCGAACCAGGGGTAACCCACCACTGGTGAGATGGCCAGGAAGAATTGTCCCATTCCACATTAATTCCCATTCCACAGGTTAATTTTTTTGGGGGGGGGGGGAATTATACATTGGATAATAACAAAGTGATTTTTTTTCTAAATGTAAAGTTCTGAACCCAAGAACACCTATTGAACTTTTAAGTTAATGCGTCTTTTGCCAAATAAACATAGGTTTTAAAACTACCAATCAAGGGAATGTGCTTATCATATTAAATTAATAAACTAATAATAAACATGTAACTAATCAAAGAAAGCATTGGCAATGCAGTTTTCATGAACACTCTATCACCCATTCTATCCCAGACCATATCTTTGGGAATCCTTCAAAATTTTAAATTATTTTAAATAGACAAATCTTCAAAAATGAAGATTTCCCAAGATTTAAAGAGAACTATCAATATTTTATAAGATTTTAAAGCAAGAATACCAAGATCTTATAAGTTGTGGCAATCTTGTGATAATTTGGTCTTTAAAAAATACATTTAAAATTATGTATTAAGATGCAAAGATTACTGATTTTTGAATTAAAGTCATATATTAGTTATGAAGCCTAATTATTTAGTTTTGCTTTCCATAAACTGATATCTTTGCCTACGCTATTATGGTAGTAGAAACCTATACATCTAGCAAACATCAATTAAGTGAAGACTGTTCCAAGTATTTCACAGGAATTATTTTGCATATTCACTTATTTATACATTTTCTTTCATTCTTTATTGCCTGTACTAATTATTTAAAAATACAATGAATTTGCACAACCAACTTGATACATAAAGTCCCCAACATTTGGTAATGTTTCTATTTCTATAGAACTTTATAGCTGCTGACATTTGACTACATTTGCTAACTTCAAATGCACTACTGTATATGTGTGGAAGACATTACATAGTAACAGTCACTGGAGAAGGTCAACATAATGTGCACATTTTCATAATTACCTTTACAAATGAGGGAGCTGCATCTTCTGCTTCTGCTGAATGTTCTGATGTGGTCTGTAGCCGTCTTGCTCTTGATTTCAGAGTCTTAAAACCTCGAGACTGAATGAAAACTTAATACAGAAAAGGAGATATTATACTTCAAGAATGTGTGAGAGAAAACAGTGAGTTATGTTCAACAGCTTCTCTGGCATACTGCTTAGATACTGATCCTTAATTGATATTGTAATATAAAAAGCTGTATAATCATTTCTCAATGTGTAATCCTGTGTGCAAAGTTTTAAATTTTAATACCAAAATAGCTACCTAAGCACCATTGAAGCAGTGTGAGCTACCATATTTGAGAACTTGGGTGTTGTTGTTTTTTTGTAGAAATATATATATGCAGGTTAAAGGGAATTTTTTTCCTGAGGGACCTCATGGTTGAATGCAAGGATATGAGAGCAACGAAGCAAGGAAAAGCAAATAAATGGAAATAACCTGCCAACCATCATGTAAGCATGTTAGAGATAATCTGCATAAGAGAAAAATTTTTAAACTCTGTGTTTGTTTGTTTGTGTGTGTGTGTGTGTGTGTGTGTGTTTCAAGTCCTGAAGGAGATGCTTGTGAAATAAGTGACCAATTCAGATCAGAACTAAGAAACAGAGAGCTTAATGATATTTAACTGAGGAGTAGGAAGACACCAGGAAATATCTACAGCAGACAGGGGAGAAGTTAAGAACTGGCAAAGAGAAAAAGAACTAAAACAATGATGAATAAGACAGCCCTTTGCAAATTCAGAACTGTTTTTTTAGAATGTCATAGTTAAAAAGATACCATTTCTTTAATACTGCTTTTGCATACATTTCTGCAGGAACTTCTGCAGTAAGTTCTCGACTTACAACCATTTAATGACCGCTCAAAGTTGCAATGGCACTGAAAAAATTGAATTATGACCAGTTTTCACTTATGACTATTGCAACATCTCTCCAGTTATGTGATCATAGTTTGGGTGCTTGGCAACTGGCATGCATTTTCTGTGGTTGCATTGTCCGAGGGTCCTGGGATTGTCATTTGCAATCTCCTTAGGGAGCTTTTGACAAGCAAAGTCAATGGGGGAAGCCAGATTCACTTAACAACTGTAATGATTTGCTTAACAAAAAAGGTCATAAAACGGGGCACAACTCACTAGCAATTGTCTTGCTTAGCAGCGGAAATTTGGGCTCAATTGTGGATGTAAGTCGAGAATTACCTGTACATATATTCAAACAACATAAAGATGAAATTGTGAACAGTTGTAGAGAGAAATAAATAGTTAAACCTTTTCACTGCTGTGTCATCAATTCTTACTCTTACTCAACTTCTGACAACCACTGAGAAAGCCAAATAGCATTTGCAAAGCAGAAAAGGGCTGTGAATAGTTTGTGATTCTAACTGAAGTAATCAAAATCTCACAAAAGAACTGCAAATTTCTGAAGTTATAAAGAGTAAAAGATCCTCAATGTTAGGCCCCATAGTGTTCAATGGCAATTTATTCTAATAGCTCTGGAAAGTCTATAGAAATCTTCACTACACAGAATAGATTACAACATAGATTGGTAATAATTAAAACCTATTCTATTTAAACAAGATATTTCAGAATAGCTTTCTGAAACATTTACTTATTCTATATAGTTTCTTACTGACTAGGAATTATTCACATATAAATTCTTGCACTTATTTTCATACTTTATAAAAATTACAATTCAAATTATAATTCCCAGTAAATCCAGACTTTTACTACAAAAAGTGGGTATACATGCGAATTCCTGGCCTTAAATACAAAGAGTTTACACCGTCTATTGTAACTGAGGTATCAGAAATGGTACAATGCTGCCTTAAATTTTATTCTATAGTATTGAATACTATAGTAATTCTAAAAAAAATTCTCATAATAACTAATCTCATAACACCAACATCATCTCATTGGAATGCCTGGGAGTTATAATTCAGTAATCTCTACAGGGCCATAATTCCCTGCATGATTAATAATATTTGTATATACAGGCAGCCCTTATCTTACAACTACAACTGGGCCCAAAATTTCAATTGTTAAGCAAGACATTTGTTACGTGAATGTTGTCCCATTTTGTGACTTTTCTTGCCACATTTGTTAACTGAATTATGCAATTGTTCAGTTAGTAACACAGTTAAATGAATCTGGCTTCCCCCACTGATTTTGCTTGTCAAAAGGTCGCAAAAGTTTATCACATGACCTCGGGACACTGCAACCATCATGTCAGTTGCCAAGCCGTCAGGGCAAGACAGTTGGGGAAATAGCGGGCTCTGATGAGCCCTGCGAAAACCCCGGCTGCCGAACCGCTGCCGATGGGTCTTCAGACAGAACCCGTCCTGCAGGGACGGGGGAAGAAGAGGGGTGCCTCGGACGACCGAGAGGAACAGGCAAGTTCCTCGGAGGTCAGAGGGAACCCTCTGTGAGTCGGCGGCGGGGGGGGCCGGCAACGATGGCGGCTACCACGAAGCTGTGACAACCGGGCAAGAAAAGTGCTGGAGGAAAACGGAGAAAAACGGAGTTCTTTGAAGCTGGGTGAGTGACAACAGCCCAGGCTTGTAACAACGTTTGGAACATCACTAATAATTAGAAGAATCCAAGCCTAAAACAGCGGCTATGCAACAAAGGGGCTTTGGAAAAACTTTTTAAAAATACAACTTTAAAGAGACAAAGACACGAGAAACAACTAATTTTGGAACAGAACTAAGAGAATTAATCTGGAGATATGGTTAAAAGACAACACTTTAGAATTTGAACTGCATTTTAAAAAAAAGATTTGATATTTTTTTAATTAAAAGAAGAAATAAATTTGATGGTTATATAATAATAAAGGCCCCTCCTCACGAAGCCTGCTCTGGATCCGGCTGTTTTGGCTAACTACCGTCCGGTCTCCAACCTTCCCTTCTTGGCGAAGGTTGTTGAGAGTGTGGTGGCGCGACAGCTTCCAGGGTACCTGGATGAAGCTGTCTATCTGGATCCGCTCCAGTCCAGCTTCAGACTTGGGCACAGCACGGAAACGGCATTGGTCGTGTTGGTGGATGATCTCTGGAGGGCTTGGGATAGGGGTTGCTCCTCTATCCTGGTCCTGTTAGATCTCTCAGCGGCTTTTGATACCATCGACCATGGTATCCTGCTGCGCCGGTTGGAGGGGTTGGGAGTGGGGGGCACTGTTCTGCGGTGGTTCTCCTCCTATCTCTCCGACCGATCGCAGTCAGTGTTTTCAGGGGGGCAGAGGTCAACCCCGAGGTGCCTTGTTTGTGGGGTGCCTCAGAGGTCGGTCCTCTCACCTCTTCTGTTCAACATTTATGTGAAGCCGCTGGGTGAGATCATCCGTGGCTTTGGGGTGGAGTTCCATCAGTACGCTGATGATACTCAGCTGTACATATCTACCCCAACCCATCCCAACGATGCCCTTGAAGTGATATCCCGGTGCCTGGAGGCCGTGCGGATCTGGATGGGGTGTAACAGGCTTCGACTCTACCCTTCCAAGACCGAGTGGCTGTGGATTCCGGCGTCCTGATATAGCCAGCTGGTGCCATCGCTGGCTATTGGGGGCGAGTTATTGGCCCCCACGGACAGGGCTCGCAACTTGGGCGTCCTCCTGGATACACGGCTGTCTTTAGAAGAGCATATGACGGCCGTGGCCAGGGTTTTTTTTATCAGGTTCGCCTGATTCGCCAGTTGCATCCCTTTCTGGATCGGGACTCCTTACGCACAGTCACTCAGGCACTTGTCACTTCCCGCCTGGACTACTGCAATGCTCTCTACATGGGGCTCCCCTTGAGAAGCACCCGGAGGCTCCAACTGGTGAGAATGCGGCCGTGCGGGGGATTATGGGAGCGAGGGGGCGCTCCCATGTGACACCTCTCCTGCGTGAGCTGCATTGGCTTCCAGTGGTCTTCCGGGTGTGCTTCAAGATGTTGGTTACCACCTTTAAAGCGCTCCATGGCATAGGACCTGGATACTTGTGAGACCACCTTCTGCCGCCGATAGCCTCTCACCGACCAGTTTGCTCCCACAGAGAGGGACTCCTCAGGGTGCCGTCAGCCAGGCAATGTCGGCTGGCGACCCCCATGGGGAGGGCCTTCTCTGTGGCAGCTCCTGCCCTCTGGAACGATTTCCCCCCGGAGATACGAAGGATATCGGATCTCCGGGTCTTTCGCCATGCCCTGAAAACTTTTCTTTTCCATCAAGCAGGGCTGGCGTGAAACCCCCCCCCCCCCACTTCTTTAGTCTTTTTTAGTTTTTTAGCTTTTAAATTGTCAATGGGTTTTAATTTGAATTGTTTTAAATTTGAGCCAAAGTTACGTAATTCTTTTAATAATTTTAAATATTGTATTGGTATGTGTTTTAGTTCTGGCTGTGCACCGCCCTGAGTCCACTAGGAGAAGGGCGGTATACAAATTGAATAAAATAAATAAATAAATAAATAAATAAATAAATAAATAAATAAATAAATAAATAAAATGGAGTCTTGCATGACTAATGGAAAATGTGGATTATAGATAGACACTATCTGGCATAAAGAGGAACTTTTAACTTTCCTTTGTTATGGGAAACTCTGAGTTTTATAGATAAAAATTACCGAATTCTGTGGAGTATTTTTCTCTCCTGTATGCAGGCAGTTGATTATGGTGAAAAGAAAAGAAATTTACAATGGAACTCCTACAGTTGAAATAATAACAATTTAAATGTTGGCGCAGGAATATTTATTTATTTATTTGTTTGTTTATTTATTTATATTTCTATACCGCCTTTCTCCCGTAGGACTCAAGGCAGTGTATAGTCAAGAAAAATATAGACACACAAACATCATAAAATTGCTAATTAAAATTATTACTTAGTTAGAATAGAAAAAGGATTAAGCGCAGCCTCAAAAAAAAAGACTTGATACATCATATCCGAAATAAAAATAAGAAAAGAGATTTAATGTGATTTATGGAGAAAAAAATTAAAAATTTGGAAAATGGAAGGAATGCGAGGAAATGAAGATAATGTGATTAGAAATAAAATAAAGAAAAGATGGATTGTAATAATAAAAGGGAGGGTTTTATAGAAATTAAGAACGTTAAAAGAAATTAATTAATACATGTAAAGATATGCTTGATGCAAGAACTATGTTTTAATGTCAAAATGCTAAGGAAAAGAACAAGGATAAATATGATTAATTGAAATGTTAAAAGGAATTTATAAATACAGTTAAAGATATGTGTTAAGCAAGATCCATGTCTCAATGTTAAAATGTCATGAATGTCATGAAAAAAGATACAGAAAAATAAGATTATGTGAAAAAGCTATGCATAGATGGATGGAAGCAACAAAGAAAGGTTCAAGTAGAGATTGATAGTTAAACCAACTATGAATATGCTGTGTTTAACAGCCAAAAAGTTATAATATGCTGAACTGAACAGCCAAACAAAATGATTATGCTGTGTAACAGCCAAACCAAACTGAATATGCCGTGTAACGGCCAAAAAACAAAAATTAATATGCTGTTTTTAACAGCCAAACAAAGGGCATGTTGCGTAACAGCCAAAAAATAAAAAGGATATGCTGTGTTCAACAGCCAAAATAAATGGTTATGGTGTGTTTATAACCAAGAAATAAAAATGATTGCTTTAACAACAAAGATAAAGATAATAATGTTGGATTGTTTTTTTTTAGGAAAATATAAAATGAGGTGGGATAATTAAAGTGAGGGGATGTATGTTGAGAGTGATAGTTAAGATAAAATGAATAAGATAGATTTAATAATAGAAATAAAGAGTATAAATTTTGAATTCAATAGAAAAAAATGGGTATGTTGAAATTAAAATTGTTCAGAATGTTTAATATAATTGTATGATATTGTTAAAATATATCCATCTAAGCAAATGAAAGAGAAAATGGATTGATAATTGGTTAGGATTTAAGATTTAAGTAACGGGTTTTTGGGGATAATGGCATAGTTATATAGATAGATTTGAGGGAAATACTTGTTTTAAAATATTTAGTTGTATTAATTGAAAAATAAGATTTGTTAATGATTTGCTTTAATATGTGACCGGAGCAAAAGCTTCGTTTTGAAAAGGTGTGTTTTATGTTTTTGTTTTAAAAATAAAAAAATATATAAATAATAAAAAAGTCAGTTGCCAAGCATCAGAATTTTGATCAAGTGACCATGGAGATGCGGCAACATTCATAAGTGTGAAAAAAGATCATGTCACTTTTTCAGTGCTGTTATAATTTTGAACGGTCACTAAATGAACTGTTGTAAACAAGAATACATGTACTGTAGTGTACTATGAACTAGTTCTCCTTCTATTGAGTAAAATACAGGGAATAATTCTTTTTTGGAAAATCTTTTTAGGGAACTCCTTTATATAGAGGAAGACATCTTCTGCTCATGGAAATTATGGATCCAAGTCATATTTCTCTTACTTTGGAAAAAGAAACATTTTTACTTCCTACCTGGCCAATGTTGAATATTGGAACATATACTCTGGGGAGGTTTAGGATGTTGTCTGTAGAGGTAAGAGGAACGTAAAATCCTAAATGTATCTGCAAAACCTAGGAAATAATAAAAAGCTTATTTAGCATTTACTTAGGTCTTACAGAATAAGATCTTATGCATTTAAAATTTTTAAATTATACACATACATACATCCCAGATACATGAAGTTTGATATGATACTGCTTTGGTAAATTAGACAATGTGCTAATGCAGTACCTTAAATAAGCAATTTTGCAATAATATACAGTATACAAAATCAAAGATAGAATAGAATAGAATAACAGAGTTGGAAGGAACCTTGCAAGTCTTTTAGTCCAACCCCTACCCAGGCAGGAAACTCTACACCACTACAGACAAATGGTTATCCAACATCTTCTTAAAAATTTACAGTGTTGGAGCATTCACAACTTCTGCAGGCAAGTTGTTACACTTATTAATTGTTCTAACTGTCAGGAAATTTCTCCTTAGTTCTAAGTTGCTTCTCTCCTTTGATTAGTTTCCACCCATTGTTTCTTGTTCTACCCTCAGGTGCTTTGGAGAATAGTTTGACTCTCTCTTCTTTGTGGCAACCCCTGAGATTACTCTGAATATTTTATGCTTAGTTAAAATTGTGGTATGATAGCTGAAAGAGAACAAAGAATAAGAGATTTATGTATAAGTAAACAGGTTATTACTTTCCTCTCAAAACTCAGGAAAGTGAATAACGTTAAACATGATACATACTAAGTATTCCTTGTTTAGAATATGGATTAATGGATTTAAGCCTTCCTAGGACCAACTTCTAATATAAGGACCAAACATGGGAGACAATATGAGAAAATTAATTATATAGATCAATGGATCTGAATTTTAAGTAACTGCAAGCACAAAAAGCAAAAACTCTTTAAATCAATTAGAATAGCAAGTGCTAATTTGGCTTTGAATATACCTTCCCAAATGCTACTTACACGTTAACTTGTAATTTAGAAAGGTTTATCCACCATTACGAGCCCATGTCATCAGATAAGTGATAATTGCTTTTGTGCAATCCATATAGATTTGAACAGGGAACTGCACTTAGCAAACTCTAAACATGAAAACTGGAGTGAATATAGATTTTTAAGTATAACTGGGTTAGACATCTCGAGAGTAACTTGTACATGCAAATTCCAACAATAATTTTGCTATGTAGCTGCAAATACTGGAAGATGGATAATGGATAATGGAAGAACACATGATAACGGTTCTACAATTTCCTGTTGTAAAAACATTCTATCTTTAATGAATAATTATGATTTTTATCTGAAGCTTCTTTCATAACAAAAGTCATATAATTCTTTGAATTATATTCCATCTTTCATTCAGTAACTGAAAGTGTTATGCTATACTTCATCCTCTCATTTTACCCCACAATACTCCTGTGAGGTAGATTGGGCTAAGGAAGAGTAGTTAAGAGAGGACTATAACTTATAAGTCACTCCAATTTCATTCCAAAACTTTAGCCATGATATCACAGACTCATTGTACATGGTAGGATGGAATAAGTCAATAAATGAGAAATTATTTATTTACATTGTTAATATTTCAATCCTGTCTTTTCTCTAGGAGTTCAGGGAGACATATTTCATCCTAACAATCCTGTCGAGTAGATTGGATAAGGAAAGGTAATAAGGCCAAAGTAATTCAGTGAGTTTCAGTGTGGACAGGATTTCTTGATCCCAAACAATATTGTAATTAGAAGTAACAACATACACTTAACTAGTGAGGATTGTTCTGAAGGATTGTACTATACATTTACACACATACACACACAATCTCTCTCTCCCTTGTATGTGTGTGTGTGCATTAGTGTAGCAGCTTTGAAGAAGATACACAAATATGGTCTACTTAATATTTGGAAAATGCATATATTATGTTGAAGTCAGAATACTAATTCTATAAATAAACACAAGGGATATTTCAGACCCAAGAGAATACAATAGAACTAGAAATAAATGGATTAAGGGGCTAAGAGCAGACAACATTTTGCCTGTAGAAAAGAGACTGGCCAACCTAGGGTCAAATAGGGACATAGTCTAGAATTCCTATGTGAGCACAACAAGGTGAAGTACAACCCCTCCTTGAATGCTGTGGAACCTTATCTAGTATCACCCAGATGCAAATTGTCAGTCTAAAGAAATTTCTGTGTGTATGCTTGAGCAATAAAGGAGCCAACTGGACTCTTCAACACTTGAAGTTGTTTGGGCCTATTTATTTATTTAAAATTATGATTTTCTGTATAAATTCCTTTTGCAAATTATAGTTAACTATGTTTGATATTATGACCAATGTCATCAAGATTAATTCCAGTATAATCAAGCTATATAATGTAAACAAGATAGCGTTGAATAAGCTGACCCTAGCTGAAGAATGACAAAAGTTGGAAATAGCAAGAATTCTGCATTTTGAATGAATGAATGAATGAATGAAACAGCAATAGAATTAAAGCACTTTACAGAAGCATTACTTATGGGTAATACAGTTTAGGAATACATTAAATTGCTTTTCTGCCCAGATATGTTAAAGTATCATCCCAAAGCATACCATATTTATTTTCAAAAAAAGACTCTGCTGAAATATATGACGTTTGCCAATGCGAGGGTATTTTATTTTCTTCACCAAAGCCAGGAATCAGTTTGTTCACTACTTCATCAAGTTGGCTAATTTTCAAATCACTCAGTCCTAGGTCTCGTAGATTGAGTAATGGCTGTAAAAATAATAAAGGATTCAAATTATAATTAAAAATTGGATTACTTCAAAAATAACATTTAACTTTTAAAATCTGACAACCGTGTTTCTTGTGTTTTAAGTACCAGTTTTATAAAAAGCTGTTTTTGCTTATTCTCTCTGAAACATATGTTCATACTCAGTATCTATAAAAATATTGTACCATTATTTTACAACAGTAGGAAATTATTACAATATTTAAACATGGGAAAGTGTAAATTACAGATACTCTTTAATAGTCATGTAACATGTTATCTCCTTCAAGTATGTTATTAAATTAATGAACACTTAATCTCAAAGATGCATTTAATTTCTTTGTGAATTCCTATTGAAATCCTATGTACTCATACTTAGAGCAAGGCAGTCCTATCAATATAATAGAATTTTTTTCTCAGAGGTGCACACCATATTTTTCGGACTATAAGATGCACCGTGGTATAAGATGCACCAAGATTTCAAAGAGGATACCAAGAAAAAAGTTTTTGGCCTCCGTGCGTCCAGTTTTTGCCTTCCCCGGCCCCCAGGAGCACTCTGCAAGCCTCTGCAAACCCTCTGCACATCCTATTTTTGTGAAAAATGGACCTGTTTTTGGCCTCCTGAACTACCCACGAGTCCCGTTTTTGCCCTTCCCAGCTCCCAGGAGCACTCTGCAGGCCTCCCAAACCCTCTGCATGTCCCATTTTTGCGAAAAACGGGCCCATTTTCATAAAAAATGGGACCATTTTTGGCCTCCCGAACCCTCATGTCCCATTTTTGCCCTTCCTGGCCTCCAGGAGCAATCTGCAGGCCTCACAAACCCTCTGCATATCCTGTTTTTGCAAAAAAATGGGCCCATTTTTGGTGAAAATGGGACACGTGGGGTGCGGTGGGGTTCGGGAGCCCAAAAATGGCCAGATTTGGTCTATAAGATGCACCGACATTTCCACTCTCTTTTGGGATGGGGTGGGGGAGTGCACCTTATACTCTGAAAAGTACAGTAATTCTAACCCAAGTCTCTATAACATTTTTTGTATTATAGAAAATTTAAGTACTGATATTTTTGTTCATACATTTTATGAAAAATATTGATAAATAAATTACACCATTCAAGGATTCTTACTTCAGGGTTCAACACATCATGTTCAGGTGATGCTTCTTTCTGCACAGACTGAGTGGATGTTGGGATGAAAGACTGTGTTAAACTTTTGGGTGAATGAAATGCATTTATGAGGTGGCTCAAAGAAACTGTAACCTGGTAAAATACAAGGTATATTAAGTGAGGTATATTATATTATATAATTTGGTTGTTCTAAACCGTAAAGTCCCTAAGCTTCCAGGAATAATGTAGAAGTTTATTTTTGCTTTAACAAGGTAAACAGCTATTGCTATATATTTCAAAATACAGTTTAAACACTGAATCAATATCACAGAAATTTTTAGTAACAGAAAGATTGAAACCATAAAAAACTAGTTTAATTTTGCAAATATTTACAAACTTTTTAGAAGCCATCAATTCATTACTGCAGATTACATTGTATAAAACGTTCCTCCCACTTAGCAAAACCAACTTTAATATTTTCATTTTGTGAAATACGTTATTCTTGTAAGTGCTCCTAAATTAGGAAACTGAAACTGAGAATATGTATAGAAGATAATAATGTACTTATCTGCCATGTTTACAAAACTATCTGGAAACAAACAAAACATGTACTGCTGGTATCCTATCTAATATGACAACATAACTGATAAAGATAACTCCTACTGACACCAAATATTTCCAAACATTTAATATCTTTGTTGCCTGATTGTTTTTAGGGATGTGAAAATTTTTTATTGTAAAGTATTTTCAAAACAGATTGTTGCATTAAAAATAATTTTACTGAAAATGTTTACAATCTACAAATAAGCCTTGAAATTGACATTTAGGCCAGAATGATAAATTGTGCAGAATGTGTTGCCCATAATTTGTATTTCACCTATAGCAGGGGTGTCAAACTCACATCGTCACAGTGGCATCACGTGACGTATCAGGACTTTTTCCCCCTTCGCTAAACCAGGTGTGGACGTGGCCAGCGCATGACGCATCTGGCCTGTAGGCCAGGAGTCTGACAGTCCTAACCCATAGTAATAACCAATCTATTAAATACACATTACTCTTATAAGACAAATAGTTGAATAATGTAAACACAAATGAAGAATATTAATTTATTTAATAAACAATATCCAGCCAGGGTTTAGATCCAGTTTATGGGACAGAAACAGATCAGTTGCACTTGATGATCTCTGGCAAAATTGGGATGGGGCCCGTGTATCCATCCTTGACCTCTCAATGGCCTTCAATACCATTGACCATAGTCTTCTTTTGGGCCAGCTATGGGGTTTGGAACTAGGCAATCTTGTGCTGATTTGGTTCCTTTCTCCAAGGCTAGTCTCAATTGGTGTTGACAGGGAATGAGAAGTCCAGTCCATGGCTGTTCTTTTGTGGCTTGCCGCAGGGTTCAGTACTCTCTTCACTTCTTAATATCTACATGAAATCACTGACTGAGATCATCAACCCCCATGGAGTACCACCAGTATGCTGATGATATTCAACTTTACCTCTCCATCCCTGGTAGCCTAAGTGTTGCTGTCACTGCTGTCTTGCTGAAGCTGAGGCTTGGATGGGGGACAACAGATTTTGGCTGAACCCTGGTAAGATGGAGAGTCTTTTGGAGTGTGGAGTTTCAGGATCGGGACTGTAATAACTTTACTTTGGGATGGAGTAGCACTCCAGACAGATCCAATGTGCAATTTGGGAGTTGTCTTGGAACTGCAGCTTCTCAAAGAGCAGGTGACAGCTGTGGCCAAGACAGCTTGTCCAACTATGTACTGTGCACCAATTGAATCCTTTCCTGGATCAGAAATCCCTGCACTCAAGTCACTTAAGCTCTGGTCATCTCATGTTGGACTATTCCAACATCCAGTACATGGGTCTACTCTTGAAGAGTATTTGGAAGCTACAGCTGGTGCAGAAAGCAGCTATGTGAACACTTTTTGGGGGCTCTATATGATGTTCTGCAAGTTGCACTCGTTGCCAATTTGCTTCTGGGTCCAATTCAAGGTGTTGGTTAGCACCTTTAAAGGACATCATTGCACAGGATCAAGTTATATGAGGAATCATCTCACCCTAATGGGATTGTCAATTCCACCCATGCTTGCAGAAGAGGCATACTATGGAGCCGTTGGTCAAGGAATTCCAGCTGGCAGTTCCAGAAGAGCCTTTTCTGCCATGGCTCTAGTCCTTATGAACATTGTGCCCTACCGCCAAAATGAGATTTGCACCCAACTCTTTGGCCTTCTGAAAGAACCTGAAGATCTGTTCTGCCACCTGGCCTGGGGCCTAATGAGCGCATGTCATTCTGGAGGTGGTTAATGGATAAAATGCCATCTCCTCCTGTGTACATCTTGCTGTCTTCCTTCCCATCTTGTTAATATTAAATCAACGAGTGTTATTACTTATTGTTTTAAGGTTTTATCTTGTTATTGATTGTAAAATGACATGGATGGCACATGTTTACTAAATAAATAAATAATAAAGGGATTGTCTGTAATTTTTTGAAATTTCCATTAAAAATCATCTCATTTTTTCATCAATTGAGATTAAAGATAACATGCAACTTGTCACAGCTTTTGGCAGTATATTTTTATTTATTTGTATCCCACCTTTATTACTTTTATTAAGTAATTAAAGGTGGAAAACATATCCAACCACCTTCCTCCTATTGTCCCTACACCCACAACCCTGTGAGGTGGGTTAATCTGAAAGTGACTTTTGGCCTTAACCACCAAACCAAATTGGCTCTATTGTTTATGGCCAACTGGCCAAAATAATAAAATACACTTGTTTAAGACTGAAAAATCAATCTTTTGCTGTAATACAAGACCTGGATCTTTGAAAAATTGATTCAGATTATCTTAGTTTGTATCCTTGTAACTTCAGAATGCTTTGGTTTTATGTAAAGCAAACTTCTCCAGTTAGATAAGTCTACTGGGCTACAAATTCCACCCACAGCAATTTTGAGCAGGAATTATGAGTGGTGACCCAACTCAACTGGATACAAGATCAGAAAAGAATTAAAATGTTTAGTTACCATATTTACAGGTCCTCTACTGAATTACACATTTTCTATGAACCTAATCCTGGAATTTATCAAAACTGCCCCGAGATCTCACTTGAACCTAAAATTAAGATCTTGATTCCAGTAAAAGGCAGCTTAATATAGTACTTCTAACATTTGGATAATGTGCTCAAAAACTCAAGTATTTACTTTGGAGATTTGAGATTATGGTGAAAATGTTAAGAGCCTGTAACATTAGGAAACGGAACAACGTTCTTCAATGCATAGTTGCTCCAGTAAATTTGCAAATCGGAAGGCTCAGAACAAAAATAAGTGATATTTAACGAGCGGAAGTTATTTCCACAAAGCAATAAGACAGCCAAGTAATAGTCTTTTCAAAATAAATTAATGAAATAAAGGATAATTAGAGAAGGCGTCGCCCTTCAAGAGCAGTATCCCTTTAAATTTCAGGGAAAGGGGTACCGTCTTGCATGCTTTCTTGGGCTTTGACTAACGTCCGTTGAAGGTAAAATCCAGCACATTTTCAAAGGCTTTTTCCTTCCTCTCCCTCAGATTGTCTAATAAATTTCTTGGGCCAAGGAAGCCTCACCCTCCCGTCGTTCCTCTTTCGGAGCCTCCCTCCCCAAACCATTCCTTCAGGATCCTGTTTTCCCTTCCCACCCCGGGTCTCTTAACTACGCAGAACAATAGCGGCTTCCAGCTGCTCTTAGGGAGGCCTTCACCTGCGGCTGCACCGTGGTAGAAAAAGAAAGCATCCTTCTCGCCACTCAAGCGGCCTGACACGTCGAGACCGAGGACGCCTCTTCCTTTACGGTTCCTCCGCCCTCGTTCTTCGCGGGGAAGAGGATTCGGTGGTTTATCAACTCTCCCCGAAAATGGCCGCCTCTCACAGTTGGAACGGGCCGGGCTGAGCCCCGCCCGGCTACTGTCGGTTGTCCCGAGTACTTCCGGGTGACCTCATGACCCCGTACGTCTCCTAGCAACCGAAGGATTCGGTTGGGCCTGCGTTCGAATTTGTAAATGTAGGCGGTTGGGGTGTGGGGGGTTGTCCTGAAGCCTTTTGTAAAATGGTCGAGGCGGAGGGGAAGCTAGTTTGGGCTGACATTGAGCTAGTTTCCGCGTGATGCAGTGAATTAGAAGGAAGCGTTCGTGAAATGGAGGCGCTCTTTGTGGCGGAGGCCAAAGAGACTGAAGCGAGCTGTTGTTTGGATCAGGGCGAAAATCGACTAGGCCGCTTCTTCTCTTCCTTTCTGGCTTCCCCATATCCTTTCCTTGTGCGTCTGATAGTTCCTCAAGTGCCAAATAAAAGGGTCTGGGTCTGGGCCTGGGCATTTGGTTCCCTCTCCACCTGTGTCTAATACAGTTTTATTTTCATCGATTATTTTAATTTGAAGCCCCGTTTAAAATGAGTTTGTGGAGGAAGCAGTTTAACGTGCTGTTTTTTAGTATTCGCTCCACGCCTGTCCCCTCTGATGGTCGAACAGCAAACAGTAAGAGAGTTGGAAGGTACCTTTGGAGATCATCTAGTCCAACCCCCTGCTCACGCAGGAGACCTGTACTAGGGATTCGAACCCCCGACCTTCCTGATCGACAAGCTCGGTGTCTTAGCCACTAAGCCACCTAGTCAGTTCTGAGTTCTCAATTTCATTCGGTTCTCAATTCCACTTCTGAGCGGAATTGAGATGATCAAAGCCACCTTCGAGGGATTGGTAGTACTGGACTGGCTCTGGTTACTTTCAGATCCATTCTTAAACCTCGCTAGCGGACTTTGTGCCGCCGCAATCTCCAACCCTGGCAGGATTCCCGTGAGGTCTATAAAAGTCTTGAACTGCTGGATTAAATTCTTGCACAATGACGAAAGCTGGAAATAAATTTGGGGAGCAATACGTAATATCACGAGTAACAATACAGTTTTGACAGATCGAGATTCTTTTTAATATGCTCTGGGACGTGGGCAAAGATAAAATGACATCCAAAACAAACAGGCACCAGTTGCCTTACTGTTTTCTGGATCATAGAGAATTGTCGCCAAGATCGACAGCCGAGCGAGCGCGAGTAAACCGGAAGTGTGGCTGATGAGTCCGCCCCCCCTTGTGCGTTGCCTTGGTGGCTAATACGTTTTACGTCGTTTCGGTTGACGCGCAAGTGGCGGAAGCAGGAGGGTGGAGTTTAGTTTTGAATTGTCGCGGGGCGAACGGCTGTTCGGGCTGGGCGTAGGGAGGCCCCGAGAAGAGCCAGGACTGTGGCGTTAGTGATCGTGATGGCGGAAACTTTTGCACCTCAAGCTGATGTGAGAAGGGAGGAGGAGAAGGGCGCCTCGTGCGGGAAGCGCATAACCGGACCCCAGCCGCCCTCCATCGAGGACTTTACCATCGTTAAACCGATCAGCCGAGGCGCTTTCGGGAAAGTTTATCTGGGTCGCAAAGGCGGAAAACTCTACGCCGTTAAGGTGAGGCTCTCGCGGGTGGGATTGCCCCGAGCTTCCCCTCTTCTTAGCAATTGTCGCGGAATACAGTTAAAAATGGTTAGCCCGAAAAGTTCGCATTAATTTTGATTGGTCACAGATTTCAGTGACAACGTAGGCAAATGCAATGGAGCTGAATTAAAAGTTGCAGAGCATCTGGAGTGGGGGGATGGTTTACAGTTAGAAAAATGTGCGCCAGGAATATGGATCCTTCGTTTCAGGCATTGCTTCCTCCACCCACCCCCCTCTCCAGCTGCCGCCTATGTCTACTTACTTGTGCAGCATGGACAATCTTAAAGAAGTTAGTTGTGGGAGACAAGTAGCAGTGGAGAGTCAAGTGTATTTTCCCTTATGTAACTTCTGTTTTGAAAAATTACAGTCATCTCATGCCCCTTTATACATACTTAATCCTTCCAATTTGCTTTCTAAAATATCGATTTAGATATTTAGATTTAGATAAATATCTAAAATATTTATTTAGATATCTAAAATATCTAAATAAATATTTAGATAGTTACCGTAGCTGCCAGTGACAAATAGCAAATGGTATATCATGGTAAATGAACCATGATATAAATGCCTAATCATTTCCTGTACAATCTTTACAATTAAGTTTAATTCCTCATTTTTAAGGGCCGGAGTGAGGATTCACATATTTTATTTATTTATTTATTATATTTCTATACCGCCTTTCTCCCGTAGGACTCAAGGCGGTGTACAGTCAAGAAAAATATAGACACACAAACATCATAAAATTGCTAATTAAAATTATTACTTAGTTTGGTCAATTAAATAAAACCCAGAATTAGATAACATTTTAAAAAATCATTCACATGTTCATATGTTTAGCCCCACCTATTGGAACGGCAGGGTCTTGAGGGCATGGCGGAAAGCACGGAGATCAGGGATATTCCGTATCTCCGGGGACAGTTCATTCCAAAGGGATGAATATTTTGATTGAAAGTACACAAAAGATTTAAAATGTCCAGCATAAATGATTTCCGAGGTTGGTAAAATCAGGACCCAGATGGTGCGGGCAATATGCTGACTCTGTAAACCTCATAGAGAGGGCTGTAAAGCACTGCGAAACTGTATATAAGTCTAAGTGCTATTGCTATAGTATAATTAATAACCAAATCATGTATCGTGAGAATTTATTTGGCATTAAATGCATGGCACATTCCACAAAAATCCTTAATATGTAGGATTTATGAATTATAGGCATAAGGAAAAGTAACTTTGTAATGTATTTTTCTGCAGTGGAGAAATATGATGCATATAGGCACAATTGTTTTTACAGGTGGTGAAAAAGGCTGATCTGATCAATAAAAATATGGCCCATCAGGTACAGGCAGAAAGAGATGCCTTGGCTCTCAGTAAAAGTCCTTTCATAGTACACTTATTTTATTCACTTCAATCTGCCAACAATGTCTACTTGGTGAGTAATCTACACATAGTGTCTTAAAAAACCCTGTATCTTTTAAGTGTTTAGCTGTTGTTTCAATCTATTATTTATGTTTATGGTACTTTCCAGTATCCTTATCACTTCCTGTTTGAATATCAACTTCAGTTACCAATCTTAAACCATTATTTCTGGAAATAATGGAAATAGCTTCTGGAAGCAAGCAGTTCTACTAATAAATTGTTCTCATTGTCAGAAAATTTCTCCTTAGTTCTAATTAGATCTCTCATTTATGGGTTTCCATCCATTACTTATTGTCCTGCCCTCAGGTGCTTTGGAGAATAACACACTTCTCTGTGACAGCCCCTAATTATTGAAAGACTGCTATCATATCATTCCCTAGCCCTTTTCTTCCTTAGACAAGGGATACTTAGTTCCTGCAACCGCTCAGTGTATATTTTAGTTTAGTTTAGTTTAGTTTTAGTTTTATTGAATTTCTATACCGCCCTACTCCTGGAGGACTCAGGGCGGTGAACAGCCACGAAATAAAACATATACATATAAAAAATTTAAAATCGAATAAAATGAATTAAATAAATTTGGCTGAATTAATACCCATAATTTAAAATACCCATATTTTAAAACACATTAAAATTTAAAATTTGCACTTAAAAGGGAGAAGATTTAGGCGAGGCCAGCTTGATGAAATAAAAGAGTCTTCAGCTCGCGGCGGAAGGTGCGCAGATCCGGGATCCTCCGTATCTCTGGGGGGAGCTTGTTCCAGATCGTAGGTGCCCCTACAGAGAAGGCTCTCCCCCTAGGGGCTGACAGCCGACATTGTTTGGCCGACGGCACTGGAGGAGCCCCTCTCGGTGGGAGCGTACTGATCGGTGGGAGGCTATTGATGGTAGTAGGCGGTCCCGTAAATAACCAGGTCCTAAGCCATGGAGCGCTTTAAAGGTGGTAACCAGAACCTTGAAGCGCACCCAGAAGACCACCGGGAGCCAATGCAGCTCGCGCAGGAGAGGTGTTACATGGGAGCTCCACACCACTCCCATAACCGGCCGCACTCTGCGCCAGTTGAAGCTTCCGAGTGCACCTCAAGGGGAGTCCCATGTAGAGATTGTTACAATAGTCCAGACGAGAGGTGACAAGGCCATGAGTGACTGTGCGTAGCGAGTCCCAATCTAGAAAGGGACGCAACTGGCAAATCAGGTGAACCTGATGAAAAATCCTCCTGGTCACGGCCGTCAAGTGCTCTTCTAAAGACAGCCGTGAATCCAGGAGGACGCCCAAGTTACGAGCCCTTTCCGTGGGGGCCAATGATTCGCCCCCAATAGCCAGCGATGGTGCCAGCTGACTATATCGGGACGTCGGGAACCATAGCCACTCGGTCTTGGATGGGTTGAGCCTCCCCATCCAGATCCGTACGGCCTCCAGGCACTGGGATATCACTTCAAGGGCATCGTTGGGGTGGTCCGGGATGGAGATGTACAGCTGGGTGTCATCAGCGTACGGTTGGTACTTCACCCCGAAACCATGGATGATCTCGCCCAGCGGCTTTACATAAATGTTGAACAAAAGGGGCGAGAGAACCGATCCCTGCAGCACCCCACATATAAGGGGCCTCGGGGTCGATCTCCGCCCCCCTGTCAACACAGACTGCGACCAGTCAGAAAGAAAGGAGGAGAACCACCGTAAAGCGGTGCCTCCCACCCCCAACCCTTCCAGCCGGTGCAGCATGATACCATGGTCGATGGTATCAAAAGCCGCTGAGAAATCTAACAGGACCAGGACAGAGGAACAACCCCTGTCACGAGCCCTCCAGAGATCATCAACCAACGCGACCAATGCCGTTTCCATGCTGTGCCCAGGCCTGAAGCCCGACTGGAACGGATCCAGATACAACGCTTCATGGATTTTAGCATCCAGTTCCCTAATCATCTTAGTTGCTTCTCTGCACTCTTTCTGGGTGCGGTATTCCAGATGTGGTCTTACCAAAGCAGTACTAATACTTTACTGACCTTGATTCCATACTTCTGTTGATGCAACCTAGGACTGCATTGGCTTTTTTTTTGGCTGCTGCAGCACACTCCTGGCTCATATTTAAATGACTGTCCACTAAGACTCCTAGATTCCCCTCTATTGTTATTGAGCCATGTGCCATTTATTCCATACCTGTGTGTTTGGTTTTTCTTACTTATGTGTAAAACCTTACTTTTCTTGCCACTGAATTACATTTTGTTGGACAGGGCCAATGTTCAAGTCTGTCAAGATCCTTCTGTATTTTGAGTCTCTTTGAAAGGGTTGGTTATTTTCCCCAGGTTGGGGTCATCTGCAAATTTGATGAGTTTCCCTTCTATCCCCTCAAATAATTTATGAAGATGTTGAAGGATATTGGTTCTAAGACAGAATTCCTCCATGTAGCTACAGTTCCATTGAGGACTACACATTGAGTGTGGTTAATTAATCAATTAGGAATCCACCTGGTGGTGACACTGTCTACCTCACGTTTTTCTATCTTACTAATAAGTAGGTTGTGGTCTACTCTGTCAAATGCCTTACTGAAGTCCAAGTATACTATGTCCACAGCATTTTGCTGGTCCACTAATTTAGTCACTTTGTCAAAGAATGCAGTAAGGTTTGTCTGATATGATCTGTTTTGGACAAACCCATATTGACTTCCAGTAATGGCTTTGCTTGTTGCAGAATATAAATGAATATAAATCATCAGAATCTGATGGATTTCATCCCAGAGTTCTGAAGGAGCTGGCAGAAGTTATCTCAGAACCATTGTATCATATCTTTAAAATATCTTGGAGCACTTGAGATTTACCAGAGAATTGAAAAAGAGCTGATGTGGTTCCCATCTTCAAAAAAAAGGGTGGGATGAGGTGGGGAAACAGACCCAGGAAACTAAAGACCAATCAGTCTAACATCAATACCTAGGAAGATACTGGAAAAAAATAATTAAAAACCAGATCTGTGAACAACTAGAAACAAAGTTATAACTACTGTGTTTCCCCGAAAATAAAGCCCTGTCATATTTTTTTGAACCCTGAAATAAGCACTTGGCCTTATTTTTGGGGAGGTCTTATTATTTTGGGGCATGTGGAATAAGATGGGGCTCCTCTTGCCATCTTACCTGATTTCCAGCTCTGTCTCCCTAACCCTAACTGGAGGAAATGACGGGGATTGGTTGCGCATGAGTTTAAATATTTTCGGCGAAACAGTAGTAGTCAGCATGGATTTGTTAAAAACAGATCATGCCAAACCAATCTTATTTCATTCTTTGACAAAGTGATTAAATTAGTAGATCAAAAAAAAGCTGTGGACATCATATATTTAGATTTCAGCAAGGCATTTGACAAAATAGAGCACAATCTACTTCTTGGTAAGCTAGAAAAATGTGGGCTAGACAGCATCACCACCAGATGGATTTGTAACTGGCTGACAAATCATACTTAATGAGTAGTCCTTAATGGTATTACATCTACATGGAAGGAAGGGTTCTGTCTTAGGCCCAGTGCTCTTCAATATTTTCATCAATGACTTAGATGATGGAGTACAATAGGAATTCATCAAATTTGCAGATGACATTAAGCTGGCAGGAATAGCCAACACCCCAGAAGACAAGCTCAGAATTCAAAAAGATTTTGACAGACTTGAACAATGGGCCCCACAAAATGAAATTTAATGTGGAGAAAAGCAAGGTTTTACACCTGGACAGGAAAAAACAAATGTACAAGTACATATTAGGCAAAACCTTGCTCAAAAACAATAACTATGAGAGGGACCTTGGAGTCCTAGTGGACAATCACTTAAACGTGTGTGCAGTGGCAGCTAAAAAAGCTAATAAAATCCTTGGTTGCATAAACAGAGGCATAGAATCAAAATCATATGAAGTATTAGTACCACATTGTAAAGTAAGAACGCAGCTGGAATATTACATCCAGTATTGGTCACCACATTACAAAAAAGATGTTGAGACTTTGGAAAAAGTGCAGAGAAAAGCAATGAAGATGATTAAAGGCCTGGAGACTAAAACATGGAAAACCGTTGCAAGTTTTGAGTTTGGCCAGTCTTCAAGTATTTGAGAGGCTGCCACAAAGAGGGGGGTGTCAATTTATTTTCCAAAGCACCAGAGGGCAGAACAAGAAACAAGATGGAACCTAATCAATGAGAAAAGCGACCTGGAATTGAGGAGAAACTTCCAAACAGTGAGAACAATTAACCAGTGGAAAAGCTTGCTTTCAGAAGTTGTAGGGGCTTCATCACTGCAGGTTTTTAAGAAGAGACTGGACAGTCGCTTGTCTGAAATGATATAGGAACTCCTGCTTGAGCAGGGGCTAGATTAGAAGACCTCCAAGGTCCCTTCCAGCTCTATTCTGATTCATAGATCTGTTGCTTAATTATCTTTTCCAGAATTTTTCCAGGTATGGATATCAGGCTGACTAGTCTGTAATTTTTTTAATCCATTTTTTTTTCCTTTTTTTGAAATGGGAATTGGCTCTTTTCTAGGGATAGGGTTTCCAGTCCTGTAATAATAACCCTATGCGCCAGGCTTTTTGAAATCTATGGTTCAGTGATTCTAAGATTATATCTACTAGTATGATAATTCTTAGTATTGCCTCTAGAATTTAGCAGAACAATTGGAATGGCCTCTAGGGCTATACAAAAAATGGGAGGATTCACGTCAGCCATATATTGCCTATCTTTGCTCTTAACAAATTGGTTCCCAAGTTTTACAAAGGTATTTTTCTCTGGCAGGTAATGGAATATCTTATTGGTGGAGATGTTAAATCTCTTCTTCATATATGCGGTTACTTTGATGAAGAAATGGCAGTAAAGTATATTTCTGAAGTAGCACTGGCTCTTGATTACCTTCACAGGCATGGAATAATCCATAGGTAAAAATCACGCTGTGCTGGATTTCCTTACAATTTAAACATTTTCAAATAAGCCATAGAGTTTACACATATTTCAAAAGACTGAAACTGAACACATCACCTATAATAACTTTTGTGGTAGATCTGCTGCTTTAAGATTCAAATTTAATGAGTTTAGATCAATTTCAAAAGAAAAGGGTTGGTGCACCTTTTATCTTACATAATTAGAAATATAATTTCAGAAGAAAATTGAAATTAGTGTCCTTCTCTGAAATGCAGAATTATATACACTACATAAGAAGTAAACCATTCTAAGAAGTTTTATTCTGACTTCTTTGATAATAATAAACTATAGGAATATTGTTGGCACAGAAAACTTGTTTTCTACTAAAGCAAGGGTATCTGTGTCCTCTATATGTATACTTAATAAACACGGTCACTTTTTGCTTATAATAACTATTTGATATATGTTATTACTCTGAGCCAGCAGAGTAATAATTATGTTGTATAAAAATTATCTGAGAACAGAACATTGATTGATGTCTTTAAATCATTATCTCATTCTCCAATCTAGCCTCTCCTCAATGTACTAGAATGGATAGTGAGTGATCATCAATTTGGGAAGGTGCATTACACTAAACGGAGTGTAATGACGCGGAGGAGGCCGATGGTGGTGGCAGTTTAAAATTGCAAAATGGCGCCCGAAATAGCAGTTACAGTTGGCGGTTACAGGCAGCAAAAACTAAAGCAATTTAGAGACCAAAGAGGCCTCAGAATGGAGAATAGGGACCTTTCTTATTTATTTTCAACTGATCTCCTGGGCAATGGAAAGATGCCAATCCTTCCATTGTTGGGCCAGCTCTGGATTACCTCCCAGAGGCCTCCCCCCTCTCTTTCTATAGGGGGGGGGGGTTAAACCTTCATGCATAAAAGACCTAAAGAAAGCTAAGGAGATTAGAAATGATTGTTATGTCTATCATGGGGGCTTTGCTTCTACAAAGTGACTGCCTTATTCCATCTCCCCTCCTGTATTTTTATCTCCTATCGCCCTTTTATGACCGGATATTCGGCTTTTTTGTGAATCATTTGCTATCCAGGTTTGTTGTTTCCTGTATATCAGGATGAGAATTTCCTTACTTTTATTTCATCTGAGTCTCCCTGGATTTTCGCCTACTATATATATTTCCCACAGACTATCCATATCTCTAATCTCAAGGATTGGCTATTCCATCTGTGCCTAGGTACAACATTGAAAGAACAGGACTATAGCTGCTGTTTTTCTCCCTTATATCTGGTTGCCGTGAGAGGGTGATCGATGTTCACATCTGAGTTCAAAATGTCTCTTTCTACTGCTGATATGAGAGTTCAGCAGGACTAAAATGACTTGTACCTCTAATTGATACTCTCTCCACAGGACCCTGGATAACTAGGACATGCCTACCAGCTATAGACTATCTAGCTACAAAATGTACTCATTGGGAGAATTCCTCAAACTGCGAGATGCCCCCATCTCGCAGGTCTGGCCCTCTTCTTTATCGAGGGCCTATCTCGATGACGGACTTTGGAGTCCGGAGAGATGGCATACAGCAAAAAGAGGGTTATGGGGTTTTTTAGGGAAATTTCTTAATAAGATTTTAAGGGATTCTGGGAGGGGGGTAGATTACGTGGGTTCGGGGGAAGAGGGTATCTGGGCCAGCCGTAGGGCGTGGCATGGGAGGTGTGAACTCTGGGGTCAAGGAGATGATTAGATCTTACGATACAGATGCCCATAACATCGATACTGTAGGTGGGAGGGGCAGATATGGCGGGAGCAGGGGGCCATATCCTACGGGAGTGCGTCCTCGCTGTTTACAAGCGGTGGCGCGCTCCGACCCTCAAAGCTCTTCTCGTTCCCCAGGTTGTACGGAACCTCGGGCCCCAGGCCTTCGGCTGATGCTGTGCAACACCAGGTCCGTGGTAAATAAAGCCCCCCTCATTTGTGATCTTATTCAGGAGGGGGGTGCGGACCTGGCGGGTATTACGGAGACCTGGTTGCGCCAGGAAGGGGGAGCCCCCCTTGTTGATATGTGCCCACCAGGTTTCCGTGCTTTCCATCAACCAAGGTCTCAGGGGAGGGGCGGAGGGGTGGCGGTTGTTATTAACGAAGGTCTTGGACCAAGGGAGGCCACTGTTCCTCAGACGTCTGGATGTGAGTCCCTTCTTGTGAAGTGGGGTCATAGGGTGCAGTTGGGCTTGCTAGTCACGTACCTGGCTCCCTGCCATGTGGCAGCAGCCCTGCCTGAGCTGCTTGATGTTATAGCCGTGGTGGCTGTTGACACCCCCAGGCTTATGGTCATGGGGGATTTTAACCTGTCATCAGTTGGCGAGACATCTGAGGTGGCTCGGGAGTTCATGGCTTCCATGACGGCTATGGACCTGACCCAGTTAATTTATGGCTCTACTCACATGGGGGGGACACACACTGGACCTTGTTTTTGTCTCTGGACAGTGGTTGAGTGATCTCGAGATAGGGGATATAGTGATTGAACCCTTGTCATGGTCAGATCACTCCCTCCTTCGCCTGGACCTTCGAACCGCCACACCCCGCCGCAGGGAGGCGGAACTGACCAGGTGGTTCCGCCCCAGGCGCCTGATGGATCCTGAGAGATTCCAGATGGAGCTTGGGCCATTTCCTGAGGTTCTAGCACACGACTCGGCTGAGGACTTAGTGGCCGCCTGGGATAGGGCGGCGGCTGATGCTTTAGACCGAGTCGTGCCTTTGCGGCCTCTGACCTGGCGCCGGTCTCACCTGGCTCCTTGGTATACTGAGGAGCTGAGGGAGATGAAGCGCCGGAAAAGACGCCTAGAGAGCAGTTGGAGGGCTAGTCGTTCTGAATCCGACTGAACACTGGTAAGATCTCATATTAAGAATTACCTAGTGGCGATAAGAGTAGAGAAGAGTAACTACTTTTCTACTCTTATTGCATCATCAGATAATCGCCCAGCCGCCCTGTTTAGGGTGATCCGCTCTCTGCTCCATCAAGAGACGTGGGAAGACCCCTTGGAGGGTAGAGCTGAGGATTTTGTACAATATCTGTATGACAAAATTGCTCAGATTCGTGAACAGCTAGAGTCTGACTGGATTGATCCAGAGGAGATGACAGGGGCAGGTCCTGAGAATATTATTTGGGAAGAGTTTGATCCTGTGACTCCCGAAAGCATGGACAGGATACTGAACAAACTAAATGCGACCACATGTTTATTGAACCCGTGTCCATCCTGGTTGGTACTGGCCTCCCGGGAGGTGACGCGAGGCTGGCTCCAGGAGATTATAAATGCTTCTTTGAGTGGGGGTATCTTTCCCACCGTCTTGAAAGAGGCGGTGGTGAGGCCCCTCCTCAAGAAGCCCTCCCTGGATCCAGCTGTATTAGCAAATTATCGTCCTGTCTCCAACCTTCGCTTTGTTGCAAAGGTTGTTGAGAGTGTGGTTGCACGACAACTGCCTCAGTACCTGGATGAATCGAATTATCTAGATCCGTTCCAGTCGGGATTCAGGCCCGGGTACAGCACAGAGACAGCATTGGTCACATTGGTTGATGATCTCTGGAGGGCTCGGGACAGTGGTTGCTCCTCTGTCCTGGTCCTACTAGACCTCTCAGCGGCTTTTGATACCATCGATCATGATATCATGCTGCACCGGTTGGAAGGGTTGGGGGTGGGGGGCACTGTTCTACAGTGGTTCTCCTCCTTTCTCTCTGACCGGTCGCAGTCTGTGTTGACGGGGGCAGAGGTCGACCCCGAGGCCCCTTATATGTGGGGTGCCACAAGGATCGGTCCTCTCGCCCCTTCTATTCAACATTTATGTGAAGCCGCTGGGTGAGATGATCCGTGGTTTTGGGGTGAAGTACCATCAGTACGCTGATGACACCCAGCTGTACATCTCCACCCCAGATCACCCCAATGATGCCCTCGAGGTGATGTCCCGGTGCCTGGAGGCCGTACGGATCTGGATGGGGAGGAACAAACTCAGACTCAACCCATCCAAGACTGAGTGGCTGTGGTTTCCGTCTTCCCGATATAGTCAGTTGGCGCCATCTCTGACTATTGGGGGCGAGTCGTTGGCCCCCACAGATGGGGTTCGCAACTTGGGCATCCTCCTGGACTCACGGCTGTCTTTTGAAGAGCATATGACGGCCGTAGCCAGGAGGACTTTTTATCAGGTTCGCCTGATTCACCAGTTGCATCCCTTTCTGGATCGGGACTCGTTACGCACCGTCACTCACGCCCTTGTCACCTCACGCCTGGATTATTGTAATGCTGTCTACATGGGGCTCCCCTTGAGAAGCACCCGAAGGCTCCAACTGGTCCAGAATGCAGCCGCGCGGGTGGTAATGGGAGCAATGTGGCGCTCTCATGTAACCCCCCTCCTGTGCGAGCTGCACTGGCTCCCAGTGGTCTTCCGGGTGCGCTTCAAGGTTTTGGTTACTATCTTTAGAGCGCTCCATGGCTCAGGACCAGGGTACTTACGAGACTGCCTCCTGCCACCAATAGCCTCTCACCGACCAGTTCACTCCCATAGAGAGGGACTCCTCAGGGTGCCGTCGGCCAAACAATGTCGACTGACGGCCCCCAGGGGGAGAGCCTTTTCTGTGGGGGCACCTACCATCTGGAACTGGCTTCTCCCAGAGTTACGAAACATCCAAGACTTACGCATATTCCGCCGTGCCCTGAAAACATTTCTATTCCAACAAGCTGGTCTGGCCTAACTCTCCCTTTTTAATTGGCTTTTAAACTGGCTTTTAAATTGGGTTTTAAACCTCTTTAGATAAATTTGGATGTTCTTAATCTTTGAGCCTAAATTACTTAATCTGTTTCTTAATAGTTTTTAACTTCTATATGTATTTGTATTTATTATAGCTGTTCACCGCCCTGAGTCCTTCGGGAGTAGGGCAGTATACAAATATGAAAAATAAATAAATAAATAAATAAATAAACTATACATAAATATTTCATTTATTAGAGTCAGTTTGGCCTTGTGGTGAAGGCCAAAGCTAGAAAGTGGGAAACCGCAAGTTCTAATCCTGCCTTAGCCATGAAAGCCACTTAGGTACCCTTGGGCAGTGATTCTTTCTCAGCCCAGTTCACCTCAGAGAGTTATTGTTGTAGTGAATTTAAGAGGAAGAAGGTGTGTTGGATATATTTGCCAGCTTGAGTTATTTGTAAAAGTAATAAGGACGAGTTATAAATCTTTTTTTTTTTATTACTAGAGATTTAAAACCAGACAACATGCTGATATCTAATGAGGGTCATATTAAATTGACAGACTTTGGACTGTCCAGAGTTACTTTGAACAGAGGTAAGCCCTACACATCTTGATGTATTTATGCATTTGTATATGTGTCAGAAGTGTTGCCAAATACTTTTTTAATGTGTAGTGTAAATTTACATGCCCAATTACAATATTGTTATTTCTTTTATTCAATGTTTATAAATATCAAATAGAACCTAATGATCATACTTTTTTTCAGAAATAAATATGATAGATATTCTCACTACACCATCCATGTCCAAACCTATGCAAGACTATTCTCGTACTCCTGGACAAGTATTATCTCTTATCAGCTCTTTTGGTTTTGTAAGTGTTCAAAATAATTTATTTATACAGTATTGTTTACAACATAACAAATACACAATACTAAAATTTATAAATCAAAAACTCAGCTAACACACCTATTTTCTTAAAACAATTAAGATCACATTGCTGATATAGTTGGAGATTACATAATGAAATACTTAAGTCTAAAAAAATCTGACTAAAGCCCAATGAAATAGCAATGAGAATACTAAGTGGGAGAATAAAAAGAAATTCTACTAAATTACATGAGGTGGTTTTAGCCATTTGAACAATTAATAAATCCTGGCGTTTTGGCTGGCTTTGTCACTTCTTTAAACTTCTTTAAGTTTGTCATTCACACATCTAACATTTAGCAGCACGTCAGTGGAACTCTGATTGTTATAGTGTTAATTGATTTGTAGGGCTTTTTTTGGGGGGGGGGGAAGCTTGAGATTATGTATGCCTGCCTGCCTATCTCACAAAAATTTAGATATCGAAGCATATATTTGGGTTCAGAAACACCTGTGATTAATTTTGATTTGTCTATCTACTGAAAAATATATCTTTATTTTGGTAGTATACTCCAGTTGGAGGGAAAGGGCCTGTGCAGAGTCCAAGCCCTGTTTCTGCAGATATGCCTCAGCTGTCTCGAGAATTTGTTTCTCCTCTATCCATAAATTGCAAAGATTATTCTATGGCATCAAGTAAGCTCCTGAGAGCATGTAAGTATCTAACTGGAAGGATTTGATCCTATTATCTATGTATATTCTCAGTCATCCAGGTCATGGTTGTCCCAAAAGTGCTTTTTCAAAAGGCCAACTGACCTTTGTTTTTCCTTGAAGGTGTTTTGCTTCTCGTCCAAAAAGCTTTTTCAGTTGGAAGTATTTATAATCTTGCAGTAATATGGTTATTACCACTGATTCTGATTTTGAGAGTTGGTTGAGGTCACTTGGAAGTTTATCTGTGTCCTCAATAGTGCAAGTGGGTGCGGATCCTTCTTGGAACTCCTGAAAGGACTGTACTGTAAATAGGAGTTAGCTGTTGTTGTTAGGTGATGTCTTATCCCTCCTCCTCTGTTGAGAGAGGTCTGTTCAATCTTAATGTAGACGGCCCCTCTTTCAAACCAGTGGTGATCCTATCCTTTTAAAGAGATAAGTTTGTGTGAAAAGGGCCATTGAAGTGGTGCACTGCCCAATATTGAAATTCTATCCAAAATAGGCGTATCCATTGTTCATCTTGATGACATTTCACTTCTGAGTGCTTTAAATTCTAAGCAATTAATTCCTGAATGACTCTATTCTACTTTATGGCTACTGCAATGGAGAAAATAAATATTACCAAACAAAGTGGAGACTGCACCCTTCCCCCCCCCCAACTGCCTTTTACATATGACAAGGATAAAAAGCCTACTCATACTTTGCTAATCCCATCAGTCTCAAATTGTCTCTCCCTCCCCTGCAAACAAAGCCTTCCGCAATCCTATCTAAGGCAAAGGAAAGAAGCCCCTTCACAATAGAGCTCTATGTCAACCTTTAATATAAAATTGCAACATAAAGAAACCCCAGTCTTCCATCCTCTATCACCTGATGAGCTTAACATTCTACCCCCTTTAACAATAAACTTTTTCAGCTCTGCTGTCCTCCTGAAAGGCCCATGTAGCAGCTCCGACCTGCTACATAGCTTCCCAAAGTGGCCAGGCAAATCAGATTCCCTAGGATTTCTTGCCTTGCAGCCCTTACTCTCTATAAAAAAATCCTTGTTTTTTCATTGTTCCACTGTCTGTCTTTCTTGTAAAGCCGATATCCAATAATTGCAATAAACCTGGTTCTTCTTAGTGTTGTGCTCCTTCAGACTAAATGCATGGCAATTTAAATTAGATATTTGTGTTGGCTTGGTTTATGAGATATATAATTATTTGTATTATACTCTTTCTATATGTTATACTTTTACCCGTGGAACCTTTTCTAAACTCCCAGAAAATTCTTTTAATTGAACAAATTCAAAATAATATAAATTAAAATATAAATTACACCAGAAAGAACTTTGAAGGCAAGAGATAAATATCTAATTTATTTAAAAGAAATGCATTTTACATTACTTATTTTGAGCAATTTTACTTAATGGTTCAATTGAAAAATTAGCTTTAGGATATTGTTTTATTAAACAGACAAAAATGACCTATTCCCTTTGAAGGCATTGATTCTTCAGCTGTTACGCCTGGAATGCCTATAAGAAGTTTAACACCAACTCTGCTTCAGTCCAGAAGAAGGTATGGAACATCTAGTGCCAGTAGCCATTCCCGGACCCAGCTGTCTAGTATGGAATCAGAGTGCTGCAGCAGCCCCAGGTGGGAAAAGGACATCCAGGTTAGGACTGCTTTTTTTCTAAGAATTTGCTTCTTAACCTGAATGATTCTCTGTTGGTATGCAACAACATTTCAAAGGCTTTTAAAAATAGTTTTTCCAAATAGGATATCCTTGTAAGAAATGGATAGCATATTCTGATGAAGAGATAGAATTGTTAGTTATTTTGTTTGCTATATTTTTGGAAGATTGTTTCTTCTGATCCTATTACAAAGGATAGGAATACACATTTTCAAAAAGTTGGTTCAAGTAATTGGTAGCAATTTTGGGCTCACATGCCCATCTTCTGATTGTTTTGTCCCCTCAACATATTCCATTCCTACATTAGTTAGTAGAGAATATGCCTACTGTGTTTTCCCCAAAATAAGACATCCCCTGATAATAAGCCTAATCGGGCTTGTGAATGCATAGCAGTAAGGCCAAGCGCTTATTTCAGGGTTCAAAAAAATATAAGACAGGGTCTTATTTTTGGGGAAACACGGTACAGAAACAAGCTCCTCCAAAGTTAACAAAACATGCTCTACTTTCAAATAGTATCTGGATGTTATAGTGATTCTGTCTTCAAATTCAGTGGTTTATTTATTTGTTAGATTTATATTTATCTTTTTTCCAGCAGCTCAGAATATCATTCATAGAGTAACATTCTAGTCTTCAGATTTATTCCTATGAAGATGGTAAATTGAGACACTATTTTTGTACATTTCGTAATATGCAACTAAATACTGGCTTTTATTATTTGGATGGCATGTGAGAAATAAGAGACAGTCCTTTTGAAACTTCTGAGTTTCTATATGGACTCAAAGCAATGTCTTCTAAATAGAATATGAATATAAAAACAAGTATGATAATTTTTTTGATCTTACCACGTACAATATTTCTGGAGTAGGGAATAAAAAGTGTATTATTAAACTAAGATTCAGAGTAGTAGGCATCTCACTAATATGTTTACTAGTATGCTGTTTTATTTTTAGTTCAGTGTAAACGCAAGATGAGTTAAGAGTAATAAGCATCTTATATCAAACACCATGGAGATAGTTTTGTAATTGGATGTGAAATTGAACTAGGAAGCAGTGATTAGGAACGTTCTCTCTTTCCATTCAGTTTCAATTAGAGGCCCTTTCCATCTGAAATATGGCAGACTATACATTCTGCTCAGAATCCATAATGTACAGAGATCTATTCCTCAAAAACAAAGACTTGTTTCTTTCAGCTAAGGGGCTAAACTATACTTTTTAGATTTATATATTATTTATGAATCCTTCATTTCATTCTAATTTATTTTAATTTTAGTTGTTCTTTGTGTGTAATTGCTTTGGGCTGGATTGGAGTAATAATGTTTGTCTACTTAGTTTGAAACCACTTGGTTTTCAGGAAGAAGACAATTTCTGTCCTGCAGTCGGTCAAATGAATGCAATGGAGAAACATGGGGCTACAGATATGCCACTTGTCAACAATAGTAAAGTCTTAAAGCAAAAGTTGTTGGAAACTGCTATCTCTCCTATTAGTAATGACTCTGCGGACAAGCATAATGGAAAGAGTGAATACTTTGACTCCTCGGATATTTCTGTAAGAATTTGTGATGTGAAAGACTTAGTCAGAAAATGTCTTTCAGAGTACAAAGAATGGGAAGAAAAGCTTTGTACAAACAACTCTGTTCAATCCAAGGAGATAGCAAAATCCAACTGTCACTTTTCCCATCTGGGCTTGGATAATCTCAAGAAAGAAGAGAAAGAGAGACCAGTGTTTCAGAAGACTGGTATCAAAAGATGCTTTGAATTAGTTGATACTAGCCCTTCTCAAGATCGTATCCTTGTAAAAAAAAACAATAGCGAATATAAGCGTGGTTGTAAAATTATTGAGATCCCAGAAAAGCAAAGCACAAGTTTGACAGCTGAAATCTGTTGCTTAAAACTTGAAGGGTACATGCAACAGAGCTGCCTGAAGGAAAGTCAAACAAAGGATTCAAATTGTTTGGAAGAAAATAAAGGGAACAAATCAGGGACCCCATTAATAGCTAAAAATCTTATGAATGAACTAGATGCAGATTTTGAAAAGAATGGGAAACACACAAACTTCAGTTTTGTAAGCATTGATGATGAAAAGCCTTTAGCAAGCATGAGCATAGATTCTGATATATCCCTTCCAGAGATCTCTGCTACAGAGAACCATTTAGAAAAATCCACATTTGATTTAAACAGGAGCATTAAAGATGTCCCCCTTGAGGAATCAAAATCAGAAACTATGTTAACGTTACCTTGCTGCTCCAGAAGGGAAACCAGAGATGAGCCAATGCTCCCTGTCCAGGAGAGCAAATCCCTGGATCGCAATCAAGATAAGAGTTTGAAATATATTACAGAAAAGCACACCAGTGTTCACTCTTCACCAATGGAGATGCTAAAAGCACTTAAAAAAAATATTGTTGCCTTCCGAAGTTACAATAGTTCTATTAATATGTCTAATATGACTGAGCCTTCAAAAATCAGTATATCATCTGTAGAAGGAATGAATATCTCTGCCTGCAGTGGTTCTTATCCAATGACCATTACACCTGCACAAAAAGGAACACCCTACAGGATATATCAGGTGGGTACTGAACAAACAGATTGAATATACAGTACAGCATTATAGGACATTTTTATATAGAGTAAAGAGTTGCATTAGATTCCATTGGTATATATGACAAAAATCCCTTTTGATAGAAGCTTCGTGAAATTTGCAAAGGTGGTCATGATGGGTAACTCAACTTTAGATCCATGTTTCTTGGATCTTCAAGGTCTCTTTCTATTGGCCTTGCCTGGTAGTCTAGATAAACTAAATCTACTGTATCATAAGGCTACATTAATAGAGTCTTGCAGGTCTGAAAGTACAAATTTTCCCACCCTCCTTTCAGTGAAATGTACCATGTGATAGGACACTTATGTTTAGATAAAATTATATCAAAAATTATTATAGCACTTCTATAGCACAAATACAGACTTTAGGCTTTTTCATATTTAAGTTGTTTAAAAAGTCACAAACGTTAGTTTGAAAATGGTTTGTACGTTGGTACCACACTGATTTTTAGAGGATGTAACTTCAAGAAATCTAGAGAGAAAATTTCTATATACTTAATTTATTTTTTATTGATGTCAATAATTAGTCATGACTTAAATTTGTTTTTATCGGAACTATAATTCAGTGTTTTCAAATTTCTTCAATGCTACTTGAGACTACAAAGAACAGACAAAATATTAGCAAATAAGAAGTGTAGGTTAAGCTTTGTGTTCACTTTTTAAAACAGACTATTTTTACCTGGATGTAAGGTAGCAAATAGAAGCATTTTTTTCATGAATTTACATGAATTGCACATAGAAATTCGTCCAAAGAGGGCATTATTAAAACACACATCATTGCAAAATAAAGATTAAATACATTTCTATCAGCCTTCTGGACTCCTCAGCTGTACTGGGATTACAATTCCCAGAATTTCCATTTTGTATAGCTCATAGTTGTATAGGCTAAAAAAATTGATGGTTGATGTGCTAAACTGGAAAAAGATTGGGGGTCCTTGATTTAGGCTTTGAGAAAACCCTGGAATATTTCTTTTGTTTAATATCTATGTTTTTAAACTTAATACTGAATTGAGATTTTTGTAATCCACTGAGAATCAATGAATTAGAATAGTATAGAAGCCTGAATAATAGGTAAATAAAGGCTAGCTTTAGTTTTATGGTGAATGTACAGCTCAAAACTCAAAACCTGTTGTACTTTTCAAATGGGAACTTCTCACAAGTGGCATTAAGGATTTCATGGCCAGTTACTATTTAGTGTTTATAATGAAACTTCGTTCTACAATAGCATAGACAATTCATGGATCCCTTATCACTTTGATCCAATCCATGAAAACTCCAGAATTATACCCTAACCCTTAAAAGAGGGTGGAAATGTTGGTGCATCTTATACACCGAATACAGCCATTTTTGGCTTCCCAAAGCCTCTCCTGCGCGTCCCATTTTTGGGAAAAACAGGCCTGTTTTTCCCAAAAACAGGGCGCACAGAGGCTTTCGGAGGCCTGCAGAGTGCTCCTGGGAGCCGAGAAGGGCAAAACCTTTTTTCTTGCTTAACTCTTTGAAATCTTGCTGCGTCTTATACACTGGTGCGTCTTATAGTCTGAAAAATACAGTAGGTTCTTTTTTCAGCCACTAATCATTTAAATCAAGGCATAAAATGAATATATTCTGAGTGTCTTACTTTATATCTGATGTAATATTTATTTTTTGAATCAGACACCTCAAGGAAATGGTACACCTTATAGGACCCCAAAAAGTGTGCGAAGAGGGGCTGCTCCAGTAGACGGAGAACGCATTTTAGGAACCCCAGACTATTTAGCACCTGAGCTTCTCATTGCAAAGACTCATGGTAAGCAAACTAATCTTCACTTGTTATAGATAATTACACGTTTTTATCAGCTACAGTTTTCAGTCTTGTGATAAGATTCTGATTTTTTAAATCCTTAATTACCAACTTAATGAAATCCAAGATTTCCTTCAATCCAGAATATCATTTGAATTCACTTCAATTTAGTATATAGGTAAAGGGAAATGATTCCTCTGTCCAGTTGTGTCTGACTCTAGGGGTGGTGCTCATCTCCATTTCTTATCCGAGGGAGCGAGCATTGTCCAAAAACATTTCTCTGGTCATGTGACTAGCATGACCATACACCGAGGCACATGGAACACTGTTACCTTCCCACTGAACTACTTATTTATCTACTTTGCATGCTTTCAAACTGTTAGGTGGGCAGGAGACAATCTCAATGTCTCTAACCACTGAACCATAATGGTCCATAAAAATTTAGTATATAGTCTGATTCAATTTTACAAGCAAAGGAAAAAGGAAGGACTGGATGAGGACTGTGGGGTGATAGTCTGTAGTTCTATATTATTTAATTTATGTTGCATGAACTACAGTGTACGTTAATAGAAATAACAAAAATATTACTTTAGTTCTGTTTCCGACATTGCAAAATCTCTGCAAAGAGAGATAAGCATGCTTGATGTAACCCTGGGGTTTTTTATTTTAACAAGAAATTAGTCTACTTTCTTAAGGTCCATGTCTCAAAAAGTTACATAATACGTGTTGCCCTCAATTTACAGCCAGAATAGCCAGAAAACCTTGACCAGAATTTCTATTGCTAAGCAAATCTAAGTGATTTGTGCTTGATTTTACAAAATTGCTGATAATCACTGCAGTTGAAGTGAATCACATGGCTGCTAAATACCATAATTGCTAAATGAATGGTTGTAAATTGTGGACTATTTGTATAGGTAGTCTTCAATTTAAGACCACTCAAAGTTATGATGGCACTGAAAGAAGTGATTTATGCCTTGCACTTAAAACCATCATAGCATCCCTCCGATCATATGAAAATTTGAACATTTGGCAACTGGCATATATTTGGAGTGCAGATGGGCCTGTTGATCACGTACCTGGCTCCCTGCCACATGGCAACGGCCCTGCCTGAGCTGCTCAACGTCATAGCCGGAGTGGCGGTTGATACCCCCAGATTTTTGGTCATGTGGGATTTCAACCTGCCTTCCATCGGCGAAACGTCTGAGGTGGCCCGGGAGTTCATGGCTTCCATGACGGCCATGGACCTGACTCAGTTAATTCATGGCCCTACTCACACGGGTGGGCACACTCTGGACTTAGTTTTTATCTCTGGTCAGTGGTCGAGTGGCCTTGATACAAGGATATAGTCATTGAACCCTTGTCATGGTCTGACCACTCACTCCTTCGACTTGACTTTCTAACCACTACACCCCGCCGCAGGGAGGCGGAACCGACCAGGTGGTTCCGCCTCAGGCACCTGATGGATCCTGATAGGTTCCAGATGGAGCTTGGGCCATTTCCTGAGATTCTGGCTCATGACTCGGCTGAAGACTTGGTGGCCGCCTGGGATAGAGTGGCTGCTGGGGCTTTGGACCGCGTCGTGCCTTTGCGGCCTCTGACCTAGCACCGAACTCGCCTAGCTCCTTGGTTCTCCGAGTTGCTGAGGGAGATGAAGCGCCGGAAAGACGCCTGGAGAGCGGTTGGAGGACCAGCCACTCTGAATCCGGCTGAACACTGGTGAGGTCTCATATTAAGGCCTACCTTGTGGCGATAAAAGTGGCAAAATCTAGCTATTTTTCTGCTCTTATCGCGTCATCAGATAACCGTCCAGCCGCCCTGTTTAGGGTGACCCGCTCCCTCCTCCATCTGGGAACGCGGGATGATCCCTTGCAGGTCGAGCTGAGGATTTTGTCCAGTATCTGTATGATAAAATTGCTCAGATTTGGGAAAGCTTGGCCTTCTGGGTAAGTCCAGACGGGATGATTGAGGCAGGTCTTGAGAGTGTTATCTGGGAGGAGTTTGATCCTGTGGCTCACGTGGACGTGGACAGGATTCTGGGACGACTGAACACAACCACATGTTTATTGGACCCGTGTCCCTCCTGGCTGGTGCTGGCTTCCCGGGAGGTTACATGAGGCTGGCTCCAGAGGATTATTAACGCTTCTTTGAGTGAGGGTGTCCTGCCAGCCGCCTTGAAAGAAGCGGTGGTGAGGCCCCTCCTCAAGAAGCCCTCTCTGGATCCGGCTGTTTTGGCTAATTATCGTCCAGTCTCCAACCTTTGTTTTATTGCGAAGGTTGTTGAGAGTGTTGTGGTGCGGCAGCTTCCACAGTACCTGGATGAAGCTGTCTATCTAGATCCGCTCCAGTCCGGCTTCAGGCCTGGGCACAGCATGGAAACGGCATTGGTCGCGTTGGTGGATGATCTCTGGAGGGCTCGGGATAGGGGTTGTTCCTCTATCCTGGTCCTGTTAAATCTCTCAGCGGCTTTTGATACCATCGACCATGGTATCATGTTGTGCCGGTTGGGGGTAGGGGGCACCGTTTTGCGGTGGTTCTCCTCCTATCTCTCTGACCGGTCGCAATCTGTGTTGGCAGGGGGGGGCAGCGGTCAACCCCGAGGCGCCTTGTTTGTGGGGTGCCGCAAGGATCGGTCCTCTCGCTTCTCCTCTTCAACATTTATGTAAAGCCGCTGGGTGAGATCATCGTGGCTTCGGGGTGGAGTTCCATCAGTACGCTGATGACACCCAGCTGTACATCTCCACCCCAGGCCACCCCAATGATGCCCTTGAAGTGATGTCCCGATGCCTGGAGGCCGTGTGGGCCTGGATGGGGAGAAACAGGCTCCGACTCAACCCTTCCAAGACCGAGTGGCCATTGCTGGCGCCATTGCTGGTTATTGGGGGCGAGTCATTGGCCCCCACGGAGAGGGCTCGCAACTTGGGTGTCCTCCTGGACGCACGGCTGTCTTTAGAAGAGCATATGACAGCCATGGCCAGGGGGGCTTTTTATCAGGTCCGCCTGATACCCCAGTTGCGTCCCTTTCTGGATTGGGACTCCCTACGCACGGTCACTCAAGCACTTGTCACCTCCCGCCTGGGTTACTGCAATGCTCTCTACATGGGGCTCCCCTTGGGGTGCACCCGGAGAGTCCAACTGGTGCAGAATGTGGCTGCGCGGGGGATTATGGGAGCGACGGGGCGCTCCCATGTGACACCTCTCCTGCGCGAGCTGCACTGGCTCCCGGTGGTCTTCCCGGTGCGCTTCAAGATGTTGGTGACCACCTTTAAAGCGCTCCATGGCTTAGGGCCTGGATATTTACGAAGCCGCCTTCTGCCACCAATTGCCTCCCACCAGCCAGTACGCTCGCGCAGAGAGGGCCTCCTAAGGGTGCCGTCGGCCAGACAATGTCGGCTGACAACCCCCAGGGGGAGAGCCTTCTCCGTGGCGGCACCCGCCCTCTGGAATGCCCTACCCCCAGAGATACACACGATACCAGACCTCTGGACTTTTTGTCGGGCCCTTAAAACTCTTTTTATCTAGCCAGGCTGGCTTGATCCCATCCTTTGGTTTTAATTTGAAATTAATTTTAACTGGATTGTTTTAAATTATAGGCCGACATTACTTAATACCTCTTAAACTGTTTTAATTTTTGTATGCTGTGTTTTACTTTGGCTGTCGACCACCCTGAGTCCTGCTGGAGAAGGGCGTTATAAAAATAAAATAAAATAAATAAATAAATAATATTTACTTCTTATGGCATTCAGGGTCACATGATTGCCATTTGTGACCTTCCCAGGGGTCTTCAGCCAAGCAAAGTCAATGGGAGAAGCTGGTTTCACTTAATGACTGCAGTTAATTGGTTAACAACAACACAAAAAAGTTGTAAAACCACACATGACTCACTTAAGACCACATCACTGAGGTTCAGATGTTCCCATCCAATTGTAGTTGTAAATCAAGGACTACCTTTATTTGCTCATTATTGTGGAGAAATAGCTTAATCCTTCTTGTGAGGATTACACCTCACAATTACACAGGATTACAGAGAGTACAACTAGCAATGAAGTCAACTATTATGATTACTATTACCATTCTGCATGGTGATATGTACAGAGTTAATTGTGGTTCATTCCATAAACAATGGTTAAAAAAATTATGAACCATTTATGTTGCATTTTGAACAAGGATCGAATTTATTGGGAAAAGTTTTTTTAAAATACTTTTTAATACTTTTAATTGTAATAATGAAGGTTTTGTTATAGAAGTATTTGAAATTAATGTGTTTCTACCTTAAAAAGGTAAAGATTCCCTCGCACATATGTGCTAGTCGTTCCAGACTCTAGGGGGCAGTGCTCATCTCCATTTCTAAACTGAAGAGCCTGCGCTGTCTGATGACAATTCTGTGGTCATGTGGCTGGCATGACTAAACGCCGAAAGCGCATGGAACTCTGCTACCTTCCCACCAAGGGGATCTCTATTTTTCTACTTGCATTTTTATATGCTTTCGAATGCTGGTTGGCAGAAGCTGGAGCAAATAATGCGAGCTCACTCCATTATGCAGCGCTAGGGATTGGAACCACTGAATTGCCTTAAGATTGTTCAAATAAGAATCAAACCATGGTTTCAAATTTTGATATGTTTAGATGTTCCTAAGATGGCAATACTTCAGAATTCATAATAAACATAGGATTGACATTTCCTTGTGTAATTTTTCATACGTGTAAAAAAAAGTCAGAGAAATTGATATAGTCTTATTCATCTCATTGATATGTATATTGGGGAGATGTTATATTCAAACATACAGTACAATCCAGCAGTTGTAGCTTGAAGTGACCCAAAAGTATTTTCATTTCATTCTCAGACATTTAATATTCCCCCTTATATGTGAATAAATAGACTAGATGTTCCTCTAGTTTCTATAAAAAGCCAAAAACTATCTTAAGGAGAACATTTTTATTTGGAAAACTACTAATTGGTGGTGAACTTAATGTGTTAAGTGTTATCAGCATTTAATAAGTGAATGCAATATAATAATTATAATAATTCTGGTAAATATACCAAAATATTTACTTGATTTTTTTTACATACAGGAATTTACACCATTGGTAAGTTTTTTATAGCATTTCGCAAAACAAAGTTCATATTGTTCAAGACAAGTATTGAAAGACCTATACAATGAATTAATGCAGTTTATATTTCCAAAATGATTATTTTGTTAGTCTAGTTCAACAAAAATTAAAGTATGGTTTATAGGGGTTAACATCTTTAACAGGGAAATATTCACATTCCTTCATTTCAGAGTGGTGTTTTGTTTTGTTTTTTTAACAAATGCAATGTTGGCTTTCCTTTTTTCTTTAAAATATGCTGTGTCACAACATAAAAAACCACTTTCACTTTTATTCCAAAAGTTATTTTATTCAACGATTTATGAGGAGAAGAGGAAGACAACCATGAAAATTTTTTATTAGTTTCCTATTGCAGTGTATAGTTTTATCACACAAAGGTTAAAATGCAGTAGAAATTTTGGATTTTGTGGATTTTGACTACATCTTTTAGGAAAATCTGGGTTTGGCTTGGAAAATTGGCCACTTCTGCTGTACAGCAGACAGAGACTATAGGTTTTCTTGTATAGAATGTCAGTGCATGAGAACAATTACGCATTGACATTTTAATGTAGGGGAATATTCAATTTCTTCTTAAACATGTCTGAGTGATTACTGATTACAGTTTCATTAAAAATTAAACACTAAATTGAACTATAGGGCTAGGCTTTCAATATTTAGGTGGCTTTTTGCTCTTTTGGAGGCGGATTTCTAACTAAATATGGTTGAGATGGTTCAGACATATTTCTTGGTCATGTGAGTGCTTTAAATTATCCTCGCACACAATGAGTGAATGAAATGATTTAGTATTTATTGATTTGATTTGATTGCTGCCTATCCTTGAGGTGACTATAGAACTCATGGAAGGTTTTTAGCTGTGATTGGCCAGCACACCCAATTTATCTGAACTATTATCTCTGAAACACCAAGGAGATATATCTATATATGAACTGCATATAATTTGGCACAGCAAATGCATGTTTCACTTCCAACAAAATGAGCTGTCTGCGGCTTTGGTAACATAGCAGCTGGAAGATGCATGTTGCTTAATCGTAGCTTTGGTGCCTTGCTTGCTTTTGCTTTTGATTGCAACACTAAATTTCATGACCTGAAAGCTATCAGAATAAAGACATTAACTAGATATAGTCCTAAACACGAGAGAACTTAGTACTGAATCCAAGCTTCTCACTGGAGGCTATTTTATGTACACACTTTTTAAAGAATTCATTGCTCTCCAAAACAATGAGATGATTTAAAAAAAAAACAAAATGAAATGTTTTTTACACAGTTCTGTGTTTAATCTTTGCTATGTAAGATCTAGCTGTAGTAATTGGTTTCCCTTTAAAGCCTGAGAAATTCAGCATGCTTGGTTTAGTTTTATATTCTACTCTGCAATTGGCCTCTGGAGTCACATGGCTTGCATCAATATGCCTTTATTATGAAGCATTTAGACAAATATTACTATAATAACACAGTGAGGGGAGAAGTGCATAAAAGAAAATTGCTGTTTCTCTAGGATATTTAGCTGTTACCCATTATCTTCATAGAATTCTTCCTGTAAGTACAACGTGATTTAATGCATCTCCTGGAATCCATGTTAATTTCTTTGAACTGCTTTTATCTCAGGTGCTGCTGTAGACTGGTGGGCTCTTGGGGTTTGCTTGTTTGAGTTTTTAACTGGAATTCCACCATTCAATGATGAAACACCACAGCAAGTATTCCAGAATATTCTTAAGAGGGGTAATTATCACTTCCATCAAAATCAAATCCAAAGAATCCTTATTTAGCATAAATATTGTGATACTGATTTGTGTGGGTATGTCTTTCCAGATATCCCATGGCCTGAAGGTGAAGAAAAGTTGTCAGATAATTCTCAGAATGCGATTGATATTCTTTTAACTGTTGACAGTGCTAAGCGAGCTGGACTCAAGGGTTAGTTATCTCTTCTTAATCCAGTAATTTAGAGGATTACAATTTAATATTCATTCTTTCAAGCTACATAAGGCAGGGTGGGCATGGAACTCTTTATAAGAAAAACTGACTGAAGAAAAAGCCAAACCATCTGTCCTTAAAACCTAGTGATACAATTGGTCACAAACCTGTTCAGTGTAATACTTTACAACTAACAACGAAATCTGTTCAAAGACAACAGTCTTATTCCTTGAGTTCAGAATATCACATGAGATTCTTCTCTTGGTATTATAAATATAAATACATTTTGCTTCATTTACCTATAGAATTCAGAAATTACAGGATTACTTCCTGGAATTTCCAAGGTAATAAAAGGGCTGACATAAGCATTTGGCAAGAGATTATGTTTGCTAAAGCATCACTTCAAAACTAAACACAGGACAAAATTGGCAAACATTCTTATTGGTTGTGTTTAATTTAAACTTTAGCCAGGGGACTGTTGAGAGACTAAGTCCAGGTAATTAATCCAGACTGAATTCTGGAAACATCCAGAATCATAAATAAAAATAATTAGAACGGTGTTTGTCAACATTGGCAACTTAAAGATGTCTAGACCTCAGTTTTCAGTGTTCCCCAGCCAGCATACATTAGAATGAGAAAGACACAGAATTAAATCTAACACATGCTTTAATTATTTATTCCAGAGCTGAAGCTTCATCCCCTCTTTCATGGTATGGATTGGGACAATCTTCACAATCAGACTATGACTTTTATACCTCAACCAAATGATGAAACAGATACATCCTATTTTGAAGCCAGGAATAATGCTCAGCAACTAACAGTATCTGGATTTAGTCTGTAGGATCAAAGAAAAAGAGTTGTGAAGAGGATTTCATATTTATCATGACAAAACTTCCTAACACTTATTTTGTAATAATTTCATTTTTTTAAAAAGAATCTGCTTTTAACTCAATATTTTTCTGTAAAAGCTATATTGAACTAGTTTATACAAAAAATAGCTTCTGGTCTAATTTTTTATTTTGAATACTGCACTTTATATTAATTGTATTACATAATGTAACTATTACTCTATGACATTTCCTACTCAACAAAAATTACTTTTCTGCTGCTATGGATATTTCCAAATATGGGGGAAATGACTTTCTGCTTTCAGCTGTAACACGGAAAGTTAAATGCATACAATTTAATTACCATTGTCCTTGTAATTATAACATGATGCCTTAATATTAGAATCTATTTGAAACTGATTTCAGGTCAATTTGGAGCTGTACTTCTGTATTTTCAGTGTAACCCAATAGAAATTAGCCTGTTTTCAGGCATTTGGTATAATTTATGTGTTAGTTATCCTGCTGTTTAAACTATCAGTATTCCCAGTGGTTTTTAATTTAATTGTCAATGTTTTCATTCTTAGTTTATCTATGAAAACTATGGCAAAAGCAAAGCAAGAAAATGTTATTGCTGTGTTTTTGGATAAATTATATTGCCATTTTAAATATTGAAAATGAGGGTTTTTTTGCATTTCAGTCTGGAGAAAAAAGAATCATGCATGCTTATCCAATGTAGTGTAACCAGTTCAGTGAAACAAAAGATAGTGGGTTATTTCAATTATGTATTTAAAACTTTGAAAATAAAAAATATGTATATATTTTGTAGTGCATAGTTTCTAATTCTCTTTTGAATTAAGCATTGAAGATTGTTTCAGATTGTATTACTGTTATAAGAATTTATTTAAATAAGCTCCACATTGAAATATTTCTCGATTTTCTTTCATGTCTTTTATACGGTTGCTCAAAGGAATTTAGTAACACAAAGTGGTCTATTAGGAGGACTTTAGGAATGGCTGCTGGATTATTTGGTAGCAATATTCTTTTAATACTACGGGATCAACTTGGAACAGAGCTTCAGCCTCTATTTTTAGTTGGTCTGGTTGCATATCTGAAATTTAATGGATAATTCTTCAATATTCTCAAGTAACTAAAAGCATATTTACCCTTTTTCTCTACCTATTGTATCAAGATAGATTCCTGGCAAGAAATATAATTATATCTGATAAGCAGAACATCCTATAAGCAGAACAATTATATTATGGACAGCTAGAAAATATTGGCAATTATCTTTCACTGCCAAAAAAGGTCAGAGCAAATGTTAATAATAAAAGAAGTATTATATAATACAATTTAAAATAAGTCTATGTATATTACGAAACCAGTATCCTATCCATATTTCCTAATCACCTATTCTTCACTTCTAATGTTAACTAATGGACACCTGAAATCTGATGAATGTCTCCCTTTAGGCACATGTCCATTCATTTGACTATCTTAGAATGTATCAACTTTGTCAGTTGCTACTGTATAATAATTAAAAATAGATATACAGATCACCTGTTGAAATATTTACTGATTTTTCCAAACATAAATGCTTCTGTTAACAATTTTTGGGAGAGAGAGAACTTTGTTTCTACCATTCGCAAATACCTTTCCCCCCTCCTTTCTTGGTTCACACGAACTCTACAATGCTTTTTTTATTTTCAGTAGATTAATCGTTGAAATTTAACTTGATTCGGGCTCCATTTAAACCCTTGATGTATGCATTTATGTAAAGACTGATAACAGTTCACCATTATTCTGGGAGTCCTGACCTTTCCCAGCTGGTCTATGATACAAACTAGTATACAATTATTATTTTATGGGTTAATGTGCTTTTTACTCCAGCAATTGACTGGACAAGCTATTACATTTTTCTTGGCAAAATGTTTTGGAAGGGTTTGCCATTGCCTAAGGCTGAGAGAGACTGGCTCAATGTCACCCAGCTTGCTTCATGCCTAAGGTAGAATTAGAACTCAGTCCACAAATGTATAATTTGTGCTTTAATCATACACTGAAACTGACTTAAAATTATACAAGACCATTGACAAATCTTAGGGTAATATACTCCTATCATTCCTTTATTTGAAATGTTATTTTACAATAGATTAAAGTGATTTTATCTTAAAATTTAACTATAAAAACATGTTCTATATAATACAGCAGAAGTGTTTGACTTCTGTAATTACAGCATTTGTACATAATAGATATAAAGTTGATTTTCTAACTTTGAGACAAAGAGAAGATTTTTTTCCCATTAGTCTGATCAATTACAGTGTAGAACATCTGGAAATATGTCAGTTTTAGTTCATTTTCTTTTTCACTATAACCAGGATGCAATCACTTTAAGCTGCATTATAAAACAGCTGAAGATCACATCAACCCCAAAAAATTAACCTTCTAATTGTTTTCTGTCTTCTATCTTTCTAATTGTATTTAGAAAACTACGTTACCAGCTGTTATATCCTAATATAGAATTGATAGGCAGAAATGTAAAATGAAAATGCTAAAATAATTTTAAAGCAATTGGAGGGGAGGGAAATGGACTACGAAAGCAAGGATTAAAACAAAGGAAAAGTTGAACATTTACTGTAACAGTTAAAACATTTTGCTTATTTGTTACAGTAAAAGGATGTTCTGGATTCAGCAAGATGCAAACATTACAGAACAGCCAGTTGTGGCTTCATACAATATTTATATCTATACAGGCTGATAGAATTTATAAACTTGCAGGAAGGCAGGAGTGTGGTCAAAAGAATGGCCAAAAATGTGACCCAAATTCTGCCTAATTTTATATAAAATGTGAGATCTTCAATTACACTTGCATTGTTGCCATCTTGAGTTTTCTGACCATATCCTGCAGATACACCTGCATGAAGAGCTATCTGGCTTGAAGCATTTACCTTTCCTCAAGATGGCACTCAAACATGCTAAATCTGCAATATTGAACTACTACAGCTGAAAGATTGTTTTATAAATTTGAGAGAAATATCTGGACAAAGTGCTAACTGCAGGGGATGTTTTAACCCAGATGAACATTCAGTCATAAGAACAAGCACCTAGCTTTTCAATAATATGGCACCAAATTAGGGTTCCTGGGGTATGTCAATATTTGCTTGCATCCCCTTTGTAGGCATCATACATGGCAGCGGTGGAAAGTGCCCCCCCACCCCCCCGTGGCCATGATAGCTGAAAGCTTCCTTCCATTCTGATGTTGAAAAGGGTTGAAAGCAGTCATATAAGTTCTTAAGACATATTACAATTTTTTTTAAAAAAAGTGAGCCTGCCTGCAAGTATATTCATTATTCATTTTGATACATTTCTTCCAGTGTTGAATACAATACAAGGAATTGCCCGGTGCTAATTAATCGGTGGGAGTAACTTAACAGCAGAGTTGGTTGCATAGCTTTAGAAAAGTTATAGCAGTTAACACCATTTTTTCATTGGCATCCATTTACAAAGTATTTCTTTACAAATGCAGAACAGCATCATAGAGCAAGTTTTTAATATGCAAAACCTATGACTGTTAATTAAATTGGATTTTTTGAATAAAGACAGTACTTGTCTCTTTATTCAATAGACGTGTTCATAATTTGTTCATAACTGCCCTGAGGTTGCATTGAACTTAGTATCTTCAAGCCTGTTTTCCTTCTTAAGCATTCTCTCCAATGAACTATTTTGACTCCATCATGCTATTTGAGACTCAGTTGAGTATTGTTACACTGAGATGTATGGCTATGCATAGTTTTGTGGCTTTTAAAAATATATAATTTTGGTGGCCTTTGTGGAAGCAAAATCAAAAGTCTCAAACACTTTATTTATTAAAAAGTTATCACATATAGTAGCAGTTAGAAATTAGACTCCTCATTACTCTTAAATGCAATTGTAATAATCTTGTTTATTTTGGCCTTTGGGGGTGTACTGCTTACTCAATATATTGCATGTCTAATCAAAAAACTGGCATTATAAAACAAATCATACAGTTATATGAATTTGGGGAATGGGGATACATGCTTTCAAGAACTTTTCCTCTCTTTTAAAGATTTACTTTTTTCCCCCAGTAGGAAAACTAAGACATTATACAAACTGTTCATCAGGAAGGTGTTGTCATAATAATTGTAGTTCATATGATTGCTTAATAGGACAGTTGTATTTATTCTATTAGAAATATAGGAAAAATGTCTCATTCAAGTATAGACTCTTCAGTAGTGCAAAAAGAAAAAGAAAAATGTTAAGGAAAAAGACAAGGATGATTTAATCATTCCAGAGATTATAGTTCCTGGGTTAACTACAGTATTTTTCAAAATCTTCCCATACTAGTAGTTCTTCAGCAAAATCAAGGCTCAGTTCTGTTTTCTGAAAGAGAGAGAAGAGACAGGGATTACCAGCTGCTGTGCAAACCCAAGCATTTCTACTGAAAGTACAGGCATATATATTTCTTCCAGTGAGATTCCTCCTCAAAATTCATGCAAAATGCCCCCTTAATTTTTCTTTTATTTGTAAATAACAGAGCTAGACATTTGGTATTATTCCTAGTCTGCACTTTAACATGTTGTAAGCACAGAATTAATAATTTAAAGTTAACAGTAAATGTTATGTATAAAGTTCAATTTATGCATTTTACTCTTAAAACAGAAAAGGTTTCTTTGCAACACAATTTGTTACTGAAGCCCTTAAATATTTAACAAAGCTCTCAGGTTCATGTATATTCTTCCTTTTATACCTTCAGGTAGTCCTTGACTGACGACCACAGTAGAGCCTGCCCATTACAGTCATAATTCATGATAGTTGTAAAATGGTCACCTACATTACCAACCCTATTTTATGACATTTTTTGTAGTGGTGAATGCAGCAATTGTAAAGTGACTGCGGCAGTCCTTAAGTGAATCAATTGATTGCTATGGGGCATTTTTGCTGAAAACTAGAATACCAGGATTGAGCAAAAATGTTGTAAAGTGCAGTCATGTGACAGCAAGACACTGCAAACAGCTGTCAATGTGGAGCAGCTGCCAAGGCCTAATGTGGTCACATAACTGGAAAGTGGGGGAGCCATTGGAATTCAGAACCAGGTTGTAAGTATCCACAGGAAAGTCTATCATGACTTCAGTTATTAAGCGAACAGTCAAGTCTAGGACATGGGTTAGCAACCTGCGGCTCTGGAGCCGCATGTGGCTCTTTCATCCCTCTGCTGTGACTCCCTGTCGCCAATCAGCTCCATAATTGTTAGGGCTTTCAGTTAAGATAGGTAAAAGAAAAAGGATGACACGCTAGGAGGAAACACTATGGTGGGGGGAACTGGACTTCCGGTTGACTCCAGAATTGAACGGGGGACTTCCGGCTAGGGCCTTTGTGGCTCTGAGTGTTTAAGGTTACCGGCCCCTAATCTAGGACTACCTGTATGTTGACTTGGGAAGTTTCCATTATTATTTTTAATTGTATAAATATATGAATAGGGGGGAAAAGATACTATGTTAAGGAGGTGAACTTGGCTCTTTTAAATTCGCAATCAATGTCACAAATGCTCCTTGAGTGTTATAAAATAGTAGCTTCTGCGCTCCTGTGAAACATCCTTCTGCATTGTTAGTGATTATAATCTGCCGGAATCAAAAACAGAAAACCAGACAGCGCCCAGAGGTCTGATAAGGATTTGTTATTTTCCACTTCTAAGTAACTGATCCAATAACACGTAGCAAAAATCTTTTTGAACCTTTACTCTTATTTTAGACATCCTTATTATGGACTGCTGCTGGAGGCCCTGGATGGGTGGAAGGGTAGTAACAGTGAAAAAGAAAGAGGAAAAAAAAGCATATCGCTCCATTGCTCAATAACAAGGTTCACAGCTGAGATAAAGTTGCATATCAGGTCTGGCAAGTAGGACCAAATCTTCTAACTTTTGTCCTAGTTACATTGGAAACCTCCTGCAAATTCTGTGCTACTCCATTCTAAAGAATAACAGAACTGAAAGGGACTTTGTAAGTCTTCTAGTCCAACCCTCTATTCAATCAGGAGACCCTATACCTGGCGTGTCAAACTCGCATCATCCCGGTGGCATCACATGACAAATCATGACTTTTTCCCCCTTTGCTAAACCAGGCATAGGTGTGGCCAGCACATGATCCATCTGGCCCACAGGCTGTGAGTTTGACAGCCCTGCTATATACCATTCTGTACAAATGGCTTGCCAATCTCTTCTTTAAAACTTCCAATGTTGGGGCATCCATAACTTCTGGAGGCAAATCATTTCACTGATTGTTCTTCCTGTCAGGAAATTTTTCCTTAGTTCTAGGTTGGAACTCTCCTTGATAAATTTCCATCCATTGCTTCTTGCCCTGCCCTCGGGTCCTTTGGAGAATAGACTGACTCCCTCTTCACTGTGACAGCTCTTCAGATATTGGAAGCCTGTTATCATATCACCCCTAGTCCTTGTCAAACTTGTCAGTGATATTAACATGTTATGTGATCTCAGTACTATTCCTTTGTTGATGTAGCCTAGGACTGTATTGGCTGTTTTGGCTGCTGCAGCACACTACCAACTCATATTTAACAAGTTATCCACTAGACTCCTAAGTTTTTCCAACAGTAAATACTGTTGAGCCGTGTATCATCTATTCTATACCTGTGCATTTGTTTTTTCTTGCCCAAGTTTAAAATCTTATTTTACTTGCCACCAAATTCAATTTTGTTGGACAGGCCCAGTGTTCTAGTCTGTCAAGATCTTTCTGGATTATTGAGCCTATCTTCTAAAGTCTTGTTTATCCTTTCAGCTCAATGCCGTCTGCAAATCTGATGAGTCCCCCTTCTATCTTCTTATTTAAATCATTTATGAAGATGCTGAAGATACTGGCCCACTTAGGGTACCCCCCTGCATGCTTCCCTCCCTGTAGTTGTAATTCCATTCATGACTACGTATTGACTGAAATTCTACCCTTTTAAAACAGACACATATAAAAAAGTTCAGAGCTTTAGTCCCTAAGTTGGATCTTGACTTTTTTTTTTTTTACACAATTCAGACATATGCTCTTGTTCCTCATCAGGATTTATGGAGAGAATACCCTTGATGATTGTCCTCACTGATTGATTTGGAATAACATTGTTGAATAAATAAAAAGAAAAGAAAAGAAAAAGAAAAGAAAAATTTTGAGAACAGATTGCTGTGTTACGAATCAGTAGAACCTTTTACAGAATTGTGTTGATGATGGATCTGTATGCAATTTTCATCCAGGAACTCCAGGCATGCCTGGAGGTAGGTTAGATTAAAAGACCAGGCAAATCTAGCCCATAATCAACCTGTTGATCCTCTGTAGTAGAAGGTAGATTCAAAATTATTTTAGATCAATCCTAATCCAACACTTCAACTATACACAATGCTTTCCATTACCAGTATTCATTAAAATGTGTGTCAATGTAACCTATAAAATCTGCAGATAGGTTACATCTATAAGATGTACTAGTATACTCTCAATATTTTAGATACATTTATTTATATTTTATTTCCACTTTTGTAACTTGCCCCGTACTCTGGATGTGCCCATCCATACAAAAAAAACCAAAACAATGTAATGAAACTCAAAGATTCTTAACTTTGGGAAATACTGCCCATTCTCCACATATGTCTTGCAGAACGAGATTTAGCAAGTCCTCTCAATATGTTTGATTTGATGGCTAAATGCAATCTTAGCTAGGTGGTGCCTGGTATTTCCTACTGTAGCACCGTCTGATTGACTGGAATTTATCTTTTAAGGTTTGTGAAAGTATATGTCTCCCAGACCTAGATGCCAAGCTTTTGTATACAAAACATGCTTATTACCAGGGCCGGATTTTCCTATAGGCTAACTAGGCTTCAGCCTAGGGCCTCAAGATCAAGAGGGGCCTACATTCAAATTGTTAGCAAAATTAAAATTACACTTTCACTATAGGTGAAAGGGCCTCATAAGTGGAATAGCCTAGGGCCTCTTTTATCTAAATCCGGCCCTGCTTATTACTGTGATAGAATTTCTTATTTTCACTCCCAAGACTTGGGGTAAGAATTAGGTTGTTCCTAAATGTTAAGACATAAAGTGTATATAACTCCAATCCATACCTTATTCTTACCTCCTTCTTCTTTGAAGATATAAGTGCACCAGCCATTGGGTAACAAAGGGCCATAAAACAGCAAAGGTTAAAGTACCAGGAGAAATCTCAAAGGGCCACCACGATGGTTTCTAAATGGCATACAAAATTCATGTTCACCAATAAATATTAAATCAGCATCTGCTATAAAAATTCCAATATTAAATATTAAAATGTCCCTGGTAAAATCACCTATATAATTCAAAAATCATAAATAAGATGCCTATCAATTATTTAAAAACACTTCCACCAAGATGACCATCATCTCTCAAGACTTTGGAATAATTGTTGTTCTGACAAAAACTTTTAAGGATTACTTATACGTTTGCAACCAAACTTGGTTCGCATGTTATCGCAAGCTAAGCAAACACTGTTTTCCCACACTTCACTGTTATTTCTGAAGATATTTTTTAATTTTATATGTACACAGTAAATTTACACTTAATATAAGACTATTGAAATTGTTCTGCAATTTGAGTATTTTCTCTATAAGTAAATAAGCATTGAAAGATTTAAATTAGCAGCAGTCAGCAGCTGTCAATGTAGCAACATAAATTTGTTTCTTAACATACATTAAAAAGTTCAATTTTTTTTTTGTTTATTTTTGTTGGCCATTTTGGTCTGAACGCTGGCATGCAATCTTTGTACATACAGTTCTTGACTTCCAGCTATTTATTTACTGATATTTTGAATTTACAAAAAAAGAAAAAAGTAACTTACTACCTATCCTCAAACATTTTGACTTTCATACCAACCCTTGTTGGCAAGTGATCACAATTTGGGTGCTTGGCAACCAGCTTGCATTTACAACAGTTCTTTGTTGGTAAATATAAATTCAGCACAAATATAGTTTGTTGCGAAAGCAACTGGCTGTGAAGGCTCCTGGTTGGAGCTGAAAGGCGAAAGTGGAAGCAGTATGCCCCATGTCATATTTGGGTAGACCAGGTTTCCTTGATAAAGAACAATCACTCCCCTGGTATAGCAAACAAAGCGAGGAGAGCCTGTGGCTTAGAGGTTAATACATTCACCTAATATGCAAGTAGCCCAGGTTTGAATCCCAGAAGGGTATGGCTAGCTGACGAGAGCTAAATAGCTTGAAATAGATCTGTACAAGTCTCCTTTTATTTCTTTGTCAGTAAATATAAATTCAATACATTTACAACAGTTGCACATGACTACAATTTGCATTCTTCCAGCTGACTTGATAAGCAAAGTCAATTGAGGAAGCCAGATTCACTTAATGACTATAATAAAAATGTCCCCCAAATCAGGTCCAATCACTTGATGATGTCATTAATGACATCATTGCTTAGGGTCCAAAATTCTAAACCCAGTTATGGTCGTAAATTGTGCACTACCTCTCATTAGGTGAAACAATAAACACATTCATCTTTTCAATATAGTTAAAATAGCATTTAAAATGTTTTCTGGAATAGTTTCTTAGATGAGGTGCAAAAAACTCTTCTATTCTAATCTGTACAGTTTAAGAAAATCACAATAAAGATCTAAATTGATTTATCTGTATATTAAGAAGTAAATAAAAATCTACCTTAACAGGTGCCTCAGGCTGATTATTAGACTGTAGGGTTGCCTACAAACAGAAATCAAATTGAACAAACTATTTAAAAACATGTTTCAAATTAAAACTTTATATTATGGCATAACTTTGGGGATCTGTTCAGGTATAGTTTTTGCTCACATTTATTAAAAAACATGACATATAAGAATTTAGCTCAAGCAATAGATCTTTTGCCTCCTTGTTTGAACTTCATTGTTCACTCTTTGTCCCTATTACATCCCAGAAATATTCTTCCAACTTTCCATTTCTGGTCTGGACCTTTCAGATAGTTCTGTAACAAAATAAACTCTAAAAAAAATATTTTTTTCACTGTGATTAAATAGTTTAGATACTGCAGTTCATAGAAGAATTAGAATAGTAAAGCTCGCCCTGTCTTTCAAACATGTCTTCTGTCTCTATTTTCCTTTTGCTGAAATATGTGGCTATTTCCTCAAAGGCAAAAATTCTCTCCACTAAATAGTTTAGCTAATAAGCTTCCAAGAGTTTAAGAAAGACTAGACAATCTATATCATGTTGGGTCATCGTTTTAGAAGTATTTCCTTTCCTAAACAGAGAAACAGAACGGATCAAGGGCCAAAAAGTAATGTTAATGGAAGCAACTTCCTATTGGCTTGATTGTTCTCTGGCAGCTGATGATAGGACCAGTCTACCTAACCCTCAGAGGACTAGGGTGGGGCCAGTATACTAAACCTGCAGGCAGTGGGGTACTAGCATGCCAGCACTGAAGCAGCTACAGATTTGCTAAATTTCAATCTCACTTGAATCATGTTCCTGGATTTTGAACGCATTCTGTAAGCCCATTTGAGGGACCTTGATTCAAAAATTATTGTCCTATGAGGCACCATTTTGCTCAATTGATGGTTACAGTCAAAGACACTGATAGTTTTAGTAATCTACTAGACCAGGGGTGTCAAACTCAAGGCCTGCAGGCCGAATCCAGCCCGTGGGGTGCTTAAATCTAGTCTGTAGTGCCGGCCTGGGAATAGCAAAGGACTGGCCTGTGGTGCCTCTGGCAGCCAAAAAGGGGCACAGAGAGGCTGCATGAGGCCTCCTCTGTGCTCCATTTTAGGCCTAGATGGCCTTCTGCAGCACTTTGCCATCCAAAACAGGGTGTGGGGGGGCTCGTGGGGGACCCCTATGCCCCATTTTGGCTGGCAGGGTGCTGCAGGAGGTGTCCGTCCCATCTCCTCCCCTCCTCCCTGGCCAGCCCACAGAGGAGAACTATAATGCTGATCCAACCCTCGAAGAAATCCAGTTTCACACCCCTGTATTAGACAATCCATGACCCATGGTTTCAGAGACATTTCTTCACCAGATTCAATAATGGCAGAGCTTCTAATGTATTATCTTCATTGGAAAACTTCTTAAAAATTCATGGGGATATTCAGAGATATACTTGCCTTGAAAATACCCCATATTGAACTGTATGGCACTGTATAGATAGGTAGACAAACAGAGAGACTTTCTTGGATACTAATCCACATACATTTACCTGTGAAGTTGTGAGAATCTCAAGTGCATGTAATCTTTGAAGAACATTTTGCATATCTTCTTGCAATCGTATAAGTATAATTGCAATCTGTTCATTGAGGGTGCTCCGTGGTCCTCTGTCTGAGCCCCATCGTTCTCCATCTCCACCACTGCCCATCTGTCCACCTTGGCCACCATCTCCTACAGGGTACATTCTATGTCCTAAATTAAGGAAAAAATACTTTTAGAAGGAAAGTAAATGAATCAAGAGCTGCATATCTTTTCAAAAAGATTTAATGATGCTTGTATATTGTGCAAAAGCAGAATACTTTTCATAAAGTAATTTTTTCCAATCTTACAGGAAGATGTGAAAAAAGATACCACTGCTTTAAAAGGATTCTTAAATAAATTCTGCATAGAAGCCTAATAAAGATGTGGCTGCTTTAATAAATAGCAGAGTTCCAAAGCTCTACTGTGAATCATTTTCAAAGTATGCACAGCCCTAATATGTAATATATATAAATATAATTTATGTATCAATCATACACAAAACCATTATTATAAGAAATGTTAACAATTATTTTAAATATGCCTCATTTATGCAAGAGTTCTAATAAACTATGTATTCCAATAATACCTCTTCCCCTTCGAACTCCATAGATATCAATCTTTTCACCATTTTTCTTCTCTTTTTGAGGGCCTCCATCATTTCCTTTGCCATCTTCACCGCCACACTTGATTTCACCTTTTCCTTCATGTGCTGCTTCCTTTATACTTTCTGCTTTGTGATTTCCAAGTTCAAGAAAACCAGAAGTTTCTAACAGATTGTTATGATCTACTTCTGAGAAAGTTAATGGATGTCTGGAAATTTCCTTGACTGATGAGCTGATTTCCAGGATCTATAAGTTAACAAGAGCAAAAGGCGCTATTTATTTATCAATAAATAAATAAATAAAGCTGCCCAGCTTACCCAAGGAGTCTCTGGTATATAAAAACAGGTAGAATCCCATGTAAAAACTACAGATTTTTTTTTAAATGTAAAGAAGTCATGTTAACAATAGGTATTATAAAAACAGGTACAAAATTTAGCTGAAGAGGGAATAAAAATAACTAGCTCAGCAATGGAGCTACCTAAGCATGTCACTGATTCTTTGGGAACCCTGGACCTAATAACATAATCTGATCTTGAGAGTCTTATGCAGGGGTGTCAAACTCTATTTCATTGAGGGCCACATCAGGGTTGTGTTTGACTTTGGGGGGGAGTAGGCATGGTCAGGCTGAGAGTGGCCAGCTCAAAGTCACTCGTGTTGTGCCTGCGAAAGAAAACAGGCTCCCAAGCTCTGTTTTCGGCTGCAATAGCCTCCTGCAACCCTCTGCCAGGAAAAATGGAGCTTGGGATGGGAGGACTGTGTGCAGAGAGCTCTGTTTTTTCTGGCAAAGGCACCACAGGCAAGTCATCTGCTGTTTCCAGGGCAGCCCCATGGGCCAGATCTAAGCACCCCGTGGGCCAAATCCGGCTCTGGGCCTTGAGTTTGATACCTCTGGCTTTATGGAATATCAAAAGCAAGGGAGCTAATCTAATTTTTAAGAGAATATTCCATGAGGCAGGTGTCACAGCAGAAAAGATATGCAAGCATTGATCAAAATTCAGGCAGTTGTCAATCTGCATGTATTTACAATGGTTGCAGCATCTCTGGGTTCATGTGATTGCCATTTGGGAACTTCCCAGCTGGCTTCCAACAAGCAACGTCAATTGGGAAATCTGGATTCACTTAATAACCATGTGATTCATTTAACCACTGATATGCTGAACAATTATGGCAAAAAAAATGTCATGAAATTGTAAGTGACTCATTTAACAACTGCTTTGCTTAGCAATAGAAAAACAATTGTGGTTGTAAATCAAGGACTACCTCTATCATTATAAGGTGACCTTAATTACTAGCCTCCCCCTTACTCTTTTTTAATTAAATGCAAGTTAAATGCAAAGATGCATAGATGTAAACTATTAGTTTTTTAAAGTTAACATTAAGCTTCAGAAAGATGCAAAAGCTATTCAGGATCTTGGGAAAGATTTACTATCGTTTATTAGAAATTGAAACTGATTCTGAATTCTTTGACCAGGTGGGCAATATAAGATGGTTACAGCCTCAGAACCATTTTGTGTATTTGTAGAACGATTATCATGTAAATATTTTTTTATATTACAACATGACGGACTGCAAATTTACCTCTTCTTGTGCAAACTGCTCCATTGAATCACAGTATATTTCACTATCTGAATCACTTGTCAAGAGTTGAATTCCAGACACTTCAGTGGCATCTTCATTTTGACCTATGTGTATACATGAGCAAATACTTAACAACTGAAGATATTTAATACTTAAATATTAAAATAAAAGTATATAATCAAACACTAGTACTGAGAATTACATTTTTAATTTAGCAATTTGTAAACGTTTAATGGTTTGCTAAAGAGCAGCTAGGCTGAATCTTTCTTTGCAATGATAGTTCACAGTAAAACAATGCAGTTATATATCTTTGTATCTCTCTGTGTGTGTTAAATTAACTTAATTCCAATAATTTGGAGGAAAAAGAATATGCACATAAAAGGTAAAAGTAAAGGTTCCCCTCGCACATATATGCTAGTCGTTCCTGACTCTAGGGGGTGGTGCTCATCTCTGCTTCAAATCCGAAAAGCTAGCACTGTCCAAAGATGTCTCCATGGTCATGTGGCTGACATGACTAAATACCAAAGGTGCCCAGAATGCTTTTACCTTCCCACCAAAGGTGATCCCTATTTTTGTACTTGCATTTTTTATGTGCTTTCGAACTGCTAGGTTGGCAGAAGCTGGGAAAAGTAATGGGAGCTTGCCCCATTAAGCGGCACAAGAGATTCAAACCACTGAACTGCTGACCTTTCGATCCACAAGCTCAGCATCTTAGCCACTGAGCCACCACGTCCCTTATGCACATAGGTATATTTAAAAATCAACAGTTTTAATGCAAAATCAAAGGTAGAAGAGTTAATATCTCAAAGATTTTTCACTCTCTGCATGAGAACAACAAATCACACATTTTTAATATACAATTCTTAATTAAGTTGGCCCGATCTTTTTCTTTGTACATGTAAGGCTTGTGTATATTTACATTTCTGTGTTTTCTAAATGGATAAATAGCAGAGATATGCTCACTTAGTCGTAGCTAATCTGGCCAATCTGGTCTGGGTGTGTAACCATGATCAGATTGGTTAATACGTGAATGGGAGTATGTTAGATTGAGAAATTGAACAACAACTTGGAAAAGACTTTATTCCAAAACAAGAAAAATCTGGGTTGAGCCCATGCAATCACAAAGAGCCATGCTCCATTGGAAAGCATCTTTACCTTTATTTGATCTGATTCATACTTACACATATACACATATATATTTGTCATATTTTAGGTTCATTTTAGCATATATAGATCTACATACAGTATACAATGTTCTATATGTAGACACCAGCCTACTCTTATTCCTTCTTTTCTTCTACATGTGTTGATATTGTTGAAGGGGCAAAATATTAAGGGCCACCTGGAGCACTTTTACAGTATTTCTCCACACTAGGGCTGTATATAACATGGGTGTCAAACTCAATCGTGTCACGTGATGTATTGTGAAGTATCATGGCGTTTTTTTCCCTTTGCAGAGCCGGTGTGGATGTGGCCGGCGCATGACGCATCCGGCCCGTGGGCTGCCAGTTTGACAGGCTGGGTATATAATATCTATAAATAAGTATCTTTGTAGAAAAAAGCATTCATCATCTTAAACAAAAAGCTGACCGTCTTTTAGATGATAAAATTAAAGGGGACTCCATGACTTGCTCCATTATTTCAGCAGACAGAAGACTAAGTAGGGAATATTAATCTTCCCACTCAAGCTGGAAAACAGATGATCAGAAAGTAGGACTATTTGGTTGCAGCCAAAGGAAAAAGGTGTTCATGGTTCCATGGCAGACAATGCAAAAGGCTATTTAAATTAATTCTTCATTTAAACTGGGCACCAACCCACTGTTTGCTGTCCTACATTTATCAATGCTGGAAAACAAACCAAGTAGCACCAACAAGAAATGTTTTCTAAAAAATTATCCGCACTGGCAAACATCAATCAATCAGTTGTGGGAGCTTTATCACCAGAAGCTTTCAAGAAGAGACTGTCAGAAATGGTGTAGAGTCTCCTGCTTGGGTGGGGGATTGGACTAGATGACCTACAAGGTCCCTTCCAACTCTCTTATTCTATTATGTTATATGAATATGGATTTGGATAACAAAAGTATCTGAAAACAGTACCTTGATGAGTAGAATCCCAGTTAGGGATAACTGGTAACTCAAGGCACTTTTCAATTGTCTTTATTTCTTCATCAACACTGATGCCATTCAGGTTAGATTTGGTCTGTATGCCATTGTTCACATCAACGTTGGAAACAGCATGACAACTGCCATTAATAACCACGCCATCTAAATCCTTATCTTGGGATGAATTTTGTTTCACATCTTCTTCTGAAACTCCTAAGTAGATAAATTTGCAAACAGAATCTCATTATCACATACATTATTCTATTTTTACAAATACAGATAGACCTTGGCTTATGACCACAATTGATCCCAAGTTTTCTGTTGCTAAGCAAGTTAAGTAAATTTTGTCCATTTTATGACCTTTCATACCACGGCTGTAAAGTGAATCAATGAAGTTGAATGATGTTTAGTTGGTAACACGGCTGTTAAGTGAGTCTGGCTTCCCCATTGACTTTGTAGGTCAAAAGGTCACAAAAGATTATCACCAAAACCTGGGACATTGCAACCGTCATAAATATGAATCAGTTGCCAAGTGTCTGAATTTGGATCATAGGGATACTGCAATGGTCGTAAGTGTGAAAAACATTCATAAGTCACTTTTTTCAGTGCCATTGTAACTTCGAATGGTCACTAAACAAATCAAAGACTATCTGTACATTTTTATTTGTTGAACAATACATACAATATTTATGAACTAAATATTTCACAGATTAATCTAAATGTTCATTGGTAATAAAAGGGCTTAAAAACAGCTTGTTGTTAAAAAAGTCCATCAAACTGCTATTTATTGCAGTCTATTTATATTATATCTAACAATACATGTGCCACCAATTTTTCCAGCTTCTCTCATTTCTCCCACAACAACTTCAAATGTTGGGTTAAGAGCACATGAGAACCACCCAAATTGGCTCTGAATTTCCATGGCTGACCCATGGATCTGATTTCTCCCAATAACTTGCTATCGATACATTTTCATTTTGTACAGGAAAACTGAAATTTTAATTGCCATTAGAAAAAAAAGTGGGTACTGTGTACACATTTACAGTAACTGGGAGTAGAATCTTTGTAACTAAGTGCAACTGAATTCCAAGAACCCAACTACCTGAGTACAGAATTATAGGATTTGCTTACAAGCATTAAAAGATTTCTCAATTGGAATCAGCTTACCTGAAGAACCATCTTGTCCCAATTACTTCAACCTGTTCCACCGGGTTAGGCAGGGAGGAGGGCATGTTACAAACTCCTTTGGTTAAAGAATTTTGGTTGGTGGGATTTAGGAAGAGAGTTGCTCTACTCTATGGAAAAACTTGCATTCAGAGGTGACAATGGTCCCCACTTTTACTGACTTTTAGAACAGTGTGAAGACTTGGCTCTGCTAATTGGCACAAGGATTGAAGAGTAGCATGCAATCCCAGATCTAGGTGGCTCGAAGGTGTTCCCTCCACCGTTTAACTGTCTCCAAATTTGTTTTTAGTTGTGTTATGGATTTTCAAATGGTTTTATTATTTTTACCTGTAAACCATCCAGAATCACTCAGACCAAGGTCCCCAATCCCCCAGTCCATGAACTGGCACCAGTCCAAAGCATGCCAGAAACCGGGCCACGCAAACAAGCAAAGCCCCATTCATGGGATGCAGGCAGCACATGAAACCACCTCTACAGTCCACAGAAAAACCTCTCTTTACAGAACCAGTCCCTAATGCCCAAAAGGTTGGGGGCTGCTGATTTAGACACTGAGCAGGGCAATATCTAAATTTGATGTAAATAGTTTCTTTCATTTTAAAAAGAAGTCTGAATCTAATGTATTGATATTCAGGCTACATAGCCCAACTCTATAATTGCTTAATTGGAAAAAATGCTTTTTTGTGTGCAGTGGGATTAACTCATAGTTAAGTGACAAAGAGTAACATTATGAATTATTTATTTATTCAATTCATTACTGTCCCTACAGTTTTACATGGCAAGATTTCAGAAGCGGTTTGCCATTGTCTCCTTCCTAGGACTGAGAGGAGGAGGCTGGCTTCATGTCTAAAGCGGAATTAGAACTCGCAGTCTCCTGGTTTTAGGTTTATAACCTTTAACAAATTGGCTCTCTTTCAGAAGTTAAGGGCTGAGAATTATCAAATGGATTCGCATGGCTTATTTTCACTGGATAATAGACCAAACTGGTTCTTTTTAATACTAAACTTATTATACACACACACACACACACACACTGTATTTTTCGAAGTATAAGACACACTTTTTTCCCTCCTAAAAGAGGCTGAAAATTTGGGTGTGTCTTACACTCTGAATGTAGCTTTTTTAAAGCCCTAACAAGTGAAGTGATCTACACACTTTGCTTGCTCCCTCTGACTCTCAGCTGTGAAGTTTTTTTTGAGCGCTAACACGCTAGTGAGTGAAGCGAACTCTGTGGTTTGCCTGCTTTTCTCATTGCTTCTCTCTTCAAGGATCAGTTGCACTTTAGAAGCTGTTTTTTATCCCCAAGCAGGGGATAAAAACCAGCAAACTAATGTGCTGAAGCTGACCAGACTAAGGACTCTAGCCAGATGAATACCTGGTAGGCAGATTTTTTTCCCCCCTATTTTCCTCCCCCAAAACTAAGCTGCGTCTTATATTCCGGTGCGTCTTATACTCTGAAAAATATAGTCTATTATGTATTATAGGTAGACAGTGCACTTCACACGGAGATGAGCTTCTGGAATCCTAGACATTATTTAATCAAAGGAACCCAGAGAACACCAATTCAGCCACTTTGGATCAGCTAGGCAGAGACTATGGAAGACAGATGGTCCCTCCAATAACTAGAACCTACAATTTAGAATATTGGAAATCAAATGTAAATGAGAATCATGCTTTCTCATTTTTTTTTTTTTAAATTTGATTTATATGCCGCCCTTCTCCGAAGACTCAGGGCGGCTTACAATGTGCTCAGCAATAGCCTTCATCCTTTTGTATATTTATACAAAGTCAGCTTATTGCCCCCACAACTGGGTCCTCATTTCACCTACCTTAGAAAGGATGGAAGGCTGAGTCAACCTTGAGCCTTGGCGAGATTCGAACCCTGCAGTAATTGCAGGCAGCTGGTCTTAATAACCAGCTTACTAACAGGGTGCCTTAAACCCCTGTACCACCAAGGCTCTTTAGGAAACAACTGTTTCCTAACAAAATTTGCCTTTTTTTTTCTTTTGCCGTCCTGAGAAGCAGCTTTCTCAAAAACCTGTGAGAAGGTATACAGTGTGCTATTCTGAAATAAATATGTACCTTTATCAATCTGCTGACCATCTCCCAATTCTTCTGGCTGTGGTTCTTCCTCTGATTCTGCTCCACTGTCATTGTTTTCTGATTTTCCATTCACAGCTGGCACAGCTTTGTGAGGATCTATTAAGATAAATTTTATTTACCTAAAAACTGAAGATGTAAAATAATTATTTAGGTATATAATTTTCATGGGGCATGATGCCTCAGTGGTTAAAGATGCTGAGCTTGTCAGCTAGAAAGTTGACAGCCTGGGTTCAAGACACAAGTGCTGCGGAACAGGATGACCTCTTGTTGCTTGTCCCAGTTCTTGCCCACCTAGAAAGCACCCAAATGCAAGTAGATAAATACCGTGTTTCCCCGAAAATAAGACCCTTATTTAAGCCTGAAATAAGCGTTTGGCCTTATTGCCATGTGTTCAAAAGGCCGATTGGGCTTATTTTCAGGGGATGTCTTATTCTGGGGGAAACAGGGTAGGTACCACTCCGGTGGGAAGCTTACAGCATTCTATGCAACTTGGCGTACAGCCATACTGGCTATGTGACCACAGAAGCATCTTCAGACAATGGTGGCTCCCTCAGCCAAGAAATGAAGATGAGCACTCCTAAATCCAGAGTCAGATTTGATTGGATGGGAAACCTTTACCTAAATTTTCATTTGGAATAATGAAAATTATTCCAAATTATTCCTTTTCCTCCCTCTTCAAGTCCGCATTTGTGACACTTCAAGAGGGGAATACTACCATGTTTCCCCAAAAATAAGACCCTGTTTTATAGTTTTTTGAACCCTGAAATAAGCGCTTGGCCTTATTGCCATGCACTTAAAAGCCCATGGGTATGTCTTATTTTGGGGAAAACAAGGTATGCTAACAGTGGCTACAGGAAAATTCTTATTAGTATTATTCTAACTTGTACATAGGACATGACATTTCCTTGGAAATGGTAACTGATTATTTAAAAACACAAATTTACTAAAGTCTACGGAGAATCGAAGACAGATTATGAACAGATCTATAACAATAAGGGAAGTTTCTAAAGCTAACCACATTGTCATTAAATGAATCCAAACTATCCAATGGATGTTTTTAAACATTTTTGTCACAAATTGTGGTTACGTGACTGTAAAAGGCTGCGAGCCAGTTCTCAAATACTCAAAATGCTATCCCATGACTACAGGTGTGTATATGGCAATTGTAACTTTGAGGACTCTGTAGCATAACCTGACCACCTACTATGCATGTGTAAGTTACATCTTGGATATTGTGCATCATTGTTTGCTATCCGTTTTTATTCAGAATCCAAAAGTTCAGGATAATTAAGGGGTTGACTAGCTGATAATATTTTATGCCTTAAATATCAAAGCGAAAATTGTTCTATTGCCTTGGGGTCCTAGAAGAAGGGTGAAATGAGACTGCATCAATCAATGTCATGCCTTCCCTAATACGTTAGCAGTTCAGAATATTTTTACAGATATATCTGTTGGAATCGCCCTGATGTTATGGGAAAAATTTGCTCAGGTTTTTTTCCTTAGCGTCTTCTCTGATAAAATAATTAACACAGTATTTCACTTTTGTTCTCCTTGCCTAATGTGATAAAAAGTGAGCAATGAAATGAAAATTACATTCTCCCAAGTAGATGCTGGAAGGCCACTACTCTGCCCAATTGCAGAAAAACTAATTTAATTTGAAGCAAAATACATAACTTATATACCCTGTTTCCCCCAAAATAAGACATCCCCCTGATAATAAGACCAATTGGGCTTTTAAGCACATGGCAATAAGGCCAAGTGCTTCTTTCAGGGTTCATAAAAATATAAGACAAAGTCTTACTTTTGTGGAAACACAATAATATCAATAAAATATATATATATAAAACTGTGATAGATTATATATATAATTGTTCCACCTGTTCCCATTCTTTCCCTAAACTATCATTGCAAATTCTTGACAATCAATTTCAAGTGATCCATTAAGCAGAAGAGGAAAAACCTTAATCTAGGCTCAACACTAAATTATAATTACTGAAAAATGCACTTGCATGGATATCATTTACTGACCTTTTTTTCAATTAGCCCTATTGCCACAGCAGTCAGAATGCTATTTCTATAGCTTTTTAAATTAGTAAAAATATTTCACCAGAACTGGGGACTCATGGTAAAAATAAACCAGGATTAGGGTAATTTAATATCGCATAAATGTGTATTTCTTAATTCACTTCATCAGAAGCTGTAAAATAATATTTGATGCCTCTGATGAAATACATTTTCATCCATGAGAATGTGTACCACACTAAAACTGATACCGTTAATGCTTATGGCAGTGTTTCTCAACCTCACAACATTAAGATGTGTGGACTTCCAACTCCCAGAATTCCCCAGCCAATCTTGCAGTAATTTGAAATCTACAATTTTAAAGTTGCCATGGTTGAGAAATATTGGCTTATGCTATATAAACTAAGACTTTTAAAACGCCCTAAAATTTTTCATTATATTTGTAACATCATTACTTGCTGTCAATCAAAAAAATATGTATTCAAATCATGCCTTACTTACTCCATATTGGAAAGTTTAGCGATCTCTGTAAGAATCTTGTTGCTGCTGAATATATCTCATGAACAAAATAGACACCCACTTATGGAGTCATAAGATCATTGGGAGTAGACCAAATGTACAATAGCACTATTTGACAGTCATCTTTTTCCAAAATATTCTATTCACATTCAGAGACAAGTACTAAATTTCATACCAGGCATCCATATATAGCTAGGGTTGGTTTTTTTGTTTGTTTAATAACACAACAAAAAATAGCATATTACAGACTTTTGTTTTCAAGAAGATAAATAACCTACTTATTTTTAAAGAACAGGTTCTTGATATACATACTGATTTTTAACTGATGATCAAGCTGCAAAATGCTACTATGACTAATGAAATTGTTTAAAAACTTTTTTTAATTGAACAATTGCTTTGCAAATGTTCTGTTCAAGTTGTTTTGCATGGTTTGGCAGAGTAAAAGACAGTAATGTTCTTAGAAGTAAATAAGACCAAAGTCCCTTTGACTTTTTTGCCAGGATTTTTTCATATCACTATAGTTTTGATAAATCAAGACCTATTTTCTGTGTGTGTTTGTGTCTGTGTATCCTCAGATAATGTAACCACTTGTGGCAAATTAGGAGAGAAGGATAAGAGAATATTTTAATTAAATGCCTGAATTTACAGATTTTATTTGACCTACTGATTAACTAGCACTGATTTTATGTACTACAAAAGCTACTCTGTGTTAATATTTACACAAAGTATGTAGCCAACATCTCTTCCACATTTTTCCCATTGTACTACTTAGAAATATAGACATCAAGCATTGCATAGCAAAGAGGTATCACATTCCCGCATTCTGCCACAGCCAAAAACCTGCAACTCTCTACAAGGGAGATGAGACGGGCTAAAACTCATAACCTGAGCATTAAAAGTGGTTGCGTTTATACAACCAGATCAGTTAACAACTAGCTATTCAGTTAAGTTTTAACCTTCCTATGTTTTTTAAGTTGTGCAAACCCAGCTTGCTTTTTTGGTTCCGCAAACCTACAAAATGAAATATTGAATCAAGCTAAATATGTTATGTAAAATCCTACTCACCTGAGGCATTGAAAGGAGAATTGCATGATATCAAGATTGCTATTTTTTTTGTCACCATATGCAAAATATAACTATCTATTAAAAACAGAATCTAGATCTCGTATTTCAGTTCATATTAAGTGCCTTTTCAAATATTATATTTTCTTGAAGGAAAAAAAATGGATCCATATTTGTTTAGACCATGGGTGTCTAACTTTTTGGCTTGCCCGAGCCACGCTGAATGAAGAGGAATTGTCTTGGGCTGCATATAAAATATATTATTGCTAAAAATTTACAACCTTGTGTTGTTCAGAGCCACAGGTGACCTGCAGGCTACAGGTTGGACATAGCTGGTTTAGACATTATGAAAAAAAAAGCTAGCAAAGACAAGACAGAACAAAGCAATGGAAGGTATGTCATGATAATAGAAATACATGCATTTTCACAGGAGTTATTAGCAGTCTTATTTTTCTGATATTTATAACTTTATAGATTGCAAAAATCCACACAAGTTGTAAAACAACCATTAGGTGGAAGATCAAGAAATCTAAATTTTTGCTGCCATTTAGGGGAATTCCAGAACTTTGGTAACCCTACCAAAGGGCTGCCATTTAGGGGAATTCCAGAATTCCAGAACTATGGTAACCCTACCATATACATCTTTTTCAATATTCAATATAATTTATTCTAAAACAAATACAGATAATCCTGTTAGCAATGGCAGTTGGGATGGGAATTGAGCAACATATAGTAAAGTGCAATGAACTAGCCGTTTAGTGATTGGAATGTCAACATTTCTTATTGCCATTGTTAAGCAATTCACTGTGGATTGTTAAGCAAGGACACCACTGGTTACTATTTGATTTTATTTGTAGGAAGTTGGCAGATAAGGTCACAAATGGTGGTCATGTAAAAAATGGGGATGCTGCAAATGCTAGAATTTTGAGCACCATTCATTCAGTGTCCTTGCAAATTCAAAAGATTGCTGAATGAGTGGTTGTTAATCTGTACCACAAAAAAGCTTTAACATTCTTTTAAATCACTGGTAATACAAGCCAGAGAAAGAGCATTAAAAATGTTGTGTAATGTAAAATTAAGCAATTTAAAGCTGATAAGAGAATTGTTATGCATTCCCACCTGTGATTAGATCAGATCCTTTATTTTTTTTATCCTCTACAATTTCGTAAAATGGGCCTAAAACATGTAGCAGTTCCTCAACTTTGTCTGTCATCGGCATTGTTTCAAGTATCTGGAGAAACACAAAACATGAATGAACCACATACCTTTCAGTGCTAAATTTGACAATCTCTGAGATGCTTTGCTATGAACCAGTTCCACAAGAAGAATCTCTTCTCAAACAGATTTGGATTGTAGCCAATAGTTATGAAAACTAAATCAGCAAACCTTCAATGTTTGCATTAACCAATTTTATCTATTATTTACTTTTAGAAGGGTTCCCAAAATTTCTAAAATGTTAACCAGTGGTAGGTCGCAAGAACTGGTAGTAAAACCAGCGGGAGGCTCCATCCACTGACCCAGACATCATCAAAGTTGATCTGTGCATGCGCAGAAGAGCGCACGAGGGTGCAATGCGAGCCGGTAGTAAAGGTAAGTAGAACCCACCCCTGATGTTAGCATATTTGCGGTGGAATCTCCAGCTAGAGTGGGAAGAATAAAAGACTAACTAGCTTAGAATCCTTGCATAGCAAGAAGCCACATGGACCTGACCACCTCCAGAATCCATGAATCACTTAAACAGCTATTTCCAAGAGAATGGGGTGAGGCTGGCAAAATTCTTGTAAATAGGCACACAACAATAAAGAAGTAATTCTGATCAATACTCATGGTATTGCTCCGATTCCTTCTATCTAACTTTTTTTTGTTTATTCTTGTTTAAAAGAGTACACAGTAGTTTTTTAATTATAGCAAAATCTCAGTTTATTGTACCACAATGATGTAATCTTTGCATGCAATAGATTTCTCTATTGTTTACATCATTGCATTTGTTTGTGCCTTCTAATTTTGTTTAATAAATATTACTTATCTGATTATTATTATAATCAGACGTTCTTGTGAACGTCTCTAAATAGTTTGCCCCTGGCTAGAAGTAAAATCTAACAGATGTCCATTATTCATGAATGTCCAGTAAATCAGAGATTACACTTCCATGTTATTTTTCATCATTGGTATAAGGACATTATTACATAATCTAAATTTACATAATTGGTGTAATCTGATGTGGCTTGCATAATTATGTCCTTACACAAATTTCAGCAATTGCTATAGTTCAAAAATAATCCCCTATACAGAAAAGTTGCTATCTTTTTTCTTCCTGTTCTATACAATGGTCCACTTATCCTCTCTTTTGAGTAGGATACTTGTCCCATCAAACTTTTTTTTTTTTTTGCAACCATCCTATTTAAAATGTCTTTCATAGAGCAAACTCTTCATCTCAGTTTGTTAAAAACGAAGTTTCACTATGTAACTCTACAAAGTAGGGTCTACTTACTTGAAAGATTCTATCAGTGGTGGGTTGCTCCTGGTTCTGTCCGGTTCTTGTGAACCAGTAGTAAAAGCGGTGGGAGGCTCCACCCACCTGCCTGGACGTCATAATTGACGATCTGCGCATGTGTGCTCCCATTGCGAACCAATAGTAAAGAAGTAGAACCCACCCCTGGATTCTATTAACCATTAATCAGATATATGGTAAATGTGAATACACATGCCATAACAAAAACACACAAAAACTTGCTTTTTATTCTTATATGAAGAATATCTTGTTTTGAAGATGGCGCTAAATGATATATCAAGATGTGTTAATTCATTAATAGTTACTTACAATTCCTGTACAAACCTGACTCTTACTCAATTACATATATACTTGCCATTCCAAGTTTTCTGCTTACATTTGCCCTTCTATAATTGGGCAATCTTTAAAAACAAAACAGGTTTAGCTAGAAAATTATTAAGGATTTATCAGCTTCTTGTCTTCTAGTCATATGAATTCACACACCGTTTCAATATATATTAATATCTACCGAAAAGGGTATATATTTAGAATGTAATGATACATTTTTGACTCAGTATCCAAAAATTGGAAAATGCTACGTTTCTCTCTATTCAAAGTGGAATCTGACATACTAAAATTCTGGAGAAGAAAAAAGATTTGTAGTGAGAGTCTTACATATTTTTATGCTTTTGCTGCTTCATTTTCAAGCCACCCAGAAATACATTTCATCCAACAAAAAAACTGATTATCTTTAACCACAAATTTAAAATGGTATACATATAATTTTATTTTGCTATAAACTAACTCCACCTCCAGCAATCCAGGGAAAGTTGTTTGCCTCACATTGTTGCAGGAGTTTTTTTTAAAACTATACCTAATTTGGTGAGCTGAAGACATAAAAGAGCTAACAGCAGCATAGGCCCCTAGATAACACATAAATATACTCATACATCCTATTATTCACTACTCACTCTTCTCTAATCTTCCCCACTGCTACTACTCCTATTACAGTTGCTACTACTCCTTGTCAGTACTGCTAGAAAAAAAATGCTGGCTGCTTGCTTGCTTGCTTACTTACACACATCATTTTCTCTCTCCTTCGCTCACACTCAGTTTTACAGCTCAACTTTCGTAATCAAGTTTGCTGTGCTGATGCTGGGAAGAGCACTTAAAGAGGAGAGAAGGGAACACAGGTGCAGACAATTTTATGGAGCCTGCTCTCTCACAGGCATAAACTTCTATAATGAGTTTAACTAGAGTTTCTCACTTATATTTTGTGGCAGTAATTTTCCTAATGCTCTCCATATGCAGGCAGCTACCTCTAAGATTAAGATCCATTAAGCAAGTCACAGAAATTCCTTTTGAGTTGTAGTTTAAAAAAAACCCCACCTAAATCAGTTGGAAGGCTACAGAGGCTAGAAATAAAATCCCTGCAAAATATATATATTCTATCTATGTATATAAAACAGCTCTTACCTTTTTCATTTCTTCAACATATGCAATCATAGCATCTTCTTTGGGCATTGTGCCCAACGAACTCCATGCATCCCTACAACGAATATCACAGGAAGAACATCTTCAAAACACTGGGCTGCTTTACTATTATGTAATTGTAACTTCAATAATTAATATAGGACTGTGGATTTTATGTGTGCTTATTGTCTAAGAAACTGCATAGATTTTTTTTCCAATACAGAATCACATTGTTAGTTCACAAAAAAAAAAAAAAAAAAAAAAAAAAAAAAAGAGCAGAAAGCGGTCAAGCTCTATTTCAAATAGTACATATGTTCAAATTTTTGTAATAAAGTTTTTATCCAAAAGAAAAAAAAAGTACAATAGGCAGAAGGAAAAATATTTGTATGATCTCCAGAGTTTTCAGGATCATATTTTAGTTTAGTTTACTTTTTTGTCATCGCAGCTCATACAACCTAATTAAATGCCATCTTCAGTGTACATCATATATAAAAAAACTATAAAAATAAAACAAAAATACACATCCTTCACATTCTATACAATTGAATTGAAAACCCCTGATACTGCATTAATATTACACTCTACAGTAGAATTCATTATAGTTACTGCTCTGGGATAGAAGCTGTTTTCCAGCCTATTTGTCCTTATTTTAAAATACCTTTTCAGCACCATCTGGAGATAGCAAGGACAGAATTTGGACAAAGGATGTGCTGTAATTCCAAGACAAATACTTTCCATACAAGGTGGTGGGAATAGAAAAGGAATCACTTTAAATCACTAAAAATATCTTTGTTGTATATTATTTACCATTTATATCTACCAATAGGATCCCAAAATCCTGGTCTTGGACTGTTACAAGGTCCTTGAGTTGCTTGTTTATAAAAACTATAGAATTTCAGCATCATTTCATTTGTTGGCTGAAAAGAACCTGCGGGGAAAAGATTTTTAGACTGAGAAATAGAACACAGTGACCTGATTGCTTTAACAAAATAATTCTAGGTTATTGTAAAGGCAAAATAAAGAGAGTAGCCAATCATTTAAAAATGGTTTTATTTCCACTAGTTTAAATTCAAACATCAGTTATCTTGCCTGTTTATTTTGACTTTAAACTCTGAGGAGATCTAATGATGAAACTATCTTTGTACAAATAGAAAAGAATCAATATGAATATTCAGGCAATGGTATCAACAGTATTTTGTGTTTCTTTCATTAGAAAAAGCAAAATGTCCAGACAAGCATAAAAAAGGATGATTGCTGCTGTATCTCATATTAGATCCAAAGTGGAATCCATAGGGTAGAAGCCATATTCTAATAATAAACAAAACACCATAGAAATTCAAAGCACATTGCAGTAATATATGACAATTATGCTACTAATGATAAATCAGAATGTTCTTATCCCTATGACTTACCTAATAATGCTGAATCCACAACTAAACTGCAGTTTAGCTGTTTTAGATCTATCTAGGAGACCTTTGACCATTTGCAAAATAATGGCAAATTGGGCCAGTAAGAGAGATTTTAAAAATCTGAAATCTTTATTCAAACTACTTCCAAATCTATTCTATTTATTTTATTAAGCTACTGTGTTCTCAATATCTTAGAAATGGAGTTTATCACATCTATCTTGCTTATGGCAAATGTACCGTATATTGATACAATACTTCCCATTTTACATTTATAGTTCCAAGAATTACTTGTGAGAACAATTTGCCATTTATACAGATAGTCCTCGATTTACAATAGTTTATTTAGTGACCATTCAGAGTTACAATGGCACTGAAATAATTGACTTATGACCATTTTTCACATTTACGACCGTTGTAGCATCCCCACGGTCACATTATCAACATTCAGACACTTGGCAAGTGATTCATATTTATGACGGTTACAGTCTCTGGGGGTCATGTGATCAGTTTTTGCGACCTTCTGACAAGCAGAGTCAACGGGGAATCCAGATTAATTTAAGAACCATGTTACTAACTTAACAAATGCAATTATTCACTTAACCACTGTGGCAAGAAAATGGGGCAAACCCACTTAAGAAATGTTTCATTTAGCAACATAAATTTTGGGCTCAATTGTGGTTGTAAATCAAGGACTACCTGTATTGAAAAAGGAGCCTTTGATTCCAAAACGTGGCTCTACTTAACAAGAAAACCAACCAATCAATATTACTAATGAAGGAATAAATGATGGTTCCTCTAAATAAACAGAGAAATAAAGTAGAGGGATTATTTTTACAGCTAAAATCATGTTTAGACCATTGCACAGGAAATCATTTTGCAACTGTCAAGTGGTTGATTAATAAACAAAGCTGAAGAAATGGAAACAAAATTTTGTTCTTGATCTATTATTTCTTAAAATACTTTTCAAAATGTCTACAAATTATGTTTAGTGATGTGAATTCCTGTGCTGTTCCAGCAGTTTCAAAAAAAGGGTTGAGAAAAAAAACAAAAAACTTGAACACATATTGTTACACCCATAAGCCATCGCCCACACAAAATCTAATGAAAAGGGACAATGTATTCCTAATCCTAATGTGGACATATGGATGCCAGCCAAAGAAGAATTAGTTGAAATGTAAATCATTTAATTGTCAAAGAAGTTGTCAAAATTAAGGCAATTTTAGATTCTGAAGAGCTGTTCTCACTCAGGGTTAACCATTTTATATTCTACAGACATTCCAAACACTTCTTGGCTTCACCATCCTCCACATTCCCTTCCCCACTGAACTTTTTTTCTGAATTTCTAACCATTTTGCTAAAGGGAAGAATTTCTGAAGCTTAGCTTGTAACTTTAAGGTGATTGGATAAAAACATTTTTTCAGTATAGGGAGCCCATACTTACAGGGACTCATGTAGGGAAAGGATTTAGGAGTTGAAACATTTACTCTCTGCCTCCTCACTTAACAAATCTATTCAGGTCAGGTGAAAAATGAAATCACCCTGGAATATATATATATGGAGTTGCCCCAACCAACTTGCTAAGACTGAAGAAGCTACTTGGATGAGCAGCTAAAGATTTGTAGGAACAGGAAAAGAAAAGTCTAGTTGCCAAGATTCAACTTCCTGACATTTTTTCAGTACAGATTTAAGATTTTTATTTTAGGATCAATACATATGCTTTTACTTTCAGCATATCACTGTATATTTGAAGTTTCACTGACTTTAAAACAAATTGTATAGAATTATATTCCAAGAACAATCACTTTCAGCATAAATTCTATGTGAACATAGAATATGCAGGATTCAGATTCAAGTCCACATTCAGCCTGGAAACACATATTGTAGTAATTATACACAGTTGGTGGCATCCTAACTCTGAAATGTTTGTCACCAACGGAAAAATTTCCAGCACTATGGAAAAACCCTTACCCTGAATGTAATTCTAATCGTTAATGCAATTCAATGAATGTATGGGAATTTGTATAGCATATGCAGAATCACAAGTGAACCACCCTAACTAGATTGACTTAACACACTAAGCTAAAACGTGGCTGACTGGTTTGTAGGCTGGAGCTTTGTGTCATTCCAGACTGGAAGAGAGATGTTTGGTGTTGTTGTTGTTTTCCTATCTAGAGTGAGCAGTCTACCTTGGACACTCCAGATCTAACATAAAACTTCCTCAAGTTGTCCTTCACCACTTTGGCAATCCCACCGAAGTAGTTTGGTGTAGTAGCCTTTCACTTCCCAGTCACCATGTTCTTTTAAGGAAGTCCCCTCCATCCAAGTGTTGACCAAGTACAGCTCTGCTTAGCTTTGATATTACACAAGGCTTACTAATTATTGGCACCATTTACTTCAAAAAGTCAGGCGGAAAAATCGGACTCATCCACATTTTACAATCCCCCCCACCCCCCACCCCCACTCACTTGCTCCGGATTTACCTCCATCGTTTTCCTGCTACTTACCATTTTTGGGCAGGCTCTGGATCACTTTCACGGCCGCTTCGAAGCGAGTCTCATGCACCGAGCTGTCTCCGCCGCTCTCCGTCTCTGCCATGGCCGGACTCTTCGTTCAGACAAGCCGAATCGCCGCGGCGCCGCCACCACCACCACCGCCGCTTTCCTTGTCGACTGAGGGCCCTGCGGCCGAGGCACTTCGGGATCATCCGGCAAAGAGCAAGGGAACGCGAAGGCCGCGGGGAAAACGGAGAAGAGCAGTCCGCTTAAGCCAAGCTTCTCACGTCCTTTGCCCAGCACCGCCCTCGGATCTCCGTTTGGTCTTTTCTCGGCAATATTTGCATCTCCCAACTTTCAGACCACCCTCTCCAAGACCCATGCTTCTGGGGGTTTACACAGCTGATGGTCGTCGGAAAGCAACAGAGCGCAAACTTCTACCCCCTTATAAGCAGAAGACAATCTCGTCCTATTCCTGCACCATCCTGTATACCTAACTTCAGCAACTATCCCTACTCCTGCTGGCTTGAAGACAGAAGAATTCAGGGGTGAGACAAGACAAGCTGGTCCAGGGCAGCGAGCTAAGAAGCGAGCGCTATTGAATTCAACAGGATTTGTTTCCCATATTCGATCCCGATTTCTCACCCAACAGCGTAAACTTCGTCCTCTGATTCTTCATTTATTACTGATGCATGGAGACCACCTTCACCCCCTTACCAAGTATGCAGGGAGAAATCCCTATCCCGAAAGCTTCAGCAGAAAAGAGGCACGGAGGAAGGAATTACTGTGCTATCTCATTTCTTATGACCAGAAATGAGTTTGGAATTGTTCTAGCCAAGCGTTTCTTGGGGGAAAAAAATGTTACTTACCTTCTCTTTTCTATCTCTACTTGTATCTTTGCATATTAAAAAAATTCTCCCCACACTCCGAAGTCATTCAATCCAATCGTATTCAGGTTTGTTTAGAAGCTCCACTGTGGTCTAGGGGGCTTTTCTCTCTGAAATTGTAGATAGGGGACTGCAGTTGTGCAGGTTATACAGACGACCCGTAGGCAATATAGATTTTTTTAAAAAAAATGAAGCTTTCCGACATGTAAACAACACGCGCGTACAGCTTCACAATCTTCTGATTCGGGACTTGTCACTTAAATTCAATTCCCAAACACACAGGAAAGAAAGTCATCTAGGAAAGTTTGATTCAACCTTTGGGTAGTCACCATAGCATAAAAGCAGTAATAAAAGTGGATTATAGACGAAATACATAAAGGCATTGAGTGAGCTTCTCGGCAAATGTTTCTCTTTTTTTCCCCAGCCCATCAACATTCTCCAAATTTCAGTACGTTCTACTTTTCCTGCCCACACTCCTGACCGAAACCAAAAACTTCAACGTAACCCTTATTCCCCTACTCCTCCGCACCATCAAGAATGTCATTTCACATAATTAATATTAACAACCTCGCGATGCAAACTAAGCGATCGATTTCCCACGGCTGCTTGCATAGGGGACAGACCTGTGTTCCCTTATCCTCACCAAGCTGGACGCTCCCAAGTTTTCTCCTCCGGTCCTTCGTTTCCAAGACAGCTTCGCGATCCGCTTAGAGTAAATACCTTGCTTTATTCTACGAGTGATTATTCACCTATTATTATGATCATGCACAGCTGGAGGGGCAGGGGTGCCCCTCTGCCAGGCTGCCGACTCTACCTGTCTGTCCACTTGCACGCAAATGGCAGTTATAAGGCCAAATTGCAGTAAAATGTCCTTCCTCCAACTTTCAAGACTAAACCGACATCCTAAGAATGCCGAAGGCCCGGCGGCATCAAGCAATAGCTAAGCTTCAATCCGATGTCCAGTATTCAAGGACTGCAAATCGTATCAAAGGAAGACTGTTCCTACCTTGGGATGACAGGCTCCTCCAACCTTTGCCCACTGATCAAGAGCTTCTGTTATTGTCTTCCAACAGTAGCCTTCGACTCATTCTTGTCCCGCCTCCTAAGGAGAATTCTGGGTAATGTAGTCCACTTACTTACACTTCCTGTTGCTGACAGCCTGCCTACCGTAGAAATCTTTTTTTTTTAAATGGATCAGTACTTTTTTTAAATCAGTGTGTGGCTCTCTTTAGGTGTTTTATATATATTAGGAAACGTAATGACGGATGTTTATTAACTTTGGGCACGCAGTGCATTTCATTGCAATGTTCCTCTTTGGTGGAATTTATTTAATATTGTTGCTTGGAGCATAGTATGAAAGCAGCAACTGCTTTGTGTTTCCTTTCTTATTTTGAGCTTCTTTACGAATGTAAGCCACTCATTGTTACTATTCACTGAGCCAATATTTAAATGTACTTAATGAACTCTGAATGACTGAAATGTAAAATCCTTAGCCAACCTATATTGTTTTCCTCATTTTTCGTTAAAATCACCTATTCCTCATTTTTCTTTAAAATCACCTATTTTCTTAAAATCACGACAGATACAACATCATGGGAATTCCATTATGTTCTAGCAATAAAAATAAAAGCAGCAGCACTGGCCAATTGTGAAAGATCATGAAACAACAAATGATGACCCAATTTGAGTGGGAGATGCCAAGCAAATTTCAAGGCATGTTGAAAGAACATGCCTTGAAGATTATTATCCAGAAAACATCCTGGACATGTCCATACAGTAAACAACCTGAACTCACTTTGAAAGTTTCTTTAATCTTCCAATCATAATGTGCAACCTTTTCATGGCTGCTACCCAGAGAAACTGTGTCGGTCTGACCTCTAAAACAACTTTCAGCTTGAGTGGAAGATGGCGCTGCAGATGTTTCTTTGTCCCACAAGAAAATCCCAATCTTTAAAAGCCTCTGGGTATGAGTTAATGTAGAAATTCACATATAATAGACAGCCAGTTTGATGTATTAGTAGTTAAGATACTGGCCTAGAAACCAAGAGACTGTGAGTTCTAGTCTTGCCTTATCTTTGATAGCTGGCTGGGTGATTTTGGGCGGGTCACTCACTCTCAGCCCAGCCCACCTCACAGGGTTGTTGATGTGGGTGAAAAAAAGTAGCATTATGTAGGTTTACTACAGTAATTTGAGTTACACGTAGTCCTCAATTTAAGATCATAATTGAATCCAAAATTTCTGTTGTTAAGTGAGACAGTTGTTAAGTGAATTTTGCCCCATTTCATGACCTTTCTTGCCTTTAATTAATATTTGTTAAATAAATCAAGTAGTTGTTAAATTAGTAACACAGTTGTTAAATCAATCCGGTTTCCCATTGATTTTGCTCATTAGAAGGTTGCAAAAGTAATCACGTGACCCTAGGACAATGCAACCTTCATAAATATGAGACCATTGCCAGCATCCAAATTTTGATCATGTGACCATGGGAATGCTGCCACAGTCAGGTGAAATGGCTGTAAGTCACATTTTCAGTGCTGTTGTATCTTTGAATGGTCACTAAATGAATGATTGTAAATTAAGAACTATCTGTATTTATAAAGGTGGGATTAAAAACAAATCTAATAAATAGGAATAAGATTAGGGTTTTTTGCTTCCAAAATACACAACAAAAATTGGGTTCAGTTTATCTGCAGACTAGACCTCAGTTGTTTTTTAATCACAATCTTTAAATGATGGCATAAAAGTTTGCAGTTTTTTATGTTTTGTTGTATACATTTCTGTATGCAGGCAATCACTATTTCTGGAAATTGCCAATTGTTATATGATGTAGCTTTCAAGCCAAACTTATTAGTAGAGTAGAGGACATTAACATTTTGTTGCTGCCACAAAATTTGAGCTACATGAAAGACAAGTTACTAAATGGAAAAAAAGCAAAACTGTTTGCTCTGTTGGTTACAATTTTTCATGTCAATTTATTCATGAATGGGCTTATTTCTTGAGTATATGCAGTAATTCAGCACATTAAGCCATAATCAAACTACATACAGCTTAACATTGTATGCAAAGTAACCCATTTTAGAATAGAATAGAATAACAGCGTTGGAAAGGACCTTGGAGATCTTCTAGTCCAACCCCATGCTTAGGCAGGAAACCCTATACCATTTCAGACAAATGGTTGTCCAATCTCTTCTTTAAAACTTCCAATGTTGGAGATTTACAACTTCTGGAGGCAAGTTGTTCCACTGATTAATTGTTCTAACTGTCAGGAATGTTCTCCTTAATTCTAAGTTGCTTCTCTCCTTGATTAGTTTCTACCCATTGCTTCTTGTCCTGCCCTCAGGTTCTATGGAGAGTAGCTTGACTCCCTCTTTATGTGGCAGCCCCTGAGATATTGGAACACTGCTATCATGTCACTCCTAATCCTTCTATTCATTAAACTAGACATACCCAGTTCCAGCAACCATTCTTCATATGTTTTAGCTTACAGTCCAGGGGTGGGTTCTACTTACCTTTACTATAGGTTTGCTTTGCTCACATGCATGCGCAGATCGTCAATTATGACGTCCAGGTGGGTGGGTGGAGCCTCCCACCTCTTTTACTATCGGTTCTAAAGAACCAGAAAGAACCGGGAGCAACCCACCACTGTTCCAGACCCTTAATCATCTTTGTTGCTCTTCTCTGCACTCTTTCTAGAGTCTTCACATCTTTTTTACATCATGGCAACCAAAACTAGGTGCAGTATTCTAAATGTTGCCTTACCAAGGCATTATAAAGTGGTATTAACACTTAATGTGATCTTGATTTTATCCCTCTGTTTATGCAGCCTAGAACTGTGTTGGCTTTTTTGGCAGCTGCTGCACACTGCTGGCTCATATTTAAGTGATTGTCCACTAGGATTCCAAGATCTCTCTCATAGTTATTAGTATTGTATGAGGTACCACATATACTATACCTGTGCATTTTGTTTTTCTTGCCTAAATGTAAAATCTTACTTTTTTCATAATTGAATTTCATTTTGTTAGATAGCGCCCAATGTTCGTCTGTCAAGATCCTTCTGTATCTTAAGCCTATCTTCTGCAGTGTTGGCTATTCCTGCTATTTTGGTGTCATCTGCAAATTTGATGAGTTCCCCATCAAAGTTCCCCTACTTCCCTCGTCTAAGTCATTCATGAAGATGTTGAAGAGTACTGTGCCTAAAACAGAGCCTTGGGGTACCTCATTGCATACCTCCCTCCATGTAGATGCAGTTCTGTTGAGGACTACATGTTGAGTACAGTTGGTCAGCCAGTTATGAATCCATCTGGTGGTGATGCTGTCTAACCCACATTTTTCTATCTTATCAAGTAGTATGTTATGGTCTACTTTATCAAATGCCTTACTGAAGTCCAAGTAAATTATATCTAAAGTATTCCTTTAGTCCATTAATTTTGTCACTTTGTCAAAGAATACAATAAGATTTGTCTGACATGATCTGTTTTTGACAAACCCATGTTGGCTTTTGGTTATTACTTTGTTTGCTTCTAGGTGTTAACTGATTTGTTATTTGATTATCTTTTCCAGAATCTTCCCTGGTATTGAGGTCAGGCTGATATGTCTGTAGTTTCCTGGATCTATTTTTTCCCAATTTTTTGAAGATGGGAACTACATCAGTTCTTTTCCAGTCCTCTGGCAGTTCCCCGATGCTCCATGACCTTAGCAAGATATAGTTCAGTGGTTCTGAGATCACGTCTGCCAGTTCCTTCAGAACCTTGGGGTGTAATCCATCTGGTCCTGGTGATATTTGAACTCGTCTAGGATGGACAGGTGCTCACTTACTATTTTCTTCCCTATTTTAACTTGTATTCCTAATCTATTTTTTGCGGTGCTGTTTTTGATAGGTTGGACTGTTTTTTCCCTTTGTGTAAAGATGGATGAAAAAAACGAGTTAAGTAGGTCTGCTTTCTCCCTGCTGCTTGTCATCTTCTTGCCACTTTCTTCCACCAATGGACCATTAACATATTCATATTCTGCAAGTATATAACAAGTATTTATGTAATTCTTTGTATTGTAGAAGTGATGTACATTTCTTTTTTAAAAAATGATATACATGAACTGTAGGAATCTGCAAATGGTTCTTGATGCATATATTACAAAGAGACACTTTGTACATCGTGCTGAGCCTTAGCTTGTTTACACAAGCATAGATAGCACTGTACATGTCGTACTTCTGCACTGGGAGAGCAGATTCGATATAATCTATCTGTAACACAAAGAATAAGTCTAGGAACATTGTGCTTAAGAAAAATGACTCATTTTCAGAAAAAGGAAGAAAACTGTGAATTTGGAAGAACATGACTCCTGGCCCCTTTTGCAATGTGGAATCCCTCCCTGTTCACCAATATTCAATGGCAAATCTCCAGATTTTGATGCTATGATTTTGATTTTCACACTTGTGAAAGACAAATCAAAATTTTGCCCTAAAGCAACTATGGCTTCCCAAAATATGAAGAAGAAATAAAACCAGCTTTAGTTTTTCCAGTAATGTTAATATGTCATCATTGGATTCTTGTGGCCAACAAATATTTTTGTTTGTTAAAGTCTCTGGCTCTGAAATGTCTCCTTTGTGGCAACTGAACCTTTATATAGTACATGTAAACTAATAAGATGTCATCTTGTGGCTATGAGCTGCAATTGCAAGGAGAAAATGATGTTCCCTCTGTAAAAGTTAAAATCTCTTTTGATGTTTACTTGGCAGTATCTGGTTGATCTTGGCAGACTATTAAAGGTCATCAATTAAATGTCAATTCTTAGCAACCACATAGCTAGATTGTCTTCCATACAACCTGTCCCTAACCTGGTCTTTTTTTAAAAAAATATTTTTATTAAACAGTTTAAAAAAAAAAAGAAAGAAAGAAATATTAACACTTTCTGCTTTTCAACAGTTTCGTGTCGGTAATCCATACTTATACATTTTCTCTCTTATCCTAGTATATCTTTTATACATATATTTCTAATATATTATATATATACCATTATAGTGTATTATATTATTCTAATTGTTTTATTTACATTAAGACATAAACGTGTGCCTAATTTCCTTTCCACAATTTTTGTTTCTTCCCATTTGTTTTTATATTTCTACTCCTAATTCAACCGTTATTTAATTTTTCCTTGTCTTTTTTCCCCCTTTTCCTCCAACCATTTATATCATCTCTTCCAGACTAGGTAGTATTCTGTTTCCTCTTTTTCTTGTATCTCCTTCGTAAGCTTATCCATTTCCGCACATTCCATGATTTTTCTAATCACATTGTCTTCTGATGGTATATTGTTATTTTTCCAGTTCTGGGCGTAAACTATTCGTGTTACTGTAATTATGTGAATGATTAAATACCGTATTTCTTTTTCATATGACCCTGAAATTATTCCCAGTAAGAAAGTTTCTGGCCTCATTTCTATGTGTTGATTTATAATTTCTTCTAATTGTGTTTTAATTTTTGCCAGTATTGTTTTGCTTTATGACAGGACCATCACATGTGTTAATATGCTCTATTTTGGTGTTTACATTTCCAACATAGTGGTGAAGTATTAGGAAACATCTTTGCCAATCTAGCTGGTGGCAGATGCCACCTATAAAATATTTTATACATGTTTTATAGGGTACAGACATTGTTGATTTATAATTTATAATAATATATAATTTCTCCCACGTATCTAATTCAATATTATATTCACAATTTTTCACTCATGTTTTCTTTGACTACCTCTTCTTCCAATTTGTATCTTAATAAATAATTGTAATTTTTTTTATCAATTTGTCTTCTGTGCCTTTGAGAATTATGTCCAATTCATATGCTTCCTTTTAGAATCCAAATTATATAAAACCTGTCTTGTATCTAGATTTTATTTGGATATAAGGCCACCAATCAATGTCTTTTAATTCCTGTATTGTTCTTAGTTTCCCTTGATTATTTAACAAATCTTTGTATCTTTTCATTTTACCAATATCTAAACGTTTGGGTAAATTTGTGCTTCCATTGTGGATAACCATTCCGGAATTTTATCATAGTGGTTCTTCTTTATTCCTTGCCCTGTCTGTAGCAGTGCTTCCCTAATTAAATACCTTTGAAAATATCCATGCTGTCTACTTTTTCCCTCCCACAGAAAAGCATGTCACCCTCTTTGTAGATCGTACCCCTCTAATGCTAAAATTCTTTTATTTTTTAATTCCATCCAATCCTTGATCCATATCAATGATGTTGCTTTATAATAGGTTTCCCAATCTGAGAGTGTGGATCCTTTTCTTTCCCTGCTATCTTGTAGAAATTTTATTTTAATTCTTGTTTTCTTCCCCTGCCAAATATAATTTGCTATAAGTTTATTGAAGTCTTTAAATAAATTTTTCCCTAATTTTATAGCTATTACTTGGAATAAAAATAGTATTCTTGGTAATACATTCATTTTAATTGAAGCTATTTTCCCTAGAAAAGATAACTGTAATTTGCTGCAGAATTCTAAGTCTTTCTTTGTGTTAATTTATTATAATTGTCTTCTCTAATCGATGTACCTTTATTTGTTAGCCATATTCCTAGATATATATTTTTTTTGTCATTTGTAGATACATTCTGTCTTCTAATTCCTTCTCCTGTAGTTTTGTAAGATTTTTTGTTAGTGCCTTTGTTTTTAGCCTGTTGATTTTGAGTCCTGCTACCTTCCCATATTCTTCTATTTGTGATAGTAATTTGGGTCCTGTCGATATTGGTTGCTTTAGAATGAAGACCAGGTATCAGCAAAAGCTTGAAGCTTGTATTCCTCTTTTTTTACTTTCAGTCCTTTTATTTCATTATTGCTTCTAATTTTCTTTAACAATATCTCTAGTGATAGAATGAACAATAAAGGGGATAAAGGGCATCCCTGTCTCACTCCTTTTGTTATTGTAAATTGTTCAGTCATATCTCCATTTATTGCTATCTTTGTTATTTGGGTTGAGTATATTTTCTTTATCATATTTACAAATTTATCGCCAAATTTCATATTTTCTAATTGTAGAGTAAGGAATTTCCAATTTAAATTATCAAAGGCCTTTTGTGCATCCAGGAATATTAATGCCATTTGTTTGTCTCAGTTTGCTTCGTAATATTCTAATACATCAATCATTATTCTCATCTTATTTTTTTATTTGCATTTTGGCAGGAAGCCATTCTGGTCAGGGTGAATATATTCATTTATTACTTTTTAAAATCTTTCCGCAATTATCAATGTAAATGTAAAGGTTGTTGAGAGTGTGGTAGCGCGACAGCTTCCTCAGTACTTGGATGAATCGGCTTATCTAGATCCGTTCCAGTCGGGCTTCAGGCCTGGATACAGCACGGAAACGGCATTGGTCGCATTGGTAGATGATCTCTGGAGGGCTCGGGACAGGGGTTGCTCCTCTATCCTGGTCCTATTAGATCTCTCAGCAGCTTTTGATACCATCGACCATGGTATCATGCTGCACCGGTTAGAAGAGTTAGGGGTGGGGGGCACCGTGTTGCGGTGGTTCTCCTCCTTTCTCTCTGATCGATCGCAGTCTGTGTTGACAGGGGGGCAGAGGTCGACCCCGAGGCCCCTTGTATGTGGGGTGCCACAGGAGTCGGTTCTCTCACCCCTTCTGTTCAACATTTATGTGAAGCCGCTGGGTTAGATCATCCGTGGTTTTGGGGTGAAGTATCATCAGTATGCTGATGATACTCAGCTATACATCTCCACCCCGGACCACCCCAATGATGCCCTTAAAGTGATGTCCCAGTGCCTGGAGGCCGTACGGATCTGGATGGGGAGGAACAGACTCAGGCTCAACCCATCCAAGACCGAGTGGCTGTGGTTTCCGACGTTCCGATATAGTCAATTGGTGCCATCACTGACTATTGGGGATGAGTCATTGCCCCCCACAGAGAGGGTTCGCAACTTAGGTGTCCTCTTGGACTCACGGCTGTCTTTAGAAGAACACTTGACGGCTGTGGCCGGGAGGTCTTTTTATCAGGTTCGCCTGATTCGCCAGTTGCGTTCCTTTCTGGATCGGGACTCGTTAAATACGGTCACTCATGCCCTCGTCACTTCACGCCTGGACTACTGTAATGCTCTCTACATGGGGCTCCCCTTGAGGAGCACCCGGAGGCTCCAGCTGGTCCAGAATGCGGCCGCGCAGGTAGTTATGGGAGCAGCATGGCGCTCCCATGTGGCTCCCCTCCTGCGCGAGCTGCACTGGCTCCCTGTGGTCTTCCGGGTGCGCTTCAAGGTCTTAGTTACCACCTTTAGAGCGCTCCATGGTTTAGGACCGGGGTACTTACGAGACCGCCTTCTGCCACCAATAGCCTCTCACCGCCCAGTACGCTCCCACAGAGAGGGGCTTCTCAGGGTGCCGTCAGCCAAACAATGTCGACTGGCGGCCCCCAGGGGGAGAGCGTTTTCTGTGGGGGCACCCACCATCTGGAACGAGCTTCCCCCAGAGATACAGAAGATTCCATACCTGCGCACTTTCCGCCGTGCCCTCAAAACATTCCTGTTTCAGCAGGCCGGCCTGGCCTAACTTTCCCTTTATATTGCTTTTTTTGATTTTATTTTAAACTGGGATGTATTAAATGTATTTTTATCGTTCGCTGTTCACCGCCCTGAGTCCCTTAGGAATAGGGCGGTATATAAATTTAATAAATAAATAAATAAATAAATAAATAAATAAATAAATAAATAATTTATAATCTACGTTTAATAATGATATTGGGCTATAATTTTTGATTTGTAATTGATCTGTCTCCTCTTTTGGGAAGCGTGATAATAACTTCAGTCCATGAATTGGGT